>CM075104.1:26902563-28119944 GCA_037576195.1 Phytoseiulus persimilis | reverse complement strand
GAGGAATGACGGGAGGTGGTCCCGTTGACGGAAGACGCGGTTTCGGCACAGGCGTCGCAGGCGGCCGTTG
Organism: Phytoseiulus persimilis; assembly: GCA_037576195.1. Classification (NCBI taxonomy): domain Eukaryota; kingdom Metazoa; phylum Arthropoda; class Arachnida; order Mesostigmata; family Phytoseiidae; genus Phytoseiulus; species Phytoseiulus persimilis. The sequence continues at coordinate 28,119,874 of CM075104.1, read as the reverse complement.
AGCCGGTCGCGGTAGGCCAAGACCATCTGGAATCGGCTCCCACGACGCCTGAATAATTTCCGAGAAATCCCGGAAATCTCCGAGCACGCCTCTTGCCATGAGGGCAATCGCATCCTTCCGATCAACCTGGAGCAGAATACAAACTCAGATTCGAGTGGATAAGAGAGTTTGCCAAAATGGCATTGAACCTTTCAGGCGAAAAGTACCTTGACCGGCGCTTTGAAGAGCGTGTGGTCCTGAGTTTTGTTCCAGGGCGTTGAGAAGGTACCCGACCCGGCTACCATTCTCTGACGCTCCATCGCGGCTTCTCGCCTGATTGCCTCGCGTTGCTCAATGCTGGAAGAAGAGAAGTCAGCTTAGTTTTGCAAATCGATGTTGTGAGGAATATGCATGGGGCTGTCGACACTGTGTTCCAGGATTCTGATTCGATCTAAATCTGTCTGGCAGCAGAAATTACCATATCCCTCAAATCGGCGAACCTACTCAACTCTACAATCACAATGAGGTCGAGCAACATCTTCGGAATCGCTCCCCAGATGGTGCTTGTTTCTCAGCAGACGAGAACTACACCGAAATGAGATGAGACGGCGAACTTTGACGGAGCATTGAACGGATTTTCGGGAGGGGATCTCGCAGCATCATGCCAGCAACGAATATTTGTCTTCTCAAGTCAAAATATTGCGACAGCTATTGCTCTCGACACTAACGCTGAGAAAACAGCGGAAACAGTCAACCAGAATGTTGTTATTCTTGGGTTGGTATCATTGAACCCTGAATAGTCATACGAGCTCGACATCATGTGGTCGATGTTCTGGTTCGTACGGTCATAGTCCGTCCATACGGTCTGCCCAGGTTCTAGTCACGAGTCAACGAAGCGACGTCCACAACAGCGGCAGGAGGGCAGGCGGCTCAACGCAGTTTGCGCGAAGACTTCCACTGCGAACAAAGCGGAAACGCAGACTGGAACAGCGTCCTTGTCAGCTCCTGGTGCTCTCGCCTGGCGTGTTCGTTCTTTTTGTACGAATCGCGGCAGAAATTGAGCACCATCGACCGACCACTGCACTGCATTCGACCAAATTCAAAGTCCTTGTCAACTTTCACGAGCGTCGTGATTCGTTGAACACCGTATCTCTACTCTCGGTTGATGCGCAGAACCTCCAGGTTGGGGTTTGGGCTCTAGAACAGCGATCCGATAGATCTCCCAGTCTGTACCAATGTATTGCGAGAAGAGCACCGCAAGCAAACCAGGTCCGACGTAAATTTCGGACCCGCGCAGCTACATTCAGCCGGTTGCGAACACTGTCCATACAATTGAGTACGACGTGCGTCCAAGCCCGAATTCCCGTGGCGGAGCACTTCACGGAGTCTAATCGTAGATGGCAGAAGCCTGGAAACTTACCTGAACATGTTGAAAGGGTTGGGTTTGTTGGAGCCGAAACGAAATAGCAAGAAGTCTTCAACAAAAGTGAATTCCGAGGATGAGGCTCCCTATAAAACTACTTTTCTACGACCCATTCCCATTTCGAGATGTGAGAAAGTGGTGTAAGGTCTGCTGCCTCTCTCTGTCGTAGAAATCGCTGTGTTCGTTTAATGGAACCCCATCTTCAAACCGCAAGAAAACGCCACCACAGTTGCTTCGGAATTTGAGTGCGCCCTTTCGTGGGTTCGCACTGACTCGCTTCCGTCTGCGGGGTGCTGCGAGGGTTCAGCTCTGTTCTGAGCTCCGGAATAATCGAGCATGAATGTTAGCTCAGGACCGGTTCGTTGGATTGGCCGGTATTCGTCAAATGAGTTCGATTTATGGAGGACGTTTCAGTGATCCACGGGATGTAAGTCGGTCGAGATACCGTCTCTGACTCGTATTTCTTTTCCGAAACTTCCAATGCAGAATCTCCTTTTTGCCCTCAGATGAGATCCCCGAAGCCGAGACCAAAACAATCTTCTTAGCCCAACCGGGGAGCCGTCCGAGTCGGATTCGTAATCGAATCCGGGTTCTAGAGCAGATTCTGAATCAACGAGCAGATTCGGGTTCGAGCCAAGTTTTCGAGTCCATCGAAGTCTGCTCATTACTGCTCTCAGATGGAGTTTGGCTCATTGGGACCACAGATATCGTTGTTTGAGCGGATGGTCCTGGCTCGATGAATTGACTGAAGGTTTCGAAGCCGAAACCCAAGGAGAATTTCCGACCCCGTGATTCGATCTACTTGGGGAGATTTTTGGCCGAAACTCAAGTCCCCCAGCTTTCTTGGAGCTGGCTCTCACTGATCGGAAGTCGGAACTCCTCCTCCGTTCGATTGCGACCATCGAGATTGTACCCGATTTACCAGGGCCCGTCTGTTTGTCTGCATGGTTGTCCTCCATGAACTTTCACTCCATTGATCGTTTCGACGTGAACTTCGCGGGCTGTAGAGGGGTCAGTGAGCGTCTCGCCTCTGCTTCAATAATGATCCGTTATCTATTCTACCGTCTGATCTATCTTCCTCCCCATCAGCTAGGGACACGCGAGACGCCGTTAATCCTATAGCCTTGAGACGATACGGCGGAAGATAAAAATCAAGTCTATTCCCGAGCTCGTCTCCTCCTTTCCCTCACTAGGAGTAACATGCTGCGGAGCTGCGTTTTTTTAATTCTGGGGGCAACATTCGAAGCGGACACAATCGAAAGAATAACTTGGTGAAAGATGACACCTCCCTCACCGAATCCATCGCAGTCTTCGTGGGTTGATCGCTCGCTTCCAAGCAACGTTGCTTTGTGTTGATGCGCTCTATCTTACGGTTTGATGGTCTCTTCAAACTCATTCCGGGGCGCCCCGTGAATCGTGCGTCCGTTTCTACGCGGACCTCCTGTTTTTCCATTTTATCAGTCTTCGCATTGACTGGGGGCTGTTTCCGCGCATAGCAGTGTTCTTCGTAGATATCCACCGCTCGTTGTTCATTCAGTCCCCGGCGACTTCTTTTAGCGGACTTCTCTTGGATCCTATTTTCGGGAATCGGGATGCTGCTTGAAATCGGCTTCCTGTCCTTTTTCGGAGGGTTCGCTCTAGGTCGCTCCCAAGCTACATATTGCATGCCTTCCATCCTTTCTTAGTCTTGGCGATCGCTCTCTCTCATGCGAGCCAAGAAGGAAGCAGTGCTCCAAGAGGAGTCTTTGTGCTTGAGATCAGTGATCATCGCGGACTTGCTGAACCTGGATGCCATGCTGGAACGAAACCACGAATCAACCCAGCTCCCATGGGCCGTCTTGATAATGTTTACCGAAAGCTGGTTTTCGGCCATCGCAAGCTCCTGGCCATATCTTGACTGATCTTTGCGTCCTCCCAGATGCTATACAATACATACGTGTCGTTGAGATCCTGAGAGCTCAACAGCTTCAGACCGAAGTAGCAATGAGAGGCAATGAGCAATGAAAGCGAGCCACTGAACGGCTCCGCTGAACGGGTTGGTTTTTTTCGGAGCCGTTCTGGAGTTCGTCGAAGATCTGACTATACACCAGAGATTAGCTTGGGGATCCGTCTGGATATGTCCAAGAAGTCCGCCGCCTAGCAATCGCGGGTTCGATCCCCGGCCGACAACAAAAAATTTTTATGTGGTAAAAAGAGATAAGCCATCTTAAGACCCAAGCCCACCGCCCGCAATGGGATTTGCGAGGCGATAGGGAGTGTTGCTGAATCAATACCGAAAGGTGATCCCAGGACACTTCTGAGGGCTGGCTGAGAAGTTCAGCCGGAAAACAAAGAAGTCCACTGCACGGACCTAACAACTTCCGATGACGGTCTGGGACACCATCAGGAATGATCCTCCCATCTTCCACGATCGTTTCGGCGATGTTATCAGCAGGGCTTCGGGAAACTTTGGGGATGTCTTAAGACAGTATCAGTCCTCGATCGGTTGCTATAGTTTCAGACTCGCCATACTTGAGAAAAACGTCCGAATGCGAAGGGAGAATGATTCTGTTTTTAAGGAGCCTCCAGAGATCGCTACCACGGAATACTCCCGTAAATTTGTTATCATTCCGATCGTTGAACATTCAAATGCTCATACCAACCGTGGTACTTTTGTAACATGGTCGAACTCCGAACAACAGCGGCAAACTCCGAGAAGGGGCAATGAGGGCCCACCGGGAGGAGGAAAAATCCTCACGGTGAGGAGCAACCCTCAACATCGATCCTAATCGGAGGAGGAGGGGCCGAGGGAGACCCCGGGCTGACGGAAGAGCAGAAACCGGACAAACCCTACGCATCTCGGCCCTCAACTTGAAAGGAGCCAGAACCCATAGGAAAAAATGGGCGATGGCTATCGAAGAAATCATGGAAGCCCAGCGCTCGGACATCCTGAAGTGAATCCAAACTTATGAATCAGGAGAAGCCGCCAAGGATGGAAGGTTTCAGATGGTTCGGGAACAACAGATCGGGCCCCACGGGTAGACAAGCCTTTGGGGGCGTAGGGATCCTCGCCGCAGACCACCTGAACCTCGAGAGAAGAGGGGAGGGTGAGGACTGGATTGCAGTCGAGCTGAAGACGCTGGGAGTACCATGGATCATGATATCGATCTACTGCGCGCACACGGCAGTAGCGTCGAACAGGAAGCAAATGAGAACCGTAACCGAATTCATTGAAAAAGAATGTACCGGGAAAGGATTAATTATAGGGGGAGACTTCAATGCCCACACTCACTCATTTGCCGACTACAATAATACAAGAGGGAGAATACTACTGGAGTTCATCGAACACCATAGCTTAGTAATCCTAAACTCAGTCGATCAGTGTGAAGGAAAACACACGAGACGCAACAATAGACTATTTCCTCTGCAACGGTGAAATTATTAAATCGTTTCAGAAAATGGTTGTAGATGAAAGGAGGGAGATGACGCAAATAAGCGACCATAACCTCATCATCATGACGTGCCGGGTTACTGTGGAAAAACCCAGGCCGATCATACCAAGGATCCGCATCACGAACAAAAAGGCTGCCGCCGACAGAGCAACTGAAACTATCAGGCGTCAGACAAGAGGCGGAGGCAGAGTGGACTACCACTCTTTCACCGAAGCACTGAGAGCAGGCATCCAGAAAGCAACCAGAGAAGTCAAAGTAAGGAAAAAAGCAATGTACAACTCACCAGCCACCAGAGAAGCCATGGAAGCCAAAAGAAAGGCGAGCAGGGAGCTTCGGGAAGCAAGGAAGGGACAGGACCGAGACGAGATAGCTCGAAAAATGGCCAAACTCCACATCAATCAGAAACTCCTGAGTGAAGCATTCATCATAGAGGAGAGAGCACGCTACGAGGCCATGAGTAGGAAAATCCTCAGCGGCCCAGGGAGCGAAAGAGCAAAGAGATTCTGGAGATACATTGCGAACCACAACCGAAAAAACAAGGAGCCAGAAAGAGTGAAAAACCGAGACGGTAACCAAATCGCAGAGGATGACATACAACGGCACCTGACAGAGGTCGGATGTGAAGTCCTGATGGCAGAACTAGCAGACCACGAAAGGAGCCCACCGGTGCTAGGTGGGTGCTCGGGCATGACGACGACGGACACAGAGGTTGACCACATCCTCTCACAGATGTCCAGTCGGACCGCGGCCGGGGAAGACCAAATCCCGGCAACGGTGCTGAAAGAACTGGACCAGGAGGGCATCAGTAACCTAACGAGGATATTCAATGCCATCCTAAACGGAGAAGAACCGTTTCCAGTAGACTGGAGAGACGGCCGAGTGTCCATGATCGAAAAATCGAATTCCAGAAAAGGGATACTGGAAACGTACCGCCCTATAACGGTATCGACGGTGCTCTATCGGATATTTACGAAAATAATAGCGGCCAGAATATCCGAATGGATCGAGACGGAAGAAATACTCGGCGAAATGCAGAACGGGTTCAGACAGGGCAGACGCGGGGAGGACAACCTATTCATCCTCACGTCGGCCATTGAGCTATCCCGAAAAAGAGGAGAAGGGTTGATCGCATGTTTCCTGGACTGCTCCAAAGCATACGACAGGATAACAAGAGACCAACTATGGATGACATTGACGGACCTTGGCATGGACGAAGGATGGATACAACTCCTTAAGGCCATATACACAGACAATGGTGTCTTAGTCAAACACGGACATTACGCATCGTCAAGACTAGACACAAAAATTGGACTGAGGCAGGGCTGCCCACTGTCACCAATCCTGTTTGCGCTATATATATCAGAACTGGAGAACCGACTCCTATGGACTAGGTGTGGTTTCGAACTGACTGTTCGAGCAGACGGCGAAACGAGGAGCTCAAAGCTACCGGAACTGCTGTATGCAGACGATCTGGTACTGTCAGGGCGCACCTACGAGGAGATAACCATTTTACTTGCGGTCACCACAGAGATGGGAACCGAGAAAGATCTCACGTTCAACCCATCGAAGAGCGCTATCGTCATCTTCAACACAGAGAGACTGGGAGAGCCAAGAGAACTGACGGTGCAGGGCAAGAGAATCGAATTCCAGGACCACTACAAATACCTGGGAATTAAAATAAGCAACGAAGTAAACTATCTATGCCAGCAAGAACAAGACTGGAAGAGGGAGGCGCACAATACGTTGCCGAGACTACACGCCCAAGCCATGTGGACTTTCAACCGATTCGAAATCACAAGGATCCAATGGAAAGCCACAGGGGTGCCCAAACTAACGTACGCCAACGTGGCGTTAGCATCACGGGCGACGAAGCAGCTGACGGCTATGTTCGACAGAACACAGGTCGCGGCAGGAAAATGGGCCATGGGAATCGCAGGACACAAGGTTGCCTCCGACTTCATATTAGGAGAACTCGGATGGTCAACCTTCGAAGCCAGAGAGGCTCAGAGCAAGATTCGCTACTTCGCACGAATAAGTGCGATGGATCCAAGGTGTCACCAAACTTCGATCCGGAATCGCAGTACTATCTAGGATACGTTCCATTTGCCCCTTCCAGCTGAGAAAATCGCTATACTTTGCTCTCTGTGACTCTAACATCCGCTATATGCTCCCGATATACGGGGGAACAATGACCACACTCACTGATCAGGTATCCGTTCTCCAGAAAAGAGCAATTAGACTCGCCTGTAATGCCGGACGACTAGATGGGTCTGGACCGCTATTCGCCAGACTAAACGCCCTGCAGTTTACCAAACTCTATGCCCTGACCCTTATTCAGTTGGTCGGACCGGCTAGTGGCAATCTTGGCCGTCCCAACCATGACCACCGAACCAGATTCAACGAATCAAGACGATTGAAAACGACTGACTACCGCAAAAATGTTTGCCGAAGAACCCCCTATCCGAACTTCTGCTGTCTGTTCAACGAGTTGCCGGATGACGTTCGCAACTATATCGAAAATCCGATGGTAACTCGTAGAGCCTTCCTGACTAATCACCTCAAGGAATACCTCAAGAAAACCAACCTTCCCGACCTGAAGAAACTGTTGTACTGATGTCGACTCCACAGCTCCAGTGCCATTACCCCCCCCCCCCTCAGATCTCCTTGTTATTTACTAGGTAGGAAATGCGGAGAAGCATTTTCCACGTGATTGCACTACGAGTCATATGACTCACTGCAAGCGTGCCAAAAAGTTACTGAAAATCGGTCCAATAAACCGCTCGTCAAATTAAAAAAAAAAAGTGCGATGGATCCTACCAGGTGGCCAAGGATGATCCCATCCATGATGGCGACCGAGAATACACACACCGAAGCGATTCGTAGACTGAAGCTCTTGAAAACGAAATACGCATGCTGGGACATTCCTCTTGAATACGGAGAGCATGGGAGACCCAAGTTCGGACTCTTCAACATAGCCGTTAGGAAGCGGATGAGAGAAGAGATGGATCAGGAATGGAGGGAGTCGATGAACTCCAAACCAAGTCTAACCCTATATCGAGAGTGGAAAGAACGAGGTGTCACACCATTTGGGTTGTATACAAACGACCGCGGAAGCGCACTGATGGCTCTGGCTCGGGCAGGAATGTTACCGAGTAGAGTGCACCGTTCAAAATACCAGGAAATCGACACCCGATGCACAAGATGCGGACGGGAGCCTGAAACCATCCCCCACATTATAATGAAATGTGTCACCAATCAACCCGAGACGGAAGAACTCGCTAGAAGACTGGGTCTGACTGAGGAGTGCAGACAGGAGACATGGAGGGATACGAGAATGACCCTGGAAAAATGGGAGAATGAAACCCGAGAGATCCGCTGAACGCAATCGCCCCAGGAACTGGGTCCCATGTGATATGTATATAAAAGAAAATGTAGATATCTCATTGGAGGATCAATAAATAACCATAACCATAACCGCGTATATGAGAACGTCGACAAAAGCTACAGTGCCCTAGCAGTATAATACAGCGGAAGAGCCTGGTCGGACGAAACCTCGCATATAACACTGGTTACGGCGTTGGAGGTCGACGAGGGAGCAACGAAATGTTTTCCCGACGGGTCGGAAAACTGTAGGATCCAATCCATGAAATCCTTACTCCATCAAATCCGATTGATTTGTCAGTTTCTCCGGCCCTCCTTCTGGAAAAGTTCGCGGACGTCAGGTCCTCAAATTGCTCCACCAGATCCGATCTGGCGAGAGAGTTTGCAAAAGTTGGATCGAACACTCAAGGAAACTGCACCTCCACCGGAACTCATCTCTCGCTTGCACGAAGCTCGCGATTCCCTGGAGAAGCTCCTAGCCGGACATTCCAACCGACATGGCAACTCTTCGTTGACGCTCCAACGCGGCCCCCACTTGAGAGCCTTCCAGCCCTCAGTATAGAAAACTCTAGTGAGTCATGAAATTGGATGATGTAGGAAACCTACTCCATGCAGCTGAACGCGACGTATGTTCGAACCTGATAATTCCTACGAAAGAGTGAGCGCTCTCCAAGAAAAGTGCCGGAACTGACCGAGCCGCCGAATGTGGCGGCGAGGCCTGACGAACAAGAGGTAACGGGACCAGAAACAGATGAATCACTGAAGTCACTAGGCCCGACCTGAGACTGAACGATGGGCTGAAAGATGTGATGTTCACAGGTTGAGCAAAGCCATCCAAATGCGCCACAGATGCGTTATGCCGACTAGGGGCGTGGCGAAATGCCGAGTCTAAATGTGCAAAAGACCTATGTGAACACATGAGCCACCGATCGTCTATGAACAATGCCCCTGACGCTTGGAGGTCGCTTCCGCCGACTCCTGTGTGCCGCGATGTTTGAGCCGATAGCGCATGCGCATCATCGGGAACCATGACTTTCCATAATCTTGGAGTCGAAAGCTACATCGCACGAGAACTCCCCAAAGGTTTCCGCTGCCGGAACCGCCATCGCAAACTTCACCTTATCCAATCCAATTCAAATATGATCCCCAGCGGAGGCTTCGCGTTCTGCCTCACATGTATCCGGATCGGAGGCTACTTGGGCTTAAACGAAGCGAACTTGCAGAAGCTTTCGCGATTCTTCCGCATTCACAAGTACGTCTTTCGGTGTGTGCTCCGCCTCTTTGAGAGTTCTCCGAAGCTGACAAGGACGCCGGAAACACCACCTTTGATTCCGAAAACTACAGACTCATTCGATATAGTTCCCTCGGTGAAGAGATTCCTGAACTCAATCATGTCACAGATCTATAACTCCTTTGTAACGCGTCGCACTCTGACGCGCTCAAAACTTCAGTGTTTAATACCTCTGACAAGGAGTAATGCTGTTCACCTTTACAACAGCAGGATACGTCGTCGACATATTAGGGCCGCTGACTGCAGATCTCAACTATGCTCCCATTATGGATACCGCGCTCGGCGATTGCAATCCGAATGGTCTGGACGGGCTGTCGAGGGCCGGCGACGTTTGCTTTTTGGATGAAGGATTCCGGGATGTGGTACCTCACCCGGTACAGCGGAGTTCCGTGGTCTGTGATCTAGCCTTTGACGGTGATCGGAAGCAGTCGACTACAGGAGAGGCTAACCACTCTCTATGTGCAACGAAAATACGATTGGCTGTGGAAGCAGAACATGGTATCATCAAGCGGAGGTACCGCATCCTGAATCATCGAGTGGATGACCTCCTTTCCCAGATCGGAGTCCCCAAGATCGCGTGCTTTCTGCACATCAATATCAGCAAGCGTCACAGATCCGATCAGATCATGTTCAATGAGGCTCTGAGCCTCCTGTAGTAGATGCGAAACGTCGGGATGCGCTGGCCTAAGAAGTTGAGGACGATGGATGGAGCAGAGCCAGGAGGGTATGGTCCAGTCCCAAACTTTCCCAGTTGCAAACGAGTGCTGCTCGATTCCTCCGGTCAGAAACTTGCGCTCGTCCAACTGGGAGAACCCTTGGTTCCCTCAGGAGTGCTTCGTTGAGACCTGGTTTGGAAGCACTGCCATCCACAATGATCGTGACTACCTCGCAATTCACTGAAGCTTTTGCGTCTTCGGTTTCTCCGAGCGGAATTTTCAGGTCTCCCGCAGAGCTTTCCAATCGCGTCTCATGAAGTCGAGAGTTCAACCCTGCTTCCCCTGATCGCCCGACTGTGATGCAACAATCACTCCAGTCCCAACGGCCGCGTTCTTTGGAGAGAAATGTCTCTGTCCGTATGGGAAAGCTCAATCAGTGATTTTCCCTGTTCCCCGTTTCGTACGACGGCGGTGTCGTTGTGTCGCCTTCGGGACAGTTCTTCGAATGATCTTGCAGGTTACTCGCGCAAAGCTCAGCGGATGAGTGCAACGAGATAAAAGAGAGTTTCGCTCCTCGCCAGGCGTTTCCCCTCGAATCATTCACCTCCCATGATGTCTTTCAGAGGGTCCGCGGCGCCTTCGATAAATTCTCTTGTATTTCACAACGATACTCATCGAACTCGACATAGGTTGCTGCCGCCCGCGCGAGTTCTTCGCCAGGAAACAGTGTCCCTACTCCTACTTCACCGATCATGGTGACGGCTAGAACTCCTAGCGCATCTCGGATGCCCGCTTTCTACTTCTCAGCACCCATAGTCGGCATCTTGCCGTGTGCTCGGTTGCAAACGGAGCACAACTCTCGGACCGTATAATCTACCGCTGCACTTCGGCGAAGGAATACCAATTTCTTAGTTTCAAGACTCGGTTTATTCTAGACCAGGCGGCTCCCTCTTCAGACCACTACGCCGTCGCTCCCCGGGGTTTCTTCGCTGCCGGAGACAACCAGGATGTGTTCGGTTTGCGAGTAGTACTCTTCCCGGCGGCAACGGAAACGTTGTCTGGAAGTTGAAGGAGCGAATTCTCATTAGACTCAATGCGACTCATGATCTGGAGCTCTTCGCTCAGCTTTGAATATTGGCTTAGAAGCTCAGGAAATCTACTCACGGACTGCCGTGTCTGGCCCGTTGCCCTGAGGGGCCCTCTCGTCGTCCTCACTCTCGGAGCTGTCCGATGACAAACAAAGCTCCGCAACAGGATGCGGAACTTGAACGTCACGGAAGTCCCTGCAATATGAATGGTTCGATAAACGTTCGGAGCTTTTGCCGAGGAGAGTGGCACGCGGGAGATGGGGGAGAAGCAAAGAATTAGAGCTGTGAACTTGGAGACCGTGAACGTACCTTTTGGGGACGACAGACGCCCCTGAGACGCGGGGGGCCCTGACTCGAGCCGGCGCCCGACCAGGCAGTCTTCGGCCTCGCTTGGCGACGGTTGTCGCTGCTGTCGAGGGTAGAACCCTCGCCGTAGCCACCATATCCCTCGCAGGACTCCTTATGGGGCTGAGCGGCGGAGGCAATTTCATCCTTTTCAGGATGTCCTCGACAGCACCAATCTCGCCTGACGTTTGGTCGGGCTGCCGGCGTCCTCGATCCTCGATGTCAGCGAGCAGAGGAGGAAGCCTCATCTCGTCCAGAACTTTCTCTACGCGACTCATCTCAGCCGCGAGCTCTTCGGCTTTTGGTCGCACGGACGAGATGGGCCTCTTCCGAGCCGCTGCCGACACCCGAGAAGGCGCCCAGGACATCGAATACCGAGCGGCAGCCTGTTCAGAATCCGGTTGCGAAGTGAGCCCGGTTGGCCCCTTCGGATGTTGCCGCGCCGGCCGAGGAATGACGGGAGGTGGTCCCGTTGACGGAAGACGCGGTTTCGGCACAGGCGTCGTGGGCGGCCGTTGAGCCGGTCGCGGTGGGCCGAGACCATCTGGAATCGGCTCCCACGACGCCTGAATAATTTCCGAGAAATCCCGGAAATCTCCGAGCACGCCTCTTGCCATGAGGGCAATCGCATCCTTCCGATCAACCTGGAGCAGAATACAAACTCAGTTCCGAGTGGATAAGAGAGTTTGCCAAAATGGCATTGAACCTTTCAGGCGAAAAGTACCTTGACCGGCGCTTCGAAGAGCGTGTGGTCCTGAGTCTCGGTTTTGTGCGTTGAGAAGGTTCCCGATCCGGCTACCATTCTCTGACGCTCCATCGCGGCTTCTCGCCTGATCGCCTCACGTTGCTCAATGCTGGAAGAAGAGAAGTCAGCTTAGTTTTGCAAATCGATGTTGTGAGAAATATGCATGGGGCTGTCGACACTGTGTTCCAGGATTCTGATTCGATCTGAATCTGTATGGCAGCGGTAATCGCAATATCCCTCAAATCGGCGAACGTACTCCGCTCTGTACTCAGAATGAGGTCAAGCAACATCTTTGGAATCGCTTCCCAGATGGTGCTCGTTTTTAGCGGACGAGAACCAAGTCGAAATGAGACGAGACAGCCAACTTTGACGGAGCATTGAACAGATTTTCGGGAGGGGATCTCGCAGCATCATGCCAGCAACGAATATTTGTCTTCTCAAGTCAAAATATTGCGACAGCTATTGCTCTCGACACTAACGCTGAGAAAACAGCGGAAACAGTCAACCAGAATGCTGTTATTCGTGGGTTGGTATCATTGAACCCTGAAGAGTCATACGAGCTCGACATCATGTGGTCGATGTTCTGGTTCGTACGGTCATAGTCCGTCCATACGGTCTGCGAAGGTACTAGTCGCAAGGGAACTAAACGACGTCTACAACAGCGGCGGGAGCGCAGGGGGCTCAACGCAGTTTGCGCGAAGACTTCCACTACGAACAAAGCGGAAACGCAGACTGGAACAGCGTCCTTGTCGGCTCCCGGTGCTCTCACCTGGCGTGTTCGTTCTTTTTGTACGAATCGCGGCAGAAATTGAGCATCCGCGATCGACCACTGCACTGCAAAGACCTTGCCAACATTCACGAGCGTCGTGATTCGTTGAACACCGTATCGCTACTTTCGGTTGATGCTCAGAACCTCCAGGTTGGAGTTCAGGCTCTAGAGCAGCGATCCGATAGATCTCCCAGTCGCGTGCAAACCAGGTCCGACGTAGATCTCGGACCCGGGCAGCTACATTCACCCGGTTGCGAACATCATCCGTACAATTGAGTACGACGTGCGTCCAAGTCCGAATTTTCTTGGCGGAGCACTTCACGGAGTCTAATCGTAGATGGCAGAAGCCTGGAAGCTTACCTGAACATGTTGAAAGTGTTGAATTTGTTGGAGCCGAAACGAACTAGCAAGAAGTCTTCAACAAAAGTGAATTCCGAGGATGAGGCCCCCTATAAAACTACTTTTCTACGACCCATTCCCATTTCGAGATGTGAGAAAGTGGTGTAAGGTCTGCTGCCTCTCTCTCTCGTAGAAATCGCTGTGTTTGTTCAATGGAACCCCATCTTCAAACCGCAAGAAAACGCCACCACAGTTGCTTCGGAATTTGAGTGCGCCCTTTCGTGGGTTCGCACTGACTCGCTTCCGTCTGCGGGGTGCCGCGAGGATTCAGCTCTGTTCTGAGCTCCGGAATAATCGAGCATGAATGTTAGCTCAGGACCGGTTCGTTGGAACTGGTATTCGTCGAATAAGTTCGATTTATGGAGGAAGTTTCAGTGATCCACGGGATGGAAGTTGGTCGAGTTACTCGTCTCGATGTTTCTTTCCCGAAACTATCAAGGCGAAATCTCCGTAATGCCCGCGAATGATGCCCCGAACCTGAGACCCGAGCAATCTTCTGACCCCAACCGGGGAACTGTCCGAGTCGGATCCGTAATCGAGAGCAGATTCGGATTCAACGAGCGGATTCGGGTCCGAGCGAAGCTTCCGAGCCCATCCATATCGAAATCTGCCCACACTGCTCTCCGATGGAGCTTGGCTCATTGTGACCACAGATATCGTTGTCTGCGGGGTTGATCCTGTCTCGATGAATTGAATGAAGGTTCTAAAGCCGTAACCCATGGTGAATTTCCGACCCCGTGATCCGATCCACAAAAGGGGTTGCTCGGCTGAAACCGAATTCGAGTCCCCCAGCCTTCTTGTAGCTGGAAACAGTGAATGCCGTTTCGTTTATTTCGACCCGACGACGGGCCACAAATCTGTTCCGTTTCGCGCCCCAGTCCGGAATTTCCACATCATCCATTGCAGAGACGCCCCAGAGACAGGAGAAGCGCCCACGTATCGCTCGGCGCTCCCGGACTAGACCGCTCTCTCAGGTCCTGGATTCGTCCCGCGCAACCGAGAGCCTGACAGCAGGAGATTATCACCACCAGAAGCTTCCACGGTTGTCTGGGAGTGGCCATATAAACGAACCTTCAATGCAAACGTTGGAAAACCATGGTTCCGATGCAAACCGCGGGGCAAGCGTCATGCGGATCATCCTCACGGTGAGAGCAGCGGAAGTTCTCCGATGAGCTTCGATATCGACGGTTGTCGGACTCGAGGTTAAACTAGCTCTCGATCGGAGGTCAGAATCGCTACTCCGCTCGAATACCGCCATCGAGACCGCTCGGGAACTGAATTCTTCAGGTTACTGTCCCGAGTTGCCGCTCAAGAAACGGAGGGGTGACTTCAGTGGAAGTTGATTCCTGGGACCCCTGCTGGAGCATCCTCGTGTATCTCAAGGAATGATTAGCTTTGGAAAGCCCTTCGTCTTGGACGAATGTCGCAAATCTTCAATGACAAAATCAGTTCAACGGGCCTTGGCATTCCCCCGAATCAGTCTCCGGTCTGATTCAATCAATCTGAATCAATCAATCTAATGCAAGCGAAGTCCGCCATGACCGCCTTCCTCACCGAAATCAATTTCATGGAGCAGAGGAATCGAGCGTCACGACTTTCGCTGATCCCCCTATCCGTCACACACAGAGTGTGATGGAGATTTTGCAGCCAGATCAGGGGATATACTGAATCTAGAAACACTGAGATGTATTTCGTTCCCCATCGGCGGTGTAGACTGCTCGGCTGCGTCACCGCGCGAGGAACTCATCGAACTCTCCTTGGATAGAGAGCAGGACACTCACTTCGAGACGGGGTGCTATGGCCTTTGGCTCAAGGAATTTATCGCCGGGAAATCTTCATCGATCAGGAGAAGACTGGGTCTAATCCGTTCCGAGGAAACGCCAGTGCTGATTGTCTCGAACTCCAGCAAGTTTCGCAAGATATCCATCCCTAATCCCCCAGGGCTCCATAATCATGAGAGTGTTGGACCATCCTCCTCGAGTTTTTTCTCTTTCACTCAGAATTTCCATTGTCTCGACAATCTGAATCCAACCCTCGATGTTGAAAAATTCCTATCCAGCGCTCCGATGCACAGCCTGTGAGAATGAGACAAATAGGATAGCCTTGACGAGACCCGACCGTTTAGGGAACATCCTCGGAGGGATGGGTCCCTGTTTCCTGGAGGTTGAAGTTTCTTCATACAGGCCTCCGACGAGCTCGATGAATGCCGAGTCCATTCCTCTCTCTCCCTTGAGCTTTGCCACAGCAGATATCGATCAATTCGATCATTGGCCTCGGTAAAATTTATCACGCATCAGACCCGTTTTTCGGTCCTTCGCAGTTTTTATCGCCTACGTCAGGATGAACATGCCATCCTCACCTCGTCGATTTCTCCTGAAGTCCTTCCGAATCTCTGCTTACGTATCAAATACGCTCGGTCTGTCAGCTATTCCGGCCCAACTTCCAGAGTCAGATTGCTGCACTCGACATGGCAACTCTTCTTCGACGCTCCCACGCGGCTCCGCACTGGAGAGCATCCCAGCCCTGAGAAAGAGGTTCCATTTATTACAGTCAAAACGAAAGAGTTAGCGCTCTCCAAGGGAAGTGCCGAAACTAACTCCGTGGAGATAGCTGCGGTTGAGCTGAATGTGGCGGCGGGGCCTGACGAACAAGGACGCAACTGGACCAGATATAGAAGAGTCGGCGCTCGAGTCACCGGGCCCGACCTGAGTGAATTCCGGATTCACTGGCTGATCTCGTCTCTAACGAACACTGCGAGCAACGGAACGACGGGCCAAAATGAGTTGACGATGAAATGTTTACAGCTGGAGCGGAGCCATCCCAATGCCGCGCAGCTGCGTTAGTCGAAATGTGCAAAAGACCCATGTGAACACATTGGCCGTCGATCGTCCATGAACAATACCCATGATGCTTGGAAGTCGCTGCCGCCGACTTTTGTGTGCTGCGATGTTTGAGCCGACAGCGCATGCGCACCACTGGTAACCATGACTTCTCATAAACTTGAAGCATACGCAACAAACATGGAGCTACGTCGCGCGAGAACTCCTCCAAGGTTTCCGCTGCCGAAACCGCCATTGCAAACTTCACGTTATCCAATCCAGATATGATCCGCTGCGGAGGTTCTGCGTTCTGCTTCCCATATATCGGGATCGGAGGCCAGATAGGCTTTTATGAAGCGAACTTGTAGGAGCTTCCGGGTCTTTTATCTCTATTCACAGCTACGGATTGCAGTGGGTGTGCCACCTGCAGGCTGGCGATCTGTTGAGAGTTGTCACACGCCGGAACCACCTCTTTTGACTCCAAAAAGTATGGGCCCTTCGTAACATTGAGGCTTGGGCGGATCGTCGTGAACTTTCCTCCACCTCGAAGTCTACTACCCTCCACATAATTCATACAAACATATCCCCGAGATATGATAGATAGACAAGTCCTCTGATGCACGACACGCATACTCGATGCAGAACCAATTGCCAATCGTTGGTGCCGTGAATCACTGGCGCACAACAGATGAACAGAATTCAGTTCGAAGCCGAGACCCCAAGGAAAGAGAGCGAGGATTTTGAAATAAAACTTCTCGGGCTTTATTCGTCGTGCTTTATGGAGAGCACTGCCAGTGATGATAAACGGTTTTCTGACATGGTGGATCTCAAATGAGTTTTGATGAGCTTTAGTTTCGAAAAACTCCTTTCACTGCTATGTACAGTTACTGCGAGTGTTGACCAAACTCGCAGCGCTACCCAAATAATTGGGAATAGATCGATTGCTGAATTACCCTTGACGTGCTGCAGAATCTGTTGGGGTTAACATCTTTCGCGTGGTATTACTTGGCGAATTGGTGCAAGCTCTTCGCAGAGCTCCTTTCCGCTTAAATCACTTCCTTCGTCGTGCTTCAGTGTCTCTTCTAGGTTCATGTAACGCGGAGAGATGTCGCTTGGTTGGTCTGTGACGTCCTTAAGGAATCTCCGCAGACTTCGGTGAGCATGGAGCAATGGAAACGTTCTTCCAGTGAGGCTTTTGTAACTCTATTCAGGATAGCGGAGAAGTCGTGTTCAAAAGCCTGAACAAGTTCTCGCTCCTGACACATGGAGCCTCTTCTTGAGTTGGGTAAAAAATCACGCACACCCATCCGACGGGCGATTCTCTTCGCCTCCACCACAGCCCCAGCGAAGCCTGTGACCGCGTATTTCGAGATGAAACCCAAACAAGTTTGGATGAGGTAGCAAGGGGTTGCGAGATTGACAGCCTGCGTCGGAACCGCTTTGCTCACAAGGTTAATTTTGAAGAGAATGTCGTACCAAACGACCACGGACACCAGATAGACTTCCTGTAATGCTGCGTGAACTTCGATTGTCGGGACGCGGTGTGTCCTCACGCTATCCACTCGGCTCCCCCAGCGATTTCACATAGCGGCTTCGAGATCAGATATCAAACCTCGTCTCTCGAAATTTCCCACCTTCAGACCGATCCACAGAATAGGAAGTATAACCTCTGCAGATTCAGCGAGTGGCAGCCGTGGGGTACGACAATTGATCGAGGGTCCACTTCTCGCCGCCGAGCCTGCACGCCGGTTTTCTTGACTTTCGTATCCGCGCCGTGATCATAACTTTGGCAAGCGTGAAGCATCAGCTTATGCTCCTGTAGCGTGTCCAGCAGAAGATTCTAGAGTCCCTCCTCCGTGGAACACAACACCGTGTCGAAGCCAGAAAAAAAAAAATGTTCCCGGACGTACACTTGATTTGCTTTTGTATCCACATACCTCACAATCCTGAGATTCTCACTGAAGGGTTTCCAATCACAGATACCTGCTTTCGCGAGATTCCATTAATTCGGCTTTTGGAACAACTTTCAGCAGAAGCCACAAGCTCTGTCCGATGAATTTGAATCAACGAGCCAACGGCGGATGACCTGCTGGCCGTTCGGAAGGGTTCGTTTGCAGGAATCCAGAGTGAAATGACGCCGGTTCTGATCAAGAGAGAATTCGATATCCGGCATGGAGGGGGGCCCTCTTCGACCAATATGATCCGGTAGGGCGCTAAGCGAGACTTCGGGCCAACTTGAGGGGTCTTCTTAGCGGTTCCAGGTCTGATTCTCCACTGAGACGTGGGCATCGGGACGAGAGAGCTCGTCGGTGAAACCTTGTGATTCGCTATCCGTTCCCTAAAGCTGATTTTGGGGGAGGCGCGACTGAGCCATCAGGAGGGTCCCCATAAGATTCTCCAACATGGCTCGCCCTAGCTTGCTGAGAATCGACACATGAGGGGTCGATGCTTGCCTCTTGCATGGGCATTCGATTCCTCGATCCGAAAGATCGAGGAACGGTGATAGACCTGGGTAGTCTAAGGCTCAAAGAATTCGCGGAATGCCTTTGCCTCCTTACCGCTTCTCGTCGTTGATGCTTCGCTTGCCCTCTCAAGCTTCCTTTTCCTGTTCTTTCCGCCAGAAGCCTTCTTTCTCTCAACCATAGTTGGAATTCCACCTGAGTCATGGACAAAAGAGCAAACACCGGTATCGTACATGGGGGAACGATCTGCTTCACTATCGGGTTCTACCGTTAGACGTTGCTATCGTTGGCGCGTCTACAGTTTGAGTTCGAGAAGCGCCGCCTGGCGAGGAACGCATCGGAGCCGCTTGCCGTTTCCCCTGGGAACGTTTTGCGTTACGTCCTTCTTGCTCCACCAGCTTCTTGTGAAGGCTCGAGGCGCCCCCAGAAGAACGCTCCGGACGATACCAGTTTTCTCAGTCAGTGTCCTACCTCGCTGAAATGCTGAATGAGGACGGAAGCGTCAACCTATACCTACGTGATCGTGATTACAGTAATATAGTGAAGCTGCGACTTCGGTCGCGCCATTTAAAGAGGAAGACTTACCGTTGCAACACTGATTGTGAGTCGAGAATCGAACGCAAGAAATGCGGCAATCGGACGTCATTAAAGCAAGTGTGCCAGAGGAACTCGCAAAAGGTTGCTGCTAACGTGTCGCGGCTGTTGTATACCACCTATCCCACGCGCGTTATCTCTCCAAGATTGTGAGACCAGCGGAGACCATTTCCGAATTGGGACAATGAGGACTCTCGGGGCTCTTGGAGACGAGGCTGAGACTCTTCTCTGATGAAGTCATGTTTCGAGTGCGAGAAAGTCTACGGTTCGCACCGAATGGGCAATCTCGATGACCGGCTTGGACGCGGTTTAGAAGAATCCCACCTGGATGCGGTAACTTCGAGTCGACGACCCGGGTCATGACTCCGTCATCGGAGAAGGGATTCAGCCTCGTTTCGGTCATTCGGGGCCCTTGGAATGGGCACGTCATAAGACGAGCTGAGTCCGAAGCGGAAGACGCGGGGCAGTTCTTCAAGCTCTTGATCCCAAGAGTTCCCCCTCTCACCTGCAAACCATCGTTGAATAGACGCGGACGTTGTGGTCTGTCGCTGTTCGTTCCCAGTCGTCAATGATTCTCGATTCTTCCGGTCAGAAACTTGCGCTCGTCCAACTTGGAGAACCCTTGCTTCCCTCAGGAGTGCTTCGTTAAGACCTGGTTTGGGAGCACTGCCATCCACAACGACCGTGACTACCTCGCAATTCACTGGAGCTTTTGCGTCTTTGGTTTCTCCGAGCGAAATTTTCAGGTCTCCCGCAGAGCTTTCAAATCGCGTCTCAGAAAGTCGAAAGTTCAACCCTGCCTCCCCTGATCGCCCGACTGTGTTGCAACAATCACTCCAGTCCCAACGGCCGCGTTCTTTGGAGAGAAATGTCACTGCCCGTATGGGAAAGCTCAATCAGTGATTTTCCCTGTTCCCGTTTCGTACGACGGCGGTGTCGTTGTGTCGCATTCGGGAAAGTTCTTCGAATGATCTTGCAGGTTACTCGCGCAAAGCTCAGCGGATGAGTGCAACGAAATAAAAGATGGTTTCGCTCCTCGCCAGGCGTTTCCCCTCGGATCGGCTCGTTGGCCGTGTGGCATAAACCAACGCCTTGGGTGCCACGCTAAGCTAGCAATCGCGGGTTCGATCCCCGGCCGGGACAACAAATTTCTTATGTGGTAAAAAGAGGATTTAATTTATATCAGAATTAAATCTGAACCATCTTAAGACCCAAGCCCACCGCCCGCAATGGGATTTGCGAGGCGATAGGGAGTGTTACTGAAGCAATACCGAAAAGGTGAATCCGGGACACTCCTGAGGGCTGGCTGAGAGGTTCAGCCGAAAACAGAGAGGCGTTTCCCCTCGAATAATTCACCTCCCATGACGTCTTTCAGAGGGTCCGCGGCGCCTTCGAGAAATGCCGTGTTGAGCTTTTGTATTTCACAACGATACTCATTGAACTTGGGATACGTTGCAGCTGGTGTTCCTACTCCTACCTCACCGATCACGGTGACGGCTAGAACTCGTAGCGCATCTCGGATGCCCGCTTTCTTCTTCTCAGCACCCATGGTCGGCATCTCGCCGTGTTCTCGGTTGCGAACGGAGCACAACTCTCGGACCGTCTAATCTACCGCTGTGCTTCGGCGAAGGAATACCAATTTCTTAGTTTCGAGACTCGGTTTATTTTAGAACAGGCGGCTCCCTCTTCAGCCCACTACGCCGTCGCTCCCCGGGGTTTCTTCGCTGCCGGAGACATCCAGGAGGTGTTCGGTTTGCGAGTGGTACTCTTCCCGGCTCTTGGCTAAGAAGCTCAGGAAATCTACTCACGGACTGCCGTGTCTGGCCCGTTGCCCTGAGGGGCCCTCTCGTCGTCCTCACTCTCGGAGCTGTCCGATGACAAACAAAGCTCCGCAACAGGATGCGGAACTTGAACGTCACGGAAGTCCCTGCAATATGAATGGTTCGATAAGCGTTCGAAGCTTTTGCCGAGGAGAGTGGCACGCGGGAGATGGGGTAGAAGCAAAGAATTAGAGCTGTCAACTTGGAGACCGTGAACGTACCTTTTGGGGACGAGAGACGCCCTTGGGACATGGGAGGCCCTGATTCGAGCCGGCGCCCGACCAGGCAGTCTTCGGCCTCGCTTGGCGACGGTTGTCGCTGCTGTCGAGGGTAGAACCCCCGCCGTAGCCACCATATCCCTCGCAGGACTCCTTATGGGGCTGAGCGGCGAAGGCAATTTCATCCTTTTCAGGATGTCCTCGACAGCACCAATCTCGCCTGACGTTTGGTCGGGCTGCCGGCGTCCTCGATCCTCGATGTCGGCGAGCAGAGGAGGGAGCCTCATCTCGTCCAGAACTTTCTCTACGCGACTCATCTCAGCCGCGAGCTCTTCGGCTTTTGGTCGCGCGGACGAGATGGGCTTCTTCCGAGCCGCTCCCGACAACCGGGAAGGCGCCCAAGACATCGAATACCGAGCGGCAGCCTGTCCAGGATCCGGTTGCGAAGTGAGCCCGGTTGGCCCCTTCGGATGTTGCCGCGCCGGCCGAGGAATGACGGGAGGTGGTCCCGTTGACGGAAGACGCGGTTTCGGCACAGGCGTCGCAGGCGGCCGTTGAGCCGGTCGCGGTAGGCCAAGACCATCTGGAATCGGCTCCCACGACGCCTGAATAATTTCCGAGAAATCCCGGAAATCTCCGAGCACGCCTCTTGCCATGAGGGCAATCGCATCCTTCCGATCAACCTGGAGCAGAATACAAACTCAGATTCGAGTGGATAAGAGAGTTTGCCAAAATGGCATTGAACCTTTCAGGCGAAAAGTACCTTGACCGGCGCTTTGAAGAGCGTGTGGTCCTGAGTTTTGTTCCAGGGCGTTGAGAAGGTACCCGACCCGGCTACCATTCTCTGACGCTCCATCGCGGCTTCTCGCCTGATTGCCTCGCGTTGCTCAATGCTGGAAGAAGAGAAGTCAGCTTAGTTTTGCAAATCGATGTTGTGAGGAATATGCATGGGGCTGTCGACACTGTGTTCCAGGATTCTGATTCGATCTAAATCTGTCTGGCAGCAGAAATTACCATATCCCTCAAATCGGCGAACCTACTCAACTCTACAATCACAATGAGGTCGAGCAACATCTTCGGAATCGCTCCCCAGATGGTGCTTGTTTCTCAGCAGACGAGAACTACACCGAAATGAGATGAGACGGCGAACTTTGACGGAGCATTGAACGGATTTTCGGGAGGGGATCTCGCAGCATCATGCCAGCAACGAATATTTGTCTTCTCAAGTCAAAATATTGCGACAGCTATTGCTCTCGACACTAACGCTGAGAAAACAGCGGAAACAGTCAACCAGAATGTTGTTATTCTTGGGTTGGTATCATTGAACCCTGAATAGTCATACGAGCTCGACATCATGTGGTCGATGTTCTGGTTCGTACGGTCATAGTCCGTCCATACGGTCTGCCCAGGTTCTAGTCACGAGTCAACGAAGCGACGTCCACAACAGCGGCAGGAGGGCAGGCGGCTCAACGCAGTTTGCGCGAAGACTTCCACTGCGAACAAAGCGGAAACGCAGACTGGAACAGCGTCCTTGTCAGCTCCTGGTGCTCTCGCCTGGCGTGTTCGTTCTTTTTGTACGAATCGCGGCAGAAATTGAGCACCATCGACCGACCACTGCACTGCATTCGACCAAATTCAAAGTCCTTGTCAACTTTCACGAGCGTCGTGATTCGTTGAACACCGTATCTCTACTCTCGGTTGATGCGCAGAACCTCCAGGTTGGGGTTTGGGCTCTAGAACAGCGATCCGATAGATCTCCCAGTCTGTACCAATGTATTGCGAGAAGAGCACCGCAAGCAAACCAGGTCCGACGTAAATTTCGGACCCGCGCAGCTACATTCAGCCGGTTGCGAACACTGTCCATACAATTGAGTACGACGTGCGTCCAAGCCCGAATTCCCGTGGCGGAGCACTTCACGGAGTCTAATCGTAGATGGCAGAAGCCTGGAAACTTACCTGAACATGTTGAAAGGGTTGGGTTTGTTGGAGCCGAAACGAAATAGCAAGAAGTCTTCAACAAAAGTGAATTCCGAGGATGAGGCTCCCTATAAAACTACTTTTCTACGACCCATTCCCATTTCGAGATGTGAGAAAGTGGTGTAAGGTCTGCTGCCTCTCTCTGTCGTAGAAATCGCTGTGTTCGTTTAATGGAACCCCATCTTCAAACCGCAAGAAAACGCCACCACAGTTGCTTCGGAATTTGAGTGCGCCCTTTCGTGGGTTCGCACTGACTCGCTTCCGTCTGCGGGGTGCTGCGAGGGTTCAGCTCTGTTCTGAGCTCCGGAATAATCGAGCATGAATGTTAGCTCAGGACCGGTTCGTTGGATTGGCCGGTATTCGTCAAATGAGTTCGATTTATGGAGGACGTTTCAGTGATCCACGGGATGTAAGTCGGTCGAGATACCGTCTCTGACTCGTATTTCTTTTCCGAAACTTCCAATGCAGAATCTCCTTTTTGCCCTCAGATGAGATCCCCGAAGCCGAGACCAAAACAATCTTCTTAGCCCAACCGGGGAGCCGTCCGAGTCGGATTCGTAATCGAATCCGGGTTCTAGAGCAGATTCTGAATCAACGAGCAGATTCGGGTTCGAGCCAAGTTTTCGAGTCCATCGAAGTCTGCTCATTACTGCTCTCAGATGGAGTTTGGCTCATTGGGACCACAGATATCGTTGTTTGAGCGGATGGTCCTGGCTCGATGAATTGACTGAAGGTTTCGAAGCCGAAACCCAAGGAGAATTTCCGACCCCGTGATTCGATCTACTTGGGGAGATTTTTGGCCGAAACTCAAGTCCCCCAGCTTTCTTGGAGCTGGCTCTCACTGATCGGAAGTCGGAACTCCTCCTCCGTTCGATTGCGACCATCGAGATTGTACCCGATTTACCAGGGCCCGTCTGTTTGTCTGCATGGTTGTCCTCCATGAACTTTCACTCCATTGATCGTTTCGACGTGAACTTCGCGGGCTGTAGAGGGGTCAGTGAGCGTCTCGCCTCTGCTTCAATAATGATCCGTTATCTATTCTACCGTCTGATCTATCTTCCTCCCCATCAGCTAGGGACACGCGAGACGCCGTTAATCCTATAGCCTTGAGACGATACGGCGGAAGATAAAAATCAAGTCTATTCCCGAGCTCGTCTCCTCCTTTCCCTCACTAGGAGTAACATGCTGCGGAGCTGCGTTTTTTTAATTCTGGGGGCAACATTCGAAGCGGACACAATCGAAAGAATAACTTGGTGAAAGATGACACCTCCCTCACCGAATCCATCGCAGTCTTCGTGGGTTGATCGCTCGCTTCCAAGCAACGTTGCTTTGTGTTGATGCGCTCTATCTTACGGTTTGATGGTCTCTTCAAACTCATTCCGGGGCGCCCCGTGAATCGTGCGTCCGTTTCTACGCGGACCTCCTGTTTTTCCATTTTATCAGTCTTCGCATTGACTGGGGGCTGTTTCCGCGCATAGCAGTGTTCTTCGTAGATATCCACCGCTCGTTGTTCATTCAGTCCCCGGCGACTTCTTTTAGCGGACTTCTCTTGGATCCTATTTTCGGGAATCGGGATGCTGCTTGAAATCGGCTTCCTGTCCTTTTTCGGAGGGTTCGCTCTAGGTCGCTCCCAAGCTACATATTGCATGCCTTCCATCCTTTCTTAGTCTTGGCGATCGCTCTCTCTCATGCGAGCCAAGAAGGAAGCAGTGCTCCAAGAGGAGTCTTTGTGCTTGAGATCAGTGATCATCGCGGACTTGCTGAACCTGGATGCCATGCTGGAACGAAACCACGAATCAACCCAGCTCCCATGGGCCGTCTTGATAATGTTTACCGAAAGCTGGTTTTCGGCCATCGCAAGCTCCTGGCCATATCTTGACTGATCTTTGCGTCCTCCCAGATGCTATACAATACATACGTGTCGTTGAGATCCTGAGAGCTCAACAGCTTCAGACCGAAGTAGCAATGAGAGGCAATGAGCAATGAAAGCGAGCCACTGAACGGCTCCGCTGAACGGGTTGGTTTTTTTCGGAGCCGTTCTGGAGTTCGTCGAAGATCTGACTATACACCAGAGATTAGCTTGGGGATCCGTCTGGATATGTCCAAGAAGTCCGCCGCCTAGCAATCGCGGGTTCGATCCCCGGCCGACAACAAAAAATTTTTATGTGGTAAAAAGAGATAAGCCATCTTAAGACCCAAGCCCACCGCCCGCTGTGGGATTTGCGAGGCGATAGGGAGTGTTGCTGAATCAATACCGAAAGGTGATCCCAGGACACTTCTGAGGGCTGGCTGAGAAGTTCAGCCGGAAAACAAAGAAGTCCACTGCACGGACCTAACAACTTCCGATGACGGTCTGGGACACCATCAGGAATGATCCTCCCATCTTCCACGATCGTTTCGGCGATGTTATCAGCAGGGCTTCGGGAAACTTTGGGGATGTCTTAAGACAGTATCAGTCCTCGATCGGTTGCTATAGTTTCAGACTCGCCATACTTGAGAAAAACGTCCGAATGCGAAGGGAGAATGATTCTGTTTTTAAGGAGCCTCCAGAGATCGCTACCACGGAATACTCCCGTAAATTTGTTATCATTCCGATCGTTGAACATTCAAATGCTCATACCAACCGTGGTACTTTTGTAACATGGTCGAACTCCGAACAACAGCGGCAAACTCCGAGAAGGGGCAATGAGGGCCCACCGGGAGGAGGAAAAATCCTCACGGTGAGGAGCAACCCTCAACATCGATCCTAATCGGAGGAGGAGGGGCCGAGGGAGACCCCGGGCTGACGGAAGAGCAGAAACCGGACAAACCCTACGCATCTCGGCCCTCAACTTGAAAGGAGCCAGAACCCATAGGAAAAAATGGGCGATGGCTATCGAAGAAATCATGGAAGCCCAGCGCTCGGACATCCTGAAGTGAATCCAAACTTATGAATCAGGAGAAGCCGCCAAGGATGGAAGGTTTCAGATGGTTCGGGAACAACAGATCGGGCCCCACGGGTAGACAAGCCTTTGGGGGCGTAGGGATCCTCGCCGCAGACCACCTGAACCTCGAGAGAAGAGGGGAGGGTGAGGACTGGATTGCAGTCGAGCTGAAGACGCTGGGAGTACCATGGATCATGATATCGATCTACTGCGCGCACACGGCAGTAGCGTCGAACAGGAAGCAAATGAGAACCGTAACCGAATTCATTGAAAAAGAATGTACCGGGAAAGGATTAATTATAGGGGGAGACTTCAATGCCCACACTCACTCATTTGCCGACTACAATAATACAAGAGGGAGAATACTACTGGAGTTCATCGAACACCATAGCTTAGTAATCCTAAACTCAGTCGATCAGTGTGAAGGAAAACACACGAGACGCAACAATAGACTATTTCCTCTGCAACGGTGAAATTATTAAATCGTTTCAGAAAATGGTTGTAGATGAAAGGAGGGAGATGACGCAAATAAGCGACCATAACCTCATCATCATGACGTGCCGGGTTACTGTGGAAAAACCCAGGCCGATCATACCAAGGATCCGCATCACGAACAAAAAGGCTGCCGCCGACAGAGCAACTGAAACTATCAGGCGTCAGACAAGAGGCGGAGGCAGAGTGGACTACCACTCTTTCACCGAAGCACTGAGAGCAGGCATCCAGAAAGCAACCAGAGAAGTCAAAGTAAGGAAAAAAGCAATGTACAACTCACCAGCCACCAGAGAAGCCATGGAAGCCAAAAGAAAGGCGAGCAGGGAGCTTCGGGAAGCAAGGAAGGGACAGGACCGAGACGAGATAGCTCGAAAAATGGCCAAACTCCACATCAATCAGAAACTCCTGAGTGAAGCATTCATCATAGAGGAGAGAGCACGCTACGAGGCCATGAGTAGGAAAATCCTCAGCGGCCCAGGGAGCGAAAGAGCAAAGAGATTCTGGAGATACATTGCGAACCACAACCGAAAAAACAAGGAGCCAGAAAGAGTGAAAAACCGAGACGGTAACCAAATCGCAGAGGATGACATACAACGGCACCTGACAGAGGTCGGATGTGAAGTCCTGATGGCAGAACTAGCAGACCACGAAAGGAGCCCACCGGTGCTAGGTGGGTGCTCGGGCATGACGACGACGGACACAGAGGTTGACCACATCCTCTCACAGATGTCCAGTCGGACCGCGGCCGGGGAAGACCAAATCCCGGCAACGGTGCTGAAAGAACTGGACCAGGAGGGCATCAGTAACCTAACGAGGATATTCAATGCCATCCTAAACGGAGAAGAACCGTTTCCAGTAGACTGGAGAGACGGCCGAGTGTCCATGATCGAAAAATCGAATTCCAGAAAAGGGATACTGGAAACGTACCGCCCTATAACGGTATCGACGGTGCTCTATCGGATATTTACGAAAATAATAGCGGCCAGAATATCCGAATGGATCGAGACGGAAGAAATACTCGGCGAAATGCAGAACGGGTTCAGACAGGGCAGACGCGGGGAGGACAACCTATTCATCCTCACGTCGGCCATTGAGCTATCCCGAAAAAGAGGAGAAGGGTTGATCGCATGTTTCCTGGACTGCTCCAAAGCATACGACAGGATAACAAGAGACCAACTATGGATGACATTGACGGACCTTGGCATGGACGAAGGATGGATACAACTCCTTAAGGCCATATACACAGACAATGGTGTCTTAGTCAAACACGGACATTACGCATCGTCAAGACTAGACACAAAAATTGGACTGAGGCAGGGCTGCCCACTGTCACCAATCCTGTTTGCGCTATATATATCAGAACTGGAGAACCGACTCCTATGGACTAGGTGTGGTTTCGAACTGACTGTTCGAGCAGACGGCGAAACGAGGAGCTCAAAGCTACCGGAACTGCTGTATGCAGACGATCTGGTACTGTCAGGGCGCACCTACGAGGAGATAACCATTTTACTTGCGGTCACCACAGAGATGGGAACCGAGAAAGATCTCACGTTCAACCCATCGAAGAGCGCTATCGTCATCTTCAACACAGAGAGACTGGGAGAGCCAAGAGAACTGACGGTGCAGGGCAAGAGAATCGAATTCCAGGACCACTACAAATACCTGGGAATTAAAATAAGCAACGAAGTAAACTATCTATGCCAGCAAGAACAAGACTGGAAGAGGGAGGCGCACAATACGTTGCCGAGACTACACGCCCAAGCCATGTGGACTTTCAACCGATTCGAAATCACAAGGATCCAATGGAAAGCCACAGGGGTGCCCAAACTAACGTACGCCAACGCGGCGTTAGCATCACGGGCGACGAAGCAGCTGACGGCTATGTTCGACAGAACACAGGTCGCGGCAGGAAAATGGGCCATGGGAATCGCAGGACACAAGGTTGCCTCCGACTTCATATTAGGAGAACTCGGATGGTCAACCTTCGAAGCCAGAGAGGCTCAGAGCAAGATTCGCTACTTCGCACGAATAAGTGCGATGGATCCAAGGTGTCACCAAACTTCGATCCGGAATCGCAGTACTATCTAGGATACGTTCCATTTGCCCCTTCCAGCTGAGAAAATCGCTATACTTTGCTCTCTGTGACTCTAACATCCGCTATATGCTCCCGATATACGGGGGAACAATGACCACACTCACTGATCAGGTATCCGTTCTCCAGAAAAGAGCAATTAGACTCGCCTGTAATGCCGGACGACTAGATGGGTCTGGACCGCTATTCGCCAGACTAAACGCCCTGCAGTTTACCAAACTCTATGCCCTGACCCTTATTCAGTTGGTCGGACCGGCTAGTGGCAATCTTGGCCGTCCCAACCATGACCACCGAACCAGATTCAACGAATCAAGACGATTGAAAACGACTGACTACCGCAAAAATGTTTGCCGAAGAACCCCCTATCCGAACTTCTGCTGTCTGTTCAACGAGTTGCCGGATGACGTTCGCAACTATATCGAAAATCCGATGGTAACTCGTAGAGCCTTCCTGACTAATCACCTCAAGGAATACCTCAAGAAAACCAACCTTCCCGACCTGAAGAAACTGTTGTACTGATGTCGACTCCACAGCTCCAGTGCCATTACCCCCCCCCCCCCTCAGATCTCCTTGTTATTTACTAGGTAGGAAATGCGGAGAAGCATTTTCCACGTGATTGCACTACGAGTCATATGACTCACTGCAAGCGTGCCAAAAAGTTACTGAAAATCGGTCCAATAAACCGCTCGTCAAATTAAAAAAAAAAAGTGCGATGGATCCTACCAGGTGGCCAAGGATGATCCCATCCATGATGGCGACCGAGAATACACACACCGAAGCGATTCGTAGACTGAAGCTCTTGAAAACGAAATACGCATGCTGGGACATTCCTCTTGAATACGGAGAGCATGGGAGACCCAAGTTCGGACTCTTCAACATAGCCGTTAGGAAGCGGATGAGAGAAGAGATGGATCAGGCATGGAGGGAGTCGATGAACTCCAAACCAAGTCTAACCCTATATCGAGAGTGGAAAGAACGAGGTGTCACACCATTTGGGTTGTATACAAACGACCGCGGAAGCGCACTGATGGCTCTGGCTCGGGCAGGAATGTTACCGAGTAGAGTGCACCGTTCAAAATACCAGGAAATCGACACCCGATGCACAAGATGCGGACGGGAGCCTGAAACCATCCCCCACATTATAATGAAATGTGTCACCAATCAACCCGAGACGGAAGAACTCGCTAGAAGACTGGGTCTGACTGAGGAGTGCAGACAGGAGACATGGAGGGATACGAGAATGACCCTGGAAAAATGGGAGAATGAAACCCGAGAGATCCGCTGAACGCAATCGCCCCAGGAACTGGGTCTCATGTGATATGTATATAAAAGAAAATGTAGATATCTCATTGGAGGATCAATAAATAACCATAACCATAACCGCGTATATGAGAACGTCGACAAAAGCTACAGTGCCCTAGCAGTATAATACAGCGGAAGAGCCTGGTCGGACGAAACCTCGCATATAACACTGGTTACGGCGTTGGAGGTCGACGAGGGAGCAACGAAATGTTTTCCCGACGGGTCGGAAAACTGTAGGATCCAATCCATGAAATCCTTACTCCATCAAATCCGATTGATTTGTCAGTTTCTCCGGCCCTCCTTCTGGAAAAGTTCGCGGACGTCAGGTCCTCAAATTGCTCCACCAGATCCGATCTGGCGAGAGAGTTTGCAAAAGTTGGATCGAACACTCAAGGAAACTGCACCTCCACCGGAACTCATCTCTCGCTTGCACGAAGCTCGCGATTCCCTGGAGAAGCTCCTAGCCGGACATTCCAACCGACATGGCAACTCTTCGTTGACGCTCCAACGCGGCCCCCACTTGAGAGCCTTCCAGCCCTCAGTATAGAAAACTCTAGTGAGTCATGAAATTGGATGATGTAGGAAACCTACTCCATGCAGCTGAACGCGACGTATGTTCGAACCTGATAATTCCTACGAAAGAGTGAGCGCTCTCCAAGAAAAGTGCCGGAACTGACCGAGCCGCCGAATGTGGCGGCGAGGCCTGACGAACAAGAGGTAACGGGACCAGAAACAGATGAATCACTGAAGTCACTAGGCCCGACCTGAGACTGAACGATGGGCTGAAAGATGTGATGTTCACAGGTTGAGCAAAGCCATCCAAATGCGCCACAGATGCGTTATGCCGACTAGGGGCGTGGCGAAATGCCGAGTCTAAATGTGCAAAAGACCTATGTGAACACATGAGCCACCGATCGTCTATGAACAATGCCCCTGACGCTTGGAGGTCGCTTCCGCCGACTCCTGTGTGCCGCGATGTTTGAGCCGATAGCGCATGCGCATCATCGGGAACCATGACTTTCCATAATCTTGGAGTCGAAAGCTACATCGCACGAGAACTCCCCAAAGGTTTCCGCTGCCGGAACCGCCATCGCAAACTTCACCTTATCCAATCCAATTCAAATATGATCCCCAGCGGAGGCTTCGCGTTCTGCCTCACATGTATCCGGATCGGAGGCTACTTGGGCTTAAACGAAGCGAACTTGCAGAAGCTTTCGCGATTCTTCCGCATTCACAAGTACGTCTTTCGGTGTGTGCTCCGCCTCTTTGAGAGTTCTCCGAAGCTGACAAGGACGCCGGAAACACCACCTTTGATTCCGAAAACTACAGACTCATTCGATATAGTTCCCTCGGTGAAGAGATTCCTGAACTCAATCATGTCACAGATCTATAACTCCTTTGTAACGCGTCGCACTCTGACGCGCTCAAAACTTCAGTGTTTAATACCTCTGACAAGGAGTAATGCTGTTCACCTTTACAACAGCAGGATACGTCGTCGACATATTAGGGCCGCTGACTGCAGATCTCAACTATGCTCCCATTATGGATACCGCGCTCGGCGATTGCAATCCGAATGGTCTGGACGGGCTGTCGAGGGCCGGCGACGTTTGCTTTTTGGATGAAGGATTCCGGGATGTGGTACCTCACCCGGTACAGCGGAGTTCCGTGGTCTGTGATCTAGCCTTTGACGGTGATCGGAAGCAGTCGACTACAGGAGAGGCTAACCACTCTCTATGTGCAACGAAAATACGATTGGCTGTGGAAGCAGAACATGGTATCATCAAGCGGAGGTACCGCATCCTGAATCATCGAGTGGATGACCTCCTTTCCCAGATCGGAGTCCCCAAGATCGCGTGCTTTCTGCACATCAATATCAGCAAGCGTCACAGATCCGATCAGATCATGTTCAATGAGGCTCTGAGCCTCCTGTAGTAGATGCGAAACGTCGGGATGCGCTGGCCTAAGAAGTTGAGGACGATGGATGGAGCAGAGCCAGGAGGGTATGGTCCAGTCCCAAACTTTCCCAGTTGCAAACGAGTGCTGCTCGATTCCTCCGGTCAGAAACTTGCGCTCGTCCAACTGGGAGAACCCTTGGTTCCCTCAGGAGTGCTTCGTTGAGACCTGGTTTGGAAGCACTGCCATCCACAATGATCGTGACTACCTCGCAATTCACTGAAGCTTTTGCGTCTTCGGTTTCTCCGAGCGGAATTTTCAGGTCTCCCGCAGAGCTTTCCAATCGCGTCTCATGAAGTCGAGAGTTCAACCCTGCTTCCCCTGATCGCCCGACTGTGATGCAACAATCACTCCAGTCCCAACGGCCGCGTTCTTTGGAGAGAAATGTCTCTGTCCGTATGGGAAAGCTCAATCAGTGATTTTCCCTGTTCCCCGTTTCGTACGACGGCGGTGTCGTTGTGTCGCCTTCGGGACAGTTCTTCGAATGATCTTGCAGGTTACTCGCGCAAAGCTCAGCGGATGAGTGCAACGAGATAAAAGAGAGTTTCGCTCCTCGCCAGGCGTTTCCCCTCGAATCATTCACCTCCCATGATGTCTTTCAGAGGGTCCGCGGCGCCTTCGATAAATTCTCTTGTATTTCACAACGATACTCATCGAACTCGACATAGGTTGCTGCCGCCCGCGCGAGTTCTTCGCCAGGAAACAGTGTCCCTACTCCTACTTCACCGATCATGGTGACGGCTAGAACTCCTAGCGCATCTCGGATGCCCGCTTTCTACTTCTCAGCACCCATAGTCGGCATCTTGCCGTGTGCTCGGTTGCAAACGGAGCACAACTCTCGGACCGTATAATCTACCGCTGCACTTCGGCGAAGGAATACCAATTTCTTAGTTTCAAGACTCGGTTTATTCTAGACCAGGCGGCTCCCTCTTCAGACCACTACGCCGTCGCTCCCCGGGGTTTCTTCGCTGCCGGAGACAACCAGGATGTGTTCGGTTTGCGAGTAGTACTCTTCCCGGCGGCAACGGAAACGTTGTCTGGAAGTTGAAGGAGCGAATTCTCATTAGACTCAATGCGACTCATGATCTGGAGCTCTTCGCTCAGCTTTGAATCTTGGCTTAGAAGCTCAGGAAATCTACTCACGGACTGCCGTGTCTGGCCCGTTGCCCTGAGGGGCCCTCTCGTCGTCCTCACTCTCGGAGCTGTCCGATGACAAGCAAAGCTCCGCAACAGGATGCGGAACTTGAACGTCA
This sequence comes from Phytoseiulus persimilis, assembly GCA_037576195.1. Taxonomy (NCBI): domain Eukaryota; kingdom Metazoa; phylum Arthropoda; class Arachnida; order Mesostigmata; family Phytoseiidae; genus Phytoseiulus; species Phytoseiulus persimilis. The sequence continues at coordinate 28,086,461 of CM075104.1, read as the reverse complement.
CGGAAGTCCCTGCAATATGAATGGTTCGATAAACGTTCGGAGCTTTTGCCGAGGAGAGTGGCACGCGGGAGATGGGGGAGAAGCAAAGAATTAGAGCTGTGAACTTGGAGACCGTGAACGTACCTTTTGGGGACGACAGACGCCCCTGAGACGCGGGGGGCCCTGACTCGAGCCGGCGCCCGACCAGGCAGTCTTCGGCCTCGCTTGGCGACGGTTGTCGCTGCTGTCGAGGGTAGAACCCTCGCCGTAGCCACCATATCCCTCGCAGGACTCCTTATGGGGCTGAGCGGCGGAGGCAATTTCATCCTTTTCAGGATGTCCTCGACAGCACCAATCTCGCCTGACGTTTGGTCGGGCTGCCGGCGTCCTCGATCCTCGATGTCAGCGAGCAGAGGAGGAAGCCTCATCTCGTCCAGAACTTTCTCTACGCGACTCATCTCAGCCGCGAGCTCTTCGGCTTTTGGTCGCACGGACGAGATGGGCCTCTTCCGAGCCGCTGCCGACACCCGAGAAGGCGCCCAGGACATCGAATACCGAGCGGCAGCCTGTTCAGAATCCGGTTGCGAAGTGAGCCCGGTTGGCCCCTTCGGATGTTTCCGCGCCGGCCGAGGAATGACGGGAGGTGGTCCCGTTGACGGAAGACGCGGTTTCGGCACAGGCGTCGTGGGCGGCCGTTGAGCCGGTCGCGGTGGGCCGAGACCATCTGGAATCGGCTCCCACGACGCCTGAATAATTTCCGAGAAATCCCGGAAATCTCCGAGCACGCCTCTTGCCATGAGGGCAATCGCATCCTTCCGATCAACCTGGAGCAGAATACAAACTCAGTTCCGAGTGGATAAGAGAGTTTGCCAAAATGGCATTGAACCTTTCAGGCGAAAAGTACCTTGACCGGCGCTCCGAAGAGCGTGTGGTCCTGAGTCTCGGTTTTGTGCGTTGAGAAGGTTCCCGATCCGGCTACCATTCTCTGACGCTCCATCGCGGCTTCTCGCCCGATCGCCTCACGTTGCTCAATGCTGGAAGAAGAGAAGTCAGCTTAGTTTTGCAAATCGATGTTGTGAGAAATATGCATGGGGCTGTCGACACTGTGTTCCAGGATTCTGATTCGATCTGAATCTGTATGGCAGCGGTAATCGCAATATCCCTCAAATCGGCGAACGTACTCCGCTCTGTACTCAGAATGAGGTCAAGCAACATCTTTGGAATCGCTTCCCAGATGGTGCTCGTTTTTCAGCGGACGAGAACCAAGTCGAAATGAGACGAGACAGCCAACTTTGACGGAGCATTGAACAGATTTTCGGGAGGGGATCTCGCAGCATCATGCCAGCAACGAATATTTGTCTTCTCAAGTCAAAATATTGCGACAGCTATTGCTCTCGACACTAACGCTGAGAAAACAGCGGAAACAGTCAACCATTCGTGGGTTGGTATCATTGAACCCTGAAGAGTCATACGAGCTCGACATCATGTGGTCGATGTTCTGGTTCGTACGGTCATAGTCCGTCCATACGGTCTGCGAAGGTACTAGTCGCAAGGGAACTAAACGACGTCTACAACAGCGGCGGGAGCGCAGGGGGCTCAACGCAGTTTGCGCGAAGACTTCCACTACGAACAAAGCGGAAACGCAGACTGGAACAGCGTCCTTGTCGGCTCCCGGTGCTCTCACCTGGCGTGTTCGTTCTTTTTGTACGAATCGCGGCAGAAATTGAGCATCCGCGATCGACCACTGCACTGCAAAGACCTTGCCAACATTCACGAGCGTCGTGATTCGTTGAACACCGTATCGCTACTTTCGGTTGATGCTCAGAACCTCCAGGTTGGAGTTCAGGCTCTAGAGCAGCGATCCGATAGATCTCCCAGTCGCGTGCAAACCAGGTCCGACGTAGATCTCGGACCCGGGCAGCTACATTCACCCGGTTGCGAACATCATCCGTACAATTGAGTACGACGTGCGTCCAAGTCCGAATTTTCTTGGCGGAGCACTTCACGGAGTCTAATCGTAGATGGCAGAAGCCTGGAAGCTTACCTGAACATGTTGAAAGTGTTGAATTTGTTGGAGCCGAAACGAACTAGCAAGAAGTCTTCAACAAAAGTGAATTCCGAGGATGAGGCCCCCTATAAAACTACTTTTCTACGACCCATTCCCATTTCGAGATGTGAGAAAGTGGTGTAAGGTCTGCTGCCTCTCTCTCTCGTAGAAATCGCTGTGTTTGTTCAATGGAACCCCATCTTCAAACCGCAAGAAAACGCCACCACAGTTGCTTCGGAATTTGAGTGCGCCCTTTCGTGGGTTCGCACTGACTCGCTTCCGTCTGCGGGGTGCCGCGAGGATTCAGCTCTGTTCTGAGCTCCGGAATAATCGAGCATGAATGTTAGCTCAGGACCGGTTCGTTGGAACTGGTATTCGTCGAATAAGTTCGATTTATGGAGGAAGTTTCAGTGATCCACGGGATGGAAGTTGGTCGAGTTACTCGTCTCGATGTTTCTTTCCCGAAACTATCAAGGCGAAATCTCCGTAATGCCCGCGAATGATGCCCCGAACCTGAGACCCGAGCAATCTTCTGACCCCAACCGGGGAACTGTCCGAGTCGGATCCGTAATCGAGAGCAGATTCGGATTCAACGAGCGGATTCGGGTCCGAGCGAAGCTTCCGAGCCCATCCATATCGAAATCTGCCCACACTGCTCTCCGATGGAGCTTGGCTCATTGTGACCACAGATATCGTTGTCTGCGGGGTTGATCCTGTCTCGATGAATTGAATGAAGGTTCTAAAGCCGTAACCCATGGTGAATTTCCGACCCCGTGATCCGATCCACAAAAGGGGTTGCTCGGCTGAAACCGAATTCGAGTCCCCCAGCCTTCTTGTAGCTGGAAACAGTGAATGCCGTTTCGTTTATTTCGACCCGACGACGGGCCACAAATCTGTTCCGTTTCGCGCCCCAGTCCGGAATTTCCACATCATCCATTGCAGAGACGCCCCAGAGACAGGAGAAGCGCCCACGTATCGCTCGGCGCTCTTGGACTAAACCGCTCTCTCAGGTCCTGGATTCGTCCCGCGCAACCGAGAGCCTGACAGCAGGAGATTATCACCACCAGAAGCTTCCACGGTTGTCTGGGAGTGGCCATATAAACGAACCTTCAATGCAAACGTTGTAAAAACCATGGTTCCGATGCAAACCGCGGGGCAAGCGTCATGCGGATCATCCTCACGGTGAGAGCAGCGGAAGTTCTCCGATGAGCTTCGATATCGACGGTTGTCGGACTCGAGGTTAAACTAGCTCTCGATCGGAGGTCAGAATCGCTACTCCGCTCGAATACCGCCATCGAGACCGCTCGGGAACTGAATTCTTCAGGTTACTGTCCCGAGTTGCCGCTCAAGAAACGGAGGGGTGACTTCAGTGGAAGTTGATTCCTGGGACCCCTGCTGGAGCATCCTCGTGTATCTCAAGGAATGATTAGCTTTGGAAAGCCCTTCGTCTTGGACGAATGTCGCAAATCTTCAATGACAAAATCAGTTCAACGGGCCTTGGCATTCCCCCGAATCAGTCTCCGGTCTGATTCAATCAATCTGAATCAATCAATCTAATGCAAGCGAAGTCCGCCATGACCGCCTTCCTCACCGAAATCAATTTCATGGAGCAGAGGAATCGAGCGTCACGACTTTCGCTGATCCCCCTATCCGTCACACACAGAGTGTGATGGAGATTTTGCAGCCAGATCAGGGGATATACTGAATCTAGAAACACTGAGATGTATTTCGTTCCCCATCGGCGGTGTAGACTGCTCGGCTGCGTCACCGCGCGAGGAACTCATCGAACTCTCCTTGGATAGAGAGCAGGACACTCACTTCGAGACGGGGTGCTATGGCCTTTGGCTCAAGGAATTTATCGCCGGGAAATCTTCATCGATCAGGAGAAGACTGGGTCTAATCCGTTCCGAGGAAACGCCAGTGCTGATTGTCTCGAACTCCAGCAAGTTTCGCAAGATATCCATCCCTAATCCCCCAGGGCTCCATAATCATGAGAGTGTTGGACCATCCTCCTCGAGTTTTTTCTCTTTCACTCAGAATTTCCATTGTCTCGACAATCTGAATCCAACCCTCGATGTTGAAAAATTCCTATCCAGCGCTCCGATGCACAGCCTGTGAGAATGAGACAAATAGGATAGCCTTGACGAGACCCGACCGTTTGGGGAACTTCCTCGGAGGGATGGGTCCCTGTTTCCTGGAGGTTGAAGTTTCTTCATACAGGCCTCCGACGAGCTCGATGAATGCCGAGTCCATTCCTCTCTCTCCCTTGAGCTTTGCCACAGCAGATATCGATCAATTCGATCATTGGCCTCGGTAAAATTTATCACGCATCAGACCCGTTTTTCGGTCCTTCGCAGTTTTTATCGCCTACGTCAGGATGAACATGCCATCCTCACCTCGTCGATTTCTCCTGAAGTCCTTCCGAATCTCTGCTTACGTATCAAATACGCTCGGTCTGTCAGCTATTCCGGCCCAACTTCCAGAGTCAGATTGCTGCACTCGACATGGCAACTCTTCTTCGACGCTCCCACGCGGCTCCGCACTGGAGAGCATCCCAGCCCTGAGAAAGAGGTTCCATTTATTACAGTCAAAACGAAAGAGTTAGCGCTCTCCAAGGGAAGTGCCGAAACTAACTCCGTGGAGATAGCTGCGGTTGAGCTGAATGTGGCGGCGGGGCCTGACGAACAAGGACGCAACTGGACCAGATATAGAAGAGTCGGCGCTCGAGTCACCGGGCCCGACCTGAGTGAATTCCGGATTCACTGGCTGATCTCGTCTCTAACGAACACTGCGAGCAACGGAACGACGGGCCAAAATGAGTTGACGATGGAATGTTTACAGCTGGAGCGGAGCCATCCCAATGCCGCGCAGCTGCGTTAGTCGAAATGTGCAAAAGACCCATGTGAACACATTGGCCGTCGATCGTCCATGAACAATACCCATGATGCTTGGAAGTCGCTGCCGCCGACTTTTGTGTGCTGCGATGTTTGAGCCGACAGCGCATGCGCACCACTGGTAACCATGACTTCTCATAAACTTGAAGCATACGCAACAAACATGGAGCTACGTCGCGCGAGAACTCCTCCAAGGTTTCCGCTGCCGAAACCGCCATTGCAAACTTCACGTTATCCAATCCAGATATGATCCGCTGCGGAGGTTCTGCGTTCTGCTTCCCATATATCGGGATCGGAGGCCGGATAGGCTTTTATGAAGCGAACTTGTAGGAGCTTCCGGGTCTTTCATCTCTATTCACAGCTACGGATTGCAGTGGGTGTGCCACCTGCAGGCTGGCGATCTGTTGAGAGTTGTCACACGCCGGAACCACCTCTTTTGACTCCAAAAAGTATGGGCCCTTCGTAACATTGAGGCTTGGGCGGATCGTCGTGAACTTTCCTCCACCTCGAAGTCTACTACCCTCCACATAATTCATACAAACATATCCCCGAGATATGATAGATAGACAAGTCCTCTGATGCACGACACGCATACTCGATGCAGAACCAATTGCCAATCGTTGGTGCCGTGAATCACTGGCGCACAACAGATGAACAGAATTCAGTTCGAAGCCGAGACCCCAAGGAAAGAGAGCGAGGATTTTGAAATAAAACTTCTCGGGCTTTATTCGTCGTGCTTTATGGAGAGCACTGCCAGTGATGATAAACGGTTATCTGACATGGTGGATCTCAAATGAGTTTTGATGAGCTTTAGTTTCGAAAAACTCCTTTCACTGCTATGTACAGTTACTGCGAGTGTTGACCAAACTCGCAGCGCTACCCAAATAATTGGGAATAGATCGATTGCTGAATTACCCTTGACGTGCTGCAGAATCTGTTGGGGTTAACATCTTTCGCGTGGTATTACTTGGCGAATTGGTGCAAGCTCTTCGCAGAGCTCCTTTCCGCTTAAATCACTTCCTTCGTCGTGCTTCAGTGTCTCTTCTAGGTTCATGTAACGCGGAGAGATGTCGCTTGGTTGGTCTGTGACGTCCTTAAGGAATCTCCGCAGACTTCGGTGAGCATGGAGCAATGGAAACGTTCTTCCAGTGAGGCTTTTGTAACTCTATTCAGGATAGCGGAGAAGTCGTGTTCAAAAGCCTGAACAAGTTCTCGCTCCTGACACATGGAGCCTCTTCTTGAGTTGGGTAAAAAATCACGCACACCCATCCGACGGGCGATTCTCTTCGCCTCCACCACAGCCCCAGCGAAGCCTGTGACCGCGTATTTCGAGATGAAACCCAAACAAGTTTGGATGAGGTAGCAAGGGGTTGCGAGATTGACAGCCTGCGTCGGAACCGCTTTGCTCACAAGGTTAATTTTGAAGAGAATGTCGTACCAAACGACCACGGACACCAGATAGACTTCCTGTAATGCTGCGTGAACTTCGATTGTCGGGACGCGGTGTGTCCTCACGCTATCCACTCGGCTCCCCCAGCGATTTCACATAGCGGCTTCGAGATCAGATATCGAACCTCGTCTCTCGAAATTTCCCACCTTCAGACCGATCCACAGAATAGGAAGTATAACCTCTGCAGATTCAGCGAGTGGCAGCCGTGGGGTACGACAATTGATCGAGGGTCCACTTCTCGCCGCCGAGCCTGCACGCCGGTTTTCTTGACTTTCGTATCCGCGCCGTGATCATAACTTTGGCAAGCGTGAAGCATCAGCTTATGCTCCTGTAGCGTGTCCAGCAGAAGATTCTAGAGTCCCTCCTCCGTGGAACACAACACCGTGTCGAAGCCAGAAAAAAAAAAAATGTTCCCGGACGTACACTTGATTTGCTTTTGTATCCACATACCTCACAATCCTGAGATTCTCACTGAAGGGTTTCCAATCACAGATACCTGCTTTCGCGAGATTCCATTAATTCGGCTTTTGGAACAACTTTCAGCAGAAGCCACAAGCTCTGTCCGATGAATTTGAATCAACGAGCCAACGGCGGATGACCTGCTGGCCGTTCGGAAGGGTTCGTTTGCAGGAATCCAGAGTGAAATGACGCCGGTTCTGATCAAGAGAGAATTCGATATCCGGCATGGAGGGGGGCCCTCTTCGACCAATATGATCCGGTAGGGCGCTAAGCGAGACTTCGGGCCAACTTGAGGGGTCTTCTTAGCGGTTCCAGGTCTGATTCTCCACTGAGACGTGGGCATCGGGACGAGAGAGCTCGTCGGTGAAACCTTGTGATTCGCTATCCGTTCCCTAAAGCTGATTTTGGGGGAGGCGCGACTGAGCCATCAGGAGGGTCCCCATAAGATTCTCCAACATGGCTCGCCCTAGCTTGCTGAGAATCGACACATGAGGGGTCGATGCTTGCCTCTTGCATGGGCATTCGATTCCTCGATCCGAAAGATCGAGGAACGGTGATAGACCTGGGTAGTCTAAGGCTCAAAGAATTCGCGGAATGCCTTTGCCTCCTTACCGCTTCTCGTCGTTGATGCTTCGCTTGCCCTCTCAAGCTTCCTTTTCCTGTTCTTTCCGCCAGAAGCCTTCTTTCTCTCAACCATAGTTGGAATTCCACCTGAGTCATGGACAAAAGAGCAAACACCGGTATCGTACATGGGGGAACGATCTGCTTCACTATCGGGTTCTACCGTTAGACGTTGCTATCGTTGGCGCGTCTACAGTTTGAGTTCGAGAAGCGCCGCCTGGCGAGGAACGCATCGGAGCCGCTTGCCGTTTCCCCTGGGAACGTTTTGCGTTACGTCCTTCTTGCTCCACCAGCTTCTTGCGAAGGCTCGGGGCGCCCCCAGAAGAACGCTCCAGACGATACCAGTTTTCTCAGTCAGTGTCCTACCTCGCTGAAATGCTGAATGAGGACGGAACCGTCAACCTATACCTACGTGATCGTGATTACAGTAATATAGTGAAGCTGCGACTTCGGTCGCGCCATTTAAAGAGGAAGACTTACCGTTGCAACACTGATTGTGAGTCGAGAATCGAACGCAAGAAATGCGGCAATCGGAGGTCATTAAAGCAAGTGTGCCAAAGGAACTCGCAAAAGGTTGCTGCTAACGTGTCGCGGCTGTTGTATACCACCTATCCCACGCGCGTTATCTCTCCAAGATTGTGAGACCAGCGGAGACCATTTCCGAATTGGGACAATGAGGACTTCAAGAGGCTGATGTTCAATTTGGATGTGTTGAGGCTCTTGGAGACGAGGCTGACACTCTTCTCTGATGAAGTCATGTTTCGAGTGCGAGAAAGTCTACGGTTCGCACCGAATGGGCAATCTCGATGACCGGCTTGAATGCGGTTTATAAGAATCCCACCTGGATGCGGTAACTTCGAGTCGACGACCCAGGTCATGACTCCGTCATCGGAAAAGGGATTCAGCCTCGTTTCGGTCATTCGGGGCCCTTGGAATGGGCACGTCATAAGACGAGCTGAGTCCGAAGCGGAAGACGCGGGGCAGTTCTTCAAGCTCTTGATCCCAAGAGTTCACCCTCTCACCTGCAAACCATCGTTGAATAGACACCGACGTTGTGCTGCTGTTCGTTCCCAGTCGTCAATGATTCTCGATTCTTCCGGTCAGAAACTTGCGCTCGTCCAACTTGGAGAACCCTTGCTTCCCTCAGGAGTGTTTCGTTAAGACCTGGTTTGGAAGCACTGCCATCCACAACGACCGTGACTACCTCGCAATTCACTGAAGCTTTTGCGTCTTCGGTTTCTCCGAGCGAAATTTTCAGGTCTCCCGCAGAGCTTTCCAATCGCGTCTCAGGAAGTCGAGAGTTCAACCCTGCTTCCCCTGTTCCCCCGACTGTGATGCAACAAACACTCCAGTCCCAACGGCCGCGTTCTTTGGGGAGAAATGTCACTGTCCGTATGGGAAAGCTCAACCAGTGATTTTCCCTGTTCCCCGTTTCGTACGACGGCGGTGTCGTTGTGTCGCCTTCGGGACAGTTCTTCGAATGATCTTGCAGGTTACTCGCGCAAAGCTCAGCGGATGAGTGCAACGAAATAAAAGATGGTTTCGCTCCTCTCCAGGCGTTTCCCCTCGAATCATTCACCTGCCATGACGTCTTTCAGAGGGTCCGCGGCGCCTTCGATGAATTCTCTTGTATTTCACAACGATACTCATCGAACTCGACATAGGTTGCTGCCGCCCGCGCGAGTTCTTCGCCAGGAAACAGGGTCCCTACTCCTACTTCACCGATCACGCTGACGGCTAGAACTCCTAGCGCATCTCGGATGCCCGCTTTCTTCTTCTCAGCACCCATGGTCGGCATCTTGCCGTGTTCTCGGTTGCGAACGGAGCACAACTCTCGGACCGTCTAATCTACCGCTGTGCTTCGGCGAAGGAATACCAATTTCTTAGTTTCGAGACTCGGTTTATTTTAGAACAGGCGGCTCCCTCTTCAGCCCACTACGCCGTCGCTCCCCGGGGTTTCTTCGCTGCCGGAGACATCCAGGAGGTGTTCGGTTTGCGAGTGGTACTCTTCCCGGTGGCAACGGGAGACTTGTCTGGAAGTTGAAGGAGCGAATTCTCATTAGACTCAATGCGACTCATGATCTGGAGCTCTTCGCTCAGCGTTGAATCTTGGCTAAGAAGCTCCGGAAATCTACTCACGGACTGCCGTGTCTGGCCCGTTGCCCTGAGGGGCCCTCTCGTCGTCCTCACTCTCGGAGCTGTCCGATGACAAACAAAGCTCCGCAACAGGATGCGGAACTTGAACGTCACGGAAGTCCCTGCAATATGAATGGTTCGATAAGCGTTCGGAGCTTTTGCCGAGGAGAGTGGCACGCGGGAGATGGGGGAGAAGCGAAGAATTAGAGCTGTGAACTTGGAGACCGTGAACGTACCTTTTGGGGACGACAGACGCCTCTGCGACGCGGGGGACCCTGATTCGAGCCGGCGCCCGACCAGGCAGTCTTCGGCCTGACTTGGCGACGGTTGTCGCTGCTGTCGAGGGTAGAACCCCCGCCGTAGCCACCATATTCCTCGCAGGACTCCTTATGGGGCTGAGCGGCGAAGGCAATTTCATCCTTTTCAGGATGTCCTCGACAGCACCAATCTCGCCTGACGTTTGGTCGGGCTGCCGGCGTCCTCGATCCTCGATGTCGGCGAGCAGAGGAGGGAGCCTCATCTCGTCCAGAACTTTCTCTACGCGACTCATCTCAGCCGCGAGCTCTTCGGCTTTTGGTCGCACGGACGAGATGGGCTTCTTCCGAGCCGCTCCCGACACCCGAGAAGGCGCCCAGGACATCGAATACCGAGCGGCAGCCTGTCCAGGATCCGGTTGCGAAGTGAGCCCGGTAGGCCTCTTCGGATGTTGCCGCGCCGGCCGAGGAATGACGGGAGGTGGTCCCGTTGACGGAAGACGCGGTTTCGGCACAGGCGTCGTGGGCGGCCGTTGAGCCGGTCGCGGTGGGCCAAGACCATCTGGAATCGGCTCCAACGACGCCTGAATAATTTCCGAGAAATCCCGGAAATCTCCGAGCACGCCTCTTGCCATGAGGGCAATCGCATCCTTCCGATCAACCTGGAGCAGAATACAAACTCAGTTCCGAGTGGATAAGAGAGTTTGCCAAAATGGCATTGAACCTTTCAGGCGAAAAGTACCTTGACCGGCGCTTCGAAGAGCGTGTGGTCCTGAGTCTCGGTTTTGTGCGTTGAGAAGGTACCCGACCCGGCTACCATTCTCTGACGCTCCATCGCGGCTTCTCGCTTGATCGCCTCACGTTGCTCAATGCTGGAAGAAGAGAAGTCAGCTTAGTTTTGCAAATCGATGTTGTGAGAAATATGCATGGGGCTGTCGACACTGTGTTCCAGGATTCTGATTCGATCTGAATCTGTATGGCAGCGGTAATCGCAATATCCCTCAAATCGGCGAACGTACTCCGCTCTGTACTCAGAATGAGGTCAAGCAACATCTTTGGAATCGCTTCCCAGATGGTGCTCGTTTTTCAGCGGACGAGAACCAAGTCGAAATGAGACGAGACAGCCAACTTTGACGGAGCATTGAACAGATTTTCGGGAGGGCATCTCGCAGCATCATGCCAGCAACGAATATTTGTCTTCTCGAGTCAAAATATTGCGACAGCTATTGCTCTCGACACTAACGCTGAGAAAACAGCGGAAACAGTCAACCAGAATGCTGTTATTCGTGGGTTGGTATCATTGAACCCTGAAGAGTCATACGAGCTCGACATCATGTGGTCGATGTTCTGGTTCGTACGGTCATAGTCCGTCCATACGGTCTGCGAAGGTACTAGTCGCAAGGGAACTAAACGACGTCTACAACAGCGGCGGGAGCGCAGGGGGCTCAACGCAGTTTGCGCGAAGACTTCCACTACGAACAAAGCGGAAACGCAGACTGGAACAGCGTCCTTGTCGGCTCCCGGTGCTCTCACCTGGCGTGTTCGTTCTTTTTGTACGAATCGCGGCAGAAATTGAGCATCCGCGATCGACCACTGCACTGCAAAGACCTTGCCAACATTCACGAGCGTCGTGATTCGTTGAACACCGTATCGCTACTTTCGGTTGATGCTCAGAACCTCCAGGTTGGAGTTCAGGCTCTAGAGCAGCGATCCGATAGATCTCCCAGTCGCGTGCAAACCAGGTCCGACGTAGATCTCGGACCCGGGCAGCTACATTCAGCCGGTTGCGAACACTGTCCGGACAATTGAGTCAGACGTGCGTCCAAGCCCGAATTTTCTTGGCGGAGCACTTCACGGAGTCTAATCGTAGATGGCAGAAGCCTGGAAGCTTACCTGAACATGTTGAAAGTGTTGAATTTGTTGGAGCCGAAACGAACTAGCAAGAAGTCTTCAACAAAAGTGAATTCCGAGGATGAGGCTCCCTATAAAACTACTTTTCTACGACCCATTCCCATTTCGAGATGTGAGAAAGTGGTGTAAGGTCTGCTGCCTCTCTCTCTCGTAGAAATCGCTGTGTTTGTTCAATGGAACCCCATCTTCAAACCGCAAGAAAACGCCACCACAGTTGCTTCGGAATTTGAGTGCGCCCTTTCGTGGGTTCGCACTGACTCGCTTCCGTCTGCGGGGTGCTGCGAGGGTTCAGCTCTGTTCTGAGCTCCGGAATAATCGAGCATGAATGTTAGCTCAGGACCGATTCGTTGGAACTGGTATTCGTCGAATAAGTTCGATTTATGGAGGAAGTTTCAGTGATCCACGGGATGGAAGTTGGTCGAGTTACTCGTCTCGATGTTTCTTTCCCGAAACTATCAAGGCGAAATCTCCGTAATGCCCGCGAATGATGCCCCGAACCTGAGACCCGAGCAATCTTCTGACCCCAACCGGGGAACTGTCCGAGTCGGATCCGTAATCGAGAGCAGATTCGGATTCAACAAGCGGATTCGGGTTCGAGCGAAGCTCCCGAGCCCATCCAAATCGAAATCTGCCCACACTAATCTCCGATGAAGCTTGGCTCATTGTGACCACAGATATCCTTGTCTGCGGGGTTGATCCTGGCTCGATGAATTGAATGAAGGTGCTGAAGCCGTAACCCATACTGAATTTCCGACCCCGTGATTCGATCAACGAGAGGAGTTGCTTGGGCGAAACTCAATTCGAGTCCCCCAGCTTTCTTGTAGTTAGCAACAAAGAATGCCATTTCTAACGTTTTGAGCCGACGACGGGTCACAAGTCTGTTCCGTTTCGCGCCCCAGTCCGGAACTTCCACATCATCCATTGCAGAGGCGCCCCAGAGACAGGAGAAGCGCCCACGTATCGCTCGGCGCTACTCGACTACACCGCCCTCTCAGGTCCTGAATTTGTCCCGCGCAACCGAGAGCCTGATAGCATGTTACAGGAGGTTATCACCTTTAGAAGCATCCACTGTTGTCCGGGAGTGCCCATATGAACGAACTTTCAATGCAAACGCTGTAAAAACCATGGTTTCGATGCGAACCGCGGGGGGCTTCAGAGTGATTGGAATCGTCTCAAAACCTCGCTACTACGGTCCGCCACCACGGAAGCGACTCAAAGCCTGCTCCCGTGACCTGAGCTCTGCGATGTGGAGAGCGAACCTCTAGCCCCGACCGAAGAACCACTCGGGTGAGATTCGGAATCAAGAGCAGCTTCGGATTCAACGAGCGGATTCGGGTTCGAGCAAAGTTTTCGAGTCCAACCAAATCGAAGTCATTTGAGGGGATGATTCGGGTTCGATGGGTTAGGTTGGAATCAATCTCCGGTCTGATAGAATCAATAAATCTGATGTATGCAAAGTCCGACATAGCCGCCTTCCTCGCCAAAATCAATTCCATGAAGAAGAGGAATCAAACGTCACGACTCTTCCTGATCCGCCACACAAAGAGTTCAATGGAGATTATGGAGATTTTGCAGCCAGATTCGAGAATTGACTGAATCTGGGAATACCGAGATGTATTTTGTTCCCTATCGGAGGTGTAGCTTGCTCGGGTGCGTCACTGCGCTAGGAACTTATTGAACCGGTGGAGAGCAGGGGATTCACTTTGAGACGGATTGCTATCGCCTTCCGCTCAAGATATGTATCGCAGAGGAATTTCCATCAGTATGGAGAAGATTCGCTCTCATCCGTTCCGATAAAACCCTGGTGTTGGTTGTGCCTATCTCCAGACATTGTTGGCTGTGCAAAATATCCATCATTTATTCGAGGGCTCGATAATCATTGAAGCGTTGGACCGTCCTCCTCGAGTTTTTCTAAACCACTCAGAATTCTCTTCGAACTCACTTTTCGAGAATCCTTCGATGTTCAGAACTTTTTTTCCAGATCTGCGATGCACAGCCTGTGAGAATAGGACACGTAGGACAGCCTTGACAGGATCCAACCATCAGGGGAACTTCCTCGGAGGGATGGGTCTCTGTTTCATGAAGGTTGAAGTTTCTTCATACAGGTGTCTTGCGAGCTCGACGAATGCCGAGCTCATTCCTCTCTCTCCCAAGGTTTGCCACAGCGGACTCAGTTTCGGTCCTTCGCAGTTTCTGTCGCCGACGTCATGCCATCCTCACCTCGTCGATTCCTCTTGAAGTCCTCCTGCCTCTCTGATAGCTGTTATTCTCCTCCGCCCATTGTTGTTCATGTCTTCTTAATATTGCGGTGAACCTATGAGTATGAAATACTAGTATCTGTCTATTTGTGTGCATGTTTGTCCTCCATAAACTTTGATTCGATTGATGGTATCGACATGAACTCCGCGTGCTGTAAAGGAGATCACCGAGGAGTACATAGGCCTCTCGTCCCTGCTTCACCAATGAGCTCTCAGCTAACCTACCGTCTGATCTATCTTCCTCCACATCAACCGGTGACCCGCGAGACACCGGTTATACAACACCAGCCGGCCTTTGGCCGACTGGAGTCGGCCGCGCTGCGCGCGGTTGGACGGCGTTCCCTGCCATCGAGGCACTTTTCTCTCCCTTCACTGGGTCAGCATTCTGATTTTGAGAAATATGGTCAGATTGACACCGGAATCACCCCTCCAGAGTTGGAAAGAAATGCTCAGATCGGTCTCGGAATCACCCCTCCAGAGTTGGGAAGTAATGCTCAGATTGACCCCGGAATCATCCCTCCGGAGTTGGGAAGTAATGCTCAGATTGATCTCGGAATCACCCCTCCAGAGTTGGGAAGTAATGCTCAGATTGACCCCGGAATCACCCCTCCGGAGTTGGGAAGTAATGCTCAGATTGGTCTCGGAATCACCCCTACAGAGTTGGGAAGTAATGCTCAGATTGGTCTCGGAATCACCCCTCCAGAGTTGGGAAGTAATGCTCAGATTGACCCCGGAATCACCCCTCCAGAGTAGGAAAGAAATGCTCAGATTGGTCTCGGAATCACCCCTCCAGAGTTGGGAAGTAATGCTCAGATTGACCCCGGAATCACCCCCCCAGAGTTGGAAAGAAATGCTCAGATTGGTCTCGGAATCACCCCTCCAGAGTTGGGAAGTAATGCTCAGATTGGTCTCGAAATCACCCCTCCAGAGTTGGGAAGTAATGGTCAGATTGGTCTCGGAATCACCCCTCCAGATTTGGGAAGTAATGCTCAGATTGGCCCCGGAATCACCCCTCCAGAGTTGGGAAGTAATGCTCAGATTGGTATCGGAATCACCCCTCCAGAGTTGGAAAGTAATGCTCAGATTGGTATCGGAATCACCCCTCCAGAGTTGGGAAGTAATGCTCAGATTGGCCCCGGAATCACCCCTCCAGAGTTGGGAAGTAATGCTCGGATTGGTATCGGAATCACCCCTCCAGAGTTGGAAAGTAATGCTCAGATTGGTCTCGGAATCACCTCTCCAGAGTTGGAAAGTAATGCTCAGATTGGTCTCGGAATCACCCCTCCGGAGTTGAGAAGTAATGCTCAGATTGGTCTCGGAATCACCCCTCCAGAGTTGGGAAGTAATGCTCAGATTGGTCTCGGAATCACCCCTCCAGAGTTGGGAAGTAATGCTCAGATTGGCCCCGGAATCACCCCTCCAGAGTTGGGAAGTAATGCTCAGATTGGCCCCGGAATCACCCCTCCAGAGTTGGGAAGTAATGCTCAGATTGGCCCCGGAATCACCCCTCCAGAGTTGGGAAGTAATGCTCAGATTGGCCCCGGAATCACCCCTCCAGAGTTGGGAAGTAATGCTCAGATTGGTCTCGGAATCACCCCTCCAGAGTTGGGAAGTAATGCTCAGATTGGTCTCGGAATCACCCCTCCAGAGTTGGGAAGTAATGCTCAGATTGGTCTCGGAATCACCCCTCCAGAGTTGGGAAGTAATGCTCAGATTGGTCGCGGAATCACCCCTCCAGAGTTGGGAAGTAATGCTCAGATTGGTCTCGGAATCACCCCTCCAGAGTTGGGAAGTAATGCTCAGATTGGTCTCGGAATCACCCCTCCAGAGTTGGGAAGTAATGCTCAGATTGGTCTCGAAATCACCCCTCTGGAGTTGAGAAGTAATGCTCAGATTGGTCTCGGAATCACCCCTCCAGAGTTGGGAAGTAATGCTCAGATTGGTCTCGGAATCACCCCTCCAGAGTTGGGAAGTAATGCTCAGATTGGCCCCGGAATCACCCCTCCAGAGTTGGGAAGTAATGCTCAGATTGGCCCCGGAATCACCCCTCCAGAGTTGGGAAGTAATGCTCAGATTGGTCTCGGAATCACCCCTCCAGAGTTGGGAAGTAATGCTCAGATTGGTCTCGGAATCACCCCTCCGGAGTTGGGAAGTAATGCTCAGATTGACCCCGGAATCACCCCTCCGGAGTTGGGAAGTAATGCTCAGATTGGTATCGGAATCACCCCTCCAGAGTTGGAAAGTAATGCTCAGATTGGTCTCGGAATCACCTCTCCAGAGTTGGAAAGTAATGCTCAGATTGGTCTCGGAATCACCCCTCCAGAGTTGGAAAGTAATGCTCAGATTGGTATCGGAATCACCCCTCCAGAGTTGGGAAGTAATGCTCAGATTGGCCCCGGAATCACCCCTCCAGAGTTGGGAAGTAATGCTCAGATTGGTATCGGAATCACCCCTCCAGAGTTGGAAAGTAATGCTCAGATTGGTATCGGAATCACCACTCCAGAGTTGGGAAGTAATGCTCAGATTGGCCCCGGAATCACCCCTCCAGAGTTGGGAAGTAATGCTCAGATTGGTATCGGAATCACCCCTCCAGAGTTGGAAAGTAATGCTCAGATTGGTCTCGGAATCACCTCTCCAGAGTTGGAAAGTAATGCTCAGATTGGTCTCGGAATCACCCCTCCAGAGTTGGAAAGTAATGCTCAGATTGGTCTCGGAATCACCCCTCCAGAGTTGGGAAGTAATGCTCAGATTGGTATCGGAATCACCCCTCCAGAGTTGGGAAGTAATGCTCAGATTGACCCCGGAATCACCCCTCCGGAGTTGGGAAGTAATGCTCAGATTGGTCTCGGAATCACCCCTCCAGAGTTGGGAAGTAATGCTCAGATTGGTCTCGGAATCACCCCTCCGGAGTTGGGAAGTAATGCTCAGATTGACCCCGGAATCACCCCTCCGGAGTTGGGAAGTAATGCTCAGATTGGTCTCGGAATCACCCCTCCAGAGTTGGAAAGTAATGCTCAGATTGGTATCGGAATCACCCCTCCAGAGTTGGGAAGTAATGCTCAGATTGGCCCCGGAATCACCCCTCCAGAGTTGGGAAGTAATGCTCAGATTGGTATCGGAATCACCCCTCCAGAGTTGGAAAGTAATGCTCAGATTGGTATCGGAATCACCACTCCAGAGTTGGGAAGTAATGCTCAGATTGGCCCCGGAATCACCCCTCCAGAGTTGGGAAGTAATGCTCAGATTGGTCTCGGAATCACCTCTCCAGAGTTGGAAAGTAATGCTCAGATTGGTCTCGGAATCACCCCTCCAGAGTTGGAGAGTAATGCTCAGATTGGTCTCGGAATCACCCCTCCAGAGTTGGGAAGTAATGCTCAGATTGGTATCGGAATCACCCCTCCAGAGTTGGGAAGTAATGCTCAGATTGGCCCCGGAATCACCCCTCCAGAGTTGGGAAGTAATGCTCAGATTGGTCTCGGAATCACCCCTCCAGAGTTGGGAAGTAATGCTCAGATTGGTCTCGGAATCACCTCTCCAGAGTTGGAAAGTAATGCTCAGATTGGTCTCGGAATCACCCCTCCAGAGTTGGAGAGTAATGCTCAGATTGGTCTCGGAATCACCCCTCCAGAGTTGGGAAGTAATGCTCAGATTGGTATCGGAATCACCCCTCCAGAGTTGGGAAGTAATGCTCAGATTGGCCCCGGAATCACCCCTCCAGAGTTGGGAAGTAATGCTCAGATTGGCCCCGGAATCACCCCTCCAGAGTTGGGAAGTAATGCTCAGATTGGTCTCGGAATCACCCCTCCAGAGTTGGGAAGTAATGCTCAGATTGGCCCCGGAATCACCCCTCCAGAGTTGGGAAGTAATGCTCAGATTGGTATCGGAATCACCCCTCCAGAGTTGGAAAGTAATGCTCAGATTGGTATCGGAATCACCACTCCAGAGTTGGGAAGTAATGCTCAGATTGGCCCCGGAATCACCCCTCCAGAGTTGGGAAGTAATGCTCAGATTGGTATCGGAATCACCCCTCCAGAGTTGGAAAGTAATGCTCAGATTGGTCTCGGAATCACCTCTCCAGAGTTGGAAAGTAATGCTCAGATTGGTCTCGGAATCACCCCTCCAGAGTTGGAAAGTAATGCTCAGATTGGTCTCGGAATCACCCCTCCAGAGTTGGGAAGTAATGCTCAGATTGGTATCGGAATCACCCCTCCAGAGTTGGGAAGTAATGCTCAGATTGACCCCGGAATCACCCCTCCGGAGTTGGGAAGTAATGCTCAGATTGGTCTCGGAATCACCCCTCCAGAGTTGGGAAGTAATGCTCAGATTGGTCTCGGAATCACCCCTCCGGAGTTGGGAAGTAATGCTCAGATTGACCCCGGAATCACCCCTCCGGAGTTGGGAAGTAATGCTCAGATTGGTCTCGGAATCACCCCTCCAGAGTTGGAAAGTAATGCTCAGATTGGTATCGGAATCACCCCTCCAGAGTTGGGAAGTAATGCTCAGATTGGCCCCGGAATCACCCCTCCAGAGTTGGGAAGTAATGCTCAGATTGGTATCGGAATCACCCCTCCAGAGTTGGAAAGTAATGCTCAGATTGGTATCGGAATCACCACTCCAGAGTTGGGAAGTAATGCTCAGATTGGCCCCGGAATCACCCCTCCAGAGTTGGGAAGTAATGCTCAGATTGGTCTCGGAATCACCTCTCCAGAGTTGGAAAGTAATGCTCAGATTGGTCTCGGAATCACCCCTCCAGAGTTGGAGAGTAATGCTCAGATTGGTCTCGGAATCACCCCTCCAGAGTTGGGAAGTAATGCTCAGATTGGTATCGGAATCACCCCTCCAGAGTTGGGAAGTAATGCTCAGATTGGCCCCGGAATCACCCCTCCAGAGTTGGGAAGTAATGCTCAGATTGGTCTCGGAATCACCCCTCCAGAGTTGGGAAGTAATGCTCAGATTGGTCTCGGAATCACCCCTCCGGAGTTGGGAAGTAATGCTCAGATTGACCCCGGAATCACCCCTCCAGAGTTGGGAAGTAATGCTCAGATTGGCCCCGGAATCACCCCTCCAGAGTTGGGAAGTAATGCTCAGATTGGTATCGGAATCACCCCTCCAGAGTTGGAAAGTAATGCTCAGATTGGTATCGGAATCACCACTCCAGAGTTGGGAAGTAATGCTCAGATTGGCCCAGGAATCACCCCTCCAGAGTTGGGAAGTAATGCTCAGATTGGTATCGGAATCACCCCTCCAGAGTTGGAAAGTAATGCTCAGATTGGTCTCGGAATCACCTCTCCAGAGTTGGAAAGTAATGCTCAGATTGGTCTCGGAATCACCCCTCCAGAGTTGGAAAGTAATGCTCAGATTGGTCTCGGAATCACCCCTCCAGAGTTGGGAAGTAATGCTCAGATTGGTATCGGAATCACCCCTCCAGAGTTGGGAAGTAATGCTCAGATTGACCCCGGAATCACCCCTCCGGAGTTGGGAAGTAATGCTCAGATTGGTCTCGGAATCACCCCTCCAGAGTTGGAAAGTAATGCTCAGATTGGTCTCGGAATCACCCCTCCAGAGTTGGAAAGTAATGCTCAGATTGGTCTCGGAATCACCTCTCCAGAGTTGGAAAGTAATGCTCAGATTGGTCTCGGAATCACCCCTCCAGGGTTGGAAAGTAATGCTCAGATTGGTCTCGGAATCACCCCTCCAGAGTTGGAAAGTAATGCTCAGATTGGTCTCGGAATCACCCCTCCAGAGTTGGAAAGTAATGGTCAGATTGGTCTCGGAATCACCCCTCCAAAGTTGGAAAGTGATGCTCAGATTGGTCTCGAAATCACCCCTCCAGAGTTGGGAAGTAATGCTCAGATTGGTCTCGGAATCACCCCTCCAGAGTTGGGAAGTAATGCTCAGATTGGTCTCGGAATCACCCCTCCAGATTTGAAAAGCAATGGTCAGATCGGTTCCGGAATCACCCCTCCACGTTTTGAAAAGTATGGTCAGATTGGTTCTAGAATCACCCCTCCACGTTTTGAAAAGTATGGTCAGATTGGTTCTAGAATCACCCCTCCAGCTTCTGAAAAATATAGTCAGACTCGTACCGGAATCACCTCTCCAGACTCGTGAGAGTATGTTCAGATTGGTCCCAGAATCACCTTCATGTCTTTCAGAAAAAGTGCGGACAAACTGACAGACTGACAAACTGACAGACTGACAAACTGACAGACTAAGCCGATTATATATAGTAAGGATAAGGATAAGGATCCCCAAACAATAAGGCGGAAGATAGAACTCGAGTCTATTCCCGAGCTCGTCTCCTCCTTTCTCTCACTAGGAGTACCATGCTGCGAAGCTGCGCTTTTTCATTTTGGAGGCAACATTTGGAGCGGATACAATCGAAAGAATAACACGGGCGTGTTTGTATTCGAAAATCACGTGTTGCACGCTTTTTTCTTACACTCCGCACCTCTTGCAGGTCTTGTCATCCTGTCGATCGGAAAACATCGAATGGGCTCTAGCTGGCAGCAAGCCCTCTCTGGCTGACGCCAGGAGAACGTCCCCTCAGCGATTCTCGGAGGAGCGGAACCTTATACCAAGGAATGTTTTGCCTCCCTGGTATAAACCAAGACTGGGTTTGGATAGCATTTCCTGCGACCAAGTGTGCTCCTGATTTTCGCCTTAGATATTCCGAATATGTCGTAGCCCGAAATTAACGTCGGCTGCATCTTGCGAGGAGCCGGAGATTTCGAGGAAAGTAGACATTGTCAGTCGCACGGTGAGAAACCACCAAATGCTGTCGATGACCCAAAGTTGAACTGACGGCGCCCACGAAATGAAATTCGGTGAATCTCTTTGACCGCAATTTGGTGATTCCGAGACCAATCTGGCCATTACTTTCCAACTCTGGATTGGTGATTCCGAGACCAATCTGGCCATTACTTTCCAACTTTAGAGAGGTGATTCCGGGACCAATCTGGCCATTACTTTCCAACTCTGGAGGTGTGATTCCGGGGTCAATCTGAGCATTACTTCCCAACTCTGGAGGGGTGATTCCGGGGTCAATCTGAGCATGACTTCCCAACTCTGGAGGGGTGATTCCGGGGTCAATCTGAACATTACTTTCCAACTCTGGAGGGGTGATTCCGAGACCAATCTGAGCATTACTTCCCAACTCTGGAGGGGTGATTCCGAGACAAATCTGAGTATTACTTCCCAAATCAGGAGGGGTGATTCCGAGACCAATCTGAGCATTACTTTCCAACTCTGCAGGTGTGATTCCGGGGTCAATCTGAGAATTACTTTCCAACTCTGGAGGGGTGATTCCGGGGTCAATCTGAGTATTACTTCCCAAATCAGGAGGGGTGATTCCGAGACCAATCTGAGCATTACTTTCCAACTCTGCAGGTGTGATTCCGGGGTCAATCTGAGAATTACTTTCCAACTCTGGAGGGGTGATTCCGGGGTCAATCTGAGTATTACTTCCCAACTCTGGAGGGGTGATTCCGGAACCAATCTGGCAATTACTTTCCAACTCTGGAGGGGTGATTCCCAGACCAATCTGGCCATTGCTTTCCAACTCTGGATGGGTGATTCCGAGACCAATCTAAGCATTACTTCCCAACTCTGGATTGGTGATTCCGAGACCAATCTGGCCATTACTTTCCAACTCAGGATTGGTGATTCCGAGACCAATCTGGCCATCACTTCCCAACTTTAGAGAGGTGATTCCGGGACCAATCTGGCCATTACTTTCCAACTCTGGAGGTGTGATTCCGGGGTCAATCTGAGCATGACTTCCCAACTCTGGAGGGGTGATTCCGGGGTCAATCTGAGCATGACTTCCCAACTCTGGAGGGGTGATTCCGAGACCAATCTGAGCATTACTTTCCAACTCTGGATTGGTGATTCCGACCCCAATCTGGCCATTACTTTCCAACTTTAGAGAGGTGATTCCGGGACCAATCTGGCCATTACTTTCCAACTCTGGAGGTGTGATTCCGGGGTCAATCTGGCCATTACTCTCCAACTCTGGAGGGGTGATTCCGAGACCAATCTGGCCATTACTTTCCAACTTTAGAGAGGTGATTCCGGGACCAATCTGGCCATTACTTTCCAACTCTGGATTGGTGATTCCGAGACCAATCTGGCCATTGCTTTCCAACTCTGGATGGGTGATTCCGAGACCAATCTGAGCATTACTTCCCAACTCTGGAGGGGTGATTCCGAGACCAATCTGGCCAATACTTCCCAACTCTGGAGGGGTGATTCCGAGACTGATCTGGCCATTACTCTCCAACTCTGGAGGGGTGATTCCGAGACCAATCTGGCCATTACTTTCCAACTTTAGAGAGGTGATTCCGGGACCAATCTGGCCATTACTTTCCAACTCTGGATGGGTGATTCCGAGACCAATCTGGCCATTGCTTTCCAACTCTGGATGGGTGATTCCGAGACCAATCTGAGCATTACTTCCCAACTCTGGAGGGGTGATTCCGAGACCAATCTGGCCAATACTTCCCAACTCTGGAGGGGTGATTCCGAGACTAATCTGGCCATTACTCTACAACTCTGGAGGGGTGATTCCGAGACCAATCTGGCCATTACTTTCCAACTTTGGAGAGGTGATTCCGGGACCAATCTGGCCATTACTTTCCAACTCTGGATTGGTGATTCCGAGACCAATCTGGCCATTACTTTCCAACTCTGGATTGGTGATTCCGAGACCAATCTGGCCATTACTTTCCAACTTTAGAGAGGTGATTCCGGGACCAATCTGGCCATTACTTTCCAACTCTGGAGGTGTGATTCCGGGGTCAATCTGAGCATTACTTCACAACTCTGGAGGGGTGATTCCGGGGTCAATCTGAGCATGACTTCCCAACTCTGGAGGGGTGATTCCGGGGTCAATCTGAACATTACTTTCCAACTCTGGAGGGGTGATTCCGAGACCAATCTGAGCATTACTTCCCAACTCTGGAGGGGTGATTCCGAGACAAATCTGAGTATTACTTCCCAAATCAGGAGGGGTGATTCCGAGACCAATCTGAGCATTACTTCCCAACTCTGCAGGTGTGATTCCGGGGTCAATCTGAGAATTACTTTCCAACTCTGGAGGGGTGATTCCGGGGTCAATCTGAGTATTACTTCCCAAATCAGGAGGGGTGATTCCGAGACCAATCTGAGCATTACTTTCCAACTCTGTAGGGGTGATTCCGGGTCAATCTGAGCGTTACTTTCCAACTCTGGAGGGGTGATTCCCAGACCAATCTGGCCATTACTTTCCAACTCTGGAGGGGTGATTCCGGAACCAATCTGGCAATTACTTTCCAACTCTGGAGGGGTGATTCCCAGACCAATCTGGCCATTGCTTTCCAACTCTGGATGGGTGATTCCGAGACCAATCTAAGCATTACTTCCCAACTCTGGATTGGTGATTCCGAGACCAATCTGGCCATTACTTTCCAACTCAGGATTGGTGATTCCGAGACCAATCTGGCCATCACTTCCCAACTTTAGAGAGGTGATTCCGAGACCAATCTGGCCATTACTTTCCAACTCTGGAGGTGTGATTCCGGGGTCAATCTGAGCATGACTTCCCAACTCTGGAGGGGTGATTCCGGGGTCAATCTGAGCATGACTTCCCAACTCTGGAGGGGTGATTCCGAGACCAATCTGAGCATTACTTTCCAACTCTGGATTGGTGATTCCGACCCCAATCTGGCCATTACTTTCCAACTTTAGAGAGGTGATTCCGGGACCAATCTGGCCATTACTTTCCAACTCTGGAGGTGTGATTCCGGGGTCAATCTGGCCATTACTCTCCAACTCTGGAGGGGTGATTCCGAGACCAATCTGGCCATTACTTTCCAACTTTAGAGAGGTGATTCCGGGACCAATCTGGCCATTACTTTCCAACTCTGGATTGGTGATTCCGAGACCAATCTGGCCATTGCTTTCCAACTCTGGATGGGTGATTCCGAGACCAATCTGAGCATTACTTCCCAACTCTGGAGGGGTGATTCCGAGACCAATCTGGCCAATACTTCCCAACTCTGGAGGGGTGATTCCGAGACTGATCTGGCCATTACTCTCCAACTCTGGAGGGGTGATTCCGAGACCAATCTGGCCATTACTTTCCAACTTTAGAGAGGTGATTCCGGGACCAATCTGGCCATTACTTTCCAACTCTGGATGGGTGATTCCGAGACCAATCTGGCCATTGCTTTCCAACTCTGGATGGGTGATTCCGAGACCAATCTGAGCATTACTTCCCAACTCTGGAGGGGTGATTCCGAGACCAATCTGGCCAATACTTCCCAACTCTGGAGGGGTGATTCCGAGACTAATCTGGCCATTACTCTACAACTCTGGAGGGGTGATTCCGAGACCAATCTGGCCATTACTTTCCAACTTTGGAGAGGTGATTCCGGGACCAATCTGGCCATTACTTTCCAACTCTGGATTGGTGATTCCGAGACCAATCTGGCCATTACTTTCCAACTCTGGATTGGTGATTCCGAGACCAATCTGGCCATTACTTTCCAACTTTAGAGAGGTGATTCCGGGACCAATCTGGCCATTACTTTCCAACTCTGGAGGTGTGATTCCGGGGTCAATCTGAGCATTACTTCACAACTCTGGAGGGGTGATTCCGGGGTCAATCTGAGCATGACTTCCCAACTCTGGAGGGGTGATTCCGGGGTCAATCTGAACATTACTTTCCAACTCTGGAGGGGTGATTCCGAGACCAATCTGAGCATTACTTCCCAACTCTGGAGGGGTGATTCCGAGACAAATCTGAGTATTACTTCCCAAATCAGGAGGGGTGATTCCGAGACCAATCTGAGCATTACTTCCCAACTCTGCAGGTGTGATTCCGGGGTCAATCTGAGAATTACTTTCCAACTCTGGAGGGGTGATTCCGGGGTCAATCTGAGTATTACTTCCCAAATCAGGAGGGGTGATTCCGAGACCAATCTGAGCATTACTTTCCAACTCTGTAGGGGTGATTCCGGGTCAATCTGAGCGTTACTTTCCAACTCTGGAGGGGTGATTCCCAGACCAATCTGGCCATTACTTTCCAACTCTGGAGGGGTGATTCCGGAACCAATCTGGCCATTACTTTCCAACTCTGGAGGGGTGATTCCCAGACCAATCTGGCCATTGCTTTCCAACTCTGGATGGGTGATTCCGAGACCAATCTGAGCATTACTTCCCAACTCTGGAGGGGTGATTCCGAGACCAATCTGGCCATTACTTCCCAACTCTGGAGGGGTGATTCCGAGACTAATCTGGCCATTACTCTCCAACTCTGGAGGGGTGATTCCGAGACCAATCTGGCCATTACTTTCCAACTCTGGATTGGTGATTTCGAGACCAATCTGGCCATTACTTTCCAACTTTAGAGAGGTGATTCCGGGACCAATCTGGCCATTACTTTCCAACTCTGGAAGGGTGATTCCGGGACCAATCTGGCCATTACTTTCCAACTCTGGAGGGGTGATTCCGGGACAAATCTGGCCATTACTTTCCAACTCTGGAGAGGTGATTCCCAGACCAATCTGGCCATTACTTTCCAACTCTTTTTTTTTTTTTTTCATTGTTATAGACTAGGAGAGAAATCCCTTCGGATACCCGAGGGTGTCCCGTTCAGGACCATCAACTCGGGTTATGTGGTGTGTCCACTAAAACTCTCCCATGTCTGCAGGTTTGCGGCCGGGTACTAGTTGATATGGCTTCCGTGCCGTCGCTGCTCTATTTTCGTATGTATACGTGTGATTGCTTCTTTCCCTCAACATTCTTGCGGCTTCGCGTTGTCAGCAATAGTTATGTCAGTCCCACCGGGGCTTGTCTCTGACGTTCTCTCTCTAGGGCTGCTTTGGAGTGCATGACGGCGTCTATCCTGGCCGCTGCCTCCTCCCAGTACTCTGCGTCGGCAAGCATCTTTTGGATGATGGTGCTAATGTTATCCTCCTTAGTTAGGCTGCCCCTCTGGTCTCGGAACGCTGCGCATTCAAGAATCGTGTGCGTGACAGAGTCATTCTCTCCTGTCGTGCAGTTGATGCATCTCGGAGACGGTGTTATGTGGAATCTGTGCAGATATTCCCCGAAGTGTCCGTGTGCGGTGATAACCTGGGTCAAGTTGTACGTGATCTCCCCGTGTTTTCTTTCCATCCATTTGGAGATATCCGGGATGCACTGGTAAGTCCATCGGCCTTCCGTCGCGTTGTCCCATCTGCTCTGCCATCTGCTGATGGTTTGCTTCCTGATTTGTTCTTCGTTTGGACCGTCCGGCTCGTCTTCTTCTGACTCCCAGGGGGCATACAGTCTCTTTTTCATCTCCCATAGCTGAACTCGTTCATCTGCCAATAGTGACCATGGAGGAGACCTCGCTATGACCTGTAGCGCAATAGTGGACGCAGTTCGGTAGCTTCTTGTTATCCGAATCAGCATCTCGCGTTGGGCGCGATCGATGAGTTCCCGATTATTTGCCTTTCTTAGTGCGTATGGTGCCCACACCGGCGCTGGGTACAACGTTATCGATTCCGCGACGAGGGAGAGCAGCCTCCTTTGGTTTTCTGTTGCCCCTCTTGCTCTCGGCAGAATCTTGGCTAGATCGGTAGCTGCCTTAGACGCTTTTTCGGTGACTATCTTGACATGGGTGTTGCCTGAGAATCGTGGGTCGAGATGGACGCCCAGGTATCTTACTGACTTCGAGAAAGTGACTGAGTGCCCCTCTAGGGTGAGGTTTGGGGGTCTGTCTTGGAGTTTGGAGACGAGCATTACTGCTTCCGTTTTCTCCGGCGCTAGTTGCAGGAAGTGGTTCTTGCACCACCGGGATATGATTCGGAGAGCGTCATTTGCTGTTCCCTCCAGCTCTTCTAGTGATCTGGCGGTTACAAGGATCGCAGCGTCGTCGGCGTAGGCGATAGGCTCTGCTCCCTCAGGTAGTTGTATGCCTAGGAGGTCGTCGTATCCCACGTTCCACAGGGTCGGTCCGAGGACCGATCCCTGTGGAACGCCCGCTGTCATTCTGTGTCTCCGGCCATCTTCATCGATGATGTACCGGTCCTCCAGGTAGGAGCCTAGGATCCTCCGGAGGTACGGGGGGGTGTTCTTGGAGATCAGGGCATCCTGTATGACGCCCCATTCGAGTGAGTTGAAAGCGTTCTTGATATCCAGCAGGACTATAGCGACTCTCCGGCGGTCTCTCCACGGCCTTGACTTCTGTCGTGAGACTGCGTCTGTTACTCTCTCTATGGCCGCGAGGGTGGACCTTCCAGTTCTGAAGCCATACTGGTTGTCTGATAGGCCCTTGTTTTCTTCTAATTCATTTTGAAGCCTTCTGTTGACAATGGCCTCTACGGCCTTTGCCACTGTGTTCAGCAAACAAATTGGGCGGAAAGCCCCTTTCTTCCCCGGCTTAGGAATGAGGACGAGGTTCGCTGTCTTCCATTGTTCCGGGGAGATACCTGTTTTGAGGATTCCCTCCGTAAGCTTCGCGAAAAGGCTGGGCCACCTTGTCAGGAGGGCCTTGACCGCCTCGGGAGGAACCCCGTCAGGGCCTGAGGCTTTTCCTGGGGCGATTCGGTCTGCCGCTGCTGTGATCTCACCAATTGTTATGCCGGGGATGTTATCTTCATCGATGTCGAGTTGTTCTCGTTGGAAACTCCGGCCTGTAGGGAAGAGCTGAGAAACCGCTTTGTCTATCGTTGTGGTTGGGAGCTTTATTCGTTTCTGCGGGAGTTTGTCCCGGACGATTTTATATGGTAGACCCCAGACGTTCTCGCGGACTTCCTCGCATAGGGCTTTCCATGAGTTCCTCTTGCTGTTGATTATTTCTTGCTGGTATTTATTCCTAGTCTTCGTGTATTCGTTCAGACATTTCCGGGTCCACTCTGGGTGCCTTCGTGTCGCTTTTCTGGATCTCAGGTACTTTCGTCGGGCTTTCATGTTTTCCCGCCGAAATCGGGATAGTTCCGGGGACCACCAGTAGAACGGTTGTTTGTTGCTCCACCTTGGGTTTTGCTCGGGGGACGCTTTTTGGCAGGCAGTCCTGAGAAGAGCGTCGACGAGTTCGTGGGTAATTTCGGTGTTGTTGTCCTTTGCTCCTTTGCAGGTTTCGTCGAGCTCCTTGTAGAATTTCTCTTTGTCAATGTTTTTCCATCGCCATCCTTTTCTCGGGACTGATGTATTCATCGAGATTCGGTCTGCAGCTATGCTGTATTCAATATACTGGTGATCGCTTAGGGATTCGGTTGTTTCGTTAACCCTCCAGTTGATGATGCTTTCCGGCCGCGTAGACCAGGTGAGGTCTATATAGGACGTCCTGTCCCCAACCCTGAACGTCGGGAGTCTTCCGTCATTGATCAGGACCAGGCCGCACCCTGCTGCCATATCTTCCATGTATCTCCCCCTTTGGGTTGTAGTCTGGCTACCCCACTCAACGGATGCTGCATTAAAGTCGCCGGCCACTAGCCATGTTGCGCCATCGTTTCGGTTGATAGTTTCGGTGATGTTGTCGAGGTATCGGGTGATATTCTCGTCGTCGCTTTCGTTTGGTGAAAGGTAACAGCTCATTATGCGAAGATCGCCGGTTAGGGTCAGACTGATGAGGCCTTTCCCGCAGCCGCGTTCCTCGACTTTTATTTGCGTATTCTTTCCCGTCCACCATATTGCTGAGTCTCCGTTTTCGTCTGCTGTCCAGCCTTGATCCTGTTTTACCTTCCTATTTGATATCTTCTTGTTGACTTCACTTAGTATACAGAGGTCTATGTCTTCATCTCTTACTCTCTGCTCCAGGATCGCATGCGCTGCGTTAGCCCGGTGCAGGTTTATTTGCAGGATGTTGATCTTGTTCATTGTGGGTTGGTAGTTTGCGTCTTTCGTCCGCGTGAGACGGTGGTCCACGTGTTGTCGTTATTTGCTTGTTTTCCTTGCTCTTCATCCATCGGCTCAGCCACTTCTTGGGCCGCTTCTGCAGTCTGTTGGGAGTCTGCAGCTTGAGGTGGTCGCCGCCTTGCTCGTGCTTTGGCCTTGACCGTCTCGATCATCTCTCTGTATATGGGGCAGGCTGGCGAGTAAGGTGAGTGTCCCTCACAGCCGCATTTCTGGCAGTATGGGGTGTTCTTTTCGCATTCCCTACTTACATGTCCATCTCCCCCGCAACTATAGCATCTTTTTACAGTGACAGCTGTTGCTGTGCATCCGGACGCCCTGTGGCCGATACCCTGGCAGTTGAAGCATATTGGAACGTCAAACCACTCCCTGAGGGGGCAATTCTGCCATCCAATCTGAAGCCTTCCTACCCTGAGAAGCCTGTCAGCGTCGAATCTGGAAAGCTTGACCAGGCATATGCGGGTTCCATTTGCATTCCTACCGATTTTCTGAACTTGGATCGCCTCCGGGTTTCTGCTCCCTAGGGCTTTCCTGATTTCCTTGTCTATATCGCTTTCAGTCGTGTCTATGTCGATCCTGCTTAGCAGTACTCCCGCCGAAAGGGGTGGTCCTCTGATCTTGGTTTCCATGCTGAGCTTATCGTTTATGAAGGCTGCTAGCTTCTGTTGGCCTCCTGCCTTCTTCTCTCGTATTTGTAGGCGGACTCCTTCTGCCGTTTGGCTGACGCCCTTGATGTCTATGCCAAGTGCTCTGGGGTCGATCTGGCCTTTCAGGCTTCTGACCGCGTCGGCGTAGTTTGTTCCCTTTGTCCCGATTTCAATCGATGTCTGGTATTGCTTTCTGAGCTTCTGGGATTCCTTCTTCTGCTTGGCCTCCGCTCTTGGGGTCTTAGTCGAGAGCTCTGCTTGCACTGTTAGTTCTCTTACCCTCCAGCATGCCTCGGCAATCTTGCGGACCTTACTCGAGTCGGAGTTCGCCGGTAGTTTGATGAGAACTCTTTCCTCTCCCGCCGGGGGGTTTTCCTTGAGCAGCAATGTTATCCTCATGAGGATCTCCGCGTAGTCAGCTGGAGTTGCTGCCTTCCGGACTTTGCCCACTATCAGAGTTCTGTTTTCGCCATCTGGCTTGGGTTGTCCTCTTCTCGCCAGGCCCGTTGATGGTACCATTTCAGTGGTTGCCGCTTCTCCCTCCTCGAGAGAGTCCAGGTCTTTCAGGGCCGGGAAGATCTTGGATAGTTGTTGAATCGTGTTTGTCGAGTGTTCGTCCGTGTCATCAGCTGTCCAGATCAGAACTCGGTTTCTCCGGTTTCCAGCGATGCCAGATTTGGAGAGCTTAATTTTCTCGAATATCTGCCTTGGCCAATGTTGCTCTGAGAGTTCTACTATGTCATCCTCTGTCTTGATCAGGGCAATCTTATCGAGAATTTTCTTAGCTTGGGTGTCGTCTGCCAGCTTAGTATATGATCCACTTCTCTCTTCAGCTGTTCGTTGAAGTTCTTGAATAGTTCCCTCGAGTTTAGTGACTTGCTTCTGTGATACCTGTAGTTGCTCCTGTGTCGTCTTAAGTTGCTTCTGCGATGCATCTAGTTCCTTCTTGATGCCCTCAAGCTCCTCGCTGTCGATGTCTGATCTGTCCTGTGTGTCCTCCCTGTATCTGGTGAACATCGTAATCATCTCATCCTGGAGTCTCTCCCCTAGTCTGACCATCCTTCTGGTGATTTCCTTGACTTCCTTTGCTGTGTTTCGGACCTCGATCTCTTTGATTCTCGCGATGTCCGCCCTAAGATTCTTAAACTTCTCCTCAATTTGCTTCCGGATTGAGTTTGTTCGCTTCGCCGTTTCGGGGGCTGGCGGCGAGGAGTTATTCCTTTTTTCGGCCGGTACTCGGTCCGGTAGACTTTTTCCCTCAGGCCTCCTCTTCTCTACTCGCAGAGTTGCGCCCGGGCCTAGGGCTATCTCCTTCTGCATTGGCTTAGTCCTCGAGGTGGTGGGTGTTTCCTCTACTTGATCGATAGTCTTGCTGATCTCCTTCTTCCTATCCGCGATTGCTTTCTTCAGGTCCTTTCTTGGCGCCGGGGTTTCTCCTACATCGCCCGCGTCAGTTTCGTATTCTCCGTCTTCGTCAGCGTCAGAAGTTTCAGCTTCTGATGCTGCGAGATCGTCTTCGGACATAGCTTCTACTCGTTGTGTTTGTACTTCGTTGCCTTGGTCGATATCGTTGTCTCGTGGGTCGACCCTCACTTGAGGGGTTTCCTCGTCTGACTCGTTCGATGCCTTTCTTGTCGGGGTTCGCATGAGCGTTTTGCCCTGTGGGACTCCGTGCGGCTTACTCATCCTTTCGGAGTCGTTCGGGGTTTTCTGCTGGGCAACCCAAGGACTGCTGGGAGATTTCTGCTGAGTGTCAGGAGCGGCTAGGAATTCTTTCCCCGCCGTTTGGAGCGTCCCCGGGGGGACTTCTTCCTGGGTTGAAAGTCCCGCGCTGGCCCGACCGCCCGCCTAAAGGCCTCCTGGTGATGGTCCGGTACCACGTGGCTGCTCGTGGCGTGCTGGATCCTTCCAATCACCGAGTTGGCCTGGAATTATGCATGCAGGACGCGTGCGGAAGATGCTTGGAGTTCGTCTGCTCACCCCTGTTGCTGAAACCACCGTGTATTTCGGCCCAGTACTTGGTTAGCTGGGAACCGAATTTGCACGCTGTGGAGTGGCCGTGGGTGCCAGGGGAATCAAGTTTTCGTCCAGAATCCTTCAAATGACGTTGGAATTCTGCGCTCAACTGACTCCCTGGTCTTAGTCCCTCCGAAAAACAGCAGGAAAATTGGCACTTCGTCTCTTTGGACAGCCGAAAAAACGATTTTCTTGCGGAACACCTTTGTGACTCTTCCAAGTCTGGAGAGGTATTACTTTCCAACTCTGGATGGGTGATTCCGGGACCAATCTGAGCATTACTTCCCAACTCTGAAGGGGTGATTCCGAGACCAATCTGAGCCTTACTTCCCAACTCTAGAAGGGTGATTCCGGGACCAATCTGAGCATTACTTCCCAACTCTGGAGGGGTGATTCCGGTACCAATCTAGCCATTACTTTCCAACTCTGGAGGGGTGATTCCGAGACCAATCTGGCCATTACTTTCCAACTCTGGAGGGATGGTTCTGAGACCAATCTGGCCATTACTTTCCAACTCTGGAGGGGTGATTCCGTACCAATCTAGCCATTACTTTCCAACTTTAGAGGGGTGATTCCGAGACCAATCTGAGCATTACTTCCCAACTCTGGAGGGGTGATTCCGAGACCAATCTGAGCATTACTTCCCAACTCTGGAGGGATGATTCCGGGGTCAATCTGAGCATAACTTCCCAACTCTGGAGGGGTGATTCCGGGGTCAATCTGAGCATTACTTTCCAACTCTGGAGGGGTGATTCCGAGACCAATCTGAGCATTACTTTCCAACTCTGGAGGGGTGATTCCGAGACCAATCTGAGCATTACTTCCCAACTCTAGAGGGGTGATTCCGAGACCAATCTGAGCATAACTTCCCAACTCTGGAGGGGTGATTCCGAGACCAATCTGAGCATTACTTCCCAACTCTGGAGGGGTGATTCCGAGACCAATCTGAGCATTACTTCCCAACTCTGGAGGGGTGATTCCAAGACCAATCTGAGCATTACTTCCCAACTCTGGAGGGGTGACTCCGAGACCAATCTGAGCATTACTTTCCAACTCTGGAGGTGTGATTCCGAGACCAATCTGGCCATTACTTTCCAACTCTGGGAGGGTGATTCCGAGACCAATCTGAGCATTACTTCCCAACTCTGGAGGGGTGATTCCGAGACAAATCTGAGAATTACTTTCCAAATCAGGAGGGGTAATTCCGAGACCAATCTGAGCATTACTTTCCAACTCTGGAGGTGTGATTCCGGGGTCAATCTGAGCATTGCTTTCCAACTCTGGAGGGGTGATTCCGGGTCAATCTGAGCATTACTTTCCAACTCTGGAGGGGTGACTCCGAGACCAATCTGAGCATTACTTTCCAACTCTGGAGGTGTGATTCCGAGAGCAATCTGGCCATTACTTTCCAACTCTGGAGGTGTGATTCCGGGGTCAATCTCAGCATTACTTCCCAACTCTGGAGGGGTGATTCCGGGGTCAGTCTGAGCATTACTTCCCAACTCTGGAGGGGTGATTCCTTGGTCAATCTGAGTATTACTTTCCAACTCTGGAGGGGTGATTCCGAGACCGATCTGAGCATTACTTTCCAACTCTGGAGGGGTGATTCCGAGACAAATCTGAGTATTACTTCCCAAATCAGGAGGAGTGATTCCGAGACCAATCTGAGCATTACTTTCCAACTCTGGAGGGGTGATCCCGGAACCAATCTGGCCATTACTTTCCAACTCTGGATGGGTGATTCCGAGACCAATCTGAGCATTACTTCCCAACTCTGGAGGGGTGATTCCGAGTCCAATCTGGCCATTACTTCCCAACTCTGGAGGGGTGATTCCGAGACTAATCTGGCCATTACTCTCCAACTCTGGAGGGGTGATTCCGAGACCAATCTGGCCATTACTTTCCAACTCTGGAGTGGTGATTCCGATACCAATCTGGCCATTACTTTCCAACTTTAGAGAGGTGATTCCGGTACCAATCTGGCCATTACTTTCCAACTCTGAAGGGGTGATTCCGGGACCAATCTGGCCATTACTTTCCAACTCTGGAGGGGTGATTCCGGGACCAATCTGGCCATTACTTTCCAGCTCTAGAGAGGTGATTCCCAGACCAATCTGGCCATTACTTTCCAACTCTGGATGGGTGATTCCGGGACCAATCTGAGCATTACTTCCCAACTCCGGAGGGGTGATTCCGAGACCAATCTGAGCCTTACTTCCCAACTCTAGAAGGGTGATTCCGGGATCAATCTGAGCATTACTTCCCAACTCTGGAGGGGTGATTCCGGTACCAATCTAGCCATTACTTTCCACCTCTGGAGGGGTGATTCCGAGACCAATCTGGCCATTACTTTCCAACTCTGGAGGTGTGATTCCGGGGTCAATCTGAGCATTACTTTCCAACTCTGGAGGGGTGATTCCGGGGTCAATCTGAGTATTACTTTCCAAATCAGGAGGGGTGATTCCTAGACCAATCTGAGCATTACTTCCCAACTCTGGAGGGGTGATTCCGAGACCAATCTGAGCATTACTTCCCAACTCTGGAGGGGTGATTCCGGGGTCAGTCTGAGCATTACTTCCCAATTCTGGAGGGGTGATTCCGGGGTCAGTCTGAGCATTACTTCCCAATTCTGGAGGGGTGATTCCGGGGTCAGTCTGAGTATTACTTTCCAACTCTGGAGGGGTGATTCCGGGGTCAATCTGAGTATTACTTTCCAAATCAGGAGGGGTGATTCCGAGACCAATCTGAGCATTACTTCCCAAGTCTGGAGGGGTGATTCCGAGACCAATCTGAGCATTACTTCCCAAGTCTGGAGGGGTGATTCCGAGACCAATCTGAGCATTACTTCCCAACTCTGGAGGGGTGATTCCGAGACCAATCTGAGCATTACTTCCCAACTCTGGAGGGGTGATTCCAAGACCAATCTGAGCATGACCTCCCAACTCTGGAGGGGTGACTCCGAGACCAATCTGAGCATTACTTTCCAACTCTGGAGGTGTGATTCCGAGACCAATCTGGCCATTACTTTGCAACTCTGGAGGTGTGATTCCGGGGTCAATCTGAGCATTACTTCCCAACTCTGGAGGGGTGATTCCGGGGTCAATCTGAGCATGACTTCCCAACTCTGGAGGGGTGATTCCGGGTTCAATCTGAATATTACTTTCAAACTCTGGAGGGGTGATTCCGAGACCAATCTGAGCATTACTTCCCAACTCTGGAGGCGTGATTCCGAGACAAATCTGAGTATTACTTCCCAAATCAGGAGGGGTGATTCCGAGACCAATCTGAGCATTACTTTCCAACTCTGGAGGTGTGATTCCGGGGTCAATCTGAGCATTACTTTCCAACTCTGGAGGGGTGATTCTGGGGTCAATCTGAGTATTACTTTCCAAATCAGGAGGGGTGATTCCGAGACCAAATTGAGCATTACTTCCCAACTCTGGAGGGGTGATTCCGGGGTCAATCTGAGCATTACTTCCCAACTCTGGAGGGGTGATTCCGGGGTCAATCTGAGTATTACTTTCCAACTCTGGAGGGGTGATTCCGAGACCAATCTGAGCATTACTTCCCAACTCTGGAGGGGTGATTCCGAGACAAATCTGAGTATGACTTCCCAAATCAGGAGGTGTGATTCCGGGGTCAATCTGAGCATTACTTTCCAACTCTGTAGGGGTGATTCCGGGTCAATCTGAGCGTCACTTTCCAACTCTGGAGGGGTGATTCCCAGACCAATCTGGCCATTACTTTCCAACTCTGGAGGGGTGATTCCGGAACCAATCTGGCCATTACTTTCCAACTCTGGAGGGGTGATTCCCAGACCAATCTGGCCATTACTTTCCAACTCTGGATGGGTGATTCCGAGACCAATCTGAGCATTACTTCCCAACTCTGGAGGGGTGATTCCGAGACCAATCTGGCCATTACTTCCCAACTCTGGAGGGGTGATTCCGAGACTAATCTGGCCATTACTCTCCAACTCTGGAGGGGTGATTCCGAGACCAATCTGGCCATTACTTTCCAACTCTGGATTGGTGATTCCGAGCCCAATCTGGCCATTACTTTCCAACTCTGGAGGGGTGATTCCCAGACCAATCTGGCCATTACTTTCCAACTCTGGATGGGTGATTCCGAGACCAATCTGAGCATTACTTCCCAACTCTGGAGGGGTGATTCCGAGACCAATCTGGCCATTACTTCCCAACTCTGGAGGGGTGATTCCGAGACTAATCTGGCCATTACTCTCCAACTCTGGAGGGGTGATTCCGAGACCAATCTGGCCATTACTTTCCAACTCTGGATTGGTGATTCCGAGACCAATCTGGCCATTATTTTCCAACTTTAGAGAGGTGATTCCGGGGCCAATCTGGCCATTACTTTCCAACTCTGGAGGGGTGATTCCGGGACCAATCTGGTCATTACTTTCCAACTCTGGAGGGGTGATTCCCAGACCAATCTGGCCATTACTTTCCAACTCTGGATGGGTGATTCCGGGACCAATCTGAGCATTACTTCCCAACTCTGAAGGGGTGATTCCGAGACCAATCTGAGCCTTACTTCCCAACTCTAGAAGGGTGATTCCGGGACCAATCTGAGCATTACTTCCCAACTCTGGAGGGGTGATTCCGGGGTCAATCTGAGCATAACTTCCCAACTCTGGAGGGGTGATTCCGGGGTCAATCTGAGCATTACTTTCCAACTCTGGAGGGGTGATTCCGAGACCAATCTGAGCATTACTTTCCAACTCTGGAGGGGTGATTCCAAGACCAATCTGAGCATAACTTCCCAACTCTGGAGGGGTGACTCCGAGACCAATCTGAGCATTACTTTCCAACTCTGGAGGTGTGATTCCGAGACCAATCTGAGCATTACTTTCCAACTCTGGAGGGGTGATTCCGAGACCAATCTGAGCATTACTTCCCAACTCTGGAGGGGTGATTCCGAGACCAATCTGAGCATTACTTCCCAACTCTGGAGGGGTGATTCCGAGACCAATCTGAGCATTACTTCCCAACTCTGGAGGGGTAATTCCAAGACCAATCTGAGCATTACTTTCCAACTCTGGAGGGGTGATTCCAAGACCAATCTGAGCATTACTTCCCAACTCTGGAGGGGTGATTCCGAGACCAATCTGAGCATTACTTTCCAACTCTGGAGGTGTGATTCCGAGACCAATCTGAGCATTACTTTCCAACTCTGGAGGGGTGCTTCCAA
Organism: Phytoseiulus persimilis; assembly: GCA_037576195.1. Lineage (NCBI taxonomy): Eukaryota > Metazoa > Arthropoda > Arachnida > Mesostigmata > Phytoseiidae > Phytoseiulus > Phytoseiulus persimilis. Next base: position 28,049,695 of record CM075104.1, on the reverse strand, counting down.
GACCAATCTGAGCATTACTTTCCAACTCTGGAGGGGTGATTCCGAGACCAATCTGAGCATTACTTCCCAACTCTGGAGGGGTGATTCCGAGACCAATCTGAGCATTACTTTCCAACTCTGGAGGTGTGATTCCGAGACCAATCTGAGCATTACTTTCCAACTCTGGAGGGGTGCTTCCAAGACCAATCTGAGCATTACTTTCCAACTCTGGAGGTGTGATTCCGGGGTCAATCTGAGCATTACTTTCCAACTCTGGAGGGGTGATTCCGGGTCAATCTGAGCATTACTTTCCAACTCTGGAGGGGTGACTCCGAGACCTTTTGTTTTCCGGCTGAACCTCTCAGCCAGCCCTCAGAAGTGTCCCGGAATCACCTTTCGGTATTGCTTCAGAAACACTCCCTATCGCCTCGCAAATCCCATTGCGGACGGTGGGCTTGGGTCTTAAGATGGTTCAGATTCAATTCTGATATAAATTGAATCCTCTTTTTACCACTCAAGAAATTTGTTGTCCCGGCCGGGGATCGAACCCGCGATTGCTAGCTTAGCGTGGCACCCAAGGCGTTGGTTTATGCCACACGGCCAACGAGCCGACGACTCCGAGACCAATCTGAGCATTACTTTCCAACTCCGGAGGTGTGATTCCGAGACCAATCTGAGCATTACTTTCCAACTCTGGAGGTGTGATTCCGAGACCAATCTGGCCATTACTTTCCAACTCTGGAGGTGTGATTCCGGGGTCAATCTGAGCATTACTTCCCAACTCTGGAGGGGTGATTCCTTGGTCAATCTGAGTATTACTGTCCAACTCTGGAGGGGTGATTCCGAGACCAATCTGAGCATTACTTCCCAACTCTGGAGGGGTGATTCCGAGACAAATCTGAGTATTACTTTCCAAATCAGGAGGGGTGATTCCGAGACCAATCTGAGCATTACTTCCCAACTGTGGAGGTGTGATTCCGGGGTCAATCTGAGCATTACTTTCCAACTCTGGAGGGGTGATTCCGGGGTCAATCTGAGCATTACTTCCCAACTCTGGAGGGGTGATTCCTTGGTCAATCTGAGTATTACTCTCCAACTCTGGAGGGGTGATTCCGAGACCAATCTGAGCATTACTTCCCAACTCTGGAGGGGTGATTCCGAGACCAATCTGAGCCTTACTTCCCAACTCTGGAAAGGTGATACCGGGATCAATCTGAGCATTACTTCCCAACTCTGGAGGGGTGATTCCGGGGTCAATCTGAGCATTACTTCCCAACTCTGGAGGGGTGATTCCTTGGTCAATCTGAGTATTACTCTCCAACTCTGGAGGGGTGACTCCGAGACCAATCTGAGCATTACTTCCCAACTCTGGAGGGGTGATTCCGAGACAAATCTGAGTATTACTTTCCAAATCAGGAGGGGTGATTCCGAGACCAATCTGAGCATTACTTCCCAACTGTGGAGGTGTGATTCCGGGGTCAATCTGAGCATTACTTTCCAACTCTGGAGGGGTGATTCCGGGTCAATCTGAGCATTACTTTCCAACTCTGGAGGGGTGATTCCCAGACCAATCTGGCCATTACTTTCCAACTTTAGAGAGGTGATTCCGTGACCAATCTGAGCCTTACTTCCCAACCCTAGAAAGGTGATACCGGGATCAATCTGAGCATTACTTCCCAACTCTGGAGGGGTGATTCCGGGGTCAATCTGAGCATTACTTCCCAACTCTGGAGGGGTGATTCCTTGGTCAATCTGAGTATTACTCTCCAACTCTGGAGGGGTGACTCCGAGACCAATCTGGCCATTACTTTCCAACTCTGGAGGTGTGATTCCGGGGTCAATCTGAGCATTACTTCCCAACTCTGGAGGGGTGATTCCTTGGTCAATCTGAGTATTACTGTCCAACTCTGGAGGGGTGATTCCGAGACCAATCTGAGCATTACTTCCCAACTCTGGAGGGGTGATTCCGAGACAAATCTGAGTATTACTTTCCAAATCAGGAGGGGTGATTCCGAGACCAATCTGAGCATTACTTCCCAACTGTGGAGGTGTGATTCCGGGGTCAATCTGAGCATTACTTTCCAACTCTGGAGGGGTGATTCCGGGGTCAATCTGAGCATTACTTCCCAACTCTGGAGGGGTGATTCCTTGGTCAATCTGAGTATTACTCTCCAACTCTGGAGGGGTGATTCCGAGACCAATCTGAGCATTACTTCCCAACTCTGGAGGGGTGATTCCGAGACCAATCTGAGCCTCACTTCCCAACTCTGGAAAGGTGATACCGGGATCAATCTGAGCATTACTTCCCAACTCTGGAGGGGTGATTCCGGGGTCAATCTGAGCATTACTTCCCAACTCTGGAGGGGTGATTCCTTGGTCAATCTGAGTATTACTCTCCAACTCTGGAGGGGTGACTCCGAGACCAATCTGAGCATTACTTCCCAACTCTGGAGGGGTGATTCCGAGACAAATCTGAGTATTACTTTCCAAATCAGGAGGGGTGATTCCGAGACCAATCTGAGCATTACTTCCCAACTGTGGAGGTGTGATTCCGGGGTCAATCTGAGCATTACTTTCCAACTCTGGAGGGGTGATTCCGGGTCAATCTGAGCATTACTTTCCAACTCTGGAGGGGTGATTCCCAGACCAATCTGGCCATTACTTTCCAACTTTAGAGAGGTGATTCCGTGACCAATCTGAGCCTTACTTCCCAACCCTAGAAAGGTGATACCGGGATCAATCTGAGCATTACTTCCCAACTCTGGAGGGGTGATTCCGGGGTCAATCTGAGCATTACTTCCCAACTCTGGAGGGGTGATTCCTTGGTCAATCTGAGTATTACTCTCCAACTCTGGAGGGGTGACTCCGAGACCAATCTGAGCATTACTTCCCAACTCTGGAGGGGTGATTCCGAGACAAATCTGAGTATTACTTTCCAAATCAGGAGGGGTGATTCCGAGACCAATCTGAGCATTACTCCCCAACTGTGGAGGTGTGATTCCGGGGTCAATCTGAGCATTACTTTCCAACTCTGGAGGGGTGATTCCGGGTCAATTTGAGCATTAATTTCCAACTCTGGAGGGGTGATTCCCAGACCAATCTGGCCATTACTTTCCAGCTTTAGAGAGGTGATTCCGTGACCAATCTGAGCATTACTTTCCAACTCTGGAGGGGTGATTCCGAGACCAATCTGGCCATTACTTCCCAACTCTGGAGGGGTGATTCCTTGGTCAATCTGAGTATTACTCTCCAACTCTGGAGGGGTGATTCCGAGACCAATCTGAGCATTACTTTCCAACTCTGGAGGAGTGATTCCAAGACCAATCTGAGCATTACTTCCCAACTCTGGAGGGGTGATTCCGAGACAAATCTGAGAATTACTTTCCAAATCAGGAGGGGTGATTCCGAGACCAATCTGAGCATTACTTTCCAACTCTGGAGGTGTGATTCCGGGGTCAATCTGAGCATAACTTTCCAACTCTGGAGGGGTGATTCCGGGTCAATCTGAGCATTACTTTCCAACTCTGGAGGGGTGACTCCGAGACCAATCTGAGCATTACTTTCCAACTCTGGAGGTGTGATTCCGAGACCAATCTGGCCATTACTTTCCAACTCTGGAGGTGTGATTCCGGGGTCAATCTGAGCATTGCTTCCCAAATCTGGAGGGGTGATTCCGGGGTCAATCTGAGCATTACTTCCCGACTCTGGAGGGGTGATTCCTTGGTCAATCTGAGTATTACTCTCCAACTCTGGAGGGGTGACTCCGAGACCAATCTGAGCATTACTTCCCAACTCTGGAGGGGTGATTCCGAGACAAATCTGAGTATTACTTTCCAAATCAGGAGGGGTGATTCCGAGACCAATCTGAGCATTACTTCCCAACTGTGGAGGTGTGATTCCGGGGTCAATCTGAGCATTACTTTCCAACTCTGGAGGGGTGATTCCGGGGTCAATCTGAGCATTACTTCCCAACTCTGGAGGGGTGATTCCGGGGTCAATCTGAGCATTACTTCCCGACTCTGGAGGGGTGATTCCTTGGTCAATCTGAGTATAATTTCCAACTCTGGAGGGGTGACTCCGAGACCAATCTGAGCATTACTTCCCAACTCTTGAGGGGTGATTCCGAGACAAATCTGAGTATTACTTTCCAAATCAGGAGGGGTGATTCCGAGACCAATCTGAGCATTACTTCCCAACTGTGGAGGTGTGATTCCGGGGTAAATCTGAGCATTACTTTCCAACTCTGGAGGGGTGATTCCGGGTCAATCTGAGCATTACTTTCCAAATCAGGAGGGGTGATTCCGAGACCAATCTGAGCATTACTTTCCAACTCTGGAGGTGTGATTCCGGGGTCAATCTGAGCATAACTTTCCAACTCTGGAGGGGTGATTCCGGGTCAATCTGAGCATTACTTTCCAACTCTGGAGGAGTGACTCCGAGACCAATCTGAGCATTACTTCCCAACTCTGGAGGGGTGATTCCGAGACAAATCTGAGTATTACTTTCCAAATCAGGAGGGGTGATCCCGAGACCAATCTGAGCATTACTTCCTAACTGTGGAGGTGTGATTCCGGGGTCAATCTGAGCATTACTTTCCAACTCTGGAGGGGTGATTCCGGGGTCAATCTGAGCATTACTTCCCAACTCTGGAGGGGTGATTCCTTGGTCAATCTGAGTATTACTCTCCAACTCTGGAGGGGTGATTCCGAGACCAATCTGAGCATTACTTCCCAACTCTGGAGGGGTGATTCCGAGACCAATCTGAGCCTTACTTCCCAACTCTAGAAAGGTGATACCGGGATCAATCTGAGCATTACTTCCCAACTCTGGAGGGGTGATTCCGGGGTCAATCTGAGCATTACTTTCCAACTCTGGAGGGGTGATTCCGGTACCAATCTAGCCATTACTTTCCAACTCTAGAGGGGTGATTCCGAGACCAATCTGAGCATTACTTCCCAACTCTGGAGGGGTGATTCCGAGACCAATCTGAGCATTACTTCCCAACTCTGGAGGGGTGATTCCGGGGTCAATCTGAGCATTACTTTCCAACTCTGGAGGGGTGATTCCGGTACCAATCTAGCCATTACTTTCCAACTCTAGAGGGGTGATTCCGAGACCAATCTGAGCATTACTTCCCAACTCTGGAGGGGTGATTCCGAGACCAATCTGAGCATTACTTCCCAACTCTGGAGGGGTGATTCCGGTACCAATCTAGCCATTACTTTCCAACTCTGGAGGGGTGATTCCGAGACCAATCTGGCCATTAGTTTCCAACTCTGGAGGGATGATTCTGAGACCAATCTGGCCATTAGTTTCCAACTCTGGAGGGATGATTCTGAGACCAATCTGGCCATTAGTTTCCAGCTCTGGAGGGGTGATTCCCAGACCAATCTGGCCATTACTTTCCAACTCTGGAGGGGTGATTCCGGTACCAATCTAGCCATTACTTTCCAACTCTGGAGGGGTGATTCCGAGACCAATCTGGCCATTAGTTTCCAACTCGGGAGGGATGATTCTGAGACCAATCTGGCCATTAGTTTCCAACTCTGAAGGGGTGATTCCGGGACCAATCTGGCCATTACTTTCCAACTCTGGAGGGGTGATTCCGGGACCAATCTGGCCATTACTTTCCAGCTCTGGAGGGGTGATTCCCAGACCAATCTGGCCATTACTTTCCAACTCTGGATGGGTGATTCCGAGACCAATCTGAGCATTACTTCCCAACTCTGGAGGGGTGATTCCGAGACCAATCTGAGCCTTACTTCCCAACTCTAGGAGGGTGATTCCGGGATCAATCTGAGCATTACTTCCCAACTCTGGAGGGGTGATTCCGGTACCAATCTAGCCATTACTTTCCAACTCTGGAGGGGTGATTCCGAGACCAATCTGGCCATTACTTTCCAACTCTGGAGGGATGATTCTAAGACCAATCTGGCCATTACTTCCCAACTCTGGAGGGGTGATTCCGGTACCAATCTAGCCATTACTTTCCAACTCTAGAGGGGTGATTCCGAGACCAATCTGAGCATTACTTCCCAACTCTGGAGGGGTGATTCCGAGACCAATCTGAGCATTACTTCCCAACTCTGGAGGGGTGATTCCGGGGTCAATCTGAGCATTACTTCACAACTCTGGAGGGGTGATTCCGGTACCAATCTAGCCATTACTTTCCAACTCTGGAGGGGTGATTCCGAGACCAATCTGGCCATTAATTTCCAACTCTGGAGGGATGATTCTGAGACCAATCTGGCCATTACTTTCCAACTCTGGAGGGGTGATTCCGGTACCAATCTAGCCATTACTTTCCAACTCTGGAGGGGTGATTCCGGGGTCAATCTGAGCATCACTTTCCAACTCTGGAGGGGTGATTCCGAGACCAATCTAAGCATTACTTCCCAACTCTAGAGGGGTGATTCCGGGGTCAATCTGAGCATTACTTCCCAACTCTGGAGGGATGATTCCGGGGTCAATCTGAGCATTACTTCCCTACTCTGGAGGGATGATTCCGAGACCAGTCTGAGCATTACTTCCCAACTCTGGAGGGGTGATTCCGAGACCAATCTGAGCATTACTTCCCAACTCTGGAGAGGGTGATTCCGAGACCAATCTGGCCATTACTTTCCAACTCTGGAGTGGTGATTCCGAGACCAATCTGGCCATCACTTTCCAACTCTGGAGGGGTGATTCCGAGACCAATCTGGCCATTACTTTCCAACTTTAGAGAGGTGATTCCGTGACCAATCTGAGCATTACTTTCCAAGTCTGGAGGGGTGATTCCGAGACCAATCTGGCCATTACTTCCCAACTCTGGAGGGGTGATTCCTTGGTCAATCTGAGTAATACTCTCCAACTCTGGAGGGGTGATTCCGAGACCAATCTGAGCATTACTTTCCAACTCTGGAGGTGTGATTCCGAGACCAATCTGGCCATTACTTCCCAACTCTGGAGGGGTGATTCCGGGGTCAACCTGAGCATTACTTCCCAACTCTGGAGGGGTGATTCCTTGGTCAATCTGAGTATTACTCTCCAACTCTGGAGGGGTGATTCCGGGTCAATCTGAGCATTACTTTCCAACTCTGGAGGGGTGACTCCGAGACCAATCTGAGCATTACTTTCCAACTCTGGAGGGGTGATTCCGGTACCAATCTAGCCATTACTTTCCAACTCTAGAGGGGTGATTCCGAGACCAATCTGAGCATTACTTCCCAACTCTGGAGGGGTGATTCCGAGACCAATCTGAGCATTACTTCCCAACTCTGGAGGGGTGATTCCGGTACCAATCTAGCCATTACTTTCCAACTCTGGAGGGGTGATTCCGAGACCAATCTGGCCATTAGTTTCCAACTCTGGAGGGATGATTCTGAGACATATCTGGCCATTAGTTTCCAACTCTGGAGGGATGATTCTGAGACCAATCTGGCCATTAGTTTCCAACTCTGGAGGGGTGATTCCGGGACCAATCTGGCCATTACTTTCCAGCTCTGGAGGGGTGATTCCCAGACCAATCTGGCCATTACTTTCCAACTCTGGAGGGGTGATTCCGGTACCAATCTAGCCATTACTTTCCAACTCTGGAGGGGTGATTCCAAGACCAATCTGGCCATTAGTTTCCAACTCGGGAGGGATGATTCTGAGACCAATCTGGCCATTAGTTTCCAACTCTGAAGGGGTGATTCCGGGACCAATCTGGCCATTACTTTCCAACTCTGGAGGGGTGATTCCGGGACCAATCTGGCCATTACTTTCCAGCTCTGGAGGGGTGATTCCCAGACCAATCTGGCCATTACTTTCCAACTCTGGATGGGTGATTCCGAGACCAATCTGAGCATTACTTCCCAACTCTGGAGGGGTGATTCCGAGACCAATCTGAGCCTTACTTCCCAACTCAAGGAGGGTGATTCCGGGATCAATCTGAGCATTACTTCCCAACTCTGGAGGGGTGATTCCGGTACCAATCTAGCCATTACTTTCCAACTCTGGAGGGGTGATTCCGAGACCAATCTGGCCATTACTTTCCAACTCTGGAGGGATGATTCTAAGACCAATCTGGCCATTACTTCCCAACTCTGGAGGGGTGATTCCGGTACCAATCTAGCCATTACTTTCCAACTCTAGAGGGGTGATTCCGAGACCAATCTGAGCATTACTTCCCAACTCTGGAGGGGTGATTCCGAGACCAATCTGAGCATTACTTCCCAACTCTGGAGGGGTGATTCCGGGGTCAATCTGAGCATTACTTCACAACTCTGGAGGGGTGATTCCGGTACCAATCTAGCCATTACTTTCCAACTCTGGAGGGGTGATTCCGAGACCAATCTGGCCATTAATTTCCAACTCTGGAGGGATGATTCTGAGACCAATCTGGCCATTACTTTCCAACTCTGGACGGGTGATTCCGGTACCAATCTAGCCATTACTTTCCAACTCTGGAGGGGTGATTCCGGGGTCAATCTGAGCATTACTTTCCAACTCTGGAGGGGTGATTCCGAGACCAATCTAAGCATTACTTCCCAACTCTAGAGGGGTGATTCCGGGGTCAATCTGAGCATTACTTCCCAACTCTGGAGGGATGATTCCGGGGTCAATCTGAGCATTACTTCCCTACTCTGGAGGGATGATTCCGAGACCAGTCTGAGCATTACTTCCCAACTCTGGAGGGGTGATTCCGAGACCAATCTGAGCATTACTTCCCAACTCTGGAGAGGGTGATTCCGAGACCAATCTGGCCATTACTTTCCAACTCTGGAGTGGTGATTCCGAGACCAATCTGGCCATCACTTTCCAACTCTGGAGGGGTGATTCCGAGACCAATCTGGCCATTACTTTCCAACTTTAGAGAGGTGATCCCGAGACCAATCGGACCATGTTTCTCCGAGTCTGGAGGGGTGATTACGACACCAATCTGACCATACTTCTCGAAACCATGATGCTGACCAAGTGAAGAGAGAGGAAAGTGCCTCGAGTCCAGGTCAGAATCCTATCGAGAATCGGTGGCCACTCCCGAAGGTCTCATAACACTACATGTGAGGCAATGTGTGTCTGTCAGCAGTAGACTCCCGAAGCAAGGGACGGGTCGGCCAGCGTAGTCGGCCGAAGCCCGGCTAGTACCAAATAAATTTGGCTTCATCCTACTTGGCGGAAGCGATAGACGAGGGAAACAACGTCAACATGACGTTCATCTAAGAAGCACCGATCATACTTCACCTCGAAGTCAGGTCGCGTCACAGGGAACGCACAACTCATCGCATCTACATCGACTACGGGCCCGGGAGAGAGAGCGTAGGAGGGATCCGACGCTACTGGTGTAACTGCCCGAACGCGGCCTCAGTCTCCTACCCAGCCCATGCCAGGTACCTCCATCAGTTCTGCGCCCAGCGGAAGCGTTTACCGATCTGTTCATACCCTCAGATGGAGAGACAGGCTCAGAAGAGAGTGATGCTGGCGAATAAAGATCATCTCGGGCGTTTTTTTCCGGGGGTAGTATCGAAAAATAAGTATTTGCAGCGAGAGAAAAAGCGCCTGTTTCTTTTTGATTCTTTTTTGCATGAGCTTTGACTCTCAGCGACCATTGGCAACAGCTCATCCCAGAGTGTGCACTCGACGCTATCTATTTTCGCATCCGTCTCGGATTCATCGATTTCAAAGGAATGCGTCCATTTTCGATCCGAACGACATGTATGCCGTTCTTATAGCCCTCTTTCCGGTTTTCGTCAAAAGTGGTGGAAAATCCAAGGGGCCACTATTGGCCGAGACCCTTCAGTCCCTAAACTTCCAAGCCTTATTTAGAACCGTACTCTGAGCCACTTGAAGGTGCACTCGCACTGTATCAGTTTGACTAATCGGCGCGGACGACCGGCCAGTCTGAAATAGCCAAGCGAAAGCTATGGAGTGGACAGAGGAACGGGGGGTTTTACGGGGGCCGTGGACAGAGGTTTCAGTCGAAGTGATCGTTGGAACCATTCTGCTTGCGACCAATGTCGGCTGAGCGCATTTTTCAGTGAGGGCGGAGATCTCAGCTAGCGCGCCACGATGAGTTCGCGCTCCACAAAAGTATGGAGAGCTTAGTGGCTGCCAACATTGGTCTCCAGCAAAATGATTCCAACTATCAGTTTGAGTTGAACCTCTATTCACGGCCCGTCCAAATCCCCCACTTCTCTCTCCACTCGATAGCTTTTGCTCGGCGCATCAGCCCGCCTGATCGTCCGCGCTGATCAGCCAAACTAGAACAGACTTCCATATGCAAAGACCTGGTACATGGAAGAAGATATGACTTCAGAAGAGGCCAAGGTAATAGTACGCAAAAGCTGAGTGTCCGTTACATTCGTAACCGCTGTGAGGGGGTCCACTGTACCCCGAATCCCCTAACTACCGAAATTCCCACAGAGAAGAAGAGACGCCGCCGAGTTAATCTACGCTTGTGTAACGCAGGAAAAGTATCAGATCGCTGGTGAGTGGATAACGGCTTCGTGTCCAGTTTCTGGCCCTGTGAGCTCCTCATATCTTCAAAACAGTCATCGGCTGCGTATGAGAATGCGCGAGATGTCTGCTAAGGATTATCCCGGGACATTCTCTCGTTGTCTCAGTTTGAGCCTTCTGACTTGACGGTAGACTGTGATATGCGGGGCTCTGTCTCCCCGGACGGAATTATCCCCATTCCATCCAATTGGCTAGTAGGAGGAAGAAATATTCAGGATCTACGGACGAGGATCCCGTCCGGAAAAGCATACAAGCTCATCCTTGCACACACAACCGTGCTCATGGTGAACCCCGGCGAAGTTTCTTCTGAAAATCCTCGAGATCGTCGTTCGAAATTGTTTGACCGATGAGAATAAGAGTTCAAACAATGGAGATGAGATCTATGAACGAGAAAACGCATCTGCGTAAGACTTCGTATTTTCGTTGATGGATGTTATCTTAGATTTCGGGCATCGACCTTTAAGTGCCGCAGTGACGATGTGGCACCACACGCTTCGCCAACGAGAACCGCATCGTCGACGACCGCTTCCTGTATTTTATGCAGAGGCTCCCCCGCCTGCCTTCTGACCTCCGATGGATGGGAACGGCCGCCCATCCTCCTGGGGCTCGCAGACACTCAGGTCTCGGAACGGAATGAATGGGACTCTGTTGCAAGCTCGGTCTGAGTCATGTCCTGTGAGAATCTTGCTCACGTGTCCTTCTCGGTCTTCCCCGAAAGCGTGAGTTCACAACCTGTAGAGTTCCGCTATGACTACCGAAGCTTCGAACAGTGTTCGAATGCATTGTAACAAGGCCCTTTCCCATGTTGAACTGGACCTACCCTTTGAGATATTTCTCGAGAGCTCGGGAGTTTTTTCCAGCCTTCGCGGAGAACGCTCAAAGAGCACCGCAATGAGTTTGACCAGAATCCCGGTTTCGGCTGCCTGAAAGTTCTCATGGGCAGAGTCCAAGCTCTCTGACTCTGGTGACGACTTGGTTTAGCAACCAGCCCAAGCGACAGCTAAAATCACAACCTCGAGCCGTAGTGCGTGGTTTACATTTTTCCGCAGGGGACCACATTTGTACTCTCTGCGTTGTATAGTATAGGACATCCGACAAGGCGTGCATCGATAACTATAAGGATCAGCAACGAATGGAGAACAACAATAATTTCCATCGGGGGAATCTTTTTATTGTTCACGCTTAGAGATTAGTACCACGATTGCCAGCTTATTGCATTCGCTGTCTTTCTTGGGTCGCCGAATATCGACTAAGATGATTCGTTCAGAGAAGGTTTTCCCCTATGCTCCTGGGTCGCAGGTGAATATTTCGCAAGCCAGAGCGACAAGAGACCAGAGCCTGAATCATGCGAAATCCGCATGACTCCATTTATTTCAAGTTGCCGCGTAGGCACGTTTTGTTGGCCTCCTGGTTAGATTCACGAGTTTAACAAAACAAAACGAAACGCAGGTCGTAGTTAGTTTTCGGTCATAGTGCCGGAGAACCCGGGAGGGAACGTATCCATTGCGTGGCCCCTGATCGTAACTGCAAGAAGCCCTATCGCGCGAGAAACAAGTGAGTCTCCAGCAGAGAGGCTGTCATCTCGAGTCCCGTCTGGCACGTGGAGGCCCGGCAAAGTATCACTCCCTACGCAGTTCTGTCGGTTCCTGAATTATCGTCAAGTAATTCTCGGGAACGAGTCCTTGTTGATTTCCGATGCGAGCTTCAAACCAATTGTGGTCAATGCGACGGACGAGCCTCAATTTGTCACCGACCTGTAGAAAGTTTCCGTTGAACCATATTCAATAGTGGCTACATGTCACCCACCGCTCTTTGAGAACACAAGATGTCGTCTGTTAGAATCGAAGAGCCCCTCGACCACAGCGCCAACCAAGGCAAACACTCGTTCGGGACCTTCCACCGCTGTAGCTCTCGGCACGATGTGTAGCCCTGAGAGTCTACCTGGCGAGCTACGGATCAGAAATGCGCTCTGTTGTGCGGGTTCGGGAGTGATCATATTCTCACCTTGAAACCAAGCTCTGCGGAGCTTTTTGCAAAGAATGGGAAACGTCCCATCGCTACTCCTTCCTGCGTCCGAAGGCTGGCCAATGTATCAATCGATGAAGGGGGGAAGGCGTCAATGTATCTGTAGGCGGACAGCACTCAGAGTGTGCTAGTTCCAAAAACTACGCTCATCATTCAGGAAATCTCGTCTCACCTCACTGGGAAAATTCCTGTCCTGCCAAGGCATTCACCTTCGTACCAGTTCCGATCGATTTTCTTGAAAATGTACACCAGATCTCCCCTCTTCAGATTCAGCTCTCTGTGAATGGAAGAGAGCGTCGGGGTTGCCAATTGGTCTCTAATTTGTTCGACGACTCTAGCTGCTGCATATTTCTGCTGGGAGCCAACTCAGCATTCGACTGTTTCTTCAATGCAAACCAGGAAATATTCGATCCTCACCTGCCAGCATGGGCGACGAAGTCGTAAATAACTCTGCCGAGCATGATGACCTCCTTGTTGTCGGGAGTGTAGAAGACCGTTTCGTAAATGGAGCCAGAGTCGCCGCGCTGCCCTGCTGCCGCATGTGAATCAGGAACCGTCGGATACCCCGTTTCTTGTTGTCGGCGTATGTGATGATCAACTTGTTCGTATAAACGCCGGAGCGCACGTTCCTTGCCAGGCTCGTGCCGCTCGGAGTCTTGCTCGACCCTGAGCTGGGCGAGAGCTTTCAGGTCTTCATATTCTTGATCCAATGACATGCTCTTCTCCTCCGGGGACTTCGCTGGGAACGAACCATCAGAATAATACACGCAAATAAGAGGGACTCTATGGGCCTCCGCAGACTTGATTACTAAGCTGCAGCGGCGGAGACGGTGGCTTCCAGTGTTTCGGAACGATATGGAGTTCGTTCCTCTGACCGGAGGCAAATTTGCTCTGGTCGACTCCAGCACATTCCTGGATCGTGGAAGAATCCTGAATGATGTTCAAAAGACCGTTCCCCGTGCTCATGAGTGTGCGAGGGCGAATACAGAATACGAAACTCCTGGAAATTAGCCGGACCTTCTCCCCAACCAAGTCGAGAGAGATCTCATGTTCCTCGGGCAAGGAGAGAACTCGAATCCTGCTCAGCACATTTTGCCAAAGATTGCTGGATGGAAAGCTTCGGCGAAATCTCTCGAATCCGATCCAGTTCTCCTTCGAGGTTCGGGATTGATCGTGCTCATAGAACCATACGAAACTTGGAGCGGACTCCCCAGCGGATGCTCCTCGGAGCTGACGCTGAGCTAACGTTCGCTGCTTCTTCCTGCATCCTCGGCCGGTGTCGGGAAACACAGCAGCATCGTGAGGAGAGGTCGTGACGGGTTCATTCCGGCTCTAGATGGAAGAGCTTGAATATGGCACACAAATGAGCTCGCGATCCTCCGCAGAGCGAGCGACGGACATATTCCTCCGGACGCTCATTCTCGGCTTTCTCGCTCAATAATCAATGAGTTCCAGACGAAGCTCGTATGCGTGTCATCTTGTGAGCTCATGAAGAGCTTCGAAGCTCTCAACAGAGAGGGCGTGGGCTTCAAAAAGTTCCCGAAATCCTGGTTATTTGATGATGTTCCACAGCTTTGGAAAACAGCGTCACCCAAACGCGCTGGTGTAGAACTCTATCCGGTTCGCTAACCCTTGCTGTGCTCCCATCAGGTACTCAGCTCAGCTGGAACCAGTTTCGGCTGGAAACATGGCACTGATGGATTTGAAGAGACAGAATCCGTTCTCGCGGCCCGCGGATCGATCGGTTGCCATCCGAACATAGTGGCTCTGGCATTTCCGACCTATTTGCAATCTGCAAGAGACGCGCGTAGAATTGGATAGATCGGGCTCTTTCGAACGCTTTCGATCCGCATGCGACCACGTAGCGCGAGCACACCTCCAGAGCAGGATCGTTCCTCAGAGAGAACCCTTAATCCGGAAATATTCAGAGGCAAACTGCCGCGGAACGAGCCCCAGCCTTTTATGCGGACGAACTTTCGAACAACCGAGCCGCAGCTCAGCGAGGAATCGGACCCTCTTCGGCTCCGATGCAAACGACCGGGAGAACCTCAGTTGCTCAAGTGTGTAAACCAAGTCGGCAAGGACCAACACGACGACCTCTGAACTCTGACCGGTTCGAGAATCATCCGTCTTACGACGAGACCATGAGAAAGCTCATCCTTTACCAGCTCCTCGTTCAGAACTTCAGAAGAACACTCTGAACGATTCGTCCTTACTCGAGCTGAGGGGGAGCGGTGAGTCTGAGTTAGTGAACCCCGCCCCCAATCACTCCCAGTTTTGTGGTGTGTGCTCATGCCGATTCCCAGGATTCCCTCCTTGATCCAAGTTTTCGCCGGCGAGAAATTCTGCTAAAAACTTTCACAAAGTGAGCTCTCCGTAAAATCTCAAGGCATTCCGAATCGAGGTGCGGCAAAACCGCGGCACTACCGCTAAGCGTTCTGGGTCGGATCTAGCCCACGAAGCGGCGACGAGCGAGAACTTGAGCAGTCGAATTCCGCAAAATCGCCACCGCGCAGCGGGTGCGCTATAATGTTCGGACGGGCGCTGCTTCCATGTCTGTAGCTGTTACGTCTCACGGTCATCCTTCCTGAGGAGCGATCTCTCAAAAATATTCAATGGCTCACCGGCTATGATATCGGCAACTGAAATCTGCTGCTCCTGCTGAACGATCGGGCAAGGTCCGACTTGAGGATCTGCGAGTTCGATTGACAAATTACAATACTTCGGTGGGCTTTTACCTGATGTCACTCGGAGTTTGTATCGAATTTAGTCCAAAAGTCGAATGAGGGTTGCGAAAAAGCGTGAGAACTATCATGTTAAGGTCCAATGAGATATATGACTTGCGTCTTCCGAGCAAATATGCAAGTTTACCTTTCGGTTGCGCAGCTATTGGTCTCCGAAAACCACTCAGAGGTATGTCCGAACCTTTCTGCACGTTGCGGTACCACTCTCTTTGGACGGATTTAGACGGGAGGTACTCCTTCTGTTGCTCCTTGACTGTTTTCACCATACGGTAAGCATCATTCTCATTGAAGACGCTGAGGAGAGGGACACTGTGGAAAAGTTGTTGCGAAATCTGTTTCCGAAGCAAGCTAGCCGCCGCCACTCGAAGCTCTAACGGGTAATTCTGACAGCTTTAACTGCTTAGCATGGTAATCACGATGTCCGCTGATTCGTCATTAGATTTCGTGAGCTTCCCGATCCTGGAGACTGCCGATAATCCGGCGACGCAGATTGTACTAGACGCAAAGCCTCAACGGCACCAAATAACTCGACCGGGAACGTATTCGATCTATGCAGAGCGATGATGAGCTGTCCCGCACCGGATTTCCGCTCGGCCCACGAAAAACACTCCCTTGATGTTGCCGACGCAGCCTGTCTCGCATAGCCCTGCGGACTGCTGGCGACGCGTGCACGAGAAGTACGATGGATGTCTGCACCAGATAAACAGAGATCCCACCGTCGAATTACAAATTTTTTGTCACGACGATACAAATGACTCATGTCTAAGGCTCCCATATGACCGGACATGTCCTTTTCCGTCCGTTTGTCCGGTTTTCTTGAGCAACCGAGGAAATGTCCGGTTTTCAGGCTCACAGATCGAGTGGCCAACAAAGACTTCAAATGAATTTCCCCATCGAAACAATCGGTGGGTTTCGGGCAACACAGCGCGAAATGATTCCGCGATTGTAAGGGGATGAGTGAAGAGCGGTTTTCCAGCAGCCGGAATATCGATCCTCGCTCTTTATCTGCGGAGCAATGGAGGTAATGCCCTCTGGAGGCCTCGTCGATATGAAACCACCTGAGCCAGTGATCACACGCTGGGGTACATTTCTGAGCTACGCATTTCACCCTCATGAGAAGTTTGAGGAAATCAAATGGTTCGTCTTGAATATCCTTGCAGTTCTTTTCTATTTACATGAACCTTTTTCTGGACAGGAGACATAGCTTGTCACGATCGAACACAAAGAGGCCCTTATCGATACAGTTTATGCGGACCTATTTTCGACGAATAAAAAGCCTGTGTCGGTACCTAAGCTAGTCCGATAAAAGGGAGCCTGATTCAATCCTCTCAAATGCTCAATTTATCTAGAGAAAGTCCGAAATTTGCATGTCCGCGTCCTTGACCGGTTTCAGGCAAAATGTCCGCCTGACAAATGTCCGCTTTTCGCAAAAAAAAAATCGGGTCATATGGGAGCTCTACTCATGATGCATCGCGCCACGAGTGCGGCTGCGGCGGCTCCCCGCTTCGGGTGATGTTGTGACTTGCAAAATTCCCACTGACGCACGCTCGCCACGGAATGAAACACCTGAGGAGGACGGATTCTACGGGCAAAGATTCAAATCCGATCCAATCCAAAGTCGCGAACGGCAACGGAGAGCCGGGTGCAGTCGATCGTGGCCATTGATCGTTCCTGAGTCCAGCTGCACGAGCTCGGTAGCTAAGGATCAGATAGCCGAGTCCGAGTCGGCGAAGAACTGGATCAGAAGACAGGAGCTGACCGCGAATCGGAATTTATCAAAACCATACTCCTGCGAAGTCACTCAGTGGTTGGACTCATGTGACTGCAAGTGCGTCTCCATAAATGGGGATCGTTCCTCAAATCCAGGTACTTACTAGTTTGAATCCGACGAAACCTGAGCGGGGTGCTTGGCGCCACTAACATTACGGATTCTATCCTTCGCCACGCAGGGCTTAATCGAAGTGACGGACGCCGAGTCTGGCGGATAATAGTCCTCAATCCGCTTCGGAGAGACCCTGCACGGAAGCGAGATCAAGTTTTATGAGAAAACCACTCAAACGCGCGGAGGTTCTGCGTGAGACTCGACGATATCAATAACGTCATACCATGCATGATGTCAAGGGTCATACACAATGACGTCATATTTTTCCGAACGGAGTCTCACCTGTACACAGAGTACGGCTTCTTGAGATGAATGTTGTCGTCCTCGCGGGAATGTTCATAGGGCCATCTTTTTTCGCTGAATTGCCGTCGTTCTTTCGTTGTGTGCTCGGGCTCAGAAATGTAACCGTCGTCTCTGGGGAGCCAAGAGCGAGACCTTCGTCTTATTCGAGAGAAATCGCTCATAGCTAACGATGTAGAACACGCGGCAGATGACGGTTCATGCACGATGCGTATACGAATAATTCCCAACATGACTCCGGCGCGAATCCTCGAGTCCTTGGCCTCAGACCAGACAGTTGATCCGATGTCAAGGTAACGAGTAACTTCGTCTGGAAGCTCTTGTGGTCGCGATGGCACCCGAATATCACGGTCAGTTGCAGTGATGATTGGATTCGACGATGCGAGTCCGAATCCGGCAATCTTACCATTCTCGAATCCAAATCTGGGCCGGATTCGGATTGGGCTCCGGATCCGAGTCCGGGTTTGAGTCTGGATCTGAATGGCCACGCGGACTATATTCTGAGGTCGAATCCGAAGCTTTATATTTCGACTCGAATCCGAGTCTGGATCTCAATCCGGAGTTCGCTGGCATCTCCGGCAGCTTACTGCGGCTTGGGGGCGCCACGACACCCTCGATACAGGATTTCGGGTGCTACTCGATTTGAGCGCGGATGGATTTGAGCGAGGTCGATTCAAGCGCAGTTGATTTGAGCGCAACGAGTTCACTCGCGCTGCTGTGAGTGCGGAGTACGAGACAGAGGGAAAGGAAAACGCCTCATCTATCCGCCGATTGCAGACCACTCAACGAACAAAAGAAAGAACGTTTTGTCGGGGGAATATGAAGAAGAGAAACCGAACATCATCAGAAACATTTCGCCTTCTCCAGCTAAGCTTCGTCTATTCGTCTGGTTCAGCGAGGGAATGTCGTCACCGAGGTATCTCATGCCGTCGTCCACTCTCTTCTCTTCATATTCCGCCGAGCAAACGTACCTCGTTATTCGACCAGTCTGCAATCGGCGAATCGGTGAGGAATTTTCCTCTTCCTCTATCTTATGCTCCACACTCATAGCAGCGCGAGTGAATCCGTTGCACTCGACTCAGGTGCGCTTGAATCAAGTGCGTTCAAATCACGTGCGCTCAAGTCAACTGCGCTCAAACTGATCCCTGCGCTCAAATCGATTCTGCGCTCAAATCGACTGACACGAGGATTTCGACCTATCGCTGCGGCGCCGCGTGTCTCCAGGGTGCCTGCCAGAAGGCCGGCGAAGGCTCGGAATGAGTGCCGACTCCTGTAACCCGGTCCAGGACCGGGTCAACACTAGTGATTGCCACTGCGTTCAGAATGACCCGGAACGGGATCTGACTCGGATGGATTCACAGAGTTGGCTCAAATTCAAATGCAGGCGCTGAATCCGAATCCAAATCCAGAAATTATCGCAACAAGAGGATCCGAGTACGGATTCGAATCCGTGGACGGATCCGGGTCCACATTAATGAGGGAAAACATTCCGACCGGATAACACCGCCGATTATCCGATTCGAAATATAAAACTCCGGCAGCTGGCAGTGGGCAGCCGCTGCCGAAAAAACTTCAATGTACCTGTAGTGGGCGAGTCCACGCTTCACTCGAACGGTTATCACTTCTTCACCGTCTTTTGGCTTCTGGTAGGCGTGTAACCTTTTGTACATTGTGCGATACCAATCGCCGGCGTGCTCATCGTCGACATTCTTACATAGAAGAAATAAAATCGCAAATATTGTGCGCGCATCTCTGAAGCCGAGATCGTCAGTTGAATGAGATGCTGCTCACTCACTCCACGAGGTGTGATCGGAACGCCGTTCTCAGTCGGACCAACACCTTGAATTTTCGGAGCGTTCCCTTTGTGAATGATTCTCCTTTTCAGCGTCGATAGCGTCACGGATGAGGCTTCTTCCGGAACCCTATTCTCACAAATCGGCGGAACTGAATCCTCCGCATGCACATCAATCGGCCCTGAAACGAAGAATCGATAAATTCGTGTTGGAGCTTAGATCGAACCCCCATGTTCAGACTTCGAAAAACTGTCGTAAATTGCCACTCCCACAAGGCGTAACGCTGGGTGTTGCTGCTAACCTCTTCCACGTTTGTGATCGGTGACCGTCTCAGTTGAAGAGCAGAAGCAGCTCACATGATTCATTATTCGATTGAGGAGGTTCAGGCATTATAAATTATCCATGTCTTATCAATTCATGGATCAATGGGTGTAAATATGGAAAGGGTGACGAATTATGCACTATTGACACGAGACCTGAGAAACCCAGCGATCAGAGACTCAATATTCTTTCTCCCAATATGGATAGACGGAAGGTGAAAAATAATTGATGCCTGAACCTCCTATCTCTACTCATTATAGAGATTCTGGGAACCAAGAACTCTCCCGGTATCTAACGGGCTAGCTCGATCAGACTATAGCGCACATGCCAGTGCGACTCCAAGTCCGCAACGACGAGCTCCGAAAAACTACATCTCGATGAGGATGACGAGGAGCATGAGTCGGTACCTGCTGCCCATTCCTAACTCATTTTTGGTGACCGCATTCCAGCTCGGGACGCGCCTTCGAACCAACGATTCCCCGGCCCTGCGGGTTCCCAAGCGCTTTCCGGAACTGAACCGAACCCAAGAACCGAGTTCAGCGAGAAGCCGAGACTCAAATTGAAGGGAACGGAATGAGCTCTGGCACGATCGCTTACCGGGTGAGAATCATCGCCATATCTCCCTACAACTTCGTCCGGTGTGATCTTCTCAGGATAAATCCGTGTTGGCGCATCATTCTTTCTCCCTCTCTCTCTCCTCAAACCCTCTGTGACTCATGTGTAGAACTCGATTGAACGGTGAACATCCCTTGTCACTACCCCTGCAGGGCTGTGTGCCTTTGATCTGATCGAGGTGACCGTAAAGAGAGGAGGCTGTCGAAAGTGTTCGCTGATCAGCAATAATCCGCAGAGATCGGACTCCTCCTTTAAGGCTTTGCTTGGCTCGCGATGAGCATTCCGATCCGCTTCAGGGGAACTCGTATTGTGGGAGCCCACTGGCAGTTTGCCGGAGCAGGGCGCTCAGAACTCTTGACACAGGAGCCGTCGACCCGAATGCAAAATAGAGTCGACTCCGCTTCATCGGCGCATCGAATACTCTGCTCCAGTGTGAGCTTGATCGATGCGGGCGCTTTTTCGAAATAAAGGGCCGCACTAGGGGCATGTGGATTCAATCCCCTCCGAACGAAACTTAAGATAGGTCCACCGATCGATCGTGAACTCCATGCTATCAGTCACATCGCAGTCGTATCCATTGCCATCACCAGATGGGAGACTCTAATCTCTTCATGATCATACGCAAAACCACATGCACGCGCAAAGGGAGTCGATCAGTGGAAATGAGATGAGAGAAGCGCAGCATTATCGAGGGCTCGAATACCTTTCGCAGCTGGGATAATGTAGTCTTCATCTTCACTTTCACCGAGGATTGGCATGCTGGTGGCGATGGCGGCCTCTCCGGGTGGATAAACGTCGACAGCGACGATAACGGCGACGGTCTATTCCCCGGCGGCAAGGAACTGGTCTATTCTACTGAAAGGGTATGGTAGCTCCGTTAGTAACCTCGATCACCACTCAGCAGCACATGTAAGAGTGTTCGTTAGTCGATGAGGATATACATAATCTGTGCGCCCTCAGAGTTGTGAATGTGGACATTTACAGCGATGTCTGATGCCACCCACCACTCCGATTCCTAAGGGACCCTCTGATTTTTTTTTGTTTTCCAGATTATCCTGAAGCTCAGCAAACAACAAGAATCTTCTCGAGGAACTAATGCTGGGGCACAACTCTAACATTTCGTGGCTTCGATTGGCAAGGCTGGGATGAGCCGCTCTTTGTTCACCTTCCGAGAATATTCCCCGGGATGAAGCTCAAAGCTTGCCTCTGAGAGCACTCACTATCGGCAAGTCGATGTGTCGAAAACGATTGCATCGAAAAGCCGGCGGCCGAGAAAAACCCCGTTGCGACGAACACCCGTTCAGCCCAAAATGAATCCCGTACGGCCGCAAACACTTCACCTCGTTTTGACGGTCGAGCGGCTCGAGTCAAGCTTTTATGCATAGAACAGAGGCCGACGAGCTACCTTTGCTCCATGAGTCTATATGCCAGAACACACTGAGTGAATCAAGATGCAGCTGGAGCTGTGTATCTGCATGATGCCAAAGTGAATCTGAAGCTAAGTTGCGGAGGTTCCTAATCGATAATATATCGGGCGTTTCGAGGGAGTCACGGCGTGGTGTGCAGAACACTGAGTCCATCTAGGGTTTGCTTGATCAGCGAGCAAGAAGATGAAAAGTAGTTCACGATGAACTTACGACTCGAGCATTGAATGGTACTGAGATATATCAGGAGCTGAGAAGGTATGCTTCATGCCCCCGCTCTATGTCTGAAGTGAATCTCGGAGCGATTTTGCGGCGTCAGAAAGTCCGCGTTGCTCTAGTCCTCGCTCTCGACTCCGATGAAGCTTCCGCGGCTGATGAGCGATGGAGACGATGCACACAGTCCTCTTCCAGATTCCACGGGAATAGATCCCGTGAGAGCGGGTATCGTGAATGAGGCGCGGCGACCTCGCAGCAGAAGGCGATGCCACTGTACGAGGCGAAGAGGAGAGACTTCCCCCAAAGCTCATTGTTCTCATTCGAGTTGTGCGATTTATATTTTAGTCAGTTCTTGCTCTTGTAATTTCAGTATCTTGGACTTTGAGCTACGCATAGAAGCTTAGGCGGAGCCAATTGACCATCAAAACGAGGGAAACAGTTTTTCGGCCCTGCGGCTTCTCGTTGCCATCAGTTTCGGCACATCAAGTATCAACCTCACTATCAGGTCCGCCTGATTCAACCGCGGAAGTTTCCCTTGAGGATGGACCCCCACAACGTAGATCCACCGTTCATCGCGCACACTATCACATCGGGAATATATCACGCAGACTTCGGATTATTCTGGTGTATTCTTCGAGCATGATTAGTATTCTGATTCTGTATGAATAGCACATCGATGCATAGAACTGGAGACAGGGCGAATGAATTGGTGTAAAATTTCATTCAGTGATGTGTACCATTGCCCTTGTGTTCAACCACCGCCAGCATCCTGTTTGGGAAAGATCCGAACAATGTTCGAACATAAAATTGAGAAACCGCCGCCCATTCTTGTCGAATCAAATTTTTGAGCTCCTCAACCGTCAAAAACTGTCGGCTGTCTCTGTCAACCGCTCTTGCGAGTTGACCCCAGACGTTTTCGATGATGTTCAGGTCTGGAGACCTCGCTTGCCATTCCATAAAGGCGATATTTTTGCTCCACAAATACTCCCACACGCACCAGGCAGTATGGACGTCTGCGTTATCTTGTTGAAAGATGAATGAGGGTGCTCCTTCGTTCGCGGATTCTTGTTTTCTGAACTTCTGAATGTGCTCACTGATCAGTTCCAAGTAGCTCGCCCCCGTCATCTCTCCAGAAATGAACACGATTTCAGTGTTCTTGTTGTAGCCCCTGCGATGGCGCCCCATGCCATGACGTCACAGCCGCCCATTTGCCGTTCGTATAAGCATCTCTCTTCTTTTCTCGAGTCATGGAAGCAACTCGAGTAACTGTCAGGGCCGTCAAGAGGTAATTTTTCTCTCGTCTGAGAACAACACAGCGTACAATCCGCTCTTCCATCGGATGTGCCGCCTAGCAAAATCAAGTGGCTGTTATTTATGTGCTTGTGTCAGGCGCGGACATTTCCTCAACTTCTTCAATTGCAAACGGGGTGCGCTGCGGAGGACTCTTGTCACGTTCCGGGCACTAGCCGTCACGCCGGCGGCGGTATCCTTCAGAAAATCCATGAAAACTTTCCTGCTCCGCCTTACAGCACCTTTCAGCGACCGTCATCTTTCTACCCCTCAGGCACTAAATCACGTTTTTTCACTTTCGTTCGAAGATTCACTTCGACCCATTGCGAAAGCCGAGAGAATACAACGTGGGAGTTGTCATCGACGAAAGTATTGGCTGTCGAGCCGAACTTCGCCATACCATGACGGCCAAGCAAGTCCCATCAATGAGATTCTACAAGTGTGCTATCATTTGGTCGCCCTCGAAATCCTTTTCTTCTTGAAAGCGCTCGCTTGAACTTGGAAGCTTGAAATTTGGACTCCGAGCTCAGCATTTGGATATGAATCAGCGCTTGAGAGCTGACCGGAATGATCAAGTGGATTCTCGGAACTTCGCGGAAGAGCTGTTCGTTCTATCGTTTTGTCCTCTGGTGTATATGAGGTGCCGTAAACATCCAAGTTTTTCGAAAAAAGTCTCTGCCTGTACTTGGGAGAGCTGCTAGCTCAGCGTCGATTCGCAAAAGTTGGTGATGGACGGGAATAAAACTGATCAAACCAATCTTCATGAATGATGTAGCAAGAATGAAGATGAGAGCACTCTGGATTCGCTGTACCTCCCGCGTTGGTATATAGACATGTTCGCACGTCTCAGAATTAGCGATGGAATTAGACACCAGCTGACGGCGGCGATTCCAAGGGAACAGAGGTCAACAGTCAGATGGTTCCCGATTTCAGAGGAAAAGCTCTCAAGAACTCGTTGAGGTACATTATTAGAAGAGTAATGTTGGAACCTCCGGAAGTTGCGAAGTCGCGGCAATCTGCCGTGCTCTCGAAATTCACGGGACAGAGACTTCTGTTTTCGACGTCCGGCGAGATGAACTCGCTGGCTCGTATCGGAAGATTAACCAAGCTCCGGAAGTGGCGCGCGCGTGTCCAACAGCCATAATGGATGGATTGTGAACGCACGACATCTTTATCCAAACCGCTTCTGAACTGCCGATAGCGGCTCTGATCAACACGAAGCAAGTCATGCGGCTGCACATAACCTAGACTCGACGTTGATTCCAGATCCTGATTTGTTGTCATAATTATTCCCCATTCTCATAATTGACGAGGGTAGTAGTTGCGAGCGCTGCTGAAGATTTAACGTCTCGAATCAGTGCCTGGATCCGGTGCGAAATCGGTGCACAATTATCGGATCCAAGCATCTTATCAATTCTTCCAAGAAAGCATCTCCTGGTATTCTCAAACCTCGCATACCTTTTCCACGACCGGTGAGCTCCGAGAGCGTGCAATATAGAATGATTCGAGCGCATCGAAAGCTGGAAGCGAGGAGAGCTCACTATACTCGATAAGAATCCAACGCGCAGTGTCACCTCTACCGTATCCTGAGCGAGCTTCCCGGACTACACGACGGCCTTGGTCGGGAAAGCAATGCTTTTCGTGCCCTCGCTCAATGATTCAAGCCCGCCAAGAGAATAACGCAGTGTTTCAGCGCAGTAAAGGCACATAAAAGAAGGTCAAGCGAAAACAGGTCGTAGAGAAAGTGGCCGCGGCCTGTCATGACTTAGAGAATATTCCCTCCGCTCCCGAGCTCGGAACCGCGATTCTCACTTCGGGACAACATCGACCTGGAGTCGACAGGGTCGTCGGGATTCTCAAGTTCGCGCCATATTCCAGAGCTTGCTCTCATTTCCGCACATTGACCTCGGGGCAACAATCGATTCGATGCGCGAGGTGAGCTCGAGACAAGAGTTCGTCCCCTGCTCCCGATGTTGCGTTTAGGTCGATCATGGTAAACATGTCGCTTTGTCGAAGTTCGGTGGAATCCTTGCTCAACTAAGGTGGGATCCCTGCTTGGCTGATTCAGGCCACTACCATCAGCCCTTTGCATGGCTCAGATCAGGAATCAGAAACTGTACATCTTAAACAAGTTGAAACCATCTTACATGTCCTGCATATAATTCCTCGCAGGGCGAAGGAAGACAATTCCCGAATTCTACCAAGACCGTTCAGCCGATGAAATTGCCAGAACTACCCTCGATTCTGACTGAATTAGCTCCGCAAACTCTTCGAATTGCAGCAATGCTCCGACTAATATTCGACGAAATCCTTCATATTTCAAGCGCTTATCAGGACCGTGCCGCTGCATACTTCTCGGAGCGAACACGCTGGCTCAAGCGCCGGGGCACGCTTTGAGAACGCGGCAAACATTGGCATCGATGTGAGACAATGAGATCGCTGTGCGGGACATTCCGCGCCAGCGAGAATAATCTGGAAGCATACCGAATCGAAACTTTATATCATCGTGTATTACATCGTCCCCTTCCCGCGTGTCCGACAACGAATTGATGGAAGCGATTGGGAATTTCTGGTCGTGTAACGGATAATTGAACGAGAACGCAAGAGGCTCAGGGGTTGTCGGGAACGCTGCTTCCCGAGATTTCAGGGTTTGTGGCACCTTGCGACGAGTGCACAGTGGTACGAGTGAACACTTTCACATTAGGAACGTATTTCATCGGGACTGCTGGAATCCCGATACGCGATGATATACCAGCGCAATAGCTCACAGATTCATTCATTTCATCAGAGCAGCCGGAGCGGATTGACGAAATTTGCTTTGTAGTCGAATCGGCGCGGTACTACTAATCTGTTTCGGTTGTCCAGCATCGGTATTCTACAGAAACTTACCTAAATGGGTTGGCAGAGAATCTGCGTTTCAGTAACACCGCTGCTTTTGGTAACCACGAGTTCGCCCACGAATGTAATAGACGATGAACTAGAGGGAACAACGCAGCCTGCTCTGTTGTTAGTGTCAGACGGGGCTTCTGGCTGGCAGCTTGCCCATGAGCGTGTATGGCGCTACTCGCAGTAGGTAGCAGCAGCAATTCAGGCGAGAGAAGGGTAAGGGAGAAAGAAGGTTGCGGGCTGGTGATGGCCATCACAATGTGTGTATAACCTTGAAAGAGTGGGTGGTGATGAAGGCGGTCATACTACCAACACCATGCATTAGCAGGGTCAAGCGTTCATCCGACTGTACGTCGAATCATGTGTTTGTTGAGAAAACATGCGACTTGCCTTCAACGAGGGAAGCCTACTCTTGCTGTGAATCGAGCGCCCTCGGAAGCTCGGTCGGATTATCTTGTCAATGAGAGATCAGGGTTGAATAATCATACGCCGTGTTTGAACGACGGCTATCGCCATCAGCTTCCCGATCCTCCCTCCTCTTTGATCCGACTCCTCTCGAATGATCGATCTATTCCTGCACGCCTCGACGGACGATCCCGTTCCATCCCTGAGTTACAGATGCATCCGTTCTCGTTCCTGGACACACGGAGAGGATGGGACGATGTATCAAAACCTTCTCTGGCAGCTTGAACTTTGATGCAAGAGGTGAAGTTTCGCTTTGGTATGCTCCGGGATCGTGCCCGCCACCCCGGAGAGTTCCGCGAAACGATCTCTTTGCCTTACAGCCATGCCATGCCGAAGTGGCTCGACTACAATGATAACGCGTCGTTATCTCTAGTCGTAACACTCTTAGTTCCGATCATCTTCATTTAAATAGTATCCGGCCCTGACACCTCCCCCAAGCTGAAATTCCACCGCAGCTTGCAATCAGTCGTCGCCGAACCCGAGTGGACGCGGTCGCAAACCCTTATTCACCCTGTTGGATCGCCGTACCCAGGACGTCTCCCTGTCCGGGCACGAGAGAGAAGGTACAATTGGTTTTCCCGCATCCGCAGACCTCCTCCCTTCCCTGCTGCTGCGCTCCGGCAGTCCGCTCGCCGAGAACATGAAGAGAAGTGGGTCGCAATCCTCATCCATCGATGCCTTCCCGTTCTCAATATTAGGTGTCTCAGGAGCAACGCTTCCTCGCGGCTTAAGTTGGTTCGCATGGCGAATCCATTCCGCACCTTCGACTCCGACACGATACATAACCTTGCTGATGCGTAGCAAGATGGAACCGGCCGTCCACTTCGATCGTCCGGCGTTGCGGAAGTCCTTGAGGAAAACGGAACTCCTGTCTTCGTAGTTTCTTTCCCTGACTCCGTGCCGAGCATCGAAGTGAAACTTGTCCTTCTCTCGCGAGACTCCCGTGTCGCCGCTGTTCGGGGTAGCCTCGAATCTCGGCTTGATGAGGGATGTGATGCCACAGTTTGGGCTTACTCTACAAGAGGGAATACTCTGGTCTGGATCTGGAATCCTCCTGTAGACGCCGTCGTGGCCGCTCTCTCTTGTGCTCGGTGCGTTGTCTCTCAAACGCTGTGAGACACCTGACTGCCGACCGCCTGTCGGCTGCCCACCGGCATCGCCTCTGCCGGCGCATGCGCGGTGGGCCTACCGCACGGAGAGAAGCAGCACGACGCGTACAGACGAGGATGCTCTTTATTCGGTTTTATCAATAAACAATAAGCACTCTGTCGAGTGCGTGACACTCCTGGCCAAATTCTCAATTTACAAACGATTTCCTGCCTACAGCACTTTTGACACATTTTGGTGACCTGAGATGGTCGATCGGAACTTGAGAATTTGAGTAGCTAGATCCTATGGCGCGTTGGTGCAACCGAGACTTCCGAAATCTGAGCAATTGAGGTCTCGAACCCGACACTGGATGAGCTTTAACGAGACGGAAATTATGTCATTTCCGAGAGGACACCGACATTTTCCCTTTCACCCAACACGGAAACGAACTCGAATCTCGGCCCTACCCAGGCTCCCCAAATCACTCTCTGTCGCGCAGCCGAAGTGTTCTGACGACTTGTCCGAAATGTCGACTTTTGATCTGTCCCCCCCAGGGGGTCTTCGTGCGTTCCGTTGTGGCCACTGGCCAGTTCTCCGGTGTGGAGTACCGCAGCCTCCGGGCTGCGATCCGCCGCGTGTGGGACTCAATGTCCTTCGACGACCGCCGCCCCTACTGCACAACCTCCGCCGCGGCGCGCCGCGTGCGGACCGTTAATCCCGTCCCGCTGCTGGTCTCCCGGGCCATCGTGGAGGACATCCGCGTCACACTCGCCGCGCATTGCGCCGACGCCCGCCTCAACGACGCGTTCGTGTCCGCCCCCGCTCCGGCCATCTCGCTGTCGAATCTGCTTTGGAGCCCGATGCGATACACGTTATGCTTTTTGAAGCTTGATACATTTCCGCCTATCGTTATCATCCCGAGGCTTTCTTGATATGCTGGTTTCAATCTGAGGGCTTTGACGACGTGTTCCAACACGTATGACCGTTCCGATCCTGAGTCCAAGAAAAACCTGAAGACCTGCCTGCCTGAAGGGCAATTGACCCACACCAGGCCCGTCTGGAAGAAAGCCAATCCCTTCGGCGCCCCTCTAAGTTTGCTCGTGGATATACGGGTCGATAATGCCTCTGTTCGCTGACCCGTCGCTCTGTCGGCATTGCACATAATCGCGTAATGTCCCCGGTTGCACCTTTCGCACTTGACATTCCTAGCTCTGCATTTCTTCGCAAAATGATTGCGCCTAAGGCACTTCCCCGAGCTCTCCCAGGAAACTCGCGGAGAAGCACGCGTTGTTTTTGTCGCAAAGTTCCTTCCTCTCCTCATACGACAATGATTTTCTACATGATTTCGATTCGTGCTTAGGGCTAGAGCAGAATATGCATGAGTGGTCTACTGTTTGGTTCTTTGCGACAAATCCCACGGTGCCTCTTCCGGGTTCTTGCTGATGACCTCTCCAGCCATTTGGCTTGGGACTGAATTGCCTATCTCTATTGCCGAAATCTTTGCCGAAACGGCCCTGTAAACCTCCTGGCCCTGTAGGCCCTGGAGCTCCGCAGGCTCGCTTCACCGCTACCTCATTTTCTAGGTACTCTATCAGTGCTTTCAGCTCGCTGTCGGAGTTGCCTGGCTCTGTTACTGTAGCGAGATTCTTCCTAGTGAAGTCCTCACTCATGGCTCTTGGGAGGCACCGGAGTACGTCCTGTGTGACTGCCATAGAAATGGCTTCGAAAGTTTTGCCTAATGAGACCAGCGCCTTGACATTCTGCGACAATGAGGAAACGAAACGAAAGAACTTATCGTTATCCTGTAGGTCCCTCGCCGAGCAGAGTCTTCTCAGCTCCTGGAGATGTTCCTTCTCGGCCGCTCTGGGGCACCCGAACTTTGCTCCAATGATGTCGATCGCCTCCTGGTACTGCTCTGCCGTGAACTCAAGGTGTGCGATTTCCAATGCTGGTGCTCCCGATAGCGCCTCCTTCAGGAATGAGTACTTTTCGATAGGGTCCATCTTCTTCCGGTGAACGTGGACGTTGTAGAGTTGCCACCATTCTCGGAATTTCTTCGGATCTCCCGTGAACTTGGGCAGGGTGAATCGTCTGCTCTGCGCTTGGCACGAGTAGCTTGCTTGCGGTGTCGGATCTTGCTGCGGTGCCGATTGCGGCGGAGTGGTCTTCTCCCGCAGCTTGGAGGCTGTGAGCGCGTACTGCTTGTCGTACAGTGCTATTCGCTCTGCCGCTCCCTCGTACTGATCAATCGAGCACTTAATGAGGAGGGGGGTGATCTGCGTGTTGAGCTCTCGAAGCTCGCTGTAGTTGGACTACAGCTCGCCCCACTGACTGGATAGCTGGTTCCAGGTCTCATCTTCCAAAACGTCTTTTGCCATTGTCCCCTCGACTTCTTTGACCTTCTTTGTGAAGCGCGTCCTCACTGTTTTTCTCAGTTTGATGAGTACCGAAAAATTTGCATATTCTTCGTCTGTGGGTTTGCGCGCCCTGAGGAGGGCCTCTGCCCTGACTTCCATCGCGTCTGGTTCGTCTAATGTGGCTGTGAGATCTGGTGCCGCTTCCGCCATTTGTCCAACTTTTGCGAGATTCGGGCAAGTGGATGTGGTGGAAACGCTGGCTACCTGCCCGCGGGAGATCTGAGGTTTGACTCACCGCCTGGAGCGAGGTTGCCTGGAGCACTGATACTGGACGCTGATTTCGTGACGCGCGTGATGACGCTGCACTTCTGAACTGTGTGCTTTCCGAAATTTCTCGTGGAATTTTTCGGAAACTGTCGGTAGGGTACGATGCGATGTCCCTCCGCTACTGGTTCTTGATTTTCCCGTCTGAATCGGCCGAAAGACGTCGCGAACACTCTCCGAAGTCGCCGCCTGAATGCGTACGATCTGGAATCCTGGGACGCTGACTCTTCCGTGCTGGTGTGGGATCTTCCCAATTCGCTGCCACCATGTGATGCCACAGTTTGGGCTTACTCTACAAGAGGGAATACTCTGGTCTGGATCTGGAATCCTCCTGTAGACGCCGTCGTGGCCGCTCTCTCTTGTGCTCGGTGCGTTGTCTCTCAAACGCTGTGAGACACCTGACTGCCGACCGACTGTCGGTCGGCTGCCCACCGGCATCGCCTCTGCCGGCGCATGCGCGGTGGGCCTACCGCACGGAGAGAAGCAGCACGACGCGTACAGACGAGGATGCTCTTTATTCGGTTTTATCAATAAACAATAAGCACTCTGTCGAGTGCGAATGGGACAACGTCGTCCTCAACGGCCGTCCCGAGAAATCCTCCGCGGGGCCTCTGCCATGCGACCCCGGCGTACTCCGGTATGCAAGTAATCCGGCAGCGAGAGCCTCGCCACGCTCCCCCCCCCCCTCCGGGCGAAATTTCTCCAGAATTTGCTTAAAAATATCGACGAATTTCTCGGCCTGACCATTTGATTGCGGATGGAAAGGAGGCGAGTTTCCGAGTCTGGCTCCCGCATTCTCACAAGAAGTCATGAACGACGCCGACTTGAACTGCCATCCGTTGTCGGTGACCAGCCTTTCCGTGTAACCGAATCTAGCAGAAATTGCTTCGCAAGCTCTTTCAGTTGCTGCTCCTGTACTCCTGTCGCATGCTTCATCTCAATTACTTCTGGCCATCTGGAAAACGAGTCAACCAGAATGAGATACATATAGCCTCCTAAGGGTCCCGCGAAGTCGGCATGTACCCGCTCCCAAGGCTTGACGCTCGCTGCCCAAGGGCTCAGCGGAACTTTACGCGGGTCACGGTTGACCTGCATGCACGCTTCGCACAGTCGCACCGTCGACTCGATGTCTTCATCAATCCGCGGCCAGTACACGAAACTTCTGGCCAATCTCTTCATCCTGGTGGATCCTGAATGTCCCTTGTGGAGTTCCCCTAGAATTTTCCTCTGTAGAACCTCAGGAACGACGACCCTGTCGCTCGACATCAAACATCCCTGGACCACAGAGAGAGTCTCGAATCGGTTGAAGAAATGCCAGACCGAGCACTGCTCTTCTGATGACGTCTCGAAGTACCTTGTCTTTTGCCGTCTCTTCGCGAAGCTGAGTTGCGGTGACTGGGAGTTCTCCGACCCGCTCGTTGAAAAACGCATTCACCTCTGCCTCAACCGACCCAATCACCATATCTTCGGCATCCTTATTAGCGAGTTCCACTGCGATCAGCCTCGACAATGCATCCGGTTGCCCGAATTCCGTGGTTCTTCGATACTCCAGCTGAAAATCGTACCCCAACAACATAGTTGCCCATCGTTGCAGTCTATTTGCTGTATAGGCAGGGATTCCTTGCTTACTTCCGAAAATCGTCAGCAGCGGCCGGTGATCTGTGAGCAAGAGGAACTTCAGGCCCATACTTGTGAAATTTCGTTAACTGCAAACACAAGTGCCAGCGCTTCTTTTTCGATCTGAGCATAGTTCTTCTCAGCTTTCGTGAGCGGCCGACATGCGTGAAAAATCTCTTCCTCGCCTCCATCCGAGGATCTGCGCGAGAGGTTCTCGGGTCGTAATGCGTCAGCAGTAAGTCCGACTGCAGCATCCTTTTATTCGACTTGGACCCTCCTTGACATTTCTCGGACCAGACTAATTTTGTGTCCTTCTTCAGCAACTCATCCATGGGTGCCCGATGCTCTCTCATTTCAGCCAGGTATACACTGTGATATGTTACCATGCCTAGAAACGCCCCGAGTTCACTCTGGTTAGATGGCGTCGGCATGTTGACGATGGCTTCGATCTTCTCCCCCTGCGGCGTCCTTCCATCTTTGGAGATTACTAGTCCCAGAAACTTGATTTCCGTCTTCAGGAAAGCACATTTTGCGAGCTCAATCCTGAGTCCGAACTTCGCGATGCGTTCGAACAACTCTCGTAAGTTCTCATGGTGTTGCTCCAGAGTGCCGCCCGTTACTACCAGATCATCGAGATAAGCAGCTACGCCAGGTAGCCCGTTGATCAACATATCTGTCATTTCTTGGAAAATTGCAGGAGCTGTTTTGACACCGAAAGGCAATCGGTTATACCTGTACAACCCTTTCGGCGTGTTGATAGTCACAATTCTCTTCGAACCCTCTTCGGCTTCGATCTGCAAGTAGGCTTCCGCCAAATCAATGTTCGAGAAGTAAACTCCACCGTTCATCTTCGAGAAAACGTCTTCGACGGTAGGCAGCGGGAGATGGTGGTTCTCCAATACGTTATTCAACTCAGTGCTGAAATCGGGGCATAATCGAATATCCCCAGTTTTCTTCTGAACGATCACCACGGCAGCCGCGAAATCTGAATGAGGAACTGGTGAAATCACTCCAGTGCGTTCCAATCGCTCCAGCTGTGCTTCCAACTCTGGTAACGTGGCGTGTGGGACTGGTCTTCTCTTTGGGAATACAGAGCTTGCGCCTTCTCTGAGTTGAAAACGTGCTTTCATCTCAGAGCAACGACCGAGACCCTCAGAGAAGACGTCAGGAAATGTAGCCATTAGCGAATTTACCAACGATTCCGCTTCTAATGCGAGCTGTCCCGGTCGCGGCGAGCATTCCACCTTTTGCACTTCTCTGTTCGTGAGTCGGTCCCACAGCTCCCGATTGATTCGTAGCCAATCACACCCCAGAACGTTCAATTCATACGGCTCCACGTAACAACAGCCGTGGAGTTCCGTTCCTGTAAGAGCGCATTCGCAATCGGAAAATTCGAGACTTTCGCTGCTTTCATCACACAGGTCGAAGTCTGCAGACTTGGTTTGCCCGACTTACGCCATAGCTGCTCGCTAATGATCATTACATACAAACCTGTGCCGAGTCTCGGCTTGATTTGATGACGCCCAACCTTGACATGATAGAATATCCTATCCGTTCCTTCACACTCAGCCTTCAATACTCGAACCGTCACCTCTCCAACCTTGCGCTCCTGCTTGGCTGTACTTCTCGACGAACCTCTAGTATCCTTTCTGTCTGAGTGTCTTTGCCTATTCCCTAGATTCTTCTTCTGAAAACATGCTGCCTCGAGATGGCCTTTCTTCCCACAGAAATTACACGTCCTACTTTTGTGCGGACAGAATTTCCTGAAATGTGGTTCATTGCAAATCCATACCAGGCACGAGTCCGATGCAAACGTCGAAGGAGCCATCACTGAAATCATCGCACACTGTTTGGAGGCACTGATCCCTCCTCGAGAAAAGCGAGCCGCGGTGTCCAAACAATTCTCTCAGTAGGCGCACTGTCGACTTGAAATCTCGTTCGGCGTATTTTTTCGGAAGAATGTGTGCCGTGTACTTCTGGAATGCTGACTGATCCGATTTCTGCCTGAGTGACCTCACCTTAGCAGCGTCGTCCAGCTGGCTAGCGTCTTTGTCGAAAATACTCTCATTCCTTGAGTACCGAAGCTCAAAAGTCCAGCCTCGGGATCATAGGAGAACGTGGAGATACGCTTCGTTAGCGAGTCCATCGTCCTCACCTTGGCTTCCTCTGCGTTCACGGCTGTCGCAATCCTCGACGTTAGTTGTAAGGCCGCATTAACTGCCTCCTGGACTAGGAGTTGTACATCCTTCGCTGTAAACGCCATCACGTTGAGTTCCAAAAAATCTTCGTCGCCAATTGAAGTGGCTCGACTACAATGAGAACGCGTCGTTATCTCTAGTCGTAACACTCTTGGTTCCCATCATCTTTATCCTTACTATATCCTTACTATACCAGGGTATATAATCGGCTTAGTCTGTCAGTTTGTCAGTTTGTCAGTCTGTCAGTTTGTCAGTCTGTCAGTTTGTCCGCACTTTTTCCGAAAGACATGAAGGTGATTCTGGGACCAATCTGAACATACTCTCCCGAGTCTGGAGAGGTGATTCCGGTACGAGTCTGACTATACTTTTCAGAAGCTGGAGGGGTGATTCTAGAACCAATCTGACCAGACTTTTCAAAACGTGGAGGGTTGATTCTAGAACCAATCTGACCATACTTTTCAAAACGTGGAGGGGTGATTCCGGAACCGATCTGACCATTGCTTTTCAACTCTGGAGGGATGATTCCGAGACCAATCTGAGCATTTCTTTCCAACTCTGAAGGGGTGATTCCGGGGTCAATCTGAGCATTACTTCCCAACTCTAGAGGGGTGATTCCGAGACCAATCTGAGCATTAATTCCCAACTCTGGAGGGGTGATTCCGGGGTCAATCTGACCATATTTCTCAAAATCAGAATGCTGACCCAGTGAAGGGAGAGGAAAGTGCCTCGATGGCAGGGAACGCCGTCCAACCGCGCGCAGCGCGGCCGACCCCAGTCGGCCAAAGGCCGGCTGGTTTATTTATATAGTATCCGGCCCCGACACATGCTCGAAACGTTTTAAAACTGTATCCTGGCGCAGAGCCAAGTTAGCTCCTGGGATGAAATGTCGTGTGAACGGTGGAACGGCACAAAAAACTTGGACCCCGGAACGTTCAGCTCTATATCGCGCCACCAAACATGGAAGTTTGGTTTGGATACGGCGTCGGTTTCGTTCGACTCTCACAGGGATCCATCCAAGAAACTTCGGTGTGAGCTATGCCGACATCAACTCCCGGAGAAGAAGTTTGGAATTGCGGAACGCATCGAACAATGTGGATGCCGATCGAAGCTCACTTTCAGAATAAATTCTCTCCCCCGCGCGACATTTCATGTGTCCGGGACCGATCTTCACTAAATATAATCGGCTTAGTCTGTCAGCTTGTCAGTTTGTCCGCACTTTCATTGGAAGATATGGGGGTGATTCCGGGACCAATCTGAACATACTCTCCCGAGTCTGGAGAGGTGCTTCCGTTACGAGTCTGACTATACTTTTCAAAAGCTGGAGGGTTGATTCCGGAACCAATCTGACCATACTTTTGAAAACGTGGAGGGGTGATTCCGAAACCGATCTGTCCATTACTTCCCAAGCCTGGAGGGGGGATTCCGGGACCAATCTGAGCATTACTCCCCAAATCTGGAGAGGTGATTCCGGGACCAATCTGAACACTACTCCCCAAGTCTGGAGGGGTGATTCCGAGACCAATCTGGCCATTACTTTCCAACTCTGGAGGGGTGATTCCGGGACCAATCTGAACACTATTTCCCAAGTCTGGAGGGGTGATTCCGAGACCAATCTGACCATTACTTTCCAAGCCTAGAGGGGTGATTCCGGGACCAATCTGACCATTACTTCCCAACTATGGAGGGGTGATTCCGGGAGCAATCTGAACACTACTTCCCAAGTCTGGAGGGGTGTGTCCGGGAGCAATCTGAACACTACTTCCAAAGTCTGGAGGGGTGTGTCCGGGACCAATCTGAGCATTACTTCCCAGGTCTGGAGAGGTGATTCCGGGACCAATCTGGCCATTACTTCCCAACTATGGAGGGGTGATTCCGGGAGCAATCTGAACACTACTTCCCAAGTCTGGAGGGGCGATTCCGAGACCAATCTGAGCATTACTTCCCAGGTCTGGAGAGGTGATTCCGGGACCAATCTGAACACTACTTCCCAACTCTGGAGGGGTGTGTCCGGGAGCAATCTGAACACTACTTCCCAAGTCTGGAGGGGTGATTCCGGGACCAATCTGAACACTACTTCCTGAGTCTGGAGAAGTGATTCCGGGACCAATCTGACCATTACTTCCCAACTCTGGAGGGGTGTGTCCGGGAGCAATCTGAACACTACTTCCCAAGTCTGGAGGGGTGATTCCGGGACCAATCTGAACACTACTTCCCAAGTCTGGAGGGGCGATTCCGAGACCAATCTGAGCATTACTTCCCAGGTCTGGAGAGGTGATTCCGGGACCAATCTGAACACTACTTCCCAAGTCTGGAGGGGCGATTCCGAGACCAATCTGAGCATTACTTCCCAGGTCTGGAGAGGTGATTCCGGGACCAATCTGAACACTACTTCCCAACTATGGAGGGGTGATTCCGGGAGCAATCTGAACACTACTTCCCAACTCTGGAGGGGTGTGTCCGGGAGCAATCTGAACACTACTTCCCAAGTCTGGAGGGGTGATTCCGGGACCAATCTGAACACTACTTCCCAAGTCTGGAGGGGCGATTCCGAGACCAATCTGAGCATTACTTCCCAGGTCTGGAGAGGTGATTCCGGGACCAATCTGAACACTACTTCCCAAGTCTGGAGGGGCGATTCCGAGACCAATCTGAGCATTACTTCCCAGGTCTGGAGAGGTGATTCCGGGACCAATCTGAACACTACTTCCCAACTATGGA
The DNA here is from genome assembly GCA_037576195.1 of Phytoseiulus persimilis. Lineage (NCBI taxonomy): Eukaryota > Metazoa > Arthropoda > Arachnida > Mesostigmata > Phytoseiidae > Phytoseiulus > Phytoseiulus persimilis. The sequence continues at coordinate 28,012,976 of CM075104.1, read as the reverse complement.
GGGGTGATTCCGGGAGCAATCTGAACACTACTTCCCAAGTCTGGAGGGGTGATTCCGGGACCAATCTGAACACTACTTCCTGAGTCTGGAGAAGTGATTCCGGGACCAATCTGACCATTACTTCCCAACTCTGGAGGGGTGTGTCCGGGAGCAATCTGAACACTACTTCCCAAGTCTGGAGGGGTGATTCCGGGAGCAATCTGAACACTACTTCCCAAGTCTGGAGGGGCGATTCCGAGACCAATCTGGCCATTACTTCCCAACTCTGGAGGTGTGATTCCGGGAGCAATCTGAACACTACTTCCCAAGTCTGGAGGGGCGATTCCGAGACCAATCTGAGCATTACTTCCCAGGTCTGGAGAGGTGATTCCGGGACCAATCTGAACACTACTTCCCAACTCTGGAGGGGTGTGTCCGGGAGCAATCTGAACACTACTTCCCAAGTCTGGAGGGGTGATTCCGGGACCAATCTGAACACTACTTCCTGAGTCTGGAGAAGTGATTCCGGGACCAATCTGACCATTACTTCCCAACTCTGGAGGGGTGTGTCCGGGAGCAATCTGAACACTACTTCCCAAGTCTGGAGGGGTGATTCCGGGACCAATCTGAACACTACTTCCCAAGTCTGGAGGGGCGATTCCGAGACCAATCTGAGCATTACTTCCCAGGTCTGGAGAGGTGATTCCGGGACCAATCTGAACACTACTTCCCAAGTCTGGAGGGGCGATTCCGAGACCAATCTGAGCATTACTTCCCAGGTCTGGAGAGGTGATTCCGGGACCAATCTGAACACTACTTCCCAACTATGGAGGGGTGATTCCGGGAGCAATCTGAACACTACTTCCCAACTCTGGAGGGGTGTGTCCGGGAGCAATCTGAACACTACTTCCCAAGTCTGGAGGGGTGATTCCGGGACCAATCTGAACACTACTTCCCAAGTCTGGAGGGGCGATTCCGAGACCAATCTGAGCATTACTTCCCAGGTCTGGAGAGGTGATTCCGGGACCAATCTGAACACTACTTCCCAAGTCTGGAGGGGCGATTCCGAGACCAATCTGAGCATTACTTCCCAGGTCTGGAGAGGTGATTCCGGGACCAATCTGAACACTACTTCCCAACTATGGAGGGGTGATTCCGGGAGCAATCTGAACACTACTTCCCAACTCTGGAGGGGTGTGTCCGGGAGCAATCTGAACACTACTTCCCAAGTCTGGAGAGGTGATTCCGGGACCAATCTGGCCATTACTTCCCAACTATGGAGGGGTGATTCCGGGAGCAATCTGAACACTACTTCCCAAGTCTGGAGGGGTGATTCCGGGAGCAATCTGAACACTACTTCCCAAGTCTGGAGGGGCGATTCCGAGACCAATCTGGCCATTACTTCCCAACTCTGGAGGTGTGATTCCGGGAGCAATCTGAACACTACTTCCCAAGTCTGGAGGGGTGTGTCCGGGAGCAATCTGAACACTACTTCCCAAGTCTGGAGGGGTGTGTCCGGGACCAATCTGAGCATTACTTCCCAGGTCTGGAGAGGTGATTCCGGGACCAATCTGACCATTACTTCCCAAGCCTAGAGGGGTGATTCCGGGACCAATCTGACCATTACTTCCCAAGCCTAGAGGGGTGATTCCGGGACCAATCTGACCATTACTTCCCAAGCCTAGAGGGGTGATTCCGGGACCAATCTGACCATTACTTCCCAAGCCTAGAGGGGTGATTCCGGGACCAATCTGAACACTACTTCCTGAGTCTGGAGAAGTGATTCCGGGACCAATCTGACCATTACTTCCCAAGCCTAGAGGGGTGATTCCGGGACCAATCTGAACACTACTTCCCAAGTCTGGAGGGGTGTGTCCGGGAGCAATCTGAACACTACTTCCCAAGTCTGGAGGGGCGATTCCGAGACCAATCTGGCCATTACTTCCCAACTCTGGAGGGGTGATTCCGGGAGCAATCTGAACACTACTTCCCAAGTCTGGAGGGGTGTGTCCGGGAGCAATCTGAACACTACTTCCCAAGTCTGGAGGGGTGATTCCGGGGTCAATCTGAGCATTACTTCCAAACTCTGGAGGGGTGATTCCGAGACCAATCTGACCATTACTTTCCAACTCTGGAGGGGTGATTACGGGAACAATCTGGCCTTTACTTTCCAACGCTGGAGGAGTGATCCCGAGACCATTACTCTCCAACTCTGGAGGGTTGATTCCGGAACCGATTTGACCATACTTTTCAAAACCTGGAGGGGTGATTCCGGGACCAATCTGACCATTACTTCCCAAGCCTAGAGGGGTGATTCCGGGACCAATCTGAACACTACTTCCTGAGTCTGGAGAAGTGATTCCGGGACCAATCTGACCATTACTTCCCAAGCCTAGAGGGGTGATTCCGGGACCAATCTGACCATTACTTCCCAAGCCTAGAGGGGTGATTCCGGGACCAATCTGACCATTACTTCCCAAGCCTAGAGGGGTGATTCCGGGACCAATCTGACCATTACTTCCCAAGCCTAGAGGGGTGATTCCGGGACCAATCTGACCATTACTTCCCAAGCCTAGAGGGGTGATTCCGGGACCAATCTGACCATTACTTCCCAAGCCTAGAGGGGTGATTCCGGGACCAATCTGACCATTACTTCCCAAGCCTAGAGGGGTGATTCCGGGACCAATCTGAACACTACTTCCCAAGTCTGGAGGGGTGTGTCCGGGAGCAATCTGAACACTACTTCCCAAGTCTGGAGGGGCGATTCCGAGACCAATCTGGCCATTACTTCCCAACTCTGGAGGGGTGATTCCGGGAGCAATCTGAACACTACTTCCCAAGTCTGGAGGGGTGTGTCCGGGAGCAATCTGAACACTACTTCCCAAGTCTGGAGGGGTGTGTCCGGGAGCAATCTGAACACTACTTCCCAAGTCTGGAGGGGCGATTCCGGGACCAATCTGACCATTACTTCCCAAGCCTAGAGGGGTGATTCCGGGACCAATCTGAACACTACTTCCTGAGTCTGGAGAAGTGATTCCGGGACCAATCTGACCATTACTTCCCAAGCCTAGAGGGGTGATTCCGGGACCAATCTGACCATTACTTCCCAAGCCTAGAGGGGTGATTCCGGGACCAATCTGACCATTACTTCCCAAGCCTAGAGGGGTGATTCCGGGACCAATCTGACCATTACTTCCCAAGCCTAGAGGGGTGATTCCGGGACCAATCTGACCATTACTTCCCAAGCCTAGAGGGGTGATTCCGGGACCAATCTGACCATTGCTTCCCAAGCCTAGAGGGGTGATTCCGGGACCAATCTGACCATTACTTCCCAAGCCTAGAGGGGTGATTCCGGGACCAATCTGAACACTACTTCCCAAGTCTGGAGGGGTGTGTCCGGGAGCAATCTGAACACTACTTCCCAAGTCTGGAGGGGCGATTCCGAGACCAATCTGGCCATTACTTCCCAACTCTGGAGGGGTGATTCCGGGAGCAATCTGAACACTACTTCCCAAGTCTGGAGGGGTGTGTCCGGGAGCAATCTGAACACTACTTCCCAAGTCTGGAGGGGTGATTCCGGGACCAATCTGAACACTACTTCCTGAGTCTGGAGAAGTGATTCCGGGACCAATCTGACCATTACTTCCCAAGCCTAGAGGGGTGATTCCGGGACCAATCTGAACACTACTTCCTGAGTCTGGAGAAGTGATTCCGGGACCAATCTGACCATTACTTCCCAAGCCTAGAGGGGTGATTCCGGGACCAATCTGACCATTACTTCCCAAGCCTAGAGGGGTGATTCCGGGACCAATCTGACCATTACTTCCCAAGCCTAGAGGGGTGATTCCGGGACCAATCTGACCATTACTTCCCAAGCCTAGAGGGGTGATTCCGGGACCAATCTGACCATTACTTCCCAAGCCTAGAGGGGTGATTCCGGGACCAATCTGACCATTACTTCCCAAGCCTAGAGCGGTGATTCCGGGACCAATCTGAACACTACTTCCCAAGTCTGGAGGGGTGTGTCCGGGAGCAATCTGAACACTACTTCCCAAGTCTGGAGGGGTGATTCCGGGACCAATCTGAACACTACTTCCTGAGTCTGGAGAAGTGATTCCGGGACCAATCTGACCATTACTTCCCAAGCCTAGAGGGGTGATTCCGGGACCAATCTGAACACTACTTCCTGAGTCTGGAGAAGTGATTCCGGGACTAATCTGACCATTACTTCCCAAGCCTAGAGGGGTGATTCCGGGACCAATCTGACCATTACTTCCCAAGCCTAGAGGGGTGATTCCGGGACCAATCTGACCATTACTTCCCAAGCCTAGAGGGGTGATTCCGGGACCAATCTGACCATTACTTCCCAAGCCTAGAGGGGTGATTCCGGGACCAATCTGACCATTACTTCCCAAGCCTAGAGGGGTGATTCCGGGACCAATCTGACCATTACTTCCCAAGCCTAGAGGGGTGATTCCGGGACCAATCTGACCATTACTTCCCAGGCCTAGAGGGGTGATTCCGGGACCAATCTGACCATTACTTCCCAAGCCTAGAGGGGTGATTCCGGGACCAATCTGACCATTACTTCCCAAGCCTAGAGGGGTGATTCCGGGACCAATCTGAACACTACTTCCCAAGTCTGGAGGGGTGTGTCCGGGAGCAATCTGAACACTACTTCCCAAGTCTGGAGGGGCGATTCCGAGACCAATCTGGCCATTACTTCCCAACTCTGGAGGGGTGATTCCGGGAGCAATCTGAACACTACTTCCCAAGTCTGGAGGGGTGTGTCCGGGAGCAATCTGAACACTACTTCCCAAGTCTGGAGGGGTGATTCCGGGACCAATCTGAACACTACTTCCTGAGTCTGGAGAAGTGATTCCGGGACCAATCTGACCATTACTTCCCAAGCCTAGAGGGGTGATTCCGGGACCAATCTGACCATTACTTCCCAAGCCTAGAGGGGTGATTCCGGGACCAATCTGACCATTACTTCCCAAGCCTAGAGGGGTGATTCCGGGACCAATCTGACCATTACTTCCCAAGCCTAGAGGGGTGATTCCGGGACCAATCTGACCATTACTTCCCAAGCCTAGAGGGGTGATTCCGGGACCAATCTGAACACTACTTCCCAAGTCTGGAGGGGTGTGTCCGGGAGCAATCTGAACACTACTTCCCAAGTCTGGAGGGGCGATTCCGAGACCAATCTGGCCATTACTTCCCAACTCTGGAGGGGTGATTCCGGGAGCAATCTGAACTCTACTTCCCAAGTCTGGAGGGGTGTGTCCGGGAGCAATCTGAACACTACTTCCCAAGTCTGGAGGGGCGATTCCGAGACCAATCTGACCATCACTTCCCAAGCCTAGAGGGGTGATTACGGGAACAATCTGGCCATTACTTTCCAACGCTGGAGGAGTGATCCCGAGACCATTACTCTCCAACTCTGGAGGGTTGATTCCGAGACCGATCTGACCATTACTTTCCAACTCTGAAGGGGTGATTCCGAGACCAATCTGACCATTACTTTCCTGCTCCGGAGGGGTGATTCCGAGACCAATCTGACCATTACTTTCCGACTCTGGAGAGGTGATTCCGAGACCAATCTGAACATACTTCTCCGAATCTGTAGGAGTGATCACGAGACCAATCTATCCATACTTTTCAAAACCTTGAGGAGTGATTCCGGAACCGATTCGACCATACTTTTCAAAATGTAGAGGGGTGATACCGGGACCGATTTGACCATTCTTTTCAAAAAGTGGAGGGTTGATTCCGGAACCGATCTGACCATACTCCTCAAAACGCGGAGGGGTGATTCTGGGACCGATCCTACCATACTTCTCAAAACCTGGAGGGGTGATCCCAGGACCGATTTGACCATACTTTTCAAAACCTGGAGGGGTGATTCCGGGACCGATCTTACCATACTTTTCAAATCCTGGAGGGGTGATTCCGGAACCGATTTGACCATACTTTTCAAAACCTGGAGAGGTGATTCCAGGACCGATCTGACCATACTTTTCAAAACCTGGAGGGGTGATTCCGGGACCGATCTTACCATACTTTTCAAAACGTGGCGAGGTGATTCCGGGGCCGATCTTATCATACTTTTCAAAACCTGGAGGCGTGATTCCGGGACCGATCTCATCATACTTTTCAAAACCTGGAGGGGTGATTCCGGGACCGATCTTACCACACTTTTCAAAATCTGGAGGGGTGATTCTGGAGCCGATTGGACCATTCTTTTCAAAACTTAGAGGGGTGATTCCGGGACCGATCTGACCAAACTTTCCAAAACGTCGGGGTGTGATTCCGGAACCGATCTGACCATTACTTTCCAAGCCCGGAGGAGTAATTCCGGGACCAATCTGAACATGGTTTTCAAAACTATAATGCTGACCCAGTGAAGAGAGAGAAAAGTGTCTCGATGGCAGGAAACGCCGTCCAACCGCGCGCAGCGCGGCCGACTCCAGTCGGCCAAAGGCTGGCTGGTGAAACGGCAACGCTCCGACGTGAATCAGTTTGGAGGCTCCGAAGTATCCTCCACATTTGGGCTCAGTTCGGAGATGTCTGATTACCGCTTCTCTCACGCGTGTAGAACGGACAGGGAAGTACGGTCATTCGATTTCACCTCCGATGTTATCGGTGTGCAATAAATGGATGAATGACAACGCGGCTCCACCTCCCTAGATTCCAAAAAGTATAGTCCACGGGTCTCAGCATGTGGGCCCGGCTATGTTGGCCCGGCCTTATGGATCTCCCAATTAATCTGGGGAAGCAGAGTTCCACTCACGATGGTGAGACTTGCACGCGAGCGTTGGTAAGTCGGGCTCTGAATCACATCACAGAGCAAGTCGGTTGAACGTGGAGGCAATGAAGGTGAGGGAGATGAACGGTATTGAGAACGCTTTTGCTCTCGAGGAAACCGTGCTTGGAACGGTTACCATTGAATTGAGCGGGAGCATATTCGAGCGGAGGCCGGATTTGAGCGGGAGTCGAATTTAAGCGACACCTCGATTTAAGCGAAAGCTCGATTCTAGCGACAGCTCAATTTCATCGATCGCTCGATTTAGGTGGAGGTCCAATTTAGGCGAGCAGTCGATTTCAGTGGACACCGAATTCAAGCGGGAACAGCAGTGGAGCATGTACCTATTTGGTTCGAATAAACTCATTCGTTGCGTTGCGTTTCTGTCGTCTTCGGCAACCCAGTAGACCAGAAGAGAAGAATGTCTGTGAATGAACAGAGTCTGGATCATCCGCGAGCGTAGCGAGCGGCACCCGTTGGCATGCGCCTGTAAGCAATCAGCCCGGAGAACCGGGAAAGATACATGGGCGATTTCCCGCTACGCGATCCACCTCCACGGCTCTCGAAGACATTGCTCAACAGGGGGGCACGGAGCTCAGAGAGCATCCTCACTTACAGGACATAGTTTTCCATGACCTCGGGAAGCAATGTTCAGTCTGAGCGCAGAAACTCTCGACGTTCACAAACTGCCCTCCGGTCCTCCATATCGACAATGAACACCACCACCAACCATCGCGGAGCGTCGCGACAGGCGCTGTCATCGTCCGTACCACAGCTCATAGCAACGCACCATAGGTCCCATTCGACGTGTCGCCAAGATCCGTGGTCCGCTCAAATCGATCTGTCGCTCAAATCAGCTCTTCGCTCAAATCAGGCAGTCGCTCAAATCAGCTCCTCGCTCAAATCGAGCATCCGCTCGAATCTGCTTCCGCCCAAATCCGGCTAAATCGCTTGGAACACTATTGACTCATCGATCGTCACTGAAGGAGAAGGGAACGGGCAAGAACTCCAATTCATGGCAACGTGGAAAAATTGTCGGAATCGAGAAACCTGTGCCGAACAATCTGATCAAGGCACGGAACGCTGAGAGCAGGCTATGAAACGGCCGACGTTCAGAGTACGTCAGAGACGCATGACAATACGCGATGCGAAGAACGTCAAGATCGATCCTCCGTGTCTCCATCAGTTTCATAATCATAGCCATGTCACCTCCTCCCCCCCCCCCCCCCCCCGGAGAATCCCTCATACGCCCCCGTTCGGCAACATTAGTTTGGGTCGGGCATTCCCGTACTTTCCGGTTCCTGCTCATATCTCGGTTCAATGAGGTTACATTCTGATTTCCCTCTTCCGACTCGAGCGCACGAAGGGTGACGCAGTTTTTCACTGTTTCATGATCGGAGCGGCTCAAGGTTGACCCATATTTCTCGTTGGGTCTCCGGCAACCGGCGATGGAGACGACGGAAGTCCACCGATCGAATTGGTTCGGATGTAGTTACATGCGCGGAAGCAAACCGTCGCCACGCACCAAGATTTCGCCGATTCTCCCTGTATCTCCTCAAGGAAGCCGATTTCGGGAGAGATCCATTTAAAGAGTTCATGAATTGACCCAAACCCCCGGGTCATGAAGTTGTCGCGCCGATCCGATGCTTCCTCTTCGATCCGAAAATGCAGGTCCTCCTCCTGCCTAATTGGAAGTGCCCAACCGACGTTATCAGATCGGAGAGCGCAGGAAAGAGCCTGAATCCGGTTTACTTGATCTGGTACTTCATGTAGTCAGATGAGTTCATGATTCATGAGACTTCAGATAATCAGAGCAAGTTTCCTCGATGCGGTGGATAGCAGTCGACGACCTTCTATACAGGAATCAAGGTTTCAACGTGACTCTTCATAGCTTTGAAACCACCAAGTCTCGCTTCGTTCACGGCAGTTCTCAGGGGGGAGGTTGACATCGACGACTGGCTGAGGAGGTCCCCGCAGAATTTTCGAACACCCTTATCAATCTCCTGCAAGCCTCCTCAGCGTCCCTCCTGCGCCATGTATGGAAGCCCTCTGAATACGTCATCTGTAGTCGAGATGAGATTATTCTCGGATCATTTTTCACCCGAAACATGTGACTGCAGACGGGCACCAGGATCTTCGGGGAAGGCTTGCGTTTGGCAACGACGGTGTATATTGTGTGTAGCCAATATTGTGACGCTGAACTTCATGGCTATTGATGAGTTGGTGACGATTTGTCGGGGACAAACACGTCACTATGACTTCGTCGAGACGGGCGATGGGCCATGGTGGCCCCAAGATCCGCGGCCAACTCGCTCATGATCCGCTGAGAAACAGTTGGCGCACTTCCGAGGCACAGCGGAGAGATCCCTTCGATGTGCTGATGATGAGCAAGAGTTGCGAATCGGCTTCCACTTGGATCTGTGGGTGCGCCTGCGTGGGGCCGATTGGCGAGAGCAATTTTCTCCCGCTGAGCATGCTGAAGATGTTTCCGGCCCTTGGAACCGGTTGGAGCTCGTCTTCTATGACATCATACAGGCCTGTCCACTAATCACAGCACACTCTTTCGCCGTGTTTCTTCACTACGACTAATCTGTTGGGACTGCGCGATCGATGACGCCGGCCTCCTAGATTTGCAGGTTGGATCCCTGTGACGGTGTTCAAACTATTCACCTCCGTTCGTCAGACAGTTGTCTTGAGGAACATGACATGCTTCGTTCTCCTGTCACCGACATGTTCGATTTCTTGAAATGGTTTCAGGGGCTTAATAGTTGGATTCTGGGAACGAGCAATACGAGCGATGATTGGCAGAGCCTTCGGGAGGACGTCATGGGACTTCGAAGAATTTCATCGATTCTTGGCCGAAATTTCGATCATGAGCCCATAGAGCACCGCATCCTTGTTTCAGGCTCGAATCGCCCGAGGTAATTCGCGAGCGAACGGAGTCCGAGCCACTCCAGGAACCAGAGATACTGATGCGGACAAGCCCATTTCTCCACTTTATTGAAAAAGATCAGCTTCGGGATGCACCCATTCCGCCTGATGACTGGAGGACGTCTTGCTAGATCTCTCGACGGCCCCGGGCCGACCTACGACTCCATGTGAACTGGCAATGCCTCCTTGGACAGACAGAGCCGATTTCCGAAGCCAAAGAACAGTCTTAGGCGCGGGTATCTCAGCCAGATCAGACGCAGAAAGGGGGTGAGAGGGAGGAGCACAGTCCTTCTTCCGTCCGAAGTCATCACGGCGAATGCCTGGGAGAAAGTCTTCAGCAGCTTCTGCAGAGGACGAAGCGGATAAGGCCTGCCGAGCGAACAGAGAGTGGGATATGTGGACTAGGAATGCGTGCTCTGAACTCTTCGCAGAACTCCCCTGCAGTCTTTCACTTCGAATGACTTCGAATGGGATCCTGGATCGACTGTAGCTCATAGCTCCGTCATGAGAGCTGATCAGTTGAAACGGAGTCCAAAACAACGCATTTCGGGCATTATTTGATCGGACGCACTCTTTAATGGGGTTTTGATTTCGAATGTCCGGAAGAGTTTTGCCGATACACCGAGGAGGATTTCGGATGACACGATCCCTGAGTACCCGTGTACCTGAAGACTCCTGTAGTGTCTACCCCCCTCCCCTCTGATACCCGCAAGTTGAGGCCGATGCTTTTCTGGGGCCGGGCTGCATCAAACTTTCGCGCAAGGAAATGAAGAAACGCCGGACCCACATCACGCCTGAGATATACGATGGAAGGCATAAGACGGACTTGGGAGTGCTTCGATTTGAGAGCTCCATTTATTCGCCTAAATCTTTTGGAAGGCAGCGACGTCCACAGACTGCACGAAGTCTTCGAATTCGGTTATTTTCTCACTGAGCTCATCAATTGAGACCTTCTCGTCCTCCACAACACACACTATCTGCAATTTTTGGATCCCGTAACCGACAGGCATTAATTTCGAGACGCCCCAGACGAGGCCGTCCATCGAAATCGAGCGTACAGCACTCTCCAGTGCCTTCATGTCAGTTTCGTCATCCCAAGGTTTGACGTCAAGGATAACATTGGATTTCGCAATCGGACCCGGCTTCTTTGACTTCTTATCTGCATACTGCTTGAGTCTGCAAAAGAAGAGAAACATTCTCACAGTCTCAGGACCCCACTGTCAGATGAACGACACATACAATTCGGTGCTCCGCGGAAGCTCACCTTTCTTCGCGAATTCGTTCGGCTTCGGGGTCAACTTCATCGTCGGAGCCGAAGAGATCCATGTCGTCGTCGTCATCATCACCACCTTTCGCTGGAGCTGCCACTGCTTTCTGAGCAGCGACTTCCACCATGGGCCAGCTCTTTTGCTCAGCAGCCGGGAACGATGAGATGTGAGTGAACCTTATAAGGAACAGATATTGGGGCGTTGGGACAATTTCGAACCGAGTGTTCCTCGATCAAACATAGTTCAAATCTATCTGGGATGCGAATGGTACTGCGGCCCTGTATCAAATCTGCAACGTACCATCGAGCAGCGTGGGGGAACTTTGTGCCGTGCGGAGCCGATTTCATCTGCTGAAGGATATCGGCATCGGCTTTGGACGGCGTATATCCCTGGATGTAGCTGTGGCTCTCCAGATGGCCATTCAACTGCTTGAGGCCACTGTCATTTTTCAAATCACCGAAACTCATGTCGAAGTCGAGCCAACAGTAAATCGGATACCTGGACCACGTTGCGGGCGAACTGTGAAAGACTGTTTTGGTTTCGTTTCAGGCTCACGATGATGACTAGATCATCATCCGACGGCCCCGAGCGGGAGCTCCCTCGGAGGCGTACATTTGAAAAAGCCGCAGAATAATCGTCGGAGTGAAATCTCCAGTATCTCGGGGATCAGATTCGGAAGCCGTTCGGTCCAACGGCAAAGCGACTCGAGTCGAAAGAATGAGGGGAACTTGTCGAATCGAGCGCCCCCGCGCTGGCGTCCGTCGTCTGCTGTGACCCTCCGCGTTCAATCAATGTCCGCGAGCTGTTTACATCGTCTGTTTCGGTAGTAAGTTCTCCTCTGCTTGTGCTCGCTGTACAAGTGTTCGATCTGCGTGGAATTATAAACTGCAGTCAAGGCGCATACCACCGCGAGGGCATGGGGTCTGACACCCTGAAGACTTCGTCCGCGAGTGGCGGCCTCCCGCGTGAGTACTTGAACTTGACTGTGCGAGGATGATGACAAAGAAGTAGAGCTGATCGCGTCAAGAGGGTGCGCGCAAGGAATCGAAGCGACCAAACAACCGAAGTTGTCAATGTCTCTCATCATGTGTTCAGGCGAGAGCTGAACGAGTATTCTCCACAGCTCAGGGCGCGGTCAATGTCAGTGTGGTGGGTCAAACATTCGCATCGGAAATCTGAGACTAGACACATTCTTCCCTTACAGAAAGCATGTCCATATACTCGCCGTATCTGAATTTTGACCCTGCCTACATCGATGCCAGCAATCCCGAATATATTCTCCAAGAAGGAGCTGGACCCCGGCGAGGACGTTTCGATTTATGCTTCGCTCAGATTGGCTCTTGCATAGCCGGGGGAGCAGCTTTCGGAGGAGTCCGAGGACTTCTGCACGGCTTGGGGGAAACCCGAGATTTGCAGGGCTCTGTGAGACGAACACAGCTCATCAATTACACAATGAAAAGTGGCTCATCCCTCGGGAACCAGTTGGGCTGCATCTCAGTCATGTATTCGGCGTTCGGCGTTCTATTCAGTTACTTGAGGGACAAGGATGACGATTTGAACACCGGTGAGCGATCTAATGCGTCTGGAAGACTCCGGATCAGAATGAATCCTCTCGAATTTTCAATCATTTGACTCTCCTATTTCCAGTTGTTTCCGGAGGTCTCACAGGACTCCTGTACAAATCGACCGCCGGTGTGAGGCAGGCTGGGATCGGAGGCGCCGTCGGTGTGGGCGTAGCAGGCGTGTACGCGGTTTTGACGAGCGAGCGAGTTCGCGATTTATTCTGATGTAAAATTCCCTTGTCCCCTGACAATAAATTATGTTGGAGGCAGTTCTCCCCTGTAGAAGAATTCTCGGTTCGAGCTCCTCCAATTGCACGGTACGGCCACGTATAGCCCGACTCATTTCAAAATTATTCCCATGGCGCTCAGTTCTCGGCGAAGGCACAGTTGAGATTTCCTTACCCGCTCTAGAGACTGCAAGCTCCAATGGCCGCTACCATTCTGATTTCCAAACGTTGAAGTTCGGAATTCCTTTACCGGTCTCGGGTGCGTCGCTGGAGGAAGAAAAGAACAGCGGTCATACAAGTGTTGGAAGCGTTCGTGAAATTAGCTATAGCCTACATTCAGCCAAACTCCTTGATGAGATCATGGCAGTCACTGTGGAGGAAGTTTGTGTTGAGAGGAAAATGACTGGAACTTCAATGAGAAGCCGATCTCGTCGGCGCCGATACTCCTTGTGTATGGAATTAGGAATACATTCGCTCCGATCAGGCTTTGGCTTTGGGTCACTTCTCATGCGTCAGGCCGGATTCCGTGAATTCGACTCGAACATCGCTCTGTTCCCTGGCAATCGGCTGTGATAGTGTGGGACTCTGCCCGCTGACTACCTGCCCATATTGCTCTCGCCCGTGGCCGCCTATGATGTGCACTCATATGCTACCGACGATTTTTTCTAACTCATGAAGGAGCTCAGATGAAGGAGCCGGGCGTGCGTTTGGATGTCGTTCAGATCTTTCTCCGGTCATGATTCGGGCCCCCGATCCACCCGACTCGTGCACAACCTCTGTTGACGTTTTGTTTCCTGGCAATTCTGCCTTCAGTTCCCCCAGGGCTTCGTGTATTGGCCCAATGTTCTTTATCCCGCGTAACGTTTATTGAGCTGCCATCCAGCTTATTGAACAAACGCACTAAATCAGTTCGTGTCGCGGCGGCGTCAAACTTCAGGTGAGGAATCCCTTTGGTTCCGAGTTCTCTCTGTAGCCTGTTATTCATAACTCACTCGAGTGATTCCTCTCCGGCATTCATTGGACACGTCTCTGTTTTTGGGAAGATTTTGAGAACTGCTTCGCTGTGAGGAAGGGTCTCTCCCTCACCGATTCCCCGGGCGTGAGTCTCTGGTCTGGTGAGATTCATATCTCGTGTGAGATATTGACTGTTCAGGGAGGAGGGTTGTGAAGCTTCGAGATGTTTTAGATCGGCTTCCCTATTATGTGAAATTTCGAGCTTGATAGATGTTGTGCGACCTCACGCTCTGGTAGTTTTGCTCGTCGGACGCTGTTTCGATTCGATGCAAACTTTTAGCTCGAGCCCCACTGAGCTCGCGAATCCAGAGTCCCCTAAGAGAACCACTGCGCAATACCTTTTCCACACGCAGTCGAGGAGTTTTAATCGCGATGGTGATGCGATGGAATTCTGGTGGTCGGCTTCCCAGTTGATTGATCTTTTTGGGCGTTTCTGAGCGCAGCGTTTCCCGTCTCGAATCATGAGGTTGGCCCTGTCAATCACGCTCATGCCACTTTAGGACTGACTGAGCTCTGGAATCTCTTCGCGCTCGGCGTACAACTGGTTCGAACACTGGTATTTCCCGTGGTTCGGCGAGCCTTGTCTGGCCAAACGTCGGCTCGCTGAAACCTTCCAAGGGCACTGCACGGACGTCCACGGAAGGCAACCGGACCCGAGTTCATTTTGGTCAGGATCTCGAGTCCTCCGGAGCGCGGAGAGAGTTCTGGAAGAGGACAGGGAGGGGAAAACGGTAACCCTAAACAGGACTCCCAAGGACAGTAGCCGTGGCGAGCCTCCTCATCCCATAGGAATCTTCGATGGGTCTTGTCATACGTAAATAGCGTGTTTCCAGAGTGGCGAGGACCCACTAGAACCGTTGCTTAGAGCTTACGTAGGGGCATGTTTAGCCGACTTCATTCTCGAGACTTGAGATCCCGCTCGCTGCCAGCCCCAGCGCGGAACGAAATGATTCACACACAGAAAGTAAACCGAGCGTCCTTCCGGGCTGTTTATTGACAAAGGTAGCCGTGGAATTTCAAGCCACCTCACATTCGCATCCGTTATGGTAGGGCTTGTTTTGGGCTACTTTGAACTTGTTATCAACGTCAATGGGCTTGAGGCATTTCGCGCATTCAAAGTGCTCCGGGTGCCAGGTTTTGTTCATCGCGGTGACGCATTTGGCCTTGATGGCCTCGCTACATTTGGCGCACCTGCGGATGGATTTTGATCATTATTCATTGAGAATGATAAACTTCGTTTCTTCAAGTTAGCTCTGCTGAGTTCGTCTGCATCCCCTCGTAACCGACAATCTTGACTACCAGAAGGAGGCTCTGAGCATCATGTATCTACTTGGCAACTCATTTATCAACTCCAAAAGTCTATTTTTCTGAGTCTCCTCAACTATTAAACGACAAGCAACGGGTCTGAGATGAGAAACGTTTCAGGACCTCCCTGCTCCCGCCGATCAAGCCTAGACAATCATGATCATGTTAGGTCTCCAATCTCAACTTACTTTGGCGAAAAAGTATTGTGATAGCATTCCTTGCAGTATGGCTTGTTTCCTTGCTCCATGAACTCATCCTTACCGAGCAGAGTCGTGGCACATTTACCGCACACGAAACACCCAGGATGCCAGTTCTTTTTCAAAGCCGTCACGGTTTGACCCGACAGTTTCTTCTTGCAGCCTGGACATGTATCGCTCATATTTTCTTCAAAGTGGAGCGATCTTCTGATGACTCAGGCCAGAACGAGTGTCAGTGAAGATCCGAAGAGAATTGCGCCCGGCCAGTGAAACCTCAACTGCTTTTAGAGTCGAATGGAGACGGAGAAAAAGAGGGAAGGGTCCCGCTCACTTTCTGGCTTTTCTCTGGGCTCTCTGCTCTAACTCGGGGCTTGTTTGATGATGACAACACCAACCAGTCTGGCGCCTACGCTAAAGCAGAGCCTGATTGGAAAGACGGCCAACAGCAGCCAGCACATTCTGCGAGCTGCCTTCTCAGCCCACCACAGCCACGAGTCCGACGTACTACGACTCGAACGACTCACGGAAGCTTTAGGGAATCTTCCCTCTGAGAGATTCCGGACAGTGAAAGCTCTTCTCTCGTCCGAGATTCACTCCACCGCTCGCTCATTTCAGGCAGGACAACCGGCTTACGAAACTCGTACAGAGAAACTCCGTGTCCCGCCTTCGCGGATCGGAGAGTGAGAACCTTAGATGGTCTTGACGAACTCGATTCTTTGCAAACTCAACGTATGTCTCAGGCGTGATCGCTGTGCCGCAGCACATCAGACAAAGCTGGGAACATTGCCGAATCCATTGCCGAAGATCCGAATGCGGTTGTGTACAAAGAACTCGAAGCGGGCGAGGGGTTCGAATCCACAATGCATTTCGTTGTCCTCCCGGAAGTGCTGCCCAAAGAAGCTGCAGAGATTGGCCTGATGAGACGGGTGGGAGTGAATGTCAGAGATTGCCATAGGAGGCATGGGTGGAATGACTCATGACGGATGAATCGATAGGATCGCACTTTGGACTCGATAGAGGCCGAGCAATTCCATTCCTCCCCACGCCCATCGCCTACGCCGATTCCTCCATACGTCTTTGGCCGAAGCATTCGATCTCATCCGATTTTGGATGGGTGAGAGCAATCGCATCTGGCAGGGGAGGAGCGCGTTTCGCGAGGAGAGGTTCGGGCCCACCGTTGCCTCTGATTGAGTCCCATCAGGACAATACTTGGGTTAATGAATCGTGGTTTTTTATCTTTCCTTCATTTCCTGATGAGATTCGAGCTAAAAAAAAAACACCTGAAGAAGCTTCATCGAAAAGAACGGCTCGATTCATAATGAGACGTACAGGATTATGAGGCAGTTCGATGTTTGGCAGCTGTATTGAGGGAGTTTCGATCGTGGACTATAGGACTTCCGCTGGTCAATTCCTGTTCTCGCGATCTGAATGTCAGGAACTCGCTTTCGGCTGCTCGATTCGGGAATCAAACAATGAGTTGGCGATGGAAGCAAACTGACGGATTTCTTCGAGATGGCCGTCTCCGCCCTTAGGAGCTGGCTCTCGAATGAATCATTACTGTTTCGCAGGACCCACCAAGTCGATTTTCTGTTCGAAAATTGCTTTCGGCTGAGCTCGGTTATTCCTGAGGTTTCTCGACGAGGGTCATGATACGACCTTCTCGAGGCGAGCATGATCACGACAGGACCGGCCGAATGTCGAAGTCCATTCTCATGGAGCCGGGAATAGCGAGTCAGATACATTGAGGGCGTCCAGAATATTTGCGTGATTCCGATACAGAGATGATGAGGTGCTTTGCCAAGAACTCTCGGATCATGCAGGGAGTCAAAGCGGTGTCGGCGGATAGGTCTCTCCATTTCTGAGCTTCAGAGCTCTAACTTTGATTGGATAAGCACAACAGCCGAAACCGTCACAGCTTGCATCGACGAAGATTCTGGAACACTGAAGAAAGTATTGGCATCGAGAGATCGGCACTCGTTCTCTCGAACTTCAAGGGCGAAATTCCTTCCCGTGGGGTCTGATGTCGGTTTTCCTCATCCGCGACATCTTGTGGTGCATCCTGTGAGTCAGGCCATCTGCCGGCCAGACTCGGCGGCGCCATCCCAGCTGTCAATATTCTGAGAACGTTTGGTGAGACGGTGATTATAAAGCTGTTCCAGTCTTGGGGGAACATTCGCAGGATTGTGCTCGGAGCGCCCAGGCATCTCGGAAGTTCAACGCTCGTGATAGGCTCTGTAACTTGTTCGAACCGATGTGTGAAACAACTCCACGTGCAGTGCGACCCCTTATTTAACACAAACGCTCGAAGCTCTGATCCGGGGTCCCGTTCCATCCATCGTGGGGAGTCTGCCCGACTGTTCCATCGGGGAGAAACAGTGCTTCGAATAGATTCTCAATGTTTGGCTCGAGAAGTGAATAAAACCCAAACCTGAACAGACACCTAGAGACCACTCTAAATACTGCTGAAATAGTTAGGAGTTGGTGCAGCAGTGTCGAATGCCGCGCCTAAGAAGAAAGGGTATTTCGCCATGTTTGAGAGAGCGGTACGAAAGCGGAACGAGAAGGAGGAACCACGGGTGGCCAACCACTCGCATTTACCGCGGTTGCTGTTATTGTTCAGAGCGACGGTCAACGATAAGCCAGAGCTGCTAGTCAGTGCTGTCGTATCTCGAGTCTAGCCAGTTACGACGATGGCGCTCAGACGAATGCTTACGCCAAGATTTGTGGAGATGTCGAAAAATGCGATCTCGACCCTCTACCAGGTCGGTTAACCCCTAACCGTGGACCGAATCCGCGCACGAGTGTCACATTCCACACGCGATAGCACCAACTTGGACCTAAACACCTAGATCTTTCGATCTGACCTAAAAATCTGAATATTCTTCCAAAAGGCTCCAAACAAAACCGATGCCTGTCATGCAGCCTCCTACTGCACTCTCTCGAAACCGGAGAACTCTGTCGCAGTCTCGTATCACAAAGGTGAACACCCGCTGCCTGATGGTGAACTTGCGGTCAGTTTTGTTGTTCAAACTCAAACTCTCCATCTGCAGGCTTGCCCTCAATCATACTGCCCTTGCCATCGCGAGCTGAGAGGTGCAAATTCACGGTGCGGCCGATCGGCAATACCCTCCAGGACTTGATGGATGCGGTCCGCAACGAAGATCACGGAGTCGATTTCATCGTTGCGCATACATTGGGTTGGTTCAATATGCTCCTTCCATGTAGCTAGCTCATGAATGAGTGATTGCTGTTAGAGGTGACTCCGAAAGCTGATTTCGCTGTCGTGATCTCACACATGGGCTCTACTAGCGACCCTATGGCGGTCGCAGGACACACTTTGTTGAGACTTGGATTCCGAATCATTCCTAGAGAAACTTTCATTCATTGCCTCTGAGATCTGAGGAATCACGGAGATCGCCGACGTAAGGATTCTCAGTATATTTTCTTTCAGAGGGCTACCGTATCGCCGGAAACACTAGCATCGAACTTCTGCTGCAAAGCCCATTCAATCTCACTCTGAACCATACGGTCTACAAAGTGGAACCGTCTGAACCTCGTGAGTGACTCAAGCCTGATGACGAGTCTGGCTGATGACATGGAATGACGGTTTTCTCTTGCACCTCCATGTCGCCGAGCACCAGGGTGGAATTTTAAGAACTTCAATCGAATCAGATCTTGTTTCGAAATAATTTTTCGGATATTCAAGTTACCAAGCAGCTCGGGCAAGTCTGCGGATCGTCGCAGAAGCTGGGAAGAGCGCCCCGTTCATTGAACTGGTGCTGCGAGCTGATGATGAGCTATTTCTGTCGATTCTCTGAGCCTTTCCTCGGTAGACTGAATATTCTGCTTGAATTCCGCAGTTGCAAAACTCTCTTCCGAAGAGGAAGAATCACTAGCAGATGTCAAAAAACTCGTCAATCGTCTCTACGAGAACTTGACCGTATCCGAACATCAACTCGAGCAAGAGCGGAGAATCCTGGAAAAGATCGAGAAAATTCAGTTCGAGGTGGAGCCTTTGGAAAAGTTGAAGGATGAAATCGCACGGCAATCTCAACGACGAACAACTATCCTCGGATGGACCGGTCTCGGCCTCATGGGTGTTCAATTCGGAGTACTAGCGCGTTTAACTTGGTGGGAGTACTCTTGGGATATAATGGAACCCGTAACTTACTTCGTGACATATGGTAAACTCAAGAATCTGAATGTTTTGATCATTCAATCGATTCCTCGAAGGATCCTCACACTGCCGTGTTTCCAGGAACGAGTATGGCGGCCTATGCGTACTTCATGGTGACCAAACAAGACTACTATTTACCCGATGTAAGGGATCGCGAATTCCTGAAAGCTTTCTGGAAAGGTCAGTATCTCTCGTCGCAGACAGCTCTATGCACATGTTGTACGCTCGATTTTCTGAATGAATCCATAACTTTTTCAGGCGCCAAGCTTCGCAGTTTGGACCTCGAGAAATATAATGAGCTACGCAACGGTTTAGCAGAATGTCAAGAAGAATTGAGACGCTTGCGCGATCCGCTACAAAAGCATTTGCCTCTTAGAGAGATCTGCGACGATTGTGTGTTGCATAAAGACTTGGAAGAGAAGAGGAGAAAAGATGAGTTTTAGAAAATTCGCATTGAATTCAGCTTGTAGGAACAACGAGCATAGACGGAGCCGGCGAGTTGACACGATAACGGCCCTATCATGACGGCAGCATTCTGTAATGCTGTAGGTCTGGGCCACCCATGGATTGGAGGCTATTGAGGGCTCCACATATCCGAACTCTGTCTCTCAGTAACCTAGTCGTTTCCGGCGTGGTCGTTTCCCGGATCCGTCGGAGTTGAACTCTCGAAAACCTTCCTCGTGGTATCTGAGTAATTTCACAATCCTGCAGCTCATAGCTTGTTCCTCAGGGACGTTATTGAACCTCCATTGGTTTGGTATCGCAGATAAATGATAGACCGCTATCGCAGACGAGCGGAGAAATCACGCGGTAGAATCCGTTCGATTTCTATTGAAGCTGAATTGATACACATTCGGCAATACAATCTCTCTAACGCAAATGCTTCTGAGCGGTCGATATAGCGCTCTCTAGAATAAAACCAATTGGAAGCAATCTCTCCGTTGGGTGTCATCATTGTGGAACGCTAGGGGGGAGCATACATTGATAATTAGAGAATCCAATTGTTTTTTTTCTTTTATCATGTGCTGGGCGAGATTCTCAAACATCGAGTCTGAGGAACCGATATATTTCCGCTCCCAGATCCCCCTGCAGTTGTTCTACCATGAACAGGGAGCGCAGGAAGTCCCCCGTAGCGCGCCCTGACTGACCTGTCTGTGTGGGTACCCTCACGGGCAAACCGGAAGAAAAGCGTTTCGAGTAGCGGCGCTTGTGGGAATAATTTGCGAGGGATGAGTACGCGCGGGCCGAAAACACACTCTCATCAGCGTATTGGATGACGGAGAGGAGGAGCTCAAGCGGGCTCGATTTCAATAACAGTCGAAGAGATTCACAGAACTTCGTCTCTTCTTACTTCGCTGGGTAGAGATTTCGTCGACAAGACCGATGGAGTCTCACATGCTGTCAAGTTCATGGACAAAACTTGAGATACGATTGTGCACCCCTCAGATCTTCAAGGCGTAAGTCAGTAGACGTAGATGAGACTCCCGAGAGCTGCTGGATTCCTAACGCAATTCACTTTTACCCCAAAGTATCACTCTCGAACACTCCGACTTCATCATCTCAGCAGATGGTTTCGGCTAGCGTTCTCTTAGTTCCATGGAGGCGATGCGCTCTGCAAGTCTCAAGTCATTTTTTGCAAGGAGCCAAAGCTCTGGCCCGAGCAGTCAGTGGTCTTCCAGTGTTCTCGTGAAAGCGCCCCTGAAGAGACACGAAAACGCCGAACGCGATTTCCAGAATCAGGAGGAGACGCGCTGCTACGAAGATTCTCCACTGCATGACAGAAACATCGAGTGGTCTCAGAGCAGAAACGCAGAACAGGGATGTCAGGATCCTTAACGGCCGGGGTCGCGAGCCACAAGTCCGTGAGAATAGATCCCGACCGATGCCAATCATCAAGACTGTATCCGTCTGGGGGAGGCGAAGATCGGCTCTGAGGCCGACGATTGCTGACGAAGCAAAAATCGCGGGACCAAGGCAACGACGGATGCAGCTCCATGAGCGGGATTCGCGGAGGAGCGCACGCAGTGATCAAGAAGATTGTATCGCAAACTCTCGATGTGCACGGGAAGGCGCTCGTACGCCAGACATCGTTTGCACATGGCGTCGGCGCATTCAGTCGAGAACACGAGGCTGATCCTCGATGCAGGGGATGCTCTCCGGAGATGGAATCGGGTCGATGATCCCGGGAGTCAGAGTTCGCCTCCGCAAGCTTCTCGGTATGGAGATACCAGTGTGGCATCGTACGTACGATGGGGACCAGCCGCTGGCGGAAGGGAAGATCCGGAAGTCCGTGCGAACGTGCGTTCAGCAGCGCTCTTCCTATCACTGTCAATTAAATTGCACTCGGAAGACTTGTATGTGATCGGTGCACCTAATGCAGTGGAAACTACGGCGGCAGTACTGAAGACTTCGGAGGAGACTACGGACTCGGATTGTTAGATGAGATTTGAGGAGGCCTAGGCTGCGAGCGCTATTCTTGAAACCGGAGCTGAAACCGACTGGTACGATCACCATCAATGGTATCGTAGAGTATCCCCGAGTCGCACTCCACTTGCCAAAGGTTGATCGTAGAAACGGCCTCCCGATTCACAGACCTGCGAGAGAACGCGATGTGAGCTCTGTTTTTACTGCTGCGTTGCATTAAAAAGAGTTATCTTGATGAGAGTGTGGGCGTTCTCAAATTTTGAGAAGCCGATCTCGACTGCAGCACAATTGTATCGCGAAAATCAACGCAGATAAAAAGCCAAGGACTGTGCTTCGCGCCGCAGCCAGACCGCTTACGGCTATTGACACGCTCAAGAACTATTGCTAGAAGAATTTTCCGTAGATTTTGAGGCTGTTGCAGATCTTAACCACTTTGCCAGTGAAAACTTCGTCAGACACCGTGCTTACGCGCCTGATAGCGACTTCGAGGCAATTCTACCACAAGCGGATCCGTGGAACCGCGCAAAGTGTGCTCCGGATGTTACACTGGGATATTCCACTAGCGGGGTCAAAATTAGAGTTTGCGTTGAAGATTCCACAAATGTCAGAGCACCTATGTACTGATGTACTTGGTTTCCAGAGCACGAGAATAAGGCCCGACATCCCAAGCTACCCAGTACGCCCGTTTTGAATGTCTGTGAGGCTCCCCGAAGAATCCGCTGAAATGTTTTCCGCCGTGTCGTAGCAGTTTGTGCACGGTTTATCTGTCCTTAATAGACCTACAAACTAATTATCGCTACGGCAATAGACTCATAGCAAGTTGTCGATAAATGCTTCTCGAAGTTTGGCACGGCATTCCTTCGGGGCGTCCCGAGACTCTACAAGTGCTTCAAGAACCTTTCTATTTAAAATCCGAAATCGCGTTATGTTCCAGGTTTGTGTTTCTCAAAATCCCAATTTCGATCACGGCGCTACGTCGGTTGGCCATGCGAACTGGAGCTGCTCCTACCCGAAAAATTTTCAGATGTGGATTTCCCGTGCTGAAGGAACAGCGACGGAGCACGAATAATAGTTCTTTCGAATATACGAGCCTCAGTATCGCTGAAGAGGCAGAGGTTGAAGGACATTCCAAGAAGATTTTCTTAGTAGGAATGACGCGTCGATCCAAGTTTTTCGAGCTCCGTAGCAAGGGGCATCCTGATTGATCTCTGATGCGAAGCAAAAGGAAACCGATTACGGAATAGTGTGTCACTTTCCGAAGTACGCGATTTCGGTACCGTGCTGGACAGTCTCGGCTCCATGCGACATTAGGGACGAATTCGTTGACGATTCGGCACAGCATCGGATGTCTCGCGCTGCAACTAGGTGATCACTCACATACCCACATGGACTGAATCATCCTACGCGTTCAGATATCGGATTGCTTCGGTGACAAGAATCGTACCCAATACGATCGGGTTCAGGATGGGAGAGAGTTCCCGACGGGTCTTCCCCCGGAGCGAATAATGACGAATGAATTGCAGAATTGGACTCCATATTCCTCCCGCTTTTGATCACTTGTGAGATTTTCCCTCATCCCGTGAATCCATGAGATAAAGCCTCAGATTCTTGTCGCCAATCCAATTTGAAGTGCTTTCTCAGTCGATACCCAGAAGTCGGATAATAGAGTGAGGTAAAAAATCTTGCCCGAGTCGAAGAACTGTACCAGAGTGGCGGGGAGCTTATATTTATCGAAAGGATGAAATCACATACCCTCATAGCGCAGAAAGAATGCTTTATGAATGAGAAAATTAAGGAGAGTCACTTGCCAGGTCTGAGTGGGGAGCTCCTAATCTGAATCACAGCTATAGTAAACCAGAGAGCAGAAAATAGGTCGTGTGGTTCTCTCCATTAACGTTTCTTCATTAGGTTCAATTTACAAAGCAATGCAACGGTTGCAACGGATGCATTCGAGGAATTCCAAAGTTTTTCATGTAGGTATATAAATATGTATCTTGTATGCATACCCAAATCAGTTCTCATATACATTCATGTCATGGATGACATCATACATATCCCTGCGATCGACCCCAATCGAGCTGTCAACGTACATTCTGTACATCGACTCCTGGAGATGAGCACAGGGCCATGATCACTCAGCACGATTTAAGCGCGTACAGTGCATACAACAGGATATTTGGATGTTTCGGTACCACTTCTCGACGCAATCGTCACAGAATACCGATAGCACACTTACAAACAATTGAATGGCGTTATTTCCGCACCGCGGTGCATCTGTTTGGTGCCTTCGTTCACTGAGGCATTTGTGGGTGGCTCACATGAACAATGACTCGTCCGGAACCACACTAA
Organism: Phytoseiulus persimilis; assembly: GCA_037576195.1. Lineage (NCBI taxonomy): Eukaryota > Metazoa > Arthropoda > Arachnida > Mesostigmata > Phytoseiidae > Phytoseiulus > Phytoseiulus persimilis. Next base: position 27,988,738 of record CM075104.1, on the reverse strand, counting down.
TGCTTCTTGGTCCAATGAATCCGTGGATCACAAAATGGGAACATTAGAGACTGACAGCTCTAGAATACCCAGTATGAAGGTTTGCAGTGTTTCGGGGTCAATATTAGAGTTAGCCTTGTTCTGCTTTTCGAGGGGAAATTCTCCCCATGCAATGCCACAGACTGGCAAGTCGTTTCTTCCCAGTGAACCGAGATCCGGATCGGAACCATCATCGTCCAGCATATGAATCAATTTGAATCTACACATGGTTTTCTACAGTGGAATTACGGCTCCATGGACGGGTCCATGGTGCCAATCATGGCCCAGTGAAGAGCAGTAAAGTTCATTCGAACAATAAATATACCAACATATCGGAAATCAAGCCTCCTCGAAGAGCCCGACAGACTAGAGTTGTAAGCAGATGTGAGAGTTTCATTGAGTTGGAAAAATATAAGTCTATGCAAAACCACCGTCTCGCTACTAACAGTTATCGTCTGGTGCCATGGTTGCCAAGCTGCCAACGTCGGCATTCTGCTCGGACAGAGGTGATGTACAGCTTGTATCATCACAAGACCGTTTCGTTCGATTCAGCTGATGGTTTGAGTCGTCCTGGATGAATATGTTGACCGGCATCAAGTCTTGAGCTGTCGGAAGATCCTTGTCCTTGGGCGGAGCGTTTTGCACGAAAATTATACGATTGAAGGCTTTCCAGCGTTTGAATAGTTGGAAATACATTCTACATTGAACATACATGAACACCGCACCACCTAGAAGAGAAAACCCCTCGGTTGTTAGTTCTCTCAAACGATGAGCTTCCAATCCGAGTGACCGTTCAGGGAAACCTCGGGGCGTCGAAACCGAGAACCGCGGGTTGCTGGTGCATCGAGCCCTACCGTGTAGAGAGATTTTGTCCTCTCTATCGGCTTGAGTGGAATCGTGAAAATGCTTATCAAAAAGAGAGCTCTCGCTGTAATGCAACCGCGTTGGCCCCCTCTCAATTACTTAGCAGTTTCCTACTGAACGCCGTGAGAACGTGACGCTGAAGGCGCACTCCCGTTCCGACGAATAAAACGCTCGATAGGGATGAGGCGGTCCGATGCTACTCTAAATTTTTGCAATCACTCTTATATATCTTTGGAGAAATCAGCGGATCACCGTCTTACCGGTGAAGCCGACCGCAAGAACAATGAGTTTAGTCCAAAACGGCCAGTCCAAATTCCCATCCTTCATTTCCTCTGAAGTACGATCTATGAGAACGTACAGCGACCACACAACGCATGTTATCGCGACCAGATGAAATGTTATGGAGCAAAACACTTTCCGTTGCTCTATGGCACTCAGGTCGAGTCGCTCCCACTGAAAAACATGATCTCTCCTGTTAAGCGATCGATGATCGCCGACTGACATTTCGATTTCGCTGACCAACTATCGATATCGACGAACGCAGTTGGATCGACTGGTTTTTTGAAGTAGTGAGGAGTCAGCCGCGCCGCTGCACTTACCTTGGTGAACGGTTTCACTTTCGTGTTCATGATGAACTCGAATTTGCAGAGCTCACAACATTTGGTGTCCGATGATTTTATCCATTGTTGTAAACACGCCTGATGGACGAATTTCAGGGAGCCAGCACAGAAGCACGGTGATATCAGCGGCAGCTGCAAATCTCCTTCGCAATGACAGATGCGACATATATCCTTGTCGGACCCTATAAGAATTCAAAAACACCTATCGCGTATCCAACTCTCTGCAGCGATTTCACACGGATCCACCGGAATGTGAAGCGCATATCGTTCGGCATGAGAAGAAAATCGGTTCTCCGAACTAACTCCGATAGGAATGATTGCTGGGTAGATCTGGGTTAGGGACGAATGCGACATATTACAACGTAGGTTCGATTTCGGGTTAACGGCGACTGGGTGATAGCTTCTTGCCTGCAGAGGCTGGCTCTCTGAATGAGGAAACAGTATTTCGCACGAACCTATAGTTTCGTTTATGGAAAGCATTGATGGCTGAAGTGAACTCTTCCTGGCGGCGGCGTCCTGTCCAATAATGTCGACAGGAGCCATGGTGGTCTGGAGTCCTCGACTGCAGGTCTGGAACGCCGATGAGGAGTCAATGGAGGAGTTTGTTCGACGACACTTGAATTTATGATTGCATCTTGACTTCCTGGGCTCAATCATATGGTTCTCCGTCGGGCCATTGCGAAAGTTCTCCTGTGTTATCCGCTCGTTAGGCCGCCTTTCGTTCTCCGGAAAGGCCACCAGCAGCCGACCTGTGATCGGCAGCGCCCTCTTGTGAATGGACTACGAACAGTGTCACAATTTGGCGGCTTCAATATCAGTTCTGCAAAGACTACATATGAGTGCCTTCTATTACACAGGTCCCCTGTCTTGAAATGCTGATGATCGATGCTCAAGGAACTCCCGTCCCTGGAACTTCTAGAACATTGCGAACTCTTGCGACATGTATGACAAACGATTCCCTCCGACGTAGGTCGCCGCTCTAGGTCGCTCGTCATATCAGCGGTGAGCAGGTCTCGGAGTGTTCTAGTACAAGCATGTGCATCCGCATGATCACCCTTGACCAGTGTGTGCTCACTGCTGCACGGACAGATGCGATATCCCACAAGTCCCCCTGAGATGGGGTTAGAATGTAGAAGGAGCAGCATCCGACCCCTCCTAGGAATAATCCACGCAAGCTTCCGCCGTACGGGGTCTATTCCGACACCACTGATATTCACAGCAACCAGGCAATGAACATGTCCCAATGAATCCGATGCCCGTCTGGAATCTGAGTGACCTCTGCGTCGCACTTTCTTTTGCGAAGCTGCGACGTTCGCATCCGGCAGGATCAAATCAATTGTCGTTTCGGAGCTCCTCGATCAATTAGTATCAGACTGAGATGGAAAATCATTGAATCCAGCACACCTTAATCTAGCGCGCAGCGAAAATTCCACGGATCGGGAAATGCCTCTTGATATGAAGAACTTCCCCACTGAGAATTCTCGTGTACAAGCAGGGAGTCGTTCCTCGAACGTGAGGCTTTTGATGCGGACATCAGGACGATCACATTCCGATCGACAGATGTAATGGAATGAGCGTTCCTGGGGACGATCAGCTCGTTGTTGTGCATTCCCATTCAATTCTTCAGTTCTGATGTAAATCTCAGGGAGTAAAATGAGAATCGCCTGAGGAAGGTGGGCGTCGACGATTTCGCCTCAGCGCTTCAGTAGCCTCCAGAGCAAATGCTTGACGTTGTACAGGGGCTCTGTGACTGGTGACCCCTCTTGATATTCTGCGGATGTGTTCGACTTGATTCGAGAGCGTCAACCAGATTCAGACTGAAGAAGTTGAAGGGAACACGATAGTTTCCAGAGTATGCACCCATGCGGGACAAATTCAGCTGATTCGGTGTTTTGCTAGCTCATGATTCGAGCTCGGTTTTCGCTCTTCATTCTCGACGTTAAAACGCGACGGACACCCTGTTAATTTCCACAACCGTGCTGAAGTTCCTTCTCGTCCGAGCGGACCCGATACGGACAATCAGGACCACTAACATGAGCGGAGAGTTTCGACGGAAGGGAATGGAGCTCTACGTTCTCGGCGCAATATTCAACAGCCCGGCCGGGATCTCGTGCAATGATATGCTGCACCTCTTCATGTGCCCTTCCCGTTTCAGCCGTCGAAAACTCCAAGGTGAATCGAGTACTCATCGCTACGGTAGGGTGTGCGTTTGTATATTTTCACTTAGAGAACGTATTCGGAAAATTCCGTGGGCTTCGCGTCGATACGCTTTTTTCCCGTATGTTCACAGGATTCGGATGGGACGGGCCATACGAAGTTCAACAATTGACCGAGTTCGAACTATGGTGAACGCGAGATCTGCCAAGCCAAAGATTCACCTGCCTGCTGACGACTTTTTCGCTAGTAAATATGCCAATCCTTTTTTGCAAGGGGAGGGCAGGTACGACTTCAGTCCGTTCGCTTTCGGGCTGGTCAGAGGTCCCGACTCCCACACCACGACGCAGATTGCTTCTTGGTTCGGGGGGCGCCTATGGAGTGCAGCGCGACATCGGTGTTGGGGACCATGAGTAGCTGGCTGGCTGAGGCCCTGGTGGTGAGTGACATACATTGTGGATTGTCGTACTGACCACATGCGTCCTTTCCGGATTCTGGCTCCGCACTAGAATACAACGAGCCAGAATGAAACTCCATCCTTGCGAAGCATCGTCTGCTCGAAAGAATCCCCGTCCCAATGAAGTCGCAGCCCTCCGCTATAAGCGTGAGGAGACTGTATTCTGGAACTGTCGTCGTGGACACTTCTGCTCTCCGCGATTCTGCAACGTACGCTCTCCAGAGGAACTTGGGAGTTGAAGTTTCAACCGTTCGTTAGAACCAGAGCTACCAGACGTCAGCGGAAACTCATTCCTCTCCTTCTTGGGTTGCGGCAACAGCTGAGAAACCGAATTTGAACAGGGAAAGAGCTCGGAAATGAAGAGCATGAATATCTGAGAAACTAGGAATACTCGGGCACTATGTCTATACATTAACGGGAGATTGTGGATACATCCCGCTCAAGACCCTGCCAGATTGACCTTCGGCTGCCAACTGTGTTCCTTGTCGAGAGACCTCAACGAGTAAGATTTGCAGGGTGGGTGATGAAAGTTCACACGTGATGACGTCGTTCTTCGCTTTCGAATTCCAACAACTCAGCTAAAATGTGGTGCTGGAATGGGTTATTATGAGCCGAAGATCCGACGAAACCTGCTCGACCGGGAACCCTCCGGATATGCCACTTTTGTCTCGAATAGCTTTGCTGAATCATCGAAAAGTCTAGCTCAAGTCGGATTCCCATCCCACCACGATAGAAAAGAAACAGGAAATGAAGGAGGCAGGAATACAGTAATCATTCCCGCCCATATATCATCGTCCTCTACCGCATGGTTCGCCCGGCTCCCCACTAGTTACTTAGCTCTACTCTCTGCGGATCGAGGCCCTCGACCGAGCGGGAAAAGCGAGATTTGGACCTTGTGGATGCGAGGATATTATTATTCGCCGACAGTTCTGGTCGAAGCTCGAGATTCCTCGGCCAATCTATGTATATTCCCGTGGAAAGCTGGGTCTCGAGTCGATCGAAAACGGATACGATATCGACAGGGCTGCGATAGGGACTCATATCCTTTGAGCTGGAGATGGCTTCCAAACCCACTCTGCCGCAAGTTGCGGAACGTGGGCACCACTCCAAACTAACCCTCCTGATAATCTCAATCGTCGGAGCTCCACCGTTCGTCCACGGCCGCAGCGGCTGAAATTTCGCCAATGCATAGCTACCTCCCCCAGACTCCAGCTGAGTTTTCCTTCTGAGTTGCTCGACCGAAAAAAAAACATACAGCCTGCCTGGGAAGAAGCGCTCGAACGGGATTCTGAGAAGCGTGGAAAGAAACAATGCTCGTGGCGGAAGAATGCAGCGGGCCACACCACGGTTTGCTCGTAAAATTTATGACCGAGCAGGTCTCCTGTGACAGGAATACCAGCCCGATCGGAGACACCCAAAAATATTGAAATGGAGTTCCAGGGCGCTCGATTTACAATTAGTCTATGGCCCTGTCCATGATTGACGCTCTTCTCCTGCTCTAGTTGTTCTCTCATTGGATATATGTCTTTGTCCTCGAATCAGTGATCAATATTTGTACACAGCCGGTGACGAGCGCCGCTGCCGGAATAGGAGGCCGCTACGAAAAAAGTTTTGGCTCGATATGGCAGAGTGCCAGCAGTCAGGAAGGACGAAGTCGAGGCTGGAATCCACATGGGCGGGAGATGTCCATTCTGGAACATCTCGAATAGATCGTCAAGACGAGCGAACTTCAATCACCCCAAAAGTGACCAAGAGCTTCTCATCGAATGAATCTGCCATTCCACAAGACCATGTGGACCAAGACTCAAGACACTCGGGTACAGTCGACCATTAGTTCGATCCTGGAATCGGTTGGTTGACTCTACACGGCATGAAGCTCCTGGGGGAAGGGATTCTCTTCCTCAAGGATTTTCACATGAATAAACATTCATTTCCAAACCGCGCTCGATATCGGACATCGGCCCCCAGCTTGAAAACGAAAATCCCGTTCCTCGATGAGATTCCGTGGATTTCGCATTGGGATAGTTTTCTGATGACGCTTCTTCCAGATTGCCTGATCCGCAGGACATAAAATTTTCCGAAAGCTCCTGAATACGAGCTTCAAGTGAGCGCTACCTGCACACATTCGTCGGCGTGGTCCAAACCAAGCTCCGGGACGGAATAATCATATGGGCGGAAACGAGACAAACATTTCAACAATTTGTGCGATAAATTTGCAGATCCATCGCAGGCGTATGGTCCCATCACTCTCGAACCAGAGCTCCCCTGAACTTAAGGGCCGTGAAAATTCGTGGAGTCCTCCTGTCAGCCGCTGTTGCGCCGCAATCGAATGAAAGAGTCGGAAAAACAGTTTCGAACCAAATGGATATCAGTCGGACAGAATCTTGGAAACCACAGAGTTGCGTTTTCATCGTTGGATTTCAATTCCGTCCGAAGACCGTGCTCATCCAGCTCATCAGTGGGAGCTTCCTCGAAACAAGGATGTTGCGAGACCTTCTCTCTGTAACATGGTTCTCCAGTACTTTCTATGAAACTTACCTTCCTGGGTAAATGATGCTTCCTCGAACCCACATAGTCGATGTAGTCTTCGAAAAGAAGTGGAGAATCTAACATCTTCGAGCTCCTGTCCCAAAAGCAAGCGGCGATACCAAAGTCTTCGAGGAGGCTCGAATTATTATTTCTTCGACATAGGGAAAATCACAACCTAGTTGCGGAGTTGCTGCATATCATTCAAACGTGTGTCCAGGGGGCATTCGATCACCGAGAGGGTCCTTGCCCTTGTCATCTGAGTGTTGTCGCTCTGGTCTCGATCGGCATGAGTTTGAAAGAACGCATTGTGTCGTCTCCTCGTTCCTCCATTCCGATCATTCGACAAGTGCGAGAGTAGGTCTGCTCGTTTGGCTTTCTCTTCGGCCTAGGAGTGGAGAATTCCTGCTGTCGGGAGTGGACAGCCTTCTTTGAGCATCAAAACTAACCGCACATTATCTGAAGTTCCGTTTCGTGGCGGACATCAAGGTGGAGGAAGGATTGCCCGACCATGGGTAGCGTCTCGTGGAAGGAGGCCACGTTACTGAGGATGACCATGGATGCCAAATCTCGTCATCGAAACGATGAGTGTGCTCTGATTTTGGTTCCGTTCTCGGATGGGGCGTCTCGAGCAGGTCGAGGACACTCAACTCGGTTGAAGCAAACCGAACGATTCTGTCTGTTCAGAATCATACGTCATAGCTGGCATACGACGCTTTAGAGCGCCAGAACTGTGAATCGAGGCCCGATTCCTCTTGGAACCTTGTCTGGAGCGGAGACCGGGAGACCGCAGTCAGAAGTTCGGTGAACACATATCACACGCACAAGTCGCCATCTTACAATGCGGCTCCGCTCCAACTCACAGTCACAGAATTTCCCGATCGACCGCTGCGCGTCGACAACAGTTGTGAGGAAGCCGAAACAACTTCGGCGCAGTGGTGAGGGCTCGCTTCTACGGTTGGATAGCGGAGAAGGAAAAAGGAGACTGAAGAAGTCAACGCTCTGTCGTGTCTGAGCGAGGATTCCATTCGCTAAGCTTCAGGCCAGCGAGACCTGATTCACTCAACTTCTGAATGGAATCCATTCCGATTACGAAACCGCGCAGCCCAAGCAGAGGTATTGCGATTTCGCTCGATGAGGATTCCGAGTTTCAGAACAAGACGAGGCTCTTGGGCTCTAGCCAGCTCAGCATGATTGGCGCAACGGAAGATCAGTTCCGTGAAGCGGGTTGATAGACTTTGTCCTTCAGGATTCTGTTTGCATTCTCTGGAAATCTCAGTTTGAGTCGCCGATGGTGTGTCAATCAATTTTCTTTCTGAGAACCCTTCCGTTCGGTAGAATTGTATTTGGAAATGAAATTTCGGGACCTCCAAGGCATATCGCCGTCGCAGGGCGAACTTATTGGAGTGGGACGGTTCTGGCCAGTCAGTCTATCAATTCTGAACTCTCTGTCGGATCGAATCACGAAGAGGCTCGAGAATCTCTCTCCAGAATTACATAGGAGAGTAATCCAAGGGTAGAAAATTCCGCGCGGTCATCATCCTGTGTAGGTGAATCACATCCGGTAAATCACATCGCGACAACCGATGAGCTCCGCGGAAGGCTATCCAATGAACGCTCAACTCCCACGAGGAAGTTTGTAGATGGATATTTTGGTGTTCATCTGCCGAATGAATCCGATTCTGATCGAGAATGTGCGATAGGAATGGCGCCGACAGGAATGTAGCTCAAGGCATGGAGGACCGCATTCCGGATAAGAGCCATTCCGGTAAACAAACTACCCCAAGGAACAATTCCTGATCGATGTGACAGCCTCGAGCAAGCCAATATTCTATTCAAGAAGCAGTCAACGGTGATACATGCAGTTCGGCTCGTAGGCACGAAATTGAGCGTAGTTCAAAGAAAAACGATTTCCCCGTTCGCTGAATCGCTCTGTGAGCGAACAAGTACTCCGACTGAGCAAATAGGCATAGAAAACTTTCGAACCGTGCGCTTGCAACTTCGACTAGCACCCGGCTTGTCAAACTGTATGGCTAGGCACCTCTCACTCTAGAAGTTCCCCTTCGATAGAGGAGGACGTTTTCCCTGCTGATGGCATTCTGAGTAGGAATCCCCAGCTTTGTCGTACCTTTACAAGACTCCTGCGGCATTCGTTTCGAGTTTGAGATGCGGAGGCCAATCGCGCTTCGCTTCATGAGCGATCATCAGCTGCTGCCAGAAGTAGGAGATAGAAGATGCAACCGAATCGATATGCGCTCACTGACCATTCAATAAAAATCAGGGAGAGGAATTATCCCGCGGGAAAAAAATAGCTCATTGTCATTCCTTCACATCTTGAGCTGAAATCGAGTTGACGGGAGTTAGTTTCGCCGGAGTTGTTGACCCCCACAGAGCTCATGACGGTACTATGCGTCTAGTCATTCGTTCCGTTTCCGACCAACACTGAGCTCTCCATTAACGATGACTGGGCTCCAGACTTCTAGTCATGCTCGATAGAGTTAGTTCATGGACAGGGGGAGAGAAACGTGCAAAGCTGCCCTGAAATTAACTGCTGCACCAAAGCTTCCCGAGCACCTTCGCTAACTCAAACTGACTGACCTGTCTGGGCTCCCATCCGAAACCATCCTTGAGCGACGTCTCTCTCGAATCGAGTGCTGTATCCAGGTACTCCGTCGTTCCCTGGAAATAGAGAGGACTCAGTCAGAGGAATCTTGGCTTCCTGGGACGAAGAGCTTGCCTCCCGCCCAGGAGCGAGAGTTTGTCCGAGTTCGAAGCCGGTGCTCGTGAGAAACTACTAACTTGGGGAAACCGCATGATCATCGATGTCAACGCGAGCTGATGGCGGCTCAGAAAAACCTACATCTTCCGACGATATTTCTGTATTAAGGAATCCTGGAAATTGCTGACAGGAAATGAACATGAGGTCGTTCGACAACTTTCCCCCGAGCAGACATCGCTCCACAGGCATCTCTCTCGCGGAGTCCATCATGATGTTCATGGTTTTAGTTTGATACAGCATCTCATTGTTTACAATGATGATCGACGTTCCACTTCAGGTGCGTGCCAGGTCTCAGCTGAGCAGAGACGATATTGTCGTACTTCCATCCCTTCAGGACTCGTTTGGTTGTTTCCTCGGCCGATGGTCTAATCACCTCATTCATCCCCAAAATAACCGGGAGTTTTTCAGCCGTATGGTTGTGGTAGTTGCTTTGGAAGATCACGCGCCCCAGTGTCACGCCACAGAGGACGCCATATCTGTCGAAACTTGTTTCATGGCTGGAGGAGGAATGGAACTTGGACACCTCACAGGGTGATAGAAAATATCGGATACTCACAAAGAACGACTACACGCTGCAGCCTGTTGGGGTCAAAACAGGGAGTAGCGAGGCCAATCGCGACCGTGAAAGTGTTCCTGAGCCCTCGGAAGATCTCGGCATTGATTCCCACTCCCTGCTTAGAGATACGGGAAAGGTCTTTCCAGCAGAGCATTCACTGGATGCGGGCGTACCGCAAGGCTAGTTTTTCCAACTTCCTTACTGATGAGCATTATTGATCTTCTTGTCTCCACCTCGACCCCCGTCCACAGGTTCGCGGATGACAGTACGCCAAAGGTTGGGTTATCTTCCAAGAAGTATCCGCCCCGTGCCCAAACCAACACCTCTCGAACCACCCTGTCTGACTCCCTCAACTGTGATCTCCGAACAATTCTGAACTGGGGCTCAACGAATTGGTTTCATTCAAATTCACACAGCCCACTCTTTTCCCGAAGAAGCCTTGCTCATAACTCTAAACATTTCCATCGAATTTAACACCGTGCCTCCTCCATCAGCGGCCACAACATGAGGCGTGTCACTTCCTCCGAATCTCGAATAGCACGATCACATCGCAACCATGGATAAGTCAGCTTCTAAAAAGTTGGCCTTCCTCTTTCGAGCCACAGCTCCTCCTCTCACCTGCTGTTGCTCTATGAAACCCCGATCCGTCCCTGTCTTGGGTCCAGACGGCGCCCTGTCTGGGGGAGCGCCGCTCCTTCATCCCTTCCCATCCTCTATCATATACAGGAGCGAGCCATTCGTCCAATCGGTGATAAAATCCTTTCCTCCTCTCTTGAATCCTTGTTCTTCCGACGCGAGGGTCGCCTACCTCAGTCTATCCTAGTGGACGTGACTGTTAATCGCGACACATCAGGGTGCCAAGGGTGTCGCTGGGTGTCGAGAGTGCCGAAGGCATCACGAGGCATCTCGGGGTTTCGAGGCTGTCGCGGGGTGTCGAGGGCTGACGAGTGGTGTCGAATGAGGCCAAACTACGTCTTCCTTCAGTGGCTCCTCGCTGGTCTGCTGCATCTTCGTGTACGGATGGTGATTGATGCTGGACGAATCCCGAGTTGCTTAGCAGTGTATGAGAGGGAGAGAGCAAAGTTTCACTATACGCTCATGGCCAATTACTGCTGGGTTCTCATGGAAGGCCTCTATCCCCATAGCCTCGTTTTCCACGCACTGAGCAATGATAATTCCAGCATTTCAAAATACACCATAATGGGTTGGGGTGAGTGATGGACCTAGATTCATTATTCCTTCCTGTGCCGAAGTGAGGCAAGTTGAGAGGGGAAGTGTGGAGGAAGTGTTTTCAAAAATATGCATGGCGGGAGCCTTTTCTCTTGAGGTGAGTTGCGAGGGGGGGGGGCACAAATTGTGAAGAGCTCTCTTAGCAGGTGTGCATGTATGAAACCGGAGCAACAACTTTTGAGTCCTTCGGATGCAACGATTTTTTTTTCCGCCTCAACTCGCATTGCGCGAAGTTGTGTTACGCGTGCAGCTTGTGCTTAACCGAGGGAGCACGCTGCTTCAAACCGCGGAACCAAAAGCATAAAAAGTTTGTAAAAATGCGTTCTGCTTTTTCCTGAGTCCAGGCATTCCGTCGTCGCAAATCGATGTCTGAATTTGGATTTTGAGCTGGCGGCAGGGTGTCCGTCCAATCATGATCGCATGTCAAAGTTGGATGAGGATTTCGCCGAAATGGCCTATTCCCTCCCCTCCCCCGGTAGCTCGGGGAGTACCAATTTACCCGAGTTTGATGTTGTCGTGTCGATCCGACCATTTTCTAATCCAGTCAAGATTCCAGCTCAGTGAATAACCTCTGCCATAACATTCATTTCACGGATGCAGACCTTCGTTTATATCAGGCGGATCCCCCTAACCGAAGTAGACGACACATCGATTTGACTGTTGTGCACGGTAGAAATCTGCACGGTTGAGAGCGTTGCTCAGGTAAGTTCATCTATCCTTTGGTTTCCTCTTCCAGAATGTGATTCACGTTGGACGCCTTCCCAAGATGTTTGCCAGGGATTGCATGATGACTTACCTATTGAGTACTTTTGACTTGAAAACGTCGTTCCCTGCGGCTTTGCTACACTCTGCTAGTACTTCGTCGTTTATGTAACGAATTTTCAGGCTCCGGTCTCCCTCAAACTCCGCTCGAAAAAGTGACAAATCATCGGAGAAGCCCTCATTCGATTCCGGCATTCACTCGAGCAATTTGAGATTGAGTCCAAGACCAATATTTGCACCCCCTCGGAAAGCTCGGAAATCAGCAAGAATAACCGTTTTTGTCGGCTTCCGAGAGACGCAGTGGAATCGATTGGGCAGGGAAGTGGACGTCCATATGGGCCACTATCGAACCACCTCTCACTTCCCCTCCAGACTTTTGAATCTATCATTTGTATCTCGAAAATTGGCCGAATTCCCGGATTTGATCGGAGAGATCGGATGCGATCGGCGTGTCAGACGCTATGCTGTGAATTTATCAGAGCTCAAGGTCTCGAGACCTGAACGTATATCGGACAAAGTGGAGACGAATTGATGAGTAGAGAAAATGAAATCTCGAGGCAATCTAAATTACGAAGCTCAGCTGTCTCAACTTGAGATCGCTGATCAAACAACGAGGTTTCTGCTCGAACAGTGGGAAGCTATTGATCTCGTGCTAGAGATCTCAGAGTTTCGGTCAGAAATTTCGCACTCTCTGCCCACATTAAATGGCGCTCCCGGAAACCTAAAGTGGTGCTCAGGAGACGGAGAGCTGAGAGCCTCCGGAGGAGGTTTCGACAATTGGTCCAGACATCGCCCCTCGAGATTGAAAGAAAGATCATATCCGGTGCGCAACTCACCTCACCAAGGACTCACAGAAGAAACTCCACGTTTTCACACTGAACAAGCGGTGGTATGTAGTACCACCAACCCAGAGCTTTTTCCGTCCGACATCTCCTCCATCGACTCGTCGCACAAGAACTAGAACGATTCGGCCAGCGTTGCAGCGGGCCATTGATTGTAAGTGAGATCCGAATCGGATCATAGTGGAATTTTGAGCACCGGACGGCGATGGAACGTCACCGCCGGAACTTTTACGCCGCAGATAAGAAGTTCTCCCCATCAGCCTCTTTCGATTTTCCGACCTCGACTCCCGGAACTGCCCTTAAGTCTGCCGTATGACCGACTACTTTTTTGACTTCAAGTATCACTGGGACTTTTGCTTGTTTGCACGCATGTGAATCCCAATATTTTTCCACGGCTCAGCAACGTTCCGTCGATCACGGGAGAAGGCCAGATCTTCAAAATCCCATCAATGCTGTGAATTCTGGGTACATTTATGGTTGAAAAAGTAATTCCTTGTACGCCAGACTTAGGGGCAAGGGGCTCATGGCCTCCCCAAAAACTCTTCGATAATATTGGGAAGGGTGGATTATATTCTACTTTATTGGACGAAAAAGTTTCACAAAGATTCAGTCTTATCAGGAAAATTCTCACAGGTTTGAAAACCATGTTGATTGCGTCATGAAAATCTCGAGACGATGATCATCATCATCATCGGCATCATCATCACATCATTGCCCCCCCCCCCCCCCCCGAAAAAAGCTGGGTACGCCCCTGGGGAGTTCTGTTCATCGTCTTAGGTTGTGAGCTCACGAGATAGCTAAGCGCGCTCCCATTCGTAGATCCCCGTTTATCTTGAAAAGCGTGGCTTTCGGAAACGTTCCTCCGCGATCTAGAGCTGTCTTGGACTTTTTCCCTTCTGACGATGAACCGATGTCGGACTTATCTCCTTTTCGAGATGAACCTGTTCTTGAAATTCCGCAATGCCATTGAGAAATTAATGATTGCGAACATCCTCGGAGATTGGATTGGCGCTCCTCTCTCCGGCCGCTCGTTTGTGGTCCGAGTCGACTCGTCGACGTACTTTGGTGAAACCGCATCTTAAACTCTGGATTCCACCAGGGTTCCGGATGTTCCCTTGCGAAGAGAGAGTCTTCCTGAAGACCTCGAACCGCCACTACATCATGTCGCCGGGAGCATCTGTTCTTGGTCGACTGTGAATGGTGTCATCATCTGTTCTCGTGCTGAAGCGACGACTCAGCACACAATCTGAACGATCTTGTAATACCTGAAGCAAACTCCGGGTTGTTGGAACGCTGGTTTCTCGATCGAAAGTTCGAGAGGACTAAGTAACTCGTCTACTGTGCACCGATGGGGATCTCCTCGCTGGATTTCGGAATCAGACAGTCGGTTGACAACTCCGCCATGAACACGATCTGGGGGCGTCCCGGCCTTAACGAAGCGATGATCAATCAACAAAAACCGTTTGAGAGCGTTCGCTGCTCCATTCATCGTAAAAGACTGGCACCGTTTCTTCACTTTCTATTTGAGAATTTCGGTCCTGTCTGAGACCATCTAACTCGAGACCGTAGGAAAATCAAATCGTCAACTGAAAAAAACTTGGTAGACGAATAATTTCGTGGACCTAGATAAGAATCCGGATACATGCCTGGAGTCGGGATCACCCGCAAGTGAATATCCATTCATGGATGAATCGAGGGGCACCTCTGGATCATGGTGGTCTGGGAGATCTTCGGAACGAACGAGGGCGAGAATCGGTTCCCCGTGCCACAATTGGAATCCCGAGATCCTTTCAAGAATTTCAATGGAGTGAGAAGTCGGGTTGAACTTATCTCCGACACCGCGGTCGTATGCATTCCGAGCGCTCCAGACACGACCTACGTCCGTCTCGAGAGAACGTCAACAACGACGACTCTGACAATATCTATCTTTCAGCAGCCGGCTCCGTTCGTCATTCTTGGAATTAAAACTTCTCATATCGGAAGAGTGCGCCGATGCTTGTCACACAGATACGGAATAGACAGACGGACGAGCGAGCGACGGGCTTCCGGAGGAAGAGCCATCGGATACCCGTTGTTCCAGAACGGGTCGCTCGCCCAGAGTTTTTCTAACACCTAACCTAACCAGACCTACTGCAAGAGGATGATTCAGCACGGATTTGTTTTGCTCTCTCGGGTTGAGTTGTTCTCTTGTCTATTGGAGACTACGACTTGTCCCTATTGGATCCCCATTATGACTGATTCCCAAGTATGGACTTGGAAAGAATCCCGACCGCAGCCCTTCGACTGGTTCGAAATCCGTTTGAAAATCCTTCACCGGACTGAATTCATCGCGAGAACGAATTCGACAAGATTCTCCGCAACAACGACACGGTCGAGCTCCGATTCCCTACCCGGGGCGACAGTTAAAGGTGGTTATCCGTATGGCTTGTGTGGAGCTTTCGATTCAATCATTCTGACGGAAAGTCGACGTGGAGAAATTGTGTCTTCCCAACTAGCGGGATACAACTTCCGTCCTCTAGCAGGCAAAAAAAGGGCGCAAAAAGACACAAATAGTCGGTTCATACCGTTGTCTGTGCGGCTGTTTGCGGCGGCGGCAGGACTCCGAGGCCCATCGAAAAACCCAGTGGAGTCAAGCATGCCGAAGAAATTAAGTACGATGACTCAGCACATCACAATATCCCACTCTTCTTGGACTCCAACCTCTAAAAGACTGAACATGAGCAAACAAGCTAGCCTATCGCTAGCAAGTCTATTTGCAGACGAGCCGTCGGGCTGCGGTCGGGATTCTTTCCAAGTCCACTCTTGGGAGTCAGTCATAGTGGGGGTCCAATAGTCACAAGTCGTAGACTCCAATTGAGAGAGAACAACTCAACCCGAGACTTATAGACAACAGGCAATATAGACTTTCGGATACCTTAGCTGAGCTTAATAATCTCCGATTTGGGATTTTTCCCCCTCGGGAAGCTCGAATCGAGACGCACATTTTGCTCGTTTACTCGACCCAACCCGTGCATGAGTGGCGTTCATCGGGTGTGCACACTGCGAGCGGAGCATCCGCCCGTCTCACCTGTTCCCCACTGTTTGGCACGTGAACTGCACGCCGTATCGGTTGAGAGGTCAATGTGGATCCGCTACAGCGATCTGTCTCCATCAGGGGCGTACCCAGCTTTTTTTGGGGAGGCCAAGAGTGTGATGATGTTGACGATGATTATGATGATCATCGTTGCGAGCTTTTCCTGACTTAATCAACATGGTTCCCAAACCTGTGAAGATTTTCCTGTTAACACTGAATCTTTGCGGATCAATTTCGTCCATCAAAGTAGAATTTAATCCACCCTCCCCAATATTTCCGAAGAGTTTTGACCTCGTTGCTCATTGCAGCTGTTCTCAAAATGGTCGATTTCGACCTTTGGGGGTCTATCGACGAACATCGATTTCTGGCGGCGATTTTCGAGGTAGTGGAGACCCCGGAATCGCCGAAAATGATGGTCCGGGTCACTTCCCCTCCCTTTAAACCATCCCGAATCGGAGGATCATGAAGTTTCTTGTGCATTCAACGAGAGTCGAGGTTTCCACTGATTTCTGCGGAGCCCGCAGTCTTCGAATTCTCCAAGTGAAGTTTCTCTGAGTTGTTCCAATGCACAGATTATTCCCGTTTGTGACACGTTCTTGAAAACCGGAGGACTTTTGAAAGCACTGTACGAGACCCCACGAGTGAGCCGGAGTATCTCAGGTCACAACTCGGAGTGCTGTTTCAAAAGTTCTCGGGACTTCCACGATTCCGAACCCCCAGCTTCTTTGATCAATGTGAACTGTTTTGCGGAAGCAACAACCCGACACAGCGCACGATTCCTGTCCAAGGAGCCTTTCCATGGGAATCAGACGCGACAGTTCTAAGAAACGCTCCTTTCCCCCTGAGCTCATGTGCACGTAGGCACTGCTCACACGATCGAAGGAATGCATTCCCTGAATCTTGGGCGCCGGGACATTCTGAAACTTGAAACTTGACTGCCCATCAAGGTTCGATCCACGTTTTTGAGTCGATCACCTGGAATCGCTCACAACGGAGATTCCAGGGACCAAAGATACCGTAGCTGTCTAGAGAACAACAAAAGCACCGGCATAGTCGGCTTTGCTGGCTCAGCTTCGCACCAAACCTTCCGAGATTTTCTAGACCCTCACTGGCATCCTCTAGGACCTGAGGGAGATCGGAAGTGTGTGGTCTCCGGGTGAGGAGCTCACAGTCGACCACCCTTACGAGTGCTGCGACGGTTGTCTGCACATTCACTCAACTCCCTGAAGCCGAAGACACGTTCAATCAGTGGCGCGGTCTGAGCAGGGGCATTCTCGGAGAGCGTGTCACCACGTCGGCTCTCAAGGCGAAGGTTTTGCTGAAAGCTCTGGGCATGGGAGAATACAGTCGTATTCGATGCCGCGTCTCGCCGGTGTAGCCGAAGCACAGGTCCTTAGAGGAGCTAACCGGAATTTCGAAGAAGCTTTTGGGACTCACCAAGTCGCTGTCCCGTCGTATGTCCAACATTCTCAGCACCCGCTCTGCTCCAGGAACTAAACAAGAGGAGTTTATCAATATGCATGATCTCCAAAATGACGAGTCCGAGGTGGAAAATCTGTCGATTGTTCAATTCGAGATTTTCCTCGCGCTGCTGATGGCGACCGGTTCGTCTTCCACTTATTTCTGTTGACTAGTGTCGACAACTCTCGATTAGGAGGAAGCATTACATAACGCGGTTCGAGGGCTCTGACACCGGTCTGTCAATGAAGGCGGTGGAAGAATCTCTCGTTTGGATCAAATGGATGACACAAAAGGCCAGTCAAAGCAATCGACACCCTGTACGAGGAACACCAAAGAAACATTCTGTTTTGAAATGTGAGGCATGTCTAGGGAAACACATCCGTTCCAAGTGCCCATTCTTGAAAGAAATATGCGGGGGGTATCGGAAGGTAAGACGGATCCAGAAGGCGCGCATGCACGGAGAAGGCACAGTTAGATTCGTGTTAAAAGTCACCCGATTGGTCTCTCTGCCGGGTGGGCATAACGAGGCAGCTCCTGCATCACAGACTCTCGTGAGCTTGTTACTCAATGGGGCGACCGTACACCTGGAGGAAGTTGAATCCTCCTCGTCTTCGGTCGCCGTGTGCCGCTAGGGGTGTTCATCCGATTTAGGATGGGGTGTTTTCAGATTGGGCTCCCCAGCTCAGGGCACGACGGGTCGTGGATCACGTGCCGTAGTTTCTCTCTGCGGGTCTCTGGAGATTGGAAAGTATGAGTTTCTTGAGATTATCTTGAGGTCTCCGCTAGAATCCATTCAGCAGCACAATTTACATCATGGGCCCTCCACCGTAATTCTCACGGCTCTCCCACAATCATCGAGAAACGTTTCCGAACGGAATTTTTCAAGTCCGGAGCGGTGTATTCATGCGGGCTAGGAAAACACGGGCGCTCTCGGACCGAACTTCTCAAGTTACCTGTGAAGTATGAATTTCTCGAGGAAGAGGTGTTGAGGTGTACGGTAGAGCTCGCTGAGAGGAACAATATACCCTGTGGGCCCTCTACCCCGACCTCCCACGGCTCGCCTAGAAATTCGATAAAGCTCCCAAACGGAATGCGATTTCCAGAATTAATAGAGACGCATGGATTTCTCGGACTTATAGTTCTGTGATGCTCCGGCTATCTCTACCGGTGACTGCGTGACTAGGGGTCGCAAGAATCCAGGTCTCCGAGTCCACGAGTCTCGGTGAGGGCGAGAAATCTCGTATACGGGTTCAAACCACGAAATCTCGGATACGGGTTCGAATGCCAGAATCTCTGATTCTGAGCTAGTGATGACCAGAATCGGAGGCTGACCGTGATAGGGGTCCATCGATTCCCATGCTCTTCCAGAAGCAGGTGCTTCAGCCTCGCTTTGGAATAGGCCTTCCCGGACTTATTCTGTCCGGACTCCTTCTGACCCACGAAGCTGTGAGAATCCGGATTCTAATTCTAGTAATTCGACTATCTTGTGGCCTCGCCCCCTCGAATCGCTCTCGATCGTTCTTCGACGGACCCCATCTAACGTTGCCCCACGAGACTGAAAGCAGGCGGGTGGACACTCAAACTTTTGCAGACACGACGGTGCTTAACGATGCACGGCTCACGACGGCCACGAAACCCTGAATATCTTCAAAAATATCAGCGCAACGACGTGTTCCACGCGAATACCGAAACATGAATCTGGCTTCAAATGCGGGATTTCGCGCCCTCACTCACATTGTCATGGTTCCCGAGGCGAACGGTCAGATCCGCCTTTGAGCGGCTCACTCTACGGGCTTGTATCCTTGTGATCCTTGTATGGCCCCGGGCAGGTCCGTTTGCCCGCCCTGACTCTGAACACTACTCCTTGTTTTTGTAGTTTGGGCTCGAGGTCCCAGATATACAGCTTAAAAAGGAGGCATGACAGAGGGCACCCTTGACGGAGCCCCTGGTCGGTCTCAATCCACCTCGAACTAGCATGGTTGCAGTTCATTCTAGCTCTATTGTGTGTACATATATGGTTCCTGGGCTAGTGGTCATATCGATCCCGTAATAACCTCCTTAGCCCAGAGGGAGGGCAGACAAACTGACAGACGAAGCGGATTAGGTATAGTAAGCATATTATTGGGAACTCTCTGGTTTCACGATTGGCCTGGCCTATCTGCCTGGCTTGCCAAGACGACAACCGAGTGCTCTCCGAGCCTCTGAAGAGTGGGAGGCGGAGGCTTCGCCGACGCACCAGGACAAGCTCCATCTTTGCACAGCAGATGTGCGGGGGTGTCCAGTTAATGCATTCACGCGTCTGGTTGGAGTTTCCAACTCCAAAGGTCTGCTTCGGATCAGACGGTTCTCCTGCCAAAAAGAACCCATCTTGACTGTGCTCCTCCGAGCGCTTGTATATGTCATCGCTGGTAGATGAATCCAGGATCTGGCTGTGACCTCAACCGAAGCGCATGGAGCTGGAAATTCCCTATCACAGAGGGAAGTTCTATCGGCAGGCGGATTGAAACAGTATAAATGTGGCGCACATAACTAGATGGTTTCGATCTGAGCCTCGTGAACTCTTTGGATTCCGAGATCTGGCATCATTCGTCTCGTATCTCGAGGCGATGGCTCTAGCCTTTCTTGTTCGGCCCTCAGGTTCGGCTGCTGTATCATCGTTCCGCTCGAACCCCTCGGGAGCTACTGATCATCGAAAAGCCAGAGAAGTCCAATTCTGAGGGGATATTCGTAAAGCAATAGCGCTCCATCCTTGCACTGATCGGACAAAGTTAGAGCGCGGGGCTGGCTCTAACCGATGTGGAAACGTTCAGGATCATCTTTTTCTCTTTGCAAGTATCTCAGAGGGAGGAGACCAAGAGATATCTTGAGATCAGCGTTTGGCGGCCACAGAGTTTAGACTGCGAGCCCATAGGAATATTGTGGGGCAAGTTTGATAGAGCTATCCGCGCCAGGAGTATTCGGACTTCTGAAACGCTCTGGAACATTCAGCGAGGAGGACCGGAGTAGGGCCAACGGTTCCGTGAAAACTCCGGAATAGGATGTCGCGTTTTCGTCCGGCCGTCATTGCGGTCAAGGATTTCTTCCCGATGAAAGCGGGGTTCCAGACCAGACGAGAGGTTGAAACTACAGTGGACTCCGCTTGATCGGTACACATCGTGACTAGATCACCCTGATCCGATTAAGCGGATGATCCCATTGAGCGGAAAATAGAGGAAGCATAGCCCTGATACCGGATTTACGCCAAAAATGTATCAATGTATCATCATTATAGAACACGAATGGATCTTTGGGCGCTTGTGCTCTTCGTCCCCGGGATGCGATACCTAGACCAACACAATGAAGCTCTCTCTGAACATGGAGTTGATGGAATATGTAACAGCGATTGAGCTTCCAGTGCTTGACGAAGGATTCATCTAGTGGAGTCCGTCTTTTTTCCGTCCACGAGATCCCACAAACGAAGTCGATACGAACTGAAGACGTTCGCGGACTGTCCTCCTCGGAATCTTGCACCAAGAACCGTTGAAGCAGTTCTATACTCGGCTGAGCTCCATGCACAGGTGCAGGCTTTTCCGCCTCTCGGCACTCCTCTCCTTTTCCTGAAGTAGTGTCACACAGCCCTGATTCGGCGCTATTTCCTGGACGATCTCATATTCTTGAGGTTCAACCGAAGAGGGGTATCAACGTCAACTGACGAGCACGTCCCGAGATTTTGACTTGGAAGCAGTTCGGAATCCGCTTCATCTATCCGCTTCATCTATTTGCTCGAGAAAAGTGGCTGGCTTTCAATTGTAAAGCTATGAAACCTGATTAGCTCCCGTGACTGTAATAAAGTGATCCATTCGGCAAGGCGTTTCCCATTGCGGAAAGTTCTCATTATTTCCTCTGGAGAAAAATCCCGCCCGTGACGGAATGATCCGAATAAGCGGAGCCTTGTACCGATAAACCGGAGCGTTTCCTGTGGAGAGAATCGGGGAATCCGACTTTTGATCCGAATAAGCGGATGATCCGATTATCCGGTGTTCTCATCAATCGGAATCCACTGTATTAACCATTTATATAACATGGTGTGTATCCATTTGAGTCGGCTGGTCGTCGGGCTAACGTGCTCACTGAACTTAAACTGTTTTGCGGTACTTCCCGTATTATTATGCGATAATCTGGTAGACTCCCTCACTTCCTGAATCGTACAATTGCGATTTCCGGAGTTAGGCATGATCCCAACCATGGCTGTGATAATGTAAACTATGACGGACGGAACCTGATGGTTTCGATCATTCCTTGATCCCTCTATTGAATACAGGGGGACAGCGTGAGTCGGGTGTTCCGTGAAGCAATTCGCTTCAGGTAAGACGCAATATATTGCGCTCGGCGCACAGGACTGAACGTTTCACGAAACGTATGTAGTTCGGCTCTTTGCATCAGTATCTCACGACCGGTATCGCAGGGACAATACCCGGTACTCGGTGTAATGAGTGGTGTATTGACGCAGCAGGCCATCTGTATTCCGCCCTCACCAGACTGTCCTCATCCTCACTGTTCTCATTACGGTTGGTTTCATTCCAAGAGTCAGCGTAGCTCCGCTGTCTCCATCGCTTGATTGCTCTCTCGGTGGACAATCTAAGCATCCACAACACTTGTGCAGTTTCAGGATGAACGGGCGGGTGACTTGATTACGGATGAAAAGAGGTCGTCAGATTGACCTCCATGGCCCGATACTTTGGATCGATTCGAAAACTCTGAACCATCGGGAAGACAGCTGAATCAGACTCTCCTGAGGAGATACGAGCGGAAGTTCGGAGGGGACGAAATTCATTCATGAGATCAGCGAAGTCTCAGGCCATTTTCCGCGATCAGGACCGATCGTACCGCCGAATTAGAGCGGCCTCCTTGACAGCATCGAATCACAGCTCAGCTCTCTCGAACGGTATCACTCCGCCGATCGGTGATTGAAACCTTCCGCGAAAAAGTTGTCAACTCTGAGCTGCTCTGTGGAACGCTATACGTGTATTATGTGTATATCATGAGTGACCGCGGCTTTTTACGCATACTCGTCCCGGTCTCCCTCCCTCGAAGCTCCGTGAGACTGGTTCCTTGGAAGAATGCCCGGCGGTGCTCGCGCGTGACCTTGTAAGCGTCTCCTCGCTGAAGTCGACAGGGAAACGAGCTCTTCTGGAACTCTCTTGTACGGACACGAGAGTATCGTTCTCCTGAAGTCCCCATCCCGAAGTTGTGAGCCCTGAGATTCTATTGATTGGTCCACTTTGAGCTTCCCACATCGATTCCAATGAGAAGGGCTTTGATTTCATGACCTTATAATTTCAGGAGAACTGCGTCCTAGAGCAATCTGCGCTGAATGTTCTTCATCTGGGCTCCGATGGTTTTTCAGTGCGAGTGGCTCTCAGAGACAAAGAGGCCCCTAACAAAAAGGCAAACGGGTATTGAACCCCAAAAATGAGGATTTCACACAAAGCGTCCACTGCCCGTTGTGATTCCGGACGTTCTCTGGTTTTCCTGGGAAGATGGCCTTCAAACGATCCGCAAATATTTCAGAAGGAAGAAGACTCCCAGGAGAACGCGGGCCTCTCGACTCGAAACTAGCACTAATTTCAGTAACTCTTTCGAGAACATGGACAAACTGCGAGCCCCACTGCTATATGCCAAACCTTGACTTCCGAGGAAGTCGGCGAAATCCTCCAGAGCCTCGACCGAAGGTTGCTCTCGCAATTGCCAGATCTTGACTCGCGCCGGGGAATGCGCGATTGGAATCCCAGCTCGATTGAACCAAGTGAACGAACTTACTTAGGGCTAACGATCCAACACGCGATCTCGGAACCACCGTCCACTGACAATCCGGGAGTATAGCCTCAATATATACCCAGATTTTCATCCTCACTCCACCTGGAATACCAGTCCCTCACAACCAATGCCCGAAAACCATACCTAAGCGAGGAATCAGAGAAAACCAAATGCCAACGTGAGACCGGCTCTCTGCTTCCGAAATATAGCTAATGGTCGGAAAGGCGGAGTGACATAGACAGATCTCGACAGTAAAACGATCTATATTCCAGAATGGCTGAGTTCAACCCAAACCAACTCAGAACGGCCCCAACCTTCGAGTTCTGTGACAAATGCAGGAAGGAGTTGGCGGGATCAGGAATGACCCCCAACGAATCAATTCTGCTTGAATGTCGCGACTGGTTGCGGAGTGAGCGACTAGCTTACCGCCGCGAGCGGACTGCCGCTCTAGCCTTCATAGAGCGGCAGGCAGAAGAACTGAAGGCCAGAGATGCGGAACTGGTGAGCTTGAGAGGCCAAGTTGCAGCTCAGGAAGCCAGAATCTCTTATATGGACACACAGATGAGAGAAGCCGTATCAAAAACACCAGTGGAGTTCACGCTGCCACCACCGCGACCAGCCTACCTTGGCCCGGTCGTAATGGTGGTCACGGATCGCCACTGTGCTGATCTGTGCCCGGCAGGCCTGAACTTCTACAAGGCCCTCGACAACCACAAGGGACTACGGGTTAGGAAATTCCCAGTCAACTCAATTCCAATGCTTTGCCAAAAGGCCAAAGCGGAAGTCGAGAAGATGGGGTTGAACAACCCAATGACAGTAATCCTGTGGGGAGGGCTCGATGTCCTTCTAGAGCCGACCTTCAAAAAGAAGGAAGCTATCGAAATGGCCAACGAGGCCATCTCCGAACTAGAAGGACACGAAGGAGTCCACAAGGTTATCTACACCACTCCGGATGTAGATGTCAAGAACTATGATCAGGCAATGTTCACAGACGCCTTGTTCGACAGTTTCACCTCCGAAGAGAATATCGACCTCAGATATATCTCGAGGAACCCTGCGTACAACGATGACAAAGGGTGGACAGCAGCGGGACGAGTCGAGGCGATAGTCAAGATGACCCGAGAAATCGGTCGTCACCTACTATTGACGGAAGCCGACGTCGAAAAGCTGCTGGAGGGGAACATATTGAGGCTACGCAATGATGCTAAAGCCAAGACGAGAACTGCGGACGAGGAGGAAAAAACCTCCGATAGAAATCCAAAGCCCTCAGTCTCGGCAAAAAATCCCGTGCGCCAACCCAGGCAAACGGAAAATCAGCACAGAGCCTCGACCTCCGGGCGATATCAACCTCGGAATCCAGATCAGCGCCAATTCTCGAAACCGTTCGCGCCCAAAGCGTACGGAAAAAAGAGAACGGTGGCTGACACTCCCATGGATTCCGGGAAAGATGAACAACAAAAGCGAAGGCCACAACAAGACCGACGCCAATCCCACACCCGGACGGAGGGCCAAAATCCAAATACAGTCACCGGGAGGAAGGAGGAAAACAAACCTCACCCTACAACTTCCACTCCACGGAACGACAGGAGGGAGGCAAACCAAGCCTAACTGGCATCGAACCTCCAACAGGCCCTGAGAAAGAAGGACTGACGGACCGCAGCCCCCAAGAAGCAAACCCCAGCCGAGGAGGAAAATAAAACACACAGTGTTGACCTCAGAATCGGGGTCTTCAATATGCAAAGGGGGAAAAGCGCAGTCAAATGGGAAAGTCTGAGGAAAGATCTCTTAGAGGGACAGAGTGGGGGAACGCCATCACCATATGACGTCCTTCTCCTAACTGAAACCAACCTGATGAATATAGAAGAACCACCACATATACAGGGGTTCACTTTCCACGGTAGCAATCGATCTGGCCCCTCTGGCAACAAGTCGTCTGGTGGTACGGGAATACTTATCCGTTCCACCATGGATGAACCACGCTGGACACATAAAGGGGCAGATTTCATTGCTCTGGGGACTGATATAGAGGGCCAACCTTGGATCCTCATATCAGTCTACGCCGTCATTACGATGGAACACAAATCGAACGAACACCAATTCAAAGAGATTGGGCGCATCATTCGAGAACACAGAACGTCAGGTGTCAAAATTGTGGTGGGGGGGGACATGAATGCCCACCTATCCCAATTTGACGGGAGAACAGATAGACGTGGCAAACTTCCCCAAGAGTTAGCCAATGAAAACGATCTAATCATTCTCAATCTGACCGAAAAATGTAGTGGGAAGACCACACGAACCCAGGGTGGGATTTCCACTACGATAGACTACGTGCTATGTAACTCCCGAACCTATCGGGAACTAACGTATATGCACATAGACGAAAAAAAGGAAATCCTTCATTGGAGTGATCATAACCTGATGACCCTACAAATGGGGAAACCAAGAGGCTATGCACACCAAAAGAAGGTACGAGTGAAACTGTTAAGATCAAAAAGAGCAGCGGAGAAGGCCTCAGAGACTCTTATGACGAAGACCAGGACAACATGGTCTGCCAGCTACAGAGATATGATAGACACCCTCCAGAATGCTTTGAAAGAAAACAGCAGACTCGTTAATCTGAACCCGAGGGAAAAAATGTCCTCACCTGAGCTAACGAGACTATCGAAGCTAAGGAGGGAACAGAGCCGGGAATGGAGGAGAGCGAGACGCCTAGGAACAGGCGCCGACAAGGCGAGACAACAATATAGACAGACACAAGACGCTGTCCGAAATGAGGTTGCCCGCTTGCTCGAAACCGAAAATCAGAGGATATATGATAAAATCATGAGGGCTCCAAGACAGGCAAAATCAAAAGCCTTCTGGGACCACATTAGGAGAAATGAATACAAACCCCCAAAAAAGCTGTGCGTGCTAGACGAGAAGGGTGACGACATCCAACCGACACAGATGACGTTACACCTTACGCTGGTAGCAAAAAGCTTACTGGAGGCAACAGGAAACCCCGAACCCCAGAGGGAATCCAATCTCCCAAGAGAACCGGTAAATCTGACCACAACTGTAGAGTGGGTGAAGTCGACACTCGTGTCGATATCCGCTTCATCTGCGACGCGGCCGGATAGAATACCAGCTAAAGTCCTCAAGGCACTAGACGACACTGGATACAACTACGTAACAGATGTCTTCAACGCTATTCTACAAGGTACCCATGAGATACCAGCAGAATGGAGGATAGGCAGGGTATCCCTGATTGAAAAACCAAACTCGATAAAGGGAAACCTCAAAACATACAGACCCATAACAGTATCAGACGTTCTGTATAGAGTTTTTACCAAAATACTTGGGAAACATATACAAAAATGGGCGGAAGATACAGAGCAGCTATCAGAAATGCAAAATGGGTTCAGGAAGGATCGCAGAGGAGATGATAACATATTCATCTTGACAACTGCAATTGAAACCGCAAGATCCCATAAGAAAGGGCTTTATTGCGTTTTCCTAGACGCCACAAAAGCATACGACCGAATCGATCGGAAAAAGCTATGGCGAACGCTAGAGGAGAGAGGGATGAGCAAACCACTGCTCGAACTCCTTAAATACATGTACGAGGATACCCGCGTTGTCCTCCGACATGGGGACTACACGTCGGACGAAATGTCCATACCAATTGGACTCCGACAAGGTTGTCCACTATCTCCGATCCTATTCAGCCTCTACATTGCGAACCTTGAACGAGAACTCCTGGCAACAGGACGAGGATTCAGATTCGCAAGGAAAGGCAACTTCTGGGATGTGAGAGAAAAAAAGTTCTTCACAATTCCCGGATTGCTGTTTGCAGATGACCTAGTTCTGATGACAAACAGCATGGGAGATATGGAAACGCTCCTCGAGGTTACTACAAGGTTTGGGGACAACATGTCCATCAAATTCAACCCAGAGAAGAGCGATGTAATGGTCTTCTCTCGACCAGCAGGAACCCATACTCCGGATAGAGATCTCAGGATACAAGGATTACCAATACCTATGGTGGAATCATACAAATATCTAGGGATCGAACTATCTACCGACAGCGACCACTTGGCTAGACAATGGCCTAAACTGTCAGGAAAAGCCGACCAAGCAATCCAGAGACTAAACGCGAAAGCACTTTGGAGCTTCGACCGATTCGAAGTCTCCAAAATACTCTGGAAAGCTACAGCAGTCCCGCAGCTCACATGCAATGCAGTGATTACCATGCTAAAAAGACTGGGAAACCACATAGAAGTCAGGCAGAGAGACGCGGGAAGATGGGCTCTTGGCATACCGCACTCCACTATAGCGAACGAGTTCATTGAGGGAGAACTCGAATGGAGCTCCTTCGATGCCAGAGAAACCATAAGCAAAGTGATGTTCTTCGAGAGGATAAAACAAATGGATCCACATAGATGGCCAAAACTTGTCCTCGAGGCAATCGAACTCACCAAAACCAAAATCGAAGCTTCCGAGAGACTCAAAAAACTGAGCATGCAATTCGAATGTGGGGACATCCGACTGGCCAGAAACACATCCGGCAAGCTGATGTGGAAGACGTTCCGCAAAGAACTCAAACTGAGGGTGCGGAATAAATTGGACGCCACCTGGAGAGACAGGATGGAGTCCAAATCCACACTGAGTACATACCGACGATACAAAGAGACTAGAGGAATCAACCCCGGACTGTACGATAACTCCCGCGGAAGCCAACTCTTAGCGTTAACCAGGGCAGGAATGCTGAACACCAAGACCCGGCAACACAACCGCGATTCCTCCATCGACATCAATTATTCAAGATGTGGAGCACCCGAAACAGAAAGACACGTAGTCTTGGGGTGCGAGGAACGAACTTTACCCCCAGAGGAGTTCCCTCCCGAATTGGACTCACACCCAATAGCAAACATGAAGTTCTGCGAAAGACGAAGGTGACCCTAACTAACTGGGAGCGGCAAGATCTGTGAACGCAATACGACTCACCCCTGGAATGAAAGGGACCATATGTGCATATGGAAGATCGAAATAAATCCAATCCAATCCAATCCAATGAATGCCCTGCTATTTATGTGTGAGAGCACCCATGGATGCCACATTTAGTGTCGTGGACGAGTAAGATTCAAGTTTGAACTTCGTTCCAGTACTAGAGTCCTGTCCTGCTCGGGGAGAGTTTGAAAGTGCCGGGCAGCACGGTATGGGTTACCCGGCCCTCAGATGGAAAGCTCTGTCTGACTCACAATACGATGCCCAACCTCAGGGCCTAGCATGGTCGATACGCTCACAATATGAATGTGGACGTGGAGCGCCCCTTCCGAGATCCTGGAACGCTTGTAACCGACGGCACGCTTCCCTCAACTCGCCAGAATCAGAGGATTGAGAGATTCTCCTTGCTTTCTACGTTCAGAGGTTCCGAGACCGCGGAAGGATTGTTGGCTCGAAGCATTCCTCCTGTGGCCCCCCGAACACCTCCCAACGACTTATCCTCGTCCGGACGCTGAGGCTGAAATTTGAGCCTTTTCCGGCTTTTCCCGATACCTGTTTTGAAAACCTTTTTCTGCTTTTCGCTTGGAATACTAAGTCATAGTCATGACCACTGTCCACAGCAGGTGGCTCACTTTTGAGTAGGTGATCCAATAACTTCGGAACGTGACATCCACGAGTAATGTGATTCAGCAGCCGTTGGATGTTGTTTGAAGCCTCCAGATCTCAGCCCTGAAGAAAAGTGGATTTTAGGAGAAATCTTCGAACATCGCCTTCAAGAACAGAGGTTGACCTCTGTTCCTCTCGTTAACGCTCGCTCTTCAACTTCTGCTTGCCCTTTCAGCTGCAGTTCTCGGGTGCCCGACGTAGTCGAATGGCAACACAATGCGACTCCGCAGCCGATAGCAACACCGACCGACTGCTGTTCTTCGTTTGAGAAGTTGCATAACTCCAGTGTCATCGTTATTTTCGAAGCCGCCGAGGAGAAATGGGTGAGAGGAGGGAGAACTTGGGTTGCATGAGGAATCGCGGACGACGGTGACTGAGGGATTCTCATGCAGAAGAATTCACTCATGCTCATATCAGATCTTACTTCCAGAGTGAGCGGTTCTGAACCGAGGACGGAAAGCACATCCAGGTGGGGAGCACACCCTGGATGATCGTCGAATTAGGAGGGTTTCGATGATCGCGAATGCCTCAATCAACGGAGGGCAATTTGAGCTCTTATCGTTAAATAACGGCCCAGAATCTTCACAGGTCACAGCGGTGGCTGCAGCATGTGCTTGCGTCCCCCAGCGTGTCCCTCACTCGCGAGCAGGTTTTCTTGCTTGCGTCTGGTCGCCAATTTGAGGAGCACGTGGCTCTGCAACAAATGGAGCTGTTGGGAAGCTTCACTTGAACCGCTCTTGGAAAAATGTTTCAACGTTCCTAGTCACGTGCCAACGAACTAAAACTTAAAACGAACTTGAAAGCAGGAAGCTCAAGGAACCCGATCCAAGTCCTTGAGGGCTCTATTCTGAGGTTCATGGCTTGGAAAGTCAGAGTTGGAATGACGAATATGATTTCCATCGTTCCACCAAGAACCTCTCATTTTCTGGAATCACAGTGGCCGCAGTCTGCTTGCGCTCACTGGAACCACACGGTTAGCTGCCACTGTGATGTGGCATCTGTATTCCACTAGTTGTCCTGTGCGCGAATATTCATATTGCTGAACGATGGAGCCTCTCCAATGATAGAATAATTATCGCTCTCATCCGACGTCGGAGGATCTCCGGCCTCGGAAAGGAACATAGGGAATGGATTTTGACCATCTGAAAATCGTCCGCCCATTTTCCTGACATTAACCATGACAACGGCGACGATTCAATTGGTCAATTTGGAGCCCACGTAGAACCGGGCCAAACGATAGCGCTTCCCTTTTCCGACGTTGTAGAGCGGAAAAAATATCACTTCTTTTTCTCAGGAACCGTTTGGAATTCCTTCGGTCCCCGTTTTTATTTTCCCAACATGAAGTAAGTTTATTCGGTCTGCGTTCCCAAGTCCTTTCCATTTTCCCGCGGGCCGAGAACCGGTATCCAAGTTTCCTTCGGCTGTCCATTCGTTGTATTTCCATGATCATTTGTCCCCGTCTCCAGGTCTCTCTAATATTTTCTTTCGATATATCGAATGGCCGACATCAAGTCTACAAATGAGGATTGCAGCAGTCCCGGTGCCCTCGCTATACTCAGTCTGTTCAACTCGCTCACCAGCTTTCAATGATTGCGTAGAGCTCGAAAAAACTGGAGCCGACTGTGATTCCAGGTAATGAGAGACTCTCAGTGAAACGACAAGAATTATATTCGTTCTCCCGAACATCCTCCGAGCTCTCCTTTCCAGGCCATGTACAACAGAAGAGTGCCGCAAATGACTCGGAGACAGCTTTGATGCACGATGAGTGAATCGTTGCTCGTGCCCAGAGACGGATGTAGAGCATCTAAGGAATGAAGCACTCCTTCGATCGCGCTGATACTCTTACTGCAAGGACTCGGCACTTTGGCGCACGTACCCTGCGTTTTTTGAGCCTCGCCAAACTAGGGGAGCTTTGGCAAAGTCCATTCTCTCTGTTTGTCACCAGAAGAACGAGTTGTTCTTTTTGCTCTTAGGTTACGCGAGGTGACCTTCACCTATCCAACGTGATATATAGGGAAACTCCACGCCTCGTTGATTCCCTTGAACGACATTATTTGATTGACCTCGATGTCAACGTTTTCAAGTTCACCGGCGAAACACTGTGCGACCGCGGCAGAATTGGTGCTGTGAAACCTCCCCCTCCTGTCTCACGGTGGAAACGTTCGGGACCGGGGCCCTAAATAGACGGTATCAGGCTACACAGCACCTGTCCCATCAAGAACCTCAGGTACTGGAGAGTTCATGTCGAATGATCGGTCCTCGAGCGTGGCGAGAAAATACTGTGTTGAACCACTCCCTTCAAGGCGGGATTTTGTTCCCAAAGTTGTCACGGGTACTCAAAGCTTCGCTTCATTGAAATGGCCTCTTTCTATGGCCATCAGAAGGTGTCTCCAATGAAGCTATCGAGTCACGACCCTGCTGTGTGGGAGAACATGGCGGTTGGTCCCTCGATGCTCGCTAGAGACGCATGTTCGATCAAGGTGTCAATAAGTTGCTTCGCCGTGAAGCCGTATATTAGGCCGGCCGCGCTTCCGCAGTCGCTCCAAAAGCTATCATTCGGGGTGTGTTTCGTTGGAGATGCATACCGTTCAAAGACTGCGTTCCAGGTTTCCACCCAAGGTTGACGTGCTCATGGC
Source organism: Phytoseiulus persimilis (assembly GCA_037576195.1). Lineage (NCBI taxonomy): Eukaryota > Metazoa > Arthropoda > Arachnida > Mesostigmata > Phytoseiidae > Phytoseiulus > Phytoseiulus persimilis. The sequence continues at coordinate 27,957,312 of CM075104.1, read as the reverse complement.
CAGAGAACTGACTCCAATGGAACAATAATCCGGCTTACGTGTCCGTCTATCGTCCTAGGCGCCGTGAACCTCCTTTCTGATTCTGCCTTCTGGCAATGATGCAGTTGAATGCTCGAGGGGGGGATGGAACAGAGCTCGGAGTTTCCCTCGGTGTTCCAAGAATTGACACGATGGATTTCTATGAGTACTTCTGAGCGTCCTCGGGGTCGAGGCTGTGAACCATTGTCGATGCGTTCATGATTTATCTTTCCGTCATGTTCCCATCAAGCTTGGCTTCTCATCATCGCCGGCGTAAGTTTCGACAAAGGCGAACTGCTGCGACTTGGGGGAACTTCCATGATCCTGAACTTTTCCGAGCGATTAGGACGAGAAGGAGTGAACAAACGAATTTTTCAAAGGCGTCCTTGAGCCACCTCCAGACCGACATAAGTCAGAGCATTAAACCAGTGATAACAACGGGCTGAGCCAATGAACTTCACCGACGATTCGGTGAAGGACGTTCAGAGTCGATACTGGGAGTCTCAGCTCCCATGAAGCGAATCATAACTCGGGAACGACACACTTCAGGTGAGAAAACCGGAACGGTTCAACCCGAGGTTGAGGCGAACCGCAGAAATCCTCCAGGGCGAACAGGACTGGGAGCTATTTGATCATGGAACTTGACTCGGTTGAGCTCTCGAGAGACCGTCCAGCAATTGCCTGTGACCACGCAGACGAACGTTCCGCGACCCCTGACAACGACTCGCTTCGTTTTGGCTCGTCTTTGCCGTGCAACCGATGTGTCGGAAAGATGATGGACGCCGTTCGTCCTTGGGACTCCGGCGATCAAGCTCCAGCGATCGGAAAACAGAGAGTGCCCCCACATTTCGTTTCCACAGTCAAATAATTTTGAGGCGCAATGACCCCGAGCTGAAACTGTGTCAGCGCAGCCCGGATGTGGATATCCAGCGGATCAATGAGAGTAAAAAGCCTTCGAATCGGATCCGAAGCTCTGTGACAGGCTTGCATATAACTCCCACTCTGTCGGAATGTCTCCGTCTTGGGGAATTTTCGGAGCCCAGCTCTATCATCCACGACTGGGAGGCCGCATGCGGTCCCCGGGAGCGATATCTCAGGAATTTCGGCCCATGGGCGGCACCCATGCCCACCCCTTATCGAAAGTGCGGCCGCGATCGTTTCCGGAACGCGGAAAATATTGAAAATAGATCATGACTCATGGAACAATCAACTTTTGATGACACTCCGAATGGACCCAGCAACCATGGGTTGTTTGACGAGCCAGCCAAGCTCATTGAGTGATCTCGGTCATTTCACGTTCCAATTGAGTGCTGAACACATTATCGCTGTAGTCCAATCTTCTTCGGGCCTCCGAAAACAATCCAACTGTTCCGTGTCCCGACCAGGAGCTTCTCAGATTTGTTGATGGAATAAATGACTGGGTCCATCAATATAAAGCGTGTTAGAGGGAGGATGTTCTAATCGAATGAGCAAAAACGAACTTGGTCACCATCGGGGAACAGTGAGAGCCCATGAAACCAACCTCATTGCAGTCTAGCGACTCCTCAGAGTGTTTGAAAAAATTGAGCACCACCAAGACCTGTTGTGTAGCACCGGGATTCAGATGAAATGGTGCCCGTTTTATAGCCTCTAGTTACTCATGTTCAGGCCCACAGTTGGCTGTCCCGAAGGGGCTTGCGTTCTCTTTTTTCAAAAGATCTTAAATTGGAAGAGAAATAGGTTTTTCAGCCCTACAATCGCGTCTATCTCAGACTGCTAACCCAAATATGCAATTTTTCAACTGAGGAATGAATCCCGGAAGACAATAAGATCAAGGAGACGTCATGTTTCCGAGGGAAAGTCACTGTTTCCAAGGGAAAGTTCAGGACTGGAGGAAAAGAGGTTTACCCCCCGACCGGTTATAGAGAGCCATCTCATCGAGGGTGTAACGGCGGATCAGACCATCGCCGTCCTGCAGTTCGTGGTCACCTGATATCAGGCCCACAGTCGGTCATTGTCCACAAGCCCACAGGCTTGCGATAGTTTTCTCGTGATTTTTTTCACACAGCCGAGTGCGCAGGCGTCAACTTTTCTGTAAGACACAATCATGCCATCCAGAGATCAACCCTAATCCAATCAAGTAGACAACGAAAACAAACGAAATTTAGTAACGCGATGGAGAGATCGATAAGGTCGGAAATGATTCTCGCTCTACTCAAAGAGCTCTTGGCCCCTATCAGCCTGAACCACATCGACACAAACCAAAACCAACGACGATTGAGAACCAAGTAGCTGAACATATTTATGAGTCCGTTCAACACTGCAACAATGGAGAAGACGCCTACGTCGAGAAGAGTGACGAGCCTTTCGACTCAAGCTACAATGACCCAGGATTCCAAGCGGTTCTCGAGGATCCAGCGGATTCACCGGACTTCATCCCATATGAATACATGGTGAAGGTTCCGGAGTACGTCGACGCTAATCCGAATCACACCATGAAAGCGATCACTTCGAAGTTCGCCTGGGTAAAGCACCGGAACTACATCGGAAGATTCCGATGGCACGTGAACAATCTCGGCAGCAGTCGAGAACGCTACTTGAAAATATCTCAATACTGCAAGAAGCAGTTCGATGCCGCGCGGCTGAAAGGAATCGTTCTTCATGATCATTCGATCAGATTGTGGGCCCTGGAGAAAGCCAGGGAGGTGGGTCTCACTTCATCCCAAGGGAAGGGGGACGGGTTCGAGCCGGCCGATGTTTTCAACACCGATCAGTCCGGTTTCAAATTCAGTGCACTTACGGGACGCACTCTGTCTCACATCGGCAAATGCTCAAATACTGCACCCGTCAGCAGCTCGAGCGCCTGCACTCATAGCTATACGATTCAGCCTCTGTTGAACATGGATGGCCGATTGGTCGGTAAACTCCTCGTGAGTTTGCGAGAGAGGAGTGGTTTTTTCGGTCCTTGTGTAGCGAGAGACATGGCGAAGTTTTCCAATCTGTACGGAACTTGCTCCATATCTGGGAAGGTCAGCAAAAGCTTGGTTACCGAGTGGTGCCTAGAAGTTTTCGAACCCGAGTTTCGCAGGTTGCGTCGCAATCAGTGTGTGATACCATACGTCGATTCGTGGGGCGGTCATAGTGACGAGGCCCAGTACCAGCGAGTGGTGAATAGGCCCTGCAAAAAACTGCAGTTTTTGGAAACTGCAGTTTTCGGTTAACTGCAACCGAAAACCGCAGTTTTTCAGTTAATAACTGCATTTAACTGCAATTTATTTACTCGCTCAGTTTACATTTCGAGATCACCAGAACGTCGATGATTCATGCCACAATCACGTTAGTTTCCCCGCACCGGATGTCTTGCTTTAAAAAGAATATCAGCCGTAGGAAGCTGGCTGTTCGATTAAATGTACAGATGAAAATCCGCCAATTTTAGTGCCACGAGTGTCCACCGAGCAGGAGGAGCGGGAGATCATGCTGTTCAGCAACTTTCACTCCGTTTTCTTATTCTCATACTGAAAGAACTTTCGTAGAATGAAGATGTCATCTAGCGTAGAGGCTTTGAGGCTCGCTCTGTTCTCTCCGAGCAACGAACGAGCGACGCTGAAATCTCGTTCGGCTTGCACCGACGTCGGCGGTATCGAGCTCAAGATTTTTCGACATCGTTTGAGAAGACGCCCGAGATCCCCCCAGCTTGAAACAGTGCGAGTTCTTGTTTCAAATTCCCTCTCGTACAACCTTGTCGTCGTCAATCGGCATTGATCGGCGTACTTGTGGGCTGACTGTGGATGGAGTCCCAGGTCGCGTCAGCCTGCAAGGGGGAAATATTTCCATACTTCCACACTTCAGTGAAATCATCCATTCTCGGCGAAGGTTATGGATTCAACTGGTTCTATTCGATCACGGATTTCAGAACTCACAGTCGCGGTCTTGGGAATTCACGCAAACACTTGCTGACCAGCGCTGATTGAGGTCAACGATGCTCTTCGTGGAATCACAGACGCCGAATGACTCGTCGAGAGCTCGAAAATGTCGCCAAGTATGACGCGCATGTCATCCACTTTTCGCCGAACATGATTCAGCGGATGTGCGAGCTCAGCTCTGTAGTTTGCTTCTCCAAGAAGCTGGGCTCATCGGATATTCGAACGTTTTGTCTCTCATCCCTGCTCATTCAGCCAGCATCATAACAAAGCTATCTACTCATTCGAGTCTCTGATTCATGTTGTTAGTTTTATGCATCACAGTTCGCTCGTTATTGATCGAAATTTCCGACCGAATCGGTGTATTATCGTAGCAGATCGAGAAATGTCTCTGCTGTTTCTGAAATCGGGGAAAGCGGACGTTGTCGGTCGTGATATTATAGAGCGGTGCGTGTGCTTCCAGAGTCTTCTCATTCCATGGGAGGAAAGCCCCGGGGACCCCGGGGATCCACCCTGATGCTCTTGCGCTTTGAGTGGACGCGGACTAAAGTTTCACTGATCGACCGAAAATCTTTCTTTGACAAGCTATTTTATTATTATTATCGATTTCATTCACAGCAAGGTATAATTTGACTCGGCTGGGTCGGTCTCATGGGAATGAATTGTTGGGATCAGTATCCTGAGCTGAACTCTCTCCCTTCCATGCAACGAAAATATGCATCCTTCGCCGATTGGCGCGGATCGCCCGCTAGATTCGAACTGCAGTCAAAAACTGCAGATGATTGCAGTTTTTTGCAGTTAATAAACTGCAGTTAAAACCGCTGCGAGGCCTAGTGGTGAACACTCAAGTGTCCATCAAAATTTTCCTCGCGGGGTCAACGAGTCTTCTACAGCCATTAGACCTGTACTGTTTCCGGCATTGGAAGTATTTCGCCAAACGTCTGACCGAGCACAGTCTTCTTCATGGATTCTGAGTGGACGACGAGAACACCATCCTCAAGTTCCAGTTCTCGCTTTCCGACTCCTATGGCTCTATGGTTGGAAGAAAGCTGGTTTCACCGAATCGTACGTGCCGTTCAGCAGTCTGCAGCAACTCCTCTTCAGTATGACTGAAGGCTGCTCAGTTTCGGAATGTCAGAAATCACCTTTCATTAAATGTATCTATTGTCATGAGGTTCTCTGCGCAGTGTGCTTCTTCGTGGGTTACCATTTTCATGCCGAAATAGAATGAAAATTAACAAATTAAACTGAGAAATTCGACCGAGTTTTGCCGATTCTTTACTAGCACGACGTCACCCATCGAGGAGCGATGATTCCGCTCAAAAACCTTGATCGGTTTCATCGAAGGCCTGACCGGTCTCATTGTCTTCAGGGGTTCATTCTCTGATAGGAGCGTCGCATTTACAGGTCACCTGATCGAGATTAGGGTGACTATTGGGCTCAAAACCCCGAAAAACATATTTCTCTTCCAATTGGAGATCTTCCGTAAAAAGAGAACGCGAGCTCATTCGGAGCGGCCAACTGTGGGCCTGAACATGAGTAATTAGAGGCTACAAAGAGGGCACCATTTCATCTGGATCCCGGTGTTAATGATCGCGTACTTCCCTTGTAAGTGGAACCATTGAAGCGAAAGTAAGGGTAATTTCTGAGCGGCTATCAATACCTTAACACCTATTGATCACCGAAGAAAAAATTGAATCTGATATTCTTCACCAATTGTAGGTGATAATAGAACAAAAGGTGTGAAGGAAATCCTGACCTCTTTTGACCGCCCTGTGTGCACAAACTATCATGAGTTTCCGATGATGGGTCAGATGTTCCTATATGTTTGCGCCGTCAACCAGCCATCTGCAGAGAGGGTTCACCTACTTTGATTTGGTGCATTCGGACGAACTGTGGGCCTAGGACAGATCTTCGAGCCATCGAGTAAGAGATTAGAGCCATTTATGAAACCCGGTGGCGTGGCAAGTCCGAAGACCCTCGACGATTGAGAATTTTGCTCGTTCATAGTCATGACATCGCGATTCAAAGCCGCGACCGACTCAGGAACTAGCTCTCAAGGTCAGCAATACAGCGATGGTCAGGACAACACACCAAAGAGTACCGAAAATTTTGGGAACCGTGATTGGAAACGACAGAAAACAGAAATCTCTTCATTGTCGAAGTAGCAGCTTTCCACTGTGCGATCGAGGTGTTGTCCCTCCGAATCGAGAGCGAGAAATAACCAACCCATCATCAAGTAATTTGCGGGTATGTTCTAAGTCGACCGGGCGGCCATCAATAGCATCCGACGTCTGCAGAGCTTCTCAATTTGTTTCTCAGGTACACAAGACCACAGGCGCCTATTTCTGTGGAAATAACGGTTCCAAATCGCCAAACACAAGAGCTCGCGCAGAAACTTCGATGAGCCTCTATCGGATCCTTATCGAACCAGACCCCAAACGCAACTTCCCATTTTCCCGTTTACTCTGGAATCTTCGATTGATACGATATGAGTTTCAATGGTCTCAAGGGCGGAAATTCCTGCCTAATATTGTACATGGAACTCAGAAATATTTCCAAAAGTATCAGTCTGGTCAGACGAGGACTCATGCTATATATTCAATTTTCGCCCGATTCCGACGAATATGTCCCGGCTGTTAGTGATAACCGTGTATGGTCCACGGTTAAGAACATTGGACGGATCTGTTCCATTCTGGTGTCCTTGCGACGGAGCTGGCGGACAATTTGCGGAATGCGTGACGGAGGAGCTCCCCTGACAGCGCATTTCGAAGTCATCGGAGAGATACAGGTTTCTCCCGTGTTCGGGAGGTGCCTGCTATTCAAAACTGAGGAAATGTGCTCCAATATTTGGTCTCAATATACTCCTCTCGGATCGAAGGAGTCATTCTGTATCCACCATAACTCCGTTCTTCGAACCGTGGTCGACGCGTCGGCGTATTCATGGATCCGGTAGCTTGCCATGATCCCAAGCTAGATATGGGCGCAGTCATGATCGTGATCATGGATACGATCAAATTCAAACCCAACAGCGATCGCAATTATTAGAGCCTGGAAGTTTGGGCATTCTTCATTAATCAACATCCATCAATCCATGGATTCATAGCTGGGTAGACGAATGGATAGATTGATTGCTTATGCTCCATCGTCATGAGAACTGATGAGCTCAGCCATCAGAGACTCATTTACCAATTTCCCTTCATGGATAGAACAGCCGGTCTTCGACAACGTAAGCAGGATCACGACATTTCGGCCCCAACACTTCCCGGTTCTAGCATGCCGCACCCGGGCATGGCGGCACCTAACGGTGGCGCTCATTGGTGCATAAGACTATGCATGGTGCTCATGTGTATCGAGATTATTCGTTGTCCTCAGGATTTCATGCACATATTCCAGGCTTCAACCTGCGATCTGATGCATCAGATGGACGAGGTCTCCAGTCGCATTTGATTTGACGGTATTCACGAACCACAACGGCTGACAAGAGCCCTCCGCGAAATGAAGAGATTCAGTTGAGGGCGATAGGCGAATGGAGGATCAATCATGATCGTAATGATATGCAGCTTGAATCCGAAGATCGCGAGTACTGTCTTGCAGGAACCACCACCTCAATCAGCGAGAGAGCTACGGTCGCTGGAGCACGTGTTCAACCTCGATTTCCATGCCGGCGGCTGTCCGCGCACCACCAGAAGGGATACGGAATCAAAATATCAATACCGAGAAAAAATCCCTTTCCACTGGATTTTTGTGTCCTCATTCTTCTGGTAGTTCTGAGAATATTCGCTTCTGCCATGAACGCTGAAGCTTGCTCTGGCGTCACTTTCCTACAACCTCGCTCCTTGGGCTCTCCATCCTCAACAATGTCCGTTAGACGGAGCCTGCTCCTGTGGAGCGATTCCCGGTCACGCTCATGATCCGTAATGAGGGATGGATTATACGATCGAATCGCACAAAGTTTTTTTTATGACTTTTGAGGTGAGTTACAGACAAGATGAATAGTGATATCAATCATAGAGCGAAGAGGCCTCATTGGGCGCGGTTGTAATCAGCCTCTGCCCTCCAGTCCATCAAGAAGTTCTGCGCAACTCCTCTCAGGAAACCGGCAAGGTTCCTCCTGTCGATAGTTTGGACCAAGCGGAGAAGGTTGGCATCGCAGTCCATGTATTTTCGCCTCTTTCCGGCGGAAGGCGCCCGGCATCGAAGCGTTCCAAGTCGCCGTCCCGACTTCGCTGTACGTTTCTCAAACCGTCAATGAACTTCCAGATTGACGGGTCATCGCAAGCGAACTCTGCCTGTAGAGGCGGTGCGCCGCCTCGGCGCAGTTGTTTGTGCGGCCATCTTCATTCAGAGTTCGGTCGTAGACAGACCAGATATCTATGTCGAAGAGAGGGATCTCTCGTATGACCGCTCCATCCAACCTGATTGATTGATTGATTTATTACCCATTTGTTGTCAGTCGTTGATCTTGCAGGAGCGTGGGATGTGTTCTTCCGTTGCTCTCTCCCATCTTTCAAGACTCCGTTTGGTCCGCTCTACATTTCCTCTCGTTGAGTCTTCATGCAGGCCTAGTCTTCTGCAGATCTCCGCTTCATTCCGCTGTTCTTCCTCGCACTCCATTATCACGTGTTCCGGGGACTCTGTGTGATGTCCGAATAGCACACATTTACCATCACCTACTTCGAATCTTGCTCTGAAAGAGTGGGTGTTGAGGAAGCCCACCCTTGCACTGGCAATGAGCGTGCTCCCTCTGGAGTTGTCATACACATGATCAATCGTGCCTCTCTGCTTCTTGTATTTCCTGTATCTTTCTAGGCTGGATTCACTTTCCATCCCTTCTTTCCATTACTCATCCGTGTATGTTCTGATCTGTTCTTCCACCTCTCTGCGGAAGGTTCTCCAACTTCTACCACCCCCTGTCGATTTTGGAGCTTCTATGTTCTCACATTCGTACATTCTCTTGAGGTGTAACACTCTCTTGTATGCTGAGCTAAATATGTTGCATGTTTCCACTGAGTCTAAGATTAGTTTTGGCCATCTACGTCTAGACATTTGTCTGACTCGGGCGAAGTATAATATTATACTTCTGGCTTCTCTGCTTTCGTATGAAGCCCATCCCAGTTCACCATCAACAAACTCCTTCGCTATTCTGAAGGATGGCTGGCCTGACGCCCATTTGCCTGCCTCTCGCTGGGATGTTTCCATCCTCTTGCGTGTATCGGCTGACTCTACCAGGACTGAGTTGCCTTATGTTAACGCGGGCACACACTTTGCCTCCCATTGTATCTTGGTCGTCTCGAACCTATTAAACTTCCACAGCGATTTGGCGTACATTTGTCTAAGCGTTTTTGTGGCTTTCTCTTTGCACAGCTTCTCTTGTTCAGCTAGGTGGTTCCTGTCATTCCATAGCAGGATCCCAAGATATTTGTATGACTTCGCTCTAGGGATCATTTGTCCCTGAATCTTGAGCCCGGGGTTCACACCACTTCCCGGCTCGTTGAAGTCAATGATTGCTGTTTTTTTCCCGTTGAATACCATGTTCAGCCCATTACTGACTTCAGTGGTGATCTGTAGCAACTGTTCCATCTGGGTCCATGTGTGAGACATCAGAATCGAATCGTTAGCATAAAGTATCCCCGGGATCACTTTTGCTCCGTTTTCTAACCCCTCAAACATGTTTGCAGAGGTCCTGATGATGACGCCTTTGCCTGACTCTACTAGTTTTCTAGTCTCGATATGTATAACATGAAGAGTGTGGGAGACAGGGCGCATCCTTTTCTTAGGCCCTGATTCAGTTTCACTTCTTGCGATTCTTGTTCCCCTACCTTGAGGACGACTTGGTTGTCACTGTTGAGTAGCTCGAGTAAGGCTATGAGACTTCTGGGCATCCCGCATTCGCTTAGAATATTCCAGAGTTTTGTTCTGTCTACCCTGTCGGATGCTTTCGAGCAGTCGAGAAATGTGGCTTTCAGCCCTCTGCCCTCCTTTCTCGTCATTTCTATGATGGAGGTGACCATAAATATACGATCATCCCCTCGACTTTCTCGTCTGTATCCATTGTGCATCTCACCAAGGACTCTATGCTCTTCTATCCAGTCGTGTACCATATATTCCTGTTCATGATTCGGGCAGAAACACGGTATAGAAGATCTGTGATTGTTATTGGCCTGTATGCGGTCAGATCCCTCCTGACGGAGACTTTTTTTCCCTATTGTTATGATCCTAAGTTCGAACACTCGCACCAGAAATGATATTGTGATCTCGCGGAACCATTCTGCTTCACGCTCGACAGCTTCTTAATAATAAACAACAGTGAGTCTAGCAGTAGCGTCAGAGACGGACGGCTCCTCATTACTTAGAAAGCGAACTTACAACTCGAAGACGGAATTCTACAGCCCGTTACCTACCAAAACGTAACAACTTGGCGACGAAGAGGTCACTACAAGAACCTATCCACTCCGGTGTTTCTGGCAACGTCTAGGGAAGTAAAGTTCGATTTCGATTGTGCTACAAGTGGTCGAAAGACTTTAGGCCTAACTGAGCACCCAACTATGCCGGATACCGACAAGCGGTTCCAGGTGTTTCCTGCGTTTGTTCCCGAAAATGAGTCATGGAAGACTTGGATTTCGAGGTTGGAAAGTCATTTGGTGCTTCAGAGGTGCAACGATGAAACAGAAAAACGCTGTGCAATCATCGCCTACATGGGACATACGGCCTTCAAGAAGTTGCATGACAAGGTGTACCCAGAGAAAGAGCCCAAAGAGCTGACGTTTGAAGAAATCAAAACACTATTAACGCAGATTTTCGAACCGGAAGAGAATCTGTTCGCCTCGCGGATAGCATTTCGTAAAATCTCACAATCCCAAAGTGAAACACTGACGGAATTCGAGGCCCGGCTCCGGAAGGCGTGCACCAATTGCGCTTGGAAAGGAGATGAACTCCAATTCAACCTGATGGAACAGTTCATCGCAGGATTGAACAACAGGCAGATGAAGCAAGCAGTTCTCATCAAAAGTGCCAAGTTCAAGAAATTCAGCGACTTGTTCGATTTCGCTTCCAGCGTGGACATGGCTCGCAAAACGGTCTCTTCATCGGATGCTGTGTCATCCGGCAGTTCGATAGTGAACTTCGTGAAGGATCGCTCATTCAAACAGAAGAAATTCGTGCACAAACCCCAGATGAACCATCGAGGAAAGCAGATAGCGTGCTACCGTTGCGGCGACAAATCACATTTGGCACCGAGCTGCACGCACAAATCTTCAAAATGTGATATTTGTAAGAAAATCGGGCATCTATCGAAGGTCTGCAGCAAAGCTCAACACCAAAACTTCTTACAGGAGATTCCATTCTATTTCGTCGAAAGTGACGATCCAATGGAGGTCACTGTGCAGATCAACGGTCATTCTGTGAAAATGCAAGCAGACTCGAGAAGTGGAATCTCTGCAATGCCGCTGTCAGAATTCAAGAAAATGCTGCCGAATCATCAACTCTACCCAACGGACATTCGCTTGCGCAGCGCAACCGGACAATCCTTCATGCCTCATGCTTACGCTGTGGTTGATGTCAACCATGCTGACGTCAATGCACAATTACGCCTCTATCTAATCAAGCAGTCTGACTTCCCGAAACTCATAGGAAGAAAGTGGTTGAGGCAAATGAAGATCGATATGAACCGACTCCTGCAGGGCCAGATTAATCAGATCTGGACTTCCAGTTCAGAGATTGACTACAAAACCAAGGCGAAGGAGGTACTGAAACGCTACAAAAATTTGCTGAGGGAAGGCATTGGTTGCATTCCCAACGTCGAGGCCAAACTCGAGTTGACAACGGAAAGTCCTCATCCTGTCTATATGCGAGCGCGCCCAGTCGCTCACTCACTCATCCAGATGACAAACTCCGAACTCGACTACCTGGAGAAGAGCAAGGTCATACAGAAGCTCGATGTCAGTGAATGGTCACATCCGATAGTGGTTGTCCCCCGCGCGAAGGGCAAGAAAGTCAGAATCTGTGGTGATTTCAAAGTTGGAATCAACAGATACCTAAAAGTTGACGATCACCCACTCAAAAACATCCGACACGCTCTAGACAACATCGGAAACGGCCTGCGGTTTTCAAAACTGGACATCTCTAGTGCTTTCTTACATATGCCGGTACGCGAATCTGACAGAAAGTACCTGGTTGTTAACACGCATCGAGGCCTCTATCAATTCAACAGGATGTCAAATGGTCTTTCAAATGCATCAGCTATATGGCAGAGATTCATTGAGAGCATACTGGCCGGAATCGACGGTGTGGAATGCGTCATAGACGACATAATCGTCACAGCAAAAACTGATGGCGAACACATGAAACGACTTGAGGAGGTTTTCTCAAGATTGGACAAACACGATATCCGCCTGAACCCGGACAAATGTGTGTTTTTTGAAGACTCGGTTTCGTACTGCGGATTTCAGCTGAGGCATCAACAGATTTTCAAATGCGAAGACAAGATCGAGGCTATTCGGAAAGCGCCCACTCCTACAAACGTCTCCGAAGTTAAATCGTTTCTCGGCATGATCCAGTTCTACGCAACGTTCGCACCAAAACTGGCGGATTTGGCTCATCCTATGTACGCTCTTCTAAAGGACAACGTAAAGTTTGTGTGGACAAAGAATACTGACGAAGCGTTCCAGGCAATTAAGAACGAATTGTGTTCTCCAAGCGTGCTCACCCCCTTCGACCCGTCGAAGCCGCTGCTGTTGGCAACCGATGCCAGTCCATATGGCATTTCTGCAGTCTTATCGCACCGTTTTCCCGACAACAGTGAACGTCCGATCGCATATTACTCTAGAAGCTTAACAGCAACCGAGAAGAAATATGCTCAGATTGACAAGGAAGCGCTCGGAATACGCTGCGGAGTTGAGAGATTCTTCTACTACCTGTTTGGTCGAAGATTCACACTGATCACGGATTCGAAACCCCTCGTTCAGATCTTCTCACCTCAGCGAGCCCTTCCTCCCTTGTCAGCGACCAGGATGCAGCATTACTCCATATATCTCATGAACTTCAATTTCGATATCGTCTACCGATCGACACACAACCACGGGAATGCGGATGCATTGTCGCGGCTGCCGCTCAGAAGCGAAGACCTACCTGAGATGAACACAATCGATCTTTTCCTATTGCAACATGCCCACTGCTTGCCTCTGAATATCGATGATATCTCCAGAGGAACGGAAGGATCTCATGAGCTGAAGTCGCTTCTGGAAATCCTGAAAGGACGCCGAGCGAGCAACAAAACCTCGAAGATTTTCGGCATTGACCTAATCGAGTTCAGCTTGCTTGACAAGTCGGTCATACTGCGGGGGCACAGAGTCGTGGTCCCGGAAACATGCCGACGTCAGGTGCTCACTGAACTTCATGAGGGTCACTATGGTGTTCAGAAGATGAAAGCCTTGGCAAGACAACATGTTTGGTGGCCGACGCTGGACAGGGACCTACATGCGCTTACGTTACAGTGCATCCCCTGTCCGACGCATTCTCGAAACCCACCAAAACTTATTCATCCTTGGGACCCAACCTCGTACTGTTTCCAGAGGATTCACATGGATTACGCAGGCCCGATCGGGAACAAATACATCCTTCTGCTAATAGACGCCCATTCGAAATGGTTGGAAGCGTTCGTAACAAACGATAAAACAACGGCGACAACTGTGAGGCATCTACGGGAAACGATCGCCAGATTCGGTATCCCGTCAGTACTGGTAACTGACAATGATCCCTCGTTCGTTTCTCAGCCGATGAAATCCTTTTGTGCAAGGAACGGCATCACTCACAAAACAAGTCCACCTTTTCATCCAGCAAGCAATGGACAGGTTGAAAGATACGTCGCGACTACGAAGACAGCTCTCAAGAAATTGTCGGCTGAGGGAGGTGATATGCAGGAAAACCTGCAAAGATTCCTGTTCAGACAGCATTTGGTTATCAGTTCCACGGGCCACTCGCCGTCGTCGATCATGCTTGGTAGAGAGCTACGCTCAAGGTTCGATATCATGAAAGAGAAGCCCAGAGCAACGAAGTCAAAGGACTACTCAACCGAGGATCTCAAGTTCCGACCTGATGAAATCGTAATGGTTAAAGATTACCGTGGAAGAAAACCCACTTGGGTCGTAGGAAAAGTGAAGCGTCTCATGGGTTCAACAATGTGCATGGTCGAAACCTCCGATGTTACATGGAAAAGACATTTCAATCAAATGCGAAGGTGTTCGCAAAACCTATCAACGACTTCACGAATAGGAGAGGAGGAGACTGACGACAATATTGCTTCCACACTCGCGTCTTTGGAAAGTCCAGCATCATCCGAATGCTCAGCTGCTGCGTCGGAGGGATCTTTTCACGGCATACATGATGATGTGTGTGGGGAAGCTGAAGACGAATCTCAAGTCAGCAACCAACCAAGTGCAGAGCCAGATAAGATTGTGATAACTAATCAGGAAGACAACACATCGCCGATCCCAACAATTAGACGATCGCAGAGATCAACGAAGGGAGTTCGCCCCGTCAAATTCGAGGCCTAGTCAGATTACCATAACTGTTATTCTGTGACATTGTTACATCATGGAGTACTCGAGAAAACTTGTGGGGGGAAAGTTGTTATGATCCTAAGTTCGAACACTCGCACCAGAAATGATATTGTGATCTCGCGGAACCATTCTGCTTCACGCTCGACAGCTTCTTAATAATAAACAACAGTGAGTCTAGCAGTAGCGTCAGAGACGGACGGCTCCTCATTACTTAGAAAGCGAACTTACAACTCGAAGACGGAATTCTACAGCCCGTTACCTACCAAAACGTAACACCTATGGTCACCACCCGGCCATAACAACAGCTTCTGGGGATCTCATCATTCCCTACGAGCATTTTAGTGAAACTTTACGCGAGGACCATGTTTCCTTCTTCCCCTAGGCTTTTGATAGTTTCTCCTGCTGTCATGTCCGGGCCCGCGGTTGTCACATTGGCTACGTTTTGTGATGCAATGTTCACGTCCGTAGCATTAACTACGAACTCCGTGTAGGTTCTGTGACTCCAGTCACGCTGTTCGATCCCTCTTTGTCATCGACTTCCTCTCCGCCCAGAAGCTCTTTCAGCGTTTCGGTGAGATGATTTCTGATCATGTCGTCTGCTATCGGCACTCCTCTCTCGTCTCTGATCACCGTGACGCTTTAGGGCCTCTCGTCTGTCTTTTTGACGTACGCCCAGAACCTCTTGGCTCTCTGGCTTCTTGGACATCTGATTATGTAGTCGTGAATCCTCTTATCGGCAATTCCATCTGCTATTTGTTTGTTAACATCCCTGACTGCTTTTTGGTATTCTCTACTGATCTCTTCAGCTTCTCCCCCATCTTTTTTCCCTTTCTTCCCTCGCCTCTCTGAGTCATTCTCCGATCTCTTTACGGGTTTTATCCAGAACGCCGGGGATCGGACCGGTCCGCGAAGATCGCTGGATCTCCGAAGATAGCCGACATCTTTTTTATTTATGCCAGCCAGTTCACATACTCTTCGCGTCGGCTTCTGGCTCGGCTACCCCGGGGGAAACCCGGCAGTGGGAAGAATTCCGAGCAGTCAAGTCATGGGAGGGGAACTGCGGGGACATGTGAGTGTTCCTTGCGCACTAGGGCAGCCATGCGTTTCATGGATTGGGGAGCAGGCGTACAGCCCTTGCCCGCGCCGGAGAGTCCGTAGTTGAATCTTGTCATGAGTATGGCTAGCGATTCCTGTGTTTCGAGTATTCTTTCTTCCAAATCTGCAGTAGCTATGCTGATCTCTACGGCTCCGGGATCCGGGAAGTGTGAATGGTTCCCGACCGTTCCAACCACTTCGCCGGTTTCGACGCTAGTGCGGAGTCGTGCCTTGCACGTGTCTTTATATTGACACCTCCGAAATTGCAGCCTGCCGTCCGTGCTCTTTTGCTTGGGTATACATGACGCCCCCGAGAGCTTTCTTCGGCTTCTCGCGGGTTTGTCTCAGGCAGAACATGGGGATTCACTTGAGAATGTACTGAGACGTCCTGAAGCGACATGACTCCATTGCTTGAAAGAGGCTTCAAGAGCCGATGGGCAGAGGTGTTATAGGATCGGGATGGGAGTGAGAGCGCGACATTCTCTATCGCGGAGATCAGTACTCGTCTTCCCGCATCCTTGTTTTCCTCCATACACGAAAGACCTCACGAAGTCATGAGACCAACAGCAATCTGGCACACTTTCGACCTCTAGCGGATGGGAGATGTAAGCAGCAACTCATCTTGGAGGCGGACCCTACATCGGATCACGTAGGATCCTCATAGGATGTCCTCACGTGGTATCTAAACGAATAGCATAGTCAGTCGTTCGATGAGTTTGTGGAGATAACGGCTCCGACTGTTTTTTCAAATTTCCAACTGTGTTCCAACGGCACATGGGAGAGGGTGGGGGCTCTCGAAGCTGGGACGTTGCGGTAGGCATAGGAGGAACTTGGGAACGGATGAATCGGAAAACCTTGAGACTAATAGGAGACCTTCGAGCCCTCATCTGTCACCGAAAAGGGTCTGTAATGTCGGTACATGGCGTTTCGGCCCCGGACATTTCGGCTCGAAGACATTTCGGCTCTGAGACATCTCGGCTCCGGAACTTTTCGGCCCCGAACGGTGACGCTACATTTGTGCGGAGGTCCGATTCGAACGGAGGACCGAATTGAGCGGACAGCTGCGGCGCGCGAGACGCGTATGTGGTTCGAACTTAATTTACTTCGTTCCTTTCAAATGCACCGGTCCCATGCTGACCTATGCAAGACTTCATGGACGCGGGATTCTAGAGTTGGGCGAAGGTAAGATGCGAAGAGCGACCTGGTTTCGAGTCGGACACGATTGCAACCGCACAGATTGCTGTCTGTAGAGAGATTGAGTCTTGTTCCTGTTAAGAACAACCTCGAAATCGGAGGTCATCAAGTTTGTTTCCAAATCCATTCTGGGTAAAGATGACACCCTTCCCCAAACGAACAAACGAGAGAAATTGGCCGCATCCGATAAGGGTACGATCCTGCCACGGGTGCATGCATTCTGGTGGTGTGCTCTCTTGCTGATTGAGGCGGTGGTCCCCACAAGACAGTACTCGCGATCTTCGGATTCAAACTGCATATCATCGAGATCATGATTGATCCTCCATTCGCCTATCGTCCCCAACCCCCCAACTAAATCTCTTCATTTCGCGTAGGGCTCCTGTCAGCCCTTGTGATTCGTGAATACCGTCAAATCCATTGCGACTGCAGACCTCGTTCATCCACAGCATCAGATCGCAGGTTGAAGCTTGAAATATGTGCATGAAATCCTAAGGACAACGAAGAATCTCGATACACATGAGCACCATGCAAAGGCTCATGCACAGATGACCGCCATCGTTAGGCGCCGTGATGTCCGGGGCCGAAATGTCGTGATCCCCAAAGATGTTTAGCCATACTACGACCATATTCTTTCGCGCCAGAGAGCGAATCCGATCGAGTTCTAGACACAGATGAGTATTTCATCTAGGATTCCATCTGGGAATGCGTCTGTATTCAAATCTGGCAGCCGTTGATTCGAAATCTGGGGAACTTCGCAGCTGAGCTGTGAACGGAACATATTATTGCGCGGTGAATTCTTTGATGGAAAAGGGTCTCAACATGTCCTTCACAGCAGCCTTGGAGCGACTACCCGTGCACTATCGCCTACAGCTCGCCTCCGCGTCTTTCTGGCAAGATCGTACCCTTATCGGATGCGGCCATTTTTTTCTCGTTTGTTCGCTTTGCGAAAGGTGTCATCTCCACCCAGAATGGATTTGGAAACAAACTTGATGACCTCCGATTTCGAGGTTGTTCTCAACAAAAACAAGATTCCATCTTTCATCTCTGCCTCAGTTCTATTCTCCAGAATATTGGTGGCGGCTGCAAGAGCAATCTGTGAGGTTGCCATCGTGTCCGACTCGGAACCAGGTCGCTCTTCGCCTCTTGCCTTCGCCCAACTCTGGAATCTCGCGCCCGTGAAGTCTTGCATAGGTCAGCATGGAACCGGTACATTTGAAAGGAACGAAGTGAAATAATTTCGAACCACAGCAGGGTCTTGCGCGCCGCAGCTGTCCGCTCGATTCGGTGCTTCGTTCGAATCGGACCTCCGCACAAATGTAGAGTCACCGTTCGGGGCCGAAATGTCCCGGAGCCGAAGTGTCTTGGAGCCGAACTGTCTCCGAGCCGAAATGTCTAGGGGCCGAAAAGTCCGGGGCTGAAATGATGATGATCATCATCATCATCGTCGCGAGTTTTTCATGACGCAAACCTGCGTAAATTTCCCTGATAACACAGAATCTTCGCGGAACAATTTCTTCCATCGAAGTGGTATTTGATCCACCGTTCCCAATATTATCGAAGAGAGTTGCACTTGAAACCGATTTCGGTTGAGGAGGGACGGCCTGTGAAAATCCCACACGATAACAATCGGTTCGAAACCTGCAACAACGCATGGCCGACAGAGGATCTTGATACTGACGCTCGATCAGGATTTTTCGCGACGAGCTCTCGCGATCTTTCACGGGGTGCATCATCGACTGCCTATTCGAGGTTCCAAGCTGTCTCCTCAGACTCATCTAGACCAGCGGTGGCCAACCGGGGGGCAACCGAGAAATTCGGGGAATTTCGCGAAACGTGCGAATATGACTCCCGATCTGGTCACCGCGGAACTACTCGTTGCTCGACTTCACGTCTCGACGTGGAGACACGCGATTCTCCACGAGAACACAAGGCCAGGCACGTTTCACTTCGGATGGAAAGCATCAGAGATGGTACTCCGGACGTCCTATGCTGCAAGTTAACCAGTCTCTGCTGAGAGCGAGAATTTTGGCGGGCAGTTCCCCACAGCGCTGACGCCTCGGTGAAAATTCAAATGCAGAACGCAGTTGGAGCCGTTGAGCCGCTAACGCTGAGCCGTAATTCGTTGCACGTTGGAGTGTTATTCCATGCGCTGCTCTTCAATTGCAATTCAAGTGAGACTGAATACGTTCCCACCCAACCGTTATTCACAGCAACGAGGGAACGGTCCCGAACATAGACGAAGGGTTTCTTATGTATTCCAAATCTTATTCAAGGTGTTCTGTAACGATAGGGAGATGGGTGAGAACCATCAAAACAACATCCTACATTTCTTCAGTGAGAGAGCGAAAAGTGCGGCGTGTCTGGAAGAGAGCCAAGTCGTTCAGCGAATTCTGGTCGAGAAAGAGTCTCCAATCCCATCCCCAAGCGCGAGCTCTAGGAGGATCGAGAAGAGTCAGGTCGAAGAAAACTCAGAAAATATGACTCAACATATCTGGCATATGGTTTTGTCCAACAACTCGGCTCAGAAATGGAGCCTCGACCGCTCTGCCTTATTCGTTCTCAAGTTTTGACAGACCATTCGATGAGACCTTCCAAACTGAAAAACCATCTTCAAACCAAACATCGAGGAGTGGCCGATAAAACAGTAGATCATTTCGAGAGATTGCAGGATGCCATGCGACTCCAAGTATCTTCCATGAAAAAAATGACTACGTCAGAAAAATCGCTGCTGAGATCTTCGTATATGATAGCATTCGAGATAGCTTAGAAGAAGAAACCTTACTCGATCGGCGAGGATCTGATAAAACCGTGTTTGTTGATAGCCGCTCGCGAGGTTTTGTATGATAAATCTGCGAAGAAACTCCAAGGCACACCCCTATCGCGGACCACCGTCAAACATCGCATTGAACACATATCAAATGACATTGAGAGCCAAATTCTGGACCTTGTCCGGAATCCAGCGCTGTATGCAATCCAAATCGACGAATCAACTGACGTGACGAATAAGGCTCGAGTGTGAGGGAAGGCTGCTAGAAGAGGTTCTTTGTGTTCTCGAAATACCGGGTCGCACGACGGGTTCTGAAATATTTAAAGCTCTGGATGATTATTTCCGACACAACGACATCCAGTGGAAGAACTGCATCGGAATATGTACGGATGGAGCGGCCAACATGAGAGGACGTCTTTCAGGAGTCGTGGCGCGCGTAAAGCAAGTTGGTCATCCTGATACCTCATCAACACACTGCATCATACACCGAGAGCAACTGGTTGCCAAGCGCCTCTCGCCGGAATTGCACGACGTACTGACAGATGTCATTCGTATTGTCAATAAAATACGAACGAAGGCTTTGAATTCGCGCATATATGAAGCTCTTTGTGGAGAGATGGGTTCACAATATTCGCATCCTCTCCTTCACGCAGAAATAAGATGGCTCTCTAGGGGCCGAACTCTGAGCCGACTGCTGACCTTACGCCACGAGGTCACTGCCTTTTTCCGGGAGCAGAAACACTCTAAGTTCGTGGATATTCTGGCCAACAACGTGTGGCTCGCCAAATTTTCCTATCTAGCTGACCTGTTTTCGAAACTCAATGAGCTGGACGTATCCTTGCAAGGGGCTCAAAGCGACATGTTCTCACTCAGGGCGAAAATGGATGCATTCCAGGGGAAATTGACTTTCGGGGAGGCGGCGATACTCAGAGCGGACTATCAAATGTTCCCGAATCTCGAGGAGTTCCTTAGGGAACACAACGTCGACAGTCGAGTGCCTGACATCGTACAAAGTCACCTGGCGGCTCTCCGTGACTCGTTTCTTCAATACTATCCAAAGCAAGAGGATCCAAGACGTGGAAATTTGTGGGTTGGCGACCCTTTCCTGGTGGGCATCGAGGAAGTCAATTTGACTTTGGCAGAGAAATCGAGTCTCAAGGAGCTCGCGGCGGATGATCTTCTCAGAATGACTTTCCAAGCGCCACCACCACCAAGATCTCACTTCTGGGTCGGACTCAAAACGGAGTATCCAGTGCTGTATGCGAAAGCCATGGAGGCGTTGCTGCAATTTACAACAACATATCTCTGTGAAAAAGCGTTCTTGTCAGCAACAGCAATCAAAACCCGACACCGTGCAACACTCGAAATCGCACCGGCTCTCCGTCTCGGCATAACATCCTTGGAGCCACGCTTCACATCATTTCGGAGAGTCAGCAGGAGCAGCAATCACATTGCAATCACCCAAGGATGTGCAATATTTTCATTTCTCATCTCGTCAATTCGCGCAGATCCAATAATGAGATTAACGAAGGAATTAATGTGTCAATGATTTGGAGGAGTAGCTTCTGCCCCTTTACTTTGGATGAGCATGCAGAAATGCGAGAAAAGTAGGGGGGCCACGGGGTTCGGAACTAGTAGCAAAGGGAGCCACGGAGGTGGAAAGGTTGGCCACCGCTGATCTAGACGACTGATTTCGGATTCGTGAGGGGGAATGAGAGCATATCCGCACTCTTGTTATTCTCGGTTTGACAGTGATATTTTGGTGAGCGAACACCCACAAGTTGAATCCGATGAGACACGTGGCGTAAAAAATGACAACAACGCATAGCAGGCGTGATGCTACAACCAAAAAATGAATCGGTTGAGTTTCCTCTGGGGAGGGGATGTCGGTTCCAAGATTTTTTGCTCTACTGAAGCTTCTCGAGGGTTTCTCCTCCCGTGGCTCATCTCCTCCCACAAGGCAAGGGCAGGGAGGCCTCTCCTCTTTGCAGTGCGAAGGCGCTTCTCCCGCTGCGTCGCATTGAGCTCCATTCGCGCCTCCGGTGCTAGTTGGTTTGGCTCCCGGCACGCGGCGGCGAAGCGCGAAACGGCGCCACCAAAGAAGCGAGCTGCGTCAACCGAGCGTTGTTCACATGAGAACATTGGAGAGGGCAAGCGTGCTGGCTGGCGCTTAGTGGTGTACTGCACTTAGGGTCCCGGCAGATGGACTCGAAATAGAACGGGAGGATTGGGTACAACAGCCAGAGTCCAGGTGAATGGACACGAAACAGAGAGAGGAGATTTGGTGAGGTTAGGTCAGGGCCCGGGCGAGCGAGCGAAGCGATGCGAGCGGTTTGACAGCAAGAGCACCCGGAGCAGTGTGGGAGACTGGTTGAGGTTAGAATGAGAGCGAGTCGACGCACAGCACGCGCACCAGGAGCGGTGCCGATGAACTCAGTGGAGTTAGGTTAGGGCCCGGGCGAGCGAGCGAAGCGATGCGAGCGGACTGTCAGCAAGCGCACTCGCAGCAGTGCGGAGGGACGGACTCAGGTCCATGTGAGCTAGATCGCCGTGATTGAATCTCCGGAGGATCGAAGGGGTCTGCATCTGATCCCATCCTCCTCCTCATGGCTGCCACTTTCCCATCAAATGAAATTTACCCGTAAGTTCGCCCGCGCACTCATTCCACTTGAGTTCTGGTAGGAGAGGGCGAGAGACCGGCTCGATGGCGATCGCTCGAAACGCCATTCTGGCGACTTGGCTCTGCCGGGAGCCGAACCGAAAAATTCCGCGCCTCCCTTCAGACAAGGTCAGTCGGCTCAGATATAACTAGATTAGACTGAACATACGATGCTGGCTTTTCACTGAAAATCGGCGTTGACCATTCCCCGTTAATATATCCCTGTCCTCTTCTCTCGATGCCTTGTCTTTCCGACGCAAGGTCGACGACCTCTGTCTAGTTTACCGATTCTTCCATGGGAGATGGTCAGCCGAAATCTTCTCCCGCGCTTCTCCCCTTTCGGTCTCCGTCCGTGTGACCACACATAGTGTCAAACAACACCCCTACTCTGTGCAATTATTCGACAATCGTTCTGCTCAGCTCAACTCTACCTTCTTCCCTCGCACACGTCGCTTTTGGAATGCCCTTCCCTTTCATGCCCTCCCTCCAACCTACAATCCCAAACTCTTTCGAACTTCCATCCTCTCGCATCTTTCAGATAATGAGCCTTAGGTTTTGCAGTGAGTATTATCTTAAGAGTCCCACATTCCGGCTGAATCCCCCGTTTTTCTGGGTCGTGCGTGAATACATTTTTTTCCCATGGCTCTCCTATCTTCTTCCATTGTCGTTTTCCTCTTTTTTCCAAACTAACAGTTCCTTCTGTGAATAATAGGGTCTACCCTTTGTGAGTTGTTCCTCCACATGGAGGAACTTGCAGCCTTGTGAAGATCTATCATGTAGATCAAGGGCCATCGCTCAGAGCCTTCATGCTCTCGTAGCTAGTTTTTTCCCGGAATGTGCCGGCCGGGGCCGACTCTCTGGTGAACGGTGTCCGAAGCGACTATTCTTGCTCAGAGAAATGCCCAGAGATATGTTGAGGGGGCAGTCACAAAGGCGCTTGCTGAGAGATGAGAGACGCGAACTGATTTATTGCGGGAAGAAGGAGGCAACTTCCTCGGTCTCTCCGTTCTCTGTGCTTGGCCAGCAAGAGCTGGCGCTGATTGCGAGGGATTGCCAAGGTTTTGTATCGAGAAATTTCCCTCCGTGATGACGAACGTCATCGCCACTATGGGGATAACTGGAGCGCGAGAAGCGAAACATTGAGGCCAGTTCTGCCGAACGAATGGGTCATTTCTTTCATGTTCTTTCCGAAGTGTAACTGTGAAAAACATTTGAATTCGACATGGGCTTGAATCTAAAGGATTTCTCTTTCTCCTGCTAGGACCTCACAGGTTCGGTCAGTCTCGCGCTCGAGGACAAAAATGATCAGCATTCGCTCGAAGCGTGGACGAAACACCCGCGCTTCGGTCAAACACGATCGAATCTACGGAAACCAGCCTGTGAGGTTGCGATCTAAATTTTATCCCATAGGATCAAGTGATCTCTTTGTTTTGCGCTTGGCCGGAAGCCGCCGAGGCGATTCCGGAACAGCGAGTATCCTGGAGCTCCCCAACATTGGGAGCTGCAGCGAGCCTCCGCGACGGGGACGAGTGAAGCCGTAGCCGGCATGACCGACCACTCCATCACCCCCTTCCGGAAGGTTCACAACACCCTGTCTTTCCCAGTATCAGGAAGCCCATAGAGGGATGATGTATGAGAGGCGATCGCTGCCGAATCCTGAAAACAGTCCTCAGGTTCAGAGTTTGTCGACTCCCTCTACGGAATACGCTGGTATAATGTGAAGACAGCCGCTCTAGAGGGAGTCGAGGCCCAGCGTCAGCGACATGTGGTGGCTGTGAAGCCACTGAGTTGTATCAGGAGAAGAAAAATACAACGACGTTAGGAACACAAAAGTGAATGAGAAAGCGAGTGCTCAACGGAGGACGACCGTCGCGAGAAACGCTCCGTTGAAGTTGATAGCCAGATACGACGGCTACAGCTCCGCTCTTCCACCCGAGCCCTGGGACTCAAAACGTACAAATTGAAATTTCGGGATGGGGTCTCAACTCCTCGAAACTCTCAGTATTTCTTCACCGAGGCTGCTGAACAGTCCTGCATCGTGTGACCCTTGGATGGGCGCCGGCGTTCTGCCGGTGAACTGGAAGATATTCTGTCCGTCGGATCCCTCGCGCTCGGTGGATGCAGTTTTGCTGTCGGTGGACTCCGCTTGATGGGAACACCGTATAATCGAATCACCCGCTTATTCGGATCAGAAGTCGATTCCCCCAATTATCTCAATGGGAAACGCTCCGGTTTATCGGTACAAGGCTCCGCTAATTCGGATCAACTCGGGACGAACGGAATTTTTCTCGGAATGAAAGAATGAGAAGTTTCCGCGATGGGGAACGCATGGCCGAATGAATCACTCTGTTCCAGTCACGAGAGCCTGTGAGGCTCCGAGGTGTCACCATTCAAACCCTGCCAGTTTCGTCGAGCAAAGAGACCGAACGTATTCCGATCTGCTTCCAGTTCAAAATCTCGGGAAATTATTGTCAATCGACGATGATGTCTTGTGCCCCTCGTCGGTTGAACCTCACGAAGATGAGATCGTCCAGGAAATCGCGGCGATTCAAGCTATGTGACTCTGGTTCAGAAAATGGAGAGGAGTGCCGAGAGGCGGGAAAGCCTTTAGCCGTGCATTAAGCCGAGCGACGTATAGAACTACTTCGACGGTTTTTCATGCAAGATTTAGAGGAGGAAAGACCACGATCGTCTTCAGTTTGTGACGACCTCGTTTGTAGAGTCTCGAGGACGAAGAAGAGATGGATCCAAATTGATGATTTTTCCGTCAAGCACTGTAAGCCCAATCGCTCTCAGATATTCCATCAAGTCGTATGTTCAGGGAGAGCTTCATCGTGTTTCCTTAGGTTTCGCATCCCGGGAACAGAGAGCCTAAGCGCCTGAAGAGCCACTCGTGATCTTGAAATTTGAATAGATACATTATTGGCGAAAATCCAGTATCAGGGTTACCCTTTCTCTATTTTCCGCTTGATCGGATCAGGATGGTCTGGTCCCGACGTGTACCGATCAAGCGGAGTCCACTGTATCGGCTCCCGACTCTGAACAGGGGCTGGAGAACACCGACGATTTTTTGACTGACCCTGACTCCTCTGTTCGGAAGAGGGCTCAGATAATTGAGATCATCGACACGAGCAGACCCTATCACTACCCGACGCAGAGAGCTAGGCCAGCCGTCCACAACGAAGCCGCACCCACGAGGCGAACCTCAATGCGTACTCTCGAGCCTGCCTCGTGCTGCCTCCTGAGGTCTCGAACAGGGACAGCGACTTCGCTGATCCACAAAGTCGAACCGTAGGCATGTAGTGGCTCGAGTGGAGGAAGACGGGCGCTGTTTTCCGCCAGTGCTAGACGGCATGCCGCAGAAAAAGGTCCTCCATCCTTGGTTTCCATCAGCCGATGCCGAAGACAAACTCACTTCAAGGTGATGGAAGCAGTGCCACCAATACTGCAGCCAGGACGCGTCGAAGATCCCATCGCGGGAGTTCCCGCATCTAGTCTGTCTGTCCATCGATCGGCCGAAACATTTAAACTGACAGCTATCCATTCCGGGGAGACGAGTTCTGTGTCGTGAATAATTCAGTTCGGGCTGCACTCCCTCCAGGGCACCGGCTGCTGGCGTTCCTCGTTTCTCATCTTATGACGCCCGCGACCTGTCAAGCGATCCATCGGCACGGGTGGAACGTCAGCCAATCCACGGCTTCGCAGAGCGGATTCACCGCTTGCGGCCACTCGAGCATGAGTTTCCGCGAGCGCAGCCCCGCGAGGGAGCTCAATGCGAGCATTAATCCTCGGACAAGGGAGTTTGCCTCAAGTTCGTTGACTGGCATCGTTTTCTGACTTCTTGTGGTTAGCCGCAACGATTGAAGCCTTTCAAACCGGTCGTCCTTGGTTCCCGCATGAGCGGGCGACGACGACGGTTCTCAAGAATCCATGCTGCAGGACTGCGCCGACATCAGGAGGTTTTGGAACCACACGAGAGCACTTAGCATCGTCTAGACCAGTGGTTCTCAAACTCCACTGACCCATCGACCCCCTAGGCGACTTCGTTGAAGTTTATGGACTGCCGTTTTCCAGGGGGTCGACCGTCGACCCCTTGATCCACCTACGTGGATGTTTGGTCAAATACACCCCGGCATCAACTCTGTAAACCGGAGATCGGCCAACGACCCCCTGGGGTCGATATCGATCACTTTGAGATACACTGGTCTAGACGATCCTTGGTACGGGCGGGTATGTTCCGTAGCCCCTACCGGTGGACCGGTGTATCGCATTCGGGGAGCCTCCGGGAGCTGGGCACTCGAACAAACTGCTCCCGGCAAACGTGAGCTCAGAATGCTTCCATCCTCAGAATTTCGGACCGTCTCCCGGCCGTGATTCGCGCTTTCAGCTCCTCCAATCTGCGTGACGTAAGGTTTATGAACAAAGCAAAGTTGGCGGTCGAGTGCTCACCAAACTTCTCTTCAATAATTGCGCGTTCAAATCAGCACGAACAAGGTAAAAGAAAAGAACCCAAACACGAGTGTTGCTCGCCTGTCGGGTACCAGAACCCTTCGTTCTATAACAGTTCAAGTGACCCTGACCCAAGCAAGTTTCTGGGAGTCGCAAGGAGATGTAATGATAACATATTTTGACGGAAAATAATGTCACCTTGAACTTTTTCAGGGAGCCCAGAATACGACAACAATGACCACCCATGAGGATAACGTGTGAGGAAATAGCTATAGCGATCACACCGAAGGCTCACGTGAGCTGGTGGGCATCAAATGGACCGATAAGTTCAGAGATCCGACTCCTGCTGCTCGACACGCGATTGTGCTCGGCAATGGGAGTGGGTGGTTTCGGAACTACGTACGTTCTCAGCGTTCGCCTGCTGAGAGGCATCGATAGGGAAGGTTGCGCTGCTTAAGGTGGTGGTCGGAATCGTTGTACGGTTTTCTGGAGCTTTGTTCGTATCGTCGCCGTGTTCACAGTCGGTTATGTTGTGCGCCGTCTTACTGTGATATAAGCTCATTCACGTTGATCGCTTCTCAACAATCGTGCAACGAATTCGCGTCTCCAGCAATCATCTGCGGTTGGGAGAACTCAGTCGCCAGAGTGCAGTCATAGCCGCAGATTCATGCTGTCCTGATCACACCGGATTGAGGTCTCCTTTTGCTCCTCTTCCAGGCCCCGCGGTCCATTCGCGAATTCTCAAACTGCGGCCGAGGAATGAGAAACTCGTCATGAAAAACTCGATCAACCCGAGGTATCGATTTGACTCTAGCAGCGAACATGGACGGCTTTAATACGGAAGAGCGATGGAAACACGGAAATGAGAACTGTCATTCCAAAAGCGTGTCTCCATTCCCTCGAACGGTCCCCAGTCGTAACTGGCCGTGATCTCCATCGAAATACAGTCGAGAGATTTTCGCAGCGCCTCGCTATATTCGAGAGACGAGAGCTGGACAGTCATGAGCTGAAAGTGCCTCCACGAAACATGACTCTTGAAGTGCCCAATGAGCGTCCTGCTGGCATCGATTAGAGGGGCGCTCCAGTGATTAGAGGAGATTCGTACGTGGGGGAAAGTTCCGGAAACAGCGTGAACACAGAACAGATTCCGACAGATTGGGAATCCACACTGACTCGAATTATGGAAAGCAAGCACGCGAGTAACGGTGAGAACAGTGAGAAGCGCCGACTCTGCAGTTATGGTCATGAGCTTCTCGTTCACTCTTATTGTGACTCAGATCAGTTGAACGGTTTCCGACGCAAGAGTCGAGAGGAGTTCCCGAGGGGGATCATGTCAAACTCACCGAAGGCGGACCCTGAGCTCCACGTGATAGCACTTTCCGGAGCACTTGGAACTGAAGTTCGGTAGAACACTTTTTCAGTGAAACACTGTTCTGACTTCGGTTACAGTCATGAAAGGCTTCTGTGCGACTCCAAGCTACGGCCCAGAGAATCCGGCGAGCGTTTAGCCCTCACTCTCACTTACCCTAGACAGCAAGGTCGCCGCGCTGGCAGCAACAATAACGAGGCTTTTTTCTGCCACCCGGACCGCAGCGCTTCTAACTCATACGCTAACATCTACCGTCGGGGCATGAGCTTCTCCTTCTCTTCCCGGAGCTGGTTTCGTTGTGGGAGTTCCCTCGAGGTCGATCTACCGTGCTCCTGGTCATTTTACTGGGTTAACGTTTTGTTTGATTGAAGCCATGCGACTTTCGAAAACTATTGTCACTAACTCTTGGAAACACGTACATTGCAGTCATGAACTTCGCAGCACTTCTTCGATCGGGAACAACGGGTGGTAGTCGGATGCCCGTTCCCTCGAGACAACACTCACCTAAACTCATTCCGCATAACTCTCCATCCCGACAAACCAAGAGACAAGCAGAGCGATCTCAGTGGGACACGTTCCTGACGCCGACAGCACAATCTCAATCACAGCAACTGTTTCGTGCAGAAAAGATGATATAACCGGAGTCAGATCGCGAATTTTGATAAATTCGGGGCTTTAGTGTGCAAAGGTTATCCAGAAGCTTAAAATAAGGAGCGAAGTCCTTATCGGTTGGAAAGCGACAATCCGACGCCCGCGTAAGAAATTTTTCGTACAGCAAATGAGGCTGACAATGGGATCAAGTATGACGAGTCGCATCACACACATCAGCGTGAAGGCGTGAGTGAAGAGAGGAAGCGCATTCGCTTTTTCTGGTGTTGCTCTGAAGATCCAATGATTCGGTTGTGGCGACGACCTTCGGGAGCAGAACGCAATCGTTGATTCGCGAGCTGGCGACGGTCAGTGGCCGCGCTGCTTCGTGTCGATCGAGCGAGAAGTCTAATAACGGCGCTTCATTACGCGTTCGATCACAGAAATAGACACCGTTCAGTCCGGTCACTCTTGAGTACAGTATCATCGGTGTGAGTGTCAAGCCGCTAGCGCGAGCACACCCGTTCATTTCAAACGATGACAAGTATTCTTTGTCTCGGATAAGCGATCGCGATTCTCCTGTTGAGTTTCCGTACTGCCCTCCTTCCTTCAAGAGCACTCGATGTGCGAGCCTGCCGTTGATTGATCCTCCGTTACTCTATGTGAACTGGACATCCGCTAGTGCACAATCCGCGCAGCTCCCCGACCGGTGGGGACAAATGTACCATCGAGTTGCGTCTTGCCGGCAAGCCCATCTTTTTGTTTTCCGGCTGAACCTCTCAGCCAGCCCTCAGAAGTGTCCCGGAATCACCTTTCGGTATTGCTTCAGAAACACTCCCTATCGCCTCGCGAATCCCATTGCGGGTGGTGGGCTTGGGTCTTAAGATGGTTCAGATTCAATTCTGATATAAATTGAATCCTCTTTTTACCACTCAAGAAATTTGTTGTCCCGGCCGGGGATCGAACCCGCGATTGCTAGCTTAGCGGGGCACCTTGGTGTTGGTTTATGCCACACGGCCAACGAGCCGGGAACATCTATAGCCTAGATCGATCGAGCGGAGTGATTCGCCGTTTATTCGTCTCAATGTTGCAGCGGATTCACTCCTTGCGAGCAAAAAATAACTCACACCGAAACCTCTTCTTCACGAGTGCGGGGCAGCGGCCACTTCTCCCGGGAGTGACCTCAACAGGACTTGGCGTGAGCTCCGAGGCAATTATAGACATGTACACGAACAGCGTTTTGCTCCTTAATTTATTGTCTCCAATATATTTCAACAGCGGTCAAACGGCATACCAACAAAATATCGGATGCACGATGCAAATACAACGGTTCGACGCCGGCACGGACGTCTTCGTACAGTGATTCCATCATCTCTCTTGTGCATAGTCGTCAGCTCGGTCGCAGAGGTGCCGTGTCGTGATGGATTGCTGTCCCGCGATCCCCTCACAAACTCGAGAGTCTAAGAAAATATTTCAATCAACACGTACCTAGGGATATCGCACGGAATCGGCTGAAACTGAAAGGCTATCACCGCACTTTGAGCTCATCAAGAATGCCGACGAGATGCATATTTCCTCCGAGTCTCTTGGTTTCCTCCCGACAAAGTGCGTCTAGCTCATGTAATCGTTCACGAGTGTGTTCCAAACTGCCCAATGATCTGAAAAAAAGCCCAAGGCTGTTTGTCTCTGTCGCTATCTCGATCGGTGATGAACACGGCGACAGAAAACAGCCGCGCAACAGACAGAACTCACCGAAGAATGGAAACAGCATATTTCTTCAGATCTTCATCCTGTGTCCGCTGCCTCAATATACTCAGTATGCGGCCGTCGGCGGGTTCCGTTCGGATCGCGTGGATGATCGGGTAAGAGAACTTGCCCTCAGTGAGATCTTCGCAGAACGTTTTATTCTCCGCATAATCCTCGCTCACTAGATTTTCATAATCATCTCGGATTTGGAAATACAAACCGAAGAGCGCTGGGGAAGAGGTGACAGTTAGGAAACACATACGGTGTTACCGGCGAACTCCCATCGAGCAATATTTACCAGTGAGCTTCGAATAATCTTCTGTGGCTTTCGGGGATCGAGAGAAGACTTGCATCAATTTCACAGCCAACCCGAAGAGGCCACCGGTCTTCCTCCTAACCATGCGCTCGTAGTCTTCAACAGTAGGGCATATCAAGTTATCTCGATAATAGATTTCCATCCCTTGCCCACGATGTAACTCGAGTAATTGCTCACTGAAAACCTGGAATGCAACTGCCGTGAGCAAAGACGACGCTCTCCCGGGAAATTCGGAATACTGATCAATACAGCTCTAGTTTGGCCGCCTGGTTTTGGGCGACAACCCATATCCAACGTGCGGGTGGGACATCTCTTGATATCCCACCCTTGATGATGTTGGAAAAATTTTGAGGCAGGTATGTCGAGCCCGACAGCTTCTTCCAGGATCATGACTTGGCAACAACCCCGAAGTCCAATGTCCTATACGAGGCTCTGAGCCCTGATAAGAGCCCGATTGAGCGATCCAGGGAGAATCGTCGAGTCTGTAGAGATGCACTATGGTTGCTCACATCTGCACGCGAGAGTTACTTCGGACTAAAGCTTTCCTGCCGCCGGGCTGATCAGAATCAGGTCTCTAATTCCGACACTCGAGAGCTTTTGGATGGGACTAGAACCAGAATCGAGTATTCGGATGCCTCGTCGTCGCCCATCTCTCTGTTTCGTCTCGGGAACTCGAGTAAACAATATTGATGATGAGGCGATGATGAGCAAACCCCGTTGAGGTCACTCACTAGATTGGAACGAACTTCGCGGTTCCGTAGCGTGGATGCACCTATGCAGCCTGATACAAATGATGAGACAAGCTGTCCTTGTTCTCGACGAAGGATTCGTTCGGATGATGGTCTCGACGAGGTTATTGAACACTTTTCTACCGCTATTCTAAAGGGCTCCGTTATTCTGTGAACGTCGCCGCAACTAAATCGAGGTACAACAGCGATTATCTTCTGCTGGACCTTAAACTTTGTTAATACCCGTTACCCGATCTGATAGCGGATATCGGAATAGACCAGCATTGACCCGACGTGTCGGTGAACAGAAAATTACGGTATTCTGAAAACGTAGAGCCGAGATATCCGAAGGATTGAACGATACTGTAGCCGCTTCTTTCGCCATACTCTCCCTATGTTTCTCCCCTCTCTCTTTGAAGGAGGCAACGCTGATATCAAGTTGAAGCTCTCACCTGTACGGCTTTCGGGTTCCCCAAATCGAGACACTTTTCCAGTCCGAGGAAGTACACGTAATTTGCTGTATTCAGTGTTGAAGGTATGCCGAATACGCGGTGAGCCGTAGGCACGCCTCTACGTAGACTGCTGTTGTCTTCGATGTCGTCAACCAGTAGAGATGCATTGTGAAGGAGGGAGACTATATCAGCAATACGATCACAGAGCTTTGCATCGACCTCGAGCCACAGATTGAAGGCTTCTGTGAGTTTTTTCCGAACGTTTTTGCCAGGTACGGAAGCGATGTATTCGTATGACTGAAAAGAGATAGGTTCATCAACGCGCGTCATCGATAGCGCTAGAGGAATTGTTCCGAAATACGAACTAGGGCGCTAGCGACCAATCCCTATGAGAAGAATTCGCGGAATGATTGGCCGTTCTCTCAGAGGATCTGGCCTCGGCGAATGCATCAGCTTCGGCGGATATCGGAAAACTTTCCCACTCATGGCCGGCATTGAGAATCCGCTCGTCTTGCTGACCAGGAACTGAGCATCACCCAACAGGCTCCGGGAATGTTCTCTAGGTGCCCTTCATTTGTGCGGGCTCCGATTGGAAACGTCACTTCGCTGAATTCATACGCCTCTCTTGGGAGATCCATGTGATTCTCAATCGCGAGATCACTAACGTCGTTATATTCCAGTGATCCAACATGCGCCGTACACCACATCATACGAAGAAGCTCTCGCGCGTCGATACCCTTCAACAGTCTTTCGAGCTGTAGAGGGGAACGGATCACTTGGCGTCCTTATCCGCCAGACGCGGAGAACTCGCCAGTTACCGGAGTCAATCTCCCGCAGATAAGACGCCCTGGGGTGGCAAAATCTGAGTACCGGTTATTATTACCGTATATACCGTATATTATTACCGGTCATTCAGGAACGGCACCGCGCATGCTGTGGGAAGCATCAGGTCACGGAGGCGAGGGTCAGAACTATGCCTTTACCGACAAGAGATGTAGGGCAATTTCGTCGACTCGCCCACGCGGGGGATTCGCTGCATCCAGCTTTTTGAAAGCGAATGGCTGCCACAGAAACTGTTAGTGACTCACTCACGAGCGAGGCATCGTTCAGCCCACTTGTGGAATGAATACCAACCAAACTAGGAGCAACCCAGAATCCTGATTCTTCCCGAGCGATCAAAAGGCTGCCGTGAAGAATCCCCTACAAACTGGCGGTCAGGACCTGAGGGGAGCCCGAATCGAGCAAGATCCGCTCCTTACCCCGAGCGTGCACAAGGAGTTTGCGGTAACTGTTTCACGCCGATTTTCTTTGAATATATACGGGCATGTCAAAGGTGCGTCGGGGGTAACATGGAGGCGTATGGGACTTCTCCCCATACGGCCGTGGGGCTTCAGGAAATGAAGGTGAAATCCGTTCAACCATCATCGGCATCATTATCACACCCCTTAGCCTCACTCTAAAGTTACACACTCACTCTTTTTCGGCCTCAAAGCAGGTGAGAATCGAGAGGGAGATTGATTTTGTATTCATCTGGTTCCAGCCTAAGAAACGGAACGGATTACATGAGGTGGCGCAAAAGTAGCCTCACGGATGGATGCAGTGAGAGCCCCGGATCGAGCGATACCTGAGCGGTGGTAATAATCCACGAAGAAACATTCTACTCAGAGGATCCGCTCACAAGAAACATCTGATGGACGAGAAAAATAAGCGCTCGGAACTGGAATGGTTCAGCGAAAGAGAAAAGCTCCTAATGCAGGCTCGAAAACGGTATCGCTGCCAACAGGAAGCTCGCTTAACGTCAGCTGCAGATCCATGTCGGTCGGAAGGTAGGGTGCCGAAACTGGTTGTAGATCAGCGAGTGCAGTCTTAAGACGCTGATCGAGTAGTCATGGTAGACACATCGAGCCCTCAATATCCAGGGGCTGGATCAGACTCGTTGCGCCCCTCAAGAAAATCTTGAGCATGATTTCCTTGTGAGGAAGGCTATACAACTGAGTATCTTCAGAGTGGGGCTGAAGGATGTGATGGTGATGATGATTGTACGAATTTCATCTTCATTCTTTGAGCCCTCACGGCCGTATGGGGAAGAGTCCGATACGCGCCAAATGTTGCCTCTGACGCACCGTACATGCCCATCATTGTATCATAAAAATCGTCCTGGGGCATTTAAAGCACATTCCTTCTCAGTCTAGTTTTCCGCGCAGGGGAAGTCCGCCTTCCGAGCGATTCGGGGCACGATTTACGATTGAGATACTCAATCGAGATTCGATTTCAAGGACCAAGAACATCTCTGCGCCAGTGAGTTCGAATCAGCGAATATTTCCTTCGAAATCCGCGGAGACCCGCTTGAGGTCGGACCTCGTTCGATCGCCTTGAGAACCAGCTGGTGCTCTTTGAATCCACGGGCGAAACTCTGGTGAAAGTTGACCTCTTCCAAATGTTTGAGGGCATAAACGTCTGCTCCTGATTGCCAAAGTCGTCAATCATGTCCGTCTCGATCGGTGACCGCTTTTCCTCGAACTATGGTCGGCCCAGATGGCAACTTCGATCATCGACCATCGTTCATCTGGTCACGTTCGGCCTGAATGCAAGAGTTGACAAACTACTAGGCACTTTTTACGCGCTCAGAAAAGAAATGGGATATTGGTGTCCAGAGCTGAGGATCGCCAGCTTCATTGCCAAAGATGTAGGATGGGTGAACGCCCACCCTTTGGTGATCAGCTAGGACGTCAAGGTCTCTGAACTACGGATCGGCGACACAGTCGCCCTGTTCGCCATGGTCACCTATAGAACCTCTCCTCAGCACCATGAAATTCCTGAGTAGGATGATTCCCGACGGAGATGGCAGCGAAGACTCCCAAATCGCCGAGTCCTGTATAATGCGGCGTTGCTCCGGATGAGTAGTACGCTGCGTTCGGAGTCGAGTTCTTCTTTCTAGTCGACTAGCAGCAAATGCGGGGGCGCTGATTCGGGTCGCAAGAAGATAGAGATAAGCGACCTCTTCTCCATGGTAGGATCGAAGCAAGCGAGCCGGAGTTCGGCAATGCTCTCCTCTCCCTCTCTGTTTTCGGCTGAACCTCTCAGCCAGCCCTCAGGAGTGTCCCGGATTCACCTTTCGGTATTGCTTCAGTAACACTCCCTATCGCCTCGCAAATCCCATTGCGGGCGGTGGGCTTGGGTCTTAAGATGGTTCAGATTTAATTCTGATATAAATTAAATCCTCTTTTTACCACATAAGAAATTTGTTGTCCCGGCCGGGGATCGAGCCCGCGATTGCCTCCTCTCCCTTCAGACCGATACTTCCAAGAAGGTCAAAGTTTCCTGAGGCTCTTTCTGACTATGAATGTGCAATCGCTCCTCGAATTCATCTCACGACGAGGAACCCCTCAGCGCGGACGATCGAGAGCTTCGAGGAAAATGTTCGACACAGGGCTTCCAGCAAACATGTCCCAGCATGATTCTTGCAGAGATGACCGCCAGTCGTGCTCCCCGGTGCTCGGTGACCTATTGGGTTTCCATCGGGAAGCCGTTAGGGCATGAATCGCTTCTTCGCTTGGAACCGTAGGCAAAGGGCAACGACGTTGGGTTAGACAATCCAATCTCGAATCGAGGCCCAGCCGCTCAGTGGCTGCGAGCTTTGCAAAGAAGCGCAGGAATGATTGCAGCTTTTGGAATGCAAATGGGAGCCGAATTCGGAGTCAAGGTCCTAGAAAGCCATCGTTATTGGGCTGGAGACTTTCGGATAACTTTCGCGATTATCGAGAACCCCACGAGAGCTGAACTGACATAACTGTGGAGTTCGAGCACGTCTGGGCTCCAATGCTCCGCCCCGCAACAAAGTTGGACAAAGCTTTTTTCGGAAACACAGTGCAGCTGCTGTTCTTCCGGAGTCACACTGGACTCGGTGCCTGAACTTTTTTTCTCATGAAACATTCGTGGAGAATTGACACGACACCGAATCTTCTCCGAGCGGGGGGTGAAACGCTCCGTCACTACAGAAGTGATGACTAATCATTGCTCCTCTTCGACGAGTAGACAAATCGTCTCCTATAAGCCGGACTCCGGAGAACTTGATTCCCAACTTCTCCGTTTTAACAACACTCATGCGTCGAGTGACTCAATTACTCCAAGATAGTGAGGGTGTTATTCTTAACAAATGAACACCGCGGTGCTTCGAATCGTCACCTCCCTCTGAATTGAGTCAAGTGTCACACGTGGTACGTATTACTAGAGGAGGGAGCTGTACTGCCAATCTAGACGTCCACCCCGGTTTTCGAACCGAGTTATCGCTCCACCTGTTGCTTCACTAAAGGACCTCAATTGTTACCTGAAGGAGAACTTTTTCCTCATCAATGAAGGGCGGGATTCGGTGGCAATCATGCTGCTGCTGATTCCGTTCGTGCGCCATAGACAAATCAAACAAAACTCGCCAGTTTGAACTATCGAGGACTATGCACACCCAATGTAGTGCTGAACTGTTCCGAGCGGCAGAGAAAAAACTAACCGCTGGAACACGGCTGTTGTGGCTCACACACACACCCACAGAGAGCGCACTCGCCTGCGGTGGCGGCTAACATACTAAACGGCGGAACCTAACCTTCGGAGTTAAAACGAGACAAGAGCGCGCTGAAACGACGATTTACATCATCACCTCGTCCTGGGGTGATGAGTTGATGAGTGATGATGCGAGCAGCGAAGTTGGTCAATCGGGATGTTGGGACGGATCAAGCTCTCCGAGAAGACTATAATGAGCTGCGGGCCGCTGGAACAGGTTATCTTCGACCAAGGCTCATGGCGGACGTCCAAATCGTGGGAAGCGTTGATGTCAACGAGAGAACTATTCATGTGAAGATCTATACACAACATCCTGTTGAGAGGCAACTTGAATGAGTCAACTGGGAACCAGTGGCGTAGCGTGACCTCGTGAAGCCCGGGGCGAAGCTCCGATGTGATGCCCCCTCGATCGCGCACCGTATGCCTTGCTGTGTGAATCTGGGGTGTATCTGCCGACTCCCTATATCCATCGACGTCTCTGCAACAATAAGCTCGGTCGAGTTATTATAGCTCGGTGCAAGCTCGAGCCAATGTTGTTTTCCTCTCCGACCCGGAATCGATTCAAAGTTATCGACAGCTCATGATTGCTCCGTTTTAAAGCGGTCTCGAGCCACCTGAACCTTCTAGTTCGAAAGCTTGTGCTACGCTTACAATGAACCGATCACAGCGGCGTCATTCCCTCGTTTGACAACCGGAGGAGATGAGGGGGCCATTGCCCCCCCAAAACTCTTCGATAATATTGGGAAGGGTGGATTATATTCTACTTTAATGGACGAAAAAGTTCCACAAAGATTCAGTCTTATCAGGAAAGTCTCACAGGTTTGAAAACCATGTTGATTGCGTCATGAAAATCTCGAGACGATGATCATCATCACATCCTTGCCCCCCCCCAAAAAAAAAAGCTGGGTACGCCCCTGCTTGTGAGTCGCCCTACGACATGTCATTCGTCTTACGTCGACCGCGTCCGAAGTCATTGGGGACAAACAAACAGATCCTGGATTATCGTGTACAGAATATTTTTCTGGGGAATCAGACGCTGGATCGACGCAATTGTCACGCCCAAATCCGCGCTATTCATGGGCGACTTCATCGAGATTCGTTCAAACGTCCATGCTCACCTCCGTGAGGACGACATGAGTGGCGCTAGGACAGGTCACGTGGAATCAAAACGACTGCCCGCGAGAGTCGGTCGCAGAAGGATTCCCCATGCGAGTTTGTTCTGCCAGTGTTCGGGGTCTGTGTCATCACTGCTTGCGAACACCTCGCAACAATAGAGCAACAGAAGAGGACATATACGAAAAGCTCCGGACGACACTTAAGTCTGGAGTGAGACACCATCGGAGTTGTACACGGATCCAGCACAAGGCTCGGTTGTTATCTTACCGCGAATGTGTCTCCTCGCTGACTGAAACGAAATGAAAAAAACGAGGTGCAATGTGCCCGACAGCGCATCAATTGAGACAGACAGACTTCGAGCGAAATTTGGCGTATCAATTCCAATGAATATTGAGCCATGCGTCGCAGTTGAGAGGTATTTCAGCGAGTCGAATCGGGTCATAAGTCATGATAATCACGAGTCCAGAAAAACTCGGCGCATTAGAGGTTTTGAGCATCGAGAGGTTCTATCCGAGTATTTTTTCTTTCTACTCGCTTACATCCTGCCGGTTACTGGAAGTATATCCCCCGACCCCAACGTTAATTTAGCGGCGAGTGAAATTCCTCAGGAACACACGCGTGGAGGTGCGAGCGTGCGCTTTGACGGACAGAGATAGCTCCTTCATTCTTCGCAGACTGCGGAGGCAGAGCGATCCGCCTCTGACATGGAAGGGATGATGATGTGCATATGAAAAATCAATGAGCACGCTGTGATAGGCGACATAGACATGTGACCCCTATTACTGAGTACGGCCGTAACGGCATATTTCGGCTCGTATCGGGCACGTCACGTCTCAGTACGGTCCGTCACGTTCCCTCTAAGCTGGCAACTTGAGGAGTTCTCTCACTTTCGTATTCCTGAAACGTCTAAGAAATTGCCTATTTCTATCCCTGTCGCGCTGTCCTCTGTTTCCATCATAATGAATAATCATGTCATGGCCTCCGCTCTTCAGTATGCGATAGGGACGAGAAAATCACAGTGGAGCGCTTCCTCCTCCTCCGAACCCTTCGTTGGCGTGTGAACTAAATCCTATGGTGATACTTACCCCCGCTTCGGGTTCCGGAGTGGTAATTCTCCGCATGGTTGCGCAACATGATCTTGACGTACATGATTCGTCCAGATCTCTCGTCATTTGAAGGTTCACGGGAGTGATGACGAATTTTCCTCGCTCTGCTGAAGGCTCTGCCGGAAGAAACAGTAGGCGGTTGGATACAGTCTAAACTAGCTATTAACTCGTGCAGAGGAGAATCCACGGAATTCAGCTGCCTCGCTCCTTCGTCATCAAACATCTTTTCGGCTTCTTGCTCGAATCCCAGACAGGAACCTCCGAAGGATCTATCGGATTCGTCCGAGAGTCTTCTCTGCGTTTTCCTCTTGGTGTTCTCTCTCCACGCTCTTGCTTGTTGTTGGGAGCATAACGATTCGACTAGCTCGAGTCGTTTGTTACAAAGAACTGGGCTCAACGCCGATTCGGCTAGCGGCTATCGAAATCGGGGGAATGACAGAATCTTTAAGGTATCTGCGGATTTTCGAAACTGGTTGAGGTCTTTGTATAAGCTTGTGGCTCACGGACCGACAGATCAGCTTGGCGAAGGCAGAGTCGAGGGAATACAGTGTTTCCACAGGGCTCTGTAAAGAAATATATTAATGTATTCCACATCCTACAAGCATCTTCTGAGGAATGGGAACGACCGATCTCCCAATCTCATATGTGAACACAGCGTCAGAGAAATTATGTGTAAACAAAGCGTGAGAGATCTCTTGCGGAGAACACCTCAACGGATCTTCCAAGGACGGCAAAGGCCTCGATCATCCCAGCGACAACTCTGATATCAGCGCTCTTCACCGGGAAACTGTCTTCCTCATTGGAGAACACAGTAGGCATTTGCGGCAAGAGAACAAGAGACCTTTGCAGCATAGTTCCCAGGCTGATCCATCGGGTTGAACAATGGAGAAAGACTTATCCTTGATCCAGACTCGGATTCCAGAGTTCTTTGCGTCTAGAATGCCGACGAGCGGCCAGGCGTGTTCGGTTGGGCTCCTCACGAAGTAGCGGCAGGCGGTCCTGACCCAGTTGACTACTCGGCCGAACGGTCCATTTAACGAACTCACATCTTCCGTGTTTTCCTCATCATGCATGATGTCTCGCTGCTCCTCCCAACCATCGGGATCGCCGGAACTTTGATAGCCAACGAATTCATCCAAGCGGTGATTTACATCGTCGAGAAGTTTCGAGCCCAAGGTATCAAGTACTGCAAGATGTATTGCATGAGCGGAGCAAATTTGTCAGAACAAAGAATGAGGAGGAGCCGCATTTCGGAGGAGTTTGCCTTAGCGGATCATGCAACTCGCGGCGTCCGTCGTGATTCGTGATGCCTCTGATGTCGGCAGTGGCGTAGCCAGGATTTCCTCTGCGGAGGGGCTGAAAATATTGTCCGTCCGCCTACCTCACACGCGTTCCGTAAAACCCTGACGAAACCTTCCCCTTATCTTCTGTAGAGCCATTCATAAAGAATCTATGAAAGAATAAAGAAATTCATAAAGAAATCTATCCATTCATGGAGTCCGACGAGAACGATGGGATCGCCTTGTTAACAACAACAGGAGAGCTTGCTCCATGGTCTTCATCGATCGTCTCTACCATTCTACATCACCCCAACCGGACCAATGGACTGCGGTTCCTGCCATGGAGGCACCTTAGCCCTCTTCATATGGTCAGCATCGTCCCTAAAAGTATCTTCGACCTATCGGTACATGTTGTCAATTTTCTGTGGAGCAGTTTGCGCTGTACCGATCAGAAGTTTTGACTGAAATCAAGGAATATCGTCGCAGCTTGAAGAATTTCTTCGGCTGTCTCCGGAGTGTCCCTCGTTGGTTCTGCTGCATGTCCATTGATATGACATTGAAGCGCTCCATCGAGCTTCTAAGGAGCTCGTGTTGTGGTTTTCACTTCAGCTCCACAAAATCCACATCGAATGTTGTCTTCGGATGCTTCTGAAGCCCTTCTCGTGGACTGCGTATCATCTCCATGGATCTGACTCTGAACTGCTCCGTTTCTAATGGACGGACCTCTATGCGTTAGTCGACTTTCGGAGACGGTCTTGTGGCCTCTTGAAGACGGTCTTGTGACCTCTTGAAGACGGTGTTGTGGATTCCTGAATACGGTTTCGTAGACACCTGTATACGTCTAATCACGTCCTCAGACTCAGAAGAGTACAGTCAGATCGATCTTGGAAGTTATCCCGTGAACTCCGAAGAGCATGGTCAGACCGATCCCGGAATGAGCTCGATAGACTCCAAAAAGGCCGATATGCCTGCTAAATACCATGGGTAAACTCTTCGAGAAGGTTATCGTGGAAAGGGTCTACGGGGAAATCGAGGAGCTGGGGGCTCTGTCGGGGAAACGATATGGGTTCAGAAAGGGATTATCAACAGTGGACGCTGTAGGGTGGGTTCCGGAGAGGGCAAAAAGCACCAAGACAAGGGGTTTCGTTCCATTGGTTTTGCTGTATGTGAAAAATGCTTTCGATTCGCTGAAATGGGGGAAGATTTTACAGGCGCTAGGGTATAAGGGATTCTCGGGATATCTGTTGAGGATCATATCATCGTACTTGTGGGATAGGGGGATCAGCACGGACGGGGGTGTACATATATAAAGTCACGGCGGGGGTTCCGCAGGGTTCCATTTTGGGACCTACTTTGTGGAATCTTGCGTATGACGGGCATGCCGCTCCTCACGCGCATCGTCAGTACGTTTCGCCGGGTCCAATGAGTTCATGACGGAAAAAGCGGTCACGCAAGAGCTCGACATTGAGAACAATTCCAATATTCGTCGAGCGGTATTGGAATATTGCCACGTAAGAGATGAAGGGACTCGGGAGCGTTCGGAACTAAGTTACATAGTCGGCAGTAGGTGGGCTTCCATTGGTGAGCGGAGTTTGACTTTCGAAGGAATAACGGGGCGATTATCACGGGGTTTTGAAGCTGGATTTGCCGAAGGGAGCCGAACTGCTGGCGTACGCCGATGACCTGGCGTTGATGGTGACGGGGAAAACGGAAGGGGACGTACAAAGGGTGGGGAATCTGGCATTAAAGATGATCCATGAATGGATGGGGCTAATAAGCCTGGAGCTGGCGCCGCACAAAACTGAAGCATTGTATCTGATTGGGAAGAAGAGGGCAAAGAAGATCAAGCTGAACTTGGGGGGGGGGGGGGGGGGGGGACCGACTCGGGTCCTCTTCTCAAGCCAGCAACTGGCCGCTGGCAACTGGTGCTCCGCTTCCCATGCCCAAGTCAGAACTATTTCTTGGATCATTTCGGTGGGTTAGAAACGTCCGTTGATGATGGATATCCGTTCCCGAGTCAAATATCAATTCCCAAGTTCCGAGTCTCGGAAATTCATGCCTAGGAGCATATTGAAAAGTATGGTTAAGTTGGTCTCGTGATCACCCCTCCAGATCCAGAGAAGTATGATCAGACTGGTCTCGGAATCACCTCTGCAGACTTGGAAAAGCATGATCAGATTGGTCTCGGAATCACCCCTCCAGAGCTGGAAAGTGATGGTCAGATTGGTCCCGAATCACCCCTCCAGAGTTGAAAAGTAATGCTTAGATTGGTCTCGGAATCGCCCCCATCCAGAGTTGGAACATAATGGTCAGATTGGTCCCGGAATCATCCCTCCAGAGTTGGAAAGTGATGGTCAGATTGGTCCCGGAATCACCCCTCCAGAGTTGGAAAGTGATGGCCAGATTGGTCCCGGAATCACCCTGCAAGAGTTGGAAAGTAATGGCCAGATTGGTCTCGGAATCACCCCTCCAGAGTTGGAAAGTAATGGTCAGATTAGTTTCGGAATCATCCCTCCAGAGTTGGGAAGTAATGCCCAGATTGGTCCCGGAATCACCCCCCCAGAGTTGGAAAGTAATGCCCAGATTGGTCCCGGAATCACCCCTCCAGAGTTGGAAAGTAATGCCCAGATTGGTCCCGGAATCACCCCTCCAGAGCTGGAAAGTAATGGTCAGATTGGTTTCGGAATCACCCCTCCAGGGTTGGAAAGTAATGCCCAGATTGGTCCCGGAATCACCCCTCCAGAGCTGGAAAGTAATGGTCAGATTGGTTTCGGAATCACCCCTCCAGGGTTGGAAAGTAATGCCCAGATTGGTCCCGGAATCACCCCTCCAGAGTTGGAAAGTGATGGCCAGATTGGTCCCGGAATCACCCCTCCAGAGTTGGAAAGTGATGGCCAGACTGGTCCCGGAATCACCCCTCCAGAGTTGGGAAGTAATGCCCAGATTGGTCCCGGAATCACCCCTCCAGAGTTGGGAAGTAATGCTCAGATTGGTCCCGTAATCACCCCTCCAGAGTTGGAAAGTAATGCCCAGATTGGTCCCGGAATCACCCCTCCAGAGTTGGAAAGTAATGGTCAGATTGGTCTCGGAATCACCCCTCCAGAGTTGGAAAGTAATGCCCAGGAGGGGTGATTCCGGGGTCAATCTGAGCATTACTTCCCAACTCTGGAGGGGTGATTCCGGGGTCAATCTGAGCATTACTTCCCAGCTCTGGAGGGGTGATTCCGAGTCCAATCTGAGCATTACTTTCCAACTCTGAAGGGGTGATTCCGGGGTCAATCTGAGCATTACTTCCCAACTCTGGAGAGGTGATTCCGAGACCAATCTGAGCATTACTTCGCAACTCTGGAGGGGTGATTCCGAGACCAATCTGAGCATTACTTGCCAACTCTGGAGGGGTGATTCCGAGACCAATCTGAGCATTACTTCGCAACTCTGGAGGGGTGATTCCGGGGCCAATCTGAGCATTACTTTCCAACTCTGAAGCGGTGATTCCGAGACCAATGTGAGCATTACTTCCCAGCTCTGGAGGGGTGATTCCGAGACCAATCTGAGCATTACTTCGCAACTCTGGAGGGGTGATTCCTGGACCAATCTGAGCATTACTTTCCAACTCTGGAGGGGTGATTCCGAGACCAATCTGGCCATTACTTTCCAACTCTGGAGGGGTGATTCCTAGACCAATCTGAGCATTACTTTCCAACTCTGGAGGGGTGATTCCGAGACCAATCTGGCCATTACTTCCCAACTCTGGAGGGGTGATCCCGGGACCAATCTGAGCATTACTTTCCAACTCTGGAGGGGTGATTCCGGGACCAATCTGAGCATTACTTTCCAACTCTGGAGGGGTGATTCCGAGACCAATCTGGCCATTACTTCCCAACTCTGGAGGGGTGATCCCGGGACCAATCTGAGCATTACTTTCCAACTCTGGAGGGGTTATTCCGGGACCAATCTGAGCCTTACTTTCCAACTCTGGAGGAGTGATTCCGAGACCAATCTGACCATTACTTTCCAACTCTGGAGGGGTGATTCCGGGACCAATCTGACCATTACTTTCCAACTCTGGAGGGGTGATTCCGAGACCAATCTGACCATTACTTTCCAACTCTGGAGGGGTGATTCCGAGTCCAATCTGAGCATTACTTCCCAACTCTGGAGGGGTGATTCCGAGACCAATCTGAGCATTACTTCGCAACTCTGGAGGGGTGATTCCGGGGCCAATCTGAGCATTACTTCCCAACTCCGGAGGGGTGATTCCGGGGCCAATCTGAGCATTACTTTCCAACTCTGAAGGGGTGATTCCGAGACCAATCTGAGCATTACTTCCCAGCTCTGGAGGGGTGATTCCGAGACCAATCTGAGCATTACTTCGCAACTCTGGAGGGGTGATTCCGGGGCCAATCTGAGCATTACTTTCCAACTCTGGAGGGGTGATTCCGGGGCCAATCTGAGCATTACTTTCCAACTCTGAAGGGGTGATTCCGAGACCAATCTGAGCATTACTTCCCAGCTCTGGAGGGGTGATTCCGGGACCAATCTGAGCATTACTTTCCAACTCTGGAGGGGTGATTCCTGGACCAATCTGAGCATTACTTTCCAAATCTGGAGGGGTGATTCCGAGACCAAT
This sequence comes from Phytoseiulus persimilis, assembly GCA_037576195.1. NCBI lineage: Eukaryota > Metazoa > Arthropoda > Arachnida > Mesostigmata > Phytoseiidae > Phytoseiulus > Phytoseiulus persimilis. The sequence continues at coordinate 27,912,787 of CM075104.1, read as the reverse complement.
CTGGCCATTACTTCCCAACTCTGGAGGGGTGATTCCGGGGTCAATCTGAGCATTACTTCCCAACTCTGGAGGGGTGATTCCGGGGCCAATCTGAGCATTACTTTCCATTTCTGAAGGGGTGATTCCGAGACCAATCTGGCCATTACTTCCCAACTCTGGAGGGGTGATTCCGAGACCAATCTGAGCATTGCTTTCCAACTCTGGAGGGGTGATTCCTGGACCAATCTGAGCATTACTTTCCAAATCTGGAGGGGTGATTCCGAGACCAATCTGGATATTACTTCCCAACTCTGGAGGGGTGATTCCGGGGTCAATCTGAGCATTACTTCCCAACTCTGGAGGGGTGATTCCTGGACCAATCTGAGCATTACTTTCCAAATCTGGAGGGGTGATTCCGAGACCAATCTGGATATTACTTCCCAACTCTGGAGGGGTGATTCCGGGGTCAATCTGAGCATTACTTCCCAACTCTGGAGGGGTGATTCCGGGGCCAATCTGAGCATTACTTTCCAACTCTGGAGGGGTGATTCCGAGACCAATCTGACCATTACTTTCCAACTCTGGAGGGGTGATTCCGAGACCAATCTGGCCATTACTTCCCAACTCTGGAGGGGTGATCCCGGGACCAATCTGAGCATTACTTTCCAACTCTGGAGGGGTTATTCCGGGACCAATCTGAGCATTACTTTCCAACTCTGGAGGGGTGATTCCGAGACCAATCTGACCATTACTTTCCAACTCTGGAGGGGTGATTCCGGGACCAATCTGACCATTACTTTCCAACTCTGGAGGGGTGATTCCTAGACCAATCTGAGCACTACTTTCCAACTCTGAAGGGGTGATTCCGAGACCAATCTGAGCATTACTTCCCAGCTCTGGAGGGGTGATTCCGAGACCAATCTGAGCATTACTTCGCAACTCTGGAGGGGTGATTCCGGGGCCAATCTGAGCATTACTTCCCAACTCTGGAGGGGTGATTCCGGGGCCAATCTGAGCATTACTTTCCAACTCTGAAGGGGTGATTCCGAGACCAATCTGAGCATTACTTCCCAGCTCTGGAGGGGTGATCCCGGGCCCAATCTGAGCATTACTTCCCAACTCTGGGGGGGTGATTCCGGGGCCAATCTGAGCATTACTTCCCAACTCTGGAGGGGTGATTCCGGGGCCAATCTGAGCATTACTTTCCAACTCTGAAGGGGTGATTCCGAGACCAATCTGAGCATTACTTCCCAACTCTGGAGGGGTGATTCCGGGGCCAATCTGAGCATTACTTCGCAACTCTGGAGGGGTGATTCCGGGGCCAATCTGAGCATTACTTCCCAACTCTGGAGGGGTGATTCCGGGGCCAATCTGAGCATTACTTTCCAACTCTGGAGGGGTGATTCCGGGGCCAATCTGAGCATTACTTCCCAACTCTGGAGGGGTGATTCCGGGGCCAATCTGAGCATTACTTTCCAACTCTGAAGGGGTGATTCCGAGACCAATCTGAGCATTACTTCCCAACTCTGGAGGGGTGATTACGGGGCCAATCTGAGCATTACTTCCCAACTCTGGAGGGGTGATTCCGGGGCCAATCTGAGCATTACTTCCCAGCTCTGGAGTGGTGATTCCGAGACCAATCTGAGCATTACTTCGCAACTCTGGAGGGGTGATTCCGGGGCCAATCTGAGCATTACTTCCCAGCTCTGGAGTGGTGATTCCGAGACCAATCTGAGCATTACTTCCCAACTCTGGAGGGGTGATTCCGGGGCCAATCTGAGCATTACTTTCCAACTCTGAAGGGGTGATTCCGAGACCAATCTGAGCATTACTTCCCAACTCTGGAGGGGTGATTACGGGGCCAATCTGAGCATTACTTCCCAACTCTGGAGGGGTGATTCCGAGACCAATCTGAGCATTACTTCCCAGCTCTGGAGTGGTGATTCCGAGACCAATCTGAGCATTACTTCGCAACTCTGGAGGGGTGATTCCGGGGCCAATCTGAGCATTACTTCCCAACACTGGAGGGGTGATTCCGGGGCCAATCTGAGCATTACTTCCCAACTCTGGAGGGGTGATTCCGGGGTCAATCTGAGCATTACTTACCAGCTGTGGAGGGGTGATTCCGAGACCAATCTGGCCATTACTTTCCAACTCTGGAGGGTTGATTCCTGGACCAATCCGGCCATTACTTTCCAACTCTGGAGGGGTGATTCCGGGGCCAATCTAAGCATTACTTTCCAACTCTGGAGGGCTGATTCCGAGACCAATCTGACCATTACTTTCCAACTCTGGAGGGGTGATTCCGAGACCAATCTGGCCATCACTTTCCAACTCTGGAGGGTTGATTCCGAGACCAATCTGGCCATTACTTTCCAACTCTGGAGGGGTGATTCCTGGACCAATCTGAGCATTACTTTCCGAATCTGGAGGGGTGATTCCGAGACCAATCTGGCCATTACTTTCCAACTCTGGAGGGGTGATTCCTGGACCAATCTGAGCATTACTTTCCAACTCTGGAGGGGTGATTCCGAGACCAATCTGGCCATTACTTCCCAACTCTGGAGGGGTGATTCCGGGACCAATCTGACCATTACTTTCCAACTCTGGAGGGGTGATTCCGGGACCAATCTGACCATTACTTTCCAACTCTGGAGGGGTGATTCCGAGACCAATCTGACCATTACTTTCCAACTCTGGAGGGGTGATTCCGAGTCCAATCTGAGCATTACTTCCCAACTCTGGAGGGGTGATTCCTGGACCAATCTGAGCATTACTTTCCAACTCTGGAGGGGTGATTCCGAGACCAATCTGGCCATTACTTCCCAACTCTGGAGGGGTGATTCCGGGACCAATCTGACCATTACTTTCCAACTCTGGAGGGGTGATTCCGGGACCAATCTGACCATTACTTTCCAACTCTGGAGGGGTGATTCCGAGACCAATCTGACCATTGCTTTCCAACTCTGGAGGGGTGATTCCGAGTCCAATCTGAGCATTACTTCCCAACTCTGGAGGGGTGATTCCGGGCTCAATCTTAGCATCAATTTCCAACTCTGTAGAGGTGATTCCGTGACCAATCTGACCATTACTTTCCAACTCTGGAGGGGTGATTCCGAGACCAATCTGGCCATTTCTTTCCAACTCTGGAGGGGTGATTCCGGGGTCAATCTGAGCATTACTTCCCAGCTCTGGAGGGGTGATTCCGAGACCAATCTGAGCATTACTTAGCAACTCCGGAGGGGTGATTCCGGAGTCAATCTGAGCATCACTTCCCAACTCTGGAGGGGTGATTCCGAGACCAATCTGACCATATTTTTCAAAATCAGAATGCTGACCCAGTGAAGGGAAAGAAAAGTGCCTCGATGGCAGGGGGCGCCGTCCAACCGCAGCGCAGCGCGGCCGACTCCAGTCGGCCAAAGGCCGGCTGGTGCTACATATTACCTAACGTGGACTGGGAGTGTTTGAGGGAGTTCATGCAAGAGCTGGGATCTCAACGCGAAAAGCGTAACATGGGGAAATGTAGTGAACGACGCGAGGGGGAGGCTCGTAGAGGGCCGCGTCGCATGACCTGACTGTCACTAATGATGGGATGGTCCCGACGTTCTCAGGGGCCAGGGGACAGTAGTTTATTGACTTGACCATGGTGAACGGGAGGGCATTGGGAAACATTTCGGGGTGGGAAGTCTCAACAGACCAGGAGTCGGTCAGCGATCACAGATACATTGCATTCAGGTTGAGGGCAGCGGCGGGGACAGCGCTCGGGAGGCAGGGAGGGAAGAAGATGGGATGAAGAATGGGGAAGAAGAATGGGATCCGAAGAAGCTGGACTTCGCGAAAGTGAGGGACTACATCGATGGGAGATGCAGGGGGAAAAGGGGGAAGACATGAGCGTGGCAGCAGTGGATGGGATTCTGACGAGGGCATGTAGCAAGGGGGGGTCGAGGGTGAAATATGTGGGAGGTAAGAGACCGAATTACTGGTGGAACGAGGAAGTAGCGGCTCTGCGCCAAAAGTGCATCCGGCTACAGAGAATTACCAGTAGGACGGCTAGCTGGCTAGGACGTAGAGACAGGGGGGAAGAAGGGACGGCCACCTTCTTGGCACATATGATCAAGTATAGGGAGACCAGAGCAGAACTAAGGGCGGGGATTGGAAGAAGCAAGGTGAGGGCCTGGAGGGAACTGATTGGGGAAGTGGAGAGGGACTTATGGGGAACACCGTATAAGGTTGTCATGGGGAAACTTAAGAGCAAAGGGCCTGAGATTGCACAGGATGAGCTATGGAAAACAATCCAGGAGCTTTTCGCGGAGCGCCATGAAAGAGGGGACTGTTCATATGGGAGGAATGGGTAATGTGGACCTGGCTCACGAGGTTACTCCACAGGAAATAATTTGGGCAGCCGACGGACTGGCGAAGGACAAGGCGCCAGGGCCGGACGGAGTTCCAGCGGAAATGGTAAAACTCCTTGCCAGAAGATGGCTAAAAGTGGTGAGCGAAAGGTTCAGTAAACTGTTGAGGGAGGAGGAGTTTCCGGGACAGTGGAAGAGCTCGAGGCTGGTTTCGATACCGAAAGCGGGAGGAGGGGGGCACAGGCCGATATGGCTGCTAAATACCATGGGTAAACTATTCGAGAAGGTTATCGTGGAAAGGGTCCATGGGGAAATCGAGAAGCTGGGGGCTCTGTCGGGGAAACAATATGGGTTCAGGAGGGGATTATCGACAGTTGACGCTGTGGGGTGGGTTCCGAAAAGGGCAGTGCAGGAGAGGGCAAAAAGCACAGAGACAAGGGGTTTCGTTCTATAGGTTTTGCTAGATGAGAAAAATGCTCTCAATTCGCTGGAACGGGGGAAAGATTTTGCAGGCCCTAGGGAATAGGGGGTTCTCGGGGTATCTGTTGAGGATCATATCATCGTATTTGTGGGATAGGGGGATCAGCACGGGCGGAGAAGTATACAAAGTCACGGCGGGGGTTCCGCAGGGTTCCATTTTGGGACCTGCTTGGTGGAATCTTGCGTATGATGGGGTTTTGAGGTTAGATTTGCCAAAGGGAGCCGAGCTGCTGGCGCACGCTGATGAGCTGGCCTTGATGGTGACGGGGAAAACGGGAGGGGATGTACAAAGGGTGGGGAATCTGGCATTGGGGATGATCCATGAAGGGATGGGGCTAATAAGCCTGGAGCTGGCGCCGCACAAAACTGAAGCACTGTATCTGATTGGGAAGAAAAGGGCAAAGGGGATCAAGCTGAGCTTGGAGGGACCGAAATCCATCTGGTAGAGAGGGCTAAATATCTGGGGGTGATGTTGGATCGTGGGCTCACGGGAGGGGAGGATATTAAGTGTGTGAGGGCGAGAGCAAGGGAAACGGCACGCAAGCTGGGAGTGCTAATGCCGAGGGTTGGCGGGGTACGGGATGGGCAGCGACGCCTACTGGCTTCGGTTGCGGAGTCGGCGGCAATGTACGCGGCCCCGGCGTGGGCCCACCTGGCCCTCAGGACCCGGAGGGCTCGGATGGCTATCAGGGCGGCTCAAAGGACGCTGGCGCTCTGGGTGAGCCGGGCTTACAACACGGTCTCGACTGAGGCTGCCCTCATCCTCGCAAAGATGGTTCCATGGGACTTCCTGGCTTTTGAGAGGGCCAGGTGTTGAGGAGAACAAGGGGAGGGCCGTGAAAAAGCGAGGGAGGATACTTTGAGGGAATGGCAGAGGGAATGGAATGTGGGACTGGTTGGAGAGTCAAAGGGGAAACGAACGCGAGAGATAATCAGGGACCTCAAGAGGTGGGTTAATTGTGAATACGGGAAACTAAGCTATGGGGCAACGCAAGTCGTTACTGGACATGGTCAGTTCCAGACCTACATGGTCGAAATCGGTAGAGCCCTGTCAGACGTTTGCGTTCTCTGTGGCTCTGGCATCGAAGATGATGCTGAGTGCCGCCAGTGATGAGGTTCTTCGGAGCCGTCATAAGAGAAAAGGTAAGACGAGAAGAGAGGCGAAGAGCAGTGGTTCATGGAGGGATTCTCCGGCTAGAAAGGGATGCTCTTTTGCCAAGACGCCGTACCAACCCACTGGAAACGGGCGGGAGGGAAGAGGAGGAGTCTGGGGTTGACGTTGAAGATGGGTCGGCGGTCCGCCCGGGCCGGACGAGCGGAGGCGTTAATGCCCCAGGCACCTGACACGGCATTTGACACGACACGTTTGGTAAAAGGCGCACATGGCAGTTTGGGCAGACAACATTGGAGGTAGCCTGGGGTAGAGTAGTTATAACGACAGAGAATTCCGACTCCCGCTCCCATGGTAACGAAGTAATGCCAACGCAGTTCCGGCCATGGGTGGCGGACCTTCACCCGGGAAGTGGGGGTTGGGGAGACACTAGGTTTTCAGTGGGTATGCGACTCCCACAGTACCGAACGGGACTGTGGCTCGGTCTGCATCACGCACCTGCACCAGATGTTTTGGAATCGTCCGCGAGACTTGCACTTATCGCGAAGAGTTGCAAGGAAGCGTTCAGGAAAGTCTGTCCTTACTGCAAAGGGAAACACTATTCGATCATTTGCAGCAAGGCCTCAGCGGATATGCAAGAGAGGAAGTCGAAAGTTCCAGCGTCAACCTGAAAACAGAGGTCCATGACAGACCGGTGAACCTCTGGACATTCCTCGGTCAACTCCATAGAATCGGAAAAGTTTTATCAGATCGACGCCGGAATCCTCTCCTCAGACTCCGAAAAGCATCGACAGATCGACGCCGGACTATTCAACAAAGAGACAGACGAAGCGGATAATATATAGTAAGGATATTACTCGGTTTCCGAAAATAGAGATCCAACATTAAATTCGGAAGCTCGACTGAGATAGTTTGAACTCGGGAGTATGAAGTCCTGGGAGGGGGTGGCTGAAGCCTGCTCAGCCCCTCCCCTTGCTACGCCACTGGATGTCGCACACATTCAACCTCAAAAACTGAAGGCTGTCCAGCGAGGCATCAAGCAGCAGCTCAGCGATTGAACCGTCTCGGAGTCCGAGCATCAGGAGTTTTACACTCTCCGACTCCGAGAAACTTCTTCCGCCGGAAACTCCACTCATCTGCGGTGAGGGAGAACACGCTCCCAGGAGATCCTCTCAGATCAGCTAATTCATCTCTCAGGACAGCTCCCAGCCCCTGGCTTATCGAAGGGTTTCGTGGCCGAAAATCTCGAGGTTCCAAATGTGCACGCTTGAAATCCTTTGATCGCCCCGTGGAAGCGTGGTCGGCAACGATGGCAGGAGCCGATTCCACCGACTTCGTAATTCTGCGGCTCGAAGTTCCACATATTGTTGCGAGCTTCCGTCACGATGGGATAAACACGGGGAAGAATAGCATCCGCGTCCAACTTCTGGGTGGTTCGGTTTTGAAATAAGCGCGTCCTGGCCCGAGACTCCGCTACTCCGCGGGAGTAATAAATACCACAACGGAGCAAGCCGCCGCCAAACTCAGCTCAAATTAGAGTGAACTGAAAGATCAGACCAGGCGCGGCAAAAAAAAACGCACGTAAAGGGGTGCACACACAAAATCAGTCACGGACATATCCACGGATGGCGGAGGAACGAGTACGTCAACGCCTCGCTTCTGAGTTGTCAAGTCGAACGTAAGCTCTCCTGTTGTTGTTTACAACGCGATGCTAATGCTACCGTTCCCATTGGCCTCCGTAGATGGATAGATTTTGGATTCTATATGAATGGTTTCGGTGGAAATGAGGGAGACGTTTCTTCAACGTGTCACAGCATGCGCGTACGGCAGGCGGATTCCCCCCCCCCCCCAGGGAGGGAACTCTGGCTGCGCCACTGATTCTGAAACCACGTGAAGCCATCCTTTGGTTCGGCAAATGAAGATTCCTCTTCGCTCTGCTATATACCAACATTCGAAGAACATTCGCTTCCCTTTATTAGGCGATTGTGAGGTGTTTCCAAGCTTTCCACGATGTTCGTCTACAATCAATGATGAACTGCCGCCTCTGTGGTGATCTCCTCGTCAACATCGTATCCCAGTACCGATACTCATGAACGTCCCGAAAGTTCCTCCGCCTTGCGCCATGGCTTTCCCAACATTCTTCAAGAGCTCCACGCCTCGGTATCCTGACCTCAAGGCTGCGAACCCTCCGAATAATGCGCCAGAAACACAGCCAACAGCGCAGCCCATCATGAAACCCATCTTCATACGGTCGAAACACGACGGTTGTTGTCCTCTCAGGGCACCCGCAGGCACGGCTGGCATTTTGATGACTTGCTATCCTCTCCCAAGGATTGATTCAACAGAGTGTATTCACTGTAAAATACAATGCGACATCCACACCGCGAATCGAAACGAATATGAGTTTTGGTTGGGGCGCTCCAGAGCACGCGACGTATTTACATGGATGGATGCATTTTCCCAAAGTCCGCCGGGCGCGTGGAAAGTCCGATGTTTTTCGTTCATGTCGCTCGCCATGTTGCGGCGCTTTGAAGTCGATGTGAGATCGGAAGGAGCTGGAGAAACGTTTCTCAGAACTAGACTAGTTTGGGAGATCTGTTGGTCATTCCGAACGGACGATGAGCATGATTTCTACCTCAAGGATTCTCAGAATCACGGTGAGTAGGGATCTCCGACATATGATCATCATCGCGGTCCGCGCTAGCCTACAAGATGAGTAGGTTCGGGTCGAAGGAGACCATCCCATGAGTCTCTTGATTACCAGCTCCCAGAGAAAGTCGAATATCTGATAATGACAGTTCTGGTGAATCCAGCAGTTCAATCTCAAATGATGATCCAAAGGAAGACGTTTGGTTGCTGCTCTACATTGGTCGCTCTTCAGGCAAAAAATGCTTCGCCCCCCTCATCGCGTGGAGCCCAAGTTCACCCTCCATGTCTGGACGATGAAAAAATTGAGCTGGTCAGGCAACGACTCGTGCATTCATCGGTCGTCGATTTCAAGTGGTATTTCAATTGACGTATGCGAGTTAGTCTATACTCGACGAGGATTTTCATCGTAATTCCATCGAGGAGTCGAGTCGTCTCAAGCTGCTCTATGCGCAGAGTTTTGTCCCTGCCAGGAATTGGAAAAGGAAATGTTCTTATTCTCGTCACGAGAAACTCTCGGGTTAGTGCTTCTCAGAGTGGGGTTCGCGCCTCGGAGGGGCCTACGGGAGCATCCCTATGCGCCCGAACACGGGTCGGAGTCTCCTCTCGTGTACCACTGCCGCTGATATTGTTAATCTTCTTCATCCGATCAGACGGTTTCCGGGAAGGAGGATCACGTAATGGAACACCTGATTGGAAGAGGAGGAGGTTGCCGAGGAGATCATGGCATTTTCATTGACCGGTTGCGGGAGTTACCAGTCCTTTCCGATACAGCCCGCGTGCGGAATTCAGCTTCTTCCACTGTGCATTCTGCAAGAAACTTTCAGGAGGCCCGGAAAGCTTGCGGGAGCCGTTACGATAGAAAAGGACAGAACAGCAATGCTTGACTCAACATATATTTATTACATTTCCAGTCGTCGATGGATGATAGAAATAACAGGATTTATTCGATCAGGAGAAGCGCGATGCATCGATGATACAAGCTAAAGTCGATCGGCACATACGACAGCGTTACACTCGATGGAGTCGTTCGGTTAATTCGTCAGAAGCGGGCCATATGAAATTTACGCGAAGTTCACGCGTTGATTCTGGAGTTTCAGGCAGCAGCGTCGCAAGTCGACCGATCGGAAAACAACAAAACTACAGATGGGACATGTCGAAACATGCACTCCCGGCGTTGGCGCTCCGTGCATCCAACTAACTGGTGATGATCATTTTTGATGGAGGATGAATAATTTTTCAGCTTTATCACAAGGTGTGCGATTCTTCCCGAAATTTAGAGCTTAAATCCTTACATGCCTTCTTCGATCATACCGAAATACAACATGATTTTACTTTCCAATACACCGCACGGGATTGTGGCCTTTTCCGTAGAGAACATCCCCATTATTGAGAATAAGAAGCTAGATGCGCCGCTCGTTCGGCGCTGGTTGCGGTAATGAAGGCGGTGAAGGGGGTACGCCTGAATCTCGAGAATTCGTGAAGCTCGACGTTCGACTCCTTGCCGTTGGATGTAGTGGCGTATTGGAGCCTGCATGTGACAATGATTTTAAGAATACACGTACTTCTCCGGTCGTTGAAACACCATGTGAGGACAACAGAGGATAGGAACTCGCCTTGTTGATGACTATCTAAACTTTGCTGTAGAGCTACTGGTGTCAACCATTCTTTGGGGATACACCTTTGAAGAAACGGCACTTTCGAACTGAGATACGCTAGACGATTCACCCATGAAGGAATTTCACTCCCACAAAGAATCTGCAAGAAACATCTTCCGTACCACGGAAGACAGGTCGACAGAAATGCGTTGATTTCCGCACTCGCCGTAAGATAGAAGCGAACGCCATTGAAGGCTAGAACCTACCTTTCCGAGGTCCCCAGTGAAGTGGTTGCAGTTCTTGTTCATCAAATGATAGAGATCGCCCCTGAAATCATCACCCATGCTCTCCACCAAGTTCCGCACCTCGTCTTCCGTGAAATCTGTCTGTCCCAGCACGATCGAAGTTCTGCATCCAGAGGGATTGGTTAGAGGTTCTAAGAGCTATGCACGACCAGAGTTACAAAAAAGTTTCTCTGTTGAAACCCCGACGTTGCTTCTTTGAAACGACGAACTCGGGGGGACAAGAAACATGCTACTTGCAGGCCCAGGACGAGGCGAGGGCGGAGAATTTATGAGTGCGCATCGCCAAGCGCAAGTTCGATCGAGAAAGTAAGATATAATGTGACATATAAGACTGACACTCACTTATACTTGAAGTTGTCGCCGAGCTCTTCTGCGAATTTGGGGATAATCTCGAAAATTCCGGTGAATTGGAATGGGTGACCTCCGTATGCGTACTCTGTACCGTACACTTCTACGCCGGAATGGAATACTCCGACGCCCAAATGCGTCGTCCATTCGTTGGTCCAGTACTGAAATTTGAAGAAGACTCGTTCAGTCCTCCGAAAAGTTTTTCCGATGAACGGTGGAAGGAAACCCTCATTGCGACGAGACCAGCCTGACCCTGGGAAAATGTTCAGTATCTCTACCGAAATGATCCAGATCATCAATGGAAATCAAATCATTTAGTACTTGCGTCAAAAGGTTCAATGGCGAGTTCGCTCGTCGTAAACTCATCCAACCCAATGCCCGGAAGAGGTTGAGACCAATGCCGACAATGTCCATTACTAAGGCGATGGAAGTGACAACGAAGGAATACTCATAGTTCAAGTCTCTGTTTTCCGGCTGAATCTCTCAGCCAGCCTTTCGGTATTGCTTCAGTAACACTCCCTATCGCCTCGCAAATCCCATTGCGGGCGGTGGGCTTGGGTCTTGAGATGGTTCAGATTTAATTATGATATAAATTAAATCCTCTTTTTATCACTTTTTTTTAAGTCTAACCACTTCATTCCGGAATACCCACTCTCCTAGGTTATCAGAAGTGATGCAAAGCTCGACTCAAAACTCAGAGCAGGAGAAGCTTACCATATCATAAACATTGAGAATAACTGGTTCTCGTGCCATGTTTCCTCAAAGATGTATCTGCGATGGTGAGGGTGAGTGTGACTAACTAATTGTCGGCGAAACCTGGAAGTTCAACGAAGAACATGAACTTGCACGATGGTGATGGGTAGGTTTCGTTCGGAAATAGAATTCCAGCCAACACGAACTTTTCCTGCTGCAGATCCGTCCAGCTGCCGCACTCAGCGTTCTGCCGTGGAAAAGCCGAAAGCTGTATAACCACAAACATTCATTCTGATTGTGAAGCAGATCTCAAGCTCGTGTCAAATCCCAGGCTGTCCCCGCTGTTCCACTTATTTTCGATGAACACGGTCGACTCTTCTCTACTAGTCATCCTCTGTCGTCCCAGCAGCGGCAGCAACGACTGTAAACAACACAGCAGCGATGGCGATCACCATTCACCATAATGGCTATACATGGAATGATTAAGGACCGGAGGTAGCGCAACGCTCCGTGGCGGAGAGGCAAATGACGAGATACCGCTTTGCTTGAACACGACACAGCTTCAGGAGCAAATGTAGGAACCCGACATGGAGGTTGGAGAATAGTTTAAATTCACGCTAGGAAGACAGGCATGATATCATTGATGATCTTTGCTGTGGGTTGAACCAGCCTTGGGGCGATCCGCGATGCCGATGCGCGGTGCTGTCCGATAATGGGAGTAAATCTCCGTGTCAACCCCCCATCCCTGATTCCACCCATCCGTTACGATCATGTTAACGCGTTATCGATGTCAGGAGCCTCGAAGAGAGCCACGTCGAGAGCTTTGAGTGGGGAGCCGCATACGCTCGAGCGGTTGCTCCGAAATTCTTCGAAGCACCTGTATTTGGACTTGGGCCAACGGGCGGGGGCAGGAAACATGAAAGCAAGAAGGGAATATGCTTCAGACACCGAATTTCCGATGGACAGAACTCATCTGGCATTGGAGACGGCTTCACGGGGCAAAGCTCTCCCTCCCATGAGCGCCAACGTCGTTGAGAGAGCTTCCCAGCACCGAGAACCTACCTTTCAAATGCCTCTGGATCTATCACATTCGGGCTCTTGGAGAGCTCGAACTGGAAGATCAGGTGTCGTATCGTGGAGCCCAACTCAAGAATAAGTTTTTCGGCAACTATGAGGACATGGGGAAGCCTCATGTAGGGGCCCGAGGAAAGCCGTTCTCGGCGTAGGCAGAAATACAGCTATTGAGGATATTCCTGGCGACGCCAGTGAAATACAACCGCGACTGCATTACGACTGAGGCCCTTTCACTGACATAAAATGGCCAAGATGCGCAGCACCTGGAACGGACAAACATTTCGTCTTGGGATGCAATGGAAGAATGCTCTCTCCCTGAGAGGTCCCAATCTGAACTGAACTTTCATACAATTCCCATGAAATTCGCTGGAGAACAGAGGCCGTCCTCACGATCTGGGAGAGAGGATCTGGTCAAAGAGAAGGGGGGGATTTATGTATATGGACGGTCACAATAAGTCTTATCCATCTAAACTTCAGGAATTCAGTCGAAGGTATGCGTCACCGCTTCTCCTGATGTAAGACAGAAGGTAGAATCTGTGAACTCTAATCAAGACGTCATGATAACCATCTTCTCGTCGTCCACCACGATGAAACTGGTTCTATAGACGATTCCGTCAGGTCGGAAGCCATTCTTCCGTCGCAGGTCTCACGGTGCCCTTTCGTCCACCTAGCACTCCGAAGCACACACAAGCGTGATGTTCTCTATCTCGGCGTCACTTTGTGTTCTTCCGCTTAAAACACATGAGATGCACAGCCGAGGCTCAGCAAGATTTTTCCCCAATCTCTCGATTCTCGTCTCCCTAGGATGTTGCAGGGACGTCTTCTTTCGTTCGTTCCGATGCTCATCGATCGAACGCTGGAAAACGCTGTCTGATCCTGGATTAGCCGATTCTCTCCAGAGCGAGATATGTTCACCCGTCCCGGACCTGAGGTGGACTAGAGGATCACACAACAAACCCCGTAGAACGAATCTCGTTTCGATAATCCTGTCATGAAGCTGCTTGAGTACGATGATCGGACAATATGAAATGAGTGTGAACGTTGATGATCCCGTTTAGGATGTTCCACGCAAGGCTGGAACACAGAGTTAAGGCAAAACGATACTAGACATCGCTTGGAAGCTCCTGGAGTTTTCAGCTTTTGAAAGCTTGTCGGCGATGTCCCGTTGGAAGCTAGGCTCGTACAGAAACTGGTTGGGGAGAAGTCGCAAAAAATTTCGACCGCGAATTTCACATATCCGCAGGCAAAGCGAAGAACGGAAACTACAAGGACAGATTACAGAAACCTCTGAACACCTCTCTACTTCGATCACCAGTCACAATCAGTGCTTTGTACAGGTCATGTATGAAGTCAGGGCATAACGTCTCGACAATGCCGTCGTCTGGTTGGGGAGTGTATATTCTACATCGACGTCGACTTCATTGATCGGAAAACATCTCCCTCATGGGGTCACTGTTTGTTGGATTCCTATCAACGGTAGTCTACTTTGCGCGAGACGAAACGAAGAACTCACCCCGGAGGGTACTCGTCGAAGGCGCCCGTCAACGGTGCCCGGGATTCAGAGAACGCCCTCCTCAAGGCAGAAATATGGTCGCTCACAATCAGTGAACTGAGGATGCGGCATCGCAGCCGCGAGCCAAACAACCGTTCAGGGACTCTGGGGGCAAGTTCTGTGTGTTTTCCTGCGTGAGAGTACTATTTTAGGAAATTTTCAGGAATGAGATTGATGCATGGCATGAACCAGTTGGAATATAGAAATTTGGCAGGCGCTATTCGCGAACGGTCAACGTCCAAGGTCGTTCTGGATAATGATTCCTTCTGGTTAATTTTATTCGGGTTTTCCAGCACGGAGTATTCTCTGGCGGATCGGATTCTTCGATCGCGGAAGCCAGACGAGTCCTTCCCGTGCAAATATTCTGTGTCGCCTTCTTTTGTTCCGTGAATCGGAGCATGTTCTCCGCGATCCAGCTTTCTGTGGGAATTCGAGAACAAGTCCGACTTGGTTTCGGTAGCAAGGGAGCTTCCATTGAAAGTACTAGACCATTCTTCCTTATGGCAGGGACCATGGGAAAGCTACTCACCGTCCTTGAAAACGATGACTGAGCTCAGCGAATGAATCCGCATCTCTGAAACTGTATAGAACGGGATCTATGTCTCCATGAATGGATGCTAGAATCGATGAAGCGTGAGCTTTGGAAGATCCGTACTGGGGCCCTCAGTTTCAATGATGCTCAGGGAAAACTCTGTTGATGCTGGCTTGGGATGCCGACGAGCTCGCTGCTACTCAAAAATTCGGGAAGGCTCTCGAAAAGGAATGAGCAACCCTCCCTATGTGATCAAAAACGGGTGGAAGAAGCCAAGTTCTGCATCCATAGAAAACAGGCCCTCTCTTGTTCAGCCCACTCCTGGGGATCCGCTAGAATTCCGGATTTCCTGTGGAAAATGACCGGGAATTAAGCGAAATCCCGCGTGCTCCGAATGAGCCGTGTTGATATCACAGACCCGTTCTCGTTCGAGCTCTGCTTGATTTCGCGGGCTTCGGGTCCACCTTCGCTCTCTCCTTCGAATGCATCCATTCCGCAAATAATGTTATCGGCTGACTCGGATTCACCGTGCGCTGTGTGAGCAATTCGTTTTGCACCATTACATCGAGAATATGGCTTCCTCCAAGAGTGCGAATACCTACAACCGCTTGAACTGGGAGGATGCCGAGTTCCCCATTCTTTGTCAGACATGCCTGGGGGAGAACCCCTATATTCGGATGGCAAGTATTCGACGCCGCGGATAGTAGTTGTATGAAGACCCAAACGGAAACCTTCCGTGTCGAGTTGAAGCTCTAATGAGTGCCTGTTTCCTTCAGATGAAGGACCGCTACGGGAAAGAATGCAAAATTTGCGCTCGGCCTTTCACGGTGTTCCGCTGGTGTCCCGGACCGAAGAGTCGTTTCAAGAAAACAGAGGTAAGCTTATCTCAAATCATTGGAGCTATTTTCTCAGCATATTCAGTTCAAAATATTCTCACGCTATCCAACTGCTCATCGCTCAGACGAGGTATACATTCAGGTCTGTCAAACCTGTGCGAAATTGAAGAACGTTTGCCAAACTTGCCTGCTCGATTTGGATTACGGCCTCCCCGTACAAGTCCGTGATCAAGCTCTACACATCAAGGACGAGATACCGAAAAGTGATGTCAACAGGGAATATTACCAGCAGGTGAGAATCTTCCCGGTTCACGCTGCCGCACAACTATCTCCATGTTCGAATCGAAGCAAACCGCTAGTGTCGATCTCATTTTCAGAATGTAGAAGCAACAGTTTCTGTGGGCGATCCAACTCGTCCGTACGGGCAGCTCGCCAAGGCGCAAGCCCCGAGCGATGTCTTGGCGAAAATGGCTCGATCGACTCCTTATTATAAGAGGAACCGGCCCCACATCTGCTCCTTCTGGGTCAAGGGCGAGTGCAAACGCGGTGACGAATGTCCGTATCGACATGAGAAGCCGACGGACCCAGATGATCCTTTGGCAGATCAGAATATAAAAGATCGTTACTACGGAACCAATGATCCTGTCGCTCAGAAGCTGATGCAAAGGGCCCAAACTATGCCCAAGTTGGAGCCCCCCGCGGACAAGAATATAACTACGTTGTATCTCGGAGGAGTGCCGAAGGAGACAACCGATCAAGACATCAGAAACCATTTCTACCAATTCGGCGAAATCCGAGCGATCAACATCGTCGAAAAACAGTGTTGTGCTTTCATATGCTTCATGACGAGAGCATCCGCTCAGTTGGCAGCCGAACGGAGTTTCAACAAGCTCTTCCTCCATGGACGTCGGATAAATGTCAAATGGGGTCGCAGTCCAGCGTTGGCGCGAGATGAGCCCTCCACCAGCAGTGGACATAGTGGCGGCTCAGCGTATCCTTCAGGCAATGAGGTAGCTGCCTTAGCTCCTCCACCTTTTCCGCCAGGAATGCTACCCCCGCCGGGACTGAATCAACTGTACTATCCGAGTATGGATCCGGGCAGAATGGGAACGTTCAACTGATAGCGATTTGAAAACTTGTACATTAAACGTTTTTGTACACAAGGTACCCGCAGAATAAATTGTATCTCACTACCGGCTCTGGGCACTCAGTCAGTCATCGCTCCGAGAAAGAATCACGAGATGAGGGGATCCCTCCGCACCTATCGGGCGGGAGACTCTGCGCTCGTGAATCAACTAGAGAAATCCCTCGAAACCACTCCTAGTTGAATGCACAACGAAGAATCGCAATCGCGGACGATTTTTTATTTTTTTGAATGACCCAGTCGTCAACGTAGACGCGTGAGAGACAGCTGGGGTTCGCCTCCCGCGGTGTGTCGTAGACCGTGGTGTGCCCCAAGCATTGGTGATGATGCGATTCCGAGAGTGTTGCAAATCATGCTCTTTTCCACTGGGCGCTTCTTTCCGAGAATCATTATTCTCGGGTTCTGGAATCCAGGATGATTCAGAGCGCAGAATATAGCCTGCTTCAATAGATGGAGTAACTCTTTCGGGCGATCTCATCCAGTTGGAAGTATCGAGGTATGCTTCGGGAAGCCAAAATCACCCTGGAACGAAATTGCCATCTCGCTGCGAGAAGTGCAACACCTCCTAGTTTGTACCGGGGTAGGGCTGAATGAAGTCGATCGACGAACTTGCTAGGGAGGTCCAAGAATTCAAGCTCTTGGATCCCATCGGTTGCTGGTGGAGAGGTCGTCAAATTGTGACACCAGGCTGCCGAGGGATCACAAGGACTGTAGAATGAGGCCGAACGACGTGTTTCTTCGTCCTGACCATACTTCGGTAATGTTTCAGCCATACTATTCGCGATTCCATGCGGGTGAATCCGAGGTCGATCAGACAGTACTTCCAAGGTGTGATGGTGGTGATTACGGGGTCGATCTGACCATATTTCTGCCCGTCAGGTCGACCCCGGAAACACCTCAATCGACGCACGGAACTCCGACCGGGACAAACACGGTGTCCGCGATTGAGCATATGGCATTTGTATCTTGAACACCTGTCCACCAACAAGGATATGAACGCTCCCTCATTCGAATATCGAGGAATTTCTCCAATCTCGTAGCGCTCACCATGTCGGTCCGAGCAAAGAGCCCGGAATGTAGAAAGGGAAGAGAAAGAGGGGAAATTCATGACATACGTTTATTAGGTGACAATTGTTTCGAGACACGGCGAATATGAGATAGATAGAGGCATCTCTCAACAACGTATAATGTGTATGTATCTTGTTCCCCACTGGTGCCCTAGGTTTTCATGTTCAGGGTGCAGACGTTCCGGTCCACTTTGATGTGGTTCCAAAATCGTTTCCATATATATTAACAACATTTAATTACCGCTCGTTCAGTTGTGGAGATTCAGTATGTACAACGCGGCGTTAAATTGCCAGTTTGAACGGCTGAGGAATTGCTCCAGCCATCCACTGGGGAGTATACAACTTTACAAGCCGTATGTACAATGGGGAAGAATGCTTCAAGACGCGGTTTCTTCCCAACACTGCGTGTGCTCTATTTCCGATGCTCTTTTGTTCAGAAGATGGGGTAAGAGGAGAACAATAATCTTTCGATATTCCCCTCTCAGTTTGTGACGCTGTATTCGATTGAGTTCAACCCGATACATTTGAGTATTGAGAGAGTGATTTCGGAATGAACGAGCTTTTTGTTCTGACGATGGGACGTGATACCAAGTGAATGAATACCCAAAACGCACGATAGGCCACGACCAACATCGAATGGCTTGCTGTTTGACGATGAAACCTGGCGCCACGATAAAGAACATATCACAAGCCTATGATCGAATCTGAACCGTCAACCCTCTGCCACTGGAATCATTTCTCGTGTTCTGTTGTAATCGGTGGGGACGCCTGGGAAACTGTGAGTCGCTGGAGTCAACTTTTGCAGGTACCGAAGTTCGTATTGATTCTCCGGGAGCTCGTTGTCGTGGGTTCGGAGATTCTCGTCCAAACGTCTCTTTCTCGGTCAGGCTCAACACGTCCTCAGCACACCGATTCCCGAGATGACATGAATCATTGCAGTTTTCACCAGCCGAGCGTCTACAAGTCACACTGCCGAAACTTGTGTGTCCTCTTCTGCCAGAGACGAAGTTGAGAATTAGACCGTCGCGTTCGATAGGGGACGATTCTCATCATCGATATCCCAGAACGTGATTGCTGATAGCTTCCCGTATCGACTTTTCCAACAGATTCCTCTGGTAGAGATGTCCTGAGTGCTCAACTTACCTTCGTTGGTCATCGAAATGTAGCCCGGTCCATTGACAGCTTCGTGGCTCCTCGAGCGTTGCAGTCGTGTTTGGCCCAAGATCGAGATCTGCCCTGCCATTAATGTATTGCAAACCCGCTCCTGGGATGGTCTCTGAACGGGGAATTGCTTCACAGCACAATCTCTGACACCTGATTCGCAAGTGAGAACAATACGTGAACATGAAGGTCACAACGCTTTAACATTTGGAATGAGGATTTGAGCCGTTTCGAGGGTTTACTAGGGTGAGATTGCGCACACATGCTTCGATTTGCTGTTTTTAGAAAGCCAAGCTTCGTTGTGAATTGCCGTTCGATCGTCGACACTGGTTCTTGGACTGTGATTCACCAATTATGAGACAGGAAAACACGGAGCTCGACCACAAATACAGGGACCCCACCTTTCGATTACAGACTTTCCGTCACCGGCATCAACGTAACCGATCAACATAAATTACCACTAATGCAGTTCAGAATGCGTTTTTTCTTGGCGACAACATTGCTCAAAAACATATACTCGGAATCTCGTGGAAATCGGTCCAGATTTGGGTTACCTTTATCACCTCTGCTCCCAGGGAGCGCATAGTTTTTTCTGTTTGATAGAGCTGGCGGCAAAGGAGGTAAAACCGCAATCGCATGAGAGAACGGAGGCGGCCTGTGGCCTTGATTGAAGAATCTCGCTGGATTGCAATGGTGGCCAATGGTGTGATAGCCATTGAACACAGAGCTTTGGTTTACTTCGTGCGGCGATGGAATATGCCCAGCATCGTAAAGCGAATCTGTTAGAGTTAGAATACACCCGGTTCGTAAATGATGCTGATTCGAGGTTATTCAGGCCGCGCGAAAGCGCTCGATATTGATGATGATGAGCTCCTCGTCTGCAGGTGCCGTCGGGCAGGGAAAACTTCCTGGTAGATAAGTTGGCAGCAACGACACCATCAGACTCAGACGCAACAGCGTGAGGGAATCGACTCATTGTCAGACAAACGGACCATGCATTTGTGAATCTCAACAACGGGCCCATTGATGGGTTAGATACAACTCCAAGCAGCATGCTCTCTTTCGAGACTCAACCTCGAGTGAGTTCGTGAACCATAAACCGCTATTCGGGAAGTGCTTCTTGCCTATGTGAGAGTTTGTTGATGAACAGGAACTCGGACCCATGCCGCTGTCGATCGAATTCATTGAACAAACTGCAACAGCAACAACAATCAATGCACTCGGAGTAAGACAGAGTGCAAGAGTCAGCCGCTCATCGTGGTGACGCAACGCAAAGCTCTCCTACTCACCGGAAGCGTGATCTCTCCGAAGGCTCGTCACGCTAGAACTTTCAGGTGACAGATGCAGCCCTTTGGTCAACGGGTCGCAAGATCCGCGGCTGAGGAAAGCTAGATTGCTTTCAGCGCTCCCTTTCCGCATTGAAGAAGGGCTGGGCGAGATTGAATTGGCAGAGATGCCGCCCACCGATCTACCGCTTTGAGGTCGGACCTGGTCGAAGAAAATAAATGCTTCCCTCAAGGAGCAGTCCCGATTGTATCTCAGCTCTCGCATTGGAGCGCTAGTATCATCTCACATGAATCTGGGAGCAGGATTCTCACCTTGGGAACGCCCTCGGACAGCGCCAATAGCTTCCTCATAGCTTGTGGTGAATCGGTTCCAAATTTCGGGCCCAGGCTCTTCTTGCCTTCAGACGTGCTACTCGCGAGTGAAGTTGTCGACGTTGTACTGAGTGTAGGTGAAGGGTGTCGTTTCCGGATGGGTTGTTGGGCCGTGCTGGATATCAGTCCTCGCGAGGCCGAAGTTGTCGAACTGGCGCCATTGCCACAGCCTGTGGCGGTGACACCGCTATTCGTGGAGCTTTGAGGCGCGTTTGCGATAGCTTGACCGACAACAGGCGGCTCGCAATTGTTGCTCAGGTCAAGGAGCTTGTCCTCCTCGGTTATAACTTTCAGGCCTGAGAAGTAGGCTTTCACTCGCCGAACCATCTGAGCTTCTTCATACATTTTCTTTGGATTCGGGCCAGCGGAGGATTTCTTCCGCGTTGGTCGGTGTTTGGGAGCTTCAGTGATCGTTTGCGAAGTGATAGCCAGTCCGACCGCCGACATGGAAGACTCTTTTTGTTGATGCGACAGGAAATTGTTAGAGGACGTCGAGGCCAAGGGTGGGAACACATACGGCTGCGAACACATATTCATGAGAGTTCGAACTTCCTTCGAAACCATGCGGAGCTTTTCGAAATTCACGAGTCCATCGACGAGCGTATCGTTTCCAAAGTGTATGAAAGACAGATCCTTGTGCACAACTGGATAGAAAGGTATCAACGGTGGATGCAGTCGGGTGACCAATGTCCGATAGCGACACATATTCCGAGACGGGTCCATCAACTCTTGCAGGTCTTGGAAAATTTTGTGATATTTCGAAGGCAGTTTGTCCCAGGTATTCTTGAGACGCGACACTGCCTGATGACCGAGTCCACTCAATATGGCGAACATAGAGTTGAAGTTCTTGAATTCTCGGAAGTACCTCGCCAGTTTGATGAACTGCTTGACGGTGCGCATCCGTCTGACGACGTTTGGCTCAGAGACTATTTGTGTCACCACCCAGAACATTTCTTTGTTAACCAGATCGGCAAACTTCGAAAGCATGGGAGCTCCGTAACGACTCTGAGCCACTCGGAAAAGATCATCCACGTATTCCGTTGGCTCTATTTGTTGGAATATTTCGAAATCCTTCAACGTCAGCTGAGTGGCGACCTCACCGCTATTTAGTTGCAGGAACGAGACATGGCTCTCGCGTAGAAGCTCGCCCGCTAAATGATCTGGCACGAGGGTTTCTTGACTATTGTTGTTCTTGAGATAGTAACGACTGCGAAGTTCCATTCGTTCGGAAAGATTCTGCATCTGGTCCGGTAACCGTCGTTGTTTCACCAAGCCGCCTTCGCCGACCGTGACTTCACATAGCGAATAGAACGAACTCGAGTCTGTGATGCCGAATCCGCGCAGGGTTAACATGACCACCTCACGCGCCGTCGTTTCCTTGTGGATAACTAGAAACTTAGACGTCTGGTCAGCCCGATAGACTTTCAGGACGTGTTCCGGAAAATCTGGCGTCTTTGCTGGTTGCTCGGTCGCGTCGTAGTATAACAGGGTCGACGACAGATCTGGATTCGAATGACTGTGGTACATAGCGGGGCCGGTCTTGCCACCAACTTGAAGGCCGCCGAACAGGGAATCGTCGCTACTGTGGGCGGTCGAGGTGTCCATTGAAGCGTTCTTGGACATGATCCTCGCGAGAGCCTTCTTCAGCTTTGTCCGGTTACCTGAAACGGAGTTTTACGCTGCATTTGCTAACTTTAACGTTTCAATTTCCCCTCAGGGCAGCAGATTGAACTGACAGCGACCGTCGAAAAAATAGAGGACTTTCGGCGAATCGTCATTCCACAGGAGGCTTCAAATATCAACTCACCGAGCGTCATGAAACCTTTTTTCGAAGTGTTCGAATCTATGGATTTATCCGACAGCATGGAGCAATTTTGCTGGTCTCCGCATTTGTCGTAGGCGTCGTACACGTCATTAACGCCGTATTGGTGATTGTTGTTATTGTTGTTATTCACGCTTATGCTGTTATTGTTGTTGGCGATGATATTATTATTGTTGTTTCTGGAGTTGCTATTAGCGCCGCCACCGCCGCCCATATTCGTTCCGCCGCTGCCGCTGCCGCCGCCGCATCCGCTGAGGAGGGAACGCTCCGAAACGAGAGACTTCCTGTTCTGACGGGCTTTACTCCCTCTATTGGGGTTCGTTGTCATTTCCTTGAGACCCATAAGATTGGAACGAACAGATATTTGCAGATGGGTGCTCTTCTTGAATAATTCGAGCGCTTTCGAATGAGACATGTTCGTGAAACTCTGTCCGTTCACCTCGAGAATCTGATCACCCCGTTTGAGTCCCACTTCTTGAGCCTTCGAGCCTCGCTCAACTTTCGTAATGAATATGTCGAAACCGGTTTCATAGCCTCCGACGATTTGGAACTGGAGCTGCTCTTCCCGATTCGGCCTGGCTAACGTGATGCTGCGAGTTCGGGCTTTGGTCGCGCACGCGATGCTCAGGAGACGCATTTGTGCAAATTTCTTGCCTTCTTCCAATCTCTGCTCGAAATCCTGGAAACAGAGATCGTGTTATTCACGTCGGACTCGTCATACGGTCAGCAGCTCTGGTTCTCTAAGAATTCACAAATCTGATACCGATGACTGTGAAAACATCGGAGCCCGATGGATACGTGGATTTTAACATACCTCGAGGAACTCCATCATATCCGGATCAGTTTCGAAGTCAGTGAAGTGATTATTGACCCAGAGGAGAACAACTCGTATGACTCTGTCTCTCCATTTCTCATCTTGAAACCAATCGAGCATTTGACGAGTAATCTCTGTTGGACTTTCAAGAAATGTGCGATGTGTCAGAAGAAAATCTTCTATGTATCCCGGATCGAGAAGGTTCTCATCGAGTAATTGTGCCAGGAGACGTTCGGGGGTGCCTCTGATGACTACGTGGCCACGTCTGGTTCCGCCATCAAGCACACGATGTTCAGTAACTAACACAACACGACCGTTTTCCTCAAGCTTGCGTGTGTTTTCCTCTCCTTGATGAAGGATGCGGTAATATTCCGATTGAGCGATGCACACAAACTGGCAGTCATCCATTTTGGTCCGCATCGTGCCAACGTGGTGCATTTTCTCCATCGTTGGGGTGATGCCAAAGCTACAAAGAAATCAGGTTAATCGCGCTTCTAGACAGTCCCATATGCCCCCACTCACAGGCGCTCGAGGGATTCTCCACAGTGAAATATGCTCATCAATCTCAAGAGACTCGTCGATATTGACGATCGACTGCATATGTACCTGTCGCCCAAGTATAGATCCTGTATCGTTCCATCAGGTAGTTCCACTTCAACCATGCCGTTCACAATGACACTCCACGAATCAAGCTCTTCGCCATGGTTCATGACGACGGTGCCGGCTTTCTCAACAACAGCAAAAACCATCACAGCACACAATTCTCGTCGGACACTGAGTGTCATATTGGCAAATGCTGGCAAATGCTGCATGAACTCAAGGAGAGTCTCGATATCTTCTTCCATGCGGTCGTTGGGATCTTTTTCCAAACATTCACGGTACGTATCACGAACAGTGAGACACTGCAAACAATGCTCTCTCATATTAGCGTACACTCTCACTCGATGGAAAAGCCTGAGACAGCACCTTGTTTTCACCATCGTTGCTTTAAGCAATCAGAGAACAGGGAAGGATCACCGCATACTGCGGAACAGTGTTCGGGGTGGCAAAGCGGGACAAAAAAACAGGAGAGGGGAATTGAATTGCTGAGACGAAGCCGACCAGTCGATCCAGAGCAATATTGGAAGTGAGCATGGTAGAGAGGAAGAAACGAACAATGATCCGGATCGTGCTAGCAGAATTCAACGAGGAATACGAACGACCAACAGAAGGAATAACGAGCTCTCACCTCCATATGAGGTTCTACGTCATCCTCATCATCGGAGTCGCCTGTGCTTTCCGGGTGTCCGACTCCGACTAGCTCAGGATCGTCCAGTGAGCTCTGAATAGAATGCATGGTATCCGAGCCCGAGTAAGCGGATGAAGTGTCCGATGACCTCGACGACCGATTCGATTTCAACAGGAGTGGATGCTGGGCTGCCGCCAAGTGATTATTGACACCCAAAGCACAACTGGCGTAATCCATCGGGTACTGAAGAAGAAATTCGTGGGATGGTCAGCTCAAATATAAAAGAAGTTATAACCGAACGTTACACGCTTGCGGACGTCAGGTTGCTCGAATCTGAACAGCGAAACTCGAACATGATGGACTCCGACTCCGTACGCGTAGCTTTTACCTGTCTATTGGGGAAATGTGCTTGGCTCGACCTGTGGCTACCAGCGGCTTCATCGAATGCTGCGTCGCATGACTGAAGTTGCTCCCTTTGCGCCATATTTCGTGAGGATGTTCTGGTCACAAACGGAATCCGAGCTTATTTCCAATCTTCTTCAGTGGTCCAGTCGGTCTCAGGAGTTTACAGATAAGCGATCGGAGATCCAACTCAAACCTGTCATCACGGTCCGTGGAGAGTTGCAACTGCAAAAAAAAAACGATGAAAGATATTCGAGAAGTTCGGCGAGTTGCGTTTTGCTCAGATGTACGTGTTCTCGGTTCGTGCGAGAATCTTTCGATTACCCCTCGCTGTTAACTATGGAGCACGATTGGACTAGTAATAAGCCCGTCGGAGTCTCCAACAATAGCTCTCTAACTTTCGCCGGAAAGATGTTCGCTGACCGCCTCAATGGCAGTGAACCGAGATTCCCCCAGAGATAGAATCGCGTTTCACGGAGTAGATCCACGAGCTTGTAATAGGATATCGGTTCGTTTACATTGATCGGTGGCTTTCACTGCCCTCCGATCGGTTCGAGCTGGAGACCGGAACTGGGCCGGATGTGGACCGATAGGTTTCACAAGCATACTCAGCGGTTTTCGGCTTCCGACATAGAACGACGATCACCGTCTATATCAGATAAAGACTACCGTCACTGACGACAACCTTTCGCGAACGATAAATACGAACTTCAGTCCGAGCGAGCAGCAGTCGGTGCGTTTCCCGAGTGTTAGAAGGAATTCCATTGCAGAATCGCGGAATGCATTGCTCTGGACCGCTGTTGATCGAGTCGACCGCAAGCGTGAAGCATGATTCGGCATGTCGTTGGCAAGAACTCCGCTATACATCATCATTGCGATCGAATAGCTAGCGAGCGAGGAATGAGTGCGCTCGGACTCGACCATGAACAGCTGCCAATTCAATCGAGTGGACGAAATTCCTGAAGGGCATTCAAAACCCATGAACCAGACTTCCGTACAGTGGTCTCTTCGACAAGCTGCCTCAGGCTCCCTTGGCGAAGGCGATTCCGTACGGCATGCGTGCTCAACTACGGAGAATTCGAAGACTGCCCTGACTTTGGGCGCCCATTATAATCGATACCGCATGGAGTCTCCCAGGGGCCAAGCGCAGATCATACAGTACTGACTTAATGTACTAACAAGAAATGAAATTCTTCAGCGGCTTTCTATCACAGTTCGATCCCCAGCGTCTGAAAACTCACCCGGAGGGGCCGATTATGGTGGAGCTTTTGCTGAATTATCGCCATGCCGTTTGACACAGCTACGCTAACTTCAACAAGCACAAATACAGCTCTACATTCGAGCATTGCAGCCGAAGAACGAGTCGGAAACCCTCCGATTTCCCGGAGAAAAGAGGATTTCGGTCATCCTGATGGGATAACCTGAAGGCCGATAAAACCGTTCTCCGGATGGAGAACTCGATGATTCGGGACACTTTCAGATTCGTCAAACCCGCAAACATACCTGTTGCTCCAGTCGGACATTTTGGCGATCCTCACAAACCACACATGATCGGGGGCAGTTGAACTATTTTGTGATGATCGAGACAGAATGCATCACAGCGAGATAATGCGGCCGTTCCAATTCCTACACAACATTCTGCGCAGCGAGGGCAGATCAGGAACGCTCTTCAGAGAACGATGTACCTGTTCGAGTTAAGTGTACCAGATTCCGCTGCTTGGTATTGCTGCACACACCACAAAAACATCATGGCTACCCAAACAACTACTCACCAGAGGGAGCAGCAATCGACTTCCCTTTTCGCTTTTTGATCCGGAATTCACATCTCACATGCGCTTGGAATGATTTGCGAGGTGCCGAGTGTACTGGAACCTACCAAGCCCCTCCGAGTATTGTTTCGATGAATTGCTGACATCCATGACGATTGTTCAAAGTTCGAGGCGCTGAGTATGTTAATTCTGATCCGTCTTCCGGCAAGCCGGCGTTTCTGAGGGGCCGTCAAACTCCGGGGAGAGCTTTGCAAGCCGCTACGCCGAGCTCAAATATTGGATCCCAGCAAGGTAACTGCGCTCAACGGGAAAAGTCTTTCCCGGATTGAGCTTCGGCTCAAACGGGTGGCGACCTCTACCGGCGTGAGTTTGAAAAAAGATGGCTACCCCCGTGTCTCTCGACTCGGATCGAAAGTGGCTCGCGCCACATGACGGCGGTCATTTTCAGCGGAGATCGTGAGCTCCAGACCACTTCCAGATGGCAAAAAGGAATCCGCATTTGAACACGAGAGGAGGGGAATCTTGGGAACGGAATTTCTTCCGATATCGAATCCCCCACAACGGAAGGGCGCAGATTGGGCGGTGAGCCTCCCCTTTCCTACATCCCAATAGGGAGTCAAGGGAAATACCTAGCGGGGTCGTGACTTAAACGAAGAACGTGCCGCGATCAAAGGATTGATATCTTCTATACTGTCGGCCGATTACCTCCGGCTAGATTCGAGCTCGATTCTGATGAATTCTTGATGTGCAGTGTATGGCTCGATAGTTCAGCGATACCGGAAGCCTCTAATAACTTTTCTAGGGATGCCATGGCTGCCTCAGTTGGACGTCGCTTCAATTTGAACGATTCGGTGATGAGTGATGACAGATTCTGTGGGAGGAGGAGAGATTTCTCGTCGAAGGGGAAATCGTGAGGAAGTGACCTGGTTTTTCGAGCAGTAGATAGGCGATGAGGCTCTATGACTCTCTGAGAGGAGCAATCTGCCGGTTCGAGAACCAGGAGTCTTCAAGTGACGGAGATATCTTCCACTGGACCAGATAGCTCTCGATCAGTGTTTCCCGAAATGGGACACGGGGAACCTCAGTGAGTAAAAACCCAAACCTATCGAGTTATGATGATTCATCGAGGGAAGAGGCGATCTGCAGCCAAGCCGTAGCTGCAAGTTCGATGAAGGCGTGCTTTATCTCTCTCTCTCTTGCGTGAGAAAAATCATTTGTCGATCGAACGATCAAGGGCAGTTGGCGACGGATTCAGACTCATCGCCGAGCATAGTCTCGTAAACTCTCACCGAGTCTCACCGGGGGACAAGCAGCCGGGATAACGGAAGTTCATGATTCTGCGTCTTCGGGATCCCGGCTGTTCGGGAATCCGGGTATGCGCCTTTCAACGAAGATCTCCACCCGACTACCTCCCAATTGCAAGGAACAGAACCGGGCGTTTCAGCCTGTCGGGTGCTCTGTACTTCACAAGCATTCTTGATTATGAGGCCGTTCGAGACCTTCTCGGATCTTGTGTCGACGTATTCTATGCTTTGATAGCCCTACATCGTCGCGACATCGTTGCGTCAATTCATCAAAAAAGGGGTTACCCGACAGTAGAGCCCTGTCTCATTGCTCGCAGACTGCAAGAAGCGGTGCCAGAGCTTTCCACGAGTATCATTGCTTTCTCTTTTTGTGGACGTAGCATCAATGAGCGAAAACTGAGAGTTTGAGGCACAGTCTCCGATAATGCTACTCTGATTGAGCTCCATGAGTAGTTGAATGCTCCTTCCTTTCCTCCTCACGTCATACTGTGAGGAAAACACGGGAGGATGGAGCTAATTGCGGTTCAGTGTCCTCAAGCTCCGTTTGGCTTGATACTGCCGGGATTCGCTGGTTTCTCAAGCGTTAACGGAGCTCTATCCGACTTCTCCCTCAATGAACTAGTCAGGTATGTGCAGATGCCGAGAGCCCATCGTCACGTGGCTCTCTGCCTGAGTTCTATGAGGTTTCTCATTCTTTTTGGCATGGTAATCAGTGCATTGCAATATGTGAGCTGTGAGACTGCTCAATAAAGGGTCTCGGCCATTAAGGCTTGGCCATCGGCCCCGCGGATTTAGCACTACTCCAGACAAAACTTGGTCAACTTAAAAGGCTCATATCTCGGCTCCCAGATGGGTTACAGCGCCGATCGAGTTAGTTTTGGAAAGCTGAAGAAGAGAGCTATCGGATAGCATACATGGACGAAGATGGACGAATACGTTTAAAATCGATGAATTCGAGACCGATGCGAAAATAGATAGCGTCGAGTGCGCACTCTGGAGTTGAGCTGAATCGAAAGGTCACGGCGGAGAGTCGAAGGTCGAAAATCCAAAAAAAAAGAGGCGCTTTTCTTTTCACCGAAAACATTTTTTACCTTGGACTCTCCCTCCCCCCCCCCCCTCCCGAAAAAAAAAAACGCCCGTGATGGTTCCGGCAAAGCAAGTGATCTTTATTCGTCGGCATCACTCTCTTCTGAGCCTGTCTCTCCCTCTGAGGGTATGAAGAGATCGGTCAAGGCTTCCGCTGGGCGCAGAAGTGATGGCAAGATTCTCAGAAACAATGTTTGTGGCTTCTGTTCTCTGGATTCGACTCCCTGCGCCGATGGATGCATTTGCTTCCAGCCGTTGCTCCCGGGCGATGAGCTATGCGCAGGTGCTCGAGCCTAACATGTATGCATGTTTTGAGCTTCGACTTCATCACTAGAGAGCTCAGGGAGGTAGGGGGTCCAAAAAAATCGGAGGGTCGACCGAAGGAAAGAATATTTTCAGCGAAAAAAAAAGCGCCTTTTTTTTTGGATTTTTTTTCTTGTAAAACCTTCGACTCTCAGTGACCTTTCGATTCAGCTCAACTCCAGAGTGCGCACTCGACGCTATCTATTTTCGCATCGGTCTCGAATTCATCGATTTTGAAGGTATTCGTCCATCTTCGATCCAAACGGCATGTATGCCATCCGATAGCTCTCTTCTTCAGCTTTCCAAAAATAACTCGATCGGCGCTGTAACCCATCTGGGAGCCGAGATATGAGCCTTTTAAGTTGATCAAGTTTTGTCTGGAGTAGTGCAAAATCCGCGGGGCCACTAATGGCCGAGACCCTTTCCAAGTTCGTTCCTGCTCAATGCATCGCTTAGAGATGTTCGACTTTGCCCTTGTGAGCTGGGTGAGCAAACCACGATATTCAGACAGATGTGATTCGTACTCTAGTCATCATTTTCGATTCCCGCTCTCCTGAGCGGGCTCTTTGGTACCCGTTGTACCATCAGCAGAAGTCCAGGGGCTTCATGATGATTCCTCTCCGTTGAGCTTTCCGCCACTGCGCGCCACGATAGGGCGCAGCCGACGGATTTCATCCGGTCGGATCTGTGAGCGAGTATGTATGTAATCAGTAGAGATTGGATGTTCAGGCAAAATGCCATAAATGCCTGAAAATGCCTTTTTCGACCATTATCTCATCATTCTGCCTCTTTCTGAGATTTCCTAGGCTTTTCGCCTATTTCGGTTCATCTTTGTCCCAGAACGCTAATTTCCAGAGCTTTTTAGGACAGCGTTGCTTCGAAACGGGAATTCCACTCGATATGAAGGCACGGGACTCGCGATTACGCTGCTGCGTCGCACCGCTTCGCGTCGATTGGAGAAGACATGCTCGCGGAAAACTGAGAGGTTCTCCGCATTTAGCTCACGGCACGGATGTGTGGGATTTTTGGAGAGGGCGCAACATGACAGAGACCATGAAAGCAAAGAGCCATCAACTTTGCCCCGCTTGATAACTCATCTTTCATTATCCCGCATGTCGTGAATTTCATGCGATCAACGCCGTTCCTCTTCTGTGTGCCGAATTCTCTGTACTCTTCAACGTCTGTTTCATGCGCTGCTTGCTCTCGGGAATCACTTTTGAAAGATCGGCGCCAAAATCCGTTGTACGCTCCGGGCTGTAGACGCAAGCTCCGTTGTGTCCGTCGTCAAGTTGGCACGTTTTCGTTTCTGTCCCCTCGCATTAAGCTCTGAAGTACCAGTTCTTTGTCGCCGTCCTGTGGCGTCCGTCGTCGGAACTCTTCGAGTGTGCTGAATTGAAAAAATGCCCGAGGGCTTGAAGGTCCTTTTTCCAAAAATGATCCATGTAACCTGTCTAGCCCATGGAATTCATCGCGTGTGTGAAGAGGTTCGTATTCTATTCCCTGACGTCGATGGCTTAGTGGCGAATGTTAATAAGGTGTTCTTGAAGTCCCCTTCCCGCGTCCGTATCTTCCAAGCCACCGTACCCAAACTCGCGTTGCCTCCAGAGCCTGTAGTCACCCGCTGGGGCACTTGGATCTCGGCTGCGTTGTACTACGCCGAGAACCTGGAGGAGATAGAACGTGTGTTCTCAGAGCTCAACGAGGCAGATGCCGCAGCTATCGAAACGTCCAATGATCTTCTCCTCGAACCCGCCCTGAAAGCCCATCTCACATTCATCGCCGCGACGTTTTCGGCCGTACCAGCCCTGATACAGAAACTCGAGTGCACAACTTAGTCACTTGAAGCCACCCTAGGTATTCTCGCTGATTTGAAGCCTACAATCGACGCCGCTTTGGGATCTAATGGCGAACAAGTCCGAAACAAGCTGAAGAAAGTACTCCAGCGAAATCCAGGTTTAGAGATCCTCGCTCAGATTCAACAAAGTCTTCAAGGCCACATTGCTACCTCGAGCATCCCGGACCTGACGGTGTCCGATATCTCATCCTTCGAATACGCTTTCCTAGTCAGTGTGGACGTAGAGAGGTCGTTCTCTAGATCCAAGGTTCTGCTCTCAGACCGAAGATACCGTTTGACTCCACAAAACGCGAAGCTACACGTGATACCAATGTGCAATTCGTCAAATTCAGAATAAAGATTATTCGATCCCTCATAAATCCGAATGTTGTTCTTCCTGTTCCTTCCGCACTCGCTTCATATGGTTCATCTGGTCTTTCTCTGCCCCATCGACGTGTCCTTTTCCCGGTCTGTATCGCCCACCTTGCCGCTTTCCAGGTATCAAGTGCCTTTTTTCCTAGTTTTGACTGCCTTTTTGTCTGCCTTTTTCTCTCATTTATAGTGCCTGAACATCCAATCTCTAGTAATCAGTGGCGTAGCTAGCTCAAGCGGCGCCCGGCGCAAACCGGCAAAAATGCGCCCCCCCCCCCCCCCTCCGAGCCCGCGCGAAAATTTGGTGAGCCATCGCAAGAGATTCTTGTTGTTGAGAACAAAGTAATGGTCACTCAATGTTACCACGATAGTGTGATGTGACCTGAATCGCGCACGATGAGCCTTGACTGCGGCTCCAAAATCGTTTTTTTCTTCGTTTCGTCTCTCAATGCTGAGAAATGCTTATGCGCCCGGCTTCTCTTGAACCATAACGATCCCTGGCACGAACCAACGTTTCACAGTAATTTATATCATCACAAAGTGTCTCCGATGGATCCAAGTGGAACTCCGATTCTACGCTCCTGAACTCCATGGGTCGCGGTTTTGTTCTTGATTCCGATTGAATTTCGGCTGCAGTGGAGGCGATTGACAGAACTTCAAATTCGTTTGTCTCTAGCTTTGCGCCCTCAAGAAATAGAGATGCAAGAGATGCCCCCCCCCCCCTGGATACGCCACTGTATGTAATTGAATCTCAACATGGCCAGCGGAGAAACCCATATGGCGGTCAACGGGCTGTGATGAATATCAGTGATCAGTGGCCGCTTCCATCCGTCTCAATATTCTGAAACGTTGACATTCATTTTGGGGCTGGACTTGAAAAATTCTCCGGAGGTCATCCTGGGATGGAGAAGAGTCACCGTTGCTTCAAACCATTATTAAACCATAATTGCCATACCTCCGGTGTACAACTGTGAGTTGTCTCTTTTAGCCACCAGCGGATATAAACTGATGAAAACCATTCATGCGGACCATCGCAGAGTAGGAGCTATCGCGGTCAGGAGGAAAAACTCTTTTGAGACGTGCCTTCAGTCTGTGACTGACTCTGTCGGTCGACGAAGCGTTATTTCGGGGCGGAGGCTCGGATTCATTCCTAGTAGACGCATACCTCATAAGAATTCCAGACTTCCAACCGCACAGATTTTAGGGATACTGGAAGTTGGCGGCTGGGTAGCTTGGTTTCGTTCCAGTGTTCAGCAAAGATCATAGGCCACATCGGCTCCGGAGCTCCGTTCACGGCGATAATTCACGATGTTCGCAGGCATAGGCTCTCATCAGGAAGGTTCTGGCCCGTGATGAACACGGTTTTGAAGTTCCAGAACAATATTTTCGTTGGTCCCGGTCATTGTTCGAAGAGTTCGCGCGAGGCATGGATCGGTTCCCGAGATCAGCAGAGATCATGGCCGTCACTCCCTTCACGTTTCCGCAGACCGATTTTGATTTCGTGATTTCCGTCCTCTCGTTTTTCCAAACGGGCTCTCTTGAGTAGGAACATATGTTCTTGGTTTCATCCTGATCGTTATCGGATGCACATGTCATCGTGTTCCAAACTGACGCCGTTTCTTCGTCCTAGTACAACCGAGAAGGAAGTCGTCTGGAAGGAAGTTGCCTCGAACATATTCCAGCAATTACCGCTATAGTCCCACAGAGGGTTAAGCCATATGAGAACGATTTCAGAACCGTGAGTATGAGTTTCAGGTGTCAATATTCTGGGTTGTTCACGGCCGATAACTTCGGAGGGAATTTCATTTCAATGGTCTGGAACCAGAGATAAACTCTCCCGGCAGCCTCTCCATCAGCTGCAGTTAGTCGAGTGAGCCCGAACTGAGTTCGTGCCATCATCGAGTCGGGAAACAATCATTCGGTTTCCAAATTCTCCGCGCTTTCCCTCTCGATAGTGAGTGTATTTCGCAAATATATCGTCGTTAAGGGAGCTTTGCCTAAAACATTACAGGAGTTCGATTCCGTAGCCGGATATGCCTATTGGTGCATCAGAGTTGCTGAGATCGGCCGACGATCCGAACAGTGAACTCCAGGAGCTCCAGCAAGCAGTTCACGAGTATCTTCAGCAGAGTGAGTCAAGTTGATGGCTTAACTGAGTTGATGAGATCCTCGCGAAGGATTGTGCAATGGCCGCCCTAAACAGAGTTGGAACAAGGACGTCAAGCCCTCGTCGATTCACACTCCAGTCTGAACACGAAGCTCGAACTGAATTTTCTAGCGAGGAAACGTCACTGGGAGTATTTGTGTGAGAAGCTCAGTACTGATGTATCGCTGTGCAATAACACATCGAAATACCGAATGTTTGTTCCAGATAAAGATAAGGAATTCGTACACCAGCTGATAACCCTATATCTCCGCTCAAGATCTGCTCGCGTGCTGACGTTGCTCATAAGTCTGCGAGATCCTTTTAACAAATGGTTACTGGACCGTTGTTCGGAAAACATCCGTCAGAATGAAGCGATTCTCCGAATCCCCACGTTGAAACTTCTTCTATCCATCGTCCAGAAGGACCCACCTTGGTTGCATGACAGTCATCAGAAAATCCTCAAAGAGGCATTGAATATTCTACGAGACGGTCATGATGTCACTGCTTGTTTCGTGTCAATTGTTATCATGGCATCGATTCTTCCCCTGATTCCTGGAGCATTCGACAAACGAACTCTTGAGATCTTCATGTTCAAAGGCTTCTCATCGGCGGCTGATTTATGTGTGAAACGCAAGGATGATTTTGCCGAGCTCAATCGTCAACATCTGTGCAGCGGTTTATACACATTGTACAAAGTATTATACTCGATGTTCCCTTGTAATTTTCTGGCGTTCTTGCGTACCACCTACGGTAGCTCCGATAGGCCAGAATACAAAGCCGCTTGGGGTCAGATAATTTGGCCGATGATAAAGCGCACCTATTTCCATCCATTCTTGGTGCAGTACAACTGCGACAGTGAGACTCACAAAGACCGTTGGAAGGGTCTGCAGAAGCATGATATTATCGCCGATTGCCAAAGTTACTTCAGTGACCCGAGGACGGAGCGGCAGACAGAGTCGGGAAGACCCAGAATCGCCACGAGCAAGCCGTGTAGCATTCCCAAAAGGAATGATTTCATCCAAGACGCACCATCTTCCGATGGTGTCTTGGGTAAAACGCCGAATCTCCTGGATGTGATGACCCCTCATCCTCCGAGCGACGTATCGAGCAGCTTGGGAAGCGTGGATATTGCTGAAGAAGCTAATCCCGAAGAACCATTGAACAAATCGGAGCTTGAGGCTGGGAGCAACACGCCGCAGAGACCGAAGAGAAACCGCAGATCATCGGCGAATCTAGCACCGATACCGGCCGAGGCAACTGAGGACGAACGGTTCGCCGATGCAGAGTATCACGGATTCTGCTCGACGACCCAAAGGTTGACACAAGAGCCCACAAACAGTATTTCGGAGCATGCCGAAGTTCAGGTACGAATCCAAATCCCATATGAGCCGCCCTCTCTTCGCCTATTCGGGTGTCGAGCTGGTCGATTCGATCTCATTTATGGGGTCCAATCGATTCGGCGATCATTTATTTCGGCGGCGGGTGTAGAGTTCATATTCGTCGAGCCTGCGCAAACGAATACTTTCGTTCCGTTCAAAGGGTGATCCACCGCCTCACAGCGAGATGGAGACTCTCTTAACGTCATCTGGTCTCCGGCATCGGTACATGTCTCAGTGCCAACCTTCACCTCCACCACCGAACGGCAGTCCCCAGTTTGGCGCGAAACTGACGAGATCACGGTCTTGTCCTTCAAGCCAGCTACCTGTTCATCACGACGATTCAGCATCCTTGTCCGAAACCACCAGCAGCAGCAATGAGGATCTTAGCTCCAAATGTCTCTCACTGAGCTTGTGGCCTAATAGCCCGGAACCTCGGAAGCCGAAAGGTATTTTCGCTCAGTCTCACCCACCTTTCCTTGAATCATTGCGGATTCTGAACGCAACGAGGTTCGTGGAACAGATTCAACCATCTATATTACCTACTCCCCAGACGTTGACACGATAGAGGAAAAAACACCGGCTGAGATATTGGAGGATCACATGAAGGCGTGCTCCGTCGTAGTTCTCCGGGAGAACGACCAGCAGTCCCCGAGTAACTTTCCGACCTCAAGAGAACAGTGCGCCATTGAAGACTTGCAGAAGGAGTTGATCTACACGAAAGCTCATTCGACCATGCTGTACGTCGAATTGCTGTATGATCGGCATCGGAAAGAAATTCATATTGAGAGGAACAGGAGACTCCTTGAAAAGGCGAAACGAATCATCCAACTGGAAGAAAAAAACGCTGCGATGGTCAGTTCTGGGAAAAAAATAATGTTTACGATGGGAACATGGAGATCACAGGGTTACACGATAAACAGGGTGGTCATCGTAAGTCGGGAATTTTCTTACTCTCTCTTCTGTTGTTCATAATTCGGTGAAAAATTATCCGATTATGGACTTTTTTTTTGCATTCGATAGCTGGAAGGATGGCGCATCTTTTTCTTCTTCGATTTTCGTGAATCGGTAGAAGACCGAATTCCGCCAATCGGCTCAAAGATTGCTTTTTTTTTCAACTTTTATCAAAAAAGTAGTCGACAAACTTCTGAAGTCGACAGATCGAGTTCGTAAGTGTCAGGGTCGACACAGGAGAGGATGCTGCTCAAACGCCCGGCAACTCCAGATTTCTAGCTCAGGAAAATTTCCCTTTGGCAAAAAGTTCTTAGATTGGTCCAAACTACCTGACGGAGAAATTTACGGGTCGATCCGGCAACTTTTTCGAAAAATTGAGGAGGCGGGATTTTCGAGGGATGAAAAAAAATTCTCGGATCGACCCGACAACTACCTGGTCGGGTAGTCTGGGCCAATCTGAGAACTTCTCGCCATCGAGAAATTTTTCGAAATCGGCTTCCCTGAGGAGTGACGGGCCAAAATGCAAAGAAGACGCGATCTTGTCAGGAGGTCGATCTCTGGAGTTGCCGGGCGTTTGAGCAGCATCCTATCCTGCGTCGACCTTGACACTTACGAATCCGATCGGTCGACTTGAGAAGTTTGTCGACTGGTTTTTTGAGAGAAGTTGAAAAAAAGAAAAGGCAATCTTTGAGCCGATTTGCGAAATTCAGTTTTCCATCGATTCACGAAAATCGAGGAGAAAACATGCGCCATCCTTCCAGCTATCGAATGCAAAAAAAGTCCATAATCGGATCATTTTTCACCGAATTATGAACAACAGAAGAGAGAGTAAGAAAATTCCCGACTTACGATGACTACCCTGTATTCATTGCTGACAGAATATCATGAGAGATCAATGGCGGGGTTCTCCTTCCCAGAGTGGTGAAGTGAGAGAGGTTCGTGAGGAGCTGATTGCGAAAACGAAAAAAATCGCCGAGTTGCAAGCATTGCTCGATGTCAGGAAATTCGAAATGCAGCAGGAAGTCGATCAACTGCTGGCCAGAGATTATAGTCAAGCCGAAGAAAACCGTCGATTGATCCACGAGAACAACAGCATCATCATGGCTAACGCCAAGCAGAAGTCCTCACTCGAGGCTGCTAATGTGGTAGGCGACTGCTCGGCTTTTGTGTAGAATACATCCTGGGCGTACCAGGCGCTGAACTGGAGGCGGTTGAGCTCAATTCCTAACGCTCTCTATTTCCAACTGCAGGAAATCAACAACCTCAACGCCAGCCTGCTTGAAGCGAAACTCCACCTCGAAAACGCCAGGTTGAAAGCGGAGGAGCTGGCCGCTTATAAGGAGAAATGCTTGCGCTTGGAACAGGAGCTGATAACTTTACAAGAAATGTATCAGAGACTGGAGGAGATATCTAGAACGGGCACAACCGATTGCAGCCAGGTTTTCAACTCGGACGAGTTGGCCAAGGAGTTGAAGCGTGCGTCGACTCACCATGCTTTCATGACCGGATTTAATCTCCGGACGCTCACGTCACGAAGCTAGTAATCACGATAATTCCACGAGTGAGCGACGATTTTAATTTGCAGAATGCAAGGCTCGACTGGAACATCGAAAACAAGAATCGGACTCAGCTTGCGATCGCTTCAAAGCGGAACAGGGAAGAGCCGAAAAAGCAGAAAAATTGATACGCGAGATGCGTAAACATCTTCAACAAGTGGAAATGAACTCGGTAGAGCAGATCAGAGCCAAGGATGAACACATTGTTGCTCTGAGGAAGAGTCATGAGCGACTGCAAGTTTGTGTTCTGCAGTTACACGGAGAAATGGACGCAGCGAGAGCTCTCGGAGAGCAAGGTAACTCTGAACACGCCTCTCGAAATACATGTGAAGATCCCCCTGGTACTGCTCGGAAATTTCGAGCTCGAATTTACGGGAAATACTAAAATTCTTCCCAGGCAACCGATCCCATGAAATGCGCAATGGTCAGGGGAGCGATGGCGCCTCCGTCACCACATGAGCCAGATTCTTGGCGAGATAGCTCTTCGAGATGAAAGCCACCCTGACTCTGTTTATGATCAATAAATCGTCCCAATGCGTGCTGGAGATCTCCTGAATTTCGACCCGCAAAATATTCGTGAGAGACGCGTTCATACTGGCGCTGAGGTTCCTCTGTTCCCGAGGGAACTTCGCTTATTAAAGCGGAGAGGCGCACTAAAAGTGTGTGTCCGTGTGTGTCGAGGACGCCGGATTCTGTGTTCCGAAGTCTCTCCAACTGGATCCGGTGAACAGCTCGCGTCAACGGCTCCGGTCTCCCACAGCCCAAGTGTCATAAGCGTGCGGCCTTTCTGGTTATCGATGTCACAATCGCACAGAGGTACAGATCCCAAGGGTTGCGTTCCCTCGTTGCGCATATGTCGACGCAATCATCGGGATGATCTTCGGCCACTGACGTTCAATCTTCCCGCGAGAGCTGGCTCATGGTCGAAGGTATTCCGGTTGAGGCCTGAGTTGGGCTATCATGGAGCACAGCCGCTCTCGAGTCCGCAGAAGACGTCATCTTTCGGTCCAGTGATTTCCGTGGAAACGGGGTGCGAGTTGGCCGGTTTGAGTGCCACTTCTTGAAACTCGAATCGTGGAAGGATCCCGTGTTCGTTCGTTTTTACCATTTTTCCCAATTAACTAGTTCGTTCAAAGATGTCGAACGAGAGTCGATCACTCTCGCATGAAATCCGGAGCAGCATCGAGCAGATTGAGTATAGATGCTCAACGTAGTCTACGGCAGAAGCTCGTTCTCGCAACTCAAGCTCCGTGAATATTCGCCGATGAGACACATTCCGGGGAGAGAATCGCTTCGGCAGTGGTGAGGGATACACAGGTCACCCACCCAGGAGACAGAGGCTGAATGTTGCGGACAGGGTAGGTATCCCTGCTAGTGGAAAGCCGCGCCAGCTGAGAGGTTCTTTCTGGATTCGTGATCGTTTCATTCACAGCAGCCGCTGACTGCACTCAACGAATTCAAATCGAGAATCTCACACCCGATGCGACAAAAAATCGTCTCGATGGTGGAAGACAGCGAGAATCGTTTACTCGTCGAAATCATCGAGAGTTTTGCGCGATCGAGGATCAGCAGAGGAAACCAACGTCGGACTTGATTTTCTGATACACAACCGCGTCCTTCCTAGCTTTTGAGCCACGAGCTGACGTTTCGGACTCCCCCGGACACACCCTGTATCCATTCTCGCAGCCGATTAAGAGCCACCCTCTATTCTGCCGAGCCTACTTGCTTGGAGGAGATGCAGGATATTCATCATATACCCTGAGAGGAACTTGAGGGAGCTGAGTTTCGAAGTATTCCAAATGAGCTATCGGTGATCTGAGCAACCTTGAGGGAACCGCAGAGCATCTGAGCGTTTCTGCGGTTCGAACATCGTTGATTGAGAAGCGCCCGACGATTAGCTTTTGTGATGTAAATCCTCAGCATTGCTGGTTTTCATTGATTACAAGATGGTCAGTGACCGCCGATTCAATGCCGTCGAGTCCACCGCTCCCCGGATTGGGGACACATCCCCCGCTGTGAGATGCACACGCTCTCTCATCGGTTGAACATGGAATAAAAGACGGCTTCGAATGGGAGTCGAAAGTTTTTCGCCGCCCGATGAGGTCCCCGCGAGGAACCTTGCGAACTAGTATGTGGCGTCCAGCTTTGATATTATCAACGGCGATGTCTCTCTCAATCGCTTCCGATGTGGGCCAGGCTCACTTCAGTCATCAACATGTTATCGATCAAACAAGTGAGTGTCTGAGAGACCATTCTCAAACGATCCGCGG
Source organism: Phytoseiulus persimilis (assembly GCA_037576195.1). Classification (NCBI taxonomy): domain Eukaryota; kingdom Metazoa; phylum Arthropoda; class Arachnida; order Mesostigmata; family Phytoseiidae; genus Phytoseiulus; species Phytoseiulus persimilis. The sequence continues at coordinate 27,873,015 of CM075104.1, read as the reverse complement.
AGGAGAAATCCCCTCAAGTTGAAGACCCGTGTGTGGAAGTGATACGAGCTTAGGAACAGACTCACGTTCCGTGCGGAAGCTAGATCTGGACAGCAGCACAGTATCTTCCCCAGAAAAAGGGAACAGGAGTCGAACGGATCAAGAGCGCAGCCCCAAACTCACCCGCTTCCTCAGCCCTTCTGTGGCTTCGCAACAGAATATTTGAACGGCGAAGTCTGAGGCCCCCTTTATTGCCACTCTGTGCACTGCGTCATGCAACCCAGAATACTCTTGCCAATCGGAATGGATCGGACACACCTTGTTGTTTTTCAGACAGTTCGAGAGATTGTGAAGCTGAGAAACGAGTGGAGTTCGAAACTCAAATGAATGTTTTGATACGAGACGCTCTGCACAATTTCTCCAAGATCATGACATCGTCGGATCTTGAGAATGACACTCCCGTGCTTGACCCTCTCCGCATCAAAGACAAAAACGTCACGCCAGCTTTCGGGCCCGACGTCTTCGATGTAGCTTTCAAGAATATCAAGGTGAGATTCCCTCGAACAATATGCCAAAACTTCCCATCATCCTGTCGATGTACTTCCGAATCTTCCGCATAATTGACCTGATATAGCAGGATGATCATAATCATATGCTTGGTTTACTAGTTAGGCGTATACTAGGTAAGCGCCACTCAGCCGAGCTGTGACTTCCATCGCGAACTACATCGCGAATTCATAGACTGCACAGATGTTTTTCTTCATTCATTCTTTTCTTCATCATAATTCCTCCACCTCGGATTCGAGACCTACTCTCCGCGATCGACAAGTGGAAGAGTGGCACGTGTTCGGATCATTTATTCGTGGAGCGGCCTAAGAACGACAATTTTTCTTAGGAACGTTCTACTAGCCGGGGAACGTCTGAAGTCAATCGTTCGGGTGAAAAGCGGTGAAAAGCTATGAGATCGATACATGCTACTAGCTGTTTATTTGTCGCGACGATCAAACTACTTTATTGCAACTCGAAAATCCTGGTCTTTCCCCTGTAATCATGGAACGGGACGAGCGTGGTTCTCGGGGGTGAAGCGTCATCAGACCGACGCGACCACTGCATCATCGGATAGCTTGGATCAATTCAAGAACTCCTCACCGTCTGCGATTTCTTTGAATTCGGCCTTCCTGAAAGAGGAGAACTTTTCCGCTAATTCGACGCCTTGTTCTGGTCGATAATTTTTTCCGCCTTTCTCTCATTGGCTATCATTCCGAGCCCAGTGGACGGATTTCGGAATTTTTCCCTGATGTGGCTCATTCATTAGGCTACCACTGGCGCCAAATCGCCCCTTTCGTTCCGATTTGAAGGCATGTGTACAAGAAGTGGCGTTTTTTCCCACATAAATTCAGAGGGCTCGCCAATTTTCGGCAGGCGACGTAACTGAGGTCGCTGGGTGAGAGTTAGAGGGTTGTCCATCTGAGGAAAACTCCCGGTGTTACCAGCATTCCGCTCTCAACCGGGGGGAGCCAACGAGCCCAAACGTGGAGATATCGCCACGAGGTGCCTCGAAATCCTCGAAACTTGACCGAAGAGAGATGCTCAGGGGCGTACCCAACTTTTTTTGAGGGGTCAGGGATGATGATAGTGCGCAATCAACGTGATCTCCAAAACCTGTTAGGATGTTTCTGAGGAGACAGAATCTTTGCGAGACACTTTCATCAATCAAAGTAGAACATAATCCACCCTTCATGTATGATCGAAGGGTTCTTGGGGAACAAAGCCTCCTTCGGTTTCAGTTTCCGGCGAAAGCACCATGAGCGGACGGCTTCACATGGCTGCTCTCGCATGTTTCGATTCCTCGATTCTCCTGACTGGAGAGCGCGATGCTGGTGAAAGCGGGTCTCTTCTGACGGATGAGTACCTTTAGCGACATTGAGCGGGCTCAGCTGCGCTGCCTGTGAAGAATCGGTGAGCGCTCTGAATTCTAGGGGGAAAAATCGCAAATTCTCGTAGATCTGCTTTTGGAAGGGAACGGAAAACGGTACTTGGTACTTGTCTTGAGCGCGAGACATTTGCCCTCAGTTCATTGGGTGGAACTATGATGCTCGGAATCGTGCGGTAGTTATTCAGACATGATATGACTGCTTTCGGGTGCAATGGAGGGTATTCCAAAAGCCCGACGAACGTTTCGCCAACGTTTCAGGTTGAAGGTCTTTCGGAGTTCCTCGTCAATCAGATCTCGACGGACATGAAGAATTTCCGAGTGAAGCTCTCAGCTATAGCACCTAAGGTTTTGCTCAACGTATTTTATACAGTAAGTCAACTTTCGCAGCTTCCGAACTCAATATCAACATCAAAGCACTGCATGTATCGGTGTTCGTAACGACGAGGTGCAGCGAGAGGCACGAGCGATTCACAACAGATGTGAAAACTCGGTTTCCATGTTGACGCCGCCGTTGGGATCCAGAACAGATACAAGTCGGGCAGCCGGACGCGCATTTCATATCACACGCCAGGAAGCCGTTTCCACAGCGTCCCAGAAGGGCTACAAAATGAAGGTCGAAGCTGTTGCAGATGTTTCCAGTAACAGTTTGAGCCCTTCCCAGGTGAACGGTACGCTTTACGACCTCTTCAGTTTGTATGGAGATGGGTTGGCGAATATCGAATACACCGACGTATTTCTGAGGACCGTACTCTACCTTGACATTGTTGAGAACAAGCTGCAACTGGCGTTCGCGGACCAGCCTTATGTGGACTTTTCTTCGGCTCAAGTCAAGGTCAGTGGCATCGGAACGAGAGGCCAAAACGTCAAATTGTCCGTTGTCGCGGAAGAAACCAACCACATGTGTTCGTTCACAGGTTAACGGCCGCCAAGCGTCCAATAGGCGGTACAATGAATTATCGCATCAAATAGCACCCATAGTTTTTTGGGTTTTTGCCGAAGAAGTTGCCGCTTCATTGGAGCCCCATTTGCAATACTATCTGAACGCGCATCTATCCAAAGTACGACTCCCGGATTTTGCTGTAACTCTACACGAGAACATAAGCCTCCCAAAAGTCCGCGTGCCCAAGCCCATACCCTACAACTACATATCATCGATGCACTTCAATCCTGTGGCACTTTACTGAGCCGCCTAGATTCTGCGGGCATAAAAACCTCTTGGAGAGAAACTCGAGATATCGATGCGACCGTTTCCCAGCCGCGAATTTTGACCACGGCTGATTTGAAGACTCTCGGCTCGAGCAGATGTTGACGACTCTGCTAGAAGTTCTGTCTAGACGAGCCAGCGGGAGGCATTGAACATCGATTTCCAGTTTTACTTGATATTCAAAGGAGCAGTCAGCACTCGTGGGAAGAATGTTTATTTATGAACCCTACAAGCCTCCTCAATATGTTGAGACTCACTCATTCATCATGGAGCCAATAAATTATTGTTCTCACCGATCCGCGAATGAGCAGGAGAACAGGGGCCTCTGAGTTGATGACGTTATTGGAATTAGCTGTTTCGAAAAATAGTGCGCGAGTCTCCCGGAAACTGCAGTGGCCAGTATCGCCAATCGGTCGCAACTCTGAATGCGGCGATCAAACGGTCGAATCAGGGACTTCACGAGAAGTTGGCAACGCCTTCCTTTAACTGCAGGCTAGGGAGAGACAATGGAGCGCTGCTAATCCAAATTGATTCGTCGAGAAACGTGAATCATCATGGAGGGAAATGATGACGACTTCACTTGCAATGGAATCATAGAAGGTTCTTCGGAGCGATGGCTCCCAAAATGTGGAACATTGGGCTTGCCCGTGCTCCGGAGTCGCCCTTGATCATGGGTTCACTTTAACGAACCTGACCGCTGAGCCAGAGAATCTCGGGTTATCGGGTAGGACGAATGACCACGGCTTGAGGCAGCATGCCTTTTAGAAGATCCTCATTCGAAAAGGAATCTTATCGCTTTGCAGCCTGAGAATTCGCCGTCGCTCATCTAATTCTTATGCAAGTATACTCTCGGAATAGCGTCCACTTTCCACAGTCTCTCTCGAGTCCTCTCCCTGTCGCGAAAAGAGACGCTGCCACCAACTAGAATTATTCTTCGAGGAATACAACTTTATCCATGCACCTCCGTACGGACGCGTGTGTAAGTCTGTCAAGACTCTTATATGAGCGGCCCACTCTACACAATTCCAGATACGTGACGTTTCCGTGTTGCGATGAAACCGTCGATAGCTCCACAGCTAACCAGAAGCTTCGTTCTCGGAGTACACGGAGAACGTCTTGCATGAGGCTAAATTGTTCTTTTTGGCAGCGGCAGTTTGATCCGGGAGCTGCAAAATATCATCTGATTCTAGGGTCGAATATTCAGATTCGCTTCAGAGGAGAGTTGCACGAACTATTTTTTACGGGTCGAGAGCCAGGACGTGTATCATTAGTGATTGGAATGTACCACAAGGTTCACTCCAAGATTCTCGCTGCCGGCGGTCGGTCAGAGGGGGTTTCAGAATCGAGAAGCTCCCTTCCACGTCTGTGGAGGTTATTGGCGTGAGTCTGAAGCTAGATTCCGCAGTCGGAACCAGGAGCCCGCTATGGTCATGCTGTCATGCATGAGAGGGATGCCGCGTAGAGTTTTCGCTAGTGATTTCAGAAGATGGTATTCAGGTCAGCGAGTGAGGAGAGCTCCTTTTTGAGACGCAGTCCTCCTCCCCGCGAGTCCGGAACTTCAGTAAGACCTCGTATGCGCTTTTCGAAAGCATCTGTGGACTCGGTCAGGAGCGTGTTCCCTCCTCCAGGCGCTGAATTCCATCAGGAAGATTTCCTCAATTCAAGAAGTTGGCATTCATAAACGCGGAATCGTGTTAGAGAGATTCGTTCCCTAGTGAGCGGTGAGTCCACTCGGATGCTCAAAGCTTCTTACACTCCACGGAATGGACGACCGACGGGTACATATTGAGATATTTCGCGTAGTATACGGCCGCTTTCACCCGAGTTCCCAATCTGATTTTCTACCACGAAGTGACGTCCGCCGTTTCAACGACGCACGTGAAGATTGGTTTGTTATATAGAGTTCAGGTTGAATTCCAACTTGCTCTCGTACATGTTTTCCATGCTTGGAGCATTTTCGAGGGAGTACCGGAATTTCTCGTCGTCAAGTTCCCGCAACGGAATGTCGGCCGGAAGGCCGAAGAAACTTCGCATAGTTCGAGGCTGAACTCGCACTGATGGATCCGGAAAAAGTGACCTCTCTTTCGTCGAAAATTCGCGTCGGCTTCAGATAGACCGAGCTATGACGGGCAGCCAATTGCAAGCTTGCTCAGCGAGGGAAGTTGTTGCCTCTAGATGGAAAATCGGAAGCGTCCTGCAAAAGGCGACCAAGTTCCGACGTTGAGCTCAGTGCACTGGCAGTGCCGATAGATCGAGTGGAGCACAAAAACACGGACAGTGAGAGCATGTGGCCAAACTGATACAGTATCATGGGCTGTTTGCGATGATTTTCGATCCCTCCAACTAATCGGTCAACCTCTCTGCCGAATTCAACGTATTCTTCCTGAAATGCTTCAACCTCGAAACTCATGCCACAATCCAACGCACATTCGGCTGTCATCGACCCCGGGAAAAAACGATGCGAGGCTGAGAACGATGACGTCGGATTCAAGTTACTAGATAAACGCAAAACTATGCTCAGGCTGCCAAGATATTCGCATTGAAGCTGGAATCCTTCTAAATGAGCTCTTTCATTCATTACCCTGAAGTCTGGCGTATGCGGGACTACTTTTTCAACGACGAATGTGCCCAGAATTCACAGTCATCGATAGAGTCTTCAAGATCTGGCACTTTCCCTGAATGGACGGAATGTTCCCACATCGTGCAAAATCATTGCGATTCCAAGCTTACTCACAAGCAAGCGTTCCAGTGATTTTCCCAGTCGGAAAATTAGTCTCTTTACGCCAGGCTCCAGGGTACAGGCATTGTGCTTCGATTTTCGCTCCTTAGAGATAGAGCTCTCCGGGAAGTATGTACCTTTGAACCGTATTTCAAGACATGGACAGACCTCGTCGGAGCTACAGACCCTCAAATTTATTCCAGAGATACAGAGCGGATTCAGTGGGTTCGATATGGGAGCAACACGCCTGGCTTTCGCCGAGATCATAACAGTGACCAAAGCTTCGAGTCAGGCCTTAATTGAAGTAAGCATTCTCATGCCAGACGAAAGAGGCGGATTCGACGTGGCCCAGTTGCCTCTATTCGAGCCCTTCTTCATGTCCGATCCCTCACGAGCACTGAGCACAGTGCGCAAAATAGATCCCGGGATATTTCAGCTACAAGATTCGGGCAGGACTTTCGAGACAAACTGTACCTTCGAACATTTCGCAAAGCATTTTTCTCGCAGCGAGTTTCCGAAATAGCTCGGAAGAACTGGTCAGACCTTCCCGAGCATATTCTTGAACACTCCCGAACGTGGATTTGAGCTGACAACGGAAGACCCCCTTCATCGTCTTTCTTGACCGATCTTGGACAACGGTCAGGCCCGAGCATTATCGCATCTGAAATTCAGACGAAGGCATACATGGAACCGGCTCGTTCGGCTGGAATTTCCAGAAGTATCTCAAAGAGCAACCCGGCCAGTCGGGGCCTTCCGAAAGTATGCCTGAAACTTTGTAGAAGACGACCCTTGACCATGATCAGGCCTCCAAAAACCTATTCTTGGAAGACTCACGAAACCAGGTATGTTCGGCCCTCCAGAAGTGTGTGCAGAGATTATATCGATGACATGACGAGAGGTGCATCGATGACACCAGGCGTGTCTTCGAGTGCCCTCGAGTCTGCATGAGAGCGATTCTGAGGAGGCGACAACTAACCTGTTTTCTAAATTTCATGCTCCAGACTGTACCACCATGAGTCGTGCGTCACCAGGCGTTGCACTTCGCAATCCCCGAACAATACTCGATCTCCATCAGCCGCTCCGGCTTCACACACTTCCGTCGCAATATCAGTCCACGGACGCATCCGAGAGGGATCGAAAATGCCATAAATGGCAGTAGATGATAGGAAAGGCGTTGTGCATTTGATTCTGCGATGGATCAGGCAGTCAGCGAGATGAAATTATCAGTGCATGCCTCCTCACTCATCATTCATTTATCGAGCATGTGACAAGGACATCGTGCTTTCAGTTACGAATCTGGGCTACTGACATCGGTATGGGGGTACAATCAGGATTGCGTTCTTCTTGAGATCGAAACAGGTAAGCCCGTTCTGGAACGCAGCACCATCTCAGCCGATAACTCCAGGGTATCGAATCCGACTAGAGACTTTACGGAGAACTTCCTCAATAAGCTGGACAGGATGACCTTCTCTTCCATGAGAGCGAATCGTTGGCCTAGAGAGCAGAAAATGGTATCTGTCAAAACGCTGCAACGGTTGGAATTGGGATTGAGAAGTTGTGGGATGTGAAAATCACCAATGCAATTCCGAGGTCCTGCTGAGAAAGGGACATATGCGAACGGGTGTCTCCCGTTGAGATTTTCGGGGAAGAAGCGGTCCGGTATGAATTCTTCGGGCTTCGGGAAGCTCTTCTCGTCTCTGTGCAGTCTGTAGGCGAACACCAAGACTACACTGCCTCGCGGAACGTCGTACTCGTCTGCAAATCAGAGTTTCACTTATTCGAAAGTTCCGATTTCCTCCGACCATCCCGTATCGACTCATCCCTCTGGAGCAATCATGTTGCGTGAAGCGAACCAGAAGCGCGAGTTCCCGTCAAACTCCCGGCACACGACAGCTCCCTCCCCGCCGTATCTGGTACCCCTTTAGCGCCATTTAGTGACTTTGTGGTGATCTCATGTCGCTGGCACTCTTGACTAAAGCCGACACATCGCACTTCCCAATTATTTCCCAGAGCGAGCGACAGCATATATGTTCTCCGCATCTTCGGATGACTCGACGCTGCCTCGATTCGAGGAGACCAGCGGATTCAGTCCCGAGTAGTGGTCAGCTCCGAAAGTCGTTCTCGAGAAGATTCGACTCCGAGGACCCTCTTATCCCCGTTATTTCTCGCATAGCCCACGGAAGTTTCTCATGCGACTCGCAGAGACGGTTCAAAGAAGCACTCACTCAATTTGAATGTTGTATGTACTTCCCTGCCCACGATGGGCACTGAAGGGAACAACCTCAAGGCTTCCTTTATGCAACACTCCAAGTACTTCATGCTCCTGAGGTCATCCATGTTCGGCTGTCTGCTGTCGGACCCGAATACTTTGTCCAGCTCCTCCTGGCAGCGTCGCTGGATATCGGGGTGATGACCCAGCAGGAAAATCGTCCAAGAAAGAGCCATCGCCGTCGTATCATGCCCCTTGAAAGAGACGGAGAAGAGCGACTTTTAGCTATACCCGTTCCTGTCCCTGGCGTGTTAGAATCCCGGATCTCGCCTCGAGCCGTCTGAGAGATGACGAGTTCGCGCGCGTGTCCAGAATGACCCGGTCGGGATTCGCTCTCAGAGCGAATTACCTCGCCGGTTTCTTCGGACTTCCTTCTCAAATCGCATCGCAGAATTCTGGCTGGTCAGACCCTTGTTGCCGAAATTCGGGACCCGGTCTGGCGTCGATAGGGGCCAGCCTATCACCGCGGAGAACTCATCGGGTTTTGAGTCGTGAATTGTGTTTTTAGGGCATCTCCGCTCGTAGATGTCTTGTAAAAATTTTCCAACGCAGCTAAAATCGATGTAGGGAAGTTCTCCGAATACTGAACCTCGAACATGAAGGTGTCGACCTCCTCTCGAATATCGTGTTCTGGTAGGCCTGCTGGATTCGAAAGGTGCTCTTCGAGTAGTAGATCGAGGAACGCAAGCCGCTTCCTCTCATCGGATCGGCCTTGTGCCTGGTTGGCAATTTTTTGCTTCTTCCGTTCTTTGATTACGCTGGAATTGAAGGCGAAACCGTGAGATGACATACCGATCTGCTGTGAGCTCCCACACAAGAGTGTTTCGAATGAAGCTCCTCATGAGATCGGATGATTCGTTTGAAATGGCGATCTACGAAATCACCAGAGACCCGTCATACCTTTGAGTGAAGCTGTGGATGCCTCTAACGTGCCTATCGAATACTCTCCCATCGTGCGTGAGCAAATACAGGAAATCAAAATACAGCCAAGGCCGGACGAGTCGTTCCAAGAAGTATTTGCCGACTGCATAGACGTCTCTCACGTATTGCGATTCGGTCCCCGTTTGAGCACCGACTTTGACTCCCATCGCGGTTTCTAGAATTAATATGCATGGAATGAGGAACGACCCTACATCTTACACAGTCCAGCGTTAAATCATTCTGCGATTCTATTGACATCCATGCGGAGATATTCAACAGCATTACTTCCACCGAATTTTTTTCTCTCTCTTTGTCGGGAATCCAACCGAGCTTCGATTGAAAAGAACATGGTAGAGGTTGGCCGCTGGGCGCAGTAGTCCCTGCTGCAGAAAATGTCCCTCGAGGTACAGAGGAATGATGGTGCGACGGTAAGGGGTTTGCTGTCAACCGGAAGCTTCTCGTGGAATTAGATGAGCTGTTCGCAGTACACTCTATCCCATCGTGGCGGCGGAGGAAGCTGAAGGAGTGTTTCAATAGAAGAACGTTCTCGTAGAGCTTCACGGTAGAGAATGTGCGGCCTGTGGCGATTGGTGTTGCTCCCGTGTTCATTGACGTATCCAGCACGACGTCCCATCGTCGTTGTGGAATCGCGAATATCGAGAATCGGATCATCGGCCAACCCTCGGTCACGCATCGCTGTACAGAGCGAAGCAGACCGAGTGTGCATTCGGGAGCCTCCTTGATTTACACGCTCCGAGCCCAGAAAGCGCGTCTCGGTCGGAGTTTCTGTCCCGATTTCGTGCTACCGGCGACTGCCCCGCTTGCCCCATCCGAACTTCGCTGGCAGCCTGGCGCTTTGGTTTGTTGTGCTCTCGCATGGGTGCCGCCTGCCGTGAGCAGACATGATGGCGCGCGGATTCTGCTCATCATTCAAACTGTGCCGTTCGCGCTGATAGTTTCTCTTCGGGATGACCGACCGATATCTCTGGGAAGGAATTGAGTCGCGGGACAAAAATAGGAAACAACTCTGAACAGCGAAGACGCTGGACGCGGAAAAGCCCGTGCGCCGTAAGCCTCGTCGTCATCGTTTTCATCAACGTCGCAAGCATCGGCTGCTAGCGGGGCTCACAGTGGCGTTAGGGATCGTTCGAAACTTCTGAATATAGATCGGCGGCACGCTGGAAATTTCGACTCAAACGACGCGTCGTGGTTGATCCCCGTCAGGGAATTCGAGGTCAACTGGGAGCATTGGATTCTAACACAGCATTTCGCCGAGCAGGTTAAATCAATGGCGGTGGACGCACGAGTTCTCCTGCTGAGCCTCGGCGCGTTATTGTGCACGCTATGTATTTCGTTTCATCGAATTGAGGAAGGACACATGGGTGTCTACTTCAGGTGAGTTCGGCGACCGGAGTAGTTTGTCGAGAAGATATTTTTGGCTACGAAGCGTTGATGGTGCAAAGGAATAAGCGGCTCCCGGTGATAATGCCCCACCGCGATATAGTTCGGAAAACCACAAAATACGATAGGGCCCACGCGCACAGTCTTCAGCAGCGATCCACCATCGTTCTCTGCGCTCACATGGCTGCAAATTTCAACGCTCGCAGAAGAAAATTCGTTCCCATGCTGTGGAATTCCCGCCCACTTTGCTGGAGAGAATCGCTCCGAGCGGCCCTGTAATGCGCTCCGGAAACCGATGGAGAAATAAACGAACTCATATGTTCTCTGAGCGGAAGGAAAACGATATTGACGCCTCATGTGGTCTAAACTCATCGTTTCCAGGGGAGGAGCGCTCCTGAAAAGCTTGTCGAATCCGGGGTTCCACCTCATGATACCATTCATTACAACGTTCCGGTCGATACAGATAACCATGCAGACTGATGAGGTTAAGAACGTTCCTTGTGGAACTTCGGGCGGAGTGATGATCTATTTTGATCGCATAGAAGTTGTGAATGTCCTCGCTCGAGAAAGCGTCTACGAAATCGTGAAGAATTACACAGCTGATTACGACAAGACCCTGATCTTCAACAAAGTTCATCACGAGCTCAATCAATTCTGCTCAAGACATAATCTGCAGGAAGTGTACATCGATCTCTTCGACCAAGTGAGTGTGAATTCTCGGTTCGAATCCGTTTGAATTGTCAAGCGGGTTCTGGGGCTGCGAAACTCAACAAGAGGGCATCTCCATGTCGAGTAATCATTGCACTGGATTCCAGATCGACGAAAACCTCAAGACGACTTTGCAACGCGATCTGACGGTGCTCGCTCCAGGCTTATACGTCCAAGCAGTCCGAGTCACTAAACCGAAAATCCCGGAGACTATCAGGAGAGACTACGAAGCAATGGAAGCCGAGAAAACGAAGCTGCTTATCTCCGTTCAGCGACAGAAAGTTGTCGAGAAGGATGCCGAGACTGAGAGGAAGAAAGCGGTCATCGAAGCTGAGAAGAACGCTCAAGTAGCGAAGATTCAGCACGAACAACGGATTTCGGGTACGTCACCGCATGACCAGCACGCTTCTGCGGAGAGTTTGAACGATACGGGTCATTGGACTCCGTTGAGTGCATCGCCTTGATTTCAGAACAAGAGACGCTCAAGAAGATGAGTTTCATCGAAGACGAGATGTACCTATCGAAACAGAGAGCACTAGCTGACGCTGGTCATTATGCGAAGGAGCGCGAAGCTGAAGGAAACAAATTACTGCTCACAACGGAATATCTAGAGCTGAAGCGATACGAATCGTTGTCATCGAACAACAAAGTCTACTTCGGGAAAGATATACCGAGCATGTTCTACGACAGCTGCAGTCCTCCTTCCGCCAAAGATGCTCTGGGAGTTTCAACGAAAGCAGAACGCAACGCGAAAGGATAACGAACCGACCCATCCTAGTCTCATTGCTTCTTCGCGTCATTCCAAACGATGGCTGCGTCTCGAGGATCGATGCGTTAGAATACAACCAAATTCTACGCAGCATATGGCCACGGGGATTCTCGACACGAGACCGAGGAGTGATTAGAGAGAACGGGTGAGAAAGAGTTCGAGGAGACATCTATGAGCTTGAACTTACCACAAATGATATCCAGTGTACACTTTGTGATCATGGGCACGACGTCGAAATCCGTGCCCTCTTTTTCCGCTAAACATTCTACGAACACTGTGGCCTGCTCATTCATGACTGGCAGGAAATCTTCGAGGATGCGGAAATGGAATGCCGGTGTGAGCATCTTCCGGCGTGATCGCCACTTGCTACCTGAACTGGAAAAGAATATTCCTATATTTACTATTTGAGCTGGTTGTTCCCAGGGAAGTGATGGTGAGAGTGAAGTGGTGATAAATGCCATTTATGTGATCGGAGCATATCTGAATGCCGTGCTGAATAAACCATTTTTATCAACGCTCCATATTGTGTTCTTCGCAACTCCGGCACCATCAGAGGTCAAGCTTCAGCTGAATCGAAGCTCGCTCTTCCATGGAAGAGATCCCGGCTAGCTGGAATTCAATGAGAGGTCGAGGTCCGCGAACGATAGGCGACCCTCTTCTGGTCAATCGCTGTCTCTGCTGCGAGGGAGCAAATGAGCCGTAGTCGTGTTTCTCTGGGCACTTTCATCGAGAGGATTCTAATAATGCTCGTCAAACTCCCACAAGTTACAAGTGAACATTCCTCTCGGTTCGAACGAAACGAGATTTGAGTTTACAAGAACACTCGAGAGGAGTTTACGGATAAAATCCCTCCAGGCTGCCCGGCTGACTCTTCTTCCGGGGAAACTGTCTAGCGCATAACAAACTCACCAAATGAGAACTTATTGAATACGGAACTGATCAGATAGTGAACTTGTATATATGGAGCCCAGAGCACCGGTGAGATTTCCCTTCGGTGATATTTTGGAAGCTCTAAAATTCCGAGATCGGTAGATCATGAGCGGTTTGAGCTTGCGCAATTGTTGACGAGTAGCAGATTCAGGCCGTCCTTCTTCTATATTGACACAGTCGCGGATTTTTCGGCGCGGGCAACGCAGAAGACTGATTACATTGAGAATATTCCCTCTCTCGGCGCCATAAGTTACAAGCTTCATTGAGCGGGAAACAATCACTGTGTGTCCGATTGATACACACGCTCCGGAGCTCCTCTACTCTACTTTGCTAGACCACGCTTCGGGCTTATGACTGTTCGATTCGAAGCCTTGGCATCTTTCATGGAATGGTCGGTGGCTCTCTTGTTGTGACGCGCGCTGATTGAAACACTCAACCGAGCATTTTCAAGGGAGTTGAGATCACAGAAACCCTCACCCTACGATCTTGTGGTTTCACAAAGGCAGGCTCAGCGATGGTGGTTATCGTGTTCCTTCGAGTTCCAGAATCACTACCGTCACTTGAGGCCCGGGGCGGAACGCCCTCTCCGCTCCCCACCTTCCTTTCACGAGAAGTCCCTCATAAGCCGGACTTTAAGGTAGTTCGGCTTGGGAGAAAATTCCTCCTGATCGCTCCCATGGGCTTCCGCACATGGATAGGGTTGAGCCAAGCACAGTGGGTACACTGCGATCTCGGGAGCATCACTACGGTCTCTCTTCGTCTATTCTCTTCTCCTCACCTCGTCAGAAGTCCTGTGCCCAACCAAGAGTTCAGCAAAGCATACAGAATCGGTTTTTTCAGGTTGGTGGAATGGCTCAGAACGGATTCGACCCCCTCCGGAGAGGTGACGATGATGGCCGGCTGGAATCCCAGGAAAACCTTGAAGACGTTCTCTTTCCGGAACCAGACGCACAAGCCGTTCAGCAATTGGAAGACACCTGTGAACACAAAAAAACAAGATGAGCAACAAGGACTATTCTTTGGCAAATCATTCCTCCTTCATTTCCATTTAGAAGCTTTGCCTCGATTCAAAGAAAACGTTGACGGTGTTCGAAGCAAACCGAAATTTTCTCAGCCTCGCTCCACGATTCACTCGTCGCCTTCCACCTCGCTCCTCCTCCACCTGATCAGAGAATCTCAGTCTCTGGAGAGCGCTGCAGACCATCTCTCCCCTCCCGCAGCATGCGGTTGGTGTTTTAATTCTCAAGATCGATTCGTCCCTCCACCGGTCGGTTTTCCAGGAGCAATCAATTGAGAATCTCAACTCTGTTTCGGTTAGTCAGTGCCGAATGCCGCTGTTCATCTTTAGGACTCCTGCCACCACTGCGATCGCCGATCCGATCTTTCAGACAAGCTACTTCAAATGATGGAAGGCTTCTCCTCAAGTATCATCGGGACCGAGTGGTTGTCCTCGGAGTTCCTTCCCTGGGCATGCCTCGAATATAGTTCGAGATTCTTGAGTTTCTCGTTGCCTTCTGCTCGTCATATCGGCCCTCAGGAAGCTGTCGGTCCTCCCATCCAAGTTAACCGACGGCGTCTTTCATCCTGTTGCCTGGAGCTTCATTGAGAATTCAGAAATAAGTCGTTTCCGATCTTCCGGCGGAACTGCTGCTTGTTCCGATCCGTCTCTCTCAGACGAAGGAGCCGCTCCATATAAGCCAATCTCCCCGTCTCTTCGATCCGCCCTCCCGATGAAATCAGCTGTCTCTTTCAGGGTGAGTCCTCCTATCTCGTTCCCTGACAGTTCAGCCCCTCTATGCGGAACATTGGCTCGGGTGTCAATCTTCGTACATGAGCTATTATCCTATTTTCTCCGGCTACATCTTCTCACATCACTCTTCCACCGCCCTTTTTCACCTCTCATTTTTCCTCTATGGTCCGAAATTGCGGGTCGTTCGACTCCAATCTCCCGGAGGAAACGAAATCCACCCAGACTAAGGAGGCTTGGGTTTGCCACTGATTCGGAGATCTGCCAATGCGAACCATTTCCAACTCCTACAATGTTATTTTCGTGGCACTGTGATCGAGGCTGCTGGTCCTCAATCATGAAAGCGTCGTGAGTCCCATGTCCCAAAAACTCTCGGAATATCATCACCCACGCGAGATACGCTCCGAGACAGCTCCCTGATATTTCAGAATATGAGAGAGAGAAAGCGGGTTCCGTGGCAACCGGACGGCACATTTGCGAGGTCCGAGATGGACGCCGCGAAACCCGCACAGAGAACGTCGCCGCTACACGAGCATATGCATCGGTTGAGATTCACTCTAGCTCATCGAAGCGGATCTGAGAAGATTCATCTTACTCAGAACAGACAACGCCAAGGCCTGCTCGTTCCTTTCACGAGGGAGTTTCGGGCAGCACGCGAGCGCGTCGCTGTGGACATGACTGCGAGATTACCGAATGAACCACGAGTTACGTGGGAAACGGGGAGGCAGCAAATGATCCTGAATCTTCATAGGATCAAACACACTTCTGTAGCCCGGCAACAGGTCGCTCCTGTCGCTCCGCCAATGAACATTCATTGAGACATGCATGAAACGCGAGTTCTTCACTTCGAGGAAGACATCTCTCGTTGAGAAGAAAGCCTGACAAAATATCCTCACGAACGTCCTGTCCCAGTTACCCGAATCCCAGTCACCCGAATCCAAATTACTACCCTTAACCGCCAAAATTTCACGCTCTGGAGTCTAGAGTCACGAGGGATCCCTGGGAGAAGCATGGGAACTGACTTAAAGGGATATCCAGTCCACTGACGCGACAAGGGTGGAACCCAGAGACGTAGCGAGACCTCATGATGCCGCCCCCCCTCTTTTTTGAGTTCTGAGAAGATGAATGCGTTTGATGCGCACTGATTGTATTTTTGAATGTCCTCAAACATAAAATATGATCATCTGAAATGGAGATCTTCAGAGGAATGGAGACAGCTTGCGCGAGCTGACCCAAATGCGAGCAACTAGAATATTATATGAGCAACTGGACTACCTCTTTTTGGAGGGTTATTTGTTTCGCTTCTGGAGCTGCGAATCTTCTATTGACTCCCCGAAGTTGAACTCATCCGTGATGGGCTCGATAGACAGGTCACCGAGGTTTGTCGACTCCGTTGGCTCGATCTCTGGTCCGATGCAGAAACAAAATGAGCTGAACGTTGCCTCTCGATCAGGAAGGAGGACGAAAATTGAATGCTGGCTCGTCAATAGGGTGGAAAATCAGATGCAACGATCGGACTCCGCCCCCACTCCGAGGATTCCGGGTGAAATCTCCCTGAAAGAGCTCAGAAACCCTAATGTGATAGGCATGGAGAGGCATTCTGATACCCCTCGCGACCTGATGCCCGGGGCGGACGATACTTCACGGTGAAGGACGACTTCCGGAGTCCCAGAAGAAATATTGAAAACTTCAAGCGAGATTGGAGACTGGAACTCTCGGGTGACGTCATTCTCGAGGGGAAGGTAGTATAAGTTGAGTTGAACTTCCGAAGTTCTATCGACGCGCGAATGGCCATGCACAAGGAGCTTCAACGCACGAGGAATTAGCGGTGAGAGAGAGTGATTCGGATTCGGGTAACTGGTACCCGACCCTCACGAAGGGTCCAAGGAAGCTTGATATCGGTAGAGAGCTCATAATATAGGCCGTGCTGTGTATTTTTTCAATTGTTCACCAAAGTTCTCCCAATACCAAGGGCGTCCATCCTGTGCACTATCGATCCGCCCAGTGCCTAGAAAGGGAGCGCGCCTATGGGGTTCTAGGGTTCCAGTCTCGATACGTAGGTATTCTGATCCGCTGTAAAATTTGCCTGATAAATCGAGTTCCGCACATGAAAGAACGGCTTGACAGAATGACTGCTCATGCCGGAAGTTCCTGATGTGACGAGAAGTGATTCAAGTGAGCGCGACACCTCGGAAACTAGACGAAGCGCGGTGAAATTCGCACGCAATGGAGCGCGCAGAGATTCAAGTGCAGTACTCCCCGGGGATCGGGAAAGGACTTCCTGCAGTCGTGGCGGGGATCTCACAGAACACATACAGACAATCTTTCCTCGCGATCAGAAGACCGGCCGAGTTGGTCTTCTATGTGGATTCTGTGTACGGTCGCTGAAGTAATCCCGCTCGCAAATGTCACTGAAGGGAACGAGCGTTTTGGCGGTCAGTAACCACAGCGTTCACGCTTCGCTGAGAATGCAGATCTGGAGCGGAGTTCAACTCGTTGAGCCGCCGACGATGAGCCGCAGATTGTTGCAAGTTATTCCGCACGCCGTTCATCGATTGCTATTCAACTGAGACTCGACTTGTTCCTACCCAGGGGTATCTGATATATTCCCAACGTCGTTTGAGAACTCTAAGGTTCGAAGCTGGTAGCAAAGGGGCAACGGAGTCGAGAAGGTTGGCCACCGGTGCTCTAGATTATCACTAACGAATCATTCTCATAGGCGCCTACGCCACATGGGAGCACTTCTGAGGTTCTGCATCTCCATCGGATTTGTCGTTATAGCACACAGTTGAGCAAATGTATGATATACGCGTCAAGACAGCGATCATCAAGGATTGGTGTAAGCGCTACGTCCAGGTGTAGCCCTAAACGAGTTTCAAGTTCATCCCGGGCAGCAGCGAACCCTCAAAAGGGGGGGGAGGTTGCTATCACAACCAAGTTAGTTTCGCCTGGGAAATATCCGCCAGCTTCAGCATCAGCTAGTTTCCTCTAGGCTTGTGGACGGATGCGAAAATCAACCGATGATGCTTGATCGCCACTTCAGCCGATTGATTCAGATCACAAACTGTCATCAGGGATGAGTCGTTTTCGAAGAAAACGTCCTCTTCCATGAGCCTGATCAACCCGAATATGAAACAAGGCTGCTGATCAAAAACACTCTCTAAAATTACTCTGAGACACTTGTCGTGCAGCCCCGAGCTATAGATGTTATTCGACAGCTATCTCAAGGAAATAGGAGAATATTTATGAATACTCCGATGGCTAGCCGATCGAGGGGTGTGCTGTAGATGTTCAGAACGTACAGGTCAGGATTCCCAATGCTAGCTAGTTCAGTGACAACCTCCGCTCAACACAAACCACAATTCCCGACAAAGGAGCATTCTCGATCTCGGGAACTGGAACGCTCAGTCAAAGATCAATAGGTTCTAGAGGATCTAGAAGCGGATTCTTCCATTTCATCTCCCGTCGTCAGTGAGACGTGGTCTCGCTGGCCTCGCCGACCACAGGGTACGGCTAAAAAATCGAATAGTTCACCACGGGAAACACACCTGTCGAAGTTTCCAGGAATTCCGAGTACGCATGCTGCAGAACAAGGCAGAAGATGTTGTAGGCAGGCGGGATGTATCCAATGAATCCGCGACTGAATGGACCAGGCATGGGTCGCAACATTTTCCATATCACATAGTAACGGTACACAATCAAACAACTGTACGGAAGGAGTAGCCCGACGACACCAGCCAGTAGGCCCTTTCGCAGTAAACTTAGATCACTGAAAAAACTCAGAATCATGGCCAGCATCTCCACTCCGCTTAATAAATAAGCCGCGACCTCAGTTCTCAAGCACAGTTTCACCGAAGACACACTTGCCGGTCTTTGCTTTTGCCGCCGTGCGGGAGCTGAACTAAAGTACAGCAAGCACTGAACCACAATTCAACCCAACAGAGAGGAAAGAGAAAGTGCTCTGAGCGACCTTCAATAAGAAGCGGTCGGAACGGCGAAATACTTCTCAGAAGAAATGATGAAGCTTTCAACGTAGAGTTTCTTCAGCCTAACGCGATGAGTTTCCATGTTCCCGGAGTTGCAGATGGATGAGATCCAACGCTTGCCGAGATAACAATCTGCTTCTGCCTCCAGTTCTCGAGAATAGGAAGCATACGCTACAATACGAGGCGGCGACGCATAAACCGGTACGCGAGCCTCCCCTAGAGTGTGGGGCGCTTTGAACAGAGGAGAGGGTTTCTCTGAAACCCTGGTGCGGTACAGGTAGCGGTTTTCTGTGCATCGATACTCTTCGTGTGTGAGAACAAAATCCACAATCTCATGGGGTGTCTTGGGCTTCCGATGCAGCCACCGATTGCTGTGGTTCGCCTCATCAGTCAACCATGAAGAAAATTTCGGGGGTGCACAGGAGGGAAAACTTCCATTCGGTGAGATCGAGTCGAGCGTCGGAAAGCCATTTCGAATAACCCGTGGTTCCGAAGCGTAAAGGGCATTCCGCGGCGGCAGTTCAACCGAAG
Organism: Phytoseiulus persimilis; assembly: GCA_037576195.1. Classification (NCBI taxonomy): domain Eukaryota; kingdom Metazoa; phylum Arthropoda; class Arachnida; order Mesostigmata; family Phytoseiidae; genus Phytoseiulus; species Phytoseiulus persimilis. The sequence continues at coordinate 27,853,915 of CM075104.1, read as the reverse complement.
ACCGGAACGTCGGGACACCGATTCAAGGGTCAGATTCAGAATTTGCTAGCTTGATGGTGGAGCTTGGCTCCTCCTCGCATGGAAAATCCCGCCGGAAGACTCTTTGCACAACTGCGTCGCAGAGGAGAGCCTACTTCCGCTATCTCTGACGCCGGGGCAGAGGAGGAGAAGTACCATGGAGGCGCTTGCCATGGAGAGTCAGGAGTACCGTCGTTCGATTTGTTATCTCATCTGGTTTTGATTCTTCGTCTCCTCGGATCCTGCGATGCATCAATTTCCGAGCACGGTTGTAATGCCTGAGGCTGACCGTCGAACGGTTGATCCGTCATCCAGGAAAACAAATTCTTGTGACGATTCACTGAGTTAAAGTGAAGCTAGCTCTAAGTCGTCACTGTTCTTCCCGTGGGTCGTGGTCGAACACTTGTTTCTGACAGATTTCTGTTTTTATGGCCAATCGAGAGGTTCACATTGAGTACGTTCCCAGGTCCTCCACGTAGAAAATGTTTGAGCACACCTACACGGAACCTGAACTGTCAGTTTCTATGGTCCTCAGTATGCACGGGGTTCGTACAACCGTCATCATAATCCCTCCCTTAGCGAATCTCCGATGTTCGATCACTAGAGCTGGGAAGTTCGGGCAATTATCATTTCGAGCCTCCCATACATCCATGTAGGGACATGGATAGATGAGTCCCTGATGGCTGGGTCTATCAATTTCGATAGCAATAAGGCGTAATCCAATACATCCACGCCTCCATCCATGCATCAACTCATGGATCCATGGATTGATGGTTGACGATTGATGAATAATTCCTGAACTTCGCGGCTGTGTCGATCAAATCCGAAATGCCTGAATGAACGAAAATAGAGTGGACCTCGTCGAACCACATTGATAATTTCTGGCGCCCTGATAGGAAACAAGTACACAGGTGGCTTCCTGAACCTTCATGTCACGAAAGACTGCTTTCGAAACAGAGGCATGGAAACAGCTCATCATTGTTGAGTGACGCAGTAGAATGTAGAACGGCATCAGTGAACGATTGAATTCGCCGAAATCAATGATGTCTCTCAAGATTCAAGGATTTCGCCGCAGATCTGAGCCATGAGGATCCTCAGACTGCAGATCCAGACTCCTCCGCGGATCCGTGTATGTGCATTCAGCTCTTCCGCACAAGCAGGCGCTTCGCTACCGGCGACTCGTTGACTCGCACAACCGGAATAACGGTGACCTTGATCTTCCGTCGGGCTCGCGAATGCTTCTTCTGGATCCCGTTCGAAACGACAGCCGCGTTTTCTCTAGCGCCGCGCAGGTATCGTTTCCTGTCGAACTTGGTTCGTGGCGATTTCGAACAGCCAGCTGTGAGAGTCCCTCCTTCGACGAGAAGAGCGTTCGCCGAGATGTGGTGCGTCATTGGATCCACCGGGCGCAGCTTCGGATCCAACGGGCGCAGCCTCCTTCCCAGATTTGAGAGAACATGAGATCATTACCAAGTCCCCTATGACCGATGCACCCTCTGATTCGACGGCGAAGCCGTCATCCCGAACTGCCAACTTCAACGAAACATACAAAATGTCCATGACGCAACAGCCCTTCATCGCAAAAAACGGGACAGGCGGCTCATCTCGGAGGACGCATCGCCATTGATGGTTTGGAGAGTTCTCAGAATATACCACGAAGCAAACGCTGCGATCGGATTCGCCGCGGATCATTTGCGAGTGGTCCCCACCGCCAACAGCTTCCTCGTAATCAGGTGCAGAACCTCAAAAGGGATTCCTATCCGCTTCTGGACGACTGGATAGATCCAACTTCTATTCGGAGTAAAAAACGCCACTTTCGCCGCCTCGTCCTTCGCTACGGTCAAGTTCAAGCCGATGCGAAAAACGCAGCGAACGTCCTTCACCTCTAATGACGGAAGGGCCCACATTCGTATTTGGACGGCACTGAATGGAAATGAAAAATCTCGATGGTATTCGCGTCTGAGATTCTCTATGGATGCCTCAGCACGACTCAGAATAAGCAACCGTTCACCTCTATCCGAAACCTGCGTTCGAATCTTTGCAAGTGCATATGTTTCGCCTATCGATCCATTCGGAGCAGCTGCACACAGACGACTCGGAAACAACGCACTTCGCTTCCTCCATTCCAACATGGGAATTTCTCGCGGCTCGGGAATACGCATGCCGTATATCGCTAGAGCCCCGCAGGAAATCGCTCTGAACGCAGAGGTCAGACTAGACAGTGGAACGCATCCAAGCTGCGGGATTCTCGCCGCTTCGAGGTTCGGCCGCGAAGTACCGTATTCTGTGCATCCTCGACGCTGGGCTCGCTGTGCCAGTCGATGGAATGAAGCCGACTTCTTGAATCGGAACTCTATTCCCACCGTCCAGAACTTTTGGGAAAAGCACGGACCATCCATCATCTTGACTTTTTCAGCCAGGAACTGGTACGGGTGAGAACGCCCGAACCTCCCAACCCACTGGGGCTCTATCCCAACGGATGAATAGCTCCACCTTCTGGTCAAGAAGAATCCCGGCTCTTGCTCTCTCAGCTTTCGACCCCCGCTGCGTCTCGGTCTCGGTTGGAGAGAGCTCAGCTCCGAGTTGCGAGCGGTACGCCCGTGTAGCACTCGCAGTATCATGAAGAGATCAGACTTGCTTCTCTCTGTCCCAGCGTTCCGGAACGTCAAAGACACAACGGGCCATGGTACTCTGCCGATGGGGAAACCCCGCTGGTTCACAATCTGGATACCTGTGAGCCAGGAAGAGCTGCTTCCCCTCAATGGTTGGATTTGTTCGTCGACCACGAGCACAAAATCGAAAGCAAACTGATTCGATTGAGGCTCGAGATGGGAACGACTTGGAGAACATCAGAAATCGTCGGATTCGGAATATTCCCAAAGGAGGATGACCCGATCTCTCATTCCACGACGGAGTACCGATAAATCCCTTTTGAAGGAAACCAGAAATTATATCAGATCACCGCTGTTCGCACCGCCGAATGACCGCGTGCAGTTTCAGAGGGATACTCGCGTGCAACATCGGAGCAGTCAACGTTCGGAGATTCGAGATACAATGGTTCTCAACCTTGGGTCCGTCAGGCCTTCCTTGGGGTGCGCGGGGTCTGTGAGGAGGTAATGGGAAGCTTCTTGAACCCGGCCAAGGACATCAATTTCCGCCCTTCAATAGTGCACCATCGAGCATTTTCAGAGCTCTTATTTCCCCTAATACTCAATCAAGGACCAGTTCTATTGCTCTTTTGTCAACATTCCCTTGAATCAGTAGCCCAGAAGGGATTCCTCACGCGAATCTGGTCTGTCTGGCGAACCAGCCGTCGAGATGAGTTTGGAACCAGGGACCGCAATTCGTAAGAGAATACGGCCCTCTAGTATTCCGGTTGCCATTTCGTATGCATTCGAAGAGCATGAAACGAGTCATCAGGAGAGAAAGCTCAATAAAGCACCGCTTCACAATGAAACGAAACCCGGAACACGTGGACGAATATGTTCCATCGTTGGATGTAATAACATTGGCAATGGGGATAAGCAGTTGATGAGAGGGAAGGTATTCTTTGGCTCAACGTGCTGTACTTGAGGACATGTTCAGAGAAAATCTCTCTTTGAAGCCCCCTCCGAAAGAGCCCCTCGTGGACGCCATCTCATGGGCGTAGTCGAGTGCTGGAATGTGCTTTCTATGCTCGCAGTTGAATCAGCGGGAGCTCTGACTGCGGCAAACTAATCGAGAACAGGCAGAGTTGGCGCTACTCTTTGATCTACTTATACTCGTGGGGTTCGGCCCCCTATCATTTGGAACGATGTTTCAATTAGAAATCGCAGCTGGCCTTCTCTCCCAGACGTCATTCAGCATCCAATCTCCTCAAGTTGGCTCCGAGATTGGGAAGGTTCACTGCAGATCGATGTATCCTCGAGCCAGTGAAAAGTTGGAGGGAGGGTGAGAATCCAGCTCATTGGAGTTATTAGACTGGGGCATCATCCCCCCCCCCCCCCGGAAGTACCCTGCTTCCCTCTGGTTAAAAGCCAATCAGGCTCGAATCTGAGATGAACCATGGTCATGGAGCCTCTCCGGGTTTGCAGAGGTTGGTTTCCGATTTTCACAGGAAGCCCGACATGGGACCACACTATAGGAGTCCGCCGCTCGAAGCCGAACACTGAGAATCCCCTGAATGAGAGCTCGGAACCATGAGAGCAACTGCGAAACCAAGGCGATTCAACCAAGGTGGATCAGCTGACCTAGCCGGGAATTGTTTGTACCAGTTTCTGAATCAGGATCGACAACGTGGTGACGTAGTCTAAAACAGCGCCAACCAAGCGTTCCTCGTATGTCACGTCCAATTGAATCGCGACCTGAGCCTGCATCCACGATCGAGAACAGAAACGAACGCAGCTCCTCGATGAGGTATTTTGACACAGTCCCTGGGCTTCCCCCGAAGAAACATATCCGCTCGCCTCGAACGTTGAGAAGCCGACCGCCTGTTGGTGACATCCTGATTCTGGGACATGTCTGAAGAGGTTACTGAGACATCGAGCTGTACTCTTCGCTAAGCTCAACAACGGACCTGTCCCTTGTTTTGGATATTTACTGCTGAGAGACAGATATTGCCTTGTATGCAGTGTCATAAGACCTTGTGGAGTGGCTACGGATTCTCCCTAGCACAATATCGGGGCGAAGCGCTTCATGGTTGAACTTCGTATCCCGTTCATACACGTTAACAAACACAAGCTCGCAGTTCCAAGCATGGAGGCACTTTCCTCCCTCAACGCTGGGTCAGCACGATTTCAAAACTATCTCTCAATTCGGCTGATCAGCGCATCTTGTCTCTCGAAGGTATGGTCGTATCGACCTCGAGATCGATCCCGGAATCACCCACCTAGACTCCTATGAGAGCAGAAGCTCTCAAGATACTCATGAAGAGATGGCCATCCATCTTCGGGAAAGCCGCAAACGGGATCATACAAAGTGGAATCTTCCCACCTAGACTCCTGTGAGTGTGGTGAGATCGATCCCGGAATCACCCACCTAGACTCCTAGAAGTGTGGTGAGATCGATCCCGGAATCACCCACCTAGACTCCTATGAGAGCAGAAGCTCTTAAGATACTCATGAAGAGATGGCCATCCATCTTCGGAAAAGCCGCAAACGGGATCATACAAAGTGGAATCTTCCCACCTAGACTCCTGTGAGTGTTGTGAGATCGATCCCGGAATCACCCACCTAGACTCCTAGAAGTGTGGTGAGATCGATCCCGGAATCACCCACCTAGACTCCTATGAGAGCAGAAGCTCTCAAGATACTCATGAAGAGATGGCCATCCATCTTCGGGAAAGCCGCAAACGGGATCATACAAAGTGGAATCTTCCCACCTAGACTCCTGTGAGTGTGGTGAGATCGATCCCGGAATCACCCACCTAGACTCCTAGAAGTGTGGTGAGATCGATCCCGGAATCACCCACCTAGACTCCTATGAGAGCAGAAGCTCTTAAGATACTCATGAAGAGATGGCCATCCATCTTCGGAAAAGCCGCAAACGGGATCATACAAAGTGGAATCTTCCCACCCCAATGGAGAACTGCAAGGCTCGTACTGATCCCGAAACCTGGGAAACCAAACTCCTACAGACCCATATGCCTGCTGGACACAACCGCCAAGGCAGTGGAGAGCATCATAAACAGAGGACTACAAGATGAGGACGGGCGTTTCTCCGAAAACCTGTTTGGCTTTCGAAGAGGAAGATCCACCCTGTCTGCCCCGGAAAGGGTTACGCAAATAGTTGATGCCGAGAAGCAGTGCTCACGGAAGCTGAGAGACCGTATCCTCATCACCCTTCTGGATGTCAGGAATGCCTTCAATTCGGTCGAGTGGGAGGTCGTCCTGAAAAGTCTGCAGAAGAGGCAGATCTCCCCTTACCTCCGGAGAATACTGAGCTGCTACCTGCAAAATAGATGGATCGTCGACGAGAAAGGTCGAACCCTTCGAATGTCAGCGGGAGTTCCGCAGGGTTCGGTGTTAGGACAGACCTTGTGGAATGTGGCTTATGACGACGTTTTGAGCGAGGTACTCCCAAGGGGAGCTGTGACTATCGCATACGCTGACGACCTTGCGATCATAACGGAGGCAAGATCAATTGAGGAACTGGAAGAAATCACACAGGACTCACTTGACATAATCTCACGGGGGATGAAAGCGAATCACCTCGCCCTTGCGCCTGAGAAAACGGAGGCTGTGATGCTGATCAAACGCAAAAAGGACCGCCTCCCAATAGTGGTAGTGGAAGGACATAGAGTAGAAGTGGCCAGATCCGCGAATTACTTGGGAGTTCTATTACAGTCCGACCTGAAGGGGACTGAACACATTAAGATGGTCGTCAATAAGGCCACGAAAGCGGCAACCGACATAGCGACGATTTTACCGCGCACCTATGGAGCATCTGAGGACCAAAGGAGGATTTTGGCCACAGTGGCCCTCGCGACTTCTCGCGAGAACAGACTCGCGAGAAGGACGTTGTATTGCTGCAGGATTGATTTTCAGCACAGAATCGATGTAGCTACGGTGAATTTACTCTTCTAGCGGCGCAAAAAAGCTCCCACGTTCAGAATATTGCTGCAGTCACGATGCATCTCGAGGTTCATGATGCCGTCTTCATTCGGAGTTTCGGCCAGATGGGACACTGACTGGGACGACCGGCAGCTCGCCACGGAAGAGATCTTCAGAGCTCGAAAGTTTCTGTCGGTTCAGCGGGATCTGGAACCCTGTTAGATCTCACGCCGGACCACTCCCTGCTAACTCTGTTCCAGCCATTTTTTCAACTCCTCTAGCCAACGTGTTCGGTACGTTCCGCATCCGTTGAATGTGCCCTGTAACCTCTTTCAACATGCTCTGATCGAAGACGCTTCTCAGAAGTGTAACCGTTAACAGTTGTCTACCGAAGATGCTAACCACTCTCGATACGCAACGGAAACTCATTGGGCTGTGGGAGAAGTGAGCGGTAACATCAAGCAGAAATACCGTATCACTGAGTGGCCTTTTCCCCAAGATCGGACCTTCGACTGAAATCGCTCGCTTCCTTAACAACACCCCTGTGAAGCGTCTCAGATCCACGCTCTACAATGGATCGCATGCCGCGGATGCAGAACGTCTCGAATATGTTCGCTCAAGAAGTTGAGGACAAAGGATGGCTCAGAGTCAGGAGAGTATGATCGCCCTCGGTAGAGGGAGACCTGTGCGCGTTATTGTGCAGAGGGACGCTCATAATTTCGAACTTTGACTCACGATACAATTTCCGGACAAGAACTACACGATAGAGATAGTCGCCGATGGACACCTGGGTTCTGACGCAAATTGATTCCGGGAGAGTTCCGGCTTTCGGAGCGTGTAGAATCATCTGGCTTCCAAGCGTACAATTCTCCTCCAATGAGAAGCGGAGGACTGGTTCAAGCATTTAGCTGACCTGGACAAAAAGTTCGGCTTCTTCTTCAATACAGCCCAGCTGGTGAATTCAGACCGGAAATTTGTCAGCCGAATGCACGACCTTTGCACATTTTCACAAACGATATGTCGGTGCTGGTAATCTGTATAGCTGGATGATAAACTGTAGGATCTGACGTAGTTTTCGGAATCATATGAAAGTTACGGAACCCATGGAGCTACTCAAATCGATAACCAAGTACGGAGACGACAGCGTATTCCAAAAAACTCGCGTGGCTTCACAAATTTGGGATCAAATTACGGAAGCCCCCCCCCCCCTTTCCCCACCTACTAACGATCCTCCAGTAAGCTGAAATCGCTCTTGTGGTATGTCCGGGCTTCTATAACAAAGACGAGAACTGCTGAGCCGACCCTGCTCGGGATTGGAGTTGAACAAACGGAGGGAACCGATTTCGGGTCCAACATAGAAAATTCGGTCGTTGGAAAAGCTCATGAACTACAATTCTAGTCCTGTGAGAATATAATAAGCCTATAAGAGTCTCCGGAGCTTGAGAAGAAATAGACCACAGAATCGGAACCGAGGGAGGAGAAGATCCGTAGGTGGTGATCTTTAAGAGGACATTCGATAGAAATCAGCTTGCATGCCTCTCGTGAGCGAGCGTGATACCTGGGTGTCTATGGGAAAGAGAATTTCAGTTTTCGCTCAGCCACAACTTTCTTCTGTCTCGAGAATGAGCCAGCCTCGGACATGCAACACCGAACTCGGAACCGAGTCGACATGTGTGATTCGCGCGAGATACTCTTGGACCACGAGACCTGACTCCGAAGGTTCCTGATTCGCTGTCATCCACGCGGTCGAGAAGCGTACTATGTTTATGGCTTTCTCGCTCAATCGTCGCCCATGAAATGCGAGTTCTATGAAAGAGATTTTCGCCTCACACTCCCGTTCGGTAACGGCGAGCACCTTCATGCGGCAGATTTTTCCGACTGCACACGTCGCGAGATCGGATCGGGCTTAGGGTGGTTGAGGCGGAGAGATGTTCAGATGCAACTTCCAGTCGGGAAATCGTAGCCAATGGGGGCGGTCTGGTTGACACGGCTGTAAATTGACCAGAGAGAAGCGGGCACTGCGCGGGGAGGCCTCTGTTTCCAATCTGCTGGCCGCGGTTGGAGCTCCCGCTGACTGAACTCTCAGCGTGGGAAGAACACATGATGTTGTGTAAGAGATTCAGCGCCACTCGACCTTGGTGTCTGCGAACAGCTTTTTGAAAGACCACAGGATAGGGACTCTAGTGATCATACTATCCAAACATTCTCGACTTCGCCATGAAAGTAAACGAGGAATACATTTCCACTAATCACTACGGATCCCGACTGCCGATATTTTGGGGACAAACAATGAAATATATTCTCCCGCCCCTTTCGGATTTCTCTCCTGGAACACGCGTTGAAAGCGAGTCAATCAATGGAAACTGAGGTTCTCGGTTCCAAACGGATCTCGACGGTGGACATTGAGTTGGGTTGTTTGGAAAGAATCCCATGCACGCCATCTGCCTCCCAACTAGACATCATTTTCCGTAGTACGGAGTACGGCAATTGAATTTCCGTACCGGCTCAGTACGGGAATTCAATTTCCGTACTTCCTGGTACGGAAATTCATTTTCGCCGCCCCGGTACGGAAATTCAATTGCCGTACTCCGTACTACGGAATATGATGTCTACTCCCAACCTGTGCCAACACTGCCTATAAAGAGCCTGGATAGCCTCTGTGATTAGATCGATTCATGCTCGATGCCAGGTGCTGCGAAAAAGCCCTCTAGTATCACATTAGCGGGATCAATCAGGTGATGGGAGCGTTCGGTCCGAACGAGTTAACACCGTTCAAGCGTGGTCCGTAAAGGCGCTCCGACGTCGAAGGTAACTGCACGCAGGTATCACCCTGACACAGCGTCTTCTGGTCTTTCACCAGATCAAGGAAAACAAGAGGCTCGCCAATTGTTGGAGAGCGTTTGCAGATCGCAAGAAATAGCTCGTTTACACGGATCTAACGAGAATCTCAACTGGTTCGATGACGTGCTAAAAATTGAGCAAAAGCTGGCGACGGTGCCCACCCTGAACCGTGTCCTTGAGTGGCGAACAAGCCAGCGAGTCAAGTTTCCACACGTAATTTCATACTATGATCTCGAATGAAAAACTAAGGCTCTCCAAGCCGGGTTCGAAGATCGGACGACTCGTCGGCCGGAGAGGTGACGGCCAACTTCTGCGCAAAACCGATTTCGGCGCGGATACCCGGTCTGGTTGAGGAAGAGCTGCAGCGCTCATTTCTTGAGGTTCTCGTCGACGAAATGGATGATCAGTATGTGGTGCAATCGTGCCGGAGCACTGCCCCCGGCATCGACGGAAACCTATGTTCTCCGAGTACCTTTGTTTTAGGGAGTTCGAGACACCGATCGCTACTTTGTTGGCTTTCGCCTCGCCGAAGAGCTGGCTATAGAACTATAGACGCCGCTCGCTCCGCTCGCGGGCCGCCTCAGTTCTCGCTGGTCGGTTGGACCTCAATGGAAGAGATGCAAAGAAAAACAGTCGCCAACGATGAGCTAAGGTTGCCCTCTGGTCGAGTGCACGATGCTCAGCGGCATATTTTTTCCGCACTCCGGAAAAAAGCGCGCACACATTCCTGCCAACATCAACATGATACCGAGACATCCGAGAGGAACCAAGTGAAATAAGTTCGAACCACACCAGCGTCGCCCGCGCCGCTACCGTCCGCTCAAATTGAGCCTCGGCTCGAAACGGATTTCGCTCAAATTGGGCCTGCGCTGAAATGGGGTCTCCAGTCTCCGCTCAAATGTAGTGGCACTGATTTAATCGAGGTGTAGTCTCCAAGGCCTTGTCAGTGCACTCTCAACTGGTATATGAAAGCCTACGCTGACGGAATCAACGAGAAGGAGTAGAAGCTGCAAGTTATCCTACTATTGTGATGCACCGGCGAGTTGTCCGCTCGATGGTTCTACTATAGTCAACTTGAACGAGTGCGTTTGCTTCCATTGCTTGCATTCCAGATTCTGAGCCACGAATTCCGAATCTCAAGACCGTATTGAGTTGATACCTAACCTAGACTTCAACAGGAACCGGTTCCGATTCCCGCTTTGCTGGAAAAAAACGAAAACGCTGCGGTCGATTCCACTCCAGCCTACCTGCGCCGTCTCTGACTACACTGCAATCTCTCGACGGAGCCAAGTCTGTGAGTGGACGCTTTGGGTTTGAAGGTCGTTGCGGTTCCCCGGCTGCGGAAGTTTTTCTCCTGGTTGCGACAGTGGCTGACCGCCCTGTGACGCTGACGAATCCAGACCAAGTTGACTTGCCATCGTTTCTTGAAGAGAATTCTCCCGTGCTCGGAGGGGCTGGAATCCGGACCCGAACAAGTGAGCCTTCTAATTGATTTTTTGGAACCCGACGGAGTTAGCTCTTCCAATGCGACAGGTTGAACCGTCAATGTCCTTTGACTGACTCCGAAGGGAAGCCGAAAGAGCCACACAGCCGGCATAGCGACGGTTGGCTTCAACGTCAAGGCCGGCCACGGGTAGCAAGCTGGCAAGCACCATGTTTGCGCCGATGGGAGAACGCAGCTTTGAATTGTTCGACTCGCTATCTGCGATGTCCCCGCTGTCGACCGGGTAGCGACTACCGACTGTAAGCTGCGGCGAATGCCGGGCGGAGCTGCACTTTCCAATATTTTTCGACGCGCATCACCCTTACTATAGAGTCCGACGGTAGTTATTACAGCGCAACAGGCTCGCGGCCTCTGCCCAGACAGACATAGCGCTCCGAATCGCGACGTCATTGAGCTGCTACATAGTGCTGAGACCGATCTCGTTTTCTCCCATGTTAATCCCTGCTGCGTTTCCGGGCGACCCGGGGACTTTCCACGGACACACAGCCTTGGCAAGATGGTAGTTGCGGACGACGTTTCCTATCTGATCAACGCAATGAAAAACGATGTGCTGTTTTTTGATATCCAGGTGAAGCTAAATGTAGAGTCTATCATTCCGATCCTCAGATTCGGATTTTCTCCGATAGTGAGTCGGCTGTTCACGTTACATCTGGTTACTAGCAAATTAAATGGTTTTGCCATCGACAGCCGTATAACTGCGTCGGGATCGATGACGTGCTCCCTCCTCGATCCGCTGTTCCCGATGGCTCCCAAGGATTTAACGTCGATTCTCTCGTTGGTGTCGTCCTTGGGCGTTCTATGTGATCCTTGCGGTCTCGCGAATCCCAGTTAAATTCATTCCTCCATGAGAGCGTGACTCATGCTTAGCAAATTATGTCTAAAGTGGCTAGGTGACGCGGGATGATACGTGGCTCGGCGTTAGCGGGTTGCCCGCTAAGTTTCTAGAACATTCGGTTCTATATCGCTGAACAGTCGTAGATTCTCCCCCCAATCTCATCGCGCCTGCTCTCTCCCCCGCTAGCGCAGCGGAACTCCTCATGATGCCGAACGACTCGTCGTGGTCATAACGGCCCCGACTACTCCTCGGGAAAGCCACGTCGCGAACGCGTATTCGCGGAGTCATCCTCACAGGTGAGTTTCTTCTATTTTACGCGCTGCTTAGCTTCAGTAGGTATGCGTGGGGTCCACCCGCTCTGGTTCTCAGATTAGCGGATGAGAGCTACGCGTCCTGGAGAAGCGCGTCAATTCGGAGACGAGGAATCTCCGAGCTAAGCCTCGCTGGCTAGGGCTAGCGCCTGGGATGTGGTTGTGATCAACTGCGCACCGGATTTGTCAAAGCGGCGGAACCCACTGGTTGTAGCGGATTTTCTTCACTGCAATGATCGAGAGAATCGGAGGAGAGAGGGTTCGGAGCCGCAGGGAAAAACTAACAACCTTCCGGATTAGGCGTGTCCTCATGTTGCGAGAGGTTTTCGCCGCCGGAAACCTCAACGAAACGTTGCTCAATGCTCTGATATTACTTCCAGAGGTTACAAATGGATAGAGGCCGAGGCGGAAACAGAGGAGGTCGTGGCGGAGGAGCCGACCGTGGCAATGGTCATCGTGGCGGAGGTGGTGGTGGATACCGCGGAGGCGGCGGCGGAGGTGGTGGTGGATACCGCGGAGGCGGCGGTGGTGGTGATCGTGGTGGCTACCGCGGCGGCGGCGGCGGCTTTGGTGGCGGCGGAGGCTACCGTGGAGGCGGCGGTGGTCGAGGTCGCGGCGGTGGGAACTTCGGTCGTCAAGCTCCACCGAGTGAAACCTGGACGATGCCGGAAGCAAAAAGTAATCAAATGATTCCGCTACTCCAACCCCCGCGGCCATGCGTCGATTTCCCGAAGGACTCTCAGATAGCGCTCCCTCTGGCGAAACCGAGAGCCGCAGGCCAGGTCGGCTTTGCCAGAATTGAGTGCCTAACAAACTACTATGAGCTCAAACTAGGGTCGAAGTACACGGAAGCGTACTTTTACACCGTAAAGATTTCTAAAATCGAAAGGAAGGCCAAAGAAGGATCCAAGAAAGCAGCGGCGGGTCCCGCGCAAGGCCCCCGCAAAGAGCGCAAGCTTGGCATGAAGCTCAACAGGAAGGTTTTTGCTGAGTTGCCCCGCCGAGAATGTGGCGACCAGCTGCTCGCGTATGACGGGCGCCAGAGGTGTTGCGGCATGAAGAGGGTGCCGAACGATGGCCTGCATGTGATCGTCAATTTCGACAACGACGAATGGGACGTCACGTTGAGTTTCGAGAAAAGAGTTCCTTTGACCGGCCTGCAGCCCGGCGATAACTTCGGCAAGAGTCCTGATGAAGAGGAGTCTCTATTGGCTCTCGCTCTGATGATGAACCATATGCCATCACTATCGTACACACCTCTCGGGAGAGGATTCTATGGCCTTCCCGGCGAAGCCCCGAGGCCAATCGGTGGGGGCTTCGATCTCTGGACTGGCTACAAAGCGCATGTCATCCCCGGGGCAAAGAAGCTCTATTTGAATGTGAACTACGCCATCACGGCATTCATCAGACCGGGCAAGTTGACCGACCTGCTCCTGGAGCTGACCCGTCTCGGACCAAATCTGCCGCCGACGCTGCATCCGAGCAACGTGAAAGAGCTGAAGAACAAGCTCTCACGCTGCCGTGCTCAGACGATGCATCTGAAGAAGACCAGACAGAAGATCTTCACCATTGCCTCAATCACTAACGAGCCTGCTTCGAGAATCATGTTCGTCAACAGGGAAGGCCGTAAACTCTCGGTCGCCAAATATTTTGCCGAGAATTACGAGCCTCTCAAGTTCCCCGATTGGCCTTGCGTCCAGGTCGGCTACGACCAACCGAAGTTTTTCCCTCTGGAGGTGGTGACCATTCTGCCCGGGAACCCGTTCCGCGGCGAACAGACGCCGCAACTCACCAGCGACATAATCAAACTCGCCGCTATCCCACCGAGGAACCGATTGGAAGAGATTCGAGCGACGGTGACAACGCTTGGCCAGCAGAGCGAGCTCGACCGCGAGTTCGATCTCCAAATAGGAAAGGAGCTGGTAGTACCGGCACGTATCCTCCCGGTGCCGAAGCTCGTGGCTAGTCAGAATCGAGCCGTGAAGGTCAGCCCCGGTGTCATCGACTTCAGATCGGACAGATTCTTCTCGGGATCCAAGATCACCAAATGGACAGTGATCATCACTGACGAACGTGTCCGTCAGGAAGACGTTCACAGATTCGTGGATGTGTTCATGAAGCAGGGCTCTGGCTCGGGAGTCCAGCTCGCCAAGCCTCTCATGCGCGGAGGCAATCAATTCCATGCCATCGTCGATCGAATGGCCATGGACAAAGTTGAGGAGGCCATCGAGGTATTCGGTAAGATGTTTCTCGCCATCTGTTCAGCTCGATTAATATTCACAGAATCATTCACCTGCTTTCCCCGATCGATGTCCTGACAGACGTTCTTCGTTTTTCCAGTGAAAGCCAACGGTCTGCAGTTCGTGCTCTTTGTGGTCAGCGACTCGACCCCGGTCCACGCGGCGATCAAATTCATTTGTGACGTCAAGCTGGGGGTTTCGTCGAAATGCGTCAAGTCGAGCACCATTGGCAAGGTCGTCAATAACTCGAGACCGGGCCCCGATCAGTGCATCGTGAACATACTTTACGGCCTCAATCCGAAGTTCAATGGCGAAAACGTCATTGCCGTGAGCACTGAGTTCGCCCAGCAGTTTCTCAATGCCCATCCCGTGCTCATTATCGGTGAGTTGATAGCGATCAGTCAGGTCGAGAGTTGTCGCATGAAAGGCTTCCCGCAGCCACTCTCGATGGCTGGAGAAGCTGACTTGTTGTTTTTCTGCAGGTATGGATGTCAACCACGGCCAGGCGAAAGTCAGGGAAGGGCACGCCAAGATGCCGTCGACCGTCGGAATCGTTGGAACCAGGAACCGAAACGCTACGCTCTACCATGCGTTCATGAGGGCCCAACGCAAGCCCCCGAATTCTGCAGACAAAGAAATCATCCAGAGAGAAATACTGAAGCCGGCCCTCGAGAAAATATTCCGGGGCTTCTTCCGTGAAACCCAGAGGAAGCCGGAGCGGATCATTGTCTACCGCGACGGCGTTTCGAATGGTCAGTTCAACGCCGTGCTCCAGAAAGAAATGAGGGCCATCGTGGAGGTCTGTCAAGAGCTCCCTGGAGATAACTACCGGCCCCCGATCACATTCATCACCGTGCAGAAGAGGCACGACTCGCGCATTTTCCCGAGCAAAGTCACCGTGGACAGACAAAATCGCGAGAAGCAAAATCCAATTGCTGGAACCGTGGTCGACGACGTAATGACAGGATCCAGGGTGTGGAACTTCTACTTGGCCTCTCATGAAGGCATCCAGGGCACCTCGAAGCCGGCCCATTACACTGTTCTCGCGGATGAGAATGGCTTCTCGAACGATCAGCTCCAGAGTCTGACATACTACATGTGTCATCTGTACGGGAAATGCCCGCGGGCCGTGTCCCTCCCCGCGCCTGTTTACTACGCCCATCATGTCGCGTTCAGGGCCGCCGAGCTTGGTGCGTTCAAGTACTTTAACAGCGCCATGAGCAACAGCATCGAAGGAAGGTCTCACTCCTCCGGACCGAACGGCGCTCGTGGTCTCGAAGAGGATGAGCAGAAGATTCTCGACACGTACCACGCGGCGGCCAACGTCACCCCAGAATATGCCGCATCGATGTACTTCCTCTGAGCTTCACACCCGCTCGTGTCGAAAAAAAAAACATACTCTAACCGTGCTACCGATATATTCAGACTTTTTTTCTGGAAGCTTTCTTTTGACCCCTATGCACAGAAACGGCATTAAAGGCTGCGGCTAGGAATGAACCGGTGGTTCGTCTCCAGCCGCTCCCAATCGTGCGGTTCCTTCCCGGGCGAGAAGCTTTCCAGAACCAGCAGTTTAACTTGTGCTCCAATAAAACGTATCCATAACTGATGTATGGCTAATCTATCCATGAGAGAAATATTTTCATGAATAGTAGCGAAATCGTAGCGGGACAGTTTTGGCGGATGGTCCGAACTCAGGGACAGCCATGGCAGGAACCAGAGGATATTGGGGTAGATTATCTGCGGAGAGAAGCCCGTCGATGCACTCGAAACCGCTTCACGCTACGCAAGAATGATTCAATGGCGACAACGCCGCTCAGATTGGGCGAGAAGTTCCGCATTAGACCTCGAATTTCGTCCGACGTTGAAGTGTGTCACGCGGCTTGCAACACCATGGTTTGCGGGACCTGCTGCCGAAATCCCAGCCTACCTCGTGATTGGTCGGGTTTCCATACGCCGAGTGCTCAGATCGACTTGAGAAGTAATCCATATTTAACTCGATCGCACACAGAAACTACATCGAGTCTGATCGCTGCTGACCAACCGCTGAAGCGGAAACTCAACGTTGATCTCCTGGTCCATTGAAACGGGTCCAAAGGAATTGCCCCGCTGGAATTCTGCCCCCTGAGAGAAAAACATCTAGCCGGGAAGGATTGAGTGACATGCGGGAAATCGAGTTGGCCTACGTTCTTCGCAGCATTCAGTGCGGAGACTCGGTCGGATTCTCAAGAGGAATCGGCGCCACTTCGCTCTGAACAGATAGAGGAGATTGCTGTTAGGCAATCCTCGCTTCAAGCTGGCCATTTCGGTTGCGCGATCCCCGTAGACAGCTTCGTTCAGCTTTTCGCCATGGTTTCTAGGAGACTGTTTCTTTGAGATGAGGTCGGGTGGAGTGGACTTACGCAGTAGCCGCTCATATGCTGCTACTTTTCCCGCGGGAGTATGCCGTATGGTGTTCAAACTCCGAACTCAGCGCGACTTCATCCCCGCATTGGATGATTCCTGACGTGCACATGCACACCATCGGCTGAGAACGCAAACAGAACACTTTGGCGCAGTTCGCCATCAGCGGTTTCAGCGGAGGCCAAAAGCCCGGATACTATACGCAGCTCGAAGCGTTAGAGGTTTTTTTTCGACCAGAAATGCTGACACGAAGGCAACTGACAGTTGTGATTTTATCGCTGTTGGAGAGTTTCATGCTCAGCGCTCATTATGCTGTCTTCATGCCATTTTACCCGAATGTAGCTCAAGGAAAAGGCAACACTGCTTCTCAGGTGAGTCACGCTTGGAAGTTTCGTCCTCGTTCTCGGAAATTCATTATCAGGATATCATAAATCAAACCTCGAGGAAGTATCTGCGCCCTGACAGAATTCAGCTCCCGCTGATTGCGGAAAGTCTCCGTGTCGTGGACCTGGAGTCCTGTCAGAGGCTCCATTGATTTCCGAGGGTTCTTTAGGGCGTGGAAAAGTTGACAATGAGTGAAAATCTTTGTTCCGCGACTGTCAAAGCCACGGAATGGAAGATTTCGAGGCACCGTCTGTGACTGCTACTGTGGGAACTGGCCGACCTACATGAAACGCTACTTTCCGATGGGTGGCAGCATACAATATGATCGCTGTATGTTCTCACTGTGGAGAGCGACTGTTGAACTAGTGCGTCCGTAGGGGACATCTTGAGGCTTCGATTCATTCCCAGGTCGGAGCATTCTTCGCAGCTGGCTCGTGCGTTGGATTGATCGGGAGTCCGCTTATCGGTTTACTCCTGAGGAGAGGAGTGGTACCGAAAACGATGGTGATCTCTGGCTTGTTCCTCAGTGGGCTCACGCTGACGGCTCATGGATTCTTCAACGAGCTGTTCCATGACAGCGAAGAGTTCTTCTACGCGAATCTCATCACAAGAATCGTGCACTCGATAGGACCCGTCGCAGCTACAACCGCCATCTACCCCATTGTGGCCGTCGAGCTCGGTGAGAAGAGAGCTACTTTCCTGCCGTTCCTTGAAGCCTTCTACAACATCGGGCTCATGATTTGGCCAAGCATAGGGGCTATACTTTACGAACAATTCGGCTACGCGTTCCCTTTCGTCTCTGTGGGCGTCTGTTCGTTGTTCATCTGCTTGGTGCTCATGGTAGTCTTACCGAGTCCGAAGAAAGTGGCGACTCTGGTGGAGGAAGGGAAACCGCTGAATTATAGATACATGGACTTCCCGCTCTTCCTCGTCCTGGCGAATATCTCAATCTGCTATTTGATGATAGGCTTCAATGACATCACTCTATCGATAGAGCTGGAAGCCTTCTATCTGAGTCACACTGAAATCGGCTACTGCTTCGCCGTAGCAACTGTGAGCTATGGTGCTTGTATATACGTCTGGAGTCTGGCATGTGCTTCTCGACGGGGCCTACAATTTACGCAAGCGGCAGGGTTTGCGCTCTCGGTGCTCGGCTTGTTTTTCTTCTCCCCTTGCGGTTTGATTTCCATTGAACCAACCCTGCATGTGAGGCTCTTTGGACAGGCCCTAATCGGTACTGGTGTAGCCGCTCTCTTCTCTTCAAGCATGATACGTGGCATGCACTATCTAACGGAGGAACTAGGAATGCCAGATGATGTCTCAACCCATGGCTTCTTCTCGAGCCTCATCTTTTTCTCATTATGCTTCGGCTATCTAGTTGGGCATGCGGGTTTTGCGGGATTCCTGAGGGACCTGCTCAGTTATCAACTGGTCGTCCTCTTGATGATTCTTGTCGTCCTGGTTTTTTCGCTGATCAACTTCGCTAATGCCGTGCTCTACGAGCTGTCGTTCAGAAATGAATACCAAATCATAAGTGATGTGAACAGGATCTGAAAGCTGAGTTTCTGATCAGCGTGTACGCCTCGCTTCTGAGAGAACGTGCTACCAACTGTTGCTATGCATATGACCGAACCGAATAAATTTTAACTTAAGATTGAAGTCGGCCGGTGTCTCCACGCGCTCCTCGTCAATCGACAGATGACGACCTCAAATCTGACGGTTCTTCACAGTAGCGTAGCGAGCCCCCATGATGCCCAGGGCGGATTTGATGCCCCCCCCCCCCTCTTTCTTGGGGTCTGAGAAGGCGACTGCGTTTTATGCGCACTGAATGTATCTTTGTATGTCCTCGAACATAAAATATGATCATCTGAAATGGAGATCTTCAGAGAAATGGAGACAACTTGCGCAAGCTGACCCCGATGTGAGCAACTAGAGTATTATATGAGCAACTGGATTACGTATTCTTGGAGGGTTATTTGCTTCGCTCCCGGAGCTGCGAATCTTCTATTGACTCCTCGAAGTTGAACTCATCCGTGATGGACATCTCGATAGATAGAACAGCGAGGTTTGTCAACTTCGTTGGCTCGATCTCTGTTCCGAGGCAGAAACGAAATAAACTGAACAGTGCTCGATCAGGAAGGAGGACGAAAATTATATGGTGGTTCGTCAATAGAGTGAAAAATCAGATGCAACGATCGGACTCCGCCCACACTCCCAGGATTCCGGGAAAAATCCACCTTGAAGAGCTCAGAAACCTCAATGTGATAAGCATTCTGATACCCCCAGCGACCTGATGCCCGGGGCGGACGCCCCTCTCCCTCTGTGGTCAATCTCTGCGACGGAGGGTCGTTGCAGGGCGAGTACTCACGAGACCAGCTTGAAATGCATGAGTTTATCATCAAATTGAACTCTCCAATGATTTGAGGATGGCAAACCGTCCCGAATGTCAAGGTTGCATGTCCTTCCTGAATTTCTCCCGTATGCAAGCGGAGCGGAATCGTAGCTACAGTGGCTCGAACGGTTCCTCCATGCAGCTTCCCACTCACACTCAATCCGCCTCGTTGTATTCCAGTGAGCGCTCAGCCAGTGGCGGATCCAGGGGGGGGGGGGGGAATTTTTCGAGCGACATCCAGAGTGGCCCCTTCAACTAGAGACTATCCTTTATCGATTCTGTCACGGCTAAGGAGCCCCCCAAAGTTCGATAACAGTGTACGCCCCCTCAGTAGTTGTGTCGGAAACGAATTTTCCCAGTTATGACCACCGAGAGCAAGGGGGAATAGTCATAAGTTCCACCGAAAATCTACGACGCCCCCCCCCCTTGAGTCACTGCTGGATCCGCCACTGCGCTCAGCTGTCCCAATCGAAGTCCGAAACAGCTTCGCCATTTCCGGATGGCCGCGCAGGGTTCTAAGGTGCAAGCAAGATCATCAGTCGTTGTCATCATCCTTTTATCAACAAACATTGAGATAGCGCTCCACGTGCGGAGCTGTTTTGAGTTAAGGGACTGCATCAAGTTCATCTCAGTGTGATAGGTGAGAAACTTCAGAAGCGGCTTTGGCACTTGTTGGATGAATCGGCGGGTAACGCGTGAGAAAACCGACAGTAGACATCTCACGAAAGTCGTACGGTCGACTCCGCGCCTCAACAACATGCTCTTCCTGACAATCAACGGATAGGACATGTGTGACCGCATTTCGAGAGCGATCCCGCTCAGATGCCCGATCCGCGGATTCGTAGATGACGGCTATCCCGCACGAACGAGTCAAGTTGTTCGTTGCTGATGATACAGTTGCCGACCACCGGATATGAGATTTTGTTCATCTTCTCTGAACTTCTCAGTCTGCTTGGAACGAGAATGGCATAAAGAGTCCAGCTGAAGTCATCTCCGTCTCATCTTACAGATATTCTCAACGATGGGACGTTTCAATCTCGTGATGCTCCGTTATCTCACGAGGGACGACTTCAGAGTCTTGACTGCGGTGGAAATGGGGATGAAAAACCATGAACTTGTTCCATCCTCACTCGTTGCGGTTATTGCACGACTCAAGCACGGCGGCTGCCATAAGCACCTGCAAGAACTTTGTAAACAGAAGCTGCTCTCATACGAAAGAGGTCGGAAATACGATGGCTACCGGCTCACCAATTTGGGTTACGATTATCTGGCGCTGAAGACTCTATCATCTCAAGATGTCTTGCACTCCGTTGGCAATAAAATCGGCGTGGGCAAAGAGTCGGATATCTACCTCGCTGCGGACGAGGAGGGTAATGAAATGGTCCTCAAAATACACCGACTCGGTCGAACATCGTTCAGAAAAATCAAAGAGAAGCGGGACTACCACCTGCACAGGAAGAGTTCATCCTGGTTATACCTTTCGCGCTTGGCAGCTGTCAAAGAGTTCGCGTTCATGAAAGCGCTACACGAACGCGGTTTCCCCGTTCCGAAGCCGGTGGCGTTTAATCGACACTGCGTCGTCATGGAACTTATTCAGGGTACAACGATGTGCAATGTGCGGGAACTCGCCGATCCGGAATCGCTGTATGGGAAGTTGATGGACCTCATCGTGAGCTTGGGTAACGCGGGCTTGATTCATGGCGACTTCAACGAGTTCAATATAATATTGACGGCAGATGAGGAACCCATCATCATCGATTTCCCCCAAATGGTCTCGATAACCCACTCCGACGCAGAATACTACTTCGACCGAGACGTCCAATGTGTTCGAGAATACTTCAGAAAACGCTTCGCTTTCGAGAGCGACTCATACCCGGTGTTCCATGAAGATGTTGAGCGAAGAGATCGACTTGACATCGAGACAGAAGCATCGGGGTTCATGAGGAACATTCAACAGCAGTTGAAGGGTGCGATAGACATATCCGAGGTTCGTTGAGTATGCGGTGCGGTACAAATTTCCTGCAGATCACGGATTTTATCTCAAGTTATCCTATTCTTTCACTCTTCATTCGTCAGTTCAACCTTTCTCAAATACTCAACAGGAAGGAATGCTGGAAGCTCCCGATGGGACTGATGAAGCCGCTGCGGACGGTGATGGAGAACATCAGGTGTCGCCGACATCTGCATCTACGTGTACAGATGGTGAATAGAACAAACTGCTGTGATAAGTACTGCATGCCATCACTTTGCTCCTCGTCGAAAGCTGCCAAGTTTACTGTTTACTCAGTGGAGCAACATAGAGTCTCACTGGTCATAATGCTCACTCCCTTCCAGAAAATCGATACTTGCAACGCTCAATCATGGAGAAATTCCTAGGAGTTGATGATATATCCACTGTCGAGCTTGATGATCGTCGCGAGCCCTCCCGTCTGATCGCGGGAGAAGTCTGTATCGATGACCCGACGAACAAACACCCTGCTGCAGCACAGCACATCGAAGACAGGACGATCGATGGGCTCGCTCACTCTGTGGCCACAAGCTGTACAATAAACCCTGAAGATATTCGCGCAAGAACCAAGAAGCAGTTACATCAGAAGAAGAACAAAGAGGCTTACAGAAGATCGCTTGTTGTTAAAGGAGAAACATCAGCTGTTTCTCGATCTCGAAGAGATAATCGCGATGTCGTGAAGCAATATGCGGGCTGGGAAGAGTTCTAGATCTACGAGAATCGCTAACGCGAGGACGGATATCGTGTTGCTTGTAGCCGAGAAGGCCGACCCCTCGTGCAGTTCCGTGACCAGAACCGACTATAAAGTCCCCGATTCTCTGGATGGATTGTATAGAATATGAGCTAGGTTTACGTTGTGATGTTCTTTTTCGACTCGACGGCGAGATGTGCTGCCTCAAATAAAACTGTTACGCGATCGTGCACGATACGCTCAGACTCATTGTTGCTTCGCTGTTTCGACGCCTTGATCTCCTTTTGAGGGCATTCTAGGTTTCCTAGGTGGCCAGTCTTGACCACTTTGCTGCCCTCCTGGAACTCACAGACGACTAGTTGTAGCGTAGGAGGGGTTCGAACGAGGGAAACTTAATCAGTACGGCCTCAATTCCATGGGAACTAGCCTATGTCGGAGGCCCGCGATCCCTGATCAGTCTCTTGTCTACTCTTCCCCTGTCCATTACTCAGTCGCCGTAGGTCCTCGGACTTTGAACGAATTCAACGTGTCAACTTCCGAATCTCGATGTGTTCCCGGGGCTAACACGTCAACTGATCCGACTCGGAAGTTAGAGGAATGCCGGGACTGACCGATACATGTCTGTTTTTCTTGAAGCCTGTTCGTCGTTCGGCAGTCGCATAAAATGGCCACCCATCGGCGGTCATCTAGAGGCCTGAGTGGAATCGAAATCGAATGAGCGTTTTCCTGTGAGTTCGTAGACTTCTGGGAAGTCTTTCGAGGGACCGAGAGAAGAAGTTCATCGGATTTCATCGCAAAGACCTTCGAGATCCACACGACTGCAGGAATTTCCCCCAGAGACGAAGAGCGCGGTACGCTAATTTCCACCTGATTCATCCGAAACGAGCTTTTGGGAGTTTTCTTTCTAGCTTGTTTGATTCTGACGACGAATTTATCAGGGAAATCGTGGCCCAGAAATCTTGGAGGATTTCCTAAACAATGCTGGACTCTAGATTCCTAGAGCAAGAAACGCGAATGAATTCACTCTCAATGTTCCGGTGGCGAAGACCGAAAGAAATTCAGCCAAAGGCTCCGAGCTCTGAATCCGGCGTGCTGAACACCGTTGGGGTCTGAAATTCCAAGTGCCCATGGCGAAGCGACAAGTTGAAGTGCGGCGCATGCAGAGCTTCTCGTAATGCCTATCCGTTGGCTAAAAATGACGGTGCACAGTCTTCTGGGAAAAAAACTGACACTCGTGAGGGTGGAAGGCGCTTACTGACTCCCTCACAAGCGTACCCTGGTTGCGCATACGGGCTACTTCTTTGGGAATCGATTGCGAACAAACCAAGATTCGTTGTTCACGGTTTGGATGCGCTTGATCCAGAAAAATCCGCTCACTCGCTTCAGGCACTCCAGGACCTCATGTCGAACAACCACACAGGCTACGAATTCGTGGGACATCCGAATATTTCGGGATGGCTTAGCTCAGCTTTCAGGGTACTCTCAACGACAGTCTAGAACTGTCGCTTGATTGAGCTCCGTCTGATCCTTCAGCTTCTACGAACGTGAACGTAGCTCGGTCATGATCGAAATTAACATGACTCAAGTTGAAGCGCCCTTCCAAATTAGCTGATTTTCTGATGACGAGTGATCGAGAGGATGTTTTGAATGCCCGATGAGGAGAGAATTCTTTCGCTAGGGCATGATCTCCTAACGATCGAAACTCGGCAATTTTCGTTGGAAGACCAAGAAATCAGCTTCTCGATATGCACTCGCTCATAGTCCGAAGCTCATCCGTTGCCACAGAAAGCGGAGGATTAGGTCCAACATGTTCGGATCGAAGTTCCTGCTCGGAGCTGTTCGGGAAGCAGAAAATCGAGAGACGCCGATTGGAAGAGCTCGTACCTTTGGGCTTCCGAGCCTTGACTGCAAGACTCAAGTATTACGGCCCGACGGAATCGTTCCTAAGAATATTCCGTAGCTCTTGAAAATCAAACTTTCGCGGGTTCTCTCCGTGCCCGCTACTTGAGCGGTGGGCGTCATGCGGCTGTGGCGGTGATTCTGGTTCTGAGCCGTTGCTGGTTCCGCCATTCTCTGATTGGCTGCGAGTGTTGTTAGCGCCAGCTAGCTGCTGCTGGTGAGAGAGAACGCCTCGACCGGTTGGCTGCTGCCCTGCTAGATTCGCCGGCTGACTACCTACTGCTCTCCGTGGGTTGCTTGCCTGCTGGGAATCGGAAACATAGCGGCGGCGCTGCAGCCGCTGTCCACTAAAGGGTGAGCGAGAGCGAGAGAAGTAAGCTTCTTCACTGACGTTGTCCGTTGGTTTGGTTGTTCGTTTGTGCGTGCTTTCGTTGATCAACGATCAGTGTTCACCGGTGTTCTGCGTGTCTGTCGCCTTTGAGACCACTTGTACAAAATGGTGAGTTATTCCGTCATCCTTCGAACTTCACCGACGTACTGATGCTCGTTTTCCGTTGATTCCCTAGTGAATTCGATGTTTGTTGTAGAGTATTGCACTGCTGAGACGATGTGCACGGGTTGAATCGATCCGATGGCGGCCTGAAACGCAAATTTCCTCTTCCATCCGGTGCGACAGCGGAGTAGAATGGTTCCGAAGTCGTATTCTCGACGTTTTGAGATGAGAACCCTGAGCTTTGCACATGCTTGATGGCATCGCATTCCGATGCAATAAGTTTGTCGCTCATGTTTGAATCCGAGTTGTGAAGAGGGCAGATAGTTCAGCGCAGTATTTGCGCCATTCAGGATTTCGAAGGACTTCGGACTTCTCCTGTGTTGAGCTCTCCGAATCACGAAGTAGTTTTCCACGTCGAAGCGAGTCGATCTGAAGGGTAACTTTGAGCGCCCTACTGCTTGGCGCCAAAGAGAATCGATGGCGGGTTCAAAATAGGCGGGATCTTCTACGTGCTCTCGACATTTGTCACCTTCTTTGTGAACCGTAAAACATGATTTACAGTGACTGGATATTGACCGAAACCCCAAGAAAATGATGACGGACATCTAATCACGCTTAATCGTTCAACAGGCTGGAGGTAAAGCTGGAAAGGATTCGGGAAAGGCGAAAACCAAAGCGATCTCTCGGTCCGCGCGTGCTGGGCTCCAGTTTCCAGTCGGACGTATTCATCGTCACTTGAAATCGAGGACAACTTCCCACGGCCGGGTCGGAGCGACTGCAGCTGTGTATTCCGCGGCGATCCTCGAGTATCTGACCGCTGAAGTTTTGGAATTGGCGGGCAATGCTTCGAAAGATCTCAAAGTGAAGCGTATCACTCCACGCCATCTTCAGCTTGCCATCCGAGGAGATGAAGAATTGGATTCCCTCATCAAAGCGACGATTGCCGGCGGAGGTGTGATCCCTCACATCCACAAATCCCTGATCGGCAAGAAGGGAGGCCCACCCGGTGCTCCTGGTCAGGGCCCGAAGGCTCCTTGAGGCGGTGACATACCGTGTGAATTCTCCCTCTTCTCGCCATTTTCCCCGCAATTACATTTGGTTACATCATAAAACGTATTCATTCCGTGATTGTGTCCGTTCTTTTCTACCACTCAGCATTCTAACCATAAGTAAATTCCACGAAGCAGAATACATTGTTCGAATTGTTCCGGACAAGAACCGAGACATGTATAGAAATCTCGGTCTCAATTATCTTCCTCTGTAAACTATATTCAACCCAATACGACGGATGATCAGTCCTCGTGATCTTGTATCAAACCACAAGTGTATCCATCGATCCCAACTGCTTGACTAAAACGTACTCTATACCTTTGTACTCCATACCCGGCGACCTCATTTATTCCTTCAAGTTGGGGGGGGGGGGGGGGGGAGGGTTCATTCTGCCTTTGTTGATTGGAAAACGGAAATCTCGAACAAGACTGAGAGCTCGTTTACCGCGCCAGAGACGCACTTCCAGATGAACCCAGTGGCGTAGCGAGCCTCCATCATGTGACTCCATGCCCCCTTCCAAGGAGAAGAATACGTTCGACGCTGATCTCTTGAATGACCCAGATAACCACCAATGATGTCCGTAATGCAAATCTCCGACGAAACCGCCAGTGAAATGCTGACAGCTCGCGCGAGCTAACCCCGAAGTGGACGACTTGTAGTCTACGTTTTCATTTCGCCGTTGGCAACTAGATGCTTACGTCAGAGCTGTGAAATCCTTCATGAACCTCTCGAAGGTCTAGGTCTTTCGTTGATGGATTTCTCGATCGACAGGCACGGTTTGACTACCTCGTCTGTGACATGGTAGATCGTGGATGATTCTTCCCCTCCTACAGGAATTTCAGATATTTGATCAGAGACAATGTCCTCTCCGAATCTCGTGGCCGTTGGGATTTCCGTCAGGACAATCAATGCCGCTCTCCATTGCATCTCTCAGCCAAGGGTTTTACGCTGGCGCTTCACGGATCCGAGAACGATGAAGTTATTCGCGGAAGGAAAATAAGCTCTCGCGCACGAAGCAGCCCAGCTCCACGGCGAGACTCACCCTCAATGGACTATGGGGGCTTGGGACCTTCCTACAACAACGTGCTCTCCCTCTGTACACATTTGCAGTCCCGGCGAAGCGCGATGGATTCAGCTTGGAGAAAATATTTTAACAACGCGGACAAGAACGAGTTCGGCTGCACTAGACTTCGGGAGTTCTAGAACGCGCGGAAAATGCTTCATTCCTCCGCAGCTACGATCCTCATGGGCTCCGTGACATGACTCCAGCGCCAGGATGTGCTCCTCGAACAGCAGCATTGCCCACGGGGTCGGCCACGAGACTTTAAAACAAACAGAGACGTTCAATTGTCCATTGCACGTTCGGAACAACTTCCCGAAGGAGAAGATACTCATCAGATTGATACCGTGTCTTCATCGACAGAGCTCGGAGGCGTGTTACAGCATCAAACCTCATTTCCAAGTTCACTCTGAGAGAATGAAACGAGCCTCGGGAATCATTCTGTGCCGTTTTGTCTCAGGCGGATCTGAGCCGCTCCTTGTGGACTTCTTCGGCTACATCGGAAATTGAATAAACTGGAAACAGGGTCAGCCATGTTCATCCAAACGTACTCCCTCGACTTATCTTTCAGAACTGTGACATGCCGTGAAACCACTGTTCGGATCATTGGAGGCTGTGCGTCGAGGCCCAAGAGGATGTCAGAGAGAGCACAGACACTGGCTCGATCAGTCACCGTAACACATCCCGCGAGAATCCTTCATAGAGAACGAACATCGTGGGGAAATTGGAGTCGGCCATGACTCAAGGGTTACTGGACATTAGCTGCTGCGAGACCCGAGGCATTCCGGAGGAAGAATACCGTGAATTCTCTGCGCCCCATCTCACACAATGGGTAATGCCGAATCTTATGTGGCCAGAAAGCATCCTGAGAATGAAGGAGCTACCGAACAAGAAGACGAAAATGTTCCGATGAACGGGACGCCCAAGAGGAAAATTCCACGGCGAAGATATCAGGGTAGACTCCGATGACCAAGGTCGACCGCTTCTCGGATTTTCGGTGAACTCATCAAGAAGAGAATACAGGACAACAGAGACCGATTCAGGAGAGAAAACATGCTCTGTAAGTCTAGTTTACACGCGTGGAGCAGCAAACATGCTGCCAACCAGAGCCCACAAGATGAACTCTGTATTGGACACAACCTGTCCCACATGTGGGGTATATAAGGGAACGCTGGAAAAGGCTGAATCCGAATGACATCCAGTTCATTGAGGATGACCTTCTGCACCGTCTCGAACTCCACGAGGGAACAAATAACGCGACCGAAGAGAGAGGGACGGAAAATATCCTGGAGGACTGGGACGAGAACCAAGATCTTCTGGTTTTAGAGACGGAACGAGCCCTCGGGCAATGGCTAGATATAGAGGAAAGAGTGTTCTTTTTTCAATTCAATTCAAAAGCTCCTTCATTCAAAGAGGAGGGGGTCATAAAGGTGGAAGAGTTCTCTTGGTATACGGTTTTTGGCGACCGCTGTGCTTACTCGCCAAGACCAGGTGTATTTTACAGTGTCTCTGCGGGGGAGAGCCTTGGGCCGGACCATAAGGCCGCTGCGGCGGTTATTTGCCGTTACGACGAAGAAGTTATCACAAAGTCCGAGCGCAAGTATACGGCAGAGCATTCCCCTGTCTTGTTTCTCGAGGAGAGGGATGATGGGTGGTAGCATTGCGACTGCACAGTCCTTTTGGGAGAGAGCATCGCCATCTCAATCGCCGAAGGAAGAGTTTTCCGACAGATTCGATGGACTTGCGCAAGTGGGAATGGTGGGGGAACCACACTGGTGCATAATACAACAACTTGGGTACAATGAGAGATCTATAGAGCCGTAGGTAAGGTTCCGGTGACTTGATCATGAAACATCTGAATATACAGTTGACTAGGGTTTTTGCTGAGCTCACAACATTCAAAACATGCTCGCTGAAGTCGAGATCAACGGAAACAATGACTCCCAGGTCTCTGATCGATTGAACAACAGGTAGTGGGTCGTCCGCGATTTTGAAGATTCCAGTCGCAGCGTCGGAGGCGGCCTTTGAGAGAACAACACATTTCGAGGTAGAGAGTTGCATTTGGTTATCGGCGCACCATCGAACGACGCCATCGATGCCGGATTGGAGACATTGACGACTTTCCGGGGTGTCAGCAGGCCCGAAAAGTTTCAAATCATCGGCATATAAAAGATATCGGACGTCATTTGGTATGTAGGAACTGATGTCCAGTACAAATATCACGTAGAGGAGGGGTGAGAGAGTTCCCCCTTTGGGGACCCCCGAGGTAGCTTGCCTCGGAGTTGAGACGATGTCTCCAACATTGACACGAAATGTGCGCTCATTGAGATAACCGCGACACCAGTCCACCGTTTTTGAGTTCAGCCCTTCTTGTGTACAGGCGTTACGATGCTCTGGCGGAAGAGTTCGGGCACTTCCCCATCTTGATAGGACCGTTCGAATATGAGAGACAGTGGCTCACATAAGAAAAGGCTGAAGGTCTTGAAGAATACGGGCGGCAGGTTGTCCGGTGTGCGAGAGGTATTCGAAGACAGAGATGTTAGGTGAGAGTACACGATCACCTCCGACAGATCAACCATCCGGTCTGGGTGACGTAGGCGTGTGGCCAATCCAGCACGTCCTGGCTGAGTTTTCACGGAGCTGTCGTTGTTGTAGACCGACGCGAAATGGGATGCCAAATGGTTGGCTTTTTCTCCAGGTTCGGAGTGAGTGATGGGGCCGCAGTGTAGCGTGGGAATTTGCTCATGCCCCTTGAGACGGGAGTTCGAGTATCGGAAGAACGCCCTGGAGTCACGGAAATCGAGCCTATGTTCATTCGGGGAGCGCTGGCGCAGTACGGCTTCCCTGAAGCGTTTCGACAGGAGGTTCGCCGTGTTGACATCGAGACCCGACTGAGACATAGAACGTTCGGTCCTGGCGATGAATTTCTCAATTTTAGAGCCGCGGACAGTCGCGGAGCAGATCGGGGTGAAGCTCTCGATCAGGAATCTACAGCAGGCGACAAATTCAGTAGACATTTCGTTGACGTCATTGTGGTTTGAAAAGAATTCCCGCCAGTTGATGAGGTCGAGATGCTCTGCTATCTGCAAGAACATCTGCAAGATGTTCTGGTCGAAATCGCTCATCACAATGAGCTGGGCAAGAGTGATCTTTATTATTCACTAGTGTCGGGCACCTTTCGGCGGATGGGATTTTTTTTTATCTAACCTCATTCCATCCGAGACTGTGAATTGCCGTTTTCCGTCGAACGCACTCTGCTGTGGGAAAAAGGGAATGTCGGTCTAGCCACAGCTTGGTGTGCTGGATCGGAGTCGACAGGTCCGCTATCGTTCAGATGGTCTCGTCGAGAGTCTCGATTCTCCGGCTCAACATCAGTCAGCGCAGATTCGCAAATGAGCGGATTTTCTTCTATGTTGATTGTCAACTGATGTAGGGGCGCAGAGGAGAATATCTGACCGTAGCTTAGCGCAGATGTTCTCCCAAGAGCGCTTATAGCCGCGATAAGCTGGCTCCCCGGTCGAATCTGGGTACAGGAAGGAAATTCGGAATAGCAACGCGCTTGGTATCGCGGCCGTTCCTCACAATGCATGAATCGACCGATTCATTGTAGCTGGGAAGAAACGAGCTGACTCCCGCGCTGGGCTTTCCGTAAGGAAGCTTGAGATTGATCAAGACGGTCGAATCGCCATGACAAGGGAGATGCTTGTGGAGAGCGGTCCGAGTCTCGAGGGCAGCTCGATGACGTACCTCGTTCGCAGAGCGGCAGTTAGCAGGAAGTGCAAGCAACGTTGAAGCGGCCGAGCAAGGAAGATGATCTTCGTCTTGTTTCTCTACATGTGGATTTATTCCCATCGTAGATATATACAATTTTCTCCCATTTGTACACGTATATACTAGCGGTTTACATAATTACAAACGTAATGCTGGAACGGATATTCCTCGATCTATTTAAATTATCTCTGGGGATGAATGACTCATTGTTCGATGGAGAGAACATCAGATTCGTCGGAATTCTCGCCCCGACACCTGGATAAGTCACACCTCGATTGACCTGATTCGGTGCATCTCCCGAGTGTGACGCTCGACACGACTTCACCAACAGTTTCGTATTCTTCCTAGAGAATATCGGAGAGCGAGGCTCGGAGCGGGTGAAAATATTCAGAGTGAGGGAACAATGGTTTCTTCGTGGCTTGAATTGACTGTTGAAGACCGGTCGCTGTCCTGAGTGTTGCTATCATCGACAGCGGCTTCGATCGGGCCGATTGGCAGGAGACCTTGATTACGGAGCTGCAGTTGTTGTTGCAGCTGGTGCTGCTGTTTCTTATAGTTGTTCTTCAGTGTTTGTCGTTTGTTGCAGAACCATACGCGAACGACTTCTCTATCGTGGCCAAGTTCTGCGGCGAGTGCGTTCATTTGTGGACCTGAGGGATGCGTGTTCTCCTTAAAGTAGTTATTGAGCATTGTTATCGCTTGAGGCGCGAACGATGTTCGCCTTTTCCTCTTTTTGTTCGAATCCACGGCCGAATCTGGAATGGGGGAAACTGTCAGAGAGGCCATACGATGAATAACGGCAGGAGGACACGACCGATCATGCCGTTCTCTCGCCCGCAAGCCTGTCGGATTTGCTCACCTGGTAAGTCTACCATATCGCAAGGCGCGCCAATCGCATTGGCCCTCTCCTCCATTTCTTTCATCCATCTCTCGAGTACGGGTTTGATTTTTTGGGCGGATTTCGGAGTGATATCTAACTTCTCAAAACGACAGATCGCACTCTGTGAGTAGGATGGGCCTTCGGTAGCGGACAGCAACTGGCCGACCTGAGTCTGGGTCAGACCCAGAGACAAACGCCGCATTTTGAATGCACGAGCGAAGTTTTTGATCTCTTCCAAGTCGATGCCGTCCACGATGTTAGCTTCGGTTGAGCTTATCACTGCAATGCGAAAGATGATGGAATCAGTCGGTTCGAATCCAACCGAACGAGGCTTTTTCAGGCGTTCCACTCCGTGAATCCTTCGATGCTCACCTTGTTGTTGTGTGTCCTTAGACTCGTCTGTTTCCACGGACTGCGTTGAACTGGGCCTTTCGTCGGCGGAGTCTCCCTGGGCGGGAGGTGAGGGGGATAGAGGGGGAATGTTGGGTGCTGACGGGACGACGATACCGCAATGCGTATTCCGCTGATGTTGTTGCAGAGGACGCCACGCATCACTCTCATCAGTCGACGCGAGGCGCAGCCGTTTCGTGTTGCATTCCGAGGCTTCTTGCTTGATTTCTGATCTGAGGCAGAGACTCAGTGAAATATTGTTGATTCCAGGTAACACTTTGGGCTGAATGCTGTTCGAGCTGATTGTGGTGGGCTGACAATCCTGGAACTGCTTCATTTTCAGCTGCGTCATCGATTCGATGGGCTCGTTCCTCGGCGTCGTTCCGTGCTCAACAGCTCTGGTCGTCTCAGTGGTGTTGCTGTTCGCAGGACTGGGGCCCACTGTCGGAGTGGATAGGGCGGTCAACGAGGAAGACGACGTCGTTGATGGACATTGCTTCTGTTCGTTCTTCAGGGATTTGACAACAGTCTTGCTTCCGCTATTCGGATGTACATTCAGATTGGGCTGTTGGAAGGTGAGACTAGACGTGACTTTCAAGTTGCTCTGACTTTTCGCGTTCGGCGACGGATTCTGCAAGGTGGGGGACGCTTGTTGCTGGAGAACCTGGCCACCGCTGACCGCAGCGGATGTGGTCGAGTTCTTCATCGTTCCTGTCAGAGTGATTGACTGATGTGAGGATTGATTCACTTGCGCGCTCGCAACCAAATTGTTCAATCCACTTATTTGAAGCTGCGGCAGATGATTGTTTGGGATCACGATTGCTTTCTGTCCACCGCTCAGTTGGATCTCCTGAACCTTTGCACCCTGTGATTGCAACTGCGTCTGTTGCTGCTGCTGATGTTGTACTTGTTGTTGCTGTTGCTGCTGCTGCTGATGCGGCATAGCGATGACGTTTGGGTTGTGATTTTGTCCTTGATGAATTTGCACGATTTGGCCTTTCTGGGTCTGATAAGACTGACGTGCGAACGTCACGCACTGCTGTTGCTGCGGCTTCTGTTCAGCCTGAACATGGTTCGGCGCGGAGACGCAAGCGATGTTCGAAGGTGCTGAGGTGGTGGTGGTTGAGGCAGGTCGTATCGCAACGTGAGAAATGTCTTTCCGAGGGGAAATCTGAGCTGCTTGATGGAACTGGACAGTGCCGTTCTGGGTTATAGCGGAGGGATTCGCAATCGTGAATAGTTGGCCTCCTATCGATACCGGTATCAGCTGCTGTCCGCTGGGGTTCTGGATCTGGAGCTGTTGACTCTGGCCGCTTCCGGCGAGAGTGATTGTCGCGTTTTGTCCGATTCGAACCGGCTGGGCACCCTTTGGCAGCTGAGCGCCTTGCGGAGAAGCCTCTTGCATCGGGGCCCGGGAAACAACGACTTGATTGGCGTTCGACACGATTTGATTTTGTTGAGCAGGCGGTGCCGCATTCGACAACGTCTGCGCTATATCCTGGTTCGTCGCCGTTGGTAACCGTTGATTATCCACGTTGATCTGTAATGTATTAAGCTCGTAGGTGGGAGGACGGTTCCAACTACTGTGAAGGGGTTCGAGGTTTTGGAGCGAGGATTCCGGCTCAGACATCACCTCATGGACCTGCCGGCCATCATTTTCCGCTAGAGTCTCTGATTCGAACTGTGCACCGACAATTGTCAGAAAAATGATATGCGATTCGTTATTAAACTCACAACGTGTTGAGACTGTTGCAATTTGATCTGCTGAACCACCTGAGCTACTTTAGCATTTGCAATCTTTTGCGTAGTTGTTTGAATACCCTGAGTAGTTACTTTTGGAGTGGGTGTCGCAGGGCACGTCATGACGGCGTTGGAGAACTGCTTCGGTTTCGGGGCGATTGGCAAAGGGGATTTCTGGGCAGTACTGATGGCTAGCGTGGCGGGGGGAGCGGCTGGTTGAGTCGCTGCGAAGGCGTTGCCGGGTGCTATCGCATCGTTCGTTATGATAGAGCCAGCCGAGCCTGTTTGAGGGGGCAAGCATGCCATGGGTCCAGCTGCCTGTGGAGGAAAGTCGCTTAATGAGTCGGGAGTTCGCGCGCGCAATGAAACCATTCGCAGATGATGAGGATAATTCTCGTTCAACCAACCTGAGTAGCGAGCTGTATCGTCGGTTGATGCGTCGTCAGCTGAGGACCTAAATTCACGATTTGACCGTTTGCCAATTGTATGAATTGACAGCCGACGGGATGACTGGGTATGCTGGTTTGAGCAGGAGCTGTGATTGCGATCAGTTGGCCGGACGGGGTGGCGAATATCTGCTGCTGGGGGGCAGCTGAGGCCTGTTGCAATGCTGTCGCCGCCATCAGAGCCTGGCTGCCGGACAACTGCTGTGTCCCCCCAGCCAGTGTTACGCCATCCGCCGCGGTCGGCGCACCGACACCAGTCAGGGTCGAAGATCGACTCGAAACGCTCGATACAGAATTGTTTGACCCTATGTTGTGCGTTGAATTTTGCGATTCGGATGTGACTGTCGTAGGTGATTGATGTTGCTGCTGTTGCAGAGCTTGCAGGATGGCTTGCTGTTGGAGGGCGGCCAAGAAGTTCTGTTGCTGAGCCTGGAACAATTGCGCTAGAGGGTTGGCCGCGAATATGCTCCCGTTGGACGCCACCATTTGCACGACACCGCCAGCGGCAGCTGCCGCGGGGATTACGCCTGCACCGCCTCCCGGTAGTTGGATGATTTGAGATGTTCCATTGGCTCCAGGGAGCAGTATTTGCTGACCTGCTGAGGAAAAAATCTGAGATGAGGATAATGCTGCAGGAGCTCCTTCTGGAGAGGCACTCGATCGAATGGATCGGCTTCACTTTGGATCAGGCTTACGGGCATCCATCAACGAAACACTCACCGAGAACCAGACCAGCCGTGTTCGAAAGCATTTGCGGTTGCGTGGCTATCACGAACGGTTGCTGAACTTGTGCCGTTGGATTTGTCTGCGCAGAGATGCTGTGAACCTGGCTGTTCTGCTGCAAAGTTTGCCCCTGGAGACTGCTCGAGTGGTTTTGGGAAGCTGGTCCGTTAGCCAAGTTGATCGTCGAAGTCAGCTGAGCTCCATTCTGCTGCATCGGAGTAGACAGAGTCGCGCAGCTGTGATTTGACGTCTGAGTCTGCTGCAGAGAAGTCTGAACAACGAGGGTTTGAGAAGGTACCTGAAAATGAATGAGTCATGGCTCATGATGGGGACTGTTGCATTTCCGATTCGCGCGCACGAGGACTCATGAGACTACTTACTTGAGTTTGTAACTGTGACTGCTGTTGCGACTGTTGCTGTTGTTGTTGGAGATGACTTGTCGCGTTCTGGGACTGAGAGTTTGCAGAAACGCTTTGCCTCTGGATCTGTATGCGAGCTTGCTGCTGCTGTTGTTGTTGCTGCTGCTGTTCTTGCTGTTGTTGCTGATGCTGCTGCGGGCCAACGTGGTTCTGCTGCACGAAATGCTGGAGGTGGATCTGTGATGCTCCCTGGGACAAATGTTGATGAGGTTGTTGAGGCAGCTGCCCTATGATATTCTGCTGGAGCACCTGCTGTTGGAGGTGATGCATTTGTTGCTGCTGCTGCTGTTGATGTTGACGCTGCTGCGATAGCTGGTGTTGCTCTATACGTTGCATAGCTTGTTGTTGGACATGGGTGCTCATCTGACCCACGGTTTGAGTCAGCAGGGGCATTTGCTGCATTCGATGCTCCTGCTGTTCTTGACGCTGCCCGATCACAATGTGATTCTGAGAGCCACCGTTTTCCGAAGAGATGGTCTGACTTTGGCTCACCAGGCCTTGTGGATCCTGAGATGGAGCTTGCAGGACGAGCTGAGGACTCGGTAGCAAACCCCGCGAGTGCTGTGCTTGCGATGCACGATCCTGAGTTAACAAGTGCTGCTGATGCTGTTGTTGGGCGGAAACGTGCTGCCCATTGACCAACGACTGTTGATCCTGCTGCTGCTGCTGCTGTTGGTCGATTTGCTGTTGAAGATGATGGGCATGCATTTGTTGCTGGCTCTCGTCCATGGTCGATATGGTGGTTTGATGAGTTAGCTGACCGAGGCTGGCGTGCAGTTGGTCCAGGTGATTGATGTGCGCCAACGCTTCCTGTTGCGCTTGCTGCTGGCCGCCGAGATGATGTTGTTGCTGCTGGAGAAGCTGATTGCATTCCAGCAACTGAGCAAGCTGAGTCTAGATTGAATCAAAACATGAATAAAGCGAGTGTTCCCTGAATGAATGGATAAACACATAGTGCGTCGTTGATGTGTGTCATCAGTTCGTTCCATGGGGGCTAGACCGGCGGATGCCCAAACTCACCTGATTGTGACCCTGATCATCATACTGCTGTGTGCTATACTGATTGCTCTGAATTTGTGGGCTGAAGGTTTCACCAGCCAAGATTTGGCTCATGGTATCCGGAGATGCGTTAACATGATGATGCTCCTGCGAGACATCGAACGTCTGATCGAAACTGGAAGGGAAGAGAAATGAAGACCAGAACTGTAGCTTTCTGGGCTGGACAGACGGAAATTTCCCCTCGCGCGACCCTCAACATGCGAATTCGGATGAGCCTTTCTTTGGACTCACTGTGACTGATTGGAGTAAACACTCCCGGAGGAGTCAGTTAGTTTGAAGTCATGTTGACCGAAATCGTGCGATTCCATGACTACATTGCTGTTCTGCTGACCGACGGTCCCGTTTTCGCCGGAGACCTGCTGTACACACTGCTGCTGCAACTGTCG
Organism: Phytoseiulus persimilis; assembly: GCA_037576195.1. Taxonomy (NCBI): domain Eukaryota; kingdom Metazoa; phylum Arthropoda; class Arachnida; order Mesostigmata; family Phytoseiidae; genus Phytoseiulus; species Phytoseiulus persimilis. The sequence continues at coordinate 27,817,445 of CM075104.1, read as the reverse complement.
GATGACGTCCGTGTACGCGTCCTGAGGTTGCGACATCTGAACCTGAGCCGATCGGGGCGGCCGCTCGGTGCTCGCCTATGATTCAGCCACTGCAAAAATGAGAAGATGAATGAGTGAACATCTGCACCATTCCATACGACCGTGACCGAGGTGAGGGAGTGTATGAGATGGCTTTCCAGCCCCGTGTTTCAACGTCAGGATGATGAGAAGGTGGCTTCCTAGGATGGGAGCCAGTGGCGGTACCAGGAGTATTTGCCCTGGGGAACCAGCATCAGAGCTCTCTGAATTGGGAAGATTCAATGATGGGGATAGAAGGTCTCAATCTGCCCAAACGAGCAAATGGCGAAGCTTATGGCGGGAGCAATTAATGTAATATAGTCAATTCACGATCGATCACATGCTATGCTCTTCGACGCGGTTCTCTCGATGTATTCACGGTGCTGCCTTATCCGTCGGGTAACTCAGTTGAGTTCGTTCTCCGACCCCGAGGATCTCAGGTAATCGCGATGGAAGTACTGGGAAAGCTGATCGGGAGCTCGTTCGACCAGTGGAGCCACCGAAGGTTCTTTCGCCGTCCACTCTAATTGGTATAAATTATGATTTGATCCGTCGGGCTGGTTGGTCCGACCTTCTTCCGCCGTCAGAGAGAAAAACAAATCAATGGATATGAAGTTCGGGAACGCTTCGAGGAAGCAAGCTTGAATCATGACTACGATCGGCCTATTGCTTGATGCCTTCATATTGTTGGGGAGAAACCGAGCATCCCAGAGTATAGCAAACACAAAAAACACTGCGCAATGTCTAAGCGCCATCTTAATTCTTCCAACGGTGGCCTCGCCCATTGAGTTCCCTAGTCCCTGAGCAAAAGCAGGCACATTCATTTTTCGCGACATAAGTCAGTCAGCTAAACGCAGATGCTTCCTCGCGAGGGCCCGTATAATATCTAATCTATATTAAGAGAAAATCAACAATAATATGGCGGTGGCGTTGGGGGCCGTCCCAACCGACTAATTTATGTTAATGCAAGCTGCAAAACGGATTCGCCTACTTGTGTCTTCGAAATCGTCAAAAACTGTCGCCGGAGCGACGGGGAGCAGACACTTACTATATCACTGATTGGCACTTTCGAGCATCCACCGAGAGTCCTTCAAAACAGCTCTTTTAATGCACATAGACAGAGCACAAACAGTCAGGCCTAACACTAAGCATTATGCCACAATTCGGCGCCATAGTGAAGCTCGACTAGTGCCGTCTCGATCGAGTTCTTCCGTTCACTAGCGGATGCCAGAAATCTCATTCTACCGGCGTGTTCTCATCGAGCTTTTCACAGGGTCATAGGTCCGTCGAAGACACAATTGATTGAGAGTCAGTTACTGAGATATGTGAGAATATCTCACAATATGCCCACGTTTTTTCGTGACGACCCTGTCAGCACTACCTCGGCCAGTCAGCGTTGACCGCATGGCAGCTAGATCTCCCGATCAAAGATGAATCTCTCGTGTTTGGAGTGAGTGGATCGACGGGGATTCGAACTCTCATAGCAAGGTGTATTCACATTCTTGACTGCGCATGCCAAATCCCTAGGATTCTAGGAGCGTTGGCACAAGCATCCTCGAAGCTCAATGAGAATAGCATTATGAAAAGCAAGCCGCCAACGCTGTTGACCGTCAGCTCCACAGAAAAGGGATCCCATTGGTTAGAAAATGCCTCATGAGCGGTTTCGGTTAGCAGACGACTTCCGAGAACTGCTGGAGTTCATTTTCATATTCGTACGGCTGCATTAGACCCGTCATTCACTGCGCGACGACTTCTACGGACTGTCACGGAGTTTCCACGGAACCATGTGATGGGATTCGCCGGTGATTTCGAATTTTCTCCGACTGACTTCTGCCGATTCACCTGTGCTCTGTTTCACTCTGGTCAGCTGACAAGAAAGGAGTTTTGTGTCAGGGATGCGCAGTTCACAGCGGCTCGTGGGCCGCACTTCTGTTGCGTCCATGGCAGCCGTATCCCAGAGGGACCCGTGGAGCGCCGCGGCCCGCGCTGGGCCGCGTGTTGTGTCTCCATTGCTTTGGATCAGATTGCCCCACCTTCGAGCCTTGTGATGGACTACTTTCAGGACTCATATTTGACAATGGTGCGCCGCACCACGGGAATATATGCGCGGGGCTACGGAAATGAACGCGCGGCACTGTTTATTTTTGTTTTTGCCACATTGGGGCTTCCGATTCGTTCTAGCGAAGCACTTTAGTGAGAGGCAGAATCTTTCGACGATGTTCACACGTGCGGCACTTCCTTGACTCGTTCGAGGCGCACACACACACTCGTACGAGGCGCACACACACACACTCATACGAGTGGGGCGATAGGAAAGATACTTTCTGTGAATTGGCGGAACGGATCGGAAGTCCGAGTAAGAATCGAAGTGTGTTCCGCGATCTTGGCGTCCCTTATTTCTGGGTCCGCGCATATAGAAGAACAGAACAATCCAGGAATCGCTGAAGACCTCGATGCCCGAGTAGTTTACAGCATCGAGATGGCAGCTGGACTCGAGAGATTTTTCGACTCAGTCAACGACCCGAGAGTGCACACTCAAGCTCCCAAAAGGAGGGACTTCACGTAGTGCTGCTCAAATATTGCATCCGTTGGAGATGGTTCATTAGCCGAGTTCGGATTTCCCAGCCGGACTCTCAAACATTCTTGGAGCGCCACGGCAACTTCGTCCGAGTTTGTGACTTCATTTTGGAAGCCCATCTCGAAATAGTTACTTGATTGAAGAGGGGACCAATGACACCTGGGAGGAACGGGCTGAGGCCCATGGCACTTCCAGGTTTCAGGAAACGCGATAAGACCGTGGAAATTATATCAGCAGAGATTCCAGTGTACAGCGGAATGTTTGCTTCCTCCAATCGGAAAAGAAGATACTGCGATTCCAACCTCCCGAGTTCTTCGGACGTTGTCCCCCTCGATATTCCTGCATTTGGATCTCCTACAACAAGCGCGATCAGTACCTTAAGGAGTTCTATGAATGCACGACTCACTTCGAACCATGTAAGGCGATTCGCATCTATCAACTCGCACCATACACGAACCGCTTCGAGACTGTTGGGAAAATCCGTGGTCAGTATAGAATCAAGTCCGATTGATTCGATGTTTTTCAGCCGATTAATGTGAAAACCAAACACATGAACGCATGAATTCTTCGATGGGGCGATCGATGCTCCACTCCCAGGGCTATCGTGATCTCCTCGAGTCGATATAAGATCCGCTGCAAACTCGAAAATCTGATCTACCAGTGGGTGAAACGAGGTTCCATGCCTTCAGCCTTCGACGTAGTGAATTTCTGGCAGTCCGGCTTTCGAGTCAGCTGAAACTTGTCCATTTCAGCCTTCATGCTCCTAGCCTGGACTGCACATTTAACGATGCTTGCAGATCCGGAACCCTTCGAGTCCTTGGATTCCATGTGAAGCAGTCGGTGTTTCGGACGGCTGCACAGAGGAGAGCGAAGTGTCTGTCAAGCCTGCTTCCGGGAAGGAACGAGTCAGAGAGAATCGGGTTCTCTCCGAAAGTGCGAAGCGGAAGTCCCTCGTGCTCGCATCCCTGTTTCCTGAGCACCATTTTGCTGTCCTTCGTTCTTTTGCCTCATGATACCAGAAAGGCACGTATCCGACACCGTGATCTCAGGGAGCCCGTTTCGCAAAACGTCAGCTCTGACTATTGTCCCCTGCTATATGCTCGGGAATACCCTGACGAGAAGGTTAAGCGTAGTGAGACAACGGAGATATTCGCGTGCTTCGTCGAAACGAACGGCGCCCAATGAGCTGAACCGAACGTCGACCCGAGATCGAGGATCTCCATCTTCGACAGACACAGCGGTTCGAGAATCGCATGCGTTGCTCGTTTGCAAAGTGCATTTGACTCCAAGTTCCCTAATCTGGGATCCTCAGGTAGCATGAGGCGCCAGTTTTCGAGGTGTCCAACGCTTTGTCGAAGTCTGAACTCATGCTTAGCGATTGCCGATCCGAACGGAGCTTCTGCATAAGGGGATTCTGGCTCGAGTCGAGTCGCTATCGTGAGCAGCTTCGGGGTTTGTTCGTGACATTTCAAACTCAATTCCATTCTATTGGGATCGTTCTTAGTGCGCTTCGGTATACCGTCAAAAAGAAAATGTCGAGGAGCTCCTTCCCGTGCACTCTGAGGGCGATAGATTACATGACTGCTGACCACTAACGGCCGACATATTGGAGCATTCAAGGTTAACTCGGATCCAGATGAGCATAGCTCTGCGAGATTCCCATGAGCACAGCTCCGCGAGATCCCCTTCAGGTGATCACCGCCGCAAGATGTCACTCCTTCCTAGCCGCTTTTAACAGTGTGGACACCGACCGCAAATCGTCACGTGATTTCGTGAAACAAACTTGACAGAGAAGGAATGGCCCGGTCGGGTCATGACCCCCTTCCGAAAATGTTGCCTCGTAAACGCTTCGCTCTCTCGGAGCCTCTCGTAGAGCCGCGCCTGTCGCTTGAACGTTCCTTCGAAGTCTCGAGAATCCACACAGGCACCCCGTCAGCGTGCGCTCCCATTGCAGTGAGTACACTGCACGCCATATTCTCTCAGAAGTGGATTGGAAGAACGGCGTGGATGGGCGACAATGGATTCGCCCGATTCCTCAACTCGAAGTCTCGCTGTAGCGTTTCAGTTGCTACTCCGAATTTCAGCTGGTTAAACGACGGAAGAGCCGTCGCTGCCCGACGGAATGCCGCGTCGCTGCTGCGGTTGAAATTCGTTGGATCCATCCCAATAACGCGATGCGCGAACCTCTATTTCGCGAGGCAAGACGCGTTCTTCAATGAGAACTTGAACGAACAGATGAGCCTGGCCAGGAGCGGGATCGGAAGAGATGGGTCGAAGTCGGGGGAAAAAAACTCTTGGACTCGATAAAGAATAACTCCGGGAACGGATATCCCGATGGTGAAGAATTGAAGAGAACGAGGAATCAACTGCAGAGGTGGTAAGAGGAGACCCAAAGACCTGCTGAAGGACCGTCCCTAATACGGAGGGCACATATATGTGTGATATATTATCAAAAATTGAATATGCACGCATGGATACCGAGGATCTGTTCGTCTGTACATCACAAACGAACACCGAAGGATACTCTGCGCGCCCCTGCACGACTTCGTTTTCCAAATCTTCCAATGATCAATATTTCAAGTATGACTAGCAGTCTGAGATTTCTATTCAATGCGTATCATCATGTCTTCGTTCATCCTTGATGAAATTATACGCTTCGGATCGGATTGACATCGAACTTGCGAAATGTTGTAGACCGTCCATTGGAAAGGACCTAGGTCACCTGCCTACCACCTCTTCCGCCCCTTCTCCCACTCCAATGATGATATTTGATACTATGATATATTGAGACACGAGAGGCATTTTCCATTTTTCGTAGACATGATATCTGCCGATTTGAGACCGGTCGTTAATGAGACTGACGTGGACCGCGCGAGAGCGCGTCGCGAGCAAGCGACGTCACCGAACTCCATTGTTCCCTTTCAGATGGTCAATGACGAAATTCCAAATAAGAGTTGTCTTCCTCGCCGGCAGCTTCCTTGGATGTTTCGTTGCGCTCCTATCGCTCATGGCGATCAGAGGTCACCGGGACGGCACAGTCTTGTTTTCAGGATTACTACCTAGCTCCGACCAATCGGCTTTGCATCCTGTATAGGGGGTTCCTAGACCGGTTTCCGCCGAGAAGTTCCAGAGAAGAAAGTTTCTGGCAGTCTTCACTCGTGGTCCTGAGGAGTCAGGAATTCGGAACGTTCAAGAACCGCCAGAGAGCGTGTAGGAAGCTCACATGATTGCGTATCGATTGAACGTTAATTCCGAATAGTTTGGAGGAAAACCAAGATCGAGCTGTTTCCGTATATTGTGATGCCCGTGAAGTTATTCAATGATATCTGTCTAGACATCATATTCCAGAGTCCGGATTCCGCCGCGGACCGACCGGTCCGGAATTGGAATTTTCGGACCGGCTGGTCGGCATCGGACTAGCCAGTCCGATAAATCGTTTTTCCTGGTCCGATGGTCCGGAGAGTGATTTTCCGTTCGGAGAGACCCTGCTGAGGGATTTCACACCGATTCAGCCCTGATTCCGCTGATCGGGATATCCTCCACTGAGACATTTAGCACCGCACTGCCAATCGGATCGGGTCAGACTGCCGAGTCCGGAAAATCATCGGCCCCAGACCGATGATTTATCGGACTACCCTGTCCGATAAATCATTTGTCCTGATCCGATGGTCTAAATCTATCTGCTAAATGTCTCAGTGGAGGATATCCCGATCAGCGAAATCAGGGCTAAGTTGGTGTGAAATCCCTCAGCAGGGTCACTCCTAATGGAAAATCACTGTCCGGACCATCGGACCAGGAAAAATGATTTATCGGACTGGCTAGTCCGGAAAATGATTTATCGGACTGGCTAGTCCGGAAAATGATTTATCGGACTGGCTAGTCCGGAAAATGATTTATCAAACTGGCCGGTCCGATGCGGATCAGGTGGTCCGAAAATCCAGATTCCGGACCGGTCGGTCCGCGGCGGATTCCGGACTCCGGAAAATGATGTCTATATCTGTCGCCGCCTCGGGGCCGACGGGGCTATTCCCCACCAGTGGGCGCTGTGAGTTTGCTCCTAATCGAAGAACTGGTCTCAATCGTTCGATCGAGACGGACCGCGACGAAGTCGGGTTCAAATACGACGATTTCTACTATCTCGCGCAGCCGGGGTTATGGTGATTATCTGGCCTCAGTCAGTTTTTCGTCCAGGCGCCGAAATCTAGGGCCCCACAATCACGGTTTCGAACTTGGTGTTTCCCGCGTGTTGGTAAAATGGTCTATCATTGTGAGAAATAACAGTCGATTTTTTTTCTCAATCCGCTTTATAGTATAATAATAAATTAGCTTTATCCGGTCATACATTTTCACACATTACAAATGATTGTATGCATGTATGTATGTAGGTAATTGAATCTTGCTTCCGATGTTGTTGCTTCCCATCGAGTACAAACATCTTGTCGGCTTCGACACCTCCAGTTACGGCTTTCTCTTACAATTGTAGATAATAACACGACTACTACAGCCTACCACAACTGATGGATAGTATAGCTAGATCGGTAGATGGATACCGTTGCTACCGCGCTCACTATTCCTACAGTTACGTTGCTTCTTCCTCTCTCCTCTTTCTACATTTGCTGTAGAATGAGCAGTCAAAGTTCGGAGCGTCTCCAGTAATCGGAACCGATCATCGCATCGACAGAAATATATCTCATCAACAGATTATCGAGAAGCAAATAGATGTGTGATATTTGAGCAAGACTCATTCTGAGCCAGACTGTTTATGTCAATCATGTAACCAAGTCCCTCTGACGCGAGACGCGCGAGTTTACTCTCCTTCGCTCCAGACTGTCAGTTTGAACGTTTCTTTCCACCTGCGGCGACTGCTTTCTCACTGACTCCACGGACCGAGTCAATTGAACGCAGTCGACACCGATGACGATTCGATGATGTTACTAGTTAGTCGGAATAATCTCAATTAGGGTTCGCGTGTTTTGCTCGGCTTGCAGTCACCATTTCTTCCAAGTTCCGAAGAGTACATACTAGTAGTAGGGGTGCAGTTCCGAAGAGAAACAGCACAGGAGGTAGAGAACGACCCATATCTCTGGAGCGGGAATGGTCAGCTGGAGTCAAGGAGAGGAGCATGGGAAGAGAGGCGTGGCTACATTCAATTATGGGGAGGGTTAAATGATCAGAACCTGTAGAGAAAAGGGCCGCGCCAAGCAATTAAGAATCATAAGAACAGTGTCACAATGAACTAAGCTTCCTTGAGCAATCTCAAAGGCCCGGTAAATTCGACGATTTGGCAAGAATGACCTTGCGGTTCATATTTCTCTCTGATCCTTGAAGCACAATTGATCGAACGCAGCCGTAAACCCAACTTTTGCGAACGAGCTTGAATCGTCGTTCTGGATGAATTTTTCTCCTTGGGGTGATACAGTCCTTCTTACTCGCTTCCGATCGGTCGGTCGGTCGGTTCCAGTTTCCAACAGTTCATTTGAGCCTTATGGGGGTTCTCACCGCGGTAGTTTACCTAGCGGGCATGCCGAAGGGTCCGTCGCCAGCTGTTTCTTGTTTCCAGTGGTTGGCACGCGAAGCTTCACCCGATTCTTTTTTCCATATCAAGCTTCCTGTTCTCATGCAGAATCACACAGACGGTGCACTCGGTGTGGCCGTGTGCTTCAGGCAACCTTCCTATCACTCTAAGAGTCAATCTATCACAGAGTCGGTGGCAACGTTTCATTCACGCGAAAATCATCAGAACGTGCTTCCGTAGCCTCGGCAAACCCCGTGAACGCTTGATTCGCCGTGTTCTTCCGAGTATTACCCAACTCTTGTACGTTTTCCTTTGCCGCAGTCGCAATCTTGTTGATAACCGATGGTTGAGTCTCTACGACACTGTGATTCCACTGCGGCGACAGGCATCTTCCCTGTCGGAAGTAAAAAATATGACATCTTGGGAGCCTCGAGGAAGAACGGCCAGGCTCTCTTCCTGATTGAGATTCACATTACGAGAATCAACCTTAAAATTGAGGTCTCATTCAGAGGAGAGCGATCATGAATCGCTCGTTCATGCACCCAGCCGTTTTTAGTCGAGCCGACCGACAAACTAGGCTCTCGGCTAGAAAGTCTCTCTAGAGTCATGGGATGAACAACGGAATCAGTGAGGAGCGTATACGTCCAGAACCTCACGCACGAGTATCCGTGGTCAGCGCGAATGCAATCCACATGATACGCTGGAATTTCTAAATGTTACGGCCATAGGCCGCAAATCGCACCAGAATCAGTGTTTGGAGAGCTCAACATCTATATCGTCATCCCAAGCGCGTGTGGAACATCTGAAGGACAGACTCATAGAATTCGTCAATATCATTGTGATCTAAAGGTGGTAACGAGCGAGGGACGGCCGTGAATCGAACGATTCTCGGCCCGTGGATGGGTTCAAAGGAGACCTGATGAGGGTCAAAGAGGCTTTGCATGAGATGAATGGGCGCCACAATCAGCTCCGTCCCGCGCAACATGAGGATATCTCTCCTCGGAATGAGAACGAGGATTGCGGGAAAAACAGGCGAGAGATCATGGAAGTCTCAGGACACGCACTGCTTGACCATTGGAGAAACTTGCACAAATAGGAGTAGATACAGCTGGCGCGTGTCAGAGAGTCAATCAAATATTTCTCGCGTCCCGTCAAACAACCAATGTAATTCCGACCTCAAAGGTTACAACTCTTCATACGTGTGTACGTTCGATGTCGAACTTGTCGAGCATTTCATGGGATGCGTCTCCCAAACCAGAGCGCTTTTAGACACAAGAGTGTCACTCGAGGACTTAAAACTCATGAAATCTCGTTCGACCAGTTGGTTGAGCTAGGTTTCCCGCATTCGACCTGAACTGTTGGCTTCTCCTGAACTGTTGAAGATACAAGGAATCCTCGACCGATTCATTCTTCCAACTTGGAAAGATACGGAGCTTCACCTCTATTCTTACCGCTAGTTCTTGTGTCATCATATCTTCATGTAGTGGATACGGCGTATTTGTTCATTTCTCGCTTGGAACGGGTGTTGCCATCGAGAAGAAAAGTCGGCTGACTCGTTTCTGCCTGCCCCAATGTGAAGCGACGCAATACTCCGCAATCAGCCGTGCAGCCAGTTTCCAGCGGATAACTTTGTGGGAACAGCAGGAACCTGTGAAGATCCCTGATTCATGAACAACTAACCGGAACATCGATGTCAGTGAAACTGGTGAACAACGAGCGATTCCTCCATACCTATGAACAACTCAATTCTGGCAGAGCAGGAACGAGCTACCACTGTGACATGAGCAGTTATCGCGCAATTGAAAAATTTCGGCTCGTCTCCAGGACCGGCACATGAAATACGGGGCCAAGAGATCCTCGATTCTCCTAGTAACTCGAGACCGGCTACATGAGCTCGCCGCCTTGCTGTGAGATGTTCGGAGCATCCGCAGCGTGACACAGTCGATCTTCAATAGTGCTCAGAGTGAGGAGTTACGAGGAGGCGTCCAGCTCGTACCGCTGATTCGTCGCTCAACACGAGGCGAAAATAACCCTCGAACGCATCGAGCCAGGGGCATCAACGATCTCAGTGAGGAGGGCAGTCGAGCGATACCCGCGATTCTGGAGGCGAATTATGCGTAGTTTGGCCCTGAATAGCTGTTAGTGATCGAGCGAAAAAAAATTCCGATCTCGATGCATACGGTGTACAAAAGCCGGCGAAACCTGCACGGTCAAGTACTCGAAACGAAAGATGGCTCCAAAGCAGCGTCGAAGCGATACAGTCTTTTGAATTTCGCATCAGGTTTGAGGTCGTGAACTCGAGGTTGTACAACACTGCAACAGACGAAATCGAGTCAAGCAGCCTTTCTCTCCTGTTTTTCGAGTTTAGATCGTAATCGAGATAGGTGGATGAATAGATAAAATTGAATGTCTATAACACTGGTCAACAAAGTTTTTGTATCATTCGTATATGTCTGAAGCGTCGAAACTATAGTACGATGAACGCAGGTTCGAGTTGAAATCACCTTACCGAGTTTCTAACTTAACAGTTATTCCTATGATTACTATACTCAATATCTAGAGTTCAGTCGATTCTGCACAAGGCGACGCTCGTTTTTGTTTGTTTTTCTCTCTCAAATTTGGTAACCATCGGCTTCTTCGTGTCATTTCGCGCTCGCTCGGAGCGGCTTCCAAGACTCTCAGCACGCTCACACTCCTACTCTATTGTTTTATGCGGTTGTGAGCCGCTCTCTCTTCATCACTCTTCTCTTCCGAGTGGCTCATGAAAGCGAACGGCTAATTTACAACGTGCTTCGAAGTGCTTGGTTCGTTCCGAAACAGGAAATTTTCTATGGAAGGAAAAAACTCCGTTACCGATGGCTCAGAGGGCTCGAAAATTATTTTCCTGATGCGCCCTGGCGCGAATGAAATCAGAAAAAATCTTTCGAAGCTGAATGTGGCTCGGAATCGTACCGATCTCGGACGGGCGGTCTTTAACCTTCGATTTCTTCAGGTAAGATATCGCTTATGTGAGTGTAGATGATCCAATACATGAGCTGGAAACAAACGAAGCACACCGGGAATATGACCCGTGAGTATTTGTCTATATCGGAGGGTGAGACCCCAAAGAGCTTGTTGGGGTTCTTGATGAACGCAGTTGCCTCAAGTTGTGTGGCATCCGCCGGAGGTCCCGAGAGAGGAGCACCATTGGCTCCCGCAGGTGTTGCTGGAGTAGGGATTTTGGAGTCTTGTCTCATGGAATCGGACAGCATTTTCAACCGTACTTCCTGTAAGAGTGCGGGAACGATTCTCGGTATTGTCTGAGCACGAGTTTCCGCGACGCAGAGCTTCATGCAGCGCACCATTTCGAGGAAGGCTAGTAACGCACCATGGAAACGGGCTGTTGAGGTGGTCCACCTGAAGGACAGCCACAACCTCCGGGTCCCATACTTGAACAGCATGTGTCACCTACCCCTCGACGCCGCAAACCTCCGCCGCTCTGAACGATATTCAAATCTCACGTTAGGTCAGGTCAAAGCACTATTCAGCTATGAGCCAGAGTTTCGACTCGGTCAGCGTTCGATCGGTCTCCTGAATGAATTTCTTTTCTTACCTGCCCAAAGGAATAATCTCGATACTGTGTTACTGTCGGACAGACTTGGCAAGAGCCCTGGAAGAGGAGTCAAAGCATCTTTGGATTTCTGTTTCCAGCCGGCTGGGACATCTTGGCGCATGATTAACTGCTTGAACCGTGTGAGGGCAGTAAGTTACTCACTATGGACTTGATGATGGGATTCATCTCCAGGCTTGGGCTTGAGCAAAGTTCTTGGTTTGGTGTACTTGTACTTTCGGCGCTTTTTAGTTTCTTCAATTCATTCTGGAATCGGGAACATGATCAGAAAGATTGTTTCCACCGCGCAGAGCTTAAACTCGCGTTCCACTCGATTCAACATTACGTCCATCCATCATTTTTTCCAGTCTGACAGTCCGGCCTGGATCGAGCAACGCCTGTTTCTGTTTTCACTTTCGGTCTCCATCACGGAGTATACTCCTTCTGTTAGAGAAGGCGGTGCTCACTTGATTCTGATTTGATTTAGCTTCATCCTCTTTCTTCCCTTCCTTCTCTTTCGCAGCTGCTTGGGCTTGTTGTTGGGCCCTCGATTTCCGCATAGCAATTCTTTTTCCGAGATAGCCTACCGTGGCGTACTCCAGAAGCGAGGCGAAAACCTGGGGAATTCCAAATCGTTCACAGGGCGATTGCTTCGAAGTGCGAACATGTTGTAATGAAGTCGGAACTTCCCGCGGGGTTAGCACATACCATAACGAAACATGTTCCAAGATAAACGTCAATCGATTTAACGTAGGAAATTTTTGGAAGTTGGGAATTGGTGCTTGACATAAGTGTGGTCATTGTCAGCACAGTTGTTACTCCCAACGCCACGCGAGCCGGAGTAGCGTTACGATGTAGCCAGAAGGATACCTGTGATTAAAACGGGGGATTACGGCACCGTTTTAAAGTCATTTCCCCTGTGCTCGAAAAGCTGCGCATTTCCTCGGGCATGTATGTATCGGAGTATCCAAACAACCACGCTCACCCATGAAATGACGACGATCAATCCAGCAGGGATGTATATCTGAATCAGATAGTAGCCCATGGCTCGACCGAACCGAATTTCACACACCAACCGGGAATAGTTTCCCGTGCTAAGAGTTACCTGAGGGTTTGAGTTCGGCGCAGATAAAACTACCGCTCGTCTTTAGAGTTCGCCTCGACAGCCGGATGACCTCGAGGAGTGAGCATCTCAACATACCACAATAGTTTTCTGTTGATGGCCAAGGACCTTGAATTGCGGTAGCTCCACGTCTGGTGAGATTCGGACCGATTTTTCGCCATCAGCCCATTTATAACTGATGTCTGTTGTAGTGTACCCGACTGAAGCGAGAGGAAAACAAGTTCGAGTCGACCACAGGCCAGATTTCTACTCGGGGAAAAACTCCTCCCCCATTCTGAGCACTTTTTGTGATCGGAGTCTGTACTTACAGCTTTCTATTTCAATGGCACAGCTTTGCCTGTCCATGGGAAAATATCGGAGGTCCATGGGACAGGTGGCGGTTACTGTAAGGCTGCAATACAAAGTGCGCACTCAGGACGCGAAATTTCCGGCTCTGTCAACCAGGACGCCGGCTCGATGAACTAGTGGAGCCGCGCGAAGCCCTGACATCGAACAGTCATGCGTTTCGGTCTCCCACGCTCGGTAGGTCTCCACACGGCCGCAAGTAACGGGCTTGGTGGTGTAGATGCAACGCATGTCCCGATAAGCGGAACTTGAGCTCATAACGAGCCGAATCAGCTGCTCAAGCCGAATGTCGAGAGAGTGATCGAACGAATGAAAAAACAACTCACCGTATCGACCGTAATATGTCTCCTCCGGCTTTTATGCGGAGAAAGGTGTTGTCTGTCGTAGCCGTGTGAAAATACGCGCTCTTCTCGTTTGCAAAGAAAGTATCCGGCACCCAGATCTTGTCGGCGACTTCTGCGCCGACAATCATGGAGTCCAGATCTTTAGTGCGTGTGAACGACAGTCGTTCGTCTCGCCAAGTTTGGCGGAAGTAGAAATCCGAAGTGAAATCCTGGAATTGTCGAATTCCTAGTATGGTCAGAGCCCCTCCCCTAAGACATCAGGAGGCCGGTCGGGCCTAGCATGAGAAATTTTCCGAGCTTCGATCATATCGTTGGTGTGTCGCAGCTGGCCTTTGCCCGACGACCTTGAGAGGGCGTCACAAGCTAAAAACAGGGATGGAAGCCGACGGAGAGAAACTATTCACTCACCATCTGTACCTCAGAGACTGTACTGATACTAATTATTTGCATTGTGATCCCAACGTCGACTGGCTTCCCACCATAATTGGGTCGCACCCGCTTGTCATACTTTCCGGACTCGAAAAAGGACCGTAGAATGTTCGAAACATTCTGTCCTTTCATGGTTAATCTGCAAACGAAAATCAGGACTGAGAACAGTGGTTAGGCATCGGGGGCTGCAGACGCGCGCAGAATCTCGATAAATGTATTTTCTCGAACGCATTCAGAAGAAAACTTGCCCAGGCTTCAATGTTGTTTGAGCAGAGCACCTGATGTGAATGAATAGCACTAAAAGTATCCTCAGCCAACCGAATAGATGGCACACACTTTGAAGGCTCCTCATTTTGTTCACGTTCGGTTCGAACGTTCCACGAATTAGGTCCTAGTTGAGTCTTCAACTTTTGACGAGTTCACTACCCTGCCATGTTCTCTTCGGAAACTCAAGAGATTCGATGCCTCCCAGTTTCCGTGCGTTTATGATTGCTCCATTAAACGCATGAGAATCCAATACGCTGCGGCGATGATCGGTGATTCCGCGGTGAAGCTCACTGAACCACGGCGAGGCTTCTAAAACCAATGGTGACAACTATCCAGTAGCACTCGAGGCGATCACTCAACTCGCACAGAGACAATGAAAGGTTGATTGTTCGGCTAACTGTCGGATAGGAAGACAGTTCGACGAAGTTCCAGACTGATTGAAATGAAGCAATTAGGCACTCCGGTGCTCACGCGATGATTTTTCTGTTCGGAATATCAGAATCGGTGCTCTCCCCTTTCTGTTGAAACCTGTCGTTCAGTGTTGGTCGGCTCCCGGGCTTGATGGGGGCAAAGTCAGTAGACAAAGCGTATTTAGTGTAGTCGGGATTCCCTCAATCCAAGCTTCTGTTTTTGACGGAGCGGTTATAGTGGACGTGTCAACGATAATATTGGTGAGAATAACATGGATATCGATAATGATCCTAATGGCGATGACGTTGACGACTGTGTCGGATGAATATACTTGAAACGATGACAATGCGATAGTGTTGCGGTGAGGAGACGAGAGCGATCGCTATGGCTGAACAATCTACTGAATAAGGATCAGTCGCTCAGAGCTTTCGAGAATGTTTTAGGTATGCAGCTCACGTCGCCTTGAGTGGGTGGCGGATGCCGAATACGAATCGATGCTGTTCGGCTTGTTGAAGATAATGCTGCACTCGGGGTGACAACAGCATTTCGACCCCCTCAAGTTTGTCGCGAGTTTTACGTTCTGAATCTCGGTGATTGGGACGAGCAGTGTGGTGTTTCCCAGTCTCGGAGAGTGATCCGTTCCGCCTTTTCGGGTCCTCTTTTCCGGTGAGCTGCTTTCCAGTTGGTAGCGTTCCCACAAGTTTTGCAATATGAAAACGATCCAAGGTCGACTCAGGTGGATGAACAATTCAATCCGTATATTTCGGCGAAACGATGAGGATGGCTTGCGTTGATTGGGAGTTTTTCCACTCCTATCTGTGATTTGTACTGCGATATTGTATGGGCCCGCCGATTCGGTTTGAACTATCCGGTGAGTCC
Source organism: Phytoseiulus persimilis (assembly GCA_037576195.1). Lineage (NCBI taxonomy): Eukaryota > Metazoa > Arthropoda > Arachnida > Mesostigmata > Phytoseiidae > Phytoseiulus > Phytoseiulus persimilis. The sequence goes on along the minus strand of CM075104.1, from coordinate 27,801,908 downwards.
GGCGTCTCTTCTCGTCTAGTCTCTGCTGTTCAGTTCGCCGATGGAATTCTTTCTCCTTCCAGCTCGCAGCTACTGCTAGTGGTCGTGGTTTCAGTGGCGAAATCACTGTAGTTCCGATGCTCTCATTCCGTGGCGGGAATTTCAGTTCTAGTGAAAAAGGTGGTGGCGGTCGTCTCCAGAGGAGAACGCTCCAGAGACGGGTTGAGTTGCTGATCGTTGTTTGAAGCTCGCTGTTCTGTTTCAGCGAAACAGCTAGACAGTCAGTCCGCTTGGTAGCTGTAGTGCCTTCTAAAATTCCTCCTACTATCTCTCCCCCTCTCTCTCCATCTCTCGGTAGGTTCCTCGCTCGCTCGCTCGGGTTTTGTACTGTAGGACCGACTGTCTTTTTGTCTGTCCGTCCGTCTGTCCTAGTACTGCTAGTGGTACTCGTACTGATACTTGAAGGTAGCTGACTTAATTCAATTAAACTCCGCTGCTTTTATCCTCGTTTCTGTATCGTCGAGTCAAAGGTGATTTCTGTAAGCTTTGTCGTTTCCAGAGGCTTCTGTCATCACAGACTTCCGAAACGCTGTCCTCACTCAGCGAGTAGATTAGCTGATGCGGCGAGCAATATTTTGCTCGCTTAGTTGTTTGCTTAGTGAGTGAGAGAGAGACGGACGCGAGTTGCCAGCTAGTATCCGTAGATTGGAAAATCCGAGGCCGGCTAACAATATGTCAGTGAAAGCAATCGATATCTTTGGTGTTACTCTGAGATATAAATGGATCGGTTAACTGCGGGCGATAGTATCTGCAAGTGGCGTAGCGAGCTCGCACTTGTTTACGATTCCACAATCTGATTAAACTTGGTTTGGGCTGATTGGACTAACTTGATTGATCGATATATGGTAGATTGATGGATGTTCGTGTTTTATCGTCGTCGTCTCGTAGTTGTGGTTGAGCAGGTATTGCTTGCGATTGGTTGAGTCAACTCTTTTCCATACTTCTCGTGCTCGATTCGGCAACAATCAACGAACGAGCAAATGCATCCTCCTGGCTGTTGCTCCCAATCTCGTCCACGGTGTTGATTTATGCTACGGTTGTTTCTTACAGGGTATCCTTGTTTGGCGCTGGTTGATCTCAGCGGCTCGTCTCGGAGTTTCTTCGGCCGCTGCTATTCCTTGTCGACTTAATTGCCGCGAATCCGGCTGCCGTTATTTGATGAAGTCTTCGATGACCATCATCATGCTCAAGGGTCGATATCTCGAATTCCTTGTTCTTCTTGCTACTCCTGTCTCATCAGGTCGAGTCGATGGTAGAACCTCAGAGAATCGATTTTCCCGCCGAGGGAGGAGACCTCTGAGTTCGTAGTGGGTATTCCCGTTGTTAGCCTCGTGCTGTCGGTTTCGCTCTTGTTGTCATTGTCGTTGATGTCATGTTCCAATGACTTGATTCAATTCGAACTATGCTCGATTGTGACACGGAGCCGCCAAGACTTTTGATAGTTCTGAAGATGTTGACAGTGACGATGGTAATGACCCCACTGTTGGATCATCGGCTACGCGAACTGAGCAAGCGAGAACACGGGTATCGCTCCAATGTCTTTTGACGCCTACTACGATTCTATAGGACATTTCCTAAAATATTCGTCACGACGCCGATCGATCTGTCGCGGGCGCGATCGGTCGGGTTGTCGTTCGGTGCGCCGTCCGGCCAGCCAGTCAGTTAGTGAGTCGGCCACGCTTTGGGCATACGCCAGATGATGGGCTTGTCGATCGGTAAGTCGGGTGAGCGGGCGTTCAGGCGGTCGCTCGGCACTTCAATGCCCGAGCAGCAGTAAATGGCAAAGGCAAGCGGTAGTTGGCGTAGTTCTCTGAAGCAAAATAAATGTAGGGTCCGCCACTGATGTCCCTAAGGCGCGAAAATCACGGAAAAACGCTGTAGGCTTCACTCTCAGAATGTGCTGATCACACATGAAAGGTGGTGGACTTCAATTGTTCTTGCTTCTGCCGCTGCTGCCGCAGCTGCTGCAGTTTAATGTCGGAACGGAAACGCAAGTGTCGATCTTCCCAGATAGATCCGGAAATCTTGACTTTTCGAGAGCCCATGTAGACTTGCGGCAGCTTGAAAAGTTCATGGTCGAACTCCTCCAGAACTTTCAGCTGTTCCAACGAGCATTGGAACTCCGCAGTCGTTTCATCATGTTTCACGTCCTTCCTGTCAATGAATGAGAGTTGCTGTGAGTCTCTAATTGGATGCACGTGTTGCAAGATTCGAGAGCTGCGACACAGCCTCACTGGGCCACGGTCGGTGTCGAACCTTCATCGCCCCCTCGTCATCCAAATATGTGCCATTAGGTAAAAACTCCTTCTACAACGATTCTATGGCTCAGAGGCGAAATCCGTTCCCCAATGTTTTCGCGGCGGAGCGAATTCCCCTGAATGTCGCTGGCCCGACGCAGTCTCCAATATGAATACTGAGATAGCAGGGGAGAGATAATTCCACGGAGAAAGAAGGATCGAAGTGCTAACACTCGTATGATTTGGAGCTGAGCACAGCGAGCCTGCTCAGAGACGACGTTTGAAGGGCATGAACGGCCTGAATGAGGCGCGATGGCATCTCGTGGCCACCAAGCATATGTAGGGACGACCGCGCACGAAGAAAACGCCTGATCCTCGCCCTAGGCTCAGCAAAGCTCCCTTAGGACACTCTTTGCCCCGGGGCAAAAGGGAACGGCGTAGTGTAGAGCGCCGAGGATCATGAGATTCCAAATCGACGAATGCAGATGTATCTATAGCTTGTCCACCGAATTGACAATTCGCAAAGCTTAGCACTCTCCTCCAACATCTAGATGTCATAACCTTCACACTACAACTGGTCATCGAGATCGTTTGCCCAGAGAGTGATCATCACAGCGAGGCCAAACAGCTCCGGAGCCAATGTCGACATGCTCGTTACTCACGTTGATGTCGGCCGCGAAGAGCTTCATTTCCGCTGGCCACGGAGGACTGGAAACGGAAAGAGCGATTGGAACACCATTTTGGAAAAAGTGAGAAAGCCCACAGGAGGCAGCGAGAGCGCCCAGAGAATGCTGCTCGGGATGGTGACGGGAAGTTCTTTCCTGCGACGCAATCGCGAACGGCGCTCCCTCACACTCCAGGATTTTGTTACGTTTCAGTGGTGAATTTTGACGTGATCGATCTTCAAGAAGATACTATGCCGCAGCGTCGATGACCTATCGTTGATGGAATGATGTTGAGCTTCGCATTCGTTGACGAGTTCGAAGTCACTTTCCGTTTTCCCCCGTCCTCACCATGGCACCACTTTCTGTGGCTCTGATGGGTTGCAAAATCGTGCAAGTAATGACCGAATTCCGCGCAAAAAGAGGCTCCTTTTGTGAATGCTGTTTCGATGTCACCGAGCGCTGTTTTGAGAGAAATTCCAGGACAGCGGATCGGCCTCGAATCTGATCCGGGCCTGCGGTTTCAGGGAGGCGAGCTGCCCTCACCTCCGGAGCGGGTTCCGGGTGCGGGAGCAGGAGATCGGGGCCACCACTACTGGGCGGCGGAGGTTGGGAAAGGGCTCGAAACGACAGAGGTCGGAGGATGCAGCCTCCGGTTGGAGTGTTGCAAATACTTGAATCTGCAATCAGTCGCACAGGGGGCGCTACCTTTCGCTTGTACAATCCAAATTCTGCCGACTGGTTCGAATAAGGGTTCAATGCCAAGCTCCAATGAATGTTTTTTACCGCTCGATAACGTCCGACTGCAATCTGATTGGAAACGATAGAAAGGGCTTTACCCTCAGTTCCTCCGCTATCGAAACCATGCGCGACGACGGAGTGGTGGCTTCGGGGAGGCTCTGGAAAGGCGCGACGCCCGATTGAATCCCATCAGCTGTGACGAAGGCACAGTACCAGACTGGGGTACAGCCCCGCGCTGATTCCTCGAGTGCAAATTGCGGAAGAGAAGACAACCTTATAAATTCGAATCAATTCAATGATTCCCCATTCGTACATAAAGGTGAGATGATAGCGCCTATCACAACGCTGACATCGTCAGTGTGTTTTAGAAAAGGGAAAGGATCCTGAGAGGTGTACCTTCTCGAGATCTCCGAACCATTCCTCCCCGAGAATGAGTTGTGACCCGCAGCGGTCTTCGCGACGGGCTCCGTCCGTACAATACGCCCGCTGCGGAGGCTGTTAGTGTTGGTATCGAGATAATGTTCAATCTTCCCAGATGTTTTATCTGCTCAAAAACACGCAAATCTTGGGCTTTGAGGACTTCAATAATAGGTTTCAGATTGATGAGCTCTTTGGAGAGGGAACGGAACAGGCCAAACCGCTATAGAGAATATATCTGTGGAATGATTGTATCATTTTTACATGCTTAAGATCACGTGGCGTCGAGGCGATACCGCACTATGAGAACTCGCTCACGATTAGAGCTCTATACAACCGTGAAATTCGACTTGCAAAGATCACGGACGCTGTGTACATTTGGGCGAGACTTTCAGCGGAACTTATCCGCCATATCTACTGAACTCAGCTCCTTTCAAGCTCGTGTAAGCTGTCGCGAAAGCAAGAATGGTGAACGGGAGGGGCGAATCGATGGACTGCAAAAGGAAATTCGAAGGAAAAACCACACGGGCTGAGCGGAGCTTAGTCCACTCCATTCGTCGATTCATTTTCACTGAGAGAAGATCCACCACGTACTACCAGTGATCGTGGGAACAGAGGTGAAGTTGCATTCGAATCCATCACGATATGTTTTGCAAAAGATTGGGTGCTCGAAGAAGTTCTGAGCGCTGAATTTCGACAGCTCATAACTCCGCTTCCAGGGGACGCAGAAAGATGATGAAGTTCTCAAAATGCGCGGAATCCAGTCAGTTTCCAGATGCTGATCCAGAGTTCGTGTTGATTCAATGAACGGCCTATCAACACCGACGATTTTACTGAAATGGTCGAATAGCGAAACTAACACTTCGACCCCCGTTCTCCCTCCGAAATCATAGAGCTCGTCGAAAATCGGGCAGTTTCGAAGATGAATGAGCGATTCGGCCGCTGCGAATCGGAGATATCGGTCGGGGGAGATCTGATTTTTCAGCGTTTTTTTGGTGATTTTCTTTGATGAGATTCATGAGATTGAACTGTCTCATGGATGGGATAGGCTGGAATCTCTCTGAAAACGCCCAGAAGCCTCTCGAAAATGTCAATTCGAAACAAATTGATCAGCATGTCTCCTCTCTGCAACGATAAGCTCGATTATTCCGTCGGAGAGTCTTGCTGGCTTTCTCACATTTTCCACGTTCCCAAATGTTCAGACTACGAAAAGCGACGCTGGGAACGGGAGAGAGATGATTTTTTCAGCAACTCCAGATTTTGGGGTAACTTCTCGCGACGTGAACAACGATGAAACGTGTTGAAGTGACATTTTCGAGAGTTTCATCAGCGTTTGCGGAGGAATTTCAGCTCATCCCATCCATGAGACAGTACAATCGGCTGAAAAATCGCTGAGAAATCAGATCTTCCGTGGCCGATATCTCCGCTTTGCAGCCGCCGAATCGCTATTCTACTAATTCTACAGTAGACTGCCAACACACATTCTCCGACCAATGATTATTTCGCTGCTCTCCTCGGTCAGTGAGTTGAGTCATGAACACGACGAAGCGACTCCTCGAAGCATGGGAACGCAGCAAAAAAGGATCCGCTGAGCGTGCTCGCGACTGAATTGAAAGTTTGATTTGTATACACACGAATAAGGTCCACTAAAACACGAACCAGGAAAACAGAGTCTTATGATCTCGATACAAACGAGGAAGAATCCAATGTCGAGCAAAAAAGGCTTCGAAAAAATTATTGGATCTCTCATCTCATCTTTCTCTCATGTTCGGCTGCTCGAGGTCACGCACAAGGGCTTTTTGAGTTCCTTGAAGGTGAGAGGAGCGGCATCCTCGGTCTCTGATTTCCAACCCGGGCGGCACTTCGTCTAACCAAGTCTAAAGTCTAAATACACTCAAATCTTTCGATTGAAATCGGACAGACAAACGTGACAAGAACGCTGCGGAACGTTCGATGGGGGAGAGAGCTACGGTGAATTTGTCTCTGCAGATTGCCGAGAGTAGCTCATTCGACCCAGCTCCAGCATCACTTCGTACGTCAGCCATGGTTTCCAACGTACGATGGCATTCAGGAGTTCTCTGAGAATGACACACGCCTCGTGAGGCATAGAGGCCTCATTCGACATACTCTGATTTCCAGAACCATCGACTCAACCGTGTCTTCCAAGAGTTTCACTTGCTCAGAAGATGCTTCAATGAAGGAACAATTGAAGAGCCTGATTCCAAAATCTCCGGAAGAGGGGAGGCTTATCGATTTCCGGTGACTTCTCATGCAGTCAGGCATTACTCAGGAGCGTCCATGCATGTCATTCTATCGCGAAATCGAATCCCTGATTCCTCGAGACGAAGCTAGAACTCGTGCCAGCTCCAGCTCTTTCTCCTCAGACGATGATTGAAGTGCGATTCTGAGCATCATCATTGACTATCATTAATGTCTCCGAATTCAAGTTCTCAGCTAATAGACATCAACATCTAGGTCGGACTCGAGAGCGCAATTTATTTCTCTGTTTCGCATGCCGATTCCAAGCACTCCTGGAGACAGGTGTAGAGATTCCAGGCTTCCAGTTTCAAAACGTCACATCTTCATCTGAGCGAGGTTGGGTGTTACCGTTTTTCCGCAGGAATTTCGAACGCCATTCACAGGAAGCGATAGCGCGCCGTAGCTGTGTCACCTTAAATCAGTATCAAGAGAACTTCGTCGAGTGTATAAACGACCACAGTTTTTTCTGATTTCCTCGACAACCGAAAAAGTGGAGATAGGACGTTTGGAACTGGGCTCTTCAATTGCCAGCGATGGTGCGAGTCGTCAACCTGATCCTCGTATTCTCGCCCTAATGTGCCAACGCCAAGTCCAAACAGTCACTGGTGCAGTGCGGATACGGAGCCTCAGGTACAATTTCCTTCATCTTTGCTTGCACTCCTTGATAAATCCTTGGTACTGCATCCGTTGTCGCCTGAGCCCTGTATGTTGCTGATGATTACGATGGAATACCTACGAGGTGCTCGCGGCCAATCCGAGTCCCGAATCCTTTGTGACAGAACAAGGAAAAACTCTCTCCCAAGATTTATTGACTATCAAGTGCCGTCACGAACCGGAGGCATATCGACGACTGATTGGTCTCATTGGTACGTGAAGTTGCGTCGTACAGTCATACCTCGGTTGACAAAAATCTCGTTTAGGGTGTATATTGGTCAGCGAACTGCGAATCGACGAGCGAGAGATACAATTCTTCGCGGTGTCTCAAATGGATCTCCTGTGAAGAATTCTCCCTGCTTCGATGTCCCTTGTGATGTCTAGTCAGAGAATCACTTCGATGTAAGCCTAAAATCTGTTCTTCTCGAAATGATTGGAATAGAATATCAGTGGCTGTTTAACTTCCTTGGCGGTCTGTTCGAGCTCGTGCTTAGCATAAACCAGCGATCGAGGAATGAGTCAATGCGTCGGAGAGAAAAAGTCAGACGAGAATGCGGCAAAAAACTTCATTCGGAAAAAGACCCTCGAGCGAATTCGAGCATGGTGCAACAAAAGCGCAAGCTGCGAAGTCTCACCGTCTCCTGAAATCCTCTATGGCCACGATAGAGGAGGTTGGGGAACGAATGACGTCGGTTGATCCGGCTGAAGAAGTCGCGACACTTGTACCGAACCGGCTGCCGAGATAGGACGATGTGGAAGAACTTCTCCTGACGTGGATGGTCGAGAAGCAGTAGTCGTGTGAGAGTATATCTCAAGGAATGATCCGCGTGAAGGCGAGACTCCTTCATGGGAGTTTAGCCAAAGATAATCGTGAGCAATGCCGTGAACTTGGATCAAGCCGGGGATGTTTCGAGGAATTCAGGGAGCGGACCAGGAATTCATCGAGTTTCGAGACTCGATGTCGCCGCTAGCTCAGACCACAGCGCTGCCTGGGAATTCATCGGCCACTTTGAGACCTTCGTATATGAGCAGGGCTTCAAGCCAGACCAAGTCTCATATCATTCATCAAGTAACTTCAAACGAAATCTTCCCACCTTTGCCACTGGAATTTCTCACCAGCGGGCGATGAGCAGTGGGGAGTTTACCTGAGGCGGTCAGAGCATTCGATCCTGATATATCGGTCGGAGGCAGATGCTCAAACAACGTGATTGCTCAAAAGAGGGCAACGGAACCAAACTGAAACTCTGTCGAAGAACACCCTAAACCATCCCGACGCTGCTGGTAGAGCTTGTAAATTGACAACCCCAAGTGAGAGAGAACTGGATGAGATTGAGAAGCCGGAAATAGCTGAAACTTCAAAGCCATACAGTGGAGGATCCGTGAGGTGATCTAGTGAAGAGAATCTCATCGGAAATTTCTTCTATTTTGCGCTTCTGCGGTCATATTATCTAGTCTCTCGGCAGCTGAGGGCGAAACGCTTACCGCATAAGCACGAAGAGGGGGAGGAGCAGCAGCAAAACCATTGGACGAGTGGATAACATCGATTCAGGAGTGTTCAGGCGATGATGGGGTTGGGTTTTGGAACGCAACGAATCTACTCAGTTCGGGATGCACAGTGTATAACTGCCCCTGAGCGCAGGAACGACCGTTGATGTGGTTGGTAAAATGAAGAGTGACAATGCAATGGGTTTGGCTTGTACACAAGTGCTATCGGGTCCAGAGACTGATCTCACATTTTTTTTAACAATCATCCAGAGCCTGCTCGTTCATATGAGAAAGCCGCCAGCGGGGCACACCTGCGAGAAGTCAGGAGATCCATGACTTTGGATTAATTAGAGCTGCCGCCCATTGCTTATAACGACCATTGACAAGACATCCAGGCCTTCATCGTGTCGGCGGCGAAATTCTCGACCGGGGAACGAATCAAAATTGTTCGGTCGTGGCTCTTTGTGAGGCTGCCCGCTCTGACTGCAGAGTGCATAGGGTACGATCAACGGCAGATCATGTATCCGGGAGTCGATGAGAATATTCCGAGCAGCTCGAGACCGCATAGCGCCATTTTCGTGACCGGTTGAGCCACAGGGGAGATTCCCTCTGATATAACTCGGGCGATCCCACTGCTGGGCTCAGCCGCGCATCAGAGCTACTCCAATGAACAAACAACAATCCTTGAAGCTCAGGGAGCGCTGTCACATCTGGACCCAAATCATCGCGGCCGAAACTGACTCATGCTTGACCTCCTGCGTTGTCAGACTCGTACAAAATGGCGTTGTCGGACAGTGTGTCACCCCTCAACCACCGGTCGTCCCACCGATGATATGCGGGGCTAACGGTGTTCCTCAGCACCGAATAGTGATTTATACGTTCGCATGAGAGAAACATCTCCCCTCGATCGAGCGGACATTATTTCCGAAAGATCCGGAGGATGCGCGTGCGGAGTTGTACTTCAATAATCTTCGATTTGAGACTCAATGCACTTAAGCCAGCGACGAGATGCGGCCTCGCTGCAAGACAAAGCTCATTCCATGCGTGAGAAATCCAGTCGAGGTTCCGGAGGAGGGAATGCTGAAATTCCCTCCCGGTTGATAAATACGAACGTAGCGCACCAGTGACAGCGTGAAAAACCAATTTATGAACTGATTCGAACCCGGTCGTTGCTCTTCACTTGACTGAATAATCCCCAGTCACCATGCCGGGAACACATTCCTCGGAGAGTACTAGGAGTCATGTGCGCACCTCGATCTGCCCCTGCATCCGTCTATAGAGAGATCATTGATTCTCCCTACGGTCACCCGAGGGGCTGATCCTATGCCATACGGAGCAACGGAGAGTTCTTCAGCCCTCATCAGAGGAAATCCTGGCTACGCCCCGGTAGACATGAATATACAGACGTGAATATACGTGGATTCTCCGCCCATGGGACTTGAGATCCTGTGTCGCATTTCTGTCGCGCTCTCAGACATCCCCCACCGTAAAATTGAGCGACACAATTTCCGAATTCGAGATACGGTCTCGCATCGAAGACCCAATGCCGCGCGTGACGGCTTCCGCCCCGGATTTTCACCCCGGATTTTACCGGTGAATGGCACCCGATGAATCGTTGACAATGGTTTCCTCGGCCGGTTCTCATGGGTTTTTTACCACCTTATTTAGCCGCATTGTTTGGAACCCGGAATTGCGCCGTAGAGTAGAAATCCTCCAATAATCAGATCACGGATGTTCCCTCGCACTCATTCAACAAAATAGTATCTGAGCCCGACCCGAGAAGCCGCCAACCCCTCAGTGGGGCCTTGGGTATGCCACTGTCCAGCGAGATATCCCCCCACCTGAAGTTACGATCACAGCTTCCTGTCCTGCGATTATTTTCCTCCCACTGTACTGACGAGTGGTTCTCTGGGATCATATCCTGGACAGCGAGCCGCTCCCAAGAGACCGTTCCACCTCTCGGGTTGGGAAGAGTCTGATTCCATGAATCCGTTATTATCTGCAGTCGGAGTCGCGCGGTCAGTAGAGATCATCATCAGCAGCTCGAACGTTGAGAATCGCCGTGCGGTTGAGAATAGTATTCCGTTATACACAGACTCCCTTCTTCTCTTGGAGACTCTATCTGTCTATTGTTGGAGAGCTTGCACGTCTCACGGAATACATTCATAATTGAAAATAATCATATCTCGGTCTCGGTACCACAGCAGCAATGATTACACACACCAGCAGCATTCCCCACACCGTCATCATCATCATCATAGTCGCACTCGCAGCTCGCAGCAGTGGGAGCAGGCGTCTGGTTTGGCAACACCACAACAAGAATTCACGACGACGAGAATTGTGTGTGATTGGTGTTGCAAGGATTGCTAAGAGTCTCTCACGTCTGTATGATTGCTTCAATTTGTCAGTTCGGATGGAATTTGCAGCTTAGCACGCTGCGTCAAACGCTTCCTGCGTCAACAGAGATCAGTGCTTCCTTGATTGGATCGACGACACTCTCGTGAATGTGTGTTTACACTCGGATGTCAATAGTCTGATTTGAATCAGCATTCAGCATTGCTTTGTTCCAGCATTTGTGTTCGCCCGATTGTCGTTGCACACGGGGCAGGTTTTCCACCCGGACAAGTCGGTGCGTTTGTGTTTTCATCCGTGGCTGAAGACTGAATGTTCGTTCTCGTGAGGACTGAGTGTTTGAGTGAATCTTGTAAGTTCGACAACTCTCGTGGAGACCACACCGAGCGTCAACAAGCAGTGAACCCATTCCGAGGTGAGTGCTGCTTTGCTTCCATTGTGCAATTCAGAGATAATTCGGGCGAAATCCGTGTTGAGGTCCTTCACCGAATCGAGTGAATACCAATCAGTGGAATCGGCCGCAGAACTTCCGCTACTGACGGGTCAGTACGAACGCTCCAACGGAGAAGTGTACCGTTCATCTTCGATCGTTGGTGAAAGAAATAGCGTTCTGAGTTTCCATCGGCACAACTGATGTAGCTGATCGATGTGGGAGTGTTGAGTCGGTGATGTGAGGCGTTAAGGGAGAACTCGCTTCATGGGTTCCCGGGTCAGGGTTTCGATTCTTCTCTCCGTGACATGAATATATCCCTTGGAACCAGGAAGTTTTCGAATCGCATGGAGATGATTGTTAAAGGGAAGTTGTGTCTTCCTCTCATGTGCTCCATGACTAGCATCCGGCGACTGTGAGTCTTACTCCGAAGTATCGAGTTACTTGCGAGAGCGAAGTGCCGGTAATTTCGATTTTCTTGTGGATCGACTCTCGGCAAACAACGTAACCCGAATCAATCAGTTCCCAAATCTCGAGGTGATCCTTGCCGGCCCTGGCACTCTTTGCTTCAGAACTTACTCTGAAGCGATCGGAACCTTTCCATATCGTCGAGAATGTTTCTCGGGACCAGATTTGATGGTAAAATCGCTCATGGATGCCGGATGTTCCTCCGTGATCTCTCCCCGAAAAACCCTGACCGAAACGTATGCAGGCCTTCGCGAAGTCGTCCCTAAAGCCGCGGTGTTCTCGCTACGCGAGCGGCCAGCCTTCGCATTTGGTTTGAAGTCAGCGAATGCCTGAAGGTTTACTTGGGGAATGATTCAAAAGTTTTTTCACAGGGATGGGGTTCGGTATGAAATCAGATTCTGCGACAGAAACGCGTGAAATTCTCTGATTCCTCAAGTGCCCCGAGCGAGAGACATGGAATCCTGCCATGAATTGTTAGGGGAAGTCATTCCACAGAAAAGGGAGTTCGTCGTCGCTAGATTGAAACGGAGATTCGAAGGATACAGAAGCCGTCATGCTGAGGTTCGTAATTGGTGTCCTAAACGTTACATCTGGGTCACCAACCTGAGTCTCCCATCCGGAGTTTACTCCAACCTTCTTCTGTTTGCAGGCCCTTCCGCTGCACCAAGAGCATTCAGATTCCCTTTATAGCCATGAAAAGGAGCACACGCAACAATTGCAGCAGAGATTTTTGGAATCGAAGACGAAAAAGTCGAAGAAAGATAAGAGCTCGGTGACAGGGAGTCAACCTCGCGGAGCGAATCACGCTCACGGAGCAGTTCATCAACTACATCCACAATCATTGCAATACATCGATAGCAATGTTCGTGTTTTGGTGAGTATTGATAGAGCCCATGAGCTCTCGCTTAGGTACGAGGGGCTGGAAGAATCCCAATCAGTAACCGGGCTGACATGTTTCAAGCCTCCCTCGCAGAACACGGCTTCGCCCGTTTCACATCAAGCGCAACAGGTTCGCACGGTTCTACAGCAGGATGAACGGCTCACATCTTCGCTGGACTCCTCGAAATGCGGTGCCTCCAACTCAATGGTGGACACGAGAGATGAGAAGAATACCTTCGACGACTTGCTGAAACGCAATTCACCTTTCGCGCACATCAAACAAGAAATGCCCACTAGGCTCGATAATCGTCGGGAATACACCGATGCCAACCACCAGTTCATTAAATCAGAAATTCGCTCGAGTTTCGTGTGTAATCTGAACAGCTCGTCAGATTTCCTTCCGGAATCCTTCGCTAATTTCCCGGACGGGTCTCTGAATCCTGATGTTTTGAGGGATCTCATAGCCGATGTGGCTGGGAATGCTGGCGATCTCATGGCTGATTTCAATTTCGACGAAGTCAAATCGGGCCCATCAGGTCTAGACGTGATGGTATCTGTAGAGCAGAGTAAACATCATCAGCAGCAGCAACCGCCGCAGCATCAACAACTACAACAGAAGCAACAAAAGACGCTCCAGATGGCACCCTGTATACTCCCATTGATGACGTCGAACGAGCCCTCGTGCCAAAGTAGCATTACTCCGTTTCGAAATAGTCCACGGGGGCCGTCGTCGCCCCAGGGGCAGGTTCGCGGCAATCACAGTAGTCAGAACGCCGATTCTCCTGTACAATCTCATCAGACACAGCAGAAGTCGAACGTCATCCCTCCCCCCTCTACAACATTGCCTTCCTCCGTGTCTTCCGCGACAACCGCACCCCCGTATCCGATGATAAGAAGTCCGCTTGGCGCAGTATCAAGCCAACCAATTCATGGTTCTGCTATGCTATCGTCTGTGTCTTCCCGGCCGAGCCGGAACACCTTGATAGGAGTTTCCACGACGACAACGAGCTCCCAGCAGGCGCCATCCATTCAAGCTCACGGGGTATCTCAGCCAAAACTCGTCAACGTGAGCGTAAACGTCGGCGCTCGTGCTAGCCCGAACCAAAGTCAGTTCGATACGAAGACCATGGCACCCACGATAGGATATCCTCAGAATCAGTCCCAGACGGGACAACAATCAACGTACATGAATACACAATCTCAAGCAGCGAATATTGCTCGCAACTCACGATCCATGCCTTTGAATGCTCAGTTCACTGAAGCAAACCAAAACAGACTACAGCTACAGCAGCAACAGCAGCAGCAACAGCAACAGCAACAGCAACAGCAACAACAACAGCAGCAGCAGCAGCAGCAGCAGCAACAGCAACAGCAACAGCAGCAACAACAGCAACAGCAGCAGCAACACCAGCAGCAGCAACAACAGATCATCCGGAGGGACTCGCCGGTGAACCAACAACGTTCAGCGGTATTTGCGCAGCAAGCTGGTCACATGCCTTCGCAGCAGCAACATGAGCTTGCGAAAGTCCAATCAGGATCTGCCTACCAGAGGCATCTTGCGGTGAATGAGAATATCAATCTCTCACCCATACACCACCCGAACCAACAGCAGCAGCAACATATCCAGCATCTGCGGCAGCAGCAGCAACTTCAACATCACCGTTTGCATCAGAACGATGTTAGGAGAGAGGAAACTTTCACCGTAAGTTTCGGATGGATTGCAGTTCATTTTAATTGTTGGAGAAACTGGAGCCAACGCTTCGATGACCCTAACTGTTCCTGTTCACAGAATGAGACGCGTGTCTCTAAGGCAGTTCCATCGAATATTTCATCCAATCCATCATTTGCTGAAGCTCTCGCTTTCAATACGACCACGACACCGGCTGAGAGGACCGCAGCTAATGTTCACACGATTCTGCATCAGCAACACCATCAGAGGCAACCACAACAATGCAGTCAATTTCGCGTGATGGGCAATGAGCACAACCATGCTCTCCAGGGCTCTGCCGATTCCAGAACTTTGACTCCGGGTCTTCCTCAGCGGTGAGCTCTTTAATCTGTCATGCGCTTGGGTCACCATGAAACAACTGATGTGCTCCAATGATAAGCAACTCGAACATACATAGATTGGATTTTGTTTCCAGAGTTCAACACAGACCGACTTATAGCCAGTCGCCGTTGGCTAACCAGTGGCGTTCATACCCCGAGCACTGCCCCCAAACTACTGGACATCCGATGATGAACTTGCAGCAGTCCCGGAACGGCGTCATGAACAACAGTAAGGAAACATCTACTTGTCCTTCCACTCTCATTCGCCATAATTTCGACATGGAGAACTTTGAATGAGATCGGAGGAAATTTGCCGTTGACTAATTTTTTTTTCGTGACACTACTCAGATCCAATGATGATGAGTCGCCTGAATGCAGAAGCTCATGATCAAGGCGGCCACAATGGACAATATCTCATCGGTTCGGGACTCGAGCACAGAACACTTGGACACAACTCGAGCGCACCTTCAATCGATTTCAATAATCTCGAGTTCCTCGCTGGAGTGGAGCCAGCGAACGAACTTCTGAACTTTGATGCCGCTTCAAGTGCTCTTAACATGCTTGACGATGTTCTAGGTAACCAGGATGTTTCCTCGACCTATAAAAGCTAGTTATTATTTTTTGGTTCGCTTTCGAACCAATTCCTGTGTATCAATCTATTGTAGTTGATTCATCAAACATCACATTTTTTATACGCCGACTCCGTGATAGCATTCTATCATGGGAGTGCAACGATTTCGAAGTAGTGAATAAATTTAATGTACGGAATCCTTACGTAAGTGGCTCCTCTTCGGTCTGTCGTTCGGTAGTGATCATTAGCAGTGGTGATTGTATGAGCGACCAGAATTATAAATAGATGAGGTTTATTTCACCTTGCTCCTATCTCTCTCTCAACACGCATTATAGACAAGGACAACACTCCTTCACCGAGAAGTTCCATGCTCACCGTACTGGATTCTTGGAGGGAAAAATGAGGCGACGAAATTACTCGATAGGCCTACGTAGAATTTGTCTATTTCACTGTTCCCGACATACTCTCGAGTGGTGGTGGATAAAAAATCTTCATTTTACTGCTTGAGGACTGCTCAGGCATCTCGCTCCCTTCATCCATAAATTCAGTTCGATACCACCTTTTCACTCAGACCGGTCAAATTCAGCAGAGAAACCAATGAGTACATCTGGGTCTATTTGACTTTGCTCTTAATCAAACCTTCGTATCTACTTTTGGACGAATGATACAGCAGGTATGGGACGAGGAGCGAAGGCATTGAAATCAGAGCGAAAACTCCCCAATCCAGATAATGCGGAGAGAAACGGCGTTCGTATTCAACTTCGGGCATGATTCCTCCCTGCCCTGGCTCGGTCGTGAACGAGATCCTCTCCTGTGGAACAGATTTCACGAGTTGTTTAGAGGCGCAGCACGAGGTTGAATGGATCGAATCCGGCGGCGGTAAGAAAAATTCACCATACCTCTACATTGTCCTCACTGAATCGGTAAGTGACCTCCGCGCTTGTGAAATTGAAGAGCCCGTATTTATTCGGCTTGACCACCAGAGAGTGACTGACGTTGGCACCTGGTAGAATTTTGTCGAATTTCGCCTCCAGTGAACCGGAAACGACGTCAAAATCAGAGGGGGGGAACGTCCGATCGGTGAGCTTCACATTGAGCGCCGGAGCATCGCCGACGTTGAACAGCTCATAGTCGATTGATACGTCGCGATTCTCAACGAGATACCGGTTGAGCACCTTTTTCAGGCTCAAAAGACGTGCCTCGGGACGTTGTTGTTCTTCGGCAAACGAAACGCACAGAAACGTCAGTAGCACGAACAGTCTCATTGCTGCAATGAATTGTTTTACTTTCGTTACTGGAACGAGAATTCACGAGCGGTCATCTCTCAGATGGTGCTCCTGATAGAATAGACGCTCATAGTTTCAAATGGGACGTTCATCGTCTCAACGAGCCGGTTCGGGTTCTGATGGTTACAGGACGCTTACCGACAACCCGAATCCCCATCATTCTAAACACCTAGTACGTCCCGAGACAAGTCGCCTTAGAAAACTGCTCCCTCCCAATCAAACCAGCTCACCGTTCGGATTCCTTTCGCGGCACCAAGGCGTACTTTGTCTCAACCACTGCTGCCAACACACAACATTAGTCAATGTACCCTGGCCACGTTGTAGACCCCACTAGGAGAGAGCAAGTGGTCGTCACTGGCAGCTCTTTAGAGCGGCGAAGCTGTCAATCGATGCAGCAAGCAAAAACAGTTTTCGCCAGGGAAGAACTCTGTCACCGTTGGATAAAAATACTTTGTGACCGTGAGCCTTCCACTCGAGACTCTGCGACAGAATTACATCCGTCTATAAAGCCCCTCAAGAGCTTTCGGAGATTCACTGTACTTCTCGGACAGGACTGAAAACGACGTCCGAGGGGAACATCAGGCAGCTGACAACTACGGAACCCCGATCTTTTTGGTAAAGCACTCGAAATTTATTATAAGGTAAGTCAAAAAGTTCGTAGCGTTTTTTACCTATTTTTCAAGAGCCGAATTCCTGTACACAAGAGTCTTTTTATTGAATGATATATTGGCCGTTTTGTTCTATGACCTTCGCCCATCGGTCAGGTAAATCGAAGATTCCCTTCTCCCAGAACTTGGTTTCCTTCTTTCCAAAAAACTGATTGAGGTGATTTTTTATACCCTCCAAAGATTCGAATATTTCTCCATCAAGAGAGTTTTGAAGAGACCGGAACAAGTGATAGTCTGACGGTGCAAGGTCGGGACTATAAGCTGGGTGTGGCAGCACATCCCAGTCAAACTCCGCCAATTTCTGCCGAGAGCGCAAACTTACGTGGGGTCTCGCATTATCATGTTGAAAAACGACGCTCCATCTGTTCGCCAATTCTGGGCGCTTTGTTGCTACTGCGGTCTTCAAATCCTCAAGCTGCCTGCAGTAGACTTCGGTGGTGATGGTCTGACCCGGCGGGAGCAGCTCGAAAAACACAACGCCCTTGCAGTCCCACCAACAGCTCAGCATCACTTTTTTTTGATGAATTTCGGGTTTGGGGACGGCTGCGGCCCGTGAACCTTTGGGGACCCAGCTTTTTCTTTGCGTAGCGTTCCTGTAGAGTATCCACTTTTCATCGCCGGTTATCAGTCTCTTCAGAAATGGTTCATTGGCATTCTTCCGGAGAAGAGTGTGGCTTGTATCCACACGTCTTTCGAGCTGGCGATCGGTGAGGTCATGAGGCAGCCAGATATTCCTCTTGTTTGAGAAGCCAGCTTGATGGAGGCGATTCCAAACGGTTCCATGAGAAACTCCCGTCGAGTCTTCAATTTCTTTGATGGTCAGGCCGGGGTTTGAAGTTACCAGGCTAATGATTTCATCGGGTTCCACAACTTGTGGTCGTCCTGATCTGGGCTCATCTTCAAGATTAAAGTTTTCAGCCTTGAAACGGGTAAACCACTTTCTAACCGTAGAACTTTGAAGAGCATTCTCCCCGTAAACTGCAGATATTCTTCGAGTGGTCTTCGCTGCATTCAAGCCTTCGCGGTAGCAGAACAACATTATGTGTCGAAAATGCTGCTTTTGGTCCTCCATCGCAAATTCTTCCTGATTTTACGAACTCGACGATGAAGTCTGAAACGATACACCGGTAGGAACTCTAGAGCCCGCCTAAGAACGTAAACGAACAACCACTGTAGTAGGCGGCTCTTGTGCGGAGCGCGGGAATTTCAAAAATGTCGGATCAAAAACGCTACGAACTTTTTGACTTACCTAATAGATTCCAAATGAGGTAGATAGTGGTGAACGAGAGAAGTGTATCACATGGGAGAGTTGTTGAGTTTTCTCGCCATTCTCCATCGGAAACTATTGAAAATAGCGTTGTTCTTCGCTCGTGGAATGGTATATTGTATACCAGAACGAGTATTTGTGCGCTTTGATTCGAGGAAGTTGGAAAAGTCGGGGTTCTTGACAAACTGTTGAAAGAGTCGACGGTCATTCGAGTCCAACATGTCAGAGATCTCACGCAACGGAATCTCATCGGGGTTAACGTCACATTTGAGCGCGATACGTCTTATGAAACGCCTCTGAAAACCATTGAGGGCCTTCATGTGCTTGGCGCTCCACGGTCTCCATGACTGAGAACCGTAAAGAAGGGTCGGCAACACAAGTGCCTCATAGGCCTTCAAGTAAACATCTGGGCGCCTGCACACAAACGCTCTGATGACGAAGTTTGCCAGTTTGCCCTCGCGTGCGATGGCGTAGAGGATGTGCAGCTCCGGCTTGAGGTTATAGCAGATGAGGACCCCCAAGTCCCTAACGCGATCGACCTCAGGTATGTTCTGGCCGTCGAGTATGTAGGTTGATGGGTCATGGTGAAGAATATGTAGACAGACCGATTCGGACGTTGAGATCGTAAGTTTCCAGCGGGTGGCCCAGTGATCAATGTTCGCCAGTGTGCGTTGCAGAGCGAGTTTTCCCCGCGCCTCTGAGACATCCGCGAAGACCTTAGTGTCATCGGCATAAGTTCTGTGAGAGACTCCCTCCTCAATTTCATACTGAAGGTCAGTGGTGAACAGAAGAAACAGTAGTGGGGCGACAACACTTCCCTGAGGCACCCCCGAGGGGGAGGGGAGCCACCGGGAAAGGGAGTCACCGATCCGTACACAGAAGGTGCGAGATTCGAGGAAGCTGGCGAACCATGCACAGATAGCAGGAGGGATGCCGAAGTGAGGTAGTTTGGAAAGTAGAAGTCGATGATTTACGACGTCGAACGCAGCACGGAAATCGATGTATATGGTGTCGATCCTTGCCGCCCTCTCGTTTATCGCAGTCAGTGATTGAGGGTATCCGTCAGCTGCATGACAGTAGATCGCCTCCGGCGAAACCCAAACTGTTGTTTGTCGAAGAGACCATGCCCCTCGCAATGTCCGTAGATGCGATCGGCGATGATTTTCTCCAGGACCTTGCTCGCTACAACAGTGATAGAGATAGGGCGATAGTTCTTCATATCAGACTTCTTGCCCTTACATTTGAAGATCGGAGCTTACGTAGGCTCTCTTCCAGGCGGATGGGACGGTGCAACTCTTCAGAGAGAGATTGAAGACGAGCTGGAGAGGTTTTGCCAGGCCCAGAGCGGTCTGGGAAAATAATATGGGGGAAGACCATCAGGGGTGACGGTTAGCTTACATCCTAGAGATTTGAGAGCGTTGTATACAGTGAGTTCGTCGATTTCGGGAAGGGCCAGGCGCGGACCGAGGGGGTTTTGCGCACTCTGGGGAGCAGGAGAGCCATCGTCCGGTTTGAACATGGAGGCAAAGTATTTGGCGAAGAGCTCAGCGGTGGAAGCCGCGGAAAAGTGGATCGAGCCACCGGCCGACTCGATGGGGGCGTTTTCCCGCGAACCTCCGATGCGGTTTCTAGAGTATCGAAAGAAGTCCTTCGAGTTTCCAGAGGAGGCTATACGAGTCTCGACGGCAGCACGTTCGCGTAAGACAAGTTTTTCGAGTTGACCAATGATGGATTGTTGGTGTTCAGAGTCCTCAGCCGGGACGTCGGCCAGTCGGTCAAGAAGAGAAGAGATGTGATCAGAGAGGCGATGAGGTTTTGGATAGGAATTTCTTAGTGGGACGAAGGTCGAGCACAGGTCTTCCAGCAACCTGACGAGAAGAGAGTAGAAAGACTCCGCGTCCACGTTGTCACCAGAGGCAATATCGTCCCAGGGCATCGATAGAAGGTGGTCGGTGATTGCCTCAAAGTTGGCTTTCTCAAAGTCTCTTCTCCGGACGTTGGAGTAAGAGATCTCTCGCCGAGAGATTATGTAGAAGGATAGGCAAAAGTGGTCCGATTCAATAGGAGCTTGAAGAACCTCCAAATTCATGATAGAATCAGGGTCGTCGGAGAAGACAAGATCGAGTAGATTACCGCCGCGATGGGTAGGTTGGGAGACGAGTTGGGAGAGTCCATACGATAGCATATTATCCCGGAAAAGTTCCTCGCAAGAGTATTCGTCATCGTTGCCAGCTGTTGGGCACGACAGAGTAGACCAATTTAGGTTAGGCAGATTGAAGTCTCCGCAGCACAAAACGGTGGCCTCGGTCCTGAGAAGTGATTCAAGATCCTCGTTGAGTGAGCGGATACGCAACGAACTCTCTCTGGAGGTTTCACTGTATGGAGGACTTTGTTGACGGTACTGCGTGAGAATAGCTCCATCTGGTTACGAGGAGCTTCCGCTTCATCTCTCCGTATTGGAGGCTATATATCGCCGGAGGAGTTGGGTGATTCGATCAACCCATTCTTGAATGATGGAGGGGAGAACTGACTGAGATTTTCGGTTAGCAAGCGCCGCCGACGAGCATTCGAAACTGGAAGCCTGTGAGCTAGGACTCTGCCATCTGGAGCTGTTAGGTACTTGGAAATTAAAGGCTTACGAGGTAGGATCTGAGTATATACTGGGCCTCAAGGTTACATTCGCGATCTGGGCGATCAGTCATTCGCTAACAAAAAGGTGACAACGATCAGGACAGTCATCATTCACGAGACCGGGAGCAATCCTGCCGATTCTGTGTGTACAGTCGAAATGAACTAGAAACGAGACACTGCGGCATCTCCGGGAGATGTTCATGCAGCCCTGATATCCTTCGATCATGAATCGAAACTTCTTCATCCATATCCGCCCCAGCCTTAAGATCTGCCTCGCCCGGCGGATTCTATGGGAATGATGCGGTGCGTGTGGTTTATGGGCATTCCCCACTGAATCAACGTCCGGTGTTGTGACTGCTGTTGAGCATGACCGGCCATGACGAGACTTGTCGGGAGTGCGGAATGGCACCCGAGAGTATGGGTCACATATTTTGAGAGTACCTACGAAGATGGATTCTCCAGGAAGGAAGAAGTGTCCTCTCCAATGGATTTGCCGAGAGGTGATATATCAGAGAAAGGCCACACCAAGAGGATCCTGGAAGAACGGGGAAAACGTGATAGGCGGGCAAGACTCTGGCCACACAAAAACGGCGCTTAGAATACGACGATATTTCCACCTTTTGAGAGTACTATACCGTGAGTGACGCTGTCGGGCTCGTTTGAAACCTGCGCGAAATAGAGTCCCACGACGTGACTTGCCCCTGACAATTTCGATGGAAATGAATCACGAGTATGAATGGTGGATTAGGCTACACGTTTTTATTTGTAGTTCTTTTCCTATTGATCAACTCTATGCTTCGTCGCACGCCATCCACGGGAAATTGTCCCGGAGAAGTCTTCAGAGGAACTTATGTCTTGATCCGTCCTGAGAAAAGCGTGTATCTACAGCCGTGCCCTGAACGCACTCCAAGCAGGTGCGGTCTTCTCTTTTGCTGCTGCCTGTGCGATCATTTCCTGTTCAGCTAGCTTCCTTTGATTCTCTCTAAATGTTGCCAGGGGATCATCAAACTGTGAATAGTATTCCAGAACACCACGCACATCATCAACGCCAGATTCGGCTATGGTTTTCAGGAACACAGCCAAATCCATGAGGGTACGGTCCTTCATGTCGCCGTCCCACTTCCGTAACCGCACCGCGTTGTTGGGATGGTTCTCTATTGCGTTCTCGTCCCAATCGACATGGATCACCTGCAAGTATTCAAGTAAAGTCAATCCACTTTCGGCAAAAGACACTTGGCTTAGCTGTACGATGCATGCGGAAACACTCCGCTCTCTCTCGGAAACTGTTCGGACTTATATGACCCCGAGCTTAGCTTATCGCATACCCGTTTCAGTGGCCTGTTCATGGAGTCCAGAACTTTCATATGATGCCCTTTGGAATAGTGAGTGGCATCCCTGTACAGTCTATACATGATGTACCCTTGAGGGTCCAAACTGTTGATTATTGGGAACGCAGTGTAGCCGTTCTCCTTGGTATAGACGACAACTTCGAACAGAGGTGGGCCCACTTGCTGCAGGAAAAAATCCACGCCGGGTCTTTTTTTGAACCGCCAACCCGTGAAGTATGACCATTCTGGATGCACCAGAACTCCCATGATTTCTAAGGAGAGTGTGTAGGGTGGCTGTATGTAAGGCTCTGGTACAGGATCCGGCAGAAGTTTCGATCTGGACGGTTCTTCAATGGCTTTTTTGAAAGCGAACAACTCGTCAAGCGCTCTTCTACAATATCGCAACAACAGGATTTGGTGGGAGTATTCATCCTCGACCTCATTGCCTTCATGGTCACGCTTCGGAGCTCCTGTGAGAGAGAAACAAATGTTTACTGTCGGGAGAACGCCTGGAGCAAGAGATGGATAGAAATCGAGTTCTCAGGAGCATACGTACCGTAAACATAAACATACGAGCTCGCACCGGCGCCGAAAAGCACGAACATTGCGCCATAAAGAGCTTTCGTGCTTTTCTCTTTCAGTGATGTTCCCGTCGAAGCAGAATCTTGACTTTGCCATCTTTGAGATGATGGTTTTCGGAGAAGACTGAGTCGAGCGTTTCTTTCGCGCGCGTTGAATCGATTGAGGAACGCGCTCGGATCACGACCACTACATATTGCTCTCCGAACCTGCACGTCCCTCAGCGTTCCTCGAGAAAGGTTTGCAACACGCAGCAGGGAAATTCGTTTGAAACTGACTAAACTTTCAACCGCGCTGGAAACGCGTGAACGTGCTAGAGACACCGCCATGTTTTTCTCCGCTCCTGAGCAGCATGTGCCGATGCTATTCCAATGGCGGTCTGCTCTTGTTCGATCCGGTGAAAATATACGCTTCCATGCCGAATCGATCTCCCTGGATCTTCGGAAACGTTGCCGTTGATGGGTTCAGAACTCGAGCCCGTCAGCTCCTCAATACCTGCTCGGGTGATAGGCGGACTAGCTAGCTGTCTAAGCAGGGTGGAACCATGCAACTACCCAATCCTGCAGACGACAGACCCAAATTAGTTGATCTGCTAGAGTCTGGAAGTCTGGAGTCGAGTCTAGGCTGGAAGCTCGCTCGGAAATGACGAAATTCGCAGGAGAAAGATTGGATTCTCCGTGGAACATGGAAAGGAGGAGCCTATGCTTAGCAACTGGCCAAGCCGTTTCCGAGGAGCGGGAGCGAAGGAATCATAGTATTAGCGGCGATGATTGGGAACGGAGCTATCGGATCCCCCGGACAGGAGTAACGAACATTGACTGTTTCAGCCGATCTAGCCCAGCTCCCCCACCTTTTATTCGGGAGAACGTCATAGGGAAAGGCACAATCAAGACTCCCGGATAAACGGATGTCAGCAATCGCGGTGAGAGTTGGCGAGAACGCTGACGATGATGATTTCTGCTGACGGCCGAACCCCTCGATTCGTGCTTCCGAATCGTGTCCTGCTCTGCTTGGTGGATTTGCGGCGGCGACCCGTTATGTCTCCAGACTCTAGATTGTGAGCACTAGGAAGTTGAGCGCCACGTCTGGTCCGGAGGAAGCGAGAAGGAAGTACAAAATGGCCCGAGACGCCGTGTGGGCCGGAATCGCGAATTAGGTCGCGAAGGAGCAAAAACATAAAAAAATGAGAGAACCTCGATCTCCCTTTGGAATTATTTCTGCCGGAGAGGTCATGAAAGTTGCTCATGAAAACTTCCGCTTTCGCATTGTCATATCCTGACGATTCGTTTGCTCCGGGATTTGTTGAGAACGTCACCTCGTCAATGCAATCATCGGTGCCTACATACGGACAAATCTCTTCATCCCCTCTCAGGATCGGATCCTACTCGCCACGAGGACCCTCAGCCGCGAACGAGGTCGACATCAGCCAGCATATGTCATTCCGTATGATCCCACTCTTTTTCCACTGATGAGTGAACAGCCGGGTGTCTAACGATCCGAACTAGCCAGATACTCGGCGGGAAGGCATGTGAATTTCAAGGACCGATAGCCAGAACATCTTCCCATTCCGACGAGTTCGAGATACCTGTCACATATGGTATGATGTCCTGTTGTTCCGATGAGAAAGCCCCACGCGCTCCCTGCGTTCAGCGACGGAAGAGTCCTCCGGATGCTGGAGGATTCATTCTTAGAACAACCTGCACCTTGATTTTCTCCCTCCCCTGTCCTCCATTTCGAATTTCACGGGAACCTTGGCAGCAGTGCTGCAACATAACAGTCGGGGTCTTCCGAACCCCCGTACTCCCACGTGTCGTTTCCTCGGAGAATGGCAAGCGATCGTATCTACACATTTTTCAATGCCCTGCACGTTGGCAAGGTTCGTTCTCCTCGCATTCCTCTTGTGATCCTCTAGCGAATGAACGGCTTTCTATTGCCACCATGCCAAAGTGGAAAAAATTGCGTCAAATCCTAAAGCTCGCTAAAAACACTCGTCCAAGCCTGAACTTGACGTCACATCCGGCCGGCAAACTTCCATCCCCAAGACTCATAGACTGCGTGATGAGATGTACCCTACGCTGGAAAGTCAAGGTACTTTGAGACGTTTGGGTCATCCCAACGTAGCGAACATGCGGAAAATGAGTCGAGGATCGGTGACTGCTACGTCGCTGAAACTACCGACCAATGGGACCCGTATCTGAGGCTTCCGCAGGGGCGAACAGGGTCGTGAGCCGTTTTCTCAACCCAAATCGACCTCGGTGGACAGCGAAAATCATCGAGGCCGGCGACGTTTTTGTGGTTCCTTCCGATGACTTCCTGTGCTTGAGCATACTGTTCCGTTGCAGACCCTCATCAAAACGTTGAGACATCTCGGCTCGTCGCGCAGCAGGCGAGTTTGCCATCAGGAGATAACTCAGAGACACAGAGAGCATTTCAAGGTCCACAGACGCTTCGGAAATTCCCACAGGCCTACTGAGTTCGACAACAAGCTTGCTCGAATCATCTTCACAAATCTTCACGAGGACGTGTCCTGGACTCCGCTGAGTTTTACTCTTCCTTGTGGTTCTCCCACCGCCGGGAGTTGATCTGTTCCTCTTGCCATTTCACGATGATCCCCCACCCTATGAATGAACCTAGCCTGCATTGAATAGAAGAGGTTGATGTCCGCGGTTGTGTCTGGATACCAATTAAATCGTGATAACAAGGAGGATTCCATTGGAGACACAATAGCCTCGAGCGCTCGGGGGAGAATATATTTCGGCGAGTCATGTTCAGCTCACTGAAACTTGTTGGAGTGAGAGGCTCGAATTCCGAGCCTTAATAAACTCAAAAACAGCCCGAGGCCAGAGTTTCCCCGAGGAGTCTGCCGTGTGAGCACGTCTGACATGAGGAAACTATGTCATTAACTCAATGATGATCAATAGATATGTATCTGTCGTTTTTTGCAGTTCAGCTTGATTCCACTTAAAGGACAAATGCATGTGTATCTAGCCTTCCGCACACCCGCAAGCGAGTAAGCTCCTCGACTAGACAAGGGGGGAAAGGAGATGAAAACGTGAAGGGATGCGACATATTCGTCTACCAACCGGGACGGCGCTCCATATTCGCAGGCTCTTCCTCTTGAATTGCGATCCCGGTGATACCTCAGGAATACGGTGATACCTCAGGAATACGGTGATAGAAAAGCCAGCCGGGGAACCTAGCAGGTGCCCGAATGGCACCGGTTATCTAGTCAGCAGAGATAATCGTCATCATTAATGCAATCAACCCTGTAGCAATATCGCTTCTCCGTCCCATTTCGAAACAACTTTTCTCGGTGGAAGGAGCTCCAACGGTCTCAGAATGTATCTTTCTCAGCGATGTCTCATTGGTACGTTGTAACGATTGCCCATTAGGAGAAAACGTCGTCCCTCCATTCACAACCGTCCAGAGCGAAACAACAGCGTGACTACACACCACTGCGGTTCCTACACTTGGTTCTCGTGTTTACCTTTATAACCGTTCCCTCTTTCCACTGGCAGCTCTCAAAGACTTCTACTGGCGTGCTGCGACCATTCTACAGGAGACCTCGTGCATGTGATTCGGAGGTTTCGCTCGGAGACGTCAATACGGATGCCTGGAAGACCTCTCTGATACAAACGGTGAGAATCTCGGGTCTCACTGAAGGTCAATCGTGGGGCGAAGAGTTGCGCGGAGGTCTCATTGGGAGCATCATTCTCCCACCCCAGGATCGAGTATCCCTAGTGCGCCAAACTACCTATATTGCCAAGATTGGCTGACTATTCGTTCGAAACAGTATCACGTTTGTTCATGTGACGAGAACTCCGCGCGTCAATTCCATTTCGCAAAGCGCCTTACGGCTCAGCGTAGATACAGCTCTCATGACGGCTCACCCTCTGATGATTCGTTCGGTCCCGGATTGCGTCGGCACTGAACCTCGAAGCAAATTTCGCTGCTTTTGATGCAAGTGCCCAGGCATCTCCCTTGGGCTCAGCTCGTGATTTCTGACAGCCGAAGATGGAGCATCGCGACGGGGGTTTGAAACCAGCCGGTGGATCGTGGAGAATTTCCCTGCACGAGAAGTATCGCAACGCCCGTTAAGCTCTCCTCTGGGAATACTCAGCTGGACTCTAACAGAGTTTGACGGACCCGTGTTATCAGGGAGGAACGTTCCTCAGAAGTGGAATGATGCCATTGTGTTCGGAACTCTGTACCAATCCGCGCTTGGGGTTTCCAGGGAGTTGATCGACTCCGATTGAGTGCGTTGCTCGATCAGATGCTGCTTTCCACTGTCGATGAGTAACGTCATGCGCTTCCGTTTTCAGTGAAGTCGCGCGACGAACCTTTCGAACACAGCCGGGCATTCGCCATCGTCGACTCGACAAACGACAGTTCCCAACTCAGAAGCACCCCTTCGCCGCGGGGAACATGCTCCAAACGAGTTCCAATACCGCCTTAGTTGCGGCCGGAATCGCCGGAACACTATTCATAGGTGAGAATGAGTTGAATTTTGCCGAGATCTGCGCCCCGGAATTCGTCGAGAAGAGTTTCCACTTGCCTCGACTCCTTAGCGCTGTGACAACCGTGTAACGCGCCTTTTCAACGCTCACCATTTCAGGATACTGCATTTACTTCGATAGGAAGCGCCGTACGGACCCCTCGTATAAACAGAAGATCCGTGAAAGGCGACTGAGAGATTCGAAAGCTAAAACACGGAATAACATAATCGCCCCGGACTTCAAAGATGTCGAGGCCGTTCAGAAATTTTTCTTCCAAGAAATGCAGATCGGTGAAGAGCTTCTGAGCCAAGGCGAGATCGAGAGCGCGCTCGAGCATCTCTCAGCCGCGGTTGCTGTCTGCGGCCAACCGCGGCAGCTACTGCAAGTACTCCAACAGTCGATTCCCGCTCCGATTTTTAATCAGCTTCTTCAGAAACTTCCGGCAGTCTCTCAACAGCTGTCAGCCAACATCGAAGAAGACGTCGAGTGAATCATCAAAACGCATTCGAATTATTTCGTTAGACATCGCATACCAACGAGTTCTCAATGAAAATAAAGACACGGTTGACTAGTTTCGAGATCGCTCGCTAATTTTCGTTCCATGAGTAGGTTGTAGGCTCGCCCTGAGAATTCGATGGAGATGCTCGGATAGCCCTCTCCCGGAGAAATTATAGCGGAAGGGCGAGATTCCCGGAAAATCACAGGGATACTTTTCCTCAGGAGCTGATTGAGGTCTCTTACACATGTTCCTCACGATTCCGCAGAATAGCGAATGGACCCGATTGCCCTCTACAAGGGTATTCTTGAGTAAGACTCGCCGATCCATTACCGTTGGGAGTACCATATGGGTTCATCCCTGAGATACGCCCCCGATTTCAACTTAAAGTCAGAGCAGTCCGAAACTGGATGATGCCCGCGGGAGCGATTTCTCTGAACTTGATGACCCCATGGAGCTCCGAACTATTGACTTCGTGTGCAGTCAACAGCGGGACGGATGTTGTTCCACGAATTGAGCCACCTGGAGCAACATGAACGATTCGCATGTTAAAGCCTGTAATACCGCTACATATCCGGCTCGGTGAAGAGGGTGTTCCTCTTCCTCAACCAATGATACTGCACCTCAGTCGTTGACGCCCAAGTCATTCGTCTCATTCGTTAGCTCCTTCCCAAGTCCTCGGGAGGAACTCACCTTAGCGATCCTCCACCGCTCCCACCTCCCGTACACCTGTGTTCGGATATCGCCACTTACATGGTAACCAGGTCCCACCCATCGAGATCTTCGGCGTCATGCATCGCGTCTTCAATCCAGGAGCTTTTAGTGACGGGAAGCTGCGGCAGCGATCATTCTCGCAAAACTTTTGCATCGCGTTCTCGCATCTCGAAGCTTCCAGTCACTTTGGTCGCGTTCAATGCGTTCTAGCTAGGCATCGCAAGGACCCCGCTCGCTGGCCGGGTGGCATAAACCAACACTGGGTGCCACGCTAAGCTAGCAATCGCGGGACAGAAATTTCTTATGTGGTAAAAGAGGATTTAATTTATATCAGAATTGAATCTGAACCATCTCAAGACCCAAGCCCACCGCCCGCAATGGGATTTGCGAGGCGATAGGGAGTGTTACTGAAGCAATACTTAATGTGATTCCGGGACACTCCTGAGGGCTGGCTGAGAGGTTCAGCCGGAAAAAAAAAAAAAAAAAGCATCGCAAGGAACCGCAAATTTTTGTAAGCGCGGTTCCAGAACCGCACGTGAGAACCGCGGAGAACCGCGGCCTACGGCCGAAATGATAAGGGCTCGCTCAGAATTTGTCGCTCGATCCGTCGGTGATGAGTCACGAGTCGGCAGTGGACTGTTTTCGTTCAATCCATGCTGTGTCCTCAAATGTTTGCTCAAAGCGCTCGTCAATCTTTCTGTCTCTTATTCCTGAGTTTCGAGATACGAAAACAATTACTTACTGGGTTTGGGACTCCGACAGCAAATACAGCTACGGTCAGAGCTATATTATTCGCTTTCCCCAGCTACTGGGAGCCAGTTATCTGGAGCATCCTATCGTGCGAAAACGTGTGAAATGTCTCAAACATTCTAGCTCCATTTGAATTCCCACGCTGGAACAGACTGTGCATTTGGCTTGTAAGCCACGTTTCAAAAACCATTTCCAGACCCAACTTTTTGGGTACACCACTTTAGCAAAACCACTCATCGTTGCGTCCCGTAGACTGCGAAAGATTCTTCGTGATAGAAAGCGGGATTCTCTCGGACAGAACCGGATCACAAGAGCGAGCTCAGAGAGATATTTTTGACGATTCGTGCAACGATCCGTACCATGCCACTTGCGCAGCGAGACGGTGCGACGTGAGACGAAGCAGAGAGCATGGTGATTTTGAAAATTTGGCGCTCTCGTTCCTTCGAGGCATGGCCCTGGTGTGCAATGGAATAGTCCCGCCATCGTGGCAAGCTCCTCAGGGAGTGGGTGTCGGCCTGGCGGTGGCTTCGGATGCTACTTCTGAAATTTCACTGAAATTTCGGCTCCCATTCCACCATTCGAACTGAGGTCTACCAAATCAGTGCACGGTGAAGGTCTCGGCTCGCTGATAAGGGCGCTAGATAAAAGCTTCTTCCGCGCGGCTTCTTGCGGTTCCGGAAGCGCGGTTCGGAACCGCTGCGATGCCTAGTTCTAACTCCTCATTTGCCAGCCACTAGTACCGGGAGAATGGGAACCTGGGCAACACATTTCCTCTGAACTTTCTGCAATATGGAAAGCCGACACCGAAAGCCTATAGAAGTCAGACGATTCCTTGCTGCTGCGTGAGCAAGAAGAACTGGAAGGAGTTTCAGTCGACGAACATCATCATCAGGACTGCTCCGGGCATCTGGATTCGGTCATTCCGTTTAGCCCCGCCATCTAAGTGAGTTTGCTCTGCCTTCTCTTGCTTCGGACGTTGATCGTCCAAACTCTCTGTTTGTGGGTTTCATGGCGGTGTTTGCTTTCGGGTGTGTACAGCGCTTGAAGGATGTAACTCCATCGTCATCATAACAGCCGGTATCCTCCAAGGTAGTGGCTCTCGAACTATGGGGCCAGGCCCCACCGAGGGGCCTGGCGACTTCGTTGGTGGGGCCCGGGTTCCATTTCGAAGAATAACCGCAAGAAAAAATCCGGAGAACTCGGATCTTTTATTCAATCATTCGATGGGATCGGGTGTGTCAAGATGGGGGAACGTCCCAGCCGATTTCGACAAGGAGCTCCCCGGTCGGTAGGAAGCCCCTGACTGCCGCCCCGTTGCCGCTCTGCACCTCGATCGAGATTCTCTGTAACGACATTCCGCGGGGGAACAACCACTTGAGGATTAAAGAATTCCCGCTCCCCTGCACGACTCCGCGTTCCAAATGAGGCGGCAAAATATGGCGCTTGTAGAAGGATAAGAATCGATCCAAGAAACCCATTACACCTGGAAGTCCATCGATGAAATTCTTCATGGAAAAATGCTTATCATGGCATCATATCAGGAACCAGCGGTTTTTACTGAAGCAAACTGATCTATCGGTCTTCATCGGACAATCGATCCTGGATAACTTCCATAGTCAGTACCGAGGATTCCAGGTGACACCGGATAAGAATGGCGGTTACTGTCGACTGCTCAGAACAATGAGCTCCTCCGATATCTAGATCGAGATCTCTGTCACTATCAGACACCTAAGATGGCCCCTCGATGGAGTTCTGGTTTTCTGAAGCTTCAGTTAACTCTCCGTCGGTTTCATAGCAGATTCGCGTGAATCGAGTTCGAGGATGCAGCTCGACAACCGACTCGATTTTTCGCAGCTATTGAAATCTGGGCTCCTACATGTAGTTCGAGTGCCAGAATGATATTTCGTTTGCGTCTCTCTGCCGACCACGAGCTCCGAAGCTGTGTCCCGAGGAACTCAGCATCTGTCATGCGCGGGGGCTCCCCATAAACGGGGCGCACAGTTTACACGGTTCGGGAAACTTGCTGTCCGCCGGGCAGCCTGAGAAGAATTAGTCCGTCCCATATCTAAGTTGCTTCGAAGAGTATGCCGACCTCCCTCCGTGGTAGGAGTTGCTGGTAGGGCGGGATGCCTGACCATCACTCATGCGATATTCGCAGTCCCTTTCCGCACTCCGGGAGTAACTTTTGGGAATCACCTGCTCAAGCTCGCGCGGAAGAACGGGTCGGAATTTTTCGCCAACCTGAGTTGAGGCGTTTTTCTGATCCCGAATCCCTCAGAAAGATGCTGCTCATTGAATTAGTGTCTCTTGAGGCGATTTCTGTATCAACCTCCGACCGACTGAATGATTCCTTTCGGCTAGAACGTTTTGCGCTATTCCTCTCATCCACCTAGAATAGGCGATTAGAAGAGAACTCGTTTTCTCGATTTTTTTTGGAAAACGCGTTTTATTCTTAGATACAGGATTGTACAAGTACTAGCTAAAAGTGGGAGTTTGACAGATCATCAGATACCATGAACAAGTCACCGGCAACTCTATGGCGATAATGGCGGCAATGGCGGCGGTGGGTCGAACTACGCATCGAGAGGGAATAAGGGGAGAAATTGGACTATTTTTGATAGTCCATCTTATTAAAAGGAGTCAATGCGATCATTGGCCTCAGGAACACATCATTTCATGTATCAACATCTCATCTATCGTAGGTAGACATCATTTTCCGCAGTACGGAGTACCTACGGGAATTGAATTGCCGTACTCCGTACTACGGAAAATGATGTCTAATCGTGGACCAAGATTAGCGTCGACTCCCGTTCAACGGCAAAATTACGAATTCCGTCGGCCTTCTCCAAACCTGACGAGAAGTAGAGCTGTGAACTTGAATTATTCACACGGATGATTCTCAGTGTCCTCGCGACAATCAATAATATTTGAATCAAGATGAAAACCTCTCTTCCTATGACGCTCGTGGAACTGAGATGGCGTCGCAGATGAATCGTGTAACAGAACTTGCTCGACCGGTGTTCCCACTGCTGTCTTCTTCCCCATGTTAGTTGGGAGGTATAATTGTTCCTCTGTCCCGGAGTCATTCTCCTCCCGAAAGCATTGATTGAGCTGAATTATGCTAGGTCCAAACCCTTGAGTTCGAAGGTTCCATATATGTCCGTGTCGGTAATTATCCAGATCCCACTGTTCAGGGATCAGCCTAAGAAGCGTCTGTCTCTTATGTTTCCCCACTGGCGTGGAGTTTCAGCACCATCGTTGAAAAGTCGAACTTGAGGAGGCTCAGCTGTGGCGGTCCTAGAAAGGCTCCAGGCTTTCGGAGGAGTGGATGCTTCACATTCGCTACCCACGTAGGTACCTCCGCCTTCTGTTGCGTCACGTAATCAAAAACTCACTGACGGCATCCTTCCTGTTAAGTAGTCATGTCCGTATGGGGCGGTTGCTGCTTTTTCGTTTGTAGAAAGACGTACAAAGTTATGATATTCCTTGGATGGACTCTCGGCAGGATGAACAGTCACTTCAAAAACAGAAATCCATCGTACCGGCTGGAACGAGTGCCTACGCCCTCGACAGCTAAGAACATGTACGTGCTATCAGGGTACATTTCCATTCAGAATGTAACGAAGCTGCCTAACGAAGTTGATAGCTGCGATGGACGCGTTCGATAGAGCTCTAGGGAAATGGATGGAAATGGCAGCAATCTAATCCGATAATCGCTTCCAACACGGCAGAATAGGTATTGCATATTTGGATTTATCAGATACCATGAAGTCTTTAGACCCAGCGTAATCATGAGGTCCCCATGGGTTTCCACAAATCTATATCAGGGAAACCTGCCGAAGGTCGCTTTTTTTTGTCGTTGTCTGAGATCAGGTTCTGGACAGGATGACGAGAATCTACCACCCCGCTGCAGAGATTTGCATCAACTGACAATGTGTTATGGTGAGTTGCAGGCGCCCAATGCATGGAGTGCACTCTCCCTATGGATCTCCATTCAGAAGGTGACTCAGGCCTCTAAAGCTGGAGTTCCTTGGTTCGATTCCACTGGGTCAGAAACATTGGCCAGCCGCTCCTTCAAAGCCCTCTCTTGAATGAGTTGCCTTTCGCTAGGGCCAATTTGTGCACTGCTTCGAAACAGTCAGCACCAGGTATTCGGCTCGAGACGATGAACGTTATAACGTTAATATTCTTGTCACTAATAAATCTAATCTCGACATAAACTACTTAATACAGTCGGTAGTCATTGGATTTGTTATTTGGTTATTGGTGACCACATCTCGCTCGCTCCATTCAGGAAATCAGAAAGGGTTCAACTTATTGGTCGAATCGCTCGTTGAGAGTTTATGGGAGTCACCAGGATTATGGTTCTACGGGGGTTTCACTGCTCTCTTATGTTGCGGTGGCAGCGTTGGCAGCTGTGGCGATTCATCGTTATTGCGTTCAGGTGCCTAAATCCACTCTACGTTCATTGGTTTGTTCGCTGGCTCTATACCATACATTCGGACCAGTATTGGGAGTCCATGGGCCCCTAGGTCGAAATTACTAGGCGAGGTCGTCGATGGCACAACGAGTTGATGCGGGCTTGCCCCAGGGGCGGCGATGGCGCCGCTGTCCAAACTCGTAGCACCGCCACTGGATGAACACGATGGTGCTGCGGCCGTTCCCGCACTTCTGGCTTTCGTGTGTTTCATGGGGCTCTCGTCGGATGTTGTCGGTGCGACGACGATCACCTCCGGGGTCGGTTGATTGCATGGCATTGGCAATAGCTCGAGATGAGTGCTATTTATCGAGGTTCGTGGGGAGGGCACTTTAGAACTAGCGCAGCTCGGTATCGGTGACAATCCCGATGCTGGCAAGCTATGGGATGCCATCAGACCGATCAGCGCGGTGCTTGACTGACTACTGCCTCCGCCACGACCCCCACCGCTGGCACTGTTGCTGACCACGGTTGCGGAGACGCTGTTGTTGTTGCTGCCACCATTACCGTCGTCATGGTTATTATTGTTGTCGTCGTCTTCATCGTTGTTGTATCTATTGTTGTTATCGTAGTCGTTGCTATCATGGACGCCGTCGTTCTCGTCGTCGTCGATAAATTCATGCATGGCTTCGTGGAGAGCCGATGAGAGGGGTCTCGACAGCGTTTCGTCGTCAGCGTGCTGCCCTAGGGAATCACTGTGACCCAGTGGTCTCCGTTTGGCGAGCGAAAGTTGAGATTGAGACAGCAGAGACGCGGGTGGTGCGCTGAACGTTCTCGATGCTGACTTCTTTTCACCTTTCCTATGGAGATGGGTTTCAGCCGAAAAAGCGAGTTTCAGTTTGGATCGACTGAAGTTTTTCAATTTCTTCGAGAAGCGATTCCTCATCGAGAGAGCAGCCTCCGAACGAGAACAGCCCGCGTGTTGTAGGTCGTTCTCAGAAGAACCGGACGATAAGTTCTGGTCGAGATTCCGCTGCTGCTCTTGTTGGTATTGCATCGTCTGCCGCAGATGTTCTTGATTGTGATGCTGCTCATGATGGTGGTGATGCGATCGGAGCTCATAGCTGTTCTGGCTGCTTACAGATTCTTCTGAGCGACTACGCGAAAAGGCTGCCCGTGCATTGCGAGTGGCCTCCACGAGATGTCCCCAGCGGCTCCTACGCAATTTACTCTTTTTGCTCGCGAGTCTAGCAAGGCGGGCCAACCGAGAACCAGGTGGCTTCCGTGACGTAACTATTTCCTCAACGTTTATTTCAGGAGGGCTCGGAACCGAACTGTCAATCAGGCCTATGTTGAATCCTTTCATGAGTCTCCGTTCGCGCTGACGCCCTCTCTTCCCTCCTCCTAAGCCACCGGCCGAACCTGGAAAGAAGCAATTTTCAATTTCCAGGACGGCGAACAATCCGTCGAATCCGATACATCCAACGTCGCATATGGGAAGAAAAGAGCGATCTCCCACGCGTGGATCGGGATTTCGCGCACCGCGGGGTATAGAGAAACTTCCACCAGTGGCGTATTCGAACGAACTTTCGAGAATATCCTAAGAAATTCGAGCTCGCTGAAATCCAAGACTGCGGTGTCTCGATCGGCGCCTCAACACTCACCCGAGGTCCGTGTGGTGTCGAACCCGCTCGTACGCAGAACCTCGAGAAGTTCATATCTAAATGAGGATATTTCTTGTTTGATTTCGTTTACGTCGTCTTCGGTCACCCCTTGGTTGTCCGCACGTCGCTGCTCGCTCGTCACGTATCTGGAAGTATGCTCCGGATTGAGGTTCGCAAACTTCTCCGCTCATCGACCAACCCAGTCGAACCTCATCACCCCCTGTGGGGGAGGAGGAGGAGGCTAGCAACGCAACTTACCTCCGGACCAAGTTACGCATTATGGTCTGATACTTGAGATCACGTTCGCTCGCCTGGCGAGCCTTCCGCCGTATCGTCTTAAGGTGCTCCTTCTTGGCGCTCCTTGAGTGTCCACAGAATTTTCGCCAGATCCATGAGCACAGATATCCAAGACTTTTCGGAGTTGGAATAATATTGAACGGGGGCGGCACCGTGCCCCCGTCTTCGAAGTAGCTCATCCATAGCTTGCAGCGCGCGAATTTCCATTCAACATCCGCGTGTTCCTATGTGAGGTGACAGCAATACTTCCCTTAGAACCGCGATGGCCTCGAGGCCGTACGTCCGAATTCATGGAAGAAACTTACAGAGATCATTTGATATGAGTGGTTCATCATAGCGATAAGCAGATTCAGCAGCACAACTACATTGATCACGCAATAACACCCGAACATGAGGAGGCCCCAGAAGCGGGTATAACTCTGAATTCCGACTAGTTCGAAGTTGTCCAGGTCGATGAGACCAAAACTGGCCCAAAATAGCGTTTGAGATGACTCGAAGAGGCTGGAAGTATTTCGAATCGAATTAGAGTAGCAATTTCGGATCCGGTTCTGTCGAATGCTTCTAGAAATACCGGGGAGTCCATGAGTTATGCGAAGACAATTCTACCCTGGGATCATCGGAGGCTTCATGATGATACGGATGAAATCCGTATGAACTATTCTCAAAACAAATCCAGATAACCTGTTTCCATCGAACTATTGCGTAGCGCCTATGGTTCGCAGTCAGTCGAGGAAAACGTTGAACAAATGTTAATTTTTCCACCGAGGAACCTGTTTCCTGGAGACCTTGTTTTCACCGGTTTCCTTTCGGTTCGCACCTGCTTCTCAAATCACGACGTCGCTGGATGCAGGGGCGCCGCTGAACTTATGATGATCCGGAGGCCCAATCTGCACCGAAAACTGCGCCGCCAAGAGGCGACGTCGTTGTCTCGCGACAGTCCACTCAACCAGTTCACAAAGGAACGCAAAAAGCGGCAACGGAGAACCGGCTTGAAACCGGCCGTTTAAATGCTGGCAGCGTTTCTTCTTGCATTTCCCGGCTCTGATAGAGTGTCCCCCAACCCCTTCGAATACGCGCTCAGCTCGTCTTGCCGTAGTCGTCGTGCCGTTTTGGGAAGACCTACATGGGATGCAGCACATGGGATCGCCGTCGAACGGTAAGTAGAGCGGTTCGCGGTTAGCACCGAAGAATACTGTTCACCGGTTTTGCCGAGAGCTGCTGGATTTCTCGACTCTTGGAAGCGTCACTTCCTCGTTCATATCCGTCTCTCTTGGACCTTGACCCTAAGTCGAGATCCCAGCACTGTGATCGATCCCCGGAGGTCCGAGAGGAGGGGCAACGATCGGGGGACGCCACAAGCTGCGAGGTTCGGGATTTCTGAGGTCCAAATTCCAGGATGAATCCGGCGAAAAATTGGGAAACCGGGCCGACCTCACGTCATGAACGGTCCTTATAGCGCAATCCGGATCCGAACATCCGCGTGATTGTCCCGGTTGGAGTTCACGTGGGAAGGAGGGGGGGGGGGGGCTCAGCGATGCGCCCCTCACGTCGAAAGTCAGTCTCGGGCCTCGTCTTCGTCGCCGGCTCATCACGCGGTGTGTTTGGATGGAAGCGTCTCCAAATCATTGGAACCAGTTTCGTACAGAGCATCTGTCCATATTTATGGATACTTCACAACCGGGCTCTGTGTGCCGTCGGAGAGGTGCGAACTCGAGAAACGAACCGTAGAGTGTATCGTTTTTCCACTTCTCTCCATGTTATTCGTTTCAGAAAGCTTGCAACCACTGATACGAGAATCGTGGAATAGAAAATCATGTCACCGCCAGCTGATAAAATGTTGCAGCCTCAAATTTTTTCAGCGAAACAGCAGCGCCTGCGACGGAGGCCCCGAATTTACTTACTTGGAGAAGCGCCTCCAAGTAAAACACACACTGTGTTCGCTCTTGCCGCTGGTGGGGTTCGAGTTGTTTGCTGATAGGGTTTGACACAGCTGACGTTCATTGTCAGCGTAGTACCTGAAGACGAGAGAAGAGTTGCCGTCCGTCAATCGCACTCTATAGCTTCTCGAGGATGGCGACAGCCAGAGCATCAGAGAACATTCGCCCTCGGTGAAACGTTCAAGTCTGAAAGGCTACTCGTTTCCGGAAACCTGCTCGTTCAGAAATCGACATATCGAGCATTGAACGAGAATGGAAGACAATCTATGCTCAGGAGAACTGAGTGAGAGGAACATTTGAGAGAATATCAGCTTTCAGGAATGAGGACACTTGCTCTGAAAACACTTATTGTTAATCATGAGATTAATGAACGCTGTCGATCAAAATGACGTTGATTGAATCTCAGGCAGAGATTGATTACCAGAGGAGTTGGTTCATCCCACATGCGAACGCGAAGAGAACTAGCGTGTAGACGAAGAAGAATTTCACAATATCGATAACCATGCGACCAAGAGAGATCTGTAGGGGACCCAAGTGAGGATTTACAGAAAAGATGTAAACGAGTCTCAGGGAGCTGAAGATGTTTGCGGTTGCGAAGAGTCCTTCGGCTATTAGAATCGGATCCCATGCGTCCCACTTTTCACGAGGCAGGTAGGCCGTTCCAGTGTCTAAGGCGATTTCTTTTTGTACCTGACGGCGGGAGACAAACGATTTATGTCGTTGTGGACAATTCTATCTCTGGCCACCGTTTCGGATGCTTTGCTTCGCCCAGCATGATGGCGATAGACGTACCTGCAGATAGGCTATGAGCCGCAGCGCTACGGTGGACACATAAAGAGAGTTCGTGATGAAGTCTATGATGTTCCACATGTCACTCACATATCCCATGAGACCCAAGTCCCATAATTGTTTCATTTCACTCCATATGAGGCCTTCAATCATATGATTATCGTGAGAATGAGATCGAAAATCAGGCGCGGAATCGAAGAGAAATTGAGCACCTACTATAAATTTACCTGCTACCCAAGTCAAGATGATCCATTCAACAATCGAGGGCGGAGCTCCTCGTTTAGTGGTTATGTCACTTCTCATTTCCTTTTTCATCTCCTCAGTACCGAACCATTCCACCATGACAGTTTCAATGCGTTGTGAGGCGAGTATAAGCAAAACTGGAATGAAATGAAATCCTACTGGATGCCCACGAAAGCTCTGATCTCATAGAGAACACGGCCGGAATCGGATACTCACAAAGAAAGCTGATGTAGGAAGCAGAATGACAAATGAATTTGATGAATGGCTTACGCAGGGTTCTACCGAGTTCAGAGTGTGGAGCCATAATATAAGCCACTGAGTAAATTGGGAACAGAAGGCCGATTCGTAGAATTTCCATCATTTGAAGCACAATATTCTTTCTCCGGAACCCTGGGAGTCCTTCGTACCAAATGGATGCCAGTAGTTGTTGCACGTTGGGGTGAGCACAGAACTGTTTCGTAACATCGCAAAGCTAATTACGGCTGTCTAGTATCGAGTCAAAACTATATTGAACATTACACTCGGATCGCAATGCCCATCTCCACGGGAATCATTGTCACGGCTCCCTGAGACGCACCTTCTTCTGTTTGTATTTGATGGCCATTTTCAAGCGTGATAAGTGCATCCGATCCCCGTGTTCGAATG
Source organism: Phytoseiulus persimilis (assembly GCA_037576195.1). Lineage (NCBI taxonomy): Eukaryota > Metazoa > Arthropoda > Arachnida > Mesostigmata > Phytoseiidae > Phytoseiulus > Phytoseiulus persimilis. The sequence goes on along the minus strand of CM075104.1, from coordinate 27,762,458 downwards.
CTGGTCCCGATGGATCATAGTTGAGCATAACTTCGAGCTCATAGGATGTACGCGTATGATCGAGCAGAGCTGTCGCGAAGTCCTGACATTTGCGGCGGAGTTCCTATCAGGAGAAGCGTACCGATAAAAGCCTCTGGCAGGAGAGGGAGGCAAATGTTCACTGGACAAAGCTACACGTTTCTATCCGGATCTGCGTTGATGACAAGCTCACATCAATGTCATCCGGAGCGTTCTGCGCAGCATGAACTCGCTCTAGATTCGTACTAGTGACGAGTGCCAATGCTCACCATGTACTCCGCCTTGAATTCATGTTCGAGGAAACTCAGCCTCCGTAGCTCGCCGCTGAGTTCAAAAGCGGTGAGTATGGGGTCTTTGCTTGACAACGCGATCAGACTCGGCGATGAGAGAGCCCTGTACGAATTTATTCTCGATCGCGAATGCCGAAGACTGTCCTCATATCTAGAATGGAGTGAGGAAAGACGAGGGTTTTCCATTAGCACTCTTGTACTCAGGAGGAGTTGCATCCATCAGACCGACAATCGGACTCATATTTCGTCGATAGCAAAGGACCATCGCCTCCGAACCGAAATATTCCAGTGAGGAACGGCACGACTCACCGGGATCGAACACAGTCGCTACAGCCGCATCGCACTCCATGGGGGGCGGAAAACGTGTACCCTCGGTCGAGGAGTATCTTGAGGATCTCGTAGTTATCGCGATGCGCCGCCAATATCAAAGGTGTGATATCGGGCGTAAATGTAGCGGTGTCTCTTCCGATTGCTTCCCAACTCTGGAAACCAATGTCAGAGCTCAATCATGCGCCCATTCGTAGCTTTTTTCCCAGGGAGAATGTGGCGCCAACTCACGTGTAGTTCGCCAATCTTCTTGGTCGCTTCTTCGTGTTCAAGTAGGACTTCAACAGCCTCCACATACTCTTCGGAAATGGCGTGAAGCAGCGCGTCCTTAGTATCCACCTGGGAAATCCATGCAACCTCAATGATCCCTATTCGTGGTTGGAGTCGTGGGAATACGAGCAGCCAATGTCTCTCGTTCAAATTCACTCATTTCAAGAATCACCTTGTGCTGGAGAAGGGTGTCTATCATCTCAAGATTCTCATTGTCGATGGCCATAAGCAGTGCTGATCTGCCCAACGGGTCCGTACAGTTTATATTAAGCAACGCTGGCTTAGTCTCGGCGAGAATGCTGGAAGCAACAACATGTCGACTTATAGGAGCGCCATCTTGCTGTGCATAGCCGCCCACAAATATCCTCACAGTCTAACTTCCTACAGAGATGATCAATCATAATAGTACGTGCTTACGCCTTTGATCCTGCCAGGTCCCCGCGTTCAACAGCTAACAGGAACTTCTTCTCTTGGAAAGTGAGCTCGCCTTCTTGCCGAGGCATAGCGGTTTCAGCCGATGCCACAGACTCGCGAAGCGAATCTGTGAGCCCTACTGAAAATGAACCTCGTTCTCGAAAATCTCCCACGAGTCTTCGGAACATCTCGAAGAGGAAAAGAATCTCTGTTCAAAGTCGTTGGAACTCAAGCTTTCACCTGGAGCGCTGAGGTCAAATGTGGCAGTTTTCTCTTTGCGCGGCGAGGTGATGCTCCCGCGCGGGGATAGAGCCAGAGATGTTGATGAAGCCCTCTGGCTGACATCCATAATATGAAGCCCCGGGCCAGAAAAGTCTCTGACATATTCCTTTGGTGGGGGATTATCATTCAGGAACCTCTGCAGAGGAGTTGCTGACGGTGCGGCCATGTTCCCGGAATCCAATGAGAACAAAGTATTCGAGTTCAAGGTGCGGTGCGTTGGAAAAAACGGCTGTCTCTCGGAGGCCCGGAGACCTTTCTCTAAATCATCGTCTGCCATGGTTGCAATCGGACACGATTCCGCTGGGTTGACTAGACAAACAACACGTAAAATACGATCTGGCCTGGAACGAAGATCCAAGCTCGATAGACACGGAGTACAAGAAAAGCCAATTTATCAGAACTTCGCCGGGGGGTGTTCTAGAGCGCTCACCTTCTCGCTTCCCAATCTGATTTCCCGCTCGTAAGTCTTATTGTCAGGCTTGACTTCGATGTGCAGCGGCGGCCCTGTTTTGTCGTCGCCCGTCAGAACAACAGGCTTCTTCGGGGCACGCTTGCCCTTATGGAACGAAAGGCTGGGAATCCGAACCCTCAACGAACTCTCGATAATGGGTTCGAATCTGAGCTCAAAAATGATGAAACATTTCTGTGCTTGTCGTATCTCGAATCCAATTCGCATTTCCCGGAAGCGCTTCGGGAACATCATCGGTACTATGTCCTGGAACAAGATCCGCCTGTTACTTGAGAACTACACGTCCGGATCATCTCAGAAACTTTCGACGATCATCAGAGTCATTATCGGATACGAATAAACTCGAAGTATGAGCCGCTGGAAGAGAGACACTCTCTTCCTGGCAATTTCTTCACAAATCGAATGCCACCGCGTCGTCAAAACGGAGACGTGCCGCGCTAGTCCTCTCTCGTGAATCGAAGCCGTTTCTGTTCCTTCTCTTTCGGTCAAGCATGTCGAAATTCAGTCCTGTTCTGAGTATCGCCAGAACTCACGGAATGTCGGGAACAATCAACGGCAGCGATGTCCACCGACGCATACGTTCTTGTGCTGTCAAATTAGGCGTTGTCAAAATTTCACGACCCTGATGTGTTCCAGGATGTAGTTTCTTCCCCTTGTACTCGACTCGCTGAATCCGTTCTCTGGAACCGAGGGCGATTGCAAACGTGTCGAGTGTGTTCTGGATCCGGGAGCTCAATTTTCTGCTTGAATTATTTGTGCCCATCTCAATTTTGAGGAATATTTTCGCGAGCCAGCGTCTCGCATTAGCTTGAAGCTGACAATCCTGCTTCCATGGAATGTAATTCCTTCAGATGAGAGTCCACTTCGGACAAATAATCCTCCCTCACGAGAATTGATCATCGCTCGCAGCCTGAGTCTTCCGGCGGAGTACGCGACGCAACGACCGGTCCAAACGCACGAGCCCACTGGTCGAGAGGGAGTCGTCTCAAAGCGTAGCAGATGGTCTGGAAGCACATCACTTCATCAGGTCTCCTCACTTCATCACAGCCTTTTCAGAAAATAGCCATTTGCGTCCATCTGCAGAATGAGTGTAGCTCTGAGCTCCAAGCTGATAGGATCCCGAGAAATCAGGTTTCGTTCTGAGTTGAGGGGAGTCCTGCGGAATCTTGCCGAATCACCTGAGTACAGGTGAGCACTCGGAAATCTGAGCCCGTTTTCGGGCAAAGAAGCGGCCGACGTTCGATTCTGTGAACTTGAAGAACAAATCATTCGAGAAACCATGCGGTTTCGTTAGGAGGCATTTTCAAGAAACTGTGTTGGTTGATGATACATCGGTCTCGGCTCCATACACTTTCCGGGTTCGGTTCGTGAACAGCGCTGGGTTGAGCCGACGCGTTCGCAGTAACATTCGGTCTCTTCTGCGGACGAAAACGAGTTCTTGCTCCTGTTCCCGAAGATTACCAAGCGAGGTCGGCATCGCCGCCCTGACTCTTGCCTCCTGAGTTCACCTTGACTCTCGATTTCTCGAACCGCCTCTGGGGCTTCGGTAGCGAGCTCAAGGAAAGTTTCATCAAGAGGGAACGAAGCGTCCGAGGCAGAATACAACACGTTAGTCAAAAGCTAAAGAGCACTCACTCAGCGTCGCCCTTCGGATGAGCGCGTGACGCGGATTTGCCCAGGCCGTGGTAGTCTCGCACAATCAGGAGATCTCGCTCCTTGGCTTGGCACCGCTGCCGGTTGACCGCAGCAGATTGGGTCACAGGCTGTGACTCACAGCATGCGAACGGCGCTCCTGGATCATGCGAGGTTTCATGGATTGGAAGATGTTCGTGCTCAAGCACGAGCTCTGGAGGAAATAATTGGCTCTCTCGCTCCCATGCAGAGCCAACGCACGCTCTTCGAGATCTGATTGCTTCTTCGTCGGGAAGACTGGAGGACGGATGTATGTATAGCTTTGAAGATTCGGCCGCTAATATGCGTTTCTCAGAGAACACTGCTCTCAGAGAGAGCAGCACTGCTTCGAAACCGGAGGCGAATCAGTCGAATACTATTCGGGAGCCGGGTAGCCCGAATCCATTCGCTGAGTTTTGCAGTGTCGTGCACTAATTTTCGCTGTCGCATCACCAGTCCGTTTTCTGCGCCCAGGATTCGAAAGCAAAACCCTATTCTCGTGGAACATGTCTCGACGCGTTCGCTCGCGTCCGATTTCAGAACTCGACTGATGACGTGCGCTCCTTGAAGCGCGAATTCCCACATCGGCCCGACTCTCGTGTGGACAACCTTCGATCTCGGATACGAGCGGAGGCCCTTGGGAAAGACTCGTGAGAAGATCTCGTGAATGGGCTGCTCAATCCTCGTAGGGATGTGATCCTTTTAGAACTGTGAACAATGAAACCCCTCGCCGCTGGTTCTAAGTGCTGTGAACGGCCTGAACGAAGTCTGGGATATCCACAGTTCTCTTCTGACAGTCTCTCCGATGTGAAACGTCTTTTCAGCCCAGAGAATGAGATCACGCAGACTCCCCAGGGCTTCCCTTATTTCGGACAGTTTCAGACAAGTCCAATCGATCGAATGCTCTCTCCTCGATTCACACGAATATATTCAGGATCAGCCTTGCGTACCACTACCCGATCAGTCTGCATTATCCCAGCTCGGGCATGAAGCTCCAGTTCGGGAGGAATCAGCGGCGGATTCCAGAGAGAACGGATTCCCGGATGAGGTTCCCGAATGTAGCTGACTAGCGAACGTAGTCGGCGATCCATCCCTCCTACTTCGTGCCAGGATTCATTCCGTAGAACTTCAGCAGGAAGGCGAAACTCCTTTTAGCGGCAACCGCACAAGCGCTCCCAGCTGCTCGATGGGTCGGAGTGACATCGAGAGTAGCTTTGAATAAATTCTGCGGTCTTGGTTGTGGCAGCGTTCCGACACGCCATCATTTTTCCCCTCACTTAGAATGTGTCGGAATCTTCGGAAGTCTCGTCACTCGGAGGAGAATTTAATTTTCCGAAGCCTCGACTGATTCAGATCTGGAGACAGCGCCAGCAGAGTTTTCTTCCCGTTTCATTCGTTCAATATTGTTCTCCGTCGCAACGGTTCCAGCTAGTTTCTGTGAGCTGAGTTCTGTCATCGGCAGCGTGTTATGTTGCTTGAAAGGAGGAATTTCGAGAGTCGATATCGAGCCGACCCGAGATCAGAGTCGACAGCCACAGCCAAACACTGAGGGCGCCCTCGAGTTCGCGTTGCAGGCATACATTGAAAGGTTCATTCAATCTCCGGAGTGTCCCGGACGACCTAGGAGAAAAGGCCCAGATAGCGGGCACAGAGATGGAATTATTCGGCTGACTGGGTCTCTGCGGCTGACTGACTCTCATGTATCGTTCTCGGTGAATCATTTGGAATGAAACTGTCAACGAGTCTGTCGTCGTTAGCGTGAGGACCACGGTCCTCTCGGTAGATTTCAGAGTGGCATCAACTCTGTGCCTCCGCCCGATGCAGCCAGCAAGCAGGGTCTTACTGTCATTGGGCTTCCTGGAGTTTTGGCGTCACCCCTTCGGGGATTGCTCGTAGGAATGTTATTCAAGCGAGCGTCGTCAACTAAAGATGAGCAAGTGCGGGGCAAGCCGGCATCGCGGAGTTATGGAGATGTTTTTGTTGTCATTCGATGACGCATTGTTCGTTCGACATCTCTGAAAGCAGCAGCCGGTTCATCGATCAAAAGTTGAGTCATCAATGAAATCGCTGAACTCCATCGAATGCCGCGGCCGGAGAATATTCCCTGGCTCAACCGCACTCGACTCCTGCGGAACCGATAGAACCCGAAAGAACCGGGAGGGGGAAGCTGCCCGACGCGGTTCAGCTGCCACCGCCTCCCCCTCGCCCCCACCCCCCCCACGAAGACGACCGCTGATCACGTAGGACAAAAAAATTAATACGGATCCCGGCGGAAGCGTTCACCTTATCGTGAATCTGTGACTCGCCCAGCGGAATAAACTTGATGGGAATCAGTTCCCCCGGACATCCAGGCGATGCGCTCAAACTGTTAAAGACACACCGAGCGTCCAGGGTCGTGAAAAGCGAGCAGCGCCCGAACAATCTTCTCGGAGGCGGTCCCGGAGTTGCTCGCCTCGCAAACTGGACAGAAGCTCGCTCAACTGACGTATGTTAATTTATGCAGAATTCAGCGCTTCATGTGCTTCTTGAACGAGACGGTTACTTCGACGGGCGTCGTTCTTTTTTTGATGACCCCTCGCGAATATCAATGGAGGACCATTGCCCAGCTGCCGATATCACGGTGTCCCAGGGATGGCGCTTCATTGAGTTTCAAGAGGATCGGAGTCCTACCACAAAGTCCATCTTAACCCGAGAGAAGGCGGATCATCATCGCGTTTTCGAACGAATCAATTGACTTCGAGTCTCGATCGGCCTCTAAATGAACACTTTTTCCCATCCGTTCTGGTATGCGCTGAGACCCTGCACAGGACCCCACAATTGCGTCGTCGATGCATTCGAATCATCTTGATCCGCGAGAACATGTGGTGTGACTTGCGCAGATTGGAGCGCTCACTCAGGCATTCTAATCGATATCCACCGCTCGGATTTCTCGAAACCATCCGCTCAATGTCCATACGTGAGGGCTCGGATAAAAACAACACGAATGGTACGTTCGGCGTGTGCCTCTTGGAATGATGATCCACTGGAGCTCTCCAGAGGGGAATCCTCACATTAGTCCAGCGCTCGGTTCGGAATGGATCGAGGGACGGAACCCTTCGTTCCCGCAGTAGATCTTGATGGAGCCACGTCCCCAATATGGTGTCAGAGGAGCTGTCATCTTCTGATTGGTTATTCGAGTGGACACCCTCCGAACGCTGTTCTATCGAATCAACGCATCTCCGAATCAAGGCTCTCCTCTGGCCTTTTCCCTCCGGAAACGGGCTCATGAGCGGCTCGTGGGAGAAAGTTCCGCCATATCCTTCAGGGACATGATGGCTGGAAGAGAATCGATGAATATTTGAATTTTGATGAGCAACGGCGGGTGTAACACAGGCTTACGGTTGATTCGCGAAATCGTCGGTCGAGTGCCAAGCTACCCGAATACGAGGTTGTCGCGCCGATCCGAGGATTTTTCTTTGTCCTCGACCTTGATCTTCGAAACACCTGCGAAGCTGTTGGCACTCGAAGCAGATCCACTGATAGACCTCAAATAGGTTCGAGAGCCGCGAGTCGAACATCATCACTCAGAGCGCGCAAATCCTTCGAGGGATGAAGTGGTCTAAAACGCCTCTTCCGACGTGACACGGCGCCTGACCGGGTTGTGCCGATGCGTCCGCCGGACAGACTCCGCTGTAGCGGGCTCGGTATCCAGAATATTTCGGGAAAACCCCGAGGAGAACAGCAGCTGTGGAAGCGTTTCTAGCAGATCGTCCGCGCTCCTCGATCTTATTGTTCTCAAATCGTTCTGTACCCTGTGCGAATACAAACTCAAGAAACGGGATTACTGTACCAGCGCGGCTGATGGAGCGATGCTGTTTGTCGCGTGAGCTCATTCCACTACACACGAATGAATGAACAACAGAGACGAATTCGAGACGGAAGTTGGGGTGTGACACCTGTCTTGCGAGGACAAACGCACGGTTCGCCGGAGGCGTGCCCTTCTTTGCTCCGTTCCGTCATTCCCTATGACGGCCCGGGGCCCTTTTCCCAGATCGTTCTGCAGCCGAGGAGATTCGTATCACTCCCATCGAGAACCAGCCGCTCGGACAATCCGAAAATATCGCATCGAGTGTCTCCCCGAGATCAATGCAGCACGAGTGCTGGAGAAATTAGGATGATGTCGCAGACAACAAGAATTTCGAGCTTTTCCGAGGGAAATACGTCCCCGGCAGAACCGAGCTCCGCTGGTCTTACCAATCAGCTCTCTCTGAGAGATTGCATCGCATCTCGCGCCAGAGGCTCGATATCCCGTTGCTGTCGTGCTTGAGCCAATATTTATCAACTCCAACGGGCGAACCACTCTCGCCTGTGGGCGTAAGGTATTCGCCGACCTGTACGCATTCGAGATGTTCCCCTTCTCCTGGACGACATTGACGCTGTCTAGAGACGACGGTGGTCGCTCCAAGTGGAGTCGTTGGTCACAGCAAAATACTTGACACCAAGATTCTCAATTGACGGAATGCTTGAGCGTAAGCCTTTTCCCCCGAGAAGCGGGAATTCACGGCAACTCGAGATCAAATCTAGATTGACCTCATGGAGAATCGTGACGTCGCCGCAGCCCCTCCCAGGACAGTGCCGACAGGCATCTCGCCAGGGCGTACGGAGTCGGAGACGCGACTTATTCACGCCGAACGATCCGAAGTGGAACGAATGTTGCTCTAACGAACCCGGGTTTTCCGTGCCTGATCGGAGAACCTGCGTTCGGGGAACAATCGAGAGGGGATCGATGCTTCCTCTTCGGATCTTCCATCGTTGACAGCTTGTGTCCACGTGGCATCTGTCGCGGCGGCCCGATGACATCTCATGAGCGGAGACGCGCTACGACCGGACATGTGCATGTACGTCCGTATTGTCCGGTTTCCGAGAATTTCGAGACAAAAGTCCGGTTTTCGGCTTCTCAGGGGAAACTGTTCAGAGCCCAGACCGGCGTCAGATGGTGACGCGGCGCCTTCCGAGCCCATTATTCAGGATGGAGCAGGGAGGAGCTGTTGTCAACGGATCGGAGAAAAATCCCGAGAAATGAAGTTGATTGTGAGTTTTCCCAGTCACACATCTGAGGAGACCCATTCGCTCCGCATATGCTACGGAGAAAGCTTCGACACTGAGCCCTCTCTTAATTACAGAATATGGTGAATCTCGAGCCGTGCGGTTCTGATTTTGGCGTCGGCACCAAAGTGCGGTTGTTGCCAACCGTTTGGTATTTGAGAAAAACGGTTGGTCATATCGCGTTTCTACCAGTGACAGAATGATCGGAGCATCTACGTCCGAGCACCAGCGAATCGTAAGAGGCTGGTGCTGCCAGAGAATACCGAGAAGAAGCGTTACTCTGAGCTGAAGAAACTCGGATGAAACAGCACTGTTTATCGTCCCTGCCCGAGCGAACGAGCGACCCCCGTCCAAGAGGAGTTGTTTGTACTTCGGGAGGGCTCCCTCAACATCGACAGCAGCCCGACGGAGCGTCTTCTCAAGCATTATTGAATGATGTTTTCAATAAATTCCATCCGGAGCGCCTCCTTCGGCGATGAGGATGGGTGCGTTCAGGTGAGATCAACACTATCGAAGCTTCTTCAACTCATGGGATATCTTCGGAAGAACCGTAACTTTGGTTCCACTTGAGCGCCTACTCGAGCTTTTGGTGGACATATTCTGCTCAGTCGCAGCGTGGACGCAATATTCGATCCTTTCCAGCGTTCCAGAGAGTTCTGAATGCTCTTTTTGCGGCTGCCCCTAATTCGGAGGAGACCCATGGGTCCAGGAGAAGACTCAATCCTTCGTAGCTGTTCCGCCTGTTTCGGATCGCTAGAAAAGCATCATTCCCAGCGTGCTTCCGAGATGTCCTCGGAATCTAGGATTGCATCTATGTGCCTGAGATGCCGAAGAGGACAGAATCAGTGCGAATAATCGCGGAGAAGCCGTTCTGATCGGGACCGAGGTATCCCGAACACGGGAACGGAGCGGAGAAGGGCCCGCTCAACCTCGAAATCGTGTACTGGAAAACGTTGATGCAAACGCTCACACCCTGATGAAGACTCGATATTTCTCCTTTCAAAACTCGAGCCGGAAGCAGCTCGCGTAGCCGCTACAGTCATGCGTCGACTACAGAAGCTTTCGACGGAGCTTTCATCGGCTGATTGATAACAACAAGACCGCAGCGACGACAGGAGGAGAAGCTAAACGAAAATATGTCCCGTCGGATCCTCTCCTCCACTCAGTCGGTTCAACATGAACAGGATCGCCTCGAACTCTCGAAAGCGTCGGATTGGGACGGTTGACTTTCGTCCGGAACGCAGCGGACATCCGCGATCCGGAGCTCGGCGGCCGAGTCAGCCCCGCTCGGGGACAGTGACCAACTGCGCAGAGAGTATCCGGCTGAGTACTGAGGCTAACTATGTTCTGAAGCTCCCAAGAAACTGGGCCAAGCGTTCCTCCAAACGACGCAGACACGGCGGCGCTGTCGCATACAGGCACGTACATAAGTCAACTACATGAGAACAAGATAAGAGGATATTACGCCATCCTCAGAGCCTCTCTCTATCGATCGGCAGCCTGCCGAAGCGAGCTCTCAAGAGTTTATGCCCGACTGTCGACATCAATGGTTCAAGTGTCGCGGTGATCGCAGCGGTACTGGGAACATCCGTTGGTTCCCGGTTCGGAACAAGATCAGTTTTGACTCCAGCGAACCCGCGACTGCGGAACACAGGTCACTTCATCCCAAGGGTTTTGGGATCCTCGGGAGCAAGCGAACCAATTGAGCCGACTGCTTCCGACGGTCTCCACCGGTATGACGGATGAGTTGATACTACCCCAAACCTGCGCCAAAGTTCAAATGTTGCCTCGGTGGACTCATTTAGGGAAGCAGAATTCAGTCGCGATTACTCATAGGGGTGCGGCAGTATCCGGAACTCGTCCCAGCTCGCTGTCAACGTTTCGAGAGGCGGGGCAATACGCAAACAACATCCAGCTCAGAGAGTGCGCGGGAACAGAGACCATCAAGCGGCGAACGCGGCAAAAGAGAACACACCACTTGGATCCGAAGAATGCTCAAAGCGTCGCGAGGAATTCAGCATCTGAGCCCTCCGGATTCGTGCTGCCCCCACGTCAATGAAGAACAATAATCCGTTCCCGACCACTCCCCCCCCCCTTCTTCTCGGCTCTTGTTAGGACTTTGTGTGAAGTTATTCCTGCCGGGGAAGGGATGAGAATGGAAAACCTGAATAAGTCCGACGGTTTCCCGCACAAGCCAGTTTTTCTGATGGAGAGAATCTTCCGTAGTGTGTTCCTTCCGCTCCGAATTGGCTCGCCTCGACGCGACCATAGCGATGCCGCTGTTCAAATATGCCAATCATTGGAAGGAGAGCTGGCGCCAACCTGAGAAAGATCGAAGAATCGATACAGCGCCTCTCGCGAGAAACTCTGGAGGGCTCCCATCAGCGGATCCTTCCAGGCGACAGGGAATCATGGGATGGACGACTCGAAACGCGCGAACGTATACAACGTGGCAGCTCATCCGGTTGGCGTCCAGAAAACAGCCGATCGATTTCATTGGGATCCCGGGTGCGAGCTCTTCGAAGAGGGAAGCGATGAACACAACCCAGTCTGTAGCGTCGACATCGCAAGCTACGATCGAGCGTCGGCCGTGTATTCCCGAGGAGCAGTCGGACGCGGCCTTCCATGGGATGCTGCTCGGAGCCACGCGAACACATTCGGTGCATAGGAATCAAAGTATCTCGAGAAGAGCCCGTTTCCCTCTCCAGGGCGAACGAGAAGCGCGGATGTTGCAAGGTTGAACGTTGTCAGCGGAAGCAATGAGTCGATTATATCCGAATAACGGGAAGAGAACGCGCATCAGTCGGCGCGGGAAAGATCCCCTCAGGGGTTTGCCAATCTGGATCGGGTGGGCCCTCGAGCCAAATTAGACAGTTCGCCTCTGGAAGCGTTGCTGGTGATTTTTCTTCGTGGGAGAGAGACGAACAGCTTTCGATTGGTCGAGGGTCGCCACTCTACTGTACTCTTGCCCCTGTACGGGGTCTGGTGAGGATGTCAGCTACGTTTAATCAGCCTGATAGCTCCTTTCCCACCGATGTCACCCGGGAGACGTCTTCTCTCGATTTCTTTCAAGGTTGAGTGTTTTCAATCCTGCTTCTTGAAGCTACTTCCTTTGGATGGACAGAATTCAAAGCATTCTCAGAGTCTGGGCTATAAATTCATCCGAACTCTGAAAGAGACTCACAAGAACGCATCAGGTGTTCATGACTGGCCGGACGACGAGAGTTCGCGGCACTATTCAGAAGCTTCCCGAGCGATCCGCCGCGGGCAGCGAGAGTCTATTTCATACGGCTCTCGACATTTTTCACTGTGACAGCCCGAAGAAACTGATGGCTGGCTCGCGCTGCTGCCTCTCTTGTACAGGGTCTCTCGTGAATTATGACGCCCATGCGAGAGTGTTGAGCAAGCTCGACTGGAGCGGGCGCCGACTCGAGATTCGACGCAATTGAGGTTCCAATGAATGCTGGGAGCTGATTTTGTGACTTTAGGAGCAGCGCCGCCGCTAGACGAAAACAGTCTTCTGTCGCCGTCGATCCGGCGGTCGAACTTCAGCTGCTCTCGGAGGGAATTCTCCTCTCTATGAATAGCTTGGAAAAAAAAGTGTCAAAAGAGAGGACACAGCATTTCTTGTAGCGTCTGAGAAGATCTATCAGGGAAGGGTCTGCTCGAGTCCCATACACCTTAGCGAGATCTGATGAGAGCGCAAGGGGGGCAATGATTCCTATTCGACTTCCCGAAAGTCCTCCTCCTTTCTGGGCAGACTGCATGGAATGATTTCTTCAGGGCATCGTAAAGGTACAAACAGAAGAGTGCTTTCGTCCCGGCTCCCGCGAAGTTGGCTCTGCTGCTTCCAGCATTCTGGTTAACACGTGTAGTAAGGGCGTTCCTTTTCTTCCGCCATCAACTCCATTGTTTCCGGCGAGGATCAGTGCGTGAACTCTCGCTGTTGAGCTAATTCCTGTCGTCGTGCAGCGGAGAGACACACATCGAGGTTCGAAGAAAACGGATGATCGGAACAGCACCGTGACCACGGAACGGATGAGTTCCCAGTCAGACCTTTTTCCTGTTTTGCCTGAGACGAGCGTCACGTGATTCAGCGACTTCATTTTCCCATGACATCCGATCCGGAGCCACATTCTGTTCACGTACGCGATTCCATCCACGAATGCTCTCATGTTTACCACAAGTTCACTAATGAGCTGGCTCGAACACTGCAGACTATTCTCAGGCGAAATACAGCCGTCGCCAGATTTCGTGATGGGTGACATCTTCCACTGGAGTTCGCGGGTCACTTTTCGATCCGAATCTCGGGTATGCGGAGGGAAGATTCCCGGGTAGGAAACGGAGCGAACAAAACGTTGTCGGAGCGAATGCGTGTCATCGATCGCTTCTGCTTCTCATTCGCGGTCGACGACGATCCGAAAGCTCCAGTAGTGGGAGCAGATGTGTCTCTCTTTGTGAGAAGGCGGGCTCCGGAGTCAGTTCGGAACAGCACCAGACCAGGATATCACGGCGGGAACTGTTCGGAACCTCGTGTCAGAAGAAGAAGTCCGTCATCAGCGGTTCGGGATAACTGGCATCCCACTGCGGTTTCATAAACTCCGAACTCAGACTGAGACGCACCCGAAACCAGCCGATGCGGCTTTCATCTCGCAGAGCGACGAGTCGGAGAATCGGTGGGAAGACACCAGGGCCGGCCTGCGCGGAATGGCGCCCAGGGCGACAACTCTTGGAGCGCTCCCCAGAGGACACAGGATGTCCCGGCATCCCGAAACCCATAATTGTTTCCGGATCCTGAAGTTTGAGGGATGGTGAGAGTGAGGGGGCACGATTTCGCAGGATCGCCAGTCGACGGATACAGTGAATCCATGCGCATTCCCGATCCGTGAGGTTTCACGAATCAACGAAGAGGAAGTGATCCCCAGTTCGGAGTTCTGTAGCGCGCCTCCGCTCCCGAACGCGGAAGTCGCACGTGCGCGCGCTCCCCAGGATGGTTGACGTTTTGTCTCGAAGCAGAAGCGCACGGCTGAAACAATGATTTCAGTCCAGCAACGGGAGCCTATCATGGAGGGGATGTGACGAATCCGGATTGACACTCCTCGTGTTCCAGTTGTCGGAGGAACTGTGGTTGACATCATATGGAAAACCATGATCAAATATGCTTCATCACACACGACTAACACTCGGCTCCCAGACGTCAATGATGTGTGTGTGTGCGGGGTAAACTTCACTCAGCGAGTTCCCTGCCACCGACAAAGGCGCATCTGGGCTCGAGGCGTTCTCTGCGACCTCAGCTCCTCTGAGGCGGGCCCGAGAAATAATATGGTTCATCTCTGTTTCGGAAGTCAGTCGGGGAGAGGATGTATTGACGGCTAGGTGAGTTGTTCAGATGCTGTTATTCGGCCGGCGGCCTGGATCGGTCTTCCAGTCAAGCTCTCCGGTCCGGGCTCGAGCGGATCTTATCAGGTAGTCGACAGAAAGTACCCAATAGATTCGATTAACAGCGCGCTCCCTCCTGTCCGAGATAGCTTTTTCCGCGACGCTTTCAACTCCTCGCAGGCTCAGAAAGGCGTCACGCTCGATTCCCTGGATCGGGATTTGGTCTAACACATACTCCCAAGGTGAAGCATCCACAATGAATGTTCAGCGGATTCACACCTGTTCAGAGCGACACGCGAGCATCAGAATTTGTGGAGGCTCAGAGCTGTCAGTGACGAAAATCCCTTCACGAAGTCGGAAGGTTGAGCGAACTCAAGTCGCTCGGCTTGCGCGATCCTTTCGTGAAGAGCACTCGCGGGGCGATTATCTCGTCGGACTCGTTGAGTTAAAGAGTTAATCACAAGACGAAGACACTTAATTGATTCGGGACGGACGAAAAAGACGACCGCAGAAGGAGAATGTTAATCAATCCCCAGGAGTTCTGTCAATGTGTGCCCCGATGCTCCGACGCGCATTGCCTCTTTTACGATCGAGGAAACTCATTAGATATTTAATTTCAAAATTTGCATCCGATCCTGACGCTATTCGTCCCTGGGAAGGATGGAACCGGAAAAATGATTAGCACTTCCGACACTCATCGACCATACATGAATTGCTCCGGGGGAAGTCCTGTCATGCTGTCAACTCTCTCGAGTGGCAATACAATTTCGTTCTCGCAGCGCGGAGACAATTCTCAAGTGCTCCTGTGATGCCTGTAATAACACTCCAATCCACTCGATTGACGGGGATCCTCTTTCCCGAGATGCTCGAAACGTTTCCCATTCCTGCGACGTGAATTTTGCCCGCCGTTCCGGCCCTTAATGAAATCCTCTTCCGCTGACGAGGCGTCCCATGAACGAGATCATTAGGAGATATCCGCGGACGCAGGATTTATGTTCGGAAACTGGGAACACGATGCTGCTTATCGATCCGCGCTAGGTCAGTGGCGGAGAGTGTTTGTCGAGCGGACCGTCGATGATGTTCCGTTTCGTCCCGCATCAACAAAACACGGGAGAGAGCGAGCCCCATCCGAGTAGCTTTCTGTCGAACGGAGCGCCCGCCACCAGAGAATAATCGCGTCCGACCGATAGCAGGTGACACGTGCTCGGAAAACAGGCACCGCAGCCGCTTGTTGCACAGAGGACAAAGAGGACAACGGCAGGCTCTCGGGAGGCGCGCTCGATACAGGAGTAGAACTTTCCGGATTTCAAAGGCGAACGGCCAGCATCGCTGTCCCCCCGAGAAAATGCGGGGGGGGGGGCGCAGCCTCGTTCGCTGTTGATGCCCTATGAGTTCGTGAACTCGTCATCGGCAATAAGTCGAACGCTGAGGCCGAGTAGCGGAAATTGCGAGCCGAGAGTCATATCTCCCACTGGGAGAGCGATCCTGAATTTCGGTTCCAGATACACTGAATGAGTGGGCTCCGTGGTGCGCGAGCTTCTTCTGTATTCGGAACGCGGTCTTGTCGGCCCGGTTTGCCCGAGGCTCTCCCTCTGAAACTAACTAGCGTTTTCGGACTCTCTCCCTGTTTCGTTCCTTCGACGACTTAAGCGAACCCTGTCATTTTTCGGAAAGCGGCCGCCGCGCGTCTGAGTTTGAAAGGAACGGGGATCCGAGGGCGAACTTTTCGCTATTCTCCGTCGGGTCATGTCTGGTCGGCTGTCAGCTCGCGCTCGCCTTCTGCGGCTTCAAACATGTGAGCTAGCTTTGTAGCTTGCAAACTGGATCGCCCGTTGTTTCCCATTTAGAGAAACAATCACACAGAAAGCAAAACTGTGAGACGCGCGGATAAACGTGTACAACGCAAGTGTGATACTCAGCTGGCGGAAACCCACAGAACGGAATAGTTTTCGAGCTTTCACCAGCAGAAGCAAGCGACACAAAAGCGATCGCTCTCCTTTCATTTGTTTGACCTTGACGACAACGACGTCTACAATCAGTAGCAGCGGCTGCCGCCGCACTGGTGGTAGCGGGGTTCAACTTGACGCTGGAGGAAGCCCTGTGTTCGCTCGCAGTGAGCGGAATGCGCCGAGAGGCCATTGTTTCAATTCGGTGGTTTTTGGCGGCGCTCGAGCCAAAAGCACAGCGTGTTGATGTTCGCCAAGCTCCCACCAAAAGCGAGCAGTGTACTTGATGCGACCCGGATTTCGTCCCGACACGCTTAGCGGATATCTTTCGACCGACGGCGACTGTAAGTAACTTGCTCAACAACTCGCTCGTGCGCCGCGCAATCGACTCGTTCAAGTTGCGCTCAGAAGCACGACAAGCGATGGGATCTGAGACGAGTCTGACAGCGATGCTCTGGTAAGCACGTCGCGTTATCACCTGAACAGGGCAATCTGCTCCACGCCCCGAAATAATTGCCCCAAGAAGAATTGATAACGAAATCTCGAACCATCCGCTCTGGAACGCCCAAAACGCCGGAATCGACCGAGTATAAACAGCCGTGATCACTTAGAGCCTCAACGTAGCTCTCATCTTATTCGGAGTGAATGTGTTTGTAGGAGTTTATATAGTCCCTTTTAGATGCACTCGCGGGGAGGGCAGCATCAGCTCGATTGTTTTTCCGGATATCGCATTTCACGCATCGATCGATGTATTTCGATGCAGGCGCGAAAAATGTATGAGGCGTGATGAGGGATGCAATCAGACGAAAACTGAAAAATCCAATCCGATTGGTTCTCGGTAATTTGATTTCGAGTCACGATACAAAAAGTGGACCGTTCTCAGGGGCGCGATCTCCCGCTCTGGTCGGGATGAGGTCAGAGAGTTCCTGCTATCGATCTAGTAACGTCGCTTTTATGATTCGGGAACTCACCCAATGCTGCCGAACTCACCGAAGGTCACATTTGTTTGAAGAAGTCTGCGATCTTAGCGGAGAGAGAGTCATTTGAGTAGACGTCTTCCGCTGCTTTTTAGGCAACGCTTCAGTTCGCGTCCTGAGCTCATCACGAATTTTCTCGGCACAGAAGCGATTCGAAACTCGGGACGGAGTCGATTCCAGATCGGACGGACGGTTCAGTAAGAAAGCACCTTAAAATTGTTAACGGATCCTGCTGCTGCATGGAGTCAGAACGTCAGGCCGTGGGCGCCCTGCTGCGTGTCCGTCGGTTGGATGAATTCACGCTCGGATGCATTCGCTCACTTTTGACACGTGCAAAAACTGAGTTCGGAGTGCGAATTCCTTTCCATTGCGGGAGGAGGTTCCTTTCCAGGTCCGAGAGTTGTTTCCGCTTCTGCTGCCCGGAGCCAGATGACACGGAACTCGACGGATCTCGATTTACAGTGATGAACTTCATCGAATATCAGTGAACATGCGGGTGATGTCAAACAAACAGCCGATTGAAGTCATTGACTCGAACGGCCAGTGGACGACACCAACTTCTCCCGATCGTTAGCTGCTCGTCTGCACTGCTCAGCATTAGACTCTCTGAAGCCTCACTCGGGCAGAGCTTGCGGCTGAACACGAGGAGGAGTCGACTCGAGCGCCCTCTCGAGGATGCGGAGAACAGCGATTGAGGAAAAGGATCCATTTTTACTCCTGTCCACGTCGTCGGCCCGCGGAACCCTCGAACATCGGGCGGTGATCGGACGCATGTTGTTGCCGACCCATATCGATCTCAGCAACAACGAGTCGTTCGGTTCCTTTCCGGGCTTCGAGTCGGCCATCATGTGCCGAAAGCTCTCGCTGTCGACGACGGTATGCCGGGGAAATCGGTTCAGCTAGTTGTCGGGGGCAAAGCGAGACACAAGACGACGAATGGCCTCGGAGGTTGATCTCACGACTGATTTCCATGAGCCAGGGTGTGGCCCGTCGGCCAGCCCTACTTGGATCGTTGAGGATTTCATCTGTTCCGGAATGCGTCGAAAGGATTCGATAGAATTATTTTGAGCGCCACATCGGCTAACTGACAATCTGAACTACTTGGATTCGTTTTGACTTGTGAAAATTCTTGACAATCGCTGATGGAGTACGACTTCCGTAGTAGGAACAGTCGTCGAGCTGGTAACGGCGGCATTCCCCCTGGCCGATTAGTCCCGAGGGGAATTCGTAGCATTCCCCGACGAGATTTCCCGTCGAGTGCTTCTCCGAACGACATCTATTTGAGCGACTCCTCGGGAACGAATGCGGTGGGTTTGTCGGTATTCACGTTCAGTCAGAGTGAGTTTCCTGAGGGAACTCTGATTCACGGGTGCTTGACCGCTTACGATTGAATGTCCCGGATCGAGTCCCGAGTGTGCGGTTCGGAACAATTCCTTGATAGCGTTCAGACTCTCTTCGCTCCGTCGAACGCGGAGAGCACCTTTGGTCGAAATGTTCCTCTCGGTCTTGAATCACGTCGGCCTCCCCGAAATAGAATTCGTCGGAGAGCTCCCATGGCAAGCGCACGCCAGTCCCGAACGGTTGGAATTCCCACACAATATCCGGGGCTTGTTCGCCGATGCCATTCCCCGAAAGACAAGTACGAGAAGTGGACTCGACTCGCGAGCGGCCAAGCTTTTGGATGCGACCAGCAATCAGGGAAGTTGGGCAGATGGCGAGATTTCACGTCCGTTCGCCAAGGGGGCGCGCAACGTTCATTCTTTCCAAATGAAACTCCTGTGGTTCGCAGACGTGGTTCATGGTCTCCGAGTCAAGAACTCGTGTTCGTCTTCCGACCTCAAGGAGGCCGCAACGCCGCCGTTCGCTCTCGGGTCTCTTCGTGCGTTTTCCCCGCATTCCGATAGAGTACTTCAACTAACGTACGTCTCGAGGCCGGCACTCTGAATGCATCTTCCGATTCAGGAAGCGAGGAGGATTTGGAGAAGACAGACTGAGCACCAATGATTGCGCGACTGCCGCAAGAAGAACCTCCAGGAGACTGTGGATTCTCGATTCCAAACTCGTCACTCAACAACCCCGAGTTTGAAGTGAGGCCGCTCAACGGGAACAAGATCACCATAACGCTTCTCGGCCCCAATCGTTCCAGGTTTCCGCTCGAGGAAACAGGAGGGGACTGACTCTTTCCGGAAGCTTTCCATCCGAGTCCATCCGTGCTGTCTGAGTCTAGGTTCTCCTATTCCGAAATGCTGCAGCGAGAACGAGCCAGGCGAGAATCAAGCCGTCGACGACATGATCGGTGGGGAATCCACGAGCGGTCGGCTTCTTGACAAAATAAGGGGGGGAAGGAAGCATACGATCAGGAAAATTCGATACTTCCGCCGGCAAGCTATCGAAGAGCCTCCGAGCCGGGGGAAATCACAGAAAGACTCTAAGCGTCGGTCTCCTCCGACGGGGAGGATGGGCCCGACTGGAGTGGGTTTGCATTCCACCGTTTCGCAGTTTTCACCTTTGATCGCTTCGTCAGGTGCGTGGAGTGAGCTAATTTTAGTTTTCAGGAATGCGCTCAGCCCGCAGTATTATTCCGTTCTGTGATCTCCCGGCGGCGGCTGTTTCTCGATGCACGGAGTCGCCGACGACGATGAGGGAGTTGTTGTCATCCGAGCATCCCACGCAACACACTTCCATGCATACAAACGAAATCCTACTCGATGAGCGAAGTAACGGGGAACCGGAGACCTCCGTTGGAGCTGATGATCGGCTGTCGATATCATGATGAGAACCTTGGGAACCTGCGGTGCACTCACTCCATGCTGCGGTAGCCCTCCCGTTTTCCCTATCTACATACACAACAGGAGGACACTAGTTTCATATTACTCTCAGCTTGGAAGGAGGTCATCTCTCGGGCAAGTTGAGGCGTTCACGCAACGAATCATGCGATCCAAGCTGAATGCCTGCCTCGTCTCGCGAGTCTTCCCTCGCGGGGCAGACATCGATGAAAGTGAGCGACGCTGCAGCCGACGCAGTCGATCCTGTGAGTCGATCCGCTGATTTCCAACCCGAGCTATTTCGTGCGCGTTGTCGACGGACTGCGACTCGCCCTCAAACAGACCCTGGGCGAACTCTGGCCCCCTGTAAATAGAGCCGTGCGTGACGTTAACGTCTCGACGCTCGAAGATTGTCGGTGTCACGACGTCAATGGCAGGAATGACAGGCCGAGTCGGGTGGAACGCCGCGTCACGTAACCGGAGCAACGCTCATCTCAGCGCTTATGGTGAGGTTTTGAGAGGTTCCACGCGGGACGATACCGACCAGGGTCCTGGATCGGATACGATGCCAATCAGTGGGACAGAGCCGATCTGGCTATTACGTCGGAGCTCTCCGCTGACCGCGCGGGAGAGCACGCACTTTGAGAGAAGCCGGGACAAGTAGCACCGCTCCGGTTTTATGGATCTCTCTTTGGAGAGAACGCCGGTTTGCAGAGCCAGACTCGAGGGCTTTTGGCAGCTCGTCGACGCGTGACGACACTGGTTGCAGCGATGCCGCGCTCGGAGTGCCCCACGGTCGGAACGATCTAACCGGCTAGAGAACGATTTTCCTTCGTCTGATGAACTGCTTCGTCGAGGAGCCCTGCTGCGTTAGGCCCAAACCAATGAGCTGTTCATCTTTTGAAAGTGGGAAACCATCGCACGGGAAGGTCCTCTTGATTTCTGTCGGGCTCGTCGTCGTCCCAGTTTAGATTGTTCCAACGAGCGAGTTTGAGGCGATGACAGCGCCTGGACCTGCTTTTCCATCGAACGGAAATTCATATCCTTGGTAGTACCCCAGATAGACGATGAACTCCCAGAACGAATATGTTCGCCACCATGATTTCGCTCCCCACCTCCTTCCTCTGATCCCTTGCGATGCCAGATGGGAGAAAATCATGGAGACCACTTGTGCTCAGCTCACTGTGCTGCTACGTTTCGGACATGAAACTTTTCCGTCCAAGTCCCACCGTCACGGCTCCCTCGCCTTCGGAAACATATGGGTCCGATTCTCGCATCCAGAATTTATAGCTCAAATCTGTACTTGGGAGTTTTTCATGGGCGGAGCGAGTTCCTCGGGAAATGGTTTAAGATAGAGTGTCATGGCCGAAATCGTTCATCACAATAAGCAGGGCAAAATAAATCTCGATCGTTTCCTCATATCTAGCCCCATGACGACGAAAACTGAGTATGGGATAAACGATTCAATGACTTCGAGCTCGTTTCAATGAACATTCTCCCCTATGGGACAGGGAGGTCTGAATTCAATCGTTTCAAGACGGTGAATTACGTTTTCCATCGATTGGCAGAGCAGTCCTCCTCGGGACTCCGAGGCACGCGTCCCGTGCTTTGCGCTCAGGCGGGGACTCTTCCTTCGGAGCCTCGAATATTGAGCAACAGATGAACGCACATCGGTGCCAATGGTCACCTTCGAGCGGCTCCTCCCGGATAAATGAGACGCGTCGGATCGGGGCACAGCACTTCAATTCGCTCACTCATAGCTGTCTGGTCAGCCTCTAGCTTTAACGACGCGGACGATTCTCGATAACGTCTAGATGTTTATTGTCCGGCTGGAGATAGTTTACGACATCGTTCGAGCCAAAGCTTCTTGGCGCACAGAAATTCGATCTGTCCTGAAAATATCCCGCCATTTCAACGCCATTTGAATCGCTGAGATTGGGCAGAAGACTTGAAATCAGGAAATTCTGGTTCATATGGCGCGTTCCGATGCTTCCAGCTTTTCCGAACGATTGAGAGTGGATAAGAACAAGTTTCGGGGGAAGGGGGGGTGGGGGAAGATGAACTTTCCGGAACAGTTAACCTTATCATCTGCCACTACGAGTTATTGTTTCCTCACGCATCGACCATCTCGGTGGAATATTGGTTCGGAAAACGGAGGGAGATCGCTTTCACATGTTTTTCTTCTCCTGCTTGCTTTCTCTCCGTCGTGTACGCGAGAGCCGCGTTCGATGGCTTCCCAGAGTTTCATACTATTCTTTTCTGAAACAGCTTGCTCATACACCTCCGATCAAGATTCTCACTCCGGTAGGTGTAAGAATGTCGGGAGGCGTTGTGCGAGCTAGGGCGAGGAGTTCAACATCATGCCTAGGAGGCCTCCGCCTCTTGCCGCGGTTTCTGAGCCTTCCCTGGTGGCCGCTGTTGCGAAATCTACGGCTAGCTAGCCAGAAAGATCAAGGTGCTATGATAATGCCGCCTGGAGAAGTTCCGGCCCTGACGCGGAGTTCTCCAGCTCCAATCGAGAACCTCTAGATCAGCCGGACAAGCCTGATTCATTGTGCCCATAACAATATCATCTCTCAGAAGACCCGGGCAACTTGAAGAAAGAAGGCTCTCAAAGATGACGCGACTCCACGGTTCAACGACTGTATTCAACTACTAGTCGACATTCTTGGTCTCAGTTTTCCTGGATGTGTCAGCCCGCGCTGCTCCATCCCTCTCTCTCATGCCAGCGCGCAATACATTTGAATCGGACTCTAACACATCATATATTATTATAAACCCTGGGATTCCTTCGAGGAATCTCCCTTTTTTGACTCACACTCTAGCGCCACCTGGCGGCCTCCTCTGACGGTGACCAAGATCAGCGAGAGAGCCCTCTCACTGCGGCGCTTCCGAAAAACGTCATCCGTTTCGCCGCCTCGACGTCGAGCTCTTGAATTTCGATAAGGCGGTGCCTGTCCTGCTGGCTCGCTTGAGCTGAAGCTAATCGTTCGTCCGGGAAGCGCTTCCTGCACATCGCGTTCCAAGGAGCAGAGCCTCGAAAGCGGCCGCGATGAGCGAATTCACGTGCTTTGCAGCTCTGGTCTGAGTACTTACCCGGGTCCAACAGCTCGTCACTTGTGCGGATATATGTAGGAGAAGCTTCTGTATCGCTCCTCAAAGAATACGAGAAAGCTTGAATCACATCACCTAGCGTGAATCACACTCAATCGGGCGTTCATTTCGTGTGAGAACGGCAGAGAGTTTTCCTGGCTGGATTCGATTTCCTTTGACTGCACCTTCGGTTCGAGTCCCGTCCGACCTTGGCCGTTCGCCAACGACCAGCAAGGTTAATGTTTAGTATCGTTCTCGAGACACGGTTTTCGTGGAATTATTTTTTCACTGCTCAACTCTCGGAAGATTCCCTCAACTGAGAGTCAGAATCGGAGACGCAGCCACACGGGGACGCGCAGGGAGCGAAACATCTTCATTTTTCTCAGATCATGAATCTAGGGCGAAGAATTACGGACCCCGTATAACCTTGAGAAGTTCGGCCGGTTATTAGTTCGAGCTCTGGTAGCACCCAATCCTCACCTGTCGCTGGAAAACCGTGGATTTTTTTCTTGGACAAACATTGGTTTGCGAAGCAGCCTTACAGCAAATCTAACCAAACATGGATGAATCGACGCGACAGTCCTGGTATTCCACATCTAGGATAGGTTTCAGTATCAGGACAAGAGAACGAGTCTGACGAAAGGGCCATTCCCAGTTCCGGACACTCCGCGGGGCAGCAGAGCGAGTTTTCTACAAAAATTTTGAGCCGTGCTTCCGGTGTGAATTTGCGAACTCTCCATCCATTCGACGTTTTCCTGTGGTGGCAACAGTTGCGAATTCCAGTCACGGCCCGCGTTCGAGATTGACGAGGACGTTGCCTGATGACCTCCTGTTGAGGAAAGTCCACCAGCCAACAGAGCGTGAGATGTCGCGGAGGCGGCGAGGGCTCCCGAGTCTTTTCTCGAGCTCCGACACAAACTGATTTTGATAAGAACGGCGGACAGATGCTCAGTCGAGAATCCCTTGAGCGGTGGTCTACGTTTTGAATCTGTCAGGGAGCGGAAAGTTCGGCTCTCTCCAGCTATCAGCTGCAACCCTTGCTGTCGTATCCCTCCCAATCAGGCGACATCGTATCCTATACCTCCCACTAGCGACAGTTTCCGTCACAGTGTTGACATATCGAGTGGACCAGAACTCCACTGCAGCAGCAGAATCCGTTTACACAAGCCATTCTCGCCAATCTGCGCTAAACAAGCACTGCAGCGTGCTGCTGGGTCGCCCTCGCTCTCCTCTGAGATCGTCTGCTTCACACTGTAGTCTCATTCAGTGCCGCTCTGTAGGACGTTCGTAGAAACAGCGACGACAAAAATCATGGTACGTGAATCAATTCGAGGATTGATAAATATCGAGTGGCAGATCTGGCACTTAGAGCTCACTACCCCTGGGGTTATCCCTAGGTAGCTCCTCCCCAGACAGAAGGACTCTTTAAATGGGAAAACCCCAGGAACAGAATGATCGGAATGAATGTGAACTGGACGCACGAATGAGCCGAGAGCATTACTTCGGAAGTGTCTTCCGCGCGCTGCACGGATTCATCTTGAGGAGATTTTCCTAGCTCACTCGATACTCGTTCCGACCGGACGAGTGTCTCTCCGGTTCCGATTTCAAGCAACCGACGGAGTCACTGCTCGAAGTTCATCTGTAGTGACTCATTTGGAAACGATGACGACCCCATGAGAACCCTGCTCACTACCTGCTGGGAAGAGGGATGTTAGAAACAGTCAGCTCGCTGGAGCAACTGGAAACAGTCCCTGGAAAGTTCGACATCGATCGTGGCGACGGTGGTTGAAAGAGGTGAATCTCTATAGAAACAACTCGGTAGGAAGGGATGCTTGATTGAGCAGACCTAATTTTATGTCGGTAAAGATTCGAATGGACGGGATCTGTCTCGTTCGGCGAAGGAACCGCACAGCTCTCGCTTAAGAGGTCCCTCCTTATTCCCTGACGACTCTCCGATCTGACGGTGTCGTGAATACGTCACTTTTGTGTCGGATGAGTTCAGGCACGGGAGTTAAGAAGCATACGGTCCGCGGTGAACGGTACACGATTCGCGGCTTAGCTCAGATCAATCATTCCTTGTTTAGCACACAATTGCTTCTCCCAAGCCCGAAGTCGTCAGAAGAAGAGTTATTCTGAATCCCCGCGCTCTTCGTTCGTGACTGCGAGCGCTCCGTTGCGAGGAAGTTCCAAGTTTTCACGGGGAGTGGAACGAACAGCCGACTCTTTGATTGGAGCTTTCGGAGACGTCTGCGGGGAAAAACGTTGGCGACGGTTCAACGGTGTCTTAACTTTGGAAGCATTTGCACTCGCGCGGGCGACCTTTCTCTCCGTGAGGCCAGTCGACGAATATCTGGAGATCGAAATTCCGGATTCAATTCTCCTTGGAGTGACTCATAGACCCTTGAAGTCGAGGCCTCCTCCCTCGGGAACAGAAGGCTCAGTCGGTGCTTCGCGACGCGGGCCGGAGTGGACATCGAGTGTACATTGCTCCGAAGCGTCGGATGTCTCCAACGAATCGATTGACCAGTAGGGTGAGGATCGTTCATGATTGCGTGACGAAACAAGATTGACAGCGATCATGATAGCGAGACAACTACAAATCGAACATTCGTTCAATCTCTGGAGCGATAGATGCTCCGCTGGGCCGCGCGCAAGACATCTCACAGAGTGCGATTTCATCGACTCCTGAGGAGCAGTCGAGACGACTTGATCCGAGGATTTTCCTAATCAGAGCTTCTCGCGAGATTTACTTCACTCGCTCAATTAGTAGGCTGGGAGGATGGGCTCTAACTGGCAGAGTCGACTGCTGTCGAGGACCAGTACCTTGAGAGAAATTCTACTCTCGAAGTTCAGTCCAGCGGCAGGAACGAGCTCCAGAACCATTCTGTCCATTGGCACGACGAATCCTCGGAGCTCCCCCAGACGAAGATCACAGAGCGAATTCCAGTCATGTAATGGAACCTGATTGTCGAACGGAGAGATGTTCATATTCTCCACGTAGGTCAGCTCTTTCGCAGACGTGGCAGGTCGACATTGTCCCGGTTGTCGAGGGAACGGTGTCCCAAGTGCGGATGCAATTACAGATGGAGGTATCAGACGCGACAGATTGCTGCATCCGTTGAAATCGACCATGTTCGCAGAGGACGAGCCCACCCAATCATCTAGAATCTTGGTTTTTGCAGAGCAAAGACAATCCGGATTCGTCGAAACTCATTTTGGAATCAGTCTTCGTGCTCCATAGACATTCAGTTCGGTCCCCTACATACTACGCGCCAAATTTCGAGGGAATCCATCCGAAACTGTACCCTAGAGGAACGGGGTACTTGACGCGACAAGGAATCAACTTGTGCCGTAACGTGGGTAAGCTGACTTTCCATCCGGGTGACGCGAATCGCCGCTCGGAGATTCGTCGTCGAAAATGTTTTTGACGGAAAACAGCCAAAGTAGAGCCAACCTTTCAAGCGGAAATTTGGCGATCTTGGTATCCCGAACACATCAACGGATCGGATCATCGAACCGTATTCGTTCGATCGTCGGAGAGCCCCCGGTGCAATGAAACTGCAGCTGCTCTCCTTCACGCCCTGTTCAGCAGCGGCCCGGAAGGTCTGAATCCGGTGCCGATTTACACTCCCCCACCGGGCTATGACAAGTACGTTTCGTGTGCTGGATTCGACAAGGACATCAGCGTTCAGATGAAGAAACTCTACCAGGTTCGCGGACTTCCTCTGCATACTGATCTGTAACAAGCCTTGCCCTTCAACTGCATCCAATCAGATGAGATAATTCAAGAATTGCAGCCCCGAACACGTCGGAGCCGCTGCGGATCATTCGTTATACTCATTTTGAACCTGTTTGCTTCGTCAGGAGCCGGTCTTAGAAGAGAACTCGGCAGAGGCGAAAACCGCGGGAGAATTGAGCGAGTTCATCAAAATTTGCTTCGGAAACCCGGAAGCTTCCGAATACGATGCTTTCGTCTATGTTGATGGTGAGTTTCCCCCGCGTAACACGTGAACGAGGAGGTGGCAGCTGAGAGCAGACCTCCCCATGTATCTATCATAGGCATAGGTTCCTGGCATGTCGACCAACGATCGGTGCACATTCTCGAAATAAAGACAGGAACACAGCCCTCACTCGACTGGGTCGACTTCGAAGCCTCACCGTCGAGGCATACATATGACTCAGGGATCCTGAGAGCTCCTGCCGCCGTCATCCCGACTTCCGTGCCCGAATCAGAGAATTAGCTGAACTCGTGGCGGCGAGAAGTATCAAGAGAACGTCGGCCACGAATCGTCTGAACGTCGTCGCGGATAGATGATTCATGAGAGTCATTCCTTGGGAAAAGTCATCACTTGATCGTCGAGCTGCCGATTCATGGAAACGAATGCATCATTTCTCTTCGAGTTCGATAACAGTGCGAGGTAGACGTCTTTCAGGCTCTCCTCCAAAATTCGAAGAACACAGCTTCCTTTCTGAATGCGGAACCTCTCCCGATTCGGCGAGGAAGCTTTGTGAATGCCGTGCGATATGGATGCCTCTGCTTCTGACGAGTATGGAGCCCATCGGTGAGATTGTAAAATCGTGCATAGCATACGCGGGACGGCTCTTATTTCAAAATATGAGAAGTAGGATTTGATTCGACGCTTCGATTCGATGAAGCCCCTGCGACGCTTCGGAGAGAAAAACAACGAGTTCTGTGTCGCTGTGCTCGCGACGGCCGTGCGAACAACGCAACACGTTCCGGATTGCCAGAAGTCTTCCATGATCCTTGGGATTCCCCAAGAAATTGGCGTCTCTGAGCACGAGCTCTGTAAGTGGTTGATCAAAATCTAGGCCATAATTGTTCTCACGTGCCACGGTATTATTCAACGTAATATTCAAAACTCCACCCGTCGTGAAATTTTCACAACCACGACGCCAGATAGGTCCGCAAGGATGCCGCGTGAAGGGAGCGACCTGAGCTGAACAGAAAAATACGCCACTTCATAGAAGCCTAGTCGCCGCACACCATGTCGATAGCTGAGGACGCTCCAAAAGGAACAGCGCGGACAGTAGCTTGTCTGAGCCGCATGATATTTGCAGGATGGAATGCATCTGGGAATCGTCTTTGGATCATGCAGCCGGACCGTCCTCCGCGGAAAAGCTGAACTTTTTGTATCTTAGTCAATACATCACAGACTTGAACCATTATCAGACGGTGATTGGTCGCAAAGGAACTCGCTACATCCTTGACACTCCTCAGCGATCCTCGTATTCGATTGTGACCTTGGAAATCCTTTTGTTTTTCGGTTGAACCTCTCAGCCAGGCCTCAGAAGTGTCCCGAGATCACCCTTCGGTATTGCTTCAGTAACACTCCCTATCGCCTCGCAAATCCCATCGCGGGCAGTGGGCTTGGGTCTTAAGATGGTTCAGATTCAATTCTGATACAAATTAAAGCCTCTCTTCACTATATGAGAAATTTTTGTTGTCGGTCGGGAATCGAACCCGCGATTGCTAGCTTAGCGTTGCACCCAAGGCGTTCGTTTATGCCACACGGCCAACGAGCCGAACGACCTTCCCCGTCGGCCCCTTTGGTGTTTTCGTTATGAAGTTCCTCCTGCTGAAATGAGATTCTCTCAGCCCTTCCTCGGCCCTCCTGCGAAATGAAATATTGAGTTGCTTTCGGCGATTTCTGACTCGCCGAAGACTCTCTGACATGTGAACTGTGGGATCGTACCCTCAGCGTAGCGGAAACCCATTCCATCATCTTCTGCGGATGTTTTAGCGATAGAGAATGTCTGGCTCACAAATCTTTTGCATATTCCGTGCAGATATAGCAGCTGCTCCCCGACCGCAAGTTCTGCAGGTGCTGTTTCGTGTGATGGATTTCGATTGAAGTCCAAGGTTTTCATGTTTCCCCTTTCTTTACCCTCCATTACACCATGGCGCTTATTCTCGCCACCTGAGCGAGATTTGCCGAATGAGCTTCATTCCGGCCTGTAGGTTAAAAATGAAGCTGGAAGCTCTGAAGGGAATGAAAAAGGAAGACTCCGTCGTGGTGAACCAAACAGCAGGCCGTGCGCCCCCGAGTTCAAAAGTTCCGCTTTGCCTAAGATTAAAATCCGAGAAAGGAGTACCCTTGGATGCGACCTGTCATTGAGTTGATTGTCGGTGAAGCCTGATCTTGTCACCAAATGTCTTCGCGAAGACGTCGAGCATTCGGCAAAGTGGAATCCGCCAGGCGTTTTCGAGCAATTCCAAAGTTTGGTCCGATTATTCGCGAGTGGGAACATCATCTCCTCAGGACAACCTCTATCTACCTGCTTCGTCCTGCTCGGTTTCCCCGAACAAATGAACACATTTCAGCCCCGACGTCTACGACTCGTATGTTCACTGTAGTAAGATTCCACAACACTCTTTCAACGTGGGCCCACGTTCTACCGGCGAGGGCTCGCGTGTTTTGCCGGGCGCAACGAAACTGGAACGACCCAGATTTGTGCTTCGCGCCATCGCCCGGTAGCACATACATTCTCTCTGCCGCTGGTCGGTAATGGAATCGATGTGGAGATCAAGGCTACGGAGCCACTGGTTCAACTACTGAGCTTGACGCCGATTGTTTCCTCCTATTGCAGGAATAACCTCCAATATTTACGAAGGATTGCCGCTTCCCGATTTCTTCAAACGAAATGAAGCTGCCCTCACAACTTTTTATCATTTTGCATATCATACCGTGATCAATGAATTCGCTGCGTTCTACGGATGTCATCTACTTCAAGGCATGGCGCGCAGAATGAAACAAGTATTCGATGGTGAGTTTTCGTTCCGCAGTCAGTCCGAGTTGTCCTCGAAGAGAATCCATTTCAAGAGGAACGGCAGCGCCAATGAGCTCTTGAAGGAAAACCGCATTTCATGAATCACTTCCACAACGGGAAGCAACTGTTCCAGGTGATCTCGTTACGGGTAATAAATGGTGCGATTACTCGTTCCACGACTTCAATTTGTCTTCCGTTCTCCTGGCTCTCGATGCGGAGGTCCGGCAACCAAAGCCCAATTTCCTCGGAGCCATATTCTTCGAACTACTCAGGAATCCCGAAGACGGTGAGAAAGAAAGACACATGGGGGATGTTGCCGACCGTCTCCTCGGGAAAATCTCGTCCTCGCTTCCATCCGACAGCGACGAGTTTGTGTCCTCATTCCAGTTTCCATTCTAGGGTCACAGCTGATCGATATATATTATTGTTGTGGATTACGACCAGATGGGAGTTACGCCCAACGTGAGCCATTCAAAATGCGTTGGAACGACAATTCGCACCGAGCAACTTTCGACAAGCTTTACGATAAAATGTATAACAACGTTTATGTCTCCCTGATGGAATCATCAAAAACTGATAGATATACAGGCGACGACGCCATGGTTTAGCCGATGTACGTCTGATAGCGGCTGAAACTATAGTGTGATGGTACCTGAGGACGGTTATGATTGACGGTGTCCAGAGGAATAAAACTGTTTGAAACTTGGGATTTGCTTTTTTTTTGTCAGAGAGTTCGGTTGTGCGACATCGCTTCCAAGCGACGTTGGTCAGAGGAACATCGAAGCGCAATGGAGCGGATGAGGAATACGAGGAACGGTGGCTTCGGCAGTACCAACGCAGCCTATACTTGAGGGCAGCTGTTTCTCGTGTGACCAGGTCTTCCACATAGGCCGCATCTCCGAGAACTTGAGCCCCTTCCTCTCGCTGCTGGGCCTCCCCTTGGAACATTGACCGCTCCTCTCCGACCGGCTCCACCTCGAGAATTCGGCTCGCGCGACGCTTGCTGGCTGGAATGGAGAAGACGCTTTGGATTTTCGAAACTCGATGGTCTCCAAAACTTGGGCTCATCATTAAGAAAGCATCAAACATTGAATCGGCAGATCCGTGACCATGAGCACTCCGAAGCCGTTCGGGCCCGCTCTCACAGCCAGGGCGGCGTTCTCAATCAGGACTAGCCGGCAAGCCCTAATCAAGGGTTCCCTCCGCCGATTCTTCTCCGGCCCACCTCCGTCATTTCGTTCTATTTTCCCACAATTCAGCGGACGATCAAACCGGATCTCAGAGCGGTCATTGTCATTATTTTGTCAAGTGAATATGAGAGAGCTGCGCTGAGGGTAGATTCGAGAACTTCACCAATTTTTCTTCGAGGTCCTCCTAAAAATGGTGTCACATTCGACGCAGAAACGGAACCGGCCATTCAGCGGAAAACCGTTTCGAATCATATTTTGACCGTAGAAAATGTCGAACTATCATGTCCAGCTGGTTTCGAAGGCTTTCCTGATCCATGAATCTCCTCGTATTTCCCAGCATAACTCCGCAATGAATCCGAACTCGACGATTCCTCCTTGGGTGGGAACTTCTCAGGAAGTACAGGACGACGCGTATCTGGAGTTGTCAGGTCGACGCGAATATGTCTGTCATGCCCCGAAAATTAATCTCCTCCGCCGACAATTCCTCAAAATCCCCTTGAGCGCAAAGACGAGTCGTCGACGCTCGTCGGTTCAGCGGCATGGGTTTCACGGCCAGCGCTCCAGAATTCCAATCGAAGGAGTGCATCGGCTCCAAGTTTTCACGCTTTTCGACGGTGGAACCAACGAGTTTCATATTTCACTATTTCCTTGTGTTGTTTCGCGGTATCCGACGGATTCACGCGTCAGCGAGCGTCGACGCGTTCTCGGTTCTGAGGACCTGTGATCGGACGCGGAAAATCGGAGGAGGGCAGCAGAGGAGGGCGACCCGACAGCTTCATATAGCTCGCTCTATGAGCAGTGTCAACCAACGGGAGGATCGTCGATTTCGGGCTCGATCGGGACTTCCTGATGGAAACGCGAGGAAAACGAGATTCATAAAGCGCGGAGGCCTTCGAAATGATGAGCTCCCCGTTTTTGAGATGAGAAAATAATTCAAAACTGTTTCCCGGTGAATGACCGGGTTCCATCTTCGCGTCGATTGCGGCTACGCGACCTCAAGCTTGGCACAATGTGGCGTTTCCCTGATCGTTTGAGGGAGGGCCTCGGAGAAAAAACGGATGAGCTTCGTTACACTCTCCAGGAGATTCATCGCATGGACTTGAATTAGAAACGATTAACGATCGTCACGGAGATCTACCGATGACTTTTTGATTTCGGTCAAATCCAGATGAACTACGGAGTTGTGGCTGGAATAGAAACACGCTTGCAATATCTCTACTCAAACTGAACCCCTCGTGTAAACGTCGACAGAAGAGTTGCTCGACCACTCACTTGCTTCGGGCTGGAGGGTTTCCCATGATAACCCGGAGGTTGAAAACATTAATCGCGGTTTCGTTGCATGAAACACAGGCGTTGTATACCCTCGGGAGCAAGGTAAACTGCCTAGAAAGAAAACATGATTGAGCACCTTTCGTTATCCAATGGACCTCGTTCCTTTGTTCTCGAATGAACGCCACAGGGACCTCGTTCATCACCACGACGCGCCGCAGCTGACTGCCCGTTGACCGTTCATGTCTGCTCCCCCGCGAGTTCCCGGTTGACGGGCAGCGTTACGTCATCAATATCTCCACTAGAACAGTGGCACAGATGCATGTTCACTATGCCCAGCTCAGTGGCTCCGCACAGACTCCTTGACACGATCATCCTGGCTCTCGTGATGCATCGTATTAGGATTCGACGATGGATGTGGCTTCGAAATTTTTTTTCGCTTCGCCCTTCTGACTCTTTGACCGCAGCTTTTGAGAAATGGAACTATTGATGACGAATTCATTTGGAATTCAACTGATCGGAATGTTCCCGACTACATCGGTCCCAACTCGATGATCCACCTTGCCATGCTGTCGTGCCATTCCCTTCTTGGTTACTTGTGACAGAACGGGTGGAACATTGTGTGCCGCTCAACATGAGCCCCTCAAGCCATCCTTGACCGGCGTCATCGCAAAAGTATCGAGCGGTGCGAGCTCTTCCTCGTTGAAATGGATGTCTCTTGCGCTCGACCAAAAGCCTCTACGCTGTCGCAGTTCATTTCGTCTCGACCCGAGGCGGGAAGTTGGAGATACAGCGATCTTCGGTACTTGGAAATCTAGCACAGAATTCGCTTGTTGAAGAGCCGTCGCGCCCCCGAGAACAGGACGACCAAAAACAGGAAGCGAGAATCACCCTTCCTTAAGATGAAACGTCAGTTCGAATGTATCCACGCAAGACGGGCATCGTGTGCTGCTGACTTCGCAATTCTCGAGAGCGCTGCTGGGGAGCCACATCACAGCCTGGAAAGCGCGTAGCTTGAACTTTATTCCGTCTCAACCTGATGAATGTTCCCAAAAGGTTTGGTGAGTCGACAAACCTGACATCCTGACGAACAAGCGAGGAACCACTTGTCACCTGCACGATTTTTTCTGAGCGCCAACTTCCCTTCCCTACAAATCGGGCAAGGTCTCACATCGCGGACTGGCGCATCTGGGAGCATCTCTTCCGCGGGTTGCTGAAAGAATCCAACACAGCGGAATCGCAGCCTATCCGATCTGATGGCCTGAGGCTCAGGCTGACGGAAAGAATCATCTGCTCCTGTTTGCAGCCAAAAATAAGTTCTCAGATCTTAGAACTCGACCATTATCTCTTAGCAACAAGTGGGAGTCGTGATTCGAACCTGCAGGTACTTCCCCATCGCTTCACTGAGTTTGTTGAGCTGTTGTAATGTATTCAGGAAGGTACGGCGATATATTTGAATTTGGTTCTCGAGTACCTCACGATGGTCTTTTCGGCCCTCGCAGATATCCACCAGATCGTTTTCCAAAGCAGCCCGCAGATGGGGCTTGCTCATCTCGAAGCCCATGCTGTCGTAGCCCTCGACCAATCCCATCCCTATTTGACCCGGTATGAAGTGTATCTGGAGAGAAACGCAATTGAAGAATTACTGAGTCCGAGAAGAGACACGGACACAGACGCATTCCAGCGCTGAGTACAGCCAAGGCACGAACGGAGAAGAGTCAGCGAAACTCCAACAGCAAAGTTCCTAAGTCAGGACCCGCTCACACTTCAATGATGATCAAGGCTTGGACAACATGATTCTGTTCAAAAGGGATGGAGACGCCCTCATATCCCCGAAGGAGGAGAGACTGTGGAAGGTGAGAAGAGGATGGAGAGAGCGTTCTCTCCGCCGCACTCTCAACTAAACGAGTGGAGACAACGCCGGCTCCCAACAAACCTGATCAGCCATCCCGATATATTCCCTCTGCTTGACTTTGTCGATATGCTCTGCATGGGTAGCATCCGTGCCGATCCCGTGTTTCTCCATCAGGGCGATCAGGTCCGCTTCAGTGAGCAAGTGCGGGGCCGAAGTTGTTCCTTCTGTCATCTTGGATTTGAGGAATTTCAAGTTCAGCGTTAGATTCAGGAATTCGGACACACTTCACTAAAGTTCCATTCACCCGAAACTCACGACTATCTCCGAGGGAGTGAAAGCTCCTCCTTCTCGATAAACAGGTATTTCTTTCGACGACCATTTCTCGTAAGGATACACATCCAAGTAGTTCCTCTCAACGATCTGTAATCCGTTTAGGGAGAAGTGTTCCTCGTCCACGGAAGCCTTCACTTGCGTTTCGTGACCCTTCGCGTCTTGAGAAACGCAAGCCAAGAAGTGTCGAACGACCAGCTCGTAAACCTTGCCTTTGTTTTCCTGCGAGACAAAAGAAATGCGGCTCAGTTGACCCTCACTCCTTGCCGCAGTGAGAATGGACAGGCAGCCGAGCGATTTCGCTTTCAACCATTGGATCCAAAAAAAGTTTTACCTGCAAGTTCAGCTGTGCGAACTTCGTCGGATGAATAGGCGGATGAGCTTGGTCCGATTTGTTTCCGTTCCTCGGACGGGGCCCTCCCCATTCTGAAACTATTCTCTCAGCGAAACTCCCCCACTCCGGGCTTTGGCGTTGGGCTTCCACGAGGGGTAACAGCTGGATCTCAGGCGGAAATTTTGTCGTTTCGGTGCGGGGATAGCTGATCAAGCCTAGAACATTTTCCCGACTGATTCCTCTGCGACAGTTATCTCGTTTCACCTAGCTCGTTTCTAGGTGTCATTGCGTTATCGATATTATGTGCGTGTCGCTCGATTTCCATGCCGCCCTCCACAGATATTCTTCACAGGGAGCGATTCAAGATTACAAAGCGTATCTCTCCAATCACTTTGAGATGTTGCCTGGTCGGGAAAATTAACAGTGGATGCTACCCAGAAGACGCTCAGCGAGTTGATTGCGAACTATTCGCCGAGATATAGGATAAAATCGTCCTGACGATCGAAATATCTTCTCATGCCCTCGCTCGGAGATCGGCGCTCCAAGGAAGACAACTCGACCAGCAGGCACGGATGATATACAAGCTCATTGATCCTTTTTTTCTGACGGTGTGCATTAGCAGATAGCCGTTCAGCTTGAGATGAAGCCATAAAGATAAGCTCTCGCTTAAGCCACTTCCATGCCTCTAAGCATGCAGCTGATAAGCTCCCGGTTTTTGGCGAAAAGCTACGGTTGGTTCCCTGTGGGCGGTTCCATCGCAATTTCTCCATTCAACTGATCCATACGGTCTATGTTGACAGAAAGCTATGGGAAGATCTAGTACGCGAGGCAGAGCGAAATCCTCGACCTCCTCTTCATCTATTGGTTGACTCGCTGCTGAAATCGAGTTGCCCGTTCCATTATGCCTCGAGAATTGGCTTCCCGGCCCATTTCAGGTGGTTTACCTTCAGTGTACAACTTTTCGGCGTGAGTGAGAGCTTCTTTCGCTGTCATGCGCAGCTTACGAGAGGCCAACTTCTCCAAGCTAACTGTGTCCATCGGCTGTGGCCGAAACTTTGATTTGATTTTCGCTTCATTCGACGTGATTTTCATCGAGGGCCTCTGCAATAGAATCGATGAGAGTTGTCATCGCCCTCATTCAGGGTTCAGTGGGTGGGACACTGAGAAAACAGAAATTTCCGCCATTTCCGGCGACTTTCGGATCAACGTCTTCGGTGATGGAGCGACCACCAAGTTTGCCCTAGTCGAAGTACCCGAAACTGCGGATCGGGGTCTGACGCAAACGAGCGCATTCTTTCAAGACGACGCTTCAGATTCTTCCCTAACGTCGTGGCATCGGGCGACTCTCGAGGGAGACATAACCAGGATCGAGTCCTTGGCCTCTGTATCCCATAGATGCCATGACCGAATCGTACCAGCATAGCGTTCCAGGATGAACATGACTGAAGTCTGTAACTTTAACCATGCCGAATCAATGAGGAAAGTGATGGAAATGAGCTGCGGGAAAACCGCGACGCATGTCTACAGGGCAGGGGTCGTCAAACTCGCGTTCGCATGGAGGCACACTTGGGAAAAAAAACCTCAAAATTCATCCCTGGAGAATTCCCGGAGAAACACTAATTCGGCTGTTTCCAAGACAGGGCAACCTTATGATCGTGCCAATGTCGGATAAGTTTGACGCCTTGGATTTGATTGAGATGTTTTCTTCTACAATCACCCAACCATTGATCGCGGCAAACTCATTTTGATACACACAAGCCAAACCCGTCTAACGCGTTCCGATTTGGAGAGGCAATTCTGTCCGTGCACTCATCTTGGGCTCGGACGTGGGTCAGGATGAAGGCGGGACTCGCCGACTGAAGGTATCGATTTGTATGAATGAGCAATGGATGCGCTCCCGTCACCCGTCACTACATACCTCCAGGAGTCGTTCGTAGAGGATAAGAGTAATTGATTGATCAAAAAGCCGTCCACGTTTCCATATGAAGTCGGCTTGCAGTCCGTCCTTGATGTGCCTCAATTCAATTTTGAAGAATTTTTCGGCGCGAAATTCATTGATTTCCTTATACCTGCAGAGGGAAGTCGATTCGCGATATGGAGGCGTTGATACACTCTATCGTCAACTTATTGATGGATTTCTTGATTGGGAATTGATCCCGATTGATTGGATCGCTGGGGCAGAAGCGGCGCGATGCAATCAGTGAGTTAGCGGGGCTGCATAGGGAAAACGAATCTGCGGTCTGACGGCCGCACAAGAAGCTAGATCGACGGATCAGGCCGCGATTTTCATTTTCAGCGAGCTGCATCGCAGGAGTCTGAATCGGCCCAAGAATGACTGGGCATCCAGGATCTACCCTGCTCGTTTTCGCGGAGCCAACACGAAGCGTATCGAGCTCTCGCAACATGTAGGGTTGAAAATTCACATAGGAAGATTCATATAACCGGTTTTTCGAGAGCGAGCTTTCTTTCTCCCCGATGCGCCCTGCTTCTGGAACACATATGCAACTGAAGAATACTATGATAATCTACCGAACCAAGTTCAACGATTGGCCCACTGTACCCCGTTGTCCAAACGGTTATTCAGATACCATTCCAGAATGAGAGCTCCCGGTAGCGAACTATGTGGAAGCTAATCTTTCCAAGGCTCGGCCACGGCGAAGGATTTCATCCCATAAGCAAGCTGAGGGGCTCCATACCCGGAGAGATCCGATTCGTAGTGCGCCACGCTGCTGTTTCATTCGTTTCCCCGCTGCCCGGAGGTTCTTCTGTTCCAGCGAATCCCTCGAGTCATGGTCAAAACTCATTCTTCTCGTTGGTCGGGCTCGAGGGAGCTTCTTCCGGAAGCAGATGTACGCTCCGAGAGGCTTCAACCAGCTTCTTGAAAGCATAGAAATTCTCCTTCTTTCGATGTCAGGTCGAACACGGAATGCAATCGTGGGCGAACGAAAAAGCGTACTCGGCGTGTCATACTTTAGCCAGAGTACGAAATACGTAGTTGGGGCCAGGAACTATTGCCCCGGTCACCGCGTGAACGTTTCCATCGTTAATTCCGCCAGTTGAACACATCATACCGCGGACTCCCTTACCCTCTCCATGGCAGGAAGGTATCAGGTGACTGATAACGAATGCATAACTTGCGAAGGGGGCTAATGATCATTGCTAACGAGGTGTCGCCACAGCGGCGAGAGCGAGTTCCGCGTTAGAAATGCGGCGGTAGACAGCTCCGATCCAGATCCCTCTCGAATCCCGTGAGAAGGAACTCACGAATGAGTTCTCGACGGAGCCGATACGAAGAACACTCTCCTAACGCGGGACCCGGGTATGGTTGAAACGGATACCGCTGTTGTGTTCCGATACCCGGCATGATGGACCAGTCAGTGAATGTTTGAGTCTCTCATGGTTCGGATAGTTGTGAGCCGGAACACTTAACGAGTCGAATGAGTGGTCTGAACTGTCAAAAGTCGCCCTCATCGAACCGATGAAAGCACCGCCGCCCGGTCGCAACCACCGTGCCGGCTTGCTCTCTCCTCCGCCGAGTCGGCGGAGAACAACAGCGGCGGGGGCCCACCACTGATCGGTTTTTGGGGGGCGGGAGCAAGAACCAGATAACCGATCGCCGGACAGTCCCTTTCGATCTCCCTGAATTCATTCGCAGTGACAAGCGCCAAGTCTCGAGAAGTCGAAACGGACCCTGAACACCGACCGACGTTCCCGCTAAGCCGGGGAGAGGGCATTGAGAAGCAGAATATTTTCGAACGTCTCTATGAAACCATTCCGACAGCGGGAGGAGAGCGTTCGGGAATCGAGAAATGCGACGCGCGATAGTTCACGTTAACGATGGATGGTATACTAAGCGAGGTGCGGGACATCCTCAATGGCGTCATCGATCAGGTCACTCTAAAGGTGAGGTTTGTTCATTCATGTTTGGCGACAGAGACGACTCGCAGGGAACGGAACATGTTATTGAGTCTCATTCTTACCCAGAAGCATTAAATTCAAGAGTTCAGATTGGTTTCAACTACCTCCGGATCTCGAGACAAAATTCGAAGATAAACCCAGAATTAGGCTTATCCAGCTGCCGAGTGGAATTTTCGCGTTCGATCGGGAGGGTAAGATCTGGTCCTGCCGGGCAATGTCATTTCCTTTTCCTTGAGAACAGACATCATGCCGATTCCAATGACGGGTCTGGTCATTCCAGATATCCGTAGGATCCGAACCACTGAACGTGTCCTGGGAACGTTCTGTGGAACGGCCCAGAGCATGCCCTCTCATCTGAAACTGGCGCCTCCCCTGAAACTTTCAGCTGAGGAAGCGCGCCTCCTTATCACTAACGGGAGAGCTCGTCTGGTCTCTGTCTCCAAAGAGGAAGGAGTTCCACCTCTCGAGAAAATGAGAGCTCTCGAGGTTTTCCAAAGAAAACTTCTCGAGTTTTCGGTGAGTTGATTCCGTGAAGCCGTGCGTAGAGATGGCTACTCGGACGATAATATAGTCTCACTCTTCGCCCGTTTTGTCCTCAGAACCGGGAACGCTACAAGGTGAAGCTCGAATCCCTGTGCCTCGCGCGTCCGAACAGGTCGGCGAAAGAGTGTCTGCATCCTGACGCGGTTCCTTTCAACCCAACCGCCTACGCCCGAGAGAACCCGTGTACAGTGCAGTTGGTGGACAGTCCTTTCAAAGTTCTCGTAGAGGGCGCTCAGCTCACTCAAGCCAGTGATCCGATCTCCGAAATGAAATTCCAGGTTTTCGCCTATCTATGGCAGGGAGGGAATTTCGTCACTGGAGGCGCCAATTTTTCCGCGGATTTCCTTTTGTACGAGGGTGAGCAGCATATTGATTCGAAGATCATGCTCTCATGAAAGATTCCGCCTCGAACACTCCAATGGCAATTAATGTTATTCTCAAAATGCCTCAATTTCAAGGTGATCCATCACTGTACCACGCGTATGCGTGCGTCTACTGCTTGCCACAGGGTGCGAAGCTCTCGGCTCTCGACATAGTTCGATATTGTCGTATCGGTTCATCAGTGAAGAAGAACATCGTTATAGCCAGCGTTTCCGATGGACAAGTGAGCTGTGTCACCCTCAACTGGGAAGCATGAATCGTCGAGATTCCGGTTGGTTCATCGACAACTTGTACAAATTGTATATTCGGTTCAATTGACTTGATCAGAGGACCACTCGAAGAATGGATTGCTCTCAACAAATAAATGAGGTTTCCGCTAGAAATCCGCTGGGAAGATGGATTTTTATGGCATTCAGCTGGTAATGGGAGCGCGCGGGAGCTTTCAGTCGAAAATCAGAAAGTCTATATCACGAGCAGTGCTCTGACCGGAGCTTCTATCTATACTTTGGACAAACCTTTCCACAACGAAGCCCAATGTAGGAAATTGACAACTCCCATAACTCAATACGTTGGAACGCGTCGTTTGGAAACGTCTCCCCACTCGCATTGTTTGGAGCCGGGTGAATGCTGCGCCTGAAAAGGACAGCACGGCGGTCAGAGGTCATCGATTCTACTCAGGTTACTTCACGGTTCTCAACTCTGTGCCCTGGGCGATTATCCTGGATCATCTGGTCGCTGTGGAGAGTCGCCAAGAGCCTGAGATACCACCTCGCCAGGTGGTCTTGAGGCCAGATATCAGGAGAATCCCACCGATTCGAGACTCACCAATTCGCAGATCAAGTTGACTACGCACAAGAACCGCGAAATTGAGCAATTGGTTCGGTTCTTGGAGAGAATTTAGGGCACGCTCGACAGAGGATTTTGTGATTTCCGAGAATTTCGCCCTCCAGACTGAAAACGAAGACTCGATGAATCGGATGCGCCCAGAAGGAGATAACACGTTCACCATCATGGATGGTTTATCACTTACCTTTGACATTGGGCTCGACGTTCCTGCAGATGTCGATGATCTCGAAGCCAATTGCTTCACCCTCGCGGTCATTATCTGTCCATATGACCAAATGTTTGCACCTTCTTATTTCCCTCTCGAGAGTTCGTCGTATTTGCTCGGCTGAGTCAGTTTCGCATTTCTGTACGAGCGGGGCATCGAAAAGTACTAGTGGATCGATGCGGTTCCTTTTCGTGATGAAAAAACAAGTGAGCTGCATCGATCGAGTTTTGCTCTCAAAACTGCTCGAAATACTCCTGGGGAACGAGTAGAAACTCGAGAACGCCCAGAGAATCTCTAGGCTCCTTCCGCCCCCAGCTTCCGAACAAACGAACACTCGATGAGAGAACCTGACTACCCAGAATGAGGAAACGCATACCAGTCTTTGAAATCTTCGGGGAACGCGAAGTTCAGTATGTGTCCAGACGCGGATGTCATTCGAGTACAGACATTCTGCTCGGTTAGGAAACGCGGCAGTGTGAACTCATATATCTTGTTGAAACGGGACAGTCCTGCGCGCTCACGAGAAAAAAACATCAAATACTTCGATTCTCCCACTGCCGACGTACCAACTAGCTCAGCGAATACTGATCCCCCTTCAGCAAGCGAGCGGAAGCTAGAGCGTCATTTTATCTAATAAATAGCCTTTCTTTCGTCTGAGCCAAAAGTCAACCTGAGAACGTGGAGGCAATATTCAAATGGTATCAATGTTCATGGAAGATATTCTGGATAATGCTCTGAGAGGAGAAAAATCGTCAGCAACGTCATCGTGGACCATTTAGAATGGGACTTTTCCGAGAATCTGGCCCCTGTCCACGTCCCGCGCGCAGTGCGTGAGAGTAAGTTGTACGATAACAACTTACCCTCGACTGTGCGATAATTCCCGTTTGACAGAAGCGCTGATATGTTTTTCGCAGCGTCATTTTTCTCCGCCACATGTAAAACCTTCATCATGCAAGTTTTTGAGTTCGGCGGCTTGACCAGAATGGCTCCGCTCGAGTCATGGTGATCAGCTGTAGTTCGCGACGGTCGGCCCGTTGGCTTTTCGGGGAGTTTCGAGTGCAAACACACACCTCGCTCCGGGAACCGAAGGAACTAAGGAATCCTGTCCTTATAGGTATGGTAAAATCCTGGTTCGAGGAGAGAAATGAGCGCGAAAAACCTGCAATGGCACGTATAGGTTAAGCGCGTGATTCGGAAGCCGTTTCGCGCTCGAAATTAATCCGGTGGCACTCTAGCTGGTCGTCTGCTGCGGCTGTGAGACTTCACGCTACCGGGTCAGGCTCCAGTCACGAATGCCGTGATGCACCTTTTACGTCCAATCAACGCTCCGGTCGAATTTGCAGGAGGGAGCGGTGGGTTTTCGACTGCTTAGGTTCCTTGGGTTGTTTCTGCTGCGAGGAGATGATCTCTGTGCGCGAGTAGGCTATCGAAGTGGCGGGTTCCGGTCCCCGTATGTGTGATAACGGCTTCCTTCGATTCAATGCATCGGAATCCTCTATCGAGGGACTGGGGTCGGTGATTCCTAACGGAATTCGCTTTTGGGGGTCATAAATCTGAGAATTTGCCTTCGATTTCGAAAAATGAGGGAGCGTCAGAGAGCCGTTTCAGCTGTCTCATTCACTGGAATGAAACTTGATAATGAAGGCGATTGGAGCAGTCATAGATTGATCCAGAGTTGACATATGTTCATGTACAGATGCTCCAAGCTCCAAGCGACTACATTGTATCGTTTGTCCGTGTTTTCCATCGAACGTCGAGAAATGCATGACGAAGTGAGCCACAGCCTACCACGGCTGCCCGAGATATTATCTTTGAGGGACCTCCCGAAGGGATGACGGCATCAGTCTCTCGCAAAGCACACCTGAATTGTGTCCTCCTGAGAAATTGAGCCAAGTACCAGACGGAGCCTTCCGTAACTTGACGGCTCCTGATCAAATGGGAAATTATGGAGTTGTGTCTGCTGGTCGCGCGCCTGACGATCGACAGCAATTCAATGACTCGAAGTACCGCCTCAGTCTCAATGAGAAAATCCGTTGATCAAGGAGCCTTTGGGTTCACGCTGACGAAGAAGATCATCGAAGGGATAGGATCGCTGGAGCCTCTCCGTCTGCCGCTCTGGAGCATTCACTGTCGGAGAAGTTCGATTGAGCTCACGGAGCGGGAAGATATTCGTATGCATCAGCCGAAAATCGAGTTTTGAGAAGGCCTCTGATGAAGATGGCTCAGGAATAATGTCGTCCTGCCCATGTGCGGATGTTCTAGCAGCCACTGTGGGGAGCTGAATCAAATCGACAGTGAATCGTATATTTCGCACCATCGTCAGTTTAGATGACGCATTGCGGAAGTCTGCCTTGAGCACTCCGATCCTGAGTCTCTAGACTCACAAGCGGTTTCTACTATGAGGCGGTTGGTTCGACCAACACATCGATGAGTTGTCGGATCCTGCCGCGGCAATGAGACTCAATTTTCGCGGACGAGTTCAGCTCTCCGTGAAATGAACCATGGAGGGAATGACGTGCACAACTCCAGGATGGACCGACTTCATGTCTCCACCAAAATAAAACACGATGGGAAGCATGCACACATCGCCGGAAACGTTTGGATTCACTCAGCACGAGCTCATGTCAGTTGGAATGTTCAAATTGCTCCCGTCGACACGCCTGAATGCATGAAGCCTCAACAGAGAAAGGAGAAGCGAACTCGAAGTTTGTTTCCTCGAATTCAGAGAATAGTTTATTGTCGTCAATATATTTTCTCAAAAGACTGTCTGACCTAGTTTTGATTCTCAAACTGTAAGTAAAGTGCTCCTTCCTCTAAATACTCTGACTCTACCATTAATAGGAGACGTGTTCGTTTGTATATCACATCGTAACTAACGAGGAAATACTGAGAGAGAAAGAGAGAGATTTTAAAAAATCACCATAAATATTCTGAGTGAAGTGTGGCACATAACCTTAGGAAGTATCATCGGTATGTGTTTTGGTGAGCATTTTGAAGCAAGCTCGACACACAGTAACGCTACGCCCGCTCAAGTGTCCTGGTAACGCCAATTGACCGTCGAGGCATCGCGCGCAGTAGATACCCCCGCAGCTCCAGCAGTGGAACTTCCGAGAGGAGCAATCTACTGGTAACGCGCAAGGACACTGGACGGGTTCCCTGAGTGACGTCCATTTGACAGCAACAGATCCAATTTGATGTATGCTGTCGACGTTAAGACTAGTTTCGCTATCTGAAAGGAATGAGCGATAGGCGTTCAGACTGGCTCAATGCGAACAGAAAACACGAAATCGGAACAGGTTGGCTGATAACTCGAGGCAATGATAGAGCGCAGTGCTCCTTACCACAGTCACGATTCACGTTGTTACAGTAGGCAGTGTCCTCATCAGCTAAAGCCAACGGATGTTGCTGCTCGTCGCCATAGCAGCTGTTCTGGTTGGAGAAGTCTTCCTTGTTGTCGGCACTCTTAGCCATTGTGTCGTCTCGGATTATGATCCCAGATTTCCTTTGATTGACGTCGACAATATTGACAGTGGATTC
Organism: Phytoseiulus persimilis; assembly: GCA_037576195.1. Lineage (NCBI taxonomy): Eukaryota > Metazoa > Arthropoda > Arachnida > Mesostigmata > Phytoseiidae > Phytoseiulus > Phytoseiulus persimilis. Next base: position 27,718,275 of record CM075104.1, on the reverse strand, counting down.
ATAGCCGTCTTCAGCGGCCAGTTCATTCTTAAGCTGTTCGATCTGTTTCTTGAGGTACTCGGAATGTTCTCTCATGCTGACACTGTGATCCTTCATTGCGGACAATAGGTCACCAGTCGGTTCTCTTGGATGAACGCCAGCTTCGAATCTGTTGTACATCCCGCGCCAGTACCTCACCGCTTGAGAACTCAGGCACGGTTCCAGCACAGGAGAGTCGGCAGCCAGACCCGCGTACAGAGGATTCCGGAAACTACTGATATTGTTGGCCAGATAACCCCAGAGAGAATAAGTCGTGGACGACAGTTCCAGTTCCCGGCGGTCTTTCTCGCAGTTTCCCACAAAAGTTCCGAATTGCGCCGAATATGCATGATCATGAATTATGATTAGGAAGCGTTCATTGAATTCGAACTGGGAAGGGAATTGCTGCATTAGTTGCCACACTGCATCGATAAACTGGGTGAAAATGGGGGCGACTTCCTTCGAGTCGCTCTGGATGAATCCACATCGATCGATGAACTTGTGTCCGAAAGATAACCAATCTTTCTCAATCAACATCTGAAAGCCTTTGATGGTTCGATAATAAGGATCTAGTAGGAGTGAAGCTAAGGCGCAAGTCTGAGCGGTCCTATCCCAGCCGTCTGAACAATGGACTACGACGCTGATCCCGAACTGAATTTGTCTGAAAAAACAAGGTTCCAGAAAAGTTGGTGCGAGATCGGGCTGAATTATGCTGTTGAGGAAAAAACTGATCTCTACGAACTGATGGAATTTCCGCCCACCTCGATACGAAGTTAGCCGTCTCCAGTACTGCTCGAATGTGTTTCAGCCACCCCGAAGATTCCAATGTTGCCAGGAACGCGCCGTAATTTGTGGTGCGCATCTCAGCGGCGTCGAGTAATTTGCTCAGAGATGCTCTCATGACGTGAATGTTCTCGATGGCATAGAATTGAAACTTCGCGTTCTCGTAAAACAATTCGCTTTCGAATCCCTTTCCTGCCATTCGTTGTGCGAAAGCGTTGACCTGTCGAGAAGATCCGATGGAAGCTTGCCCTCCAGATTTAATACACTGGGGGTGATCCTCCCTTACCGGCACCAAGTCAACTTGCCTTTGGTCGAGTATCAACAATGTACAGGAAGTGCGCTTTTGGGCTAGGGTTGCTCTTCAGAATACAATCGAAGACCTGTTCGTCCTCAGGACTCCTCTTGCCCGAAAATCCGGCCAACGGTTGCGAACACCTGTAAAAGTCCGGATGAATGATGGAACGGACAGCCGATTCGAGCGACATGTACGTTTTTTTTTAGCATAATCTCACCGAGTGATCGCCGCTCCGTTGACTTTATTGAAATAAGTTAGGACGGGTAATCTTCCTTTGGAGCGGAACCTCGAGCATTCCACCAACTGCTGGTCTTTCGCGTTGGATGGTACGAATAACAAAGATGGATATGTGTCGCAAATCTGTCGGAGTATCCTCAGTAAGTATAATATTCATAGGGCGTTCAAGTTCCAGCACGTCTCAGCCGTGTCGTGACTCTTGAGTCCACATTTATCTCCGCTCAGAGTCATTTTCAAGCCTTGAACACACCTGGTAGTTGGCATTCACGTCGGATTTGCTCCAATATTTATTGGGAACGCCTTGACGAACGTATTCTTCTTCGAGCGAAAAAAAGTCCCATCCGTAAGTTTTGGGCAAGTCGCATGCCGTGTAGTGGAAGCAAAAAAGCTCTCGAACATGACCTGCGATTCAATGGGTATAAATTCAATCGTTATTATCAAGGATCGATTGGGGATCATGATCGGATTTCCTTGTCGTGGGTCTTCCGAGGGGCAAATCACTGATCTTCCACACTCACGACGACTCATGAGTTCACGTTCAACACACCTGGTTGAGAGAGTTGCAGGAGTGAAACATAGATATCATGACATTGCCTTTCGAATGGCACCAGGAAAGTTGCCGAGAGGAAGTTTTTGCATCGAATCACCAGAGGGCAACCGTTCGTTGTTAAAGCTTGTTTTTCTACCGTCTGGAACAAAATACTCTATTGAACTGACCGTGGCGATTGCTTGAAACACTGAATGGAGGAAGTGGCCTCACCTGAATGTGCATATGGAGCATCCATATTTCCCTCTTATTGTCGGAAAATATGAGGTGCGTCGTTGTCAGGAAAAGTGATCCAACAGAATGTTTCTTGTCATTGAACCGATCCAACATTCGAACATTTTCAATCTGAAATGGAAGTCGAGGGAATCAGCGGATACTGGTTTCCGAGATGCGGAAGATGTTTTCCAGCCAAACATGAGCATTCGGCAATCACGATCGAATCATAGATAGGGGGGAGCAAAATCTTTGGACCATCCGGAGCTCGCCACGATACTCTCGTAGGACACTACGTTGCAATCGGTGCCGACGTTCACTCCGAGTCGACGTACCCGGAAACTGCGATAAGCATCACGGCAGATGTCGAGAGCTAACGGAGAGCAACGAGCTCAGACACATTCCGCGCGCCCGCGAGGGGATCGCAGCGAAAATACATGGTGGCTGATGGTCTGACATTAAGACTGTAGTTGTCACTCTATCGGACAACCGACTCGTTCAGGCTACCGAAAATGGTCGCGATTCGAGCACAAGCAGAGGGGCTCTTCCGACTCTGTTTCTTCCTCGGTTGGAGAAAAAGCTGTCTCTTCATCGGAGTAGAGCAGGCGATAATGCGTGCATTTTGCGCTCAAGCATAATCTTGCGTAGTTTCGGAAGTTCTCTCGAATGCGTGTCATCTCTCCATGAACCAGTTTCATCAGGCGCGGTTAAAGCCAGTAGCTGCGATGAAATTGCGTATCGTTCCAAACGGGGGATCCCAACGCAGTTCCTCGAACTGCGACCGTACGATAACTCAATCGGTTGAGTTCAAAACAAGTGCCACCGACGACAACAACCACCCCTCATTTTCCACCGCACCATTCCTGACGTACTGTTTGACTTATTGACTCACTTTTGGTATTTTTATCATATTCATTTTGAACCTCCACGTCTTGACGCTTCGTTGGGGCCGTTGTGGGATGTGAGTTATGTACGGAGTGCTCCGTACCTTTATCCCGTATGCTCACTCGAACAGTCAACCTCACTCAAGCTGCGCTCACTTTACTCCCGGACGCGGCCATGACAGTTTGAAACGATGGATCTCGACACAGAGAAATCCGGAAGATGGTTGATTGAAACAAAGGAGAGCAGTTTTGGTTTCGCTCTAGAACTACCGAGTTTTGTTTATGATTCGGGACTTCCCCCATCGGGATCAATCAATTCGCAAGACAGTGTTATTCGAGCGTGGTCAAAACATTCGGAAGCGTTCCATGAACCGAGTTTCGCCGCAGGTAACGTCCAATGCGGCACCACGTGTTTGTCGTCTGCTTAGGTTGAAGCAGAGACGATGCACTTGTGCTGCTTTGTAGCAGCTACTTTGACAACTACTTGGCAAGCGATCATTTCGGAGCGCCTCGCGTTGTAACTGCTCCGGTCAGAACAATCGCAGTTAAAATGTCAGATTTTGCGAACAATTTGGAGGAGGACCCTGCAGCCGAGTTCCTAGCTAGAGAGCAAGCGGACCTCGCAGGGATTGTGGACGAAGACGTGACGGCAGCCATTCCTACCGAGCAGCTGCAGCAATCGAATGGTAGGGTGTATCCGTATGATTTATTGATTCTGTTTCATTCGAATGGGGGCATGGCCCGCTGATTTGGCTCTTCCCTTGCCCCCCCCCCCCGTGTGTTCCGAAGTTCTAAAAGCTCTGTGATTCATCTCTGTCGAATGGATCTCTCGTCAGTAAGATTCCTTGAAGCTCCTCAATTTTCCAGGTGATACAAGTAATGAAATACTTACAGAGGGTATGCAGATCCATCTATTCTTTCGAATGCCCCCGCGATCCCCACTCATTCTTGATCGTTTCAAGTGTCTTCATCGGTACTGGCTCCGGCCAACTGAATTTCGTTGCCCATCTTGACACATTGTTGTTTCTCGACAGGCCTGCCAGAAACCAACGGTGTCGCCACTCATCCGGCTGTTCCCCGTGAGGAACCTGAGAAAATTCGGAAATGGAGAGGGGAACAGAAGAAGATGATTGAGCAGAAGGGTATGTACCTCTCGATTTTTGTGGCGCTCTCATTCAGGTTTCACAATTGGCTCAGCGAATGAACGTTACATTTTGGCATGCTGAGTAAGAGATATGTACTTGCAGATGCTCAGGAAGAGATCCGAAAGAAAGAATTGCGAGAAGAAGCCCAGAAGGAACTCGATGAGTGGTATGTGAGGTACAGGGAGCAAATTGAGAAGGCCAAACAAACTAACAGGTGAGTAACATTGAAGATCCTCCGATGTTACGGATTAGAGCAAGTAAACAGATCCACTCGGGAATCCCCCATACTCCTCTATCAGGATTCTAGGAGCGATCGTTCCTAAGCCGATCTGATCGGAATTGAGTTGGAGACATAATGACGACTGAACACAAATAGTTCGAAGCCCCACGTCTCCGAATGGAGACCGCGTGAACCCAACAGATGGAATCATGCTCCCTGAGGATTATATGTATCCTCGATGCACTGAAGGAAGTGTTTTACAAAGAATCTCACTAACTAGAATCATTTCCCATCTATCGTGTTAGGGAGTTGTCCAAGTAAGTTCGAGGTTTGAAGCGATGTTCCAAAATTCCCTGTGCTGCACGAGCCCCAAATCATGGGAATGCGTTTGAGCAATCCAAGTGACTAAATATTGGACGAAGCTTTGAACCCCGAGATCAAGACAGGCAAAAGCCGACAGCTACCGCACGCGAACTCAGATAATTTCCGTTGCAGTCTTGGTTCAAGAAGAGAGAGTGTGCAAGTAATTATTTCGGCTGTCCTGCATGTCGTGTAGTGTGCCGATGATGGCATGGCATTCACTGAGTCCGATGCGTATTTTTCTGCTTGGAGCGATCATTGTGATTCGTGATAGCGAATGCCTTCCAACGTTTTTCCCTTATATGTGTAAGCTCATCGGGCCAGAGGATTGATTATACCCCATGATTTGAGCACTCCCTCATAGAAGACTGTCCCTGGAAACGTTTCATCGCCTACTCACCGAATAAGCCAAGTGGAAACCAATCGAGTATCCTGTCTCTCGTTCCAGAAATGCCGAGAAAGAGTACGTCGCTGAAAAGTCGTCCAAAGGAGAAGAGTGGGAAGGCATCGCTAAAATGTGCGACTTCAATCCGAAATCTGCCAGGCACACGAAGGATGTGTCACGAATGAAGTCCATGATTCTGCAGCTTAAACAAGCTCCACCCAACACCGCCTCTAAGGCATGAATACATCGGAGAGTAGCGAATATTGGGAAGTCTTCTGTATCCGAATCAGTCTGCGTTTATGCGTGTCAAGCCCTATACGGCGATAGAACACCATGAGACACTCATACGTCTTTTAGGACGGAGGAAGGAGATACCGACCGGATAATCCTGCTCTCGTTTACGACGCTTCTGAAATTGTGCAACATTGTCGATGTAGATGATACTGGATGAATAATTGATTGAAATAAAGAACTATGGACGAGCAGAGTCGGCCCAGTTTTTCTACCGATCCACGTATCTCGGGTGTACCAACTAACTCGCGAGGACACTGTCGGCACCCGCTGCCTACGCAGGCGTTACCCCCAGCGTGTCTCAGTACTTGCATCGTCACGCGGTGTTTCGATGGGAGTTCTCCGTTCGTCGAACTAGCGAATCAGACGTGACTTATCTGCGCGAAGGAAGCTTCCGAAGATTCGATGAATGACCATCCCGAAATTTGAGATTGCTTCGGTACTCATCGAACGCTCGGAACCCAGCGAGAATCTTACGATGTTATTGCGCCTGTGTGGATTCTGAACTCCGAAGAGGAAGAGACAGTAGGAGTGAAACCTCGGTACGGTCCCAACTGCTGTCAGCCAAAGTTAAGTCAGATGCTGGCCCGACACCATGTGGAGCAGGAAAACGAATAGATCTTTCGTTGACTCATATTTATTTTGATTTTTGACAAGTCATTTTCAAAGCCTACGGTAATACCTATGTACCTCATAGGCTCTACCATGAATGGGAATACACAATGAAGCTCACATTCCACAAAGATGTCATCTGATTCCCCGTCGCAACACGATTATAAACTGACGCACGGCGCACTCGATTATTCGTCCATCTACAACAGAGATTATCTACAACTATCGCTTTTCTTCTCCCATTTGCACACTGACACATCCTCACTCGTCGCCACACTTGTGTAGGTACGAACAAATCCTCCTTTTTCCTAAGTATGTCCCTATCTCTCTCCGTTGCAGTTCCAATCGGTTCAGAGCCAGCATTTACAATCGGTGTTGACTCATCAAAACCTGCTACTCTGGTTACGAGAGAAGTTTTTCTTCTCGAAACTTTTACTCTGAGATCTGTAGAGCCGGCACTCGTCGGTGTATCGTTCGTCGACCATCTTCATGTATTCCTGGGGAACACAGAGCTCCTTGTGAGAGTCGAAAAACTCCTTGTAGCCTCCTTTCAAAATGTACACTTCAGGGTAACTTAGTTTCGGATAGACGTTCGACTCGCGATCCTTCTCGCGAAGATATTGAGACATTTTGGGACCTCTTTCCGATGAGAACTCGCAATGGAATATGAGGATGTCTCGTTTGGTCCGAGACACTAACGGCTCGAGTTGGTTCTCGTCGTCGCTCGTTTGTTGCTCGTGATTGTTTTCGAGATATTCCTTGAAGATCTGCTCCTGAGTATACAGATTCTTTGCTCCTCTTATGTGACCGCCGTCGAACTCGTACGGCCACCGGCAGTCGATGATTTCGAAAGAGTTCACAACCTGGTCGAACTTGCCGTTCAATATATCGCACAGAGTTTGCACGGATATGGTGGGCAGTGCACAACGCTTATGCGCACCGATCGTCGGAAGAATTTCAACGATGCCTTTATCGATGACGTCTTCAGCTGCCTCGCGGTCTATGTGCGATTCACTGTAGAATTTGGGTATCTTGGGCATATTATTAGTACGTTCTGCCAGGCACAGCCGGGTGCGTTTGGTGCTGCGATCATCATCATCCGATCGTTTCGATTTGATGGGAGTTTCATTGTTGTGCCCACCAGCGTTGAACGATAAGTTGCGCCGTGCAGAAGGTCCGAGCCGTCGACTTGTGCAAAGATCCTTCATTGGAACGCTGATCGGCGCTGATAGCAGGGAGACCAGGGCCGCGTCAGCCGGTTCCCTGTTCTCCTTGTTGGCGTTCTCGTCTTCGAGACCAACTTCATCCAGAGCGAAGCCATCAGACGTCGAAGAGCAGTAGCCCTGGGAGGAGTTTTTCCGCAGGGGACTCCCTTCGGCAGTACCGTCGTTTCCAGTGCCTTGACTGCTATTGCTGATTGTGCTTCCGGTACCGCTACTGAGTTCGAGACTCGGGCGCTTGAAGAATCGGCGGTTCGTCGATGACGTGGATACCCGATTTATGAAGAACGGAGACTCATGGTTGATTGATTTGTTGACCTGCGCCATTATGACTCTCTTGTGAAGGTTGACAGTCAGGGGCGACGGCTCTGCTTCGCTTTCAGAGCTGCATTCCGAAGCAGGGGTGAAAGTCTTAAGACGAAAACTACCCGTGGTATCAGGAGTCGCGGCCGCAGCCGTTCTCAGCTTTGGCGGCATCTGTGGAGTGCCAACCCATGTCTCACCCAATGCCCGTAACGTTGTGAGGTTTCGCGAGAGGTCCGTTATGGGTGACACATTTTCTGGGGTCGGACACGCTAAATCTTCCATGTTTCCTAAGGTACCAAGCACTAGAATGGTTCTATGTTAATACAGAAATCTCGACTCTCTCGAGGACTCACACCTGCGACGACGTTCAATCGCGAACCCGATCCATCGCAGTCCGAGCGGTCGGCTTCAGAACAAGCAATTTGAAAACAGTGTTGAGAAACTTCGGTTCGTCGTTGGAGCGGATTCTAGCACAAATCGTCACCTCGCGGCTACCGCTGCTCCTACGAGGACTCTGTGCAGATAGCTGAACGTCTTCTGCTCGAAATTCACCATGAACGAATGGTTGTCTACTAAAAACGAAGCCGTTCTCTTCGCCGGCCTTCTCGCTCAGCAGCGGCATTGGCGACAGAAGCAGTTATGGCGCAGGCGCCAATCGGGAGGCGCGCTTTTCGAAAATCGTTGTAGCTGCCTCAAATTGAGCGCGCGAATTCCACGACAACTCCCAAACTCCGAGTAGGCATATTCGAACGGCGCGATTTTCCGAGGAGCCAACTCCAAACAAGGCAACACCTAGTCAAAACTTCGAGCGATTTATCCTTCACTGTTTCCGCCGGCTCGTTTCAGCCTAAAATTGATATCTCTCGCGGGAACCGCCCTCTCCCCGAGATCTCATCCGTTTGCCCTAGAAGAATGATGCGAACATGTGCATACGGAGAACGCAGAGCGCGATGGCTGTACTGTTCCCGAAATTTCCTGACAGTCTGATTGAGCCCAGACTGAGCGTCGCAGGAAAACTATCGAATAACCTCATCAGAGAACTTCCCGTAAGCGACGCTCCGCAGTGTTAGTGAAGAACAAACTGGAAACAACACTCGCGGTCCAACTCCGCATGGCATTTCGTGTGGCCAGCCAATCAGTGATCAGCATCATCAGGACAAGAGTAGTTGGAAGATGGAGCTTTTCGTTTTAGTAATAGGAGGGTAGATTCCTCGGGAGTACGCTCCTGGGTGATGGGATCCTGGAGACTTTCTTCGCTCTCCCGTACAAAAAATGAAACCTGACATGGGAAGACGATGGAGTTTTCGTTTCTGAAATTTCCAGCAGCATCGGTCATCGGATCGCTCGCCGGATACCCTCACCTCTCTTCTCTACTCCGAGGAAACCCTGCTAGTGGGCGGAAGACGCTCTGCGATCCTGCGAGCTGGAAAGCTCGCAGGTACAGTTCTCTCCGCTTCCTTGAGGAATCTACCCCAGGTAGTCGACTCCCTGAATCCACCTCACTTGGACCCTAGAAGTACGGTCAGATCCACCCCGGGATCACCTCTGTAAATCGGAGATCAGCCATCCACCCCCTGGGATCGATGTCCATCACTTGAAGAACCACTGGCTCGGAGGATCCATGAAGAGCAGGCTGAGAATTCGGCTCAGCTCTTCTGCCTCCAAAAAACAAAAAGAGATGGAGATGATCAATGATGGCTTCTCTGCGGGGACCTTCAGGCTCTTCGCTCCGATCAGAATACTATTCCCCGTAAATTTCACTCCCCCTTCTGCGAGACAACGGAGCGAAAGGGAAATATCGATCTGTCTATTCTCCTTCCGATGTCCATGACTGGTCCGGAGGGAACGTTCTCTTTGTCTCCGAAGCACACGCCCGCCTGCCAGCCGGACGGTTGAAGTGCTCCACGGACTGATCTGAGGAGTGCATCTTACCGAACCAGCCCTCACTCAGCCTCTACACGAGCATTTTCGATCACTTATCATCCGCACGGACAGGGCCATCCAACGCCGACGATCATGATCTTCTCTGGGACGTATGGAGCAGGGCTGCGGCACGCGGGGGTCGACAATTGTGGTATGACTCGGCTCGAGGTTGGAGTCCAAACGACGGCATTTGAAGTGCCTCGGCTTCAATGTGAACACGCCATTAGCACTAGTCGTCGAACCATTGTTTCGGGAGGGTTTCTTCTATGAAGCCAGAGGGGGGGGGGGGGGGCTGAGCGGGCTTTGTCCCCCCTCCCAGATGTTTTGGTTCGAACTATCTTAGTCGAGCTTTCGAAACGAAAACTGGATCCCAAGCCTTTCGAAATCAAGCACTACATAATATTACATGGTAGAGGCGACCAATGAAGACCATCCATGCTGGATTACGGAGGAACAAAAACCTCAACGCCTCGCTTCTGAGCTTCGAAGTCGAACATAAGTTTTCTTGTTGTCGTTGAAGGCGATCCTACCATTCTCATAGGACTCCATGGATAGAAAAATTCCATGGATTCTTCATGTATTGTTGGGGAGAAGATAGAGGAATGGTTTACTACGGGTGTGACAGAATTCTTGAGAGGTAGGCGGACGGAGGAAAATCTCAGCTGCCCACGGAAAATCCAGGCTACGCCACTGCCGCCTCCCCAGTAGGCGCTCCCTCCCGTCAGCTTGCCGGATTTCTGGATCAGATTTTGGAGCCAGAACGAAACTTCAACTTTCGGGAGCGTACGGCTCTCCTTCATCCGATCCAGCACCCTCTCCGCAACATCCTGGAAAGGGATCACGACGGGCTCGGACTCGCGATCGACGGCACTGCACTCGAAGTTACGCTCCGATAAGGACGAACTGCTTAGTCTGATCCACAAGCCACAAGTCCTTCCCGAAGCGGTTGAGCACAGCACCTCCATGAAACCGACAGCGTGTCGGACCATCTTGACAGATACCACAGCGGGAGCACGCACTCCAGAGGAATTCCAGTACAGGCGATAACAGCTCTGTCTTCTGGAAATATCTCCCACACGAGGCGATTCGCACACCTGTGCGGCGCTTCCTGAATCGCTGGATTAACCTCCAACGGACCACTCCCCAGGGACGTCCAGGAAAATCTTCACTGAGAGAAAGCCTGACAATATTCCGCAGCGGACGGTGTTCTGCAACTTTGAGACATTCCGAGAGATTCCGCATGCGGAGACGGTCGTTCTCGATCGATGGTATCGGGGCCAGTTGCTTCGCAGAACCTCAAAATTTTCCGATCTCCGTATCGGAATCTAGTTGTGAGGGCTACCCGGTACTTTTCCTGCTCCGCAGACCAAATACACTGCGATGCATGGAACTTTGTGCCAAACGGTTCAAGTCATGGAATCTCTCTGCAGACCCCGAACTCCTTCGCGAAATCGAGGTCTTTCACTTGGATATTTTAGATCTGTAATGCGGTTTTTCTCGACGACTCGATTCTTGAGGCGCTCCCCGAGCTCAGAGAATCCGCTGGCGCAGCTCATCAGAAAGCATGGCGACTCAATTGAGTTTCTGGTAGTTTGTCTACATAGATCCTCCAATCGTCACGCATGATCTTGCCCATCCCGTAGCGTGCCGTAACGGCACTGCCGTTGCTCGACGATGCCCGGGGTGGACTCTCTCAGTAGCGTGGTTACGAGAGGGCGGCACCAGGAGCGCCATTTCCGCTTCTCTCATCGAGAAGCTCCGATTCATCGGGAAAAAAAATCTGGACTTTCAGTGGAACTTCCCCGCTTGGAGCCAGTGTAAGCTATCGGAACAGTCAGAATGGTAAACCGAAGGAAAGTAATCCGTGTCGAATTCAGGACCTTGGAGCGAAAAATTCGAATCCGAAGGAATCGAGAATGTCAAGTCCCGTTCCAATCACGGAGAATTCGATGAAACTTGTGTGAGCACTTCCTCTCCTCAGCTGCAAGTCCTCGGATGTCAGGTGCAGTTCGCTCGATGCGCCGGATGGCTCGGTCCTACTCCACAGATGGCTCGATCTCTTACTCTTCGCGAAATGATTACAGATGATGAGTTCTAGTAGAAATACCGCTGCGAGCTCCTGGGATCGATGCATCAGGAAGACTACAAGATCTCTCGAACAGCTCAAATGCTCGAGCTTCGCGTTGCGCCTCTGCTAATCACATGCGCGTCTTCTAAAGAGTCCTCTCAAACCTCAGCTGCCTCCCGTAATTCGCGAATCCTTCTTAGGACTCATCGCTGAGCATTGAAGTCTCGCTGGCTCTCACCAAGGCTTGATTCACGGGGGAGGAGAAGTCGGCATTCCGGGTATTTGAGCCGGGATTCTGGGATTCCCGGTATGCACGTAGCTGACAGCACGCCGGACGGCTCGCATGGTGTATACCCTGGATGAGACAAATCGAGCCCGAAAAGCATGAAGCCGAAAGGCATGAACTTGAAGAGCGTGAAGCCGAAAACCCCCTCTCCCAACAGCGGAGCGGTCGATACTGGTTTAGCGGGGAGGAATTGCACCTTCGTTATGCTCAGCCTACCTACTTCTTCTGCCTCGCTTACGTCCTCGCCGTTCCGCATCTACGGTCCCTAGTTCGAACTGACCAAAGGTGTAGCTGCTACGGGAAGCAATCTGCTGAGCGCGAATCTTGAAGTTTCCGAGGTCAACTCGCTAGAGCTGATGAGGACTCCATCCAGCTCCAGCTCCAGCTCGAGTACTTTCCGCAGAATACGCTGTTACAACACCTTGTTCTTTCCCACCGAAAAGGGAAAACCGGCATGGAAACCCTCTTCCGCAGTCACAGTACATCCGCTGCCTGTTGAAGGCTCAGATGAACTCGACTGAACCGGAATCCGCGTTTGTCAGCTCCACTCGCAGTAGTACGATCAGTCCCTAGAGCATCTACAAAGATCGCCCGCACTCCGGCAGACGAGTCATACGTTCCTATTAAACACGGACGATCAGTTCCTATGGCGTCAATGATTTGACGATGATGAGATGGAGGCGCCCCTGACCCAGGACAACACTCGAACCCAGAATGAGCGCGCAGGGGCGCTTTGCGTGCCTAGAAGAATGACCCATTCCCGTAAATTGACACGCTGATGGAAAGCGCTCGTGCGAAATGTTCTAAATCAGAGAGCGAATCGGGAAAAAGGTTCTTTCATCGTTTCGCCGTGCTCTGGAGTAATACTGAGCCGTTGTCATCATTCCATCCGAGAACGTCTCCCAGTCGTTCCGAATGAGTCTCACAAAGGTACAGATCGACGAAACGATACAGAAATCCAATCCCGCCAAACCAGTCCCGAACACTCCGCCGTTGCGAGAGGAGGTTTCCGGCTTCATGCTTTTCGGGCTCGATTTTTCGGCTTCATGCGTTTCGGGTTCGAATTTTCGGCTTGTTGGACCCTAACCGCTCGCATGACGATGAGATGAGCCAGAGACGCGCTACGTGGAAATCGCTGGAGTTCATATCAGGGCGGTCGATTTTCTCGTTGATTTCATTGAAGCGGAAGGTGAAAATGCAGAGGAGCTGACCCAGTTGATCCTAAAAAGGATACAACATGTCTTCGAAAATTTCTTGGAGGCTGTTCAACACAGGGAAGAGATGCAATTGTCGGAAGGATTCCGCTTGAACTTCTGAGGCTCATAAAGAACCACAGGTTCGATACTTGGTAGCCCGCGTTTGGGTCCGTCACTCGCAATTTTTCTGACGGTGGCGATGAGCTCTGCTCGCACTGTGGGACGTGCTCCAAAATTTCACGCTTATTTCAAGCCCTATCTGCGCTCGAGTCAGTTGCGTTTGTCAAATAACGCGATAATCTAGAGAAGTTCCTAAAAATACACTATGAAGTCTGGAAACGTGGCGGAAATGAAATATGATGTTCTCAACATTCCGTAACAAAGTTCTGGCATCTTCCTCTCATATGCGGCTGCACGAGGTTACGCAGAATAGCTCTTCAAGTCTCTTGAGGGCAAGGAGACGGCACTCCGTCTAGCTACGCCCCTGGACTGTCGGATTGATGCCGCATGTTGGCTTGCGCGGCACCTCGCATTCCACATGACGTATGTCAACAATAAATGTAGAAGGGGAAGTTCGAATTCGGAGTCCAATTATTCTTCGATTCGTGCGGTGACTTCACTCCTCAGGGACCGTTAAAAATCATCGGTTGACACGATCATATCTGTGGAAAAATCACGGCAAGTTCTCTAGGGATCGTGCCAGAAAATTGAGGCGAGCCAGGGAGTTGATCGTGGAAGTTTCCACGCGCCCCATCGAGCCGAGAACGTGAATGCCGGAAGGTAGTCACCTGTTTTCAAAATACCACTAGCGAGGTTTTAGGGAATTCGGACTGGAAGTGTCTCGCTGGGCGGAATTCGTGAGGGCTTTCCACGATGATTTCTCTAATGTTGCATTCGGAGGGCCGTGATTGGCACGCGCATTCGCCCCGAAATTCTGTCGCCACCGGTTTGCGGTCCGGATGAGAAAGCAGCTCTCCAGCATCCCGATTCAGGCCTGATTTCAGCATTGCGAATTCCGTATAGCCGAGTCTGGGATCGTATCCACACTCGAACACGGCAGGGGCATCTCGATGCCCGGGGCGGACCGCGCCACCGCCCTTCCCCACGGTGCGCTTCTGCCTCAGTGCCACCGATTGGGGACAAGAATGAGATACGCTTCGGAATCTAATTATAAGAAACACAACCAGCGAACCGGGAATGTCTGTGCCCCACGTTTAGGAGCAGTGGCTTAGACCGAACTGGGTGGGGAACGGTTCCTCTTTGAGGCTCGACTCACGATGATAACCGAAGAGCTCATTCGCCGTTTCAAATTAAAGGGCTCGTTCGAAGACGAAGCTGATTCATTTTACCCCTGTCTTCCGTTCAGCAATGATTAGACTCGAATATATCTTATCGATGACCGGAGTCACAACGTCCGGACCTCCCTGTGCTGGAACTTGGCTGCGGTTCGATTCCATGAGGCCATCGTGCAACGCGATCAACGTGTCGACTTTGAGCCCCATACCTTGGGTGGTTCGTCGTGAGGATATCATTTGAAGAGACGAAAGTGTTTTGGCTGCGGATCTTCCCTCGACAGGGGGAATACCATTACTGAAGCTGCTTCTGAGATTTCTCGAAGATTTTCGAGCATCAGTCTCGCCGCTATTCTTCCTGTTATTTCCAGATTTGTCGGTTCGAAGTCTCCGCAGCTCAGGGATCGCTTGATGCAATACGGATTTCAAGACACAAATCGGAGCCTCCGACAAAGATCGAGCGCATGACTATCGAACCAGCATCGCAGCAGTGTTGAGTTCCCGATTAGATCGAGCCGGTTGCCGTTCCGTTTCCGAACGCGAGATTTTACTCGACGGGCCCTCTCGTCAAAGCACCGATAGACGAGAATCGCCACAACGGTGTCTCTCCAGCAAGGCCATCAGCGGGGAGATATGCTTCGTCCTCGATTCCTGATGGGCGTAAGAGCTCGGGGGCCTTGTTCCACTCCATGAACTTTCATTCATAACTAGTGATCTGCGCTTCACCCACATGAGGAACTCGAATCGTCTCATTGCCGAAAAGACACCACAAGGTCCCATCTGAGACTGGGTCATATCATGCGTTTCTAGCGCCGCACGATGCGCACCCCGCGGGCTGGATCCCCGTTGGACACTCCTGGTTAATCTGTTTACAGTGTGTTCTTTCAACAACACCATCGGGTCGTTGTACTCGATCTTTCCACTCTATCTTGCAAGCCTCTAAGCTCCTGTTCAGTGAGATACCACCCTGTATTTCTGAGAAAACGGCTTTCGCAACAGCAAATTCCATACATCAGGTTCCGTTTGGGAATCCTATCAATTACACTGAGCCTTGCATATACGGCATGATGTTAGGATCTGCGTGTTTGTTTTTCCTCGAACAGGATTGATCGGATCGATGTGGATTTGACGGCATTTCCGAGGGCGGCTAACAAGGGATGACATACGTTATACACCCCTCCCTCCTACCAACTAATTGCGTTTTTGCTTAGGAGAGATAGTCGTGCTCAGATATACCGGTCATCGCAACTGCCGGACTTTAATCGGATGGCAAAGTGAACGCGGCCCTCTGCCGTTCGGCGACGTTTGAAACGAGGCTGGCGTTCAGAGTGCTGCGCTCAGCTGCCCAGGAGGAGTATACCAAAAGACTGCAGAGACAAGCGTGCTCGCAGTCGGTGGGTTCAAGTGGCCACGGAGGTTAGCCTCGACCCTGTTGGAAATCCGCCGAGCCCACCTCGTCGCTCGCCACTGATGAGTATGGATTGACACCGGGGACGTAGAGAGTCAGCAGATCACAAAACAGCTGGAAAGAGATCGCGGGCAACAGCAGACTCGAATCGAGAGCGCTCGCTGCAACTTTCCCCCTCTCTAATTTATCGGGAGGCCGGGCTTCCCGTATCCTTCTTCTTGTGTCTTTCTCGGTGTTTTGTCGGCAATATCTAGGATTAACGAGCTTATCGCAGGCCCGGAACCAAGGTCTCGATTTAGTCCTGCCGAGTATGATTTCGGCGACTTCATAGAGCTGAATAACCTCGGTCATTTCCTCCTGCCGCTCTCGGGATCCCTGAAACTGGTTTGGAAGCTACGTTACACGCAATTCATGATTAAAGGTTGCCAGGTTATAGGGGCCCAAGAGAAGGGCCCAATCTTGCAGTGGATTTCACTTATTGTCAGAACCACGGTTCTCGCGGAAAACCGTCTCAGGCTCCATCTCTGTAATGTCGGTCCTTTAAATGTGTGCCCAGTTTCTTGGGAAATTCCGACAGACACTGAACAGCGTTGCGGAAAGTTCGGATCCTTGGGTGAATACCCCCGTATCGATCACTACCCTCGGGAAGTCCTGCGCGGGAACACATTGCAACGAATCCATGATTCTCAGGCGGATTTCGTCCCGCGTCTCTCCAAACCGCGTCGCTTTCCTTCTCCGCCAACCTTCCGATCTATTGGCCCGTTATGGGGACGACCGCTGGAAATCGGGGATCCACCAGCTCTCCCCGCCCCTGTGGCGTTCTCTGATACGATTCGCGGGACGCAAGTCTTATCTAGTCGGTGGTCAGATTTCTGGCCCGACACATACCTGACGGCTTCGAAATCTTCTTCTTGAGAGTGCAGTTCGACACCTAGAAGGCATCGCAAATCAGGGTTTGGCTCTCGGGAGAGGAGAATCTTCACCTCTCATAGGCTCCCCATCACCGATAGTTTACTCATCATTGCGCACTCATGCCCTGCCCGTTCGATCATTCCTTGCAGAAGTCAGGTCTTGGCTACCATGCTCAGGGAGAACTTGTCGGCTCGTTTGAATTGTGGGAGGAGAAGCAGGAGAGGAGCTTTCCTCATCCCTTCTGTGAGTTGTGTATTCGTGCGCTGCGATGGTTTGGTCATGCCATGGCTTCAGATGAACCGAGCTCCATGGACGTTGTACTGGAGCGCTGCAGGAGACCCGATGAAAGACTCAACCCACTGGAAACCGCTCATCCAGAACTCTCATTGGAATCGCATAGGTAGCGTTAGACAGGAACTGCATCCTCTGCCTACACTCTGCATCGTGAGATCGAAAAGAATAGGAGAGTCCATCGATGTGCCTTTTTCGCTCTCTTCCGGCAAAGATCACTATCATTATCGACTTCGTACGGAGTCGTCTGCGCTCGAGGATCACTTCGGCGGGCTTTCAGAGGGGTTCTTAGTCGCGTCCTACGACTCGTTCCGCAAGTACTCCTGGAACGAGAGTACCATCGATATACCTTCCTTCCCTCTCGACGAGGAGAGCAACTTCGCGGGTACAGGGAATACCATGGCTACCCAGCCCTAGGAATGTATCGCAGTCGTTTTCCGCGGCTCGTTCATTATGTGAACTCATGCTCAAGATACCGTTCCATCCATTCCATGATCAACGCCGGCCCGCCACCAATTAGTTCTCAAGAATTGCATGTGGTTGCGCACAGAGAAACCAGATGGCGTCCATTCCGGGCGCGACAGCAGCCGAACTGTCCGGCGAGCAACGCGCCGCCAGAGGAGAAATAACAACAAGCTGCCGCTGCTGCTGGGTGTTGTTGGTTCCATCGCCGCCGCTCGGAACTACATGAGGCGTCCATCATCATCGATATTCACTCAAAATCTCTGGATTTCAATCGGTTCCTAGTTCGATGGTGCGAGTGCTCGATACACTCCAAGCAAGTCAAGTGAATCGCTGTCGCTGCAACGATCATCACAAACAAATTGTTGGCGGGCGAAAACTCCTCTCTGGCGGATCGTTACCGCACATCCATCGTCTTCGCCGGTGAACTGCTTCTCTTCGAACCAAGCGCGTCGCTGTGTTACACCCTTGTTCTGGACGCGTCCGTCTCTCTCCGTTGCATTTTATTAATTTGTAGTTCTATTTGTTACGTTTTCGGTGCCAACAATTTGTTTGCCTCTGGAAAAGAATGCTCTTTTCACTCTAGAACTAATTGTTGAATATTAGCTGCGCTCTCTGAACTCAGTGCCTTCTCGTTCTCCGAGCGTTTCGGAACTTCACGCACCGACAGGGAAATCCTACCGCAGCCTTCGTTGAATCGAAGTCTACCTGAAACATACCGGTAAGTTGAACTGGAGCCTGAGGGCAGATCAGTTGCTCTCATGTGTTAACATCTCGACCCGAGCCTGAATAGCGTTTACTGTGCTTTCGGATCATTTCGGAACACGCCGCCGGGAATCCTGCCCTCCGCCGTTCGCACGTTAGCTGTTTCCTATGATACGGGAACGACGTGGTCGATAACCGTGGAGTTTGTTCATGAAATCGAACCTGTGGCTTCGAGGCGCCCTTCTCAACACGGCTCGGGCAGATCAGATATCTCTAAATGCTGGTTCACTCGCAGTAGGAAAGCGGCGGTTTTGGTAGCATGGCTCACATGCCATGAGCCATGGGTTTTAAGGTTACTCATTCTGTCTGCATTCCTTGGAAGCCTCGTTCATTCAGTGCTTGGCGAACTGATCTCAAGGGAAAACAGAGTGAAGCATCCAAATTCCTGTATGGACTCCGTCCTGTGGGACCCACGCCTCGCTCGTTGCTTCTTGGGGATTTTTAGATTCTTCCCTAGAGGTCCGACTTTTCTCCGAGGTTCAGAATCAAACTTCAAGCTACCATGAAGAGTCAGCCCGAATGCCACAGGCTCCCCGTCTAATAACCCAAGCCGGACGGCGGCTGCTGCTCTCGCGAACGAAACGAGAAAAAAGTTACAGAAGAATGTGCGCCATTTCCGAAGTTTCTGGTTGTTGGAGCACCCAATCCTTCTGAGGAGGGTGTGCGGGGAGAATAATTCGATGAACTGTGCGCGAAAGTCAAATGTCGCGTCATAGAGGCTATGATTGCAGGCGGACCGAGGCCGCATTGGTCATCCGGATCATAATGCCATGCTGAACAGCGTCAGTCCAAGAATCATTGAGAGCGGTATCGACTCCAACGCCGACCTCGTGCGAAACGAGGGAAGGAGCCGGAATCTCGCTTCTAGAGGAACGACTGAGAGATGGGAGGCAGGAAACACGATCCAGGCCTTATGAATGTTCTCACGGAATACGCTGCTCAGAGTTCGGGCTGGGGTCGTCTGGCCGGCCGGCCGGCCGACCGGCGGGCAAGGAGCCAGGCAGGCAGACTCGTTGTCTGGCTGGCAGGTTGGCAACGATGGGGAAAGAGACGCAGCTCCAATGAGGGAAAGAGACTCAGCGAGGGTAGTCGGTCGTTGACCCTACGTCGCACGGGAGCCGATGTTCGTTGGGAGAAGACGTCGCTCCCGCTCCGCGAGTCAAGACGCAGTAACCGCTGCACCGAGTCGGCACGACGTGAACACCTGCATTGCTGGCTTTTGACATTGACCGTTCACTGCTGCTGCCGCAGTAGCGCGAAATTCGATTGCTTGCCCGACCGGCGAACGTGCAGCAAGCCAGGCTTCCTGTGTGGTGGTGTTGTTGTTGAACGTGTTGTTATTATTGTTGTGGCGGTGGTCGCGGTGGTCATCTTTTCCGAGAGCAGTGACTGCTAGTCGCTAATTTCTCTAATTGTTGTTGCCACCCAAGCCGATGATAAACCCTCTCGTTGCTTCAGCCGACCGTCGTCACCGATACCATTGATATTGCTTCGCCGGCAGAGGAAACAGTTGCCGCCGCATTTGACACTTCTGTTGGAATACTCACTCACTTTATCCTCCACCGAGTGGGACAGGCTTCGAGCGACGCAGAGTTGAATTTAATGGTCTGACGTTTTGGATTCCTCGGAGCATTGTTGTTGCTGTTGTTGCTGCCACTGTTGTTGAAGTCGCTACTGCTGCCACCCCTTCACTGCCGACAACTAGAACACCGCTGCAAGGATCGTAGTGGGCAGAAAGAAACTTTAGCCGTACGAGCCGTAGAAGAGGTTCGCGATTGCTGTCAAACCAGCAACCGGTTGGCTTAAGTGCACGCGCTGTGCTTCAATCACTGAAATGAACGTAAACGAGTTTTGTGCTGCAGTTGTTGTGTGTCCCACCAACCGATCGATCGTCCCTTTGACAGTGCGTCAGTTCGTTTGAGCATCGATATTTTTTTCCCCGATGGGAAACTGTGAATTCCCAGAACAAGCACCAGCATCTCTCCCACGCGAACAGCTTGGTGAGTAGTTCTCTCTGCAACCTCAGCCGATGGTCATCGTTTTCTCACTAGCGAACGTAGGAGAGCTACGGGCGGCGGACGTTCATGCCTGAGTTCGCTTTACTCGCCTCGGAGCTAGACGAGCCAGAAATTCAGAGTCAGAGAAAAAGCGACACAAAGCCATACTATTACAACGTGACGCTGGTAGAATCCGAACGCAAAGGTCGTTAAACTTCAGAAGCGTGGCCAATGAACCATTCTGTTGCCTCCGCTGCTGCGGCCGCTGCCCTGCCGCCACCGCTTTTTCTGCTGCGGCGCTGGCAGTGATAGCTGGCAGACTTTCCGTTCCTCTTGAAGAACCAGCTCCTTCTGGATCGTCATCGTGGCCGAAGATGGTGCCGATGCAGCGGTGGCGGCCTCTGGAGCCGACGGGATGACTGACCCGCAAACAAAGGGACGATGAACTTCGGCTCCCCGGGCTGCAGAAAACGCGCGAAATGATAAAAAAAAAATACTGTCATGTTTTGTGGATGGATGGGTACTGATAGAGCGAGCGGTGCTGTTTCCATGCGACCGCATACGCAAACACGCAGTTAGCTCCAGGGAACGAAATTGGTGGGTGACGCCCGCCTGCCCACCCGCCAGCGCGCTTGCTCGGTCAGCTTGAGACCGGTTGAGGTTATTGCCTCCAGTGGAGAGGGTCCGATGTATGGGGTGAGCTCAGTTCTCCTCTCGGAGAAGGAGACGTGTGGGATGGGGGTGAAATGCTGCCGGTCCGGAGAAACCCGTCCCACCGCACTCCACTCGCGAAGTTATATATAGCAGTGTAAATGATGCTTCCGAGCGCCCTCTACCGAGGACGTTGCCCTCCATCCACCCCTGTCGAACCTGTTGAGCAACATGGGAATCCCCTCTCTTACCGCTTTGTTCCCTGTCGATCCTTCGAATGTCGAACTTCGCGCGAAATTTCCCAGGCTCATCGCATGACTGATTCGATGGTCCCCGGGCGGGGGAATCCGACCGCCTCTAAAGCTCGACTCATCAGTCGATTTCTCCCGGAAGTGACGTGCAGATGTCGTCCCGGCGTGCTCCTTCGAACAAGCGCGGGCCGTTGTGTCGCAGTGTCGTGAGGTGCAACAATCTCCGGGACGAAACGTCGAGATGAAGTTTATATACACAGATGCGAGAACGAGTTTCGCTCAACATTTCGATCTGTAACAGAAACGTATTATTCTTTCCTCCGAACAGAGTGAATCTCAAGAGGCCCGAATCTGCGAGACCTCGAAAAGACGTGACGAGAGTGCCACAATCAGACGCTGAACGGAAGCTCCACTTCGCCACGATGCCAGAACAGGAAGGGATCGATGTTTCTTTCCTTGAAACACTCAACTTCAACAGGAGCAGCCCTGCAGAGGTAGTTGAAGAAATGCTCGAAAAAGCGAACCTCGTATCTCCAGAAGCGAAGTCACGTAGGAAAGAGAATCACGCCCGATTCATTTGCTTGCAGGGTAAACTCTCTATCGATAGTCCGTCTCTGAGTTCACCGAATCTGAACTCGCCCTCGTCGTCCCTAACGGCCACTCCCACGTTCAACAACGGGGAGTCCATGAACGAAGGACTGACGATCTGCCCGAGCCGAGAGCAGCTGCTGCAGCAGCCTCCGCGTCAGACGCATCCTGTTGAGAGCAATCCGAACTTGACCAAATGCGGGCTCTGCCAGGACACTTTCACGATTCCGAAAGTGTTGACCTGTTTGCACACTTTCTGTCAGCCATGCTTGGAGAAGGTGAGTCTCTGGTGAAGTCTCGTCCGCGATCCACTGAGTTGCGAGCTGTCGGACGACGCGAATCGGACCCGAGAATGAACTAAAACGCGTTGATCGTTTGTTGCAGGTGCAAGATTCGAATGACGAAGTCAAATGTCCTCAGTGCGGGAGTGACACCCATTTGCCGCCCTCAGGGATCGCAGGCCTGCTGAGTGACTACGCCGTTTCGAATATGCTCGAAAACGCTGCCATGGACAGTGAATCTCATTCGTGCACATCGTGCAGGAGCCGCGAGTCCGCTGCGGTGGCGCGTTGTTTCGACTGCGCCAACTTCCTGTGCCCCAACTGTGTCATGGCGCACCAATTCATGCATTGTTTCGAAGGTCATCGAGTGAGCACGTTGTGCGAGCTCCGGAACTCCAAAGACGGTTCCAGTGCCGCGGCTGCTGCGAACGGAGTGGGCCTGGACGGAGGGGGTGGAGAGAAGCCCGTTTTCTGCACACGCCACAAGAACGAAGTCCTCACTCTGTTCTGCCACACGTGCAACCTACCGGTTTGCACCGAGTGCACCCATCTCGACCATCCGAAAGGCTTGCATGACTACGATCCGCTGAGTGACGTTGCGCACAAACATGTCGAGAGCCTCGGACATCTGATCGATAAAGGTCGTCTCAGAAGTCGCGAACTTCAGAGCTCGTTGAAAGCGGTCGAACAAACTCAGGAGAAGCTCCGAATGGCCTACCATAAAGCTCAGGACGAAGTAGGAGCGACTTTCCATTTCTATAAATCGTTGCTCGATGAAAGGCGCGGTGAAACGCTCAAAGATCTCGAAAGTATATACGAAAGCAATGTCATGAATATTGGCGCCCTACAGAAGAACGTGCAGAGCGCCATCGAAAAAATCAACCGTGTATCGGACTTCGTAGAGCGGCTGACGAAGTTTTCCTCGAGCACTGAGGTCATGCTTTTCAAGCAGTTGCTCGACTCCAAATTCCAAGCCATCCTATCGTATCGTCCGGATGTCAACAGCATCGACAACGTCGACTTCGAGTTCGCCTCGAACTATCAAGCTATTCAAGCTGCGGTCCGAGTCACATTCGGCTACATTAAACAAGGTGACGCCATAAACAGCCAGGCGAACTTGGGGTCAGCTGTTTCGAACGTTGCAGAAAACGGACTCGCGGTCGAGGGCTCCGTTACAGCAATCACGACGTCGTCGTCCGCGTCGTCCTCCTCAACTCCGACGCTGACGAAGACTATCGCTCCAATCGGACGACCCAGCGGCGGCGTCATCGGTGCCGAACGGCTCATGAACAACAACAACTTGAACAACAATAGCAACAACATGAACAACAGCCTAGGCCTATCGTCGCCGTCAACGCCGACAATAACGAACCACCAAAATCATCTGACTTCGTCGGACTCCATGTTCAGCTGCGCAAACTCGAACAATTTGAACACGCTCAGCTCTATGTGTTTGACGAACTCGTACAGCAACACTCTATCGTCGTCGTCGTCGTCTATCACGGGTCCTAATTCAACCATTTTCGATTCTAACACCTTGACGAAGCGCCTTTCATCCGCGAGCAGCCTGGGGCCTTTCTCAACTTCACTCGATCTCAACCCCTACGAGAAATGGTCGACGGGAGGCTGCGGCGATATTTTCAATTCCTCCCTCCTGGCGTCTGGAGGTGGGAACACTGTTTCTCCGGTGAACGAATACCCACTCACACCGGATTCGGTTGGACTGAATTCTGTGGTGGGAGGACTGACATCTTCCAATGCGATTGGTAGCAACGCGGTCGACTTGACTTCGAAGTTCGTCCAAGCTCCAGCCTATCCTCTGAAATCTCAATTGAAGCGTCAGAAAATGATCTACCACTGTAAATTCGGCGAGTTCGGTGTCATGGAGGGACAATTCACAGAACCTTCAGGGGTGGCGGTCAACGCTCAGAACGACATCATAGTGGCCGACACGAACAACCACAGAATCCAGATTTTCAATAAGGAGGGTCATTTCAAGTTCCAATTCGGAGAGTGTGGCAAGCGAGACGGTCAGCTTCTCTACCCGAACCGAGTATCCGTTGTGAAGACCTCGGGGGACATCATTGTCACGGAACGCAGTCCAACTCACCAAATCCAAGTCTATAATCAATACGGACAATTCGTGCGTAAATTCGGGGCCAACATCCTGCAACACCCACGAGGTATGTCCCACGAGTCTGATCGTGCTCGAGTCCTCCAAAATCATTCGCTGATGCATAGAACGACACACAGATCCGACACACCTCGTTCCCGAGAGGCTGACCAATGTTTCAGAGTTTCTCAACGGCGATCAATTCTCTTACAGGGATAACTGTGGACAACAAGGGTCGCATCATTGTGGTGGAGTGCAAAGTGATGCGAGTGCTGATTTTCGATCAAAACGGTAACGTTCTGCAAAAATTCGGTTGCTCGAAACATCTCGAGTTTCCGAACGGCGTCGTCGTGAATGACAAACAAGAAATTTTCATCTCGGACAACCGCGCCCATTGTGTTAAAGTGTTCAACTACGAAGGCGTGTTCCTCCGCAAGATTGGAGGAGAAGGCATAACCAACTATCCCATTGGTAAGTGAGGGGCTATATATCTCCTTTCTGATCTATAGGGACTGACGGCGATTCGCTGGAGATAGATATCGAACTGTCTATTCGGCATGCTTCCGCTCTGATATGCATTTGTTCAATCGGAACTGACCATCAAAAACCTTAATTGCTCTACTCGTGACTTACACGAATTCTCCCCTTTCTGTCTCGTCTAGGCGTCTGTATCAACCAACAGGGTGAAATATTAGTTGCGGACAATCACAACAACTTCAACATAACCATCTTCACGCAAGATGGCCAGCTCGTTAATGCTCTTGAATCGAAGGTAAAGCACGCGCAGTGCTTCGATGTCGCGCTCATGAACGACGGCAGCGTCGTTCTCGCATCAAAAGACTATCGTCTGTATATCTATCGCTACCTCCAGGTGTATCTTGTCTAAGTAGATGATAGAGATTTGCGCCTCAACGAAATATCATAGACTGAAGACGGAATCGAGCGAACGCCAGATAGACAGAAGACGGACGAGCGATTTTGTACGTCGGTCGTTTTCTCTGTGTGTCCATTTATTCGCTTGTCTGGTAGTCTCTCTGTCTAGCTATATTACTAGTTTGTCTCAATCTTTTTGCACTAGAAAATTCACCAGTATATATCACTGTAGTACATACAAGTATCTGTGGTCGTCGCGGTCCTCACGTGGACTCGGAATTAATTCATCGTCCCTCGGAATTATGCCTGACCGATGGCTTCCTCCGAGCAATTCTCGACGTCCCCCGTTCGAATTGAGACTCAGCCGAACAGACTGCTCGAAGGAGCAATGCGATGCATCTCGTACACGCAACGTACATTGAGAGCTATTTTTTTCCATATCCCGGAATGTTTCCACTCGTATCATCCCCAACTATATGACTTTCACAAGGAGCAATAGGGCGAGGACGATTGGCGAAACGACCACAATCCCTGAAACAATGATGATCAAGCCTCTTCACAAGTTCAGCTCGATCAAACCTACGGGTCGTCGCTTGTCGTCGTCTCACCAGATCTCCGCTCGGATACATCTTCATGCCCTCGGCTCTACTCTGACGGAAGCAAGACGATGACGATCCCTGCTAACGCCCTCGCAGCGTCGATCTTGACCACTCGAATCTGATCCCAGTGAATGGTTTTATTCCTTTGTGGGCAAGTGGAATACGAGAATTCTTTTTCATGCCAAGAGTGACCAGATTTCGAAAACAAACACATCCTGCATAAACGATTGCCGATGAGTAGTGTTTATGGGCGTTGAAGTAGGAGGGTACACGTTGTTGACGAACGGAATGGTTCCTA
Organism: Phytoseiulus persimilis; assembly: GCA_037576195.1. NCBI lineage: Eukaryota > Metazoa > Arthropoda > Arachnida > Mesostigmata > Phytoseiidae > Phytoseiulus > Phytoseiulus persimilis. Next base: position 27,692,505 of record CM075104.1, on the reverse strand, counting down.
GAAGTTAAGTTGAGTTTTCTTCTTCCCACTTGGCTGATTCTACGATCCAATGAAAATTGCATCGGTGCCTTTGGCCAAGCGGACCTTTTGACTTTGTAAATCATTGGTTCGCCGAAATTATTCTACTCGTCAGTGTGTCGATCTGTTTGTCTGCATGTATGCTCGGGCTAAGTAGTTATTTGCTCGGTCAGTATTTCCAATGATCTTCTTCTCTTTACCTCCCAGTCTCATGTGCAGATCTTAATCGACCAGATAACCCCTGGTGCTGCTATTTGTTGTTCCGAAAATCACGTTGTTGAATGATCTTTGCACAAAAAGTGTGTACGACGGAAAAGGATACGTCCGCTCACTCCGCGATCTGAAGCATTCCTCAAAGAACTGCCAATCTCAGCAGTAGCTCAAATTCAACGGCGTCGAGGAATATAGATATTATGGTGTGCTCTGCTGATGTGGCTGGATTTTTGAAAGGTTCTCACCGCAAACATCGCTGTGGCTGCTTTGACTGTTGACCGAGCTCTAATTCGAGGAAGGAGCACGGCCCCACCGACACGACTCCTTCAAATGATCCATTCTCCGAGTGACTGGGGTAGCCGTTGAGGGCTGTGAATCCGAGTTGTTCAGAGCTATGGGACTGCTGCGTTGGAGTTTTGTTTCGGAAGCATAGCTGGTTCAGGCCGATGAGTTCAGGCCAAAACTCTGGCCTACTGCGTCGGTGCTCAATATCAGTTTTATCAGCGATTGTGGCTGTGTGGCCGCAATATCGGACTCCCCTGTACATAACCCACTCTTTTCTGCCTCGATTCGGTCGTTTTGACCGCGGTCACCAACGCGGGGCAACTGATCTTCCGAATTAGAGGAAAACTCTGGATGAAAGATGAGTCCTTGCTGTCGGGGTCTGGATCTCTCATTCGATACCGAAATGTCTCTTCGGTCTTGTTTCATAACTGGTTGATATGGTGATTGAGTTCAGAATCTCGGGGTTCTCGAAGTGAGATCCTGTGTTCTGCTACGGCGAGTGTATGACTGTACCTTCTACCCTCTCGATCGTATCTCCTCGTTCCGAGGGCCTCAATTTAATACTCTTAAAGCGTATGAATATTCTGCAATTCACGACGAACCGTAGTGTGAAGCTTATTCCTCCCGACGAATCGCCCGAGGAATCGCCAAGCATCATACAGAACGGGAGAGCTGAACACCAAGTAACATGACGAAGCATACAGCAGCAGCAGTGGTGGATTCACGACGACGAAGGCGACGACTTCAATGATGTCAGAGACGAAGCGCTGTCCAAAGTTGATTTTTGCTTACTTCCTGATTTGTTGTGTGTTCTACCTAAGTTTTGGCAGCCTTTATCATCCCTCGTTATGTTATAATCTTTTCTGTTTCTTGCCTGAAATCTGTTGGGCGATTTCGAGTGCGTGAATAATCACACGACCTATGACCGAATATTATGAATACATTTATTTTGATTATTACGATTATCAATTATTATTATGAAAAAGAGCCGCTCATTCATCTGTGTCAGGTGCTGGCGGAGTTCGGTACATCATTGATTCAACTTCACTCTTACTGTTCATTATGGAGAATCAATTTTGCCGGGGCCCAGCTTGCCGATAGCTGATCGCCTGCACCACTCACGGCATCGATATTTATTCTACCGTGGTTGAAGACCGTTAGACATTTCGTTTCAGTGATGTCATTGAAAGACGTTTTAGGCTACAGGGAATCCCCGTAAAAACAAGGTAGTTAGGGTGATCTTGGTTTACCGGCTCAGTTCAGATTCTGATGCTGTCGTTTATCGCACGGGTACACTGACCCATATACACCAAACACGGTCGCACCGTTTCGATTCTCCGTGGACTGGTTCGCCCCGCGAACGGCGAGAATCGAGAGCCAATGATGAGGACGGAGGGTCCAGTCAATCTGCGTCGTCGCTCAGCACTTCAGGATTCAGCCTCGAGACGCTTCCGTTCGAGCGTTCCGGACTCGAAGCGCTGATTGACTTCACTCTGGGTTGAAAGAGTGAGCTGCAAGCGGTCGGCAGAACAAACAGCAACTCCCGAGCGAGTTTCCGTTAAACAATAGGAGGAATATTCATAAAAGTTTCGTTCAATATTTAGCCCTTATTGTCGTTGTTGGTCGCGACTCTTCGGCCCCAACACACCCTACCAACGATAGCAAGCCTGTGCGCGGGCGAACTAAACGGAGAGATTTTGGATGTTACATACATGATGCTGAAGTGAAGTGTCAAAGCCCCTCGGAGAGTGGGCTGAATGCATACGATTGACAGGCATCAGTTTTCCTACCCACCCATTTTATTTTGGTGTTAGTTTTTACAGATTGTTGTGCTCTTACCATAATTTCACTATGATATTCTCCTCGAGTAGAACGAACAAGATATCATAAGACAGTAAAACTATCGAAAACGGTAGTTGAGGTTGTATTGAATAAAGCATTATTGTCTGCTTCACGTTCAAGTCATTGTTCTCCAAGCTGCAGTTGTTTGAACTGAGAGTAGAACTGATAGGGGCTGAGGTTTCATCGAATGGCAGATTCCGGATTTCCAGCGATGATAGCCGTCGATCAGAGGGTGGAGCAAGCTCCGAGAGTGTGCGAGCCGCTGTCTTCAAGCATGAGCGTGTATGCGAATTCCGGGAAAAAAACATCACCTCAAGCCCGTGCACGCTGTGGGATAGCGACGAAAAGTCATCACGATCACGGCTGCACGGCCGCGCCTCTATTACCGTGAAGTGGTCCTGTTGCTGGGAAGTGACCAGCGTTGTCCCGGAGTGGGCTCCACAATGAACCTTGAAGCTGCGACGTCGTCATAAGCTCATGTGAGTCCGCTGTAATCATGGTACAATGGCAGCAGTGATCGGATCAACTATCATTATACAGGTTGAACCAGTTTTGTTACGCGCTCCATTCTGGTTATGTCTAATTGCCAGTTTCATTCACTCGCTGCGGAGTGATCTGATTATAGCTCATCAGGTCTTGCAATGCATCTTGAAATTCGGCTTCGGATTGGACAGCCTCCCGCATGCGCCAGCTTGAGTCGAGAAAGTTCCGAGCTCTTTGCGATCATGAGCAAACCGATGAGTATTCGAGATAAAGTACATATTGATATGAGGTAATGTTCGAACGCGCTCGAGTCAATGGGAAACGGTTTCGGAAGCTCGCCATTCTCTTCACCGCGTACTGATGCAAGAAGAGCTCATATGGGCGGTTCTCTGACCTGCGAGCTTGCTCAGGAATATACAACTGGAGCTGAGTCTACCGGCTTCGCAGCATTGACCAGAAACTCTTCTGTGGCGCAGAGGTTGCCGGTCTTTAAAAAAAAACTGCCATCGATACAATCAACCGCATCAAGAAAACTCGGCAGTCAATTCAGATCATGTGTGGAAAAGCCGCGAAAAGGGGGCGGCAACCGGCTCCTGTAAAACCTGTGAAACGCATTTGTGTTTTGGTGTTTCCTTCGAACGCTTACTCGTCGACGCCCAGTTCTGCTGCTCGACTGCATGATTCTCTACCCTGTTCCTCCAGCGCTCGGCTTTCTCCGGAGGGTGCTTTAGCTCTCCTTGTCGAGCTAGACGCAGGCTCACTCACAGGCGCGCTCCAACACACAGCCAGACAGACAGACAGGCGGGCAGGCTGAGAACCCTGGTCCCGACCGACCAACTCGCCCGATGAGTCATCACGGAAGAGAAGGCGGACTCAAACGAAGCTTCCATTTGTAAGAAAAGAGAGTCAAACACATCAAATATACAGCCAAGAAGAACTTCGTGACTCCGGAATTCTAGGTGAATTTCGATGTAATTATCATTTTCCGATCCAGTTATCATGATACTCCTCAAGAGAGGCCTCTGGAGAGTTCGCCCGACCGCCGGTGAACCTGATCGCCAGGAACTTAAGATAGTGACGTCCTCGGGGTCAAGTCAGGATAATGTTGTATGACACTGAGGAAGCTCCCTGAGCTATCTCAACTCTGGAATATCTCACGGCGTATGAGGTCCTCGAGCGGAATCAAAGGACACAGACACTGCCTCGGAGGTTCCAAGATACTTCTACGCCTCATTCATCTTGCGGGTTCGAGTTTGATAATTTAGGGTTCCGACGCTCCTTGACTCGGGGTTAGAGCCTCCTGTTTCTATTCTGGGGTGCTGATTTCGGTAACGAATAATGAGCTTGCATCATGATTTTCCAGTGTAGGACGCCGCGTCAGTTGAGAAGAATTCCAAGCTTGGGAAATCCGCCATCTCTAGTGAGGTTTCCCAGTTATCTCCGAACGCTACGTTCGCAGGGCGCTTCCGCCGGCGACATGTGCTTCGAACGCATGGGCTACGGAATTGGCGCATGAGATGCGCGGGATCGGCGCAACCTAGGTTCCTCAGGAGATTATCACACATTTCCGGAAGGTTCCGGGCGCTGACACAAAACCAAATGGTCAATCTCTGACGGAGCACAGCGGCGGTCGCTGTGGAACTCTGGGAAGGAAGTCTCGGAGTTCGAGGAGTTAACTCCAGCGGTTTCGTGGCTCATCTCATGCTAGCATCTGCGGGCTGCAAGGGTGCGATGCGCTAGTCTGAACATGTATACGCCCTCGACTTTCTTCCTCTCATTAAAATAGTGACTGCCCCCCTTAGTGGATTGTGCTCAGGAGAGACGCGTTCTCACGTCGTCGATGGTTGATATCGGCAGCGTCGATTCACGCCAAACATGCTTTTTTTTCACATGTGTAACCCGCTTTTTTCTCATCCTGACTCAGTTGGTCCTGAAGTGGTTGGAATGAGTCAGCTGCACAGCCATGACCTCCTCCCTCCTCCCTCCTACTACTCTCGTGGGGTGGGTGAAGCACCCGTGCTTGCTTGCCTGCTTCGGCAGCTTACTTGTTCAACTGCCTAGCTCGCTGCCTGCTCGATCCTCCTCTCCCTGTACCCCCTAGCAGCGGCGGCAGTGGCAGCGGCGGCAGTGGCAGCAGCAGCAGCAGTTCCTCTGGTGGTTGGCAGGCAGGCAGGCAAGCGAGCGAGCGATAGAGTGAGCGAGCAGCCAGCCAGACTGGCTAGCTGGTAGGATAGCAGGCTTGCTCTGGAGCCGGATGGAGGGGAGCTGTCGCTACTGCTGCCAGTGGCTCTGAGCAGAAGCATCCAGGCTCGCTTCAAGAGAGGCCTGCTTTGCTGCACACCAGCATCGCTGACGCGCTTGTTGGCAAGCAAGCAGGCAAGCAAGCGAACCAAGCGGCCGGCTGGCTAGTCAGCCAACGCTCCAGCGAGAAGACCTACGCAACCTAAACGGCAGCGTGAACGACAACGTCGTACGCAGGTCAACGATTAGTTATTACGAACTGTCGAAATCGTACGTATTGCCTCCTTTTTATTATTGTATCGCCCACCAGGCGACCTCGCTGACAACTCCTGTCCTGCGGCTCCTCGATTTCCTTACCCTGTCCACTACACACAGAGCCAGCGTCAATTCTCAGAGCTGACGGAGTTTATTTCTTTCAAGCAAGCCGGACTTTTCGTCTGTCTTCCCGTGCTTCAAACAGTGACACATTATTCGAAGAATTCGCTCTGCGTGTCCACAAGAAAAAACGACGACTGGAAACGGTGGGGCCATCTAATCAGCCTATCAACCAAACCGCTCGGTAACAACAAACTGACAGGCTAACCTCAGCCCAGCCCAGTTTCTGAGTCAGATGTCAGTGGAATCCCCTCAAAGGTTGTGACTCGATTGACCGATTGCTCGAAAGACTCAAGTCGACTGCTTCAACCGGTGCTCAATTGTGAAGCAATAAAACAGTGGAGGCAATTACTGTTATTGGTTACATTGTGTACGTGTGGGAGCACGAAAGCCCTTGAAAAGTGCGACCGTTTAAATCCTCATTGCGCAAGGAGCTCCAACTTCTGGCCAATCACTTGCTATGGATGGACTTGCAATGATGAGCCATCTCGACACTGATCTCATGGTAAGTCGAAATTCATAACATCCAAAGACAATTTTGAGGAGAAGAATAGAAAAGACACGCTGTTAGATTTTTCCAAGCAATGCTTTCTGGTGTCGGTCGGAGGAGAACGCCATTCCAAAGTCCTGTCGTTGATATTTCTCCGCTTTGATCTCAATTACTGATGGATCGGCCGTCGCGTCTTGGATCATGGCTGGATCCGGAGCATATGGATGTTTGTTCCCATTTGTGCTTTTTTCCCCTCGCGCCCAGACGCCAGCGGATTCTGAGAGAGTTCAAGCACCCCGAGAAACCATGGAAGGCGTCCGCGAAAAGAGGACGCTCGGATTTCAGGGTCAGCGGTGTTTGGGACATGGAGCGCATGCGCGAAATCAAAAGGACGCTACCCCCCCCCCCTCCTCCCCGACCGCTTTGCAGTACTGATTCACCCCGCCCTCGTAGCTCGCCCGCTTCGAAGCCTGTCTGCGGCCAAGACCCAGGTGTGAGCGCTCGACACACGGATCATAACTCATGCCGCCTGATCCTGAAATCATAAGAGAAGTACAGGTCGACATTCAAAAGAACATTTCTTCTTTAGCGATTAGCGAAGTTTCATGAGTCGCGATCGTCTCTCTAGCGCGCTGCACTTCCATGAGAGGAGAGCCCGAGGAGCTGGGAATCAGGGGGAAGTGGGGTAATTTTCTGATCGGATATGGGTTCTATATTCTCATATCAGGGTTTCTGATGTTCTCATGTTGAATTGTTAGCTCCCAATGAGTGATAATGAGCCAACCCCTGAGACCTATCTGAAATGTTCGACTTCATTTGCCACGGTCCGGTTTCGTCCCGACAACAAAGCTTGTCATGGGCTCGCGCGGAGAAGTACTCAGGGTTGCGCCGTTCGACAGAGTCTATTCAGTCTGGTTGGGATTCCACTGATTCCACTATTACCTCCATTGGCATCGGGCATTGTTTGACATTTGCGTGTCGAAAAAACAGATAAGCGGCTCTCGTCGCCCACTTGCATCGTCACCTTCGGACGCAATCGACGTTGATCGTTGGGATAACCGTGGGTGAAGTGAAAAGTGCGATGGGAGACGAAGGAGCACATCGACGCCTTGAGCTTCGACGTCTCGTCACGCAGAGGACAGAACATACGTCCGCGGCTTGGTAACCAAAAGTCCTGTAGATATGAGTGGCGGAAGGGAGGAGGGGGGCGCCGAGCGTGGATCGAGAGATCATTTTGGAATCGTCAAGAACGATGCCTCGCTCAGCTTTTCGAAATTCTGCTTTCCGCGCGAGTAATGAGTGAATCAGCGTTCTTCAATTCTGACTGATTTCTCCTAAGCATTGTTTTTCGCCGTTTACCCGCGCCGACGCTCCATTGTTGCGCGAAGCGTCCGGTCGGGGCTGTTTCTCGTGCCATCGAGTCGTCCGCCGAACGCACCATCGGTAGGTAGGCAGGCGATAGCGCCAACAACAACAGGCGGCAGGCAGTCAGTAAGTCAGAGAGTGAACCGGAGGAGGCGTTGGCCCCCTCGCGAACAGGGTTGCTCGGCCGCCAGCCGCTTGGCTCGCTGGGCGGCTTGTTCTGAAAGAACGAACGAACCAACCAACCAACAAGCGAGCCAGCGAACGAGCGGACGTTCCTTGGCTGCGACAGCTGGCTCCGAAGCCGGCCAGAGACACTGGAGCTAATAGAAAATACAGAAACTGCTGCACTGGTGGCCGGTTTGAACAGTGTACATTTCACAGTTTCTTTTCGTTTCGTCTATTCGGCCGATCGCCCGTCTACACTCAGCCAATGTTCCGGTGGATACGATCCATTCGTGAGTACAGAACGCACATGTGTGAAGTAATGCAGCCGGAAGCGTCGCTCGTCGATAACAATCCGCTGAAAAACTTGTCACCAGGTGGTTTGACGACAATAATGCGATTGTTGCTTCGTCTGCGCTGAAAGAACTCATGAAACACTCTCCAGGAACGGCTTGCGTTCCTCTAACGAACTTCAGCTTGCAATCGTTTCACGGACGCTCGGGTCGTCCAGAGGCGGAACCGGCAACGCTGTTCCCGACCGGTGAATTCGCCGGAAGAAAGGGACGGCGCGGAAGAGTAGAGAGTCAAATGTGGGAGAACTCTCAGGGATGGGGACATTCAAGGTGGGAGAGAACGGAGGCCCCGTAGCGCCGGCTGGCTCACCGGCAAACAAGAGGCTGGGCAAGCACTCGGGGGGAAAAGCAGACAAGTAACCCTCCCTTTTTCAAAATGGCGTATGGTGAGGCACTTGACGAGAATCGTGCTTCTTGCGCCCCCACCCGCCTCATGTGAACTTTCTCCTCGATTTCTACTTTACACGAGTTGGAAATGTTGTCATCTGTGATTCTGGTATCCATGTGAGCCAGGGAGTCCATTCCCAGATGTCGTCGCCAATGTCGTTACCGGTCGTGCGCCGCATGCCGCGCGTGCCAACCGAGAGTGTGTGTGCTTTGGCTGGCCTATCCGTCAGCCAGTATGCCTGACTGGCAGGCTCTGCATCTGTGGTGGGCGTGAACGATTAGTGACTCTGCCCGATGTTGAATTCGTACATGGCAGCTACTCGAGCCCGAATAGCAACCGAGGATGATGGAAGTGTGACATCGGATTCATCTAAGCTCTAAACTACGGTCAGCGTCTTCGGAACCGCCAGACTGTCAGTGGTTCACTGCGCACCCGGATTCCTGGAACCGCGTGACATTCGCGTGACACAGAGCATAAGCTTCCCGAGCGACGACGCTGAGATACGAGTGAGGATCTCGCCGTCTGACGTTTCCTCCGACGCTTCTCCTCCGCCTGGGTCAACACTTCCTGGGAACGCGAGACACGACTCCTGATTTTCGAAGAAATCCGTCAAAGTCATACTTCCTGAGCCCAAGATTCTCCGCGCACGGAAACCCTGATTTCCATCTGCACCGTCACCGACTCAAAAGCCACTGCCTCCAAAGATTGGCTCGATCGAATATTGCTAATTGAGCTGACGAAGAGACTGAGCTATTGAATCATTCCGAGATAGGGCGTTCTCTTCTCATGGGAACAATCCGAACTGCGGAGTTTTAGGTGATTTTCTTTGAGTATCAGTGAACGAATTCCGGGGGAGTCGGATGAATAATCACTCACCGGACTGGTCGCAACACCTCCTGGTCGGAGGATGTTCATTGGGAGTCGGACAGTTTCCCGTCTCGGAGTTCGTCGACTGTCTTGCGTTCGATCACTCATGGCTTGATTGACTCCGCGGAAAAGTCTCTTCTAGACTTGATCGATCGGTCGTGATCCTCACTTGAGTCACCCGCTACGCAGGAGCAATTACCATGCGCCAAGTGGAACACTAGCTGAGAAGGACGGATTCTCCCCGATCGCCGGAAACGATCCTGTGAGAGGGAATTTTTTGCTCAGATTAATGACAGCTCTGATAGGGTCTTGAGACGACAAGGAGAACGAATCATGGATTCACAAAGCACATGTGTCGCATTCGCTGATATGGTTAGTTGGGTTCAGGGACATCCGCACCGATGTTGCGATACGTGGCCATACGATCAAGCATTCCGTTCATTGATTGCATCGCGAGAAGGTTGAACGACGGGGATCCGAAAATGGACGCCTTTTGTGAGATGACTCTCGAGTCTCGAATGAACAAAATCGCCCAACTCTATTTACAGGTAAAACTCTCCCTTGACAGTCCCTCGATGGGCTCACCGAACATGCATTCCCCGTCTTCGTCACTGACGGGAACTCCAACATTCGGCAGCAATGACTCACCACACGAAAATATACCCCCGCTACCTGCCATGACTCAAGGAACGAACGGAACGGGCAACGCCGGTCAACCGGCCACAATGAACACGAAGTGTGGCCTCTGTCATGATACGTTTACTATTCCGAAGGTTTTGTCGTGTTTACATACATTCTGTCAGCCATGTCTCGAGAAGGTAAGGAAACTCTTCCTCGACGCTTGGTTTCTGAATAATGAAGGGGAGCGTCCTCGTTGATTGAACTCTGTCCGCGGCCGCCCTCAACTGCCTCTGACTATATGTTTCCGTTCTAGGTGCAGGATTGTAATGACAAAGTGAAATGTCCGCAGTGCGGAACAGAGACTCAGCTACCGCCGTCCGGCATAATGGGACTCCTAAGCGATTACGCCATTTCGAACATGTTGGAGAACGTTGCATTAGATAGTGGGACCCACTCCTGTACTTCATGCAGAAGCAGAGAATCTGCGGCTATTGCGCGTTGTTTTGACTGCGCCAACTTTTTATGTCCTAACTGCGTTATGGCTCACCAGTTCATGCATTGCTTCGAAGGTCACAGAGTGATGACCCTATGCGAGTTGCAGAGGTCGAAGGACGCGTCCGCAGGTGGCGAGCTTAAGCCTGAGAAACCCGTATCCTGCCTGCGCCACAAAAACGAGTCCCTCAACTTCTTCTGTCACACGTGCAACTTGCCCATCTGCAACGAGTGTACATTGCTTGACCATCCGAAAGGCTTACACGATTTCGACCTCTTGACAGAGATAGCTCCGAAGCACGTCGAAGGCCTAACTCATCTCATAGAGGAGGGACGTCTCAAGACGCGCGAGCTCAAGAACTCTCTCAAGACTGTCGAGCAAACCCAAAGCAGACTTCAGATGGCCTATCACAAGGCGCAGAGCGAAGTTGGAGCAACCTTCCAATTCTACCGCTCGCTGCTCGAGGAACGACGTCAGGAAACTCTGAAAGATCTCGAGAACATCTACAATACGAACGCGCTGAACCTAAACGTGCTTCAGAAGAACGTTCAGGATATCGTCGACAAAATCAACAGGGTTTCGGAGTTCGTTGGACGACTGACGAAATTCTCATCAAACACGGAAATAATGGTTTTCAAGCAGTTGCTGGACTCGAAATTCCAGAACATTCTCTCGTACCAGCCGGACATCAACTCGATGGATAACATGGACCTCGAATTCGCTTCGAACTACCAAGCTATACAAGCCGCTGTACGCGTCACCTTCGGTTACATCAAACAGAGCGACGCCGCATCGCAGGCGCTCCCATCTTCGGGAAGCAACGCCGTCAGTTCCGCCAACGGCGTCGAGATGGGCACTGTGATGTCGGTGGCGAAACCGATCCCGCCCATCGCTAGACCGAACGGAGGTGTGATCGGCGGTGAGCGACTCACGATGAATACGCACTCGATGGGATCGTTGTCCTCCTCCTCGTCGGCCCAATCGTCGAATCAGCAAGTTATATCGGTGGCGAATCCAATGTACTCGTCTAATCCGAACAACATCACCTCGCTGGGATCGATGTGTCTCTCGAATTCATACAGCAATACGCTCTCCTCATCCATTGCTCCCTCGAACCCCGCTGCTTTGCAGTCGATCTTCGACTCCTCCACTCTGACGAAGCGACTCTCATCAGCCAGTAGTCTGGGTCCCTTCTCCACCTCACTCGATCTCAACCCGTACGAAAAATGGTCGACGGGAGGCTGCGGCGACATATTCAACTCGTCGCTCATGCCGGGAACGAACGCGATCCCCACTGCGGACTTCCCTATGACAGCGGACTCGGTAGGCGTCGGTGCCACGGTGGGCGTCTCTCCCGTGACCGTAGCGCCTACCGTAGATTTGAGTTCGAAATTCGGACAGCCCTCAGCTTACCCGCTCAAGTCGCAACTGAAGCGTCAGAAGATGATCTATCACTGCAAGTTTGGTGAGTTCGGCGTTATGGAGGGCCAGTTCACGGAACCTTCAGGCGTGGCCGTCAACGCGCAGAACGACATCATCGTCGCTGACACGAACAACCACCGCATACAGATTTTTGATAAAGAAGGCCGCTTCAAGTTCCAATTCGGTGAATGCGGAAAAAGAGATGGCCAGCTTCTATATCCCAATCGAGTCTCTGTGGTGAAAACGTCTGGGGACATCATAGTGACGGAACGCAGTCCTACCCATCAGATTCAAATCTATAACCAATACGGACAGTTTGTGCGAAAATTCGGTGCCAACATTCTGCAGCATCCCCGTGGTAGGTTTCGGAGGCGGCAGGGTCTATAAAAAATTCCACATGAATTCCTCACGAATGCATGAGCCCAGGAACGAATCGAGTTGGACCAGGCATTCGCATTGACCCGCTCCCTTTTCAGGCATAACTGTGGACAACAAAGGCCGCATCATTGTCGTGGAATGCAAGGTGATGCGCGTTCTGATATTCGATCAAGCGGGTAATGTCTTGCAGAAGTTTGGTTGTTCCAAGCATCTGGAGTTCCCGAACGGCGTAGTCGTCAACGACAAACAAGAGATATTCATTTCGGACAATAGAGCTCATTGCGTCAAAGTTTTCAACTACGATGGGGTATTCCTCCGTCAAATCGGAGGAGAGGGAGTAACGAACTACCCTATTGGTGAGTCTCCGCCAGGAATCTCAGATTTGGAAAAAGATAGTAAATCTTTATCTCGATATGGACGAATTTACTGAATGCATATTGAGCTGTTTCTGTTCCCCGACAGGTGTCTGCATCAACCAACAGGGTGAGATTTTGGTAGCCGACAATCACAACAATTTCAATATCACCATTTTCACTCAAGATGGCCAACTCGTGAACGCGCTCGAATCCAAGGTGAAACACGCGCAATGTTTTGACGTTGCCCTCATGGACGATGGCAGCGTCGTGCTTGCTTCGAAAGACTATCGGCTTTACATTTATCGATACATTCAGGTGCCTGCATTATCGCTTTAGGCCGACTTGGGTTGTCCCTCTTGCCAGCCATGAATTCCGGAGAAATCATTGCCGGAAAAACATTGCATGGCATCCGTTCCGCCCCAAGTTGGACGACAAAGAGAGAAAGAGTCAGAAAGCTTGATTTCCTTTTATTCATGCACCGAACGTCAAAGAAACGAAGCGAGACACGCGGTCGCTTCTGCAAGCAGTTACTAGGTAGTAACTTCCTTGATATGGGGACAAAAACTTGGCGACAGCAGTTTTTTTCTCCTTCGCGCTGATGAACCTAATTTGGAGCCTTCCTATACATCTTTTCTGTTAACGGTTGAGGCGTTCTAGGAGGTTAGATGCCACTATGAGATGCCGTCAAAGGCTGTTGGTGGTTAGGATCGTTGAGACACCCTCCTCAATATACAACGAAGGGCGTCCGCCGTGAGCTGATCGTCAGTTTGGCTTCCCCCTCCTCCCCGTCTGACAGTCTATCTGTCGCTGCGAATGCTCGCTTCAAATGTTCGCTCCAGATGAATATGCCACTTCAGTTTTGGAAATGAGGACTTTCTGAGAGTTCCGAAGCGTACACATTGTGTCCCGTACCTTTCCGTTAAACAGCCTCCAAATATTATTCCATTGTTCGAGGAACAGAAGTTGAGAATTATTAACCGATGGCACTGATTAGACGTGAAACCGCTCTGTGTTTCTCTTCCAAGCTTTCTCCGTTGTTCTATGAAGCTTTCGGAGCTTCCGAGGGAGCGGCATCTATGCCAGGTGCTCGTTTCTCTCAGCCCGTACAAATCCAGCTTTGTGTATGACTGTTTAACCAGTTGGGATACGAGAGCAATCTCCACGGAGAAACCGCTTCGCTGTCGTCTTCTCCGATTTAGGGGACCGTCTTTCGAGGCGTTGAAACGCTGACAGAAGATCGAAGGGTTTAGAGGGCGATCGCTATCTGTGAGACGGGATTACCCTTGTTTTCTTCGGACGATCGACCGATCCATAAATCCTTCCACCTTCCCATCCATTGTACATGTATGGAGGAAATTATTCTCCTCTGATCCAGCCCACAACGATCTCCCTCATATCATATACATCTGGATACGAATACGTCGGAGCTTTTTCCGTATCAGCAGTTTTGTTCAAACTCCCCCGAAATCCCTACGTTGTTTTATTTACCCTGACGACCATTGACACACTCTAGCATCCAATGGGCATTTCTGGACAATGCGCGAAAGGCGAAAAGGTTCCATGCAATGAATGCCGTCTTTGTTTGTTTTTTCCGAACGGTCAAGCAGCTGTTTAGGAAATGTGTTCTCTAGTGTCTTCCCCAGAGTTTCGAACTCTGGTCTCGAAGAGCGATTTTCAGTTGGATTTCCAAGCAATAAGCTTCTCGAAATTCTACCGTGTTACCCGGCTCAGGTGGTCACATCATGTCGCCTGCCGTTTATCATTTGCATTGATTCCCAGTCTGTTTTGAATTGAATGAGCATATGAATGAATGACTGAACGGAGGACCGCGTATGACGAAGATCGAGCTACAGAGCAAGAATATTGTATCGATAACTATTTTTGACGCCATTTGTGAGCCCTACAGTCCTACGATCTCCGGGGTTCGAGGATAACTCTGAGCATCCTCATTGGTTTCTATATATTTAAGTTTGCATCACATACACAGTCTAGCGAGGAGAACAAGAGTTGATCCTACGCCTGGAATAACAATGTTCTAGCTCAATCAATCGATTATTCAGTAAGTATTTGACTCATTTCTGATCTTCCGTGCCCGTCGAAAGCGGAACGCTCCTTTTGGTTACATCGTTTCGACTCCCCAGACTAACAGCCGCCAGAAACTTGAGAGATCGACAAGCAGAGAGAACGCGGAAGAGGAAGACGAAGTCGAGTTCTGCGTGACATTGAACGCGAGGGAACTTGTTCATGTTGGCTTTTGGACCTATCCTCCTCGACTAAAGTCGCAGCTTGATGCGAGTCGTTCGCTCGCTTACGACAACTTAGGCATCTGTTGTGGAAAGAGACTGTGTTTTATCGTGTGCAATCGCGGCCCTGACGGGAAAACGGTCATCATAAGATTTCTTCCGAATCACTGGCTGCTGACAGCTCACGAAAAAAGGGCCACGAATCGACGCTAACCAATTCGGTCAAGGAGGGAACAATATCTCTGAGCGGCGTACACTTCAAGTGGTCAAAACGAGGAAAGTCCACCCGCACTCCGAACTTGTCATGAGCCGATCGAATCGGTAACTCTCTCTGTCTGAGTCTCAGCGATCGAGAATAGGGAACCGACCACTAAATCACGAGAACAAAAAGAACTAGTCACTGTTAATCATTTCAGTTGATCAATGAATCCATATTAGCAAAAAAACGGTATTCCCGCTAACCTGCGCCCGCTAGAGAACGAGTACGGCTCGGCTGACCTCAAAATGGAACGAGTCAGAGGAGTTATTCGCGCGGCGGGAAAAGAGGATAATTATCTTTTGATCGTAGTCGTTCGTTTGTTCGTTATTTACCCGAATCATTGTAGACAAAGTTCATCATAGTTTTTTGAAAGGTGTTAGAAACAACAAGGAACACGGCGGAACATGTTGCGCTGAGAAGACCACGGTTAACAATAATGCATGTACTCATTGAATTTCCAAGCAATTACCGGTTACATCCACCCGGCAATAGTCATCTCAAGCATTGCCATTCGAGCTGACTAGCGTGTTAAGGCTCTGTGATTGGTGGATCTCATCATGATGGTTAAGTTCAGATTTGGAAGCAGTACCAGTGGAAGGTAGTGGTTCCACTGAGACCTTTCAAGGACAACTAGCATATTGTCCGGTTGGCCGCGACCCCGCCCAGTTGATGGGCCTTCGTCTGAATCGTTCCTCCGAGTTCGTCTTGCGCATCTCTCTGGTTGTCTGACCGTCTAACTGTTCGCCAACCGTGCGGTCAGAGAATACCAACAACATGGCTTGAACAATCGGCAAACACTTCTGCCAACTATGAAGAAAACGGGGAGAAGGAGACGTTTTGCTATCGCTGGCGTTCTTTTCTTGTTTCTGTTTCGGCTGATGTGGGTATGTTTAGTATCAATCGCCTTAACGACCGACCGACCGACCGATGATTCTTCGTCGCCGTCGTCGTTGCCGATGTTCGTCTTTCATATCAGCCATTAAAGTTACATCTTTGAGCTGTTATTATTTATTTTGTTTATTTAACATTATCACCATCATCACAAACTTGGTACTGAACTGGGAAACTCAGCGAACATATATGAGGTGATTCTCCGTGTCGTTGATTTTCACCTTTGCCCCGAGTCGAGTGAATGCATGGATCGGAGGGAAGGTTTTGGCCTTCGGAGGATCCTGATCTTGATTATTAAGCCACTAGGTACTCTATTTATGAGGTATTGCGCAGTCAACCCTATTTACCTTGATGCGCCATCCATGGATAAGTGAGCCCACTGGAGCGGATCAGATTACCTGAAGCATTTATGACATAGATTTTTGAAAACTTTCTACCACTATTCAACCCACCTACCTACCCACATACCCACCTGGCTAGCATTCTCCCAAGTTTCCGTTCATCTTACCTACAAAGCGCCTGTATCTTCGTGAGTGACAGGGACTGAGTTTCGTGAGCACTGCGAGGATAACTTCCAGCTCCGCGTTCTAGCTGAGAAAATCCTCCGCCGGCTGTGGATGTGAAAATCAATCACTGGCCATTGAAACGCTTCTCTATCCAATCCGGGAAGACTCGGTTTTCTTCGAAACCAAGAGCTTCGAGGTCGCATTGAAAACCCACTTCCTGATCAACTAGCGGTCCTGTCATTACTGCGGCGCGTCGCTGAAACTATTACATAGGAACCTCATTTACTGAAGAGATTTTCGGAGAGCTAGTTTTCATCGTGCTGTTGAAAGCCTCTGTTAGCGCAGAAGCGCTGAATCAATAGCAACAATATTGAAAACCAGCACTCCAACGACTTCAACTAATACAGCTATCGCTACCCCTGACACTTCGATTATTATTCTATCCACAACTGGCTACCAAGGTGCCATCAAGTATCCCGGTACGACTGCTCGTGTTCTCCTAAGAATGCATGAATGGTCTCTCTTACTCCGACGATTGAAACCGATCGTCTGACCCACTCTTGAGTCCCAGCCGCAACGGGGGAGCTCTGGAGATTTTCTTATCTTTTCGAATCGGAAAATATTGCTCCCGCTCTTGTCTCATTGCTGTCGTTGGATCGTTGCCCCGTGAATGAGCATCACATCCAGCCAATGGGGTACAGAGTTCAGAGCATACCAACAATTGTTGTGTCGTGACTTTCTACTTGAGTTCAAGGCACCCGAATATCTGAACAAAAAGGGGAAAGAGTGAATATGGATATATGAATATATAAACATCATTTTATTCTATTTTTATCCAAAGGAACATGAATGCCTCAATCATATTCAACTGTGAAACGAGAATAAAAATCGATATCTATTTGAAAAGAAGTGTATTCCTTCGAGCTCGGCCCGGATCGAGTCAGATCGTATGTCCCCGTTCCCGACATCCTGACAGGTAAGAGCGATACCATATGCATGATATGATTGCCATGCTTGGAAGTTTCAATCCTCTTTCGTGTATCGGCTGATGCTACCAGGAATGAGTTGCTCAACGTCAGCGCGGGCACGCATGTCGCCTCGAACCTAAGCCATCATATACCCCTAGTCCCCTGGCCCAGAATTGATTGATATCGGGAAAGCATGAGCTGCTTCAGCAGTCCTCCTGGCTCATCGGTCTCATGGTGACAAAATTTTCTCTGGAGCTTGGAGGGGAGCGAACAGGATGACCAACCAGTATTCGATCAACATTTGTTAGATGGAACGAGGGTAGAATTCGGAGGGAGGAGCGGTGAGGAAGATTTGGCTCTGAATGAGATAAGCAAGAGTGGAAATGCGGTCAACCCGGATACTGAATGCATGGGTTGCATGGGGTCCCGATCGATTGATTGACCCGATTGGGTTGATATTAGACATGAATTTCCGAGACTCGGAACTCGGAAAATAATTTCCGACTCGGAAATTATTTTTTTGATTCGGAAAGGGAGATCCATCATCAACGGAAGATTCGAAATACTTACGACGCCTTTGACTCGACATCTCACGGGGTTCTTCACGCTTCCACTGTGGGCTCTGAATGATGGTTCCGTTGAGCTTGTGAGCTGGCCTCGCCATTCGCTGATTGTCGCGATGTGCGCGCTCGAGAAACTCAATACCTCCCACACTTCTCATGTCACCATTTCGACGACATGTTGACAAAACTGCCTCCAGTCTGAAGAGATCGGCTCCACTGGAAATCCACTTCTTCGAGCTCAGCATCACAAAAAAAATCTCACTCATACAAGCGAATGAGTGAAAAGCGTCTCAACGGATCCAATGGCGGAGCACAGGTTCATATCCTCCTATAGATGCTCCGTTTCTCATGCCCGAGTCGGAAACCATTTCTTGGATGATTTTGGTGGGTTGAAAACGTCCGTTGATGATGGATCTCCCTTTCCGAGTTCCGAGTCTCGGAAATTCATGTCTAGTTGATATATGAGATGAACGTACACTTTGTTCGCGATCCCAACGAGGCGGTCCAACGGACTGCAACACAGCAATTGCACTGAAGCTGTTCTCAAGTACTGTCACTTCTTGTGATTCCATGAATTCGGCGACAAACCTGTTGTCGGGGCCGCAGGACAAATCTTGATGCGACAGCTCCAAATAGTTTATGAGGAGCACTTGATACTGAGGACCTTGTTGGAGTACACACTGCTGAATCCTGAAGCGAATTGGAAGCAGCATTGGGCCGGCTTCTGATATCGATCATATGAATGATTGCTGACCGATTCATATTGTAATTATCGACGTTGAGCTGCGTACAACTCTTGGAGCATAGAGTTATGTCCCTCTCATCTCAGGGCGATCTCTCTTCCCTAACGGTTATCGTAAAATCCTCTCTTTGACAAATCTCCATATCAACCACAGATTCCTGGATCATCCGTCCATAGTGTAACGACTGATAATTCCTGTTCCGAGGTTCTGATCGCACACTCGTCCGCCTTCGACAGGGTTTCCGGTCCGAATGAAGTCTCGCTCTCGGTGTGTTCAAGGGTCTCGGCCATTGAACAGATGCGAAAATAGATAGCGTCGAGTGCGCACTCTGGAGTTGCGCTGGATCGGAAGGTCACTGCGAGTCAAAGCTTTTGCAAAAAAAAAACCAGAAAAAAAGAGGCGTTTCTTTTGATCGCCGAGAATAAGATTTTTTTTTTTTGACCGACACTCCCATCTTTTCCGACCCCCCGCCCAAAGTTTTACAGGATCAGAATCTCCTAGGTCTACTGAGGCGCAAGGATGTTCTCATAGTCGATAGTGGCTCTCGGGATGCTGTGCGATACATGCGCGAGCTGGGCTTCAACGTATCGATGTCCGCGATGGAAGGCGAGAGAAAACAGATTCCGTGCGATGGAGCCAATTTTTCGATCCGAGTCACGAAGCTCCGTTGGATTGTCGAGGCAGTGCATGGCCGCGATGCTCAGCGATATAAATGCTTCATCACACTGTCGACAACAGATTCCTACCGAACTCCGTTCGCTTTGCCGAGTTGTGGGTTACCTGGTAAACGGGTTCGGCCAGCGATCATGGGGGGATAGTGACATGTCTTCCGAGATCATCGATCACATGGAGCGACGCCCGAAGCTGACGTGAGACCACCTACTGCTTCTGATTTCTGGACCATACCGAATCAATTTGGCTCTAGCCTACTTGGCGGAAGTGATGGACGCCGACAACAACGTCAACATCTGGTTCATCAAAGAAGCATCGACCATCGTCCGTCTCGAAATCGTCGGCTGCTGTTCGAAAGTTGGGGCCTCAGTCTTCTACCTAGCCCATGCTAGGTACCTCCTATCAGTTCTGCGCCCAGCGGAAGCCTTGAACGACCTCTTCATTCCCTCTGGAGGGAAGACAGGAAAAAAATATTTTCCGCGAATAAAAAAAGACGCCCATTTTTTCTGGACTTTTTTTTGCATAAGCTTTGACGCTCAGTGACCTTGCACTTCAGATTAGCTCCAGAGTGCGCACTCGACGGTATCTAGTTTCGCATCTGTTTCGAATTCATCGATTTTAAAGATGTGCGTCCATCTTCGATCCAAACTTCTCAGCTTTCCAGAAATAGCTCGATCAGCTGCTGTAACCCTCCTGGGAGCCGAGATAGGAGCCTTTAGAGTTGACCAAGTTTTGGCAAAGTAGTGCGAAACCCAAGGGCCGACTAATGGCCGAGACTTTTTTTTTGAGGATTGACGTTCCCCCGGCCAGCTACTTGCCCGCTTCGCAAATGCCGCTCGACTTCAAAGCAACCTGAGGAAAACGCGAAAAACGCAATCGAAGAATTATTACCACGCGTGCTATACTGGAACGGGCCTGCAGAGACGCGGTTCCAACCCGACACACTCTTGCTTCAGAGTCGTTTGACTCCCTCGAACATGCGTACGTGAAGCGTAAGACGGCGGTTCTACGTTCCAGCAGATAGACTCAGATGAGAAGGTGGCTGTCGACGCAGTTGTTATAACGTTGGATGCACAGTCTAAGAAGCTGATTCCGATTGCTGTCCTCGATTCGTTCAGCTCCTCTGTACTGTCATGAATTTGAACGGAGCCATACGAATCCAGTCTCTAGCCCGGCCAGGAACGACCGCCACAGCTTCGACGCAGAGCCCATGAAGGTCTCAGCAGCATCATCGCCGTCAGCCACAGAACCCTCCTGAATGACGCCGTCCGACCCCGCAGAGAACCTCATGTGTGGCAGTACCTTCACGACCCGGACACCGAGCTCACCATGCTGCTCCGTAACTAGCGTATCTCAGCCCTCTCTAGTTGGATCCGCTAAGCGATTAGAACTTGCAGTTAGGAGTACTGCTCCGCAATGCTCAATCAGTGCTTCATTAAATCTCAATAGCAATTGCTGAGTGAGAGATTCGCCGCTTCCTCGAGCGGATCATCATCACCATCACATTAATCTACAGGGTGTGTCCTCTAAGCTGCAACATTTTCGTGGCCTTTCTGTTTTGGGCTGTATTTCGGTCAAATTTTATCCGATCTGGGAATTTTTCTTTCGATCGAAAGCTCTTGAAGAGACGCATCGTTTCGCATCATTATTTCCAATCATCAGATCCGTGTTGAGTTTTCCAGAGCCTGTCGAAGTTTTCCTCAATTCAATCCATGGTACCTAAAAGAACTAACCAGGAAATCGCCGATTCTCAACCGATTTCGGAAATTGAAAAACGGAAAGATTACCCTCGATCCCAGCTACAAAAAGCCCGCAGGAACGCGCGGATCGGTTGCGAACCGGAGAAACTGTATTCAATACGATATACCCCAGAATTGAGCTTCACGGACACCCTGCCGACCCCTCCCGTAAAGAACTGCCTGTAACTCCTAAGGGGAGCCGATTTCGGAAATTTCACTGATGGCAAAAGTTTCTTATTTTGAGCCAAACTACCCGGGAACGAAGTCACCGAGTCAATCCGATAACTTTTTTTTTCCACCTCAAAAGGCCATGAGATGAGCGCCCAGCGAAATTTCCGAAATCGGCTTCCCTGAGGAGTTACTGGCAGTTCTCTACGGGAGAGGTCGGCAGGGGGTCCGGGAGGCTCAATTTTGGGGTATCCCGTATTGAATACCGTTCCTCCGGTTCGCAACCGATCCGCGCGTTGTGTAGCTGGCATCGAGGGGAATCTTTCCGTTTTTTAATTCCCGAAATCGGTTGAGAATCGGCGATTTCCTGGCTAGTTCTTTTAGGGACCATGGATTGAATTGAGGAAAACTTCGACAGGCTCTGGAAAACTCAACACTGATCTGATGATTGAAAATAGTGATGCGAAAAGATGCGTCTCTTCAAGAGCTTTCGATCAAATTTTTTTTTTCCAGATCGGATAAAATTTGACCGAAATACAGCCCAAAACAGAAAGGCCACGAAAATGTTGCAGCTTAGAGGACACACCCTGTATATACATAAAAATCCAGGGTCTGTTTGTTTGTCCCTCCCCTCCCCCCCCCTCGCGATTTACCCCAACTCTGACCCCCTCCAGACTGTCATCTGCATGCAAATTCTGACGATGAGGTGCAACGCCCCGATATGACGCCATACTCTTTCAACTCTGGAGGGGTGATTCCGAGACCAATCTGACCATACTTTTCGGAAGCTGGAGGGGTGATTCCGGGACCAATCTGAGCATTACTTTCCAACTCTGGAGGGGTGATTCAGGGACCAATCTGAGCATTACATTCCAAGTCTTTGTTTTCCGGCTGAACCTCTCAGCCAGCCCTCAGAAGTGTCCCGGAATCACCTCTCGGTATTGCTTCAGCAACACTCCCTATCGCCTCGCAAATCCCGTTGCGGCGGTAGGCTTGGGTCTTAAGATGGTCAGGGACCAATCTGGCCATACTTTTCCAACTCTGGAGGGGAGATTCCGAGACCAATCTGAGCATTACTTTAAAACTCTGGAGGGGTGATTCCGCGACCAATCTGAGCATTACTTTCCAACTCTGGAGGGGTGATTCCGAGACCAATCTGAGCATTACTTTCCAACTCTGGAGGGGTGATTCCGGGACCAATCTGAGCATTACATTCCAAGTCTTTGTTTTCCGGCTGAACCTCTCAGCCAGCCCTCAGAAGTGTCCCGGAATCACCTCTCGGTATTGCTTCAGCAACACTCCCTATCGCCTCGAAAATCCCGTTGCGGCGGTGGGCTTGGGTCTTAAGATGGTCAGGGACCAATCTGGCCATACTTTTCCAACTCTGGAGGGGAGATTCCGAGACCAATCTGACCATTACTTTTCAGGTTCGGAGGGGTGTTTCAGGGACCAATCTTTTTGTTTCCCGGCTGAACCTCTCAGCCAGCCCTCAGAAGTGTCCCGGAATCACCTCTCGGTATTGCTTCAGTAACACTCCCTATCGCCTCGCAAATCCCATTGCAAGGCGGTGGGATTGGGTCTTAAGATGGCCAGGGACCAATCTGGCCATACTTTCCCAAGTCTGGAGGGGTGCTTCCGAGACCAATCTGACCATACTTCCCCAAGTCTCGAGGGGTGATTCCGAGACCAATCTGACCATACTTCTCGAAACCATGATGCTGACCCAGTGAAGAGAGAGGAAAATGCGAGTTCCTCATCAGGATGGATGGATCGAGTAAAACTCACACGTGCATCGTGATCACCGGTCCCGAAAACCTCCGACCGCGCGTCACCGCCCCCGAAACTTCGGATCTTCAGGGAGCCCCACAGCGACGGCGAGATCAGAATCATGAATTTGGGCTCCTCAACGAATTCCGAATCAGGTCGGAAAGATCTCCATTGTGCTCAGCGACCCCAAAACCACCCGACTCCGTTCCAACAATTCCCGAAAATGATTACGGACATGATGACGGCAAAATCACAGGGGGGTTGTGATTATGATCATTGTTCAAATCTTAACTGTGATTTTGAACTCGGTGATTCTGTGATAGTCATGATTATGATTTTGCCCACCACAGTTATCTATGCGAGGGTGAATCGAAGTCGTGGAGAACTTCTCGTCATCAGGAGCCACGGGCTCTGAGCAAGAAGAGAGAAAGGCCATGAAGACCACCCTCAGACTGCGGAAATAGGGGAGGGAACTTCAAGTCTAGATTCCAAAACTTTGGCGCTCGTGGCGAAGCGCACGAAAACAAGAGCTGATCTGAGGGAACGGTTCCGGAATCCTTGATTCCGATTCAACGAACGTAGATAACAACTTCCCTGATGCAGGTCGTCTTTTTTCATCTCACGTATGTCTTATCTATCAGCCCCAGGCGAAACAGACATCGGAGCGCGGACGAATCGTCGATATGCAACATGGACGCAAGTATGGACCTCTGTTGGAAATCGGTCGAGCCAATCGCTGTGTGGTCGGGATCACAAAGCGTGTTCTGTGGATGACAGGCACGCTCGTCACTCGCTCTCTTGGTGCCAGTATGCAGGGATAAGCTAAGAGAAGGCGAGAATGGACCGGGAGGGAACCCGATTTGAAGTTCCTCCAAGTTTCTGAATTTTGGGCGCGTTGTCACGTCCCCTAAGAGAAGGGAGTTCAAATCACGGAGTACAGGGCGATAGCTGTAGTCGGAGCCCCGATTATGACTGCGCTTCAGTTGAGCATAACGCAGCCGCCGGTGTTTCTGTCTCCCCCCCCCCCCCCTCATCCTCCCTCTCACCGTATCCAAATTTCGGTTGAAAATTGGTGATTTGAGATCATGTCGAAAAAGACGTCCAACTTTTTCTCGACCCCCAACTCCAACAGGCCCGCGAAACACCAATTGTCAACGGACCGGCGCTTTCCGAAATGGTTTCGATTCGTATTCCATCTCACCCCGATATGCACCCATGAAGAAGCAAACTCAAAGAATTCGCAGATTAATTTTCGGTTTCCCCTCATTCAAGCCCGAGGCTGACTGGGGAGGCCGATTTGAAGGAACCTCCCGGCACAAAGAGAGCTCAATGTTGAGCAAAGTATCCGAAAACTCATTTGCTTCGAAAGAACACCAGCTGACCTTCAGCCGACTAGCCATCGCATAGCCAGCCTTCGGTCGACTACGTTGGCCGGCCCGACACTCACCTCGAGAAGGAGCTTGCTTTCTGCCGGAAGGGTCCTTGAGGGCGGCTTTGCGAGGGGACCAAAATGAAGAGGTGCTAAAAATTATGTTTTTTTCTCTGTGAGGTCTGCGTTCGGGACCTGAGACTGCGATTGTTCAAAGTTTCCCGATTACACAAGAAATCGGGATTCCCGCGTTCGTTGCCGAATGTTCCACGAAACGACCTCTGAAGTTATTTCCGAACGATGGATGACGCTCCATGCTCAATCTGCCCTGAAGTCGATTTCAAGAGTTGACAGGCGAACTCGGTTGACGGCGGGGAATAACTGGGAATCAGGTCGAGCTATCCCTCAAGAGAGCTGCTCTCGAACGCACAAGTTACACAATGCTCGCCTTTGAGAGCACGCAGACGTATGTCCACGATCACTGGTCTCAAATTCAACACATGAGTCGGATTGATGGCCTAAAAAGTGTGATGGCTCTGCGCCAGCAGTAGAATGCCACTCCCAGTGGAATGGTGCGTCTCGAGCTGGCCGGAAAGTGCTTTGATTCCAGTGGGACAAGATCTCAAAATACGGAAGCAGGAGAGCACGGCTAAGATAGAACGGTACGATCAGTTTATTGGAAACTCGCCAGCCTATAGATGAGCTTCGGGTTTTATACGAACGTGTTCGAATCTCCAACATTTTTCTCAGTTGTGATCATACTCGAGGAGTAGTTCAGCATGCATTCGCGATATTCGAGATCCCCTCGCCCGCTCTGACTCCGATGTTGTCGAGCACGTGACGGAATCAACTACATTTGGCCGCGACACTTATATGCAGCTCAGGAGAGGCCTAGCTAGGACCGCCATGTATAGAATGCCAGCAATGCGTTGTCCGTTTTCTATCATGAGAAGCGTCTTCCTCGCTGCCCAACAGATCCAACCGGTAGCCTGAGATTGGATACACTTCCGCAGTATGGTGGTCCAATTGAATAGTACAGCAAACAGTTCAGCATGATATTGATCCGCTTCAGCTGTTTGGACAAACCCATGGTATCGGGATGGGCAGAGCTTTTGAAAATATGAAAATCGCTTGAGAAATTTCCTCTTGAATTTATCAAACGCTGACTTAGCTTCTACATGAAAAATGGATCGTGGAAGATTGCGAGGATGACGTCTTTCTGCCGGCCGCAAATTTTCTCCTTGAAAAATGCCGACCGGATAAACAGGAAAAAAATCAGACGTTCGATTGTGTGAGCTATAAAAATCACATGGCGGCCTGGCTTGTCTTCAGCTGGCTGGGGGTGGCCGCTGACACGAAGGTGGGAGCTTTTTGGGCACCGATGTTGACACCCGTCAATTGATGCACCATTGTGGTTGTCTTGGTGATGATATCAATCACTTCACCTGAAAGTATTAGATCCTTTTCCTCAATGCGAGCTCAAACGTTCGTTTCTCAGTATGTATATGAACTCATAAAAGCGTTCGAGCTCAGTGAAATGCCGGTAAGTTGCAGGCCATGAAATCAGGCAGAGAGGGGTCTGAGACTTGCCTGTCAATTTTGAGGCGCCGACCTCTCCTTTGCTTCCGGAGACCATGACCACGCGATTGACTTGAGATATGGGTGCAGCCACTTCCGCCGCGACTCTGGGCAGTGTTTCGAGCATCATTTCCAGAATAGCCGCGTCCTTGTATTCACGGAAGGCGTCCGCTTTCTTGTTCAGTCTCTCCGCATCGGCCTTGGCTTTCGCTTCGATGGAGAACGCCTCCGCCTCGCCTTTCAGCCTGCATACCAAGTGTTGATGTTTACACTATGCTTATTCTGACGATCAGATGAGCTGTAAATGTTAGACCAGGAAAGCAGTACCTGATGGCTTCGGCTTCAGCCTCCGCTTCCAATACAACGCGATTCTTGTTGGCCTCCGCAATTTTCTCGAGCCTGTATTTTTCAGCCTCGGCGGGTCTTCGAATCGTTGCTTCGAGTTCTTTTTCTTTCCTCAATATCTCCTGTTCTTGTACCTGAATGGCTTGGGTTCTCTCGACCACTTTGACCTGCATCTGCTCCTCCTTGATCCGTTGACGTGTTTTGGCAGCTTGTAAGCTGAAAGCCAACTCGGAATCGGCTTTTTTCGTGTTGACCTCTTGGTCGTACATAGCTTTCTTGAGCTCGAAGTCACGTTTCGCCTTTGCGACTTCGGTTTCGTTGAGGAATTTAGATGCCAAACGTTCCTCCTCGGCCAGAGCTTCTTTGATTTGTGCATCTCTGCAAGAGACGAATCTCATCGGTCATGGCCTTCGGTATGCCTTCTTGATAACACCTCACTGAATAATCGTCACCTTTTCGCTTCGGCCTCTCCTATTCGCGCGTCTCTCTTAACCTCGGCTGTTCTGGCCTGACCCAGTGCTCTGAGGTAACCTTCTTCATCGCTGATATCTTTTATTGTATAAGACACAACAGTGATTCCCATATTGACTAGATCCGATGACGCCACCTCGAATACCTGGAATAAAGGGAGTTGGCTGCAGCTTCATCGACTTCCACCCTGAATTGAAACATAGTTGAGCCAGAACAGTAAATGCAAATCAGATCAGCGGAGGCCTTCAGACTGGTTTGCATATATCCGCTCGAAGACTCCTCCACCTGCACCCAACAAGAGACGTTGAAGCCGTTGGCCGACACCACTATCGGAACCTCCCGCATAGAACGGACGATATTTAGTACGAACGAGGCAGAATTCACAAGAGCGGAAAAACTCCAAAACTATCCTGAGATTTTCAGAAGCGCTGCCATAAACTTCCCGAGATTGCTTGAGCTCTTCACAAACCGCTTTGAATGATGGAGGACTCTTTGTTCAGGCGGCGGTCGATGCGACGACAACTATGGGAATCATGTCAATGGCAGTACCACATTCAAACCTCAACGCTTGAGTTTGTCAGATTTTTCCCTCCGCGCACAAATTTTGAAGGACAGCTCATGATGATTACTGATATTTCGCTCATTGGAGAATTCAACTATCCTAGAGCCAGATCGCAAGCAACAGCTCCTTACCTGCTTCGAGAATTTCTTGCGATCCTTGTATATTTCTTCAACCGTCATTGTGCCCATTATGGCTCGTTGATGGCCTTCGAGAGTTTCTCTCGCAATCGACATAATCTCTTCCTCGGATTTCCCCAAGAACTGTTCGCATGCCGCTCTCAACATTTCGACATTCTGACCCTGAAATCGCACATCCGTTTGGTTTGAGATGGGCGAGAACCGACGGGGTACGTGGTTGTGAAGTATCGATTGGTGGAGTTTGATCTTCCATGAGAGCAATTATGGCATTGACTCACTTGTATCTTGACCTGGGCAATACCAGTCACGGATATCGGAACTCCTTGCTGAGTGTATACTTTATGTGATTCGATTGAAAGGGTCATCGTGTTCAGCGAAATACGCTGAACTCTTTGTATCACGGGCCACACGAACACCCGTCCACCGGGTACCATCAAAGGATGGGAATGGCAGCATCCTTTGAGAGGAGGAAAAGTGAGCAACCAAGCACAATTCTAACCCAACACACTTCTAATTTGTGATACTATCATGCATTAGGCGACTCGGAACCGGCAGCGCCGAGCTGCTCCAATATGATAATCAATACATCCCAAGTTTCAATCTGAAAACAGCCTGAACGTATGCTCTCCGGACGGGAAAACAGGCACACTCAAGGCTATAGCGGGAATCCTCGCGGGCAACATAACCAACCTGATACCACGAGAGCTTCGTTCGGCCCGCAGGCTACGAAACCGGAGACCATTTCGTTCGCGTTCGATGGAGTCCGCGCTATGCGTAGTGCCGTTCGAATATACGCGAGCCGTCGATGACCTGCCAGCCAGAGAATGACACACGCGAGCAACGTCAGCTGACGCGGTGCGTTGACGATATGATCGCACTCGTATTCGTTCGGCCCCGGCAACGATGAACCAACAACGCCTGCTCCAATGAGCTGTCTCTTTGTATTCCCCTCTCTTCGTACCCACTGCTAGCCGAGCGCCTCGCAGAAGAGAGGGAAACGAGAGAGTGTTTCGTCATGCTACTCAATCCTATGAAGTAACATGGAGTCTTGTCCTCTTTCCTGGTGGGCTGCGCATGGCTTTTGTCGAGTGTTTTTGTCTTCAACTCTCAGTTACCGTCATATGGGTGTACATACAACCTGTAGCATCATCCCCCCCGAAATGGATGTCTCGCGACCCCATTGCTGATAAGACCCCATTTCTTCCTCTCGCTCCATTGTTGAAGCCTCCGTTTCCAATATAGGAAATCTTTCCTGAGCATTTTCCTGAATAGGAAAATCGCTAATTGTCATCAACGGTCGCGATGGAGCTCCAGGCATCTTCGATGTGCTTGAAGGTGATTCACACAAACCTCAACGTCATTATCGTGCACTCGAATGAAGCTCATGCAAATGTTCGTAATCGGGAGCAAACGCTAGTTTCGGGTCAAACTCACGGCATTCCATGGAGTGCTCTTTCCGCGGTGATTCATCTGATCTGCGATGATGCACATGAATACATTCTTGCGAGAATTATTTCTCGGATAGAGAAATCGTAAGATCCTGATTTTCCGTCTGTCAAAGTTCAATGGAGCATCGGGCACTATGAAGACTACCTAAGATTCACGAGTCAAGGTCAGGGATGAGAGGGCGGGGGGGATTTATTTCGTGCAGTCCTGTCGGAAGGATCTTGTTCCTACCAGCACTAATTAAACATTTATTAGTTCTAAATTGTTGATACTTCTGAACTCGACAGTGAATCGCTCGCCTCGCGTTTGCGTCTCAGGTCGCCTAATTCCAGTAATTACGAGTACTGTACGGAATTCCGGGTTCAGCAGACTCCGTTGTTGATTTGATGGTGAACACTCGAGTGAAACCTCGTCCCTAATATCATTTCTTTGCCATTATTCCTTGAGACTGCGTTCCGTCATCGATAACTCTCACTCTGAGCGTACCTAAGAAAATTCCAGGTGTTTATGAAACTCCCTCCGCGATGCACGCCACAGAGTATCTGTTGTCTAGTTTATTATGTTACAATTATCAACAAATATCAAAACTAAGAGATCATACTGGATTATTATCATCTCTTGTCAGCATACTCATCCACCTTAAATCACTTCTCGTTTCATTTCTCAATTACTGTATACAAGTATATACACACAGACATTTGTGGGAATTTCAAACAAACTTCTGATTCACACTTCTCTATTGCCACCTCATCACGGTATCGGATTTGTCTCCTTGTTTTCTCAGCGATCGAGTACTTGAGAGAATAAGATGATCTTTGCCGCAGTCTATCCCATTCGTTCATCCATCTAGAGAACCCTTAATGTAACGCAGAGGCTGCTTGGTTGAATGACCGAAACGGGTAGCGTCAGTTAGTACTATGCTGATTATAAATAAGGCTAAAGACAGCGATTATCAACCGTTAGTCTCCGTAATGATCAAACAGGTGTTGCTCACGTCGCAGCTCAAGTGGACTCAACTTTTTTTGTGGCTTTTCACTTTTCATGCAGTTTCATTCCAGCACGCCGATACCAACTTTCATCAACGACTATATAGGACTCTTCATATATTAGAGTGAAACGCTACCGGTAATAGTGTGTCTCTTGAAATCTGCTGTAATACGCAGATGGAACCTTCAATGTATGGTTGCCGTTACCGATACCGTATGCTAATTTGTTATCTACTGACGTGGTCTCTGTTGATGAAGGAGGTGGCGGCAGCAGCAGCAGCAGCAGAGTGGCAGCAACAACCGGAGCGCGGCTGTTGCATTATACGATCTCCTAACGCTCATCGATCGGACTCTGTTGTCGTGGGGTTGGTGCCGATTTTTGGCTAGTTCCATCATCATCCAAATTCTGACAAGCAACTCGATCCACAAGTGAGTCGACGAGGGTTACGATGAGTTCTGTGTCCGAGCAGTCGGAGTCGCTAACCGAAGATGCGGAAGAGGAGGAGGAGGACGACGACGAAGATGTTGACGACGACGAAGAGTCTTCGTCGTCACTAGAACATATGTTCGAAAGAAGCTCTGCACCTGTGAATACGTGGAAGAAGAACAGCGTGAGCTCACCTGTTGGAGCTGTCGTGACGAATCTGTACTCATATCGGAATGATACACACTCCCTCAAAAGAATCGGAAGGTGACTTTACTCACCAGAGAAAGCGTATGTGTTGTTTGCTACCCTGTACACGTACGGCTGCTCTTTGGGCACAGACTCGCCCTGAGGAAGGTCAACCAGCGTGTAAGGATGATCAGGCTCGGTGGACGGTTTGCCGCTGTGCAGCCATTGTTCGTTCCGCCAATCATCCAAACGAGCACACAACTCTCGAATCACAACGTCACAATCGCCGAGGAGCTGTACGTCGAACGGATCTATGTGCGGCAGAGCCTCCCGGTTGATCAAAATTTGCGGAACTTTGTGATCCATGAATCGCGGAATAGAAGCAACCGGTCGAACTTTCAGCGACGACCCCATAACTATTAGTAAATCAGCATCATCCTGGTCCTCGCTGATTCTTCGATGGAACTCTTCGGGAAGTCCTTCGCCGAAAAAGACGATGTCCGGCTTCATGACAGCCATAGTATCCCTCTCCATGTTGGAGTCGGGCGACACGTCTCCCTGAGATTCCCAATGCTGAATTGCGGGCTGCGGGCATTTGGGACACAGAGGAACTCGCTGAGCAAATATATCCGCCCGCAAAGCTTCGCAGTCCACTTTGTAGTCGCATCGTGTACACGTCGCCGTCGAGAAGCCGCCATGGCACGCGATGACACGCTCCAAACCGCAAGCATGTTCCAATGTATCGATGTTCTGCGTGTAGTTCCGCAGGAGTTGACCTCGTCTCTCCAGCCCTCGTATGAAGTGATGAGAAGCCGATGGTTCAAATTGTCCAGGGTAAATCTCGCGGGCGAATTTGAAGAAGGGTCGGGGATCTTGGCGGAAGAAAGTCATGTCGAACATGGCCTGAGGGTCGGGAAGCGACGGGAAGTCTCTCCGGAGTCGAGCATAGATTCCATTTTTCGAGCGGAAATCTGGAATCCCGCAGGAAACAGAAACTCCTGCACCCGTCAGAACGACGACCTTCCTGCATGTTGTAAGGAGGTGCAGCGCGTCGTCCAGCGTAGACACGTAGTTTAACCTTGATGAGAAGAAACCGCTTCATTAGAGGACACATCGGCCATCCGTATACATAGCGGTATCAAACGCAAATTTTCGATCGCATCCATAGTTTTCGTCTCTGCTGTGGGCATACCTTTTTCTAGGTGGCTTATGAAACTCATCATCGTCTCCCAGGAGCTCGATAAGGATGTTCCACATCGTCATCCGATCGAGAAGGGCAGGTAGCTGTATGTTCAACGGTAACAGCTTCTCTAACAGCGGTCTGGGATCGACTCCGGCCTGCATTTTGGCGCTCACCCATGCCAATGGGTTCCCGCTGGCGGCTCTGAGAGCAAGGACGCTGTCATCGCAATCGCTCGAAGAATCGTCACCACAACGCCCTGCTATGTCGAGAAATCCCGAGTCTCCGTTGTCCGACGAAACCGTCTCACCAGACACCGCTGTGAATCGAAATAGAAATCGTCAGCTCATAATTCGTGCAGGAACTTGAACGCAGTCTTGCGTCGCGGTCAGCCAGGCCATCACTGAGACCGAGCTCACCCATGCCTCGTGTTTCCTCAGACATTTCAGTGGAAATCCCAGGACAAAGCCCCGCACGATGGCGTCTAACCGTTGAAGCGGGGAACTATTCACAGCGTCGAATCTGCAGTCTACTAACACATGGCCGTAGCAGAAGACAACGACGGCAACAGGGGGCTCAGCGGAACCACAGTCGTACCACAGACACCATCATAGCACCACTGAGCCCATCTTGTGGAATTTGTGTAAATATCAGCCAGCACTTTGAACTTAAGGTCATCCATATCATGCATCCCCCAGATATGAGGGCCCACATGAGGGCACTGCATTGACTTCGGAGGAGCGAGACGTGGTATGAAGTCTGAGCGGAGAGTTCTCGACAGTCAGTTTCATCACCGCCGAATCCACATTGTCCCACCATGAGAACACTCTATGAGCCCTCCAGCGGAAGCGTAGTTCGAGAAACTCAACAGAACCATCCTCTGGCTGAACGCTGAACTCGTAGGGGAGCGCCGCTTTTTCAACACGCTTGAAGAATCGAAACACCGGGGCGCATGCGCATCCTCAATGGCGATCTGTGCAGCGTGGCCGCTGCCGCTTCCGCCGCCGCTGCTTCCCAGTAGCACATACAGGATTTCACATATTCGTAATTGAAGCCCCACGAACAAGTATAACCGAATTCGTGAACGGAGACGACGGAGCCATACGTCCGCGGAATAGCGAGTAACGAACCACATCGACTTCCTCAAGACTATGCGAACTCCTTGAGATATGAGCGAGAGGCCTCGTTGAGCATCGGGGACGACGACCACTCCCCATTAAGCCTAACCAATGACGCAGTAGGCCTAACGTAGAAGACCTGGTACTTACCATTTACGCGTTCCGGAGTACTCGGTGAGTCCTGATCGTCGTGTACTCGCATCCTCTTCGATGGCGGTTCCGTTGAGGCGTCCAAAGATGGATAAAATTGAGCATTTTGCGAAATTTCGGGTCCCGCCATATTGGTACATTGGCGCCTGCCTCAGAACTGCAGCGAGCGATGGTGGTGATGGTGTCGTAGCCGATGCTGCTTGGCTGCCGCTTGCTGCCTGGCGGCTCGCTTGGCTCGCTACCAGGGAACACCGTGAGTCATGAGAGGGCGCTCGTCGTCGGGTCGACTACAGCGCCGCCTGCTGCTGGAGTGAATCAACAAGAAACCCTCCTAAAGAGCAAATGGCACGAAACAGCGCTTACGCGCGAAGTTTCGGACCCCATATGAGAAGTCTGTTCGGAGAACGTACAACTCCGACTCTCAGTCCCGGAGATCACAGCTGAATCATTGTACGGCCTGCGCAGGCAGATTCTTCTGGTCTGGGAACTATCCGAATGTCCGCGAGCTCGATGATTCGCAATGGGCGAACCACCTTCCCGATCCGATTCAGTGTGATTGACTTCAAATCTCTCGACCGCCGCAATGACTGAGACACCAGCGCGGGACTAACCTCACGGACGGATTTGCAATGACGTCACTGTGGTACCGCCCTGGCACAGGTTCGCTACCGGCCGTCCAGGCTTCAGCTGACGACTAACGCTTCCATTTGGTTCCCATGGTTTCGATTATGCCAGAGGAAGAAAATGTTCTCGAAGATTCGTCTTCCCTGATTAGAATAGCTGACGCCGACACACAGCGCGAAGATCGATTCGAGTGGAAGAATTGTTGAAATCTGCCCTCCTCGATGGTTCATCAGATAATCTGGAGCGAAACGAACCCGGAAAAATCGATAGCTGTTTCGTCCCGAGGAAACCCTACAGGGGGATCTCCCCAGCCTTCTGGATCCACCGGTGCCGCTATCGGGAGCCCGCCAAATCCTCCCAGGTCGCCTCCATGGCATACACGATTCCGCGCTCAGCATGGAAGCTTTGTGCTCCGACAACGGGATTACATTCCCGGAAGTATTGGCCTCTCTTAATTGAACGAGTTCGCGACTTGAAGAGTGCCGGGTCTAACAAAGTTTCGATCGAACAAGCTTTCGTCTTTCGGCTGATACCACCGTCATCAGGCATCTCGGAGCAGCTTGTAGAGTTCTTAGATGTAAAGTAGCGTTGAGAAGGGGTGGGGACGGCGGAGCCCGCGCATGAGGGCTCTGGGCGCAGTGGCGTAGCGAACCTTCATGATGCCCGGGGCGGATTTGATGCCCCCCTCTCTTTTTGGGGTATTTTTGTGTGTCCTCAAACACAAAATATGATCGTCTGAGATGGAGATCTTCGGGGAAATGGAGACAATTTGCGCGAGCTGACCCGAATGTGAGCAACTAGAATATTACATGAGCAACTGGCTCACCTATTCTTGAAGGGTTATTTGCTTCGCCCCTGGAACTGCGAATCTTCTATTGACTCCTCGAAGTCAAACTCATCCGTGATGGACATCTCGATAGATAGGACAGCGAGGTTTGTCAACTTCGTTTGCTCGATCTCTGGTCCGAGGCAGAAAAAAAAAGAACTCAACGTTCCCTCTCGATCAGGAAGGAGGACGAAAATTATATGGTGGTTCGTCAATAGGGTGAAAAATCAGATGCATCGATCGGACTTCGCCCCCACTATGAGGATACCGGGAAAATATCTACGTGGAAGAGCTTAGAAACTCGAATGTGATAGGCATGGAGAGGCATTCTGATGCCCCCAGCGACCTGTTGCCCGGGGCGGACCGCCCCCCCCGCCCCCTGCCTCGCTACGCTACTGTCTGGGCGCGCCAATATGGAGAAGTCATGTCTCAGAAGGAGTTGCTCAACATTTTGTTGAGTTGACAAACAGGGTTCAGAACAAGCACTCGGATCTTCTCATTGAGGCTATGGCAACGTGAGTCCTCACGGGACAGAACACACAAGAGCTTGCATCCGACGGAGAGTATCGCGTCCCATCTAATCGAAGGGCATCCTGCGCGGGAAAGTTGCGGGAGCTCGAAAAGTTCACGGAACCACCCTCCAGAGAAAAATCATGGAGGCCTTGCCCGACCGACATGCGCATAAAGCGCAACAACCACTCCACGAAAGGGTCGGAAAATGGACGGGCATCATCTGCAAGAAGAGAAAGGTATTCATGTTCTGACTTCTTCCACAAAAAGCTGGAGCCTTTGGAGGAAGAACTGATCCGTGAAGAAATCCTGAATGATCGCCCTTCGCTTCCAGCAATCGTTCATGAAACAGAACGGGGGCGCATATGGTCACCACTCACTCGGGAGATCAAGGAGTGGTTCCGCCGCGGGCATCACGGTTTGCCGCTACAGCACTGGTCCTGAGCCCCAGAGAAGCTGAGCTTCCTTGTTCAGGTGGCTCAGCTTCGCGGGATTCCGATCTCGATTCATTTACGCTCTCCTCTGCTCAGACACTGACGTGGATTCGGTCGAGAAATAGACTCCCCGACCTGCGAATAGCTCCCTCTTGTACTGGTAGCGGGAAAAAAACTGCAGCCGTGCCCAGGACGATGGTCCATAGAAAGTTCACACGAACGATTTCCAATTCAGGGAGCTTCCGGGATGCATTCACAGCATGAACTTGAACTCAATAGTAGCTGGGAACTTCAGCGTGGAGAAACTTCCCTGTGACCATGTTCTGTGAAAGCTATCCCAAGAGAAACTGACGTCATTTTGCAGTCAGGTGAACGAGCTTCGATATGAAACAAGAATACTCCTTTCACGACTCGAGCTGACAATTCTGAGACAAACTCTAGTATTCTGGTTCAAACACGATACTGTGATACCCCACGATTTCGTCTCAGATTACGTCGCAGAAAATCTGCCAAGTCTCTCTCAAATCTTCGAGGGCACGCGATATCACCAGTGACATTCGTCGAGCACGAACGAGTGAGAAAATGAGTCAATCCGCAATCACATTTATGTGTATTGAGACGCTGAGTGGGATGAAGGGCTGCTGGGGAGATATCTGAATCGAGCCAACGAGCAGTTACGATCACAGATACTTGAATTATGTGGGAAACTGTTCGGGATGCACATCGACGTTCTCTCTCCTGTGGAAGAGCGAAATAGCCCGGCGTGGCGAGAGCAAACACACTTACAGGAGTCAGCTCCAGTATCGGCTTCAGCAAGAAGTCCTTCTTCCCTAGATTCGTTCACAAATCCCAGTCCAAGGTGATCTCTCCAGGGTTTGGTCCTCTGAAGAACACAAAGCACTCCTACGATCACTCATACCATTTCGCCTGTCGAGCCACTGGGGTTGCACGCTCAGATCAGGCACCCGCTCAAGTTTGATTTTCACCAATATCGGCTCTTCATCCTGAGGAACCCTCAATCTAGTGGAGTGTCGACAGAGCCAACTCCAAAATTCATGTGTTTAGTCCTTGAAACGATCGCCCGGCTCGACTCAAACACAACGTTGGTACAAAATGAGCT
The DNA here is from genome assembly GCA_037576195.1 of Phytoseiulus persimilis. Lineage (NCBI taxonomy): Eukaryota > Metazoa > Arthropoda > Arachnida > Mesostigmata > Phytoseiidae > Phytoseiulus > Phytoseiulus persimilis. The sequence continues at coordinate 27,656,165 of CM075104.1, read as the reverse complement.
CAGTTTCGGTAGTATAAGGATCGACCGACCCTTCTCCATCGCAAAAAAAACGGTGCGGCAGTCTCCGCTTGAAAGCCTCATCACGATGCGAAGAGCAATCCTTTTGCGAGTGAAAGAGAGAGGAGAAGCGAGAGATGGAGAGAAGCGGATACGTGCATTGCCGCATGTATGTCATTCGTAGAGCCTGAAAGTTGGGGTGATTTTTTGAAATTATCCCCACACCACAATCCTGAGATATTGATGGGATACTTTGGGAGAATAACCTCAACTTCCAGGCTCTAGTTATTCGACTAGGGCGTGCGAGCTAGTCACTGTAAACTTCCATCTCAGAGCAGAGACCAATCAGCCCGGATTCCACTTACATGACAGAATGCCTCCCTGGAAACACCGAGTATGCATAGCTGAACCATGAGTGGAAACCACTCGTTTCTGGAGGTTTCCCCGGAGTGCATTTGTATCGAAGCAGCATCAACGGACCTATCTTCTGGAGCAGGGGCGGGCAAAGTGCGGCCCGCCAGTGGACCACTGTGTTCGGGCAGAGCCCTGCGCAACAAGCGCTTGAAAACACCGAATCGCTTCCATGGAAAAGAGATTTAACATTTCCTATGATGTTCCCCAACCTGAGTGAATCTCCAACTTGGTGGACGAGTGAGTCGAGGGTTCACTCTTCGATAGGCACATCGAGGTGTTGTGATTTTTCTGGAGCTAAGGTTTCTCATGCACCCAAGGGAAACGATTCCTGAGCTTGAAACCTCATCTTTGCCGGATGTCGCTCTTCGGAGACATGTCACATGGATTAGGAATACTTCGAGCTCGCTGAGATACGTTTTGTGTGGCGGCCCTTGAGTTTGCACGGCCGCGATGGCGCTCTGCACTGCGGCCCGCGGGTCGCACCAAGTTGCCCACCCCTGTTCTGGAGAGTGCGAGAAGTGTTGCCTCTGGGGTCATGGAATGCATGGCGAACTTTTCAGAAAGGGCTCGGAAGTTCGCTCTCGGAACATACTTTTGGAGAGTTCTTCATCCTGATGCACTTTCGCGGTTATTTCCATTGAGGCGAAATGCCACTCGAAGAAGGGCCTGCGACGGACCGCCCCCTCCGCCCCTCAGGAAACTTTTTTTATCAATCATGTCATTTCTGTTGGCATGGGCTGAGATTCCTGTGGCTGGGTCGGAACTGAATTTCCGTACCGGCCCAGTACGGAAATTCAATTGCCGTACTCCTGATGATGTCTAGTCGGAACGTCGAGCATCGTCGTTGTGCTAACGAGAACGGTATATTGCACTTAACTCTCAATCTGGCAAGCTTCACCCACGTTGATTTCTACAGGGAGCAGCTCCGACTTCAACCGCTGTACCACCTCGGTAAAGCTTTGGTTGCGCTTTGATAGAATCTGAGCTCATGTGATTGTCCCACGCATGCAGTGACTGCCTCGGCTGGATGGCTCGGCGGAGTCCAACGATGAACCCACCGAAACAGATGAGTGCGCAAGAGAGACGAGTTCTTTTCCTTTCGCTCCCAGCTGCTTGAGATATTTGTTTCTCCTACATCTGGTGACCGCCGGAATTCACCCACTCGCTCCTTCCTCGACAGAGTGATTCGCGCATAGACGCGAAGCTTCTGACGCTCTGACCATAGTTTCCTGAGCACCTGACCATAGTCGACCCGACGATGTTGCGAAAATTTTCCGCATACCTGAGCTAGCCAGCCCCGGTCAGCCCCTGACTGGGGGCTTCTGAGAGTCGAAATTTCCCTTGAAAATCCTTCGGGAGCTCCCAAATCCGACGAACGTTGATGGGGGAGCGAACCCGGGAGGGCAACAGTAATCGAGAGAACCACCGCAGTCTCCGATCATGCCATGAATTGGCAATAATCACATAGTCATGCACAATCCGGCTTTATTCACCTTAAAGTACATATAGGCTCCTCGGAACAACCAGTCGACGGTACCCGCAACGCTTCCGTGTATTGTCTCGTCCTTACTATCCTCATCTATATATATAACTAGCCGGCCTTCGGCCGACTACGCTGGCCGGCCCGTCCCTTGCTTCGGGAGTCTACTGCTGACAGACACACATTGCCTTACATGTAGTGTCATGAGACCTTCGGGGGTGGCCACCGATTCTCGAAAGGGTTCTGACCTGGAATCGAGGCACTTTCCTCTCTCTTCACTTAGTCAGCATCATGGTCTCGAGAAGTATGGTCAGATTGGTGTCGGAATCACCCCTCCAGAGTTGGAAAGTAATGGCCAGATTGGTCCCGAGATCAATCCTCCAAACTTGGAAAGTAATAGTCAGATTGGTCTCGGAATCACCCCTCCAGAGTAGGAGAGTAATGGCCTGATCGGTCCCAGAATCACCCCTCCAGAGTTGGGAAGTAATGGCCAGATTGGTCCCAGAATCACCCCTCCGGAGTTGGAAAGTTATGGCCAGATTGTTCTCGGAATCACCCCTCCAGAGTTGGAAAGTAATGGCCAGATTGATACCGGAATCACCCCTCCAGAGTTGGAAACTAATGGCCAGATTGGTCTCGTAATCACCCCTCGAGAGTTGGAAACTAATGGCCAGATTGGTCTCGGAATCATCCCTCTAAAGTAGGGAAGTAATGGCCAGATCGGCACCGGAATCACCCCTCCAGAGTTGGAAACTAATGCCCAGATTGGTCTCGGAATCACCCCTCCAGAGTTGGAAAGTAATGGCCAGATTGGTCCCAGAATCACCCCTCCAGAGTTGGAAAGTTATGGCCAGATTGGTCCCAGAATCACCCCTCCAGAGTTGGAAAGGAATGGCCAGATTGGTCTCGGAATCACCCCTCCAGAGTAGGAGAGTAATGGCCAGATCGGTCCCAGAATCACCCCTCCAGAGTTGAAAAGTAATGGCCTGATCGGTCCCAGAATCACCCCTCCAGAGTTGGGAAGTAATGGCCAGATTGGTCCCAGAATCACCCCTCCGGAGTTGGAAAGTTATGGCCAGATTGGTCTCGTAATCACCCCTCGAGAGTTGGAAACTAATGGCCAGATTGGTCTCGGAATCATCCCTCTAAAGTAGGGAAGTAATGGCCAGATCGGCACCGGAATCACCCCTCCAGAGTTGGAAACTAATGCCCAGATTGGTCTCGGAATCACCCCTCCAGAGTTGGAAAGTAATGGCCAGATTGGTCCCAGAATCACCCCTCCAGAGTTGGAAAGTTATGGCCAGATTGGTCCCAGAATCACCCCTCCAGAGTTGGGAAGGAATGGCCAGATTGGTCTCGGAATCACCCCTCCAGAGTAGGAGAGTAATGGCCAGATCGGTCCCAGAATCACCCCTCCAGAGTTGAAAAGTAATGGCCGGATTGATCTCAGAATAACCCCTCCAGAGTTGGAAAGTAATGGCCAGATTAGTCCCAGAATCACCCCTCCAGAGTCGGAAAGTAATGGCCGGATTGGTCTTGGAATCACCCCTCCAGAGTTGGGAAGTAATGGCCAGATTGGTCTCGGAATCACCCCTCCAGAGTTGGAAAGTAATGGCCAGATTGGCACCGGAATCACCCCTCCAGAGTTGGAAAGTAATGGCCGGATTGGTCTCAGAATCACCCCTCCAGAGTTGGAAAGTAATGGCCGGATTGGTCTCGGAATCACCCCTCCAGGGTTGGAAAGTAATGGCCAGATTGGTCCCAGAATCACCCCTCCAGAGTTGGAAAGTAATGGCCAGATCGGTCCCAGAATCACCCCTCCAGAGTTGAAAAGTAATGGCCAGATTGGTCTCGGAATCAACCCTCCAGAGTTGGGAAGTAATAGCCAGATTGGTCCCAGAAACACCCCTCCAGAGTTGGAAAGTAATGGCCAGATTAGTCTCGGAATCACCCCTCCAGAGTTGGAAAGTAATGGTCAGATTGACCCCGAGATCACTCCTCCAAACTTGGAAAGTAATGGTCAGATTGGTCTCGGAATCACCCCTCCAGGGTTGGAAACTAATGGCCAGATTGGTCCCGGAATCACCCCTCCAGAGTAGGAGAGTGATGGCCAGATTGGTCCCGGAATCACCCCTCCAGAGTAGGAGAGTAATGGCCAGATTGGTCCCGGAATCACCCCTCCAGAGTGGGAGAGTAATGGCCAGGTTGGTCTCGTGATCACCCCTCCAGAGTTGGAAACTGATGGCCAGATTGGTCTCAGAATCATCCCTCCAGAGTTGGGAAGTAATGGCCCTATTGGTCTCGGAATCACCCCTCCAGATATTTTATGATGGATTTTCATGATAGATGTATCGGAGAGGGGGTGGGGAAGGATATCCGATGACGATGGGATAAGGCCTAAGAGTCTGGCTGGCGTCATAACGGGGCGGTGCACCTTATCGTCAGAATTTGGATGCGGGTGACAGTAGGGAGGGGGTCAAAATTGGGGTAAATCGCGAGTGGGGGAGGAGGGGGGGGGGGAGGGTTGGGTGGCCTGTGTCCTTCCCGGTGAGCCGCCCGACATCATGCAGTTTGTTCCAAGTCGATCCGATCAATACCGGAGGAGCCTATTGAGGACAAACAAACATACAAACAAACAATCAAACAAACAAACAAACAGACCCTGGATTTTTATATATCTAGATAGATCCTTACTATATATAATCGGCTTAGTCTGTCAGTTTGTCAGTCAGTTTGTCAGTTCGTCCGCACTTTTTCTGGAAGACATGAAGGTGAATCCGGGACCAATCTGAACATACTCTCCCGAGTCTTTTGTTTTCCGGCTGAACCTCTCAGCCAGCCCTCAGAAGTGTCCCGGAATCACCTTTCGGTATTGCTTCAGAAACACTCCCTATCGCCTCGCAAATCCCATTGCGGGCGGTGGGCTTGGGTCTTAAGATGGTTCAGATTCAATTCTGATATAAATTGAATCCTCTTTTTACCACTCAAGAAATTCCCCCCGAGTCTGGAGAGGTGATTCCGGTACGAGTCTGACTATACTTTTCAAAAGCTGGAGGGGTGATTCCGGAACCAATCTGAACATACTTTTCAAAACGTGGAGGGATGATTCCGAGACCAATCTGACCATTACTTTCCATTTCTGGAGGGGTGATTCCGGGGTCAATCTGAGCATTACTTCCCAACTCTGGAGGGGTGAATCCGAGACCAATCTGAGAATTACTTCCTAACTCTGGAGGGGTGATTCCGGGGGCAATCTGAGCATTACTTCCCAACTCCGGAGGAGTGATTCCGGGGTCAATCTGAGCATTACTTCCCAACTCTGGAGGGGTGATTCCGGGGTCAATCTGAGCATTACTTCCCGAATCTGGAGGGATGATTCCGGGGTCAATCTGAGCATTACTTCCCAACTCTGGAGGGGTGATTCCGAGACCAATCTGAGCATTACTTCCCAACTCTGGAGGGGTGATTCCGGGGTCAATCTGAGCATTACTTCTCAACTCTGGAGGGGTGATTTCGAGACAAATCTGAGCATTACTTTCCAACTCTGGAGGGGTGATTCCGAGACCAATCTGGCCATTACTTTCCAACTCTAAAGGAGTGATTCCGGGACCAATCTGGCCATTACTTTCCAACTCTGGGGGGGTGATTCCGAGACCAATCTGGCCATTACTCCCACTCTAGAGGGGTGATTCCGGGACCAATCTGGCCATTACTTTCCAACTCTGGAGGGGTGATTCCGAGACCAATCTGGCCATTGCTCCCACTCTAGAGGGGTGATTCCGGGACCAATCTGGCCATTACTTTAGAACTCTGGAGGGGTGATTCCGAGACCAATCTGGCCATTACTTTCCAAATATGGAGGGGTGATTCCGAGACCAATCTGGCCCTTACTTTCCAACTCTGGAGGGTCGATTCCGGGACCAATCTGGCCATTACTTTCCAACTCTGAAGGTGTGATTCTGGGACCAATCTGGGCGCTACTTCCCAGCTCTGGAGGGGCGATTCCGAGATCAATCTGGCCATTACTTTCCAACTCTGGAGGGGTGATTCCGAGACCAATCTGGCCATTACTTTCCAACTCTAGAGGAGTGATTCCGAGATCAATCTGGCCATTACTTTCCAACTCTGGAGGGGTGATTCCGAGACCAATCTGGCCATTACTTTCCAACTCTAAAGGAGTGATTCCGGGACCAATCTGGCCATTACTTTCCAACTCTGGAGGGGTGATTTCAAGACCAATCTGGCCCTTACTTTCCAACTCTGGAGGGGTGATTCCGAGACCAATCTGGCCATTACTCTCCAACTCTGGAGGGGTGATTCCGAGACCAATCTGGCCATTACTTCCCAACTCTGGAGGGGTGATTCCGAGACCAATCTGGCCATTACTCTCCAACTCTGGAGGGGTGATTCCGAGACCAATCTGGCCATTACTCTCCAACTCTGGAGGGGTGATTTCAAGACCAATCTGGCCCTTACTTTCCAACTCTGGAGGGGTGATTCTGGGACCAATCTGGCCAATACTTTCCAAATATGGAGGGGTGATTCTGAGACCATTCAGGCCATTGCTTCCCAACTCTGGAGGGGTGATTCTAGGACCAATCTGGCCATTCCTTTCCAACTCTGGAGGGGTGATTCCTATACCAATCTGGCCATTCCTTTCCAACTCTGGAGGGGTGATTCCGAGACCAATCTGGCCATTCCTTTTCAACTCTGGAGGGGTGATTCCTATACCAATCTGGCCATTCCTTTCCAACTCTGGAGGGGTGATTCCGGGGTCAATCTGAGCATTACTTCTCAACTCTGGAGGGGTGATTTCGAGACCAATCTGGCCATTACTCTCCAACTCTGGAGGGGTGATTCCGAGACCAATCTGGCCATTACTTCCCAACTCTGGAGGGGTGATTCCGAGACCAATCTGGCCATTACTCTCCAACTCTGGAGGGGTGATTTCAAGACCAATCTGGCCCTTACTTTCCAACTCTGGAGGGGTGATTCTGGGACCAATCTGGCCAATACTTTCCAAATATGGAGGGGTGATTCTGAGACCATTCAGGCCATTGCTTCCCAACTCTGGAGGGGTGATTCTAGGACCAATCTGGCCATTCCTTTCCAACTCTGGAGGGGTGATTCCTATACCAATCTGGCCATTCCTTTCCAACTCTGGAGGGGTGATTCCGAGACCAATCTGGCCATTCCTTTTCAACTCTGGAGGGGTGATTCCTATACCAATCTGGCCATTCCTTTCCAACTCTGGAGGGGTGATTCCGGGGTCAATCTGAGCATTACTTCTCAACTCTGGAGGGATGATTTCGAGACAAATCTGAGCATTACTTTCCAACTCTGGAGGGGAGATTCCGAGACCAATCTGGCCATTACTTTCCAACTCTAGAGGAGTGATTCCGGGACCAATCTGGCCATTACTTTCCAACTCTGGGGGGGTGATTCCGAGACCAATCTGGCCATTACTCCCACTCTAGAGGGGTGATTCCGGGACCAATCTGGCCATTACTTTCCAACTCTGGAGGGGTGATTCCGAGACCAATCTGGCCATTGCTCCCACTCTCGAGGGGTGATTCCGGGACCAATCTGGCCATTACTTTAGAACTCTGGAGGGGTGATTCCGAGACCAATCTGGCCATTACTTCCCAACTCTGGAGGGGTGATTCTGGGACCAATCTGGCCAATACTTTCCAAATATGGAGGGGTGATTCTGAGACCAATCAGGCCATTGCTTCCCAACTCTGGAGGGGTGATTCTAGGACCAATCTGGCCATTCCTTTCCAACTCTGGAGGGGTGATTCCTATACCAATCTGGCCATTCCTTTCCAACTCTGGAGGGGTGATTCCGAGACCAATCTGACCATTACTTTCCATTTCTGGAGGGGTGATTCCGGGGTCAATCTGAGCATTACTTCCCAACTCTGGAGGGGTGAATCCGAGACCAATCTGAGAATTACTTCCTAACTCTGGAGGGGTGATTCCGGGGGCAATCTGAGCATTACTTCCCAACTCCGGAGGAGTGATTCCGGGGTCAATCTGAGCATTACTTCCCAACTCTGGAGGGGTGATTCCGGGGTCAATCTGAGCATTACTTCCCGAGTCTGGAGGGATGATTCCGGGGTCAATCTGAGCATTACTACCCAACTCTGGAGGGGTGATTCCGAGACCAATCTGAGCATTACTTCCCAACTCTGGAGGGGTGATTCCGGGGTCAATCTGAGCATTACTTCTCAACTCTGGAGGGGTGATTCCGAGACCAATCTGGCCATTCCTTTTCAACTCTGGAGGGGTGATTCCTATACCAATCTGGCCATTACTTTCCAACTCTGGAGGGGTGATTCCGAGACCAATCTAACCATTATTTCCAACTCTGGAGGGGAGATTCTAAGACCAATCTGGCCATCACTTTCCAACTCTTGAGGGGTGATTCCGAGACCAATGTGGCCATTACTTCCCAACTCGGGAGGGGTGTTTCCGAGACCAATCTGGCCATTACTTTCCAACTCTGGAGGGGTGATTCCTGGACCAGTCTGGCCATAACTTCCCAACTCTGGAGGGGTGATTCTGAGACCAATCCGGCCATTACTTTTCAACTCTGGAGGGGTGATTCCTATACCAATCTGGCCATTCCTTTCCAACTCTGGAGGGGTGATTCCGGGACCAATCTGGCCATTACTTTCCAACTCTGGAGAGGTGATTCCGAGACCAATCTGGCCATTACTTTTCAACTCTGGAGGGGTGATTCTGGGACCAATCTGGCCACTACTTCCCAACTCTTGAGGGGCGATTCCGAGATCAATCTGGCCATCACTTTCCAACTCTGGAGGGTCGACTCCGGGACCAATCTGGCCATTACTTCCCAACTCTGAAGGGGTGATTCCGGGAACAATCTGGCCATTACTTTCCAACTCTGAAGGGGTGATTCTGGGACCAATCTGGCCATCACTGTCCCACTCCAGAGGGGTTATTCTGAGATCAATCCGGCCATTACTTTCCAACTCTGAAGGTGTGATTCTGGGACCAATCTGGGCGCTACTTCCCAGCTCTGGAGGGGCGATTCCGAGATCAATCTGGCCATTACTTTCCAACTCTGGAGGGGTGATTCCGAGACCAATCTGGCCATTACTTTCCAACTCTGGAGGGTCGATTCCGGGACCAATCTGGCCATTACTTTCCAACTCTGAAGGTGTGATTCTGGGACCAATCTGGGCGCTACTTCTCAGCTCTGGAGGGGCGATTCCGAGATCAATCTGGCCATTACTTTCCAACTCTGGAGGGTCGATTCCGGGACCAATCTGGCCATTACTTTCCAACTCTGAAGGTGTGATTCTGGGACCAATCTGGGCGCTACTTCCCAGCTCTGGAGGGGCGATTCCGAGATCAATCTGGCCATTACTTTCCAACTCTGGAGGGGTGATTCCGAGACCAATCTGGCCATTACTTTCCAACTCTGGAGGGTCGATTCCGGGACCAATCTGGCCATTACTTTCCAACTCTGAAGGTGTGATTCTGGGACCAATCTGGGCGCTACTTCTCAGCTCTGGAGGGGCGATTCCGAGATCAATCTGGCCATTACTTTCCAACTCTGAAGGTGTGATTCTGGGACCAATCTGGGCGCTACTTCCCAGCTCTGGAGGGGCGATTCCGAGATCAATCTGGCCATTACTTTCCAACTCTGGAGGGGTGATTCCGAGACCAATCTGGCCATTACTTTCCAACTCTGGAGGGTCGATTCCGGGACCAATCTGGCCATTACTTTCCAACTCTGAAGGTGTGATTCTGGGACCAATCTGGGCGCTACTTCTCAGCTCTGGAGGGGCGATTCCGAGATCAATCTGGCCATTACTTTCCAACTCTGGAGGGTCGATTCCGGGACCAATCTGGCCATTACTTTCCAACTCTGAAGGTGTGATTCTGGGACCAATCTGGGCGCTACTTCCCAGCTCTGGAGGGGCGATTCCGAGATCAATCTGGCCATTACTTTCCAACTCTGGAGGGTCGATTCCGGGACCAATCTGGCCATTACTTTCCAACTCTGAAGGTGTGATTCTGGGACCAATCTGGGCGCTACTTCCCAGCTCTGGAGGGGCGATTCCGAGATCAATCTGGCCATTACTTTCCAACTCTGAAGGTGTGATTCTGGGACCAATCTGGGCGCTACTTCCCAGCTCTGGAGGGGCGATTCCGAGATCAATCTGGCCATTACTTTCCAACTCTGGAGGGGTGATTCCGAGACCAATCTGGCCATTACTTTCCAACTCTGGAGGGTCGATTCCGGGACCAATCTGGCCATTACTTTCCAACTCTGAAGGTGTGATTCTGGGACCAATCTGGGCGCTACTTCTCAGCTCTGGAGGGGCGATTCCGAGATCAATCTGGCCATTACTTTCCAACTCTGGAGGGTCGATTCCGGGACCAATCTGGCCATTACTTTCCAACTCTGAAGGTGTGATTCTGGGACCAATCTGGGCGCTACTTCCCAGCTCTGGAGGGGCGATTCCGAGATCAATCTGGCCATTCCTTTCCAACTCTGGAGGGGTGATTCTGGGACCAATCTGGCCATCACTGTCCCACTCCAGAGGGGTTATTCTGAGATCAATCCGGCCATTACTTCCCAACTCTGGAGGGGTGATTCCGGGACCAATCTGGCCATTACTTTCCAACTCTGGAGGGGTGATTCCGGGACCAATCTGGCCATTACTTTCCAACTCTGGAGAGGTGATTCCGAGACCAATCTGGCCATTACTTTTCAACTCTGGAGGGGTGATTCTGGGACCAATCTGGCCACTACTTCCCAACTCTTGAGGGGCGATTCCGAGATCAATCTGGCCATCACTTTCCAACTCTGGAGGGTCGACTCCGGGACCAATCTGGCCATTACTTCCCAACTCTGAAGGGGTGATTCCGGGAACAATCTGGCCATTACTTTCCAACTCTGAAGGGGTGATTCTGGGACCAATCTGGGCGCTACTTCCCAGCTCTGGAGGGGCGATTCCGAGATCAATCTGGCCATTACTTTCCAACTCTGGAGGGTCGATTCCGGGACCAATCTGGCCATTACTTTCCAACTCTGAAGGTGTGATTCTGGGACCAATCTGGGCGCTACTTCCCAGCTCTGGAGGGGCGATTCCGAGATCAATCTGGCCATTACTTTCCAACTCTGGAGGGGTGATTCCGAGACCAATCTGGCCATTACTTTCCAACTCTAGAGGAGTGATTCCGAGATCAATCTGGCCATTACTTTCCAACTCTGGAGGGTCGATTCCGGGATCAATCTGGCCATTACTTTCCAACTCTGGAGGGGTGATTCCGAGACCAATCTGGCCATTACTTTAGAACTCTGGAGGGGTGATTCCGAGACCAATCTGGCCATTACTTTCCAAATATGGAGGGGTGATTCCGAGACCAATCTGGCCATTACTTTCCAAATATGGAGGGGTGATTCCGAGACCAATCTGGCAATTACTTCCCAAATCTGGAGGGGTGATTCCGAGACCAATCTTGCCATTACTTCCCAACTCTGGAGGGTTGATTCCGAGACCAATCCGGTTATTACTTTCCAACTCTGGAGGGGTGATTCCGGGACCAATCTGGCTATTACTTTCCAACTCTGGAGGGGTGATTCCAAGACCAATCTGGCCATTACTTTCCAACTCTGGAGGGGTGATTCTGGGACCAATTTGGTTAATACTTTCCAAATATGGAGGGGTGATTCTGAGACCAATCAGGCCATTACTTCCCAACTCTGGAGGGGTGATTCCGAGACCAAACTGGCCATTACTTTCCAACTCTGGAGGGATGATTCCGGGACCAATCTGGCCATTACTTTCCAACTCTGAAGGGGTGATTCTGGGACCAATCTGGGCGTTACTTCCCAGCTCTGGAGGGGCGATTCTGAGACCAATCTGGCCATTACTTCCCAGCTCTGGAGGGGTGATTCCGAGACCAATCTGGCCATTACTTCCCAGCTCTGGAGGGGTGATTCCGAGACCAATCTGGCCATTCCTTTCCAACTCTGGAGGGGTGATTCCGAGACCAATCTGGCCATTACTTCCCAACTCTGGAGGGGTGATTCCGGGGTCAGTCTGAGGATTTCTTCCCAACTCTGGAGGGGTGATTCCGGGGTCAATCTGAGCGTTACTTTCTAACTCTTGAGGGGTGATTCCCAGACCAATCTGAGCCTTACTTTCTAACTCTGGAGGGGTGATTCCGAGACCAATCTGAACATGACTTCACAACTCTGGAGGGGTGATTCCGGGGTTAATCTGAGGATTACCTTCAAACTCTGGAGGGGTGATTCCGAGACCAATGCGAGCATTACTTTCCAACTCTGGAGGGGTGATTCCGAGACCAATCTGAACATCACTTTCCAACTCTGGAGGGGTGATTCCGGGGTCAATCTGAGGATTTCTTCCCAACTCTGGAGGGGTGATTCCGGGGTCAATCTGAGCGTTACTTTCTAACTCTGGAGGGGTGATTCCCAGACCAATCTGAGCCTTACTTTCTAACTCTGGAGGGGTGATTCCGAGACCAATCTGAACATGACTTCACAACTCTGGAGGGTTGATTCCGGGGTCAATCTGAGGATTACTTCCCAACTCTGGAGGGGTGATTCCGGGGTCAATCTGAGCGTTACTTTCTAACTCTGGAGGGGTGATTCCCAGACCAATGTGAACATCACTTCCCAACTCTGGAGGGGTGATTCCGGGGTCAATCTGAGGATTACTTCCCAACTCTGGAGGGGTGATTCCGGGGTCAATCTGAGCGTTACTTTCTAACTCTGGAGGGGTGATTCCGAGACAAATCTGAGCATTACTTTCCATTTCTGGAGGGGTGATTCCGGGGCCAATCTGAGCATTACTTTCAAACTCTGTAGGGGTGATTCCTAGACCAATGCGAGCATTACTTTCCAACTCTGGAGGGGTGATTCCGAGACCAATCTGAACATCACTTTCCAACTCTGGAGGGGTGATTCCGGGGTCAATCTGAGGATTTCTTCCCAACTCTGGAGGGGTGATTCCGGGGTCAATCTGAGCGTTACTTTCTAACTCTGGAGGGGTGATTCCCAGACCAATCTGAGCCTTACTTTCTAACTCTGGAGGGGTGATTCCGAGACCAATCTGAACATGACTTCACAACTCTGGAGGGGTGATTCCGGGGTCAATCTGAGGATTACTTCCCAGCTCTGGAGGGGTGATTCCGGATTCAATCTGAGCATTACTTTCTGACTCTGGAGGGGTGATTCCGAGACAGATCTGAACATCACTTCCCAACTCCGGAGGGGTGATTCCGGGACCAATGTGAGCATTACTTTCCAACTCTGGAGGAAGTCGTCAAATGGACAATAATAAGATATCGCGGGCCAGGTGACTGTAGAATCTTGTAATTTGGCTGAGTGTCAGACTCATGTCTCAGGTCAATCCTTCTTCAATAGCGAATCGGAGCAGAGGCTAACCCGATTCGCTCCTTGAATGTCTCGATTCGAAGCAGAGGTAGATTACCCGAGCCGGTGCTCCCAAATGACTTATACGATGTGTAACACCGGGATTCAGATGAGATGATGCCCGTTTCGCAGCTTCCAATGACTCATGTTCAGGTCCCCAGTTAGCTGTCCCGGGAGGGCTCGTGTTCTCCTTTTGAGGGAGGTCTCAAATTGGGAGAGAGAGAGAGAGAGAGAGGTTCTCTGGCGTTCCGATTCCCCCAGCACCGCGAATACTCCGATGCAGGGGTCGTCGAACTGTGTCTCGCGATGACCTCTGCTTCAATTATCGCCTGTCCCCAATGGACGCCCCCACCCCTTCCCCGAAATCAGCATCTCCCAGATGCTGCGCTAAAAATAAACGCGCCCTCCAATAAACGGCCTCTCACCGCGAAGAGTAGAGGAAACGAAAGTCCCACCGGACAGCTGCCTCCGTCGGCAAGATAAACACCCCTCTCAAAAACACCCGCAGCCGATAAGTTGAAGAAATATACGCCCCGGCATTCACGGTACATTGTTCAACCCATGGGCCGGCCGGTCGAGAGCGAATGCCGACGTACCTCTCGTTTCCCGATCGCACCAGTGCCCATTGTAACGAGGTTCTACAGCACACGAGGCGCAACAAGGAACGATCATTTATTTAGCTTACATCATCCATGCTCGTATTCACCCTCGGCAACGATTCCCCGAGTTGAAGACCGAAAGCATAGTCATGGTGGTTGATTATGGTCCGAAACCGTATGGAGGACTGTTTGAGGAACGAGGAACGAGTAGCCAATAGGAGTACGGATCAGCTTTATATGACTGCGCAGCTCAGGAAAGAAAAGCTGAAATAACACGGAGAGTTGTTCCAAGACGTTCTGATGACGGCGCGAAGTATCCCTCTTTATTAAGTTAGGGTGGTTGTCGAATGTTCTCTCGCAGAGCTTGGAAGTTGTGAACGAATCGAGCTGGCCCCCTTCGATCACTTGACTCACTTCCACACGGACATCACGAGCCAGTCTATCGTGAGAACGATGTTTATGAATATGAACAAATAGAAGAGGTAATCGTATTCCCCCAAATTGTCTCGTATGAGCCCGATCAAGGGCGTTCGCAGCAAGAAAGGTAGGAAACAGCTTAAGTTCATCACGGCGAAAGCCATGGGTACCATGCTGGGTGGGTACTTCTTACTGAGCATCACAAACATCAGGAATCCTCTACTGCCCTGACCCCATCCGACGAAGAATGAAGCGACATTCTGACACCAGTATACACCTTTTCCGAAAGGCGCAATCATCAATATCAAAGCCAACGATTGGAAAATACACGAACTTAAAATGACGTATCGGTCGTAATATTCTCCCCGATCTACGATGGGTCCTACGAAAATACTCGCGATCAGCCATCCAAAACAAGTCATAACAACCAGAAAGGCCCCGCTCGCGCTGTCGATGCCATTGTCTGTCTCGAAATCAATGATGAACAAGACCAGCGCGAACATGATGAAATTCGCCAGGGCATTAGTTATGCACGTGTTGATGAGCAATGGGGTGCAGAAGGAGCTCGAGGACTTCGTCGAGTTTTTGTCGGCAACTGCTGTGCTGGTGACAAGGGCCTGGAGCGCCGGTTTCCACGGAGCTGCATCGCAAACGATCACCGAAAGAAGCTGATTGAAGGAAATGCCTGATAAGATGAGTAGCAAACCAGACAGAGAATACGCTCTGTAAACCACAGTCGCCAATACCGGGTACACTATGCCACTGAGTGAGGCCGATATGGAGAACAAAGACATGGCCGTAGCTCGGTACTTGATGAAATGCTGCGTGATGACGGCCGAGGGTATGCAGGTACTGCATGCGATTCCGAATCCTGCGAAGAATTGCTTCTCTATGAGAAAACACGAAAAGAAGATGAACTGTTGAATGATCACGGGAAAGTACACGAGTGACGTCGACTTGAAGTCAGGTTCGAGGTGAAACCTCAGGGACGATATGAGCATCTGCGAGAGTAGACGATTGGCTCACCATGGCAGGCACCCAGCGATAAAGCGAGAATTGTGACGTTATGAGTGTAGAATGAGCCCACCAATAGGGATATCGACGACAGCAAGGCTCCGAGCAAAAGTAGACTCCTTTCGGACACTTTCCTGACGAGTAGTCCGTAGATGGCACCTGGAAAATTTTCACGTGCTTTAGGTTCAATCGCGGGAAATGTTCCAGCTCCCGAGACTCAGCCGCTCTCGCCCCCCGACATAAATAGCTTCGGTGGGTGCTTCTCAAACTCTCCGTCTGATGGCATTCACCGATGCGATTCCTAAACGCGATACGGAATACTCGGTACCGCTGACTAACTTCGGAAAAAGAAATTCATTGCTCCGTTCGGAAGCGACTCGATTCGGGGCGCTTGTCGGCCTCAACGATTCATCTCAACGATCCGACTGTTGGAGACCCCCCGACGCGAGTTCCCTGCGAAGTAAGGAGACTGAACACAACTGTTCTCAAAATCGCTGAAAGCTTCTTGGCTCAGCGATCGATTTATCAAACTTTAGCCACTCAGCCCAGAACTGGGCTGAGCTGATGTGTTTTCATACAACCACAGAATTTTTCTGCAAGATCACAACTCAGGCACATCTCCTGAACTCTCCGGCTACAATGGCTCTGAGGTGAGCTGGACACGGGATCTTCAAGAGTGATCCAATTTTAACGAAGATCAGATCTGTCGAACATCGGTTTTCCGAGGATGGAGCGCCAGGAACTGAGGAACCAAGCTTCCCTTGGACCGTCGTCTTTGATAACGTCAACCAAGTTTCGATATGGAGACTCCCATCTCTACATCCGAGACGCTCGCAGGCGGATAGGGTTCGAGCAGTGTTATCTCAAACAGCTTCCCGTGATCTCTTCATGAGACGGTATGCCTCAAGATGCGTGAGAGGAGACTCGAACGGCGCCTTCTTATGTGGGCGATTCGACGGAGAATACCGCCAGGATAAGAACCGTGCGCCGCTCCGTGAATCCGCCGGAGCGAGGCGCTGGTACCCCACCTCCGGACTGAGCGGCACAAGTAGGGGGTCGCAAGAATCCACGAGTCCGAGTTTGCGACCCCTAGCCACAAATCTCGGATCATGGTCTCAGTAACGGAGCGCAGTTAGACATGCACGAGAAGCTTCAGTCAGCGGACTACAGCAACGGATCGGCTTTGTCTGTGGGCATGGTGCGGCGTGATTGCTGCTTGCACGATACATCGTAAAACTCTTCTCACAATCGTGAACCGGAGTCGAACCGTACCATTGGAGATTGTCAACGATCACGTTTTTTCTATGCGTATCAATCGCCGTGAATTGGATCCCAGCGGCGAGGGCGAAGGAGAGATCAACTTCGAATTCCTCCCACGTCGGGAAAAGCGGGAAGTCCGGAGCATTCTTTCTTTCTCGGCGCCGGAACTCTCAAATTCCCATATTTTGCTCGAACCTCAGTTCTGGCATGAATTTCCCCGGAAGTTCAACGATGCGGGGCGGCTGGAGCATTTGGGACGAGAGGGGACACAACGACACCCAGTTGAGCTTTTGCGAAAGCTTTACGCGGATACGAACACGCCGACCGCGAAACCGGAAAGAGCTCATTCGGCTCCTCCTCCCCCTCTCATGGATTTCAATCGATGCCTCCGACTGTCTCGGAGGATTGAAAATAGAATCCACCCAGATAGTTAACGATCCAGGTTTCGCTTCGAACAGTTCATCTTATTCGTTGCGGAAAATTGAAAAGTTGTGAAGCTCGCGTCGGCTCATCCCAAGTCTGCGAGTGGATTGATCGCACCAAATCGTTGAGGATAACATAAGAATTGTGACCGCCCCATCAAGATGTTTCTAGTTCTGAATCTGGAATCTATATACTCCACATTGAGCTTGAACTACTCAAGAGGACGGAAGGAATTGAAAGATGACTCTCGTGAATTATTTCGCTGGGGGACAGGCACTCCTCGCGACGAACAGGCTGGATTCCACAAGCCATTGCCGATGTGTAAGAACCTGCGGCGCGTCGGACCAGCTTTCTGCGCCGCGGGGCGCCGCGGCGATCGTCTTCGCCGTTTTTTCCTTTCCGTCCGCCGCCGACGCCGTCGGAATCCTCACGGCACACAGCTCTGACCAGAATCATATGAGACCGTTTCGTAGAGAAAACGATGATTGACGACGACGATCATCATCAACGATTTCATTATCGTAAACGAGGGCTTTTACTTCCCGAACTATCTCCGTTCTACTCAGAACTCAAACAGAGAAGTCTTTCTCCCCGCTCAATTCTCCAGCGCTCTCGAACTGCATGCCTCGTCGGAGACCGCTTCTCGCGATCTCTGGGAGCGTTCGTTCCAATCTCCGTGTGTGCGGGAGTGTAACCGGCGGCGCGGCTTTTTCTAGCCCGCTCATGGGTCAGTCGCCTTTAAAGAAATGGCTCTGTGCGGCTGTTCACCGTGTTTGTGAGTTTCGAACTTCCGAGCTGCCTCGCAATGAAGCCTGCTCCAGCCGGAGAGCGATTTCGGAACGTCTAGAGGACCGACACTCTTCGACTTATCTTCTGAGAATCAGGACACACAGGAAGTTCACAGTATCACAGCGTTCGTCACATGAGGAAGTCCTTAATCGAATGGAAGAACTGTACTTACTACCAGTGAAAGTGCAGCACGACATGATGGTGAACGGCCATGAAGCA
This sequence comes from Phytoseiulus persimilis, assembly GCA_037576195.1. Taxonomy (NCBI): domain Eukaryota; kingdom Metazoa; phylum Arthropoda; class Arachnida; order Mesostigmata; family Phytoseiidae; genus Phytoseiulus; species Phytoseiulus persimilis. The sequence continues at coordinate 27,638,110 of CM075104.1, read as the reverse complement.
GTTTCCCTCGAGAGGTTTGTATTTGTCTCCATTAGAGCAACGTATAGAACTGGTGTGGAGCTGAATGCACACCAGCCAAAAAACACGTAGAGCACCGCAAAGAACGCAACGTACCACGAGCGTAATGAGTCCGGACCTTGCGCATGATTCAAATATTTTTTCATGGGTTCATTTGAGGAAATCGACTTCCCGATCTCGACAGCGGCTGCTTCGGCTTGCTCCATTTCTCAGCGAGCGCTCGCAGCAGTGCCTACTCAAGCTCGGGAAATTCCGTCCACTTTCGTTTGATGGAAAGCCAAACGAACACGAACTAGAGTTACAATCTCCCTCAGTGTGTCAGTCTCCCTCGGAGAATCTCGCACGATTACCACTTGGTGTCGACAGAGAGGATGAAGAAACGGATTCAGCGCTCGCTAGACTAGGTTTCATTCATGCATGTGTCAGTCGAGTGGAGGATGACCTGCCAAACTGACATGGAGACTTGAGGTCGTAAACGGGAGACGAGCCATGAACTAGAGGCTTGCGTATCATTCAGATAACGGTTCGTTTGTCAGCACGGAATGGACTATATCCACGAGGGAACGCAGCATTTCCGATAGCCTTCGGCACAATATGAAGGAGGAAAAATATTCACGAATGCCGTTCGAGAAAATGAGAGCCAATTTTGCTATCCTTCCGACATCAGTGGACAGGGACTCATAGAGATGAGCGCGTCTTCCACACCACTATAAATATCGAGCACACTGATATTGTCCACATCCGTAGCTTTCTGTTCCAGGCCCAGAGAGACTATCCTGATCAGTAGGCCCTGGGGCGATCAGTCGTCGATTGTTCCACAGCCTCCTTCTATCCACCTGGACTATCAAGTAAATTAACGAGTGTTCAGTTCCTGATGGATAACCTGGTTCTCCTCGCCATATTCAGTTATCCTCCCATATTCCCCTACTTACATAGGGATTGATGAATGGCGATTGTTGAAAGATTCCACTCTTTTCGAAGCAACGGGGAAAGTGTCTTTCTGAGCTTCCCTCGGAAAATAACGATTCGCTCGACACCGGCATTCCTCCATTTCACCACATTCGACGTCGAATCAGTGAACATATTTTCATTCTTCGCCAAACAATTGGCGCACTCTTGAATGCCCTTTCAGGCTTTCAGGGGCGTGGCCGACCTTCTCCCCTGGGTCAGCTGCAACTGACCTCTTCCGAAACTACTCTACACCTCCGTCTTTTGGAATCTTCCAGTGCTGCTCGTCCATTTTAATTAGCTACCTGATGCCAAGGGCAAACTCACCCTGAAATCCTCCTGATAACGAATCCCTCAGATAACTTTCTTCCGGGTTCCGAGGGGGTTATTCCGGGATCGATCTGACCATACTTTTGGAGGGTCAATGATGAAGTTTCCACGGCTTCTTGGTTCCTCCCGTCCCCTGAGTGGTATGTTATTCGAGGTTTTCAGGGTATTTGGGACAATGGTACTCTGGAGCATCTTCCGCGGACTCCATGATTCACCTTCGATGACCCTCAGAAATGCGGTCAAGTCGAGCTCGGGATTACCTCCATGGACTTCGAGAAGTATAGTCAGATCGACCCCGAAATCAACTCCACGGACCCCCAAGAGCTCGGTCAGATTGACCTCGCGGATGTTCGCGGCTCTCTGTTCCTTCATGAACTCACAGCGCAAACTGCAACGTCCCCTCCATTCTTGAGAGGAGCTCACCCGGTGAGGGAGGAATAGTTTATCGGAGGAGTCGATTCGCTGATTTCAAGCTCAAGTTGTTACATTGATGGAATCCACGGGACATCAGCGACAACGTTGTCAGCCGCGCTGAGTCAAACTGTCGGGGGCTTGGGAGAAATGTGATTAAGAATCTCGGCGGCTCTTACGCCATTTACGTCCCATTGCTTTTTTTTTGTGTTGAATCGAGACAACTGTGCACAAAGAAATCCTGGACCAATAACACGCGGATCTACCAGTGAATTCCTGACCATTCCGAAATAGTTTCTCCCGACTCTTTCTCCTCCCACCCGGAAGGAGAGGAAAGGTCTCGCTAGACTCAACGGAAATAACTGAGATCGAAGGATTCTTCCTGAAGAAGTGCCGTAGCATCATTGAAGAGCACAGCTTGTCAGATGTGGAATCTCATCTCACACTGTCATGCGACTAAGTGCTCGCAAGATTCAACCCTGTATCATAACCCCATCCTCAATCTCGCCCGAAACCTTCCCACCTCATCGGTCACGAGATGGGTGGGACAAATTTAACTCCTGTTGCAGTCAGAGAAATCGAAAGAACCTTCATTCGACACCCTTCAGCTCGGCGTCCCTGACGTCTCCGCGCGGGCCGCGATGTTGGACCCGAGTCGAGTTGAATTCATATCGAGCAATTTTGATCAGTGGTTTCCAACGAATGACGAATGCTCCCAAAAAAATCGGGAGAGGTTCCTTTTCAGTCCTGGCAAGTTAACCTTGGAGACTTCGCGCTCAACAGATCGCTTCCTGTAGCACCTAGACCCTAGTTCAGTTCAAACAACGAGGCTGTAGAGATAGGACAGCGCGAACGTAAGCGAGGCAGAGGGAGTATCGAGGCTGAGCAAGACAAGGCTGAAATTTTCCCGCTCGAAACCAGTACCGACCGCTCCGCTGCTGCAAGACGGGGTTTCCGGGCTCATCGAGTTCCTCCGTTTCAGCTTCATAATTTTTGGGGCTCGATTTCTCGGGCTCATCCGTTCCGGGGTGTACACAATAGTTTTAGGCAGACTGCAGCGACGCCCATACCGGAAGAGGCTATGTATTGTGAAATCACCGTCCCGGTGCATCTGTCGAATGAACGCTCGACTACAGTCGGAGTTTCGCACACGCTCGAAAAACTCCCGCGGAGCCAAGTCAACTGAAGGTCACGTTCTTGCGCGTATCCTAAATCAGAGCAGACGGCTCTCTTGAAGTATTCGAGCGCAATTCATGTCGGGTTTCCCTCGAATGCAAAGGACCCTTTCCATGAACAGAGCATTTCTAGAGGCTCTCCAAACGAATATGCTCCTTCTGAGAGAAAGCTTACGAAACTAAAATAAAGAATAAACTGAACGAGAGGTCTGACAGCGCTGATGAATCCAGATTCATATCACCTCAGTCGGACCTCCTCCGTGAATTCGTTCGTAGAAAAACTCCCTCATGGGCTACGTTGTTGCAGAGCTCAGTGAGGGTAAGCTTAGCCATCATGCTCAAGTGAGCCATCATATTACGCATTGCACTGGCTGCTGAAACATCACTCCTGAGCTTCTGAGTCAGGAGAGAAGTATCTTCCCCGATCGCAGAGGAGAGTCATCCGCATCACAACTCCACCTGAGAAAATGAAACCATTTACCGCATACCCAAATATCATATAACTGCGCCTGGCTCCAACATGAGAGGCAACCTCATCTGGTCCTCTGGAGCCAATGATCTAGTACCATGAGCCTCGCAAGTAGCGCAGCATCCTCCGGGCTCCCCCGAAGTCCTTCGGAGCGGAGTTTTAGCATGCGCTCACTCCTACTCATATGAGATTACGTTCGCAATTCTGTACCCCGACAAATCTGGTGAAAAAAAGGACTTCGTCAAGGAGTCTAATCAAAGAATCTAAGGTGTGAACCGTCGACGATCCGTTGACAAGAGCGCACGCGTGTGATGTCCGAATTGGCTATTCTTCAGGATAGTTAATGACGGAGAAGCTTTGAATGAGCGTAAAGAGCTCGATAGACTGTTCGCGTCCGACCATTATGGACAGAACGCGTCAGATAGAAAAACTACTCGCGGCCAGGTGATGGAAAATAAGAAGAACGCGGCACTTCCGGAGGCAATCGATGATCGTTGGTGTGTCCCACAGGCGTCAGATGATCTAATTTCTCCGTCTCAGCTCGTTTTAGCTAGCTAGCTCTGCTCGTCTGACAGTCAGCCTCTTTCCTCGCTTGCTTCCTCGTCAATTCGACGCCTCGCTTGTCTGTAAGTCGGGCTGCGTCCTCTTGCGTGCTCACCGCTCTCCTGACAAGTGCACCTCTATTTTCGCGGGATCTACATGGTTTCTCTTGGCCCGTCTCTCCAAACGAAAACGTGGGGAGAACGTCGCTCCTGGCCGAGAGCATCTCGATGATGTTTCGCAATGATTTTCAGCTCAAGGAGGTCTGATTAACATGTTCATCATTCCACGTATTTGTGGACGAGAACAAAATGCATGAGCCAGGCGAGCGCTCCTTTCAAATTTCCCAGGTGTGGGAGGATGCACGGGACTCCTTGAGCCCCTCATTCAATTGGTGCGTTCTCATACCATCATAATCATTCGTTCCATAATGATCCAAAACCGTTCCATGATGATCACTCATTTTGAAAATATGTGATTCGAGCATGCAGTCATTCGTTCTGTTCCAGTTTAGTTCCTTCGGAAGTCTCTTGTGATCAGACCATGAAGAACGAGAGTTCCCGGTGCGATTGAGTAGCCTCTGTCAGTCAGCTGACTCGCAGAGAAAATCTCCATTGCCTCATGCATTCCGTTCCGTTCTGATCTGATAATAGAATCATTGAGATGCCGCCGCTTCTCCTCGCTCGAGCATCGTCAATCGTTCTCACAATAGACGACATCCATCATTTGGCTTAGGTATTACTACGTTGCGCTGGGCTTGCCCATGGCCAAAGTCCTGAGAAACATGGAACTTGAGCCTCCCCTTATTCGCTCGGAGCTGAGTCGTCGGTTTCAGCCTTCCGACTCTCCGAAATCGGCAGAAATACGGTCCCCGGAAGCCAGCGGATTATGGGTCTTATCAGTCTGCCCCCTTCCTTCAAATCGCCGCAAATTATCAGCATGTTGCTCCCAACCAAACCAGCAAAGCTTTCCATGTTCAGTTGAGAGGCGAACATGGAAAAGATATTGTGGAACGGGATCTCGATGTCCAAAAAGGTGGATATCACTCATTGAGCTGGCTGTCGGATTCTGGATTGGACGGAGGGACCAACCAATCACCCGAGCTATAGCGCAGCGAATCTGACAACTTGAGAACGGGAAATCTCCGATCGTAGCCTCTCCGAGGCAGAATTAAATTCCGAGTGGAGCAATGCCTTGAGCAAAACCAAAAACGTCCGGAACGAACTACGATTCCGGAAAACCGCACATTGACCTGAAACCCTGTGTCAGACCTTACATCAAGTTTCTCCGGTCCAAAGTCCAGCTGGGGTGACTTGGGAACATTTGAGCGACTCTGGGGCCAACCTTACGAGTCTGTTTTCGGAGGGCTCGCCAGTTTGTTCCATGAACTCGTTGACATCCGTTGATTTCCGCCTCAAAGTCAACTTCTGACGCTTTCCACATCCGGGCTATGAGTCCTTTTCCCTAGCGTCAGGCACGATCATCACTGAATCAGATGTAGTTCCCGAAATAATGATAACCGTATCTCTGGCGCTCCCAGATACTGTTGGGTTGTCCGGTGACTTGCTCACTTGGCCGTTTGGCCCGTTGCTCCGCTGACTGGTTGCTCGGATGGATAGCGGGATGGAAGGATGGATGGTTGACTTTCTTAGTAATAGCGATATAAGTGCAGTAGTTCAGATCACTCTCACAGGACAGGATGTGTGTGTGTGTTGCGTGTGTCTGTGGCTGCCCCTCGCCACTAACTTCACCAGCAACCGGCTGTAACTGTTCGCCGGGTCTAGGCGCCAGTCGCTCATTGTGATCCGCGGTCAGCATCGACAACGTCAGCCAGACAGTGAAGACTTCAGTCAATAATCGAACTTTCTATTTCGTCGAAGGATCGGAAGACCGGGGCGACCTAGCTGACGGATGGCGTGCATGCCTCAATAGTGCTGTGTTCATCTTTTGTGTTCTGCGGCTCGGGTCGAGCCCACGCGGATTCTCTCACCTCGGATCGGAAGTAAGTTATCCCACGGCGCTATTGTTCGCTAAGGAAGCATTCCTCCCTGCTCCCTTGGACTCACATGCACATCGCTTCCTAAGTCGGAGAAAACTTCGAGCGTGGCGGAAGAGAGGGCTGACTAGCACGATTATGGCAGAGTAGGCAACATGGCTCGATTTTGATGATCCAAGTCTATCTTCCTTCTCTGGGACAGAAAGAGAGCCAGCCCCTTGTGTATACAAGCTCTGATCGACACTTGTTGTCGGAGGTTCATTAGAAGATAATTACTCACAGGAGCAGCGATCGCGGAGCGTAATTATTGCATATCACCCTTCGAGTAACAGTGGCAAGCCGCAAAATTCATTGCTGATGAACATGTTGAAGACAACATTCGGATCTTCCCATTCCGGCGTCGGATAGGAAAGCGATGTTTTCCGCTGCTGACACCGGACATCAGAGAAGCGAATTGCCGAAAGGAAAAACATCGCGGAAAAAAACGACAAGACAAAAGACGGAGTGTTTCAGTCGTAGCACGACGATCAGCCGGCGGTTCTTTTCCTAGTTGTCGCTTCGATTACAGAAGGGTTCCGACTGTTGTGGGATCTTCTTCATAGTCATTACCATCAGTTGTCGGATGGACGCACAGGCAAACGAGCCAGCGAAGGCTTTCTTCTTCTCGACAGACGTCACAAAAGTCACACTGACATCTGGTACTCCGTGCGGGAATTCTTTGAGCGATTGATTTTTGGAACTCTTTCGCGAGTGCTCTTGTTTCATTTTTTTGGCTTCCGTTCCCTGCTGTGCTTCTCCAGTTTCGCTAAGCCTCGAATCTCTCCAGTCGTACATTGTGAGCAGACGCAATCACGGCGATTGTTCTCTAGCTCCGTCATCTCTTCGCAATTTTCCGCAAAGGCATCCTGGGCTCCACATTCGTTGTGCGTACTCTGAGTTGGCCTGGCGTGAGCCCTCCGGCTGCCGCTAGCTGCATGCTTCATGGTTTGGCATACCTGTCCGACATGGAATATGTCCAATGATGGCAAGGTTTGGCGTCCGTCCGTCTCCATTTGCCGTGTGCTTTCGTTGCCCTGGCGTAAGAAGGGGGGCACACAACATTCAGAGACTTCCGCAACTAACCGGATCAAGATTGTGATCACGCCAGCGCGACCCTTCGCGAAAAGCACGTTACTACTATTCAGAAGCAACACAAACACTCCAGTCTAGGGTTCACGACTGCGGAATCTCGCATAGCTGCGCATCATGAATAGATTGTGTGCCTGGCCACTTTCGGCGTTGATTCGGCTAATGCGCGTCATCTGCCTTCACGGTTCCAAGTGCGGTCCGATACTTCCATGAAGTCCGAGAAGGGTCCGCTCGCCGATTCCTGATCACGAAGTACCGGATAAGTCGGATCTTAGCCGTTCCTGCAATCTTCGGCCATGATTTTGGGATTACTTGACGAAGCATCTTGGTGAAACTTGGAACGGTACTGCTTCCGATTCGCGTGAAGATTCCGAATAAACATGAGAGGATCCGAAGCGCATCGGAGATTTCTTCGGCATCGAACGCGCGCGACCTCATGCGTGCTTTCCCGTTTTGCGGACAGAACGAAGTTGTCACTCATACAATTCTATCTTCGAGCGTCGGAAGTTTTGCTCCACCGGTCCGCCGGCCCGCCGTCCCAGTAGAGGAAGACAGTAGTTGGAAGAAGAGAATCAATCAATCGAACAGGTGTTCCGAGTCAAGCGCCGGGGACGCTGAGCATGAACTGACTCATATTCACTCTAGCGAGCAAGTGAGTAAGTCTTCGTGTTTGATCCTCCACGCGTTGGTTGCCTGAAAGATGTCCTTAATGCGTTCAGATTCAGGTCGCCATTTTTGCTGCTACTGCGGCTGATGTTGCCGCTGCTGCTGGACGGTCTGCGGGTAAACATTATTTTCTTATGATGGCTTTGCTTCAAAATGCCATCGTTACAGAAACCAATTTCACGCCGCGATTTCTCGGTGTTCAAGCGCGCCTTTGACAAAGAATTTCCTTACAGCCGATAGAGCGTTCCTTCATTTCTTTCCCTTCAGCGAAAGTACCTACTTTTAAACGGAATCTTACACGATTTATTGAAATGAAACGTGATCATCCTACTCGGAGACAATTGCGATAGCAGCCGGTTGGCGGCGGGACGAAGAACATCTAGCGAAAGAAGGGACGCACTGACAAACGGAGTGTCGTTCCCGGCATAAATTGGAACGAATTGAACCGCTTCGAGCATGCCCCACTTAGATTATGGGCAGCGTTCAGTTGTCTGATAAAAGAACGATGATTCTGACGAGCCGACGCTGCTTCACTTCGGCAAGAGGCTCCTACAGAGTTGCTTGTCTCGCTGAATGCTCGTTATCATCAAGATTTATCCGCTGTTTTATCGATACTCTTCGCTTGACACATGCAGAATACTCGATGATAGCTCAACTCGAAAACACACTGACAAGTCATGGATTGATTAATGGATTCGTCTTGCGGTCGTCATGCAAATTGTTAACGTGCTCCGCCGCTGGCGGCGGCTTTGCTCGGTCGTCGCGGTAACACCCAACAGCTCCAGAACACCGGTCTGTGCAAGCGAGCAGGCAGGCAGGCAGGCGGGCGGGCGGGCGGGCGGGAGGGCAGACGAACGGACAGGCATTCAGTCAGACACCCACCGCCATGAGTGGAATTCCTGAAATTGAACTCCAGCTCAGTGACTTGTTGAATCCTGTTGCTGCTGCTGCTGACCCGCTCGCTTGAAGAAGTGTTCGTGGGCTGGGTGGAGCTAATTCGCCTGAGCGACTGCTGCAGAACGCGGCATTGTTACGGGTGTTGCTTCATTGGTACGATTTGACCGTCGGCAGCAGGCACAGCTAGGTTGAATGTCGAGATGAATTGCTGACGTAATTTCATCGGCTTCAGATCCGCTCGCCTCAGATGTGAGCATTTCATCGGCGTGAAGCAATCTATCCTGATGCCATGGGGCGTGACACATCTCAACACGCACCTCACTCACACACACGAACGGCACAAATGAGCACACGAGCGGGCGTAATATGCGCTCCAACGATTGTTTCCCTTTGAGGTGCTGTCACAAAAAGCAAACTGCTCGTTCGAAGACCATCCTCTATGGCTCACAAGGAACATTCTCGCTCATTTTGGAATGCTTGAGAAACATGTCGGATCTTGTCGCAAGTCCAGGACATCCACTCGACATGGAGACTAAATTGAGACTCCCGTCGAGAGGCTCATCTAGAGTTTCGACATTGTTTCCCCACTGAGACTGAACCATTCACTTTTGCTTTTCAGTAACAATGGAGCATTGAGGAAAGCTCCTGCAGACCGTGAATCCGCGAACGTTCAGATTTGATCTCATTCCTCCCTCGCGGATCGCCAAACATGTGGGAGAAACGGCGTTTCCGTTGGCTTCGATGATTTACATAAAGAAATACAAAAGCAGCAGCAACGAAAACGGCGGCGAAAGCATCTTGATCGACTTGGATCCCCTAAATTCGTAATCTGAGGAAATCAGGAAATGCGTTCTGCTGTGCGTTCTCAGATTGGCCGAATGAAACCATTCTTGAACTCCAGCCATTGACTCTGTTGCCGACTCAAGTGAGAAAAGTTTCCGCAAAGAAGATAAAACTTCGGATCGCGGTCAAGAGTGCTCAGAGGGAGCTATCGATTCTGTCAAACTCGGACCAGGAGAGATTTCAAGAACGGAGCCGACCGACCGTATCAGGTAATGAGGATTCTTCTCAAAGGTTCACTTCCGCCTTGCTTTCCGCTCCGAGATGCCTGGGGATCGAATGGGACAATGGTGGAACCCGCTTGATCGGCTTCCACTCCCGATGGATGATTCGAGTTTTCCAAGGATGCGGGGTTTCACTCACATTGAGCTCGTAGATATATTTGTCTCTCGCAACGAGCGATTTTGGCCGATCAAATGGGGAGGGGGGGGGGCATCAAATGTCTACTTGATGGATGAACGATGTTCTTTGAAGCCAAGCGGTTTCTCTTCTCGAGCAGATTTGCGTGCAGGAACCCAACGAGGAACGATTGCCCCCGCAAGAAGAGAACATGGCTCGAATTCATCATGGAGAAGTTTGCGTGCGACAATCATCTGATTGCCCGAGGAAGTGGAGCTTTCGACTCGGGAGCTACAAGCCGTATCCGAGCATCCTAACTTTGTTCGTTGTTATTCTAGTCATGGCACCTGCCCTAGGTGAACAAGTGTTCTCTGTTCTTCTGGAATTCATACTTAAGATAGCCCCAGACATTTTCTAATGCTCTGTTTGCTTGCCCTCCGCTGAAGGCGTGAAAATGAATCAGAAGAAGAGCTGTTCAAACGCTCAGGGTGAAGAAGGTCGATGTATGTTCGTGTGGGAGTGCATAAAGAACGATGGAAAACATCTCGGTACGTGCACCGATGGATTTCTCTATGGTAGCTGTTGCGGGAAACCGGAAAAAGGTATCGACTTCATAGCCACAGACGGATGCTTCTTCTCATTCCATACGCTGTTCAAGACAGGGTAACGGTATGAATGCATGAACTTTTCACGTTTTAGATGGCGGCAGGCCGGGGGCGCAAGCTGAACCGTTGAGTCACGAAGACGAAGATAACAACCAGAACTCACTTGAGAAATCAAGTGAAATCTTGACACCTTCGTCTCTGTTGTCATCGACGACCACGACTTCAACAACAACAACTTCGACAACGTCCAAGCCGACCAATGAACCGAATTTCAACTTTATTTCTGCAGCACATCTCCCTGTATGTTCGAGAGCGCTTCCGACCAAATTCTCGCGGCCATTTATATAGACTGCACATAACTAGGATCGACCGGAAGGAGTGAACGACTGATTCATGGCCTATCTTACTCTCCTCCTACCCGCAGGTGCAGCACAAACAGCCGCCCTCCTACTTGCAGTTCAGCCGACCTCCTACAATGACAACTTTGATGACTCATAATATTCAACGCTGGCCACCAACGATGAGGCCCACCATTGTTAATTCTTTTTGGTCGATATTCCGTCCACGACCCACGCTGCTAGTGAAACCGGGTATAACTGTTCCTGTAGTCTCAATGAAGCCAACGACTCCAATAAGGCCAATCATTGTGAGTTTAAAAAGGAAAGTTTCGATTAGTGGTCGAATTGCATCTTGCAGGAAAGCCTCGGCGCTCTCGAGATTCGTCCCGTGCTTTCTCATCGACTTTTAACCCGTTCACTCCAGATGACATCCCCTCTCACTTCGCCTCTCATGCAACTTCCGATGACGACCCCGGCTACTCCAGGACCACCATCGTCCGCCACGGTTAAGAGGTCATCCACGTCGACGACAACCACTTCGTCGACAACAACTACTACCGCTTCGACAACCACACAATCGACGCCCACGACAGCACCATCAACTTTGAGACCTGCATCGTCGAGCTCTAACGACTTCGAAAGCAATCTCATCGAAACTGGAGGCACCGAATCCTGCGGAGTGCCACCGTTGCGTCCACAGAAGAAAGTTGTCGGGGGTAGAACCTCCTCCTTCGGGCAGTGGCCATGGCAGGCATCTGTTCGGAGAAGCTCGTTTTTCGGTTTTTCGTCCACACATCGATGCGGCGGGGCCATCCTCAACAAAAACTGGATCATCACCGCTGCACATTGCGTGGATGAGTACGTTTGCCCATCAGCAGTTCGGTTGAAGCGGTCGCTCCCCGCAGCTATCTTTCTTTCTCGAACTAATTCTGCTCTCTCTCCCCGCAGTCTCATGGTTACCCACATTAGGGTGCGCCTCGGTGAGTTTGACTTCTCATCCACCCAGGAGCCGTATCCGTTCCAAGAACGTGGGATCGCGGCAAAATATGTTCATCCGCAATACAACTTCTTCACATATGAGAACGATCTGGCGCTCTTGAAACTCGACAAGCCGCTGCAATACATGCCTCACGTAGCAGCTATTTGTCTGCCGCCTGATGCTACAGGCAGCCTCGTGGGACACAACGCGACCGTGACTGGTTGGGGGAGACTCAGCGAAGGCGGAGTCTTGCCTTCGCTCCTCCAAGAAGTACAAGTTCCGATTGTTTCGAACGATAAATGTAAATCGATGTTCCAAGCGGCGGGCCGCAACGAATTCATCCCTCCGATCTTCATGTGCGCTGGTTTCGAAACAGGAGGCAAAGATTCGTGCCAAGGCGACTCTGGAGGACCTTTGCAGGTCAAGGATGTGAGCGGGCGCTGGATGTTGGCAGGCATAATTTCTTGGGGCATCGGCTGTGCCGAACCGAACTTACCCGGAGTTTGTACGAGGATCACGAAATTCAAGCCTTGGATCGCGAGCACGATCCGAAAGCACAGTTGAGCCTTTCCAGACGACGCTCACGCGGAGAGCTCTGAATTGCCCATTCGCTCCATTCAGGAGCCAGGGTCGTGAAATAAAAGTATTATGGTCGTTCGAAGGAAGAAAAACTCGCCGCTGTCAGTGTGTTTACTGCGATGGCCGTTTCGTCGGTTATCATTCACAACCAGGAGTCTGACTCAATCTGTTCCTAAGAAGATGTCGGTCTCATATTCAGCGAGTTCGACAACAATACCGTCCCGTAGCTCGGATCAATCTCCAATTTTCACCGAGGGCGTTCACTCAAATCGTATGTTCTCGATAGATGCTGGTATTGCAGAACCATGGACGCGCATGTGGGACCAAACGCCCATGGTGAGGGAAGATGCTGTGCCTTTAAGAGCACTTTGTGTAAAATAGAATTGTAAACAGTTCGCGAATGAGTCGAGAAACTTTGTAAAAGATGACGAAATCCTTCGCTTGGGGCGTCGAACAATAAATGAGTTACTCATGGAATCTATACAACTCCTTCCTGGCGGGAGGGTACAGCTTCCGTATTCAGCTGTGGTCCCGATGCCCCGTTCGGCCTCCCGCTCTGACATGAGTCTAGAAGGTTTCGTCGAGGCATTTTTCATCGGTTGCCTCCCTCTCATATGTGGTAAATATCTCGCTCATCTTCCCATCGTCGGATATCCCCAAAACCCGGCTGCCCTTCTTGACAGAGAATGACAATATTTAGAGAATGTTGAGACGGGGAGAATCAGGAGTCACCCTTGACTGAAGGATATAAACAGAACGACTCAAAATTTATTGAAAAATACTTCACACGTATTCTCATAGATCTGAGACGCTAGGTGGTCGATATCCTGCTCTTTGACAGCCGCAATCACTTCTAAAACTTGCACTATGTTCTGAGGCTCGTTTCTACCTTTAACCTGTTTCGTTTCCTCGAAGCGCTCCTTCTTCTTCGATTCGAAAAATGTTCTCACGTGTTTATAACTTGCGTGAGAAGGCTTGATATCACAATAAGGACAGTCAGTTTCTATCATGAGTCTATCAGAGGGAATTCTCCCTACGACGTCTAGGCATTCCGCAGATTTGAGTGAACAGCCATTGATTCCGATATAGAGCCCCATGTCCAAATAAATGCAAGCCTGCTCCCAAGTTCCGTCGAAAGAATGAACGACACCGGTAGTGAAGCAGTCCCTATATTGTTTCATGAGTCTGGTGAAGTCCTCCGCAGCGTTCCGACAATGTAGGAAGAGTGGCTTCCGTACTGCTTCAGCCAGCTCAAATTGCTTCTCAAAATATTTCAGCTGAGTTTCTTTGGGACAGAACGTGGTGCGGTCATAATCTAGTCCGAATTCCCCGACAGCAACGACTTTCGGTGAAGACTTCGCTAGGCAAATGAGATCAGCTAAATAAGTGTCACTTTCCTCAAAATCCTTACACCGCGTCGGATGACAGCCAACTGTCGAGAACAAATTGTCGGCCGATGCTGCAAGGTCGAGCGCATGCTTCGATTCACTGAGACTACCGCCGGTGATAATTATTCTCTCTATGCCAACATTCTTGGCTCTCTGAAGCATGGCCTGAAAGTCATCCGGATGCTTCCGTGATCCGCGATAAACGCCTCGGAACACCGCATCGGTGATGTTGGCACCGATATCTATGAATTTACGCATTCTTTCACAAGATCACAGCTGACAAGTCTTTGCAGCTGACACAACGTTTAGCCGTCGCAAACGACACCACCACGAGCCATTCGTAAGAGGACGAGAGAGCAGGAATACCTCATGGACTAAGGTGTGAGCTGTGAGCAATGTGGGCACGTCGTTCCAGTTTATGTTGCTTTTCGCAAGAAGAGGGAGAGAGAAAGAAACAATTCTTGTCGTCTGCTCAACAACTGTTCCATCACTCAGATGACTGTCGAGCAGCTGATCGCGTTCCTCCGGATCCAGTCCATTGAGAAGACTTATCAGTTTCACGTGGCCCGTGTCCCTACTCATTGTTGGAACCATGATCTTTCACCTAGGTCCCAACTGCTGCGTCTTTCTCGCTTACTGTCGATCTGTTCTCCGGCAGCTGGTGACTGAATCATTCTCACCTGACAGATTGCAGTATTTGGTAATTCGGATCCACTCCCGCGATCACATCGTATGATAGCGACCAGAAAAACAGGTGCACATCATCGTGAGGATATCAGTGCAGACTGGAAGTTCGGTAACGGTGATCCAGAAGGATTCGACTCTCCTGGGAAAGCTCCTCTGAAGAGTAAATGTATAGCTGAACAGTTTCGAGAACTATGGAAGACCCTGTGCGACCCCTCCCCTTCGAACTCAATATTGTGGAACGATGTGGGGATAGATTGAGACTGAGGAACGGTGCACCAGGCGGCAATTCGGAGGATCGCATCGATCTGAGTGCTTCAACTTTCCCGCAAGTGAAGAAGATTGTTTGTGCTGCTTGTCGTTTTCTGAACGTCGCGTTTCACAACAGCACTGGCTCCATGGAGATGTGGGACTGGTCGGCATCTGCTTCTCGCACTGTTCTCCTTTCTACCTCAAGCAGTTTTTTGGAATCGGAATGTCCAAGGGAGCCCGCTACTTCGCCTCTTGATGGAAACTTCTTGGAGTACTGTCGACCTGCTTTCTCCCACGAAATCGATTAGTATTTAGGGAGTCAAGTGCGTCAAATGCGTATATTTGTGATTCAGCCCATTAATTATGTTGATTTCTTCGAGAATCGCGAAGTCATTGGCTCATTATACAACTAGGCGGGATCACTGAGTCCGTTCACATGGTAATAGAATGTGCGGACTGAAATGGAGAACTCGCGATCCCTGGAACGAGTGTTCTCGCGAGTCGATTAGTCGTTGACTCTAGTCACAGGCTGGTTAAGAGATCCTGAATCTGTGAGGATATTGGGAGCATATCTCCATCCCAATTAATTCCGCCTCTCAATGCAATCAAGGATTCTCATTTCGGAGCGATCGTTTCCTCACTAATCGGTTCAGAAGCTCGCGGTTCTCCATCAGGGTCGCACACGTATGTATATAAAGGCTATGGCCCTAAGAATTTCCGCGCCATCCATGAAGAAGTCTATGCCGAAATTTTGACTGAGCCGTTGGGCTTAGCCCTTCGGAGCTGTGAGTTGCATGTCTCATCGAGCCCCGTGAGAGCGCAGTGGCGTCGGAGTCACGGATCTCTCTAGTTTTGGTGACGAATATTTGTACTGAATGTTCATCATGAAATTATCTCTAATTGGATGAATTTTCTCCGTTATTCTCAGAAAACTGCGAGGGATCGTGTACGTTCTCGGCGAGAACTCAGCTCGAGTAAGTCAGTGGTTGCGAGATTTTCCACGGGAAAGCATCCTCCATATGAAGCGCGGAAGAATAAACTTTTTTTTTCCATCTGGCTGCTCTTGGGTGGTGGGAGGAAGAGCGCAATGTGCTCTTGGTCGGCTCAACGTCACATTGGGGAATTCTCCGGGCCAGCGAGTCGAATACGCTCCATATCCTGTGTCATGGGTCTATGTCGTTTTCTCTTCACATCAGACTCATTTCAGGTGCAAGGCTTGAAGAGCCCGATAACATGCCTGGAAAGCTTGCTGACAACATCTCCGGAAACGGAACAGAGGCTATATATCGTCGCGTTGAGCCAGAAAAAGTCTCATGAAAGGTGAATAAAATCGGCTCACACAGAGCTGCATGAATTTTACGACCGATTTCGGAATCATCGTCTGATGCTCGAGGATGCACCAAGTCAGAGGTGGCATCGTGGTCCATCAGAACGAACTCTCGGGGATAGGTAACGCGCTTCAGAAACTAAAGGCCTAGGATTCCAAGTCGGTCACAAGTATAGAAATACCCTCCATGAGTACCC
Organism: Phytoseiulus persimilis; assembly: GCA_037576195.1. Lineage (NCBI taxonomy): Eukaryota > Metazoa > Arthropoda > Arachnida > Mesostigmata > Phytoseiidae > Phytoseiulus > Phytoseiulus persimilis. The sequence goes on along the minus strand of CM075104.1, from coordinate 27,622,004 downwards.
GTCCTCCTCTGATTACCATCACTGCTAACTCATATCGGATAGAGCTCGCCAGATTCTCCTCGAATCGTTTGAGGAGAAGTAGGGATACCGTCGACCTCTAGGGCTGCAAAATATTGAAAGTTGGGTATTGACAGTCGAACTAAGTTCGCCATTCGTCGAGCCGGTACTTCCCGGAATGAACCGTTCGAGCCGGGAGGCGATGCATGCGAACGCCTGATCACGGATGGGATCGCCATCAATTACTCGCGGAAAATGAATAGCTGTGTGCGTGACATTCCGATGTCGGTAAATCGAACAGTTTCACATTACGTTCTAAGAGCGGGAACTCTGTTCCTGAAAATATAGAGAACGAAATTCTCGCTCAAAATGGCGACTGTGGGTCATTCCGAAAACGCCCGAGGCGTGAACTTCTGGGGAAGCCATCTCAATTTTCGTTTCGCTCGAAGACTCCCAATTCGCGGTTGCTTCGATCGATAAAGACCGCCATTGGTTTGAAAGCTTCCCGTGCTCTGAGCGGAGCGCTGTACTTCCGCGGCGCTGCAGTCTCCCCGCCACACGAGTGGTGGCGTGGTGGCTCTGTGTGGTACGTCGCCTTGGCGCCCGCCGCTTCTCGCTCATTCGTGCTTCGTGCTGCTGCTGGCTGGCGACTCCGTGTGTGTCCTGTGAGCTGAACTCGGTGCCGCTGCTTCTGTGTACGGGTGCGATAAGAGTGTTTGGAAGTCCGGCAGACGCCGCAAAAACAACCCTCAGACCGAACTCTCCGCATTTTCGTCGGAGGGTCTCCAGCGGCTCTTGTGCGATTCCGAGGCTGTCCTCAATCCTTTAGGATGGAAGAACCAACGAAGGAAACGGAACTGCTGCTCGAAGATGACACCATGGCCGAAGGAGGGGAAGAGGTACGTAGATTTTAAGCTCTCGTGTCTTTCGTTTAGGCTTCATTGCGACCGGCCAAGAGGGACGTATGATCTGAATCCGATTCATGGCCGTGATCGGTCGGTATCTATGGACGGTCCTGCAGGGCTGACGCGGACGAACTCCATCTCCATAAGGCGGTGGCACCGCCGCGGAGTGTCGAACGAAGATTCTCATGAACTCCAGTGGGGTGGTTGCCGCTTGCGTAGCCGGTTGATACTCATCTGATTTGCTTCGAGAGTTTGGTGTTTTTCAACATGGATTCTGAATGCTGAGAACGCTTTCAGGAGGATTTGGATTCACTCCGAGCTCGCGTGCGTGAGATGGCCGAAGAGGCTGAGAAGCTGAAAAAACTCCAATCCGAAGTCGATAAGAATACGACACACCTCAGTGAGCAGGAGAAAAAAGAAATCGACCTGAGGTGAGCATGAAAGAAGGAAAGCGAACGCGGGGTATCACAATGATATCACGACCAGCCGCTCGTTGTTTGCTTCCGTATTCGTTGCTTGCCGCTCATCAAGAACTACCGGAGCACTTCCTCATCACTCACTTGTTGCAGGTCGATCTATGTTGGCAACGTCGATTACGGAGCCACAGCAGAAGAACTCGAGCAGCACTTCCACGGTTGTGGCTCTGTTAACCGGGTCACAATACTCTGTGACAAATTCTCTGGACACCCGAAAGGCTTCGCCTACATAGAGTTCGCCGACAAAGACTCCGTCGAAACGGCCATGGCTATGGATGACAGTCTTTTCCGCGGCCGTCAGATCAAAGTGCTCCAAAAGAGGACGAATATGCCTGGTATCAGCACGACTAACCGACCACCCAGAGGACGCGGTTTCCGCGGTAGAGGATTCAGAGGGGGTTTCCGTGCACCTAGACGCGGCGTTTTCCGAGGCCGAGGAAGAGGCTTCCACGCTGGCTATGCTCCTTACTGAGTCAAGAGGACATTAAGCACTAGCCTCACAGAGATACTGCTGCAAACGAAGGAGGGATAATTCATGTAAAAGATCACTTATAAGCTGATGCATATTTACTTTAACAGCGAAATGTGTGTAACAGTGTCTATGAAAGTGAGAATATTCGAGAAAATATCCCACGTCACCCCGACATAAACAAAAAAAAAGTAAAAATAAAAGTACCGTGAAAAGAAGAAAAAGAAAAGAAAAAATACTTTCATGAAAATCGAAACGAGGAACGATGAGAAAAGAAGTTGATAAAGGGGGAATAATGACAATCATGGCCTCATGTGAAAAACAGGAGAAATCGGTACATGAAAAGAGCTGAATGTCGGGAACCTGCGGCTCTCGGAGACCGGTCTCGAATCTGTCACTGACTGTTAACAGTTGGATCATCCGAGTGTGATTGGACTTGGAGGAATCGAACCCGACAGCTTGAGTCGGATAGGGAGCTCGGATCGGATCTTTCCAGGAGGAGCTAAAACAAGTGTTCGTTCCAGGTCTCTCCGACAGGCAGTTGGTTTTTTGAAGGTCGGTTGGAAACATCTTCTACTGCTGGACAAGATTCAGAACACGTACGAGATGACAGTATTGTGTGCGTTGGATTTCTTCGTGCAGCAGAAACATCGCCGGTTGGGATATGGCAGGAAACTTTTCGACTGGTTAGAATCGACGGCCGTTTTTATCTGTATGCGGGTGGTTATGAGTCTCGGCTCACGTATCCCAGCGTGACCATAAACACACTCAGAATGCCCCCCTTGTTATTTCTAGTATGCTCATGCACGAGAATAGACAGCCTTCGGAGATCCCTGTGGACAATCCGAGCCCCAGTTTCCGTCATTTCCTTCGGAAACATTTCAGCTTGACAACTACCATACCTCAGCTCAACAGATTCGTCGTATATATCGAATTCCCGTTCCCATCTACCGGAGCGGAGAAACGGGGGGATCATCGATCAGACACCGGGTTTACAGCAGATATTTGTCAGTCCACCGCGGCGGCCTGTCCCGTGAACTTCTTCCAGGAAGCCTATGAAAGAGAGGATTCATTATCGAAATCGTGAGTGAAGCGGACAATACGAGTTGCAACTGATTTGGCCCGATTATCTGGTGTCGTATCTGGGGCTTTCGCCGACTGACTGACTGACTGATTGTTTCATTCCATAGCTCATCATGGAGAGTTCTTGGGTTGGACAGACCTTCGCATGAGTCGAATGATCTGTCACAATAACCCCGATTCAGAATAAGGGCGCACACCTGAGAACATATTTGCTTGGATATGTTCGAACATCGGAGGAGTTCTCAGCTCACTAGAGTAATAACAAAGATCACAATATATTTAAAGATAGTGTGAGATTCCATTGGAAATAGTCATACACTCGTTGACAGAACATTGAGTAAAGCAAGGGATTGTTGATATCATGAAGCGAAGCTCTCTTTATTTCAATCGATTCTGTACGTTTCTCCGAACAACAATGTGCGGTCAATTTTGAAACACGACGAAATCGATGCAAAGATACTCTGGGAAAATGGGACTCCGAACAAAGGGAGTCTTCGTCTTTCTCATATACGGGGGTGAGTGCGAACAGAAGGATTGGCCTGCCCAGAGTGGCAAATTTCTTCCGCTCATTGTTATCTGCAGACCAATGACGAGAAATTCCTATATGTTCCCCTTATACAATCAGAACAATCTAATGAGCTCTCATGTGGATGTTACGCGGATTCATACTTTCCGCCGGAACGAAGTCGCGCTCGTTCCAATGGCTCAGATGCGCGGGCTGTGCTGAATAGGAACTCTGAGACACATTGCTTCTTTCTTGAATTCCTCCAATGAGCGATTCGTCGCTGAAGGGGGAACGATAGATTAATCAGCGGAAACGTACTTCCTCCACCGAAGGAATGTAACGAAGAGCTGGATTAAGCTCCGTAGAGTCTGAAATCACCCACCGGGCTTCATAAATCTCTCGGAAATCATTCGCCCGTATTTCCTCCACAAAGCCAAAGCAACGACGCCGTTCGCCACGATCATGACAGCTAACAGACATCCGAGCCATAGCTGAGGAAAGAATATAATCCCGGTTACAGCCATGTAGAATTATTCCCAGATTGTAAGCGTCAGAACATCACAGATAGTGGTACCACACAGCCGACGGTTATAATATCGATTGCTATGCATGACATTGGCTGATTCGAAATCATTAATATCGAAGCTCTCCTGTCGGAGCGTGATTACCTGCAGCTGAGATATTTGAGATAGATCATCGACGAAACCGTCCCAGAGGATTTCGTAGAATGACATGTTGCCTCATTACCAGAGAGACTAGGCCGTACACAATATGCCTCTATTCTCTGGAAGAAGACTTGGTAAGGGAAACATGGGACACAAAACTCCATTGGAGAAATCCGATGATTTCCGAATTACTATGAGGACCCGAACATACAAATGCTCATAAGGCCTACCGATAGTCTGCGTTCACCGTCAAGATAGATTTTCAATATTGTCCCCGACTGGAAGCGTTCTCCTCGCTCCCCACTTCACGTCTCCCTTCGGATCTCGGAACTAATAGCAGCGATTCATACTAACCAAGGATATAATTTTCAACGGTTCATATTCAGGATATAGCGGCACCTGATGGGATACCCGCAATCGCTCAGACGAGGCTATTCCCAGACAACAGGAAAAAAGTTGAAAACTGTATGTCAGCTGTTCTTCTATGTTGGAAAATTTGCGAGGAGGCGAGTACAGTCTCGGGATGGAACTGGGAGACTTGATGTTCTGGCAGAACTCTCTCCTCCCCGACTCTCTCAGCGTTCCTGAGGTTGGCTTCACGTCCCTCCTCGGCCCACGTCTGCCCGCTCCAGCTATAAAACTTGTTCGCGACCGCGATTCTGATCAGGGAACCAGATTTTACCTTCGTCCCCTCCTCCCGCCGAACTGGCGTGCTTCATCATCCTCTGTGGCAGGACTCCGAGGATGAGGCAAAGGTGCAGAAGGAGTCGGAGCTTGAGCATTAACTCACGTTTCGGTTGGAGCAGGACGACTCGATACACGGGGGAGCCGATCCCGTTAAATCAGAGTGTCGATCGGATACGGCCTGTTTCCCTATACTGTCGGGAGGACACTGGTCTCGATGCTCGTTCCGCCAAGTTCGACCACCCTACATAGCGGTGGAGAGAGCGCTGTCTGGTGAGCAGTTTCTGCTGCAACAACACAAACAATAATATTGGACAATCATCAGCAGAAGGGCGACTGTGGAAAAGAGGAGCCGAGCTGCTGTTGACAGTACTGGTTACCGAAAAGCGAGGTGCATCACAGTTTCTTTGGGGCGATCCGCAGCGAGCTCGCGTGAAATGAATAAGCTCGATGAGTTAGCATTCCAATTGCGCTTCAGTTCGAAGCAGCTGGAGCGCATGTCGAAACGTTGTGAAAAAGAAGAACGCGAGGAGAAAACAAAAATCAAAAAAGCTCTGGAAAAAGGTGAGTCACGCGGAGTGGACATCGAGGCCATCGAAAGGGACAACCGAACCAGGCCTGCCTCTCCGGAACAGCGACAGTTGGGGTCTTGACTGCCCACGCTTTCGCTAGAGAGTATTATCGCTGAAATCGAAGATTCGAACGAAGTTTCCTCATGACTGATGAGAGTTACGAAACATGACTCTTTCGTAGTGTGGGATTCGGTGGCTTAGCGTCGACTGCGAGCTGATCCCTTTGATGATTCCGGCACACCCATGATCCTGGGATCGCTGCAAGTGCGCTCGGACAAACCCCCAGTATGTATGTCCCACACTATCTGAGAATGACCCGGGTTGAGTTCACAGGTAACACCGAGAACGCGAAAATCTATGCCGAAAACTCCATACGGAAACGCACCGAGGCGACGAACTTCTTACGGATGGCTGCCCGCGTCGACGGCGTTGCCTCCAGAGTGAAGAGTGCGGCGGCCATGAATCATGTTCTGAAGAACATGGGGAGCGTGGTGAAAAATCTCGACAAGGCAATCAACGCAATGGACCTTCAAAAGGTCAGAAGACACGGCTTTTGATACGGCAGTTCTGAGACGCCTCCTGGGGCAGATGTAATTCTCTCAACTTTATTCTGCATTGGCAGACCTTCCAATGAGTGCAATAATCGACAGGTTTCGACTATTATGGAGAAATTCGAAGAGCAGTTCGAAAGCCTCGATGTTCGATCGTCGGTCATGGAAGACACCATGGGCTCAACGACGGCGACCACAACACCTCAAGGTCAGGTGGACGCACTCATACAACAGGTTGCAGACGAAAACGGGCTGGAGTTGAAGGAAAGATTAGCTTCGGCGGCAACAGAAGTTCCGACGGATCAGGTTTCGGGCCTGAAAGTTACAACGAAAGAAGAAGACGACGCGCTGGCCAGGCGACTTGCCGCCCTACGAAACTGACTTCATAGACCAAAGGGAAACGGAATAAATCTTGTTCCGATCGTTCCGTTCACTCGTAAGGCTTTGAGCTCCTTCAGTTGTCATCCCACGGCATAGAACGATGAGCTACGGCTACTGTTGATCGAATTCCGACATCAAGCCTATAGTTTATAGACGTGTCGTCCGACCTCGCGTCCAACCTTGGCCGACCGAAGTGAGTTTCACGGATTGGGGGAATTGGAACAGGTGGTCGGATCTAGCTTCTGGCATTCCTCAGAGTATCCATCAATACGGCCCAGGTAGTTCCACTGAGCATCCACCTAATTGAACACAGTGGCTGCCGGGACTTGTGGGGACACGGGTTTCCAGACGAAGCGTTTCAGCAGAGCTACACTCGATCTATGAACTCAAACGCGATCCTAGCGAAAACCTCGTTGATGGGCAAACAGCTGCATCTGATTATAGCCTCGGTTCGAATATGAGCGGGCCGCGTCTCCCTGTTGTCCCTCTATTCTAGGTTCCGTCCCATTCCGTTGAATTCCTGATTATCACCTGACTGCGTGGAGCTGGGGACGAATCCCCAGCAGTTGTAACGGCTCCCCGAGCGTCCCGATTTCTCGCATCAATTGCCGAAATTCAGTGAGTTTTCGGCTAGTGAACTTTCTGAGACCGACTCCGAGCTAGTACTTCCGTTTAGAAAGCGACGCGGCACTACCGACCGGCAGACGCGCCTTCGGAACTGAGACTTGCCTACATGGAAATGCGTATCATAGAATGAGCTTGTCGTAGAATCGTCGATCAGTTTATTCACAGAAATCAGAGCCAGCCTCTACTCTTCGTTCATCTAAGAGGCTAATTTCTTCTCGCACTCGTGAGTGGTCCAAATGTTCTCGAACTTAATCACTCTCTTGCTCTGATCCTGGAAAGGTTCCGGACGGGGATTCAGCCACGTAGAAGGAGTGACATCGAGGACGCTCCCGATTATTTCCAGACCAAAGTATTCGGGGAATTTTTCTCGGTCCTCGATCACGTGGGCGTATCCGTTCTGCTCGCCGAAGTCGACGGCGAAATAAGGCAGGCTTTTCGGTATACACGTCCGGACGCCACCCACCGAGAGTCGCACCTTCAAGAACGAGTGGTCATGGTCTTAGTACAAAAATATCAACAACTTTGAACGATCGTCGTATAGATAGACTCACCAGTTTTTTATTCATGGTCCATTCGGTCTCACACTCCTCGATGGCTTTCTTGAAATACATAGGCATCATTTCGGCCGATTCCTTGTTGACTGGGACGCAGTGCATCACGGCATGGGCACGTCGGGAGAGCACGGTCGCCGTTTGTAAGAACACGCAATCCATTCCTTCTGCCTCGAAGACTCGACTCAAGATTCCGCGCAGATTCTGGAAGCAGCGATGGCAATCGAGCGCAAAAGAGATTTTCAAAGTTCGCGGAACACATTGATCGACATACCTCTATCTCTGTCCATGTATCCCTGTCAGCTTGCGTTAAGACAGGCAAGTGGTCTCTCGGTACCAATAGACAATGGAAGTCAGTCAACGATCCGTTACGAGGCAACATCAAACTGACATTCTCTCCGGAATGAATGATAAGATGTTTCACACAAGCGGACGAATCCACGCAGAGTGGGCAAGTCTCCATGGAGTTCCCGGAGTGGATTTGATCTAGGACGGAATGAATGAGAGAAAATTCATCCTGAGTTGAGCGGCTGTTCTTAGGCGCTGCGAATCTTGCATTTTTCCAACCATCCGACTCAAAGAGATCGCCTCGAAAAGTAACCTTTCACTCCTATCCTGGGCGAGGCCTGGTCTTCAGCATCGGGGCCTCGTTGCTCTTCATCATCTGTGTCCCGATCGTGATTCGTTGCCGAAGATCGTCGACTAGATCCAGCTTCAATTTTGTTTATGGCTCTTTGTAGAACTGCGTCCATCTTTTCGTCATCCTCAACTTTCTTACGAACGAACTGGAATGCACAAGTCACTTTGAGATAATGAACGGATACCAGAACCGAACTCGGATCAAGCTCACATAACCAGACTGCCCGAACTGACCTTGTCTTCCAGATGCTGCCACGCATCTTCTGTACGAAGTTTTTTCCTGCCGGATCGCCCGGCAGAGGAATTCGAGCTTTGTTTGTGTCGATCGGGGACATCGCGTCTATCTGCAGTAGGGGAAGAATGCAGAGGAATTCCGGTTGCCATTCGCCGATGTAGTTCAAACCGCCACACTGCTCCTCCGATGACTCAACAAATACCTTTTGTGATTATAACGACGGTTGTTCCCGTGTCACCTGCTGTTTGCTCAGCTCGGAGTCGAGCTTTGGTTGCCGACTCAAGTTGGGTTCTCAGGCGTTGAGCGGTGTCTTGGTCACCTCGTAGTTCCGCTTTGAGAATTTTAGCCGAAAGCTGATTCATTTTGTCATCACTGGGCACCTGGCTCACGATGAAAACTCGTCAGTAGTGAAGGCTAGTAACGTTGCGAATACTTCCATGTGATGGTTGCTCCGAACTTCACCTCCTGTGTCTGCTTCCCGAGGTCGACTTCAATTTTCTCAGCCATCTTTCTCACAGCGGCCAACGGCGACCGCTCCTTCCTCTCCTGCTTGAGTTCAGGGTTTCCAGGGGTAGAATCACGAATCCGCCATTCTGGTCCTGTTTCTCCTGATTGGCTTCCAGGTTGAGCGTTCAGTTCCTCATCCTTCGACGGAGTAACGAAAGGAGGGCCTTCGCAAGCAGCAGAGCGAGAGTGAGCGGGCCCACTTTTCCCGCTCACTTCATTCAACTCAATCCGTTCGATCTCCTGAACATCGTTGACCTCGGATTTTGTTTCGATTCTGACTGTGTTCGCCGGAGTTTTCCGGAACGACTGGTGTTCGCTATCTCTGCTGTCTTGTTTCCGCCAAGAAGGTAGATCCCCGCTTTTGAATCCGTCGTAGACTTCGGAGCGAGGAGCGCTGGGAGTCCTGAAAATTCCACCCTTGTAGAAGTTGGGAAACAGACTGGTCATTCGGTCCCGTGAGGACAGATAAATTCCACGATGAGAAACCTTCGGTGTGAAAACAGGAGGCACAACCAATATCTCACTTTGTTCGCGGTACGTCTTCATGGTCATCTTCCATTGGTTTCCTCATCTTCGACCGGGCCTTCGATCTCTTAAAAGAACGAGCTCATTAGGGAGGGAGCGCGTCACCGCCGCTTGATCATTCAGAACTGAGAAAGAAATCGCACGACGAGATTGTACGCACCGATGTTTCCCCATCAAGGGGTCTTGATTCCTCCCACTCATCTGAACTGTCCTGCTGAAAGACAAATTCGTCGATCCGAAATGTGGTAACCGTGCGCAACATGGTCTGAACAGCGTGCGATTCTGACCGTCGATACGGTTCGCAATGGAAGCTGTGCCAGCGGAAATCACGGCGAGCTTACGGGAATGTGAAGTGAATTCTCTCACCTCATATTTAGAGCTCTTCTTGGACTTTTTGCTTTTTTTGTGTTTGTGCTTCCCCATTTATGTCGTTGACGAACGGCAGATCTCTTCAGAACATGGCACAGACCAGCTTCAAGTTCAAGTTCCTGTAATGAATATTCCATACCATTGCAATTAGAGCTTTTCTCTTCGCCCGCTATTCTCACTCGGCCATTTGCTTCGAAAAAAAAATGGCGGGACGACAGCTGAAGGTGCCGCGCCGGCAGTTAACGGACGGAGTAAGTTCCTCCTTGATTAGAATGAAACTAGGTAGTGAAAAGGCTTCATATCTGACCAAGATTTGGAATTCAACGTTTGTTCATGCAACTTCACAGCGCGTTCTTTTCCAAAAACACAGCCGTCACCAAGGCTGAGACCGCGGCAGGCGGCGGTCATGGAACTGAACGAAAACCTTTATCTCCATCGTTCACGAATCTTCCACCGCTCTTGCTGCTATGGTCGGATCGAGCAAGAGCGGACAGTCATCGGATGTTCCAATGTGTTCCTCAGCTTCTGTGCGAAGATCAAATAATTATCATAGGGAAATGATCTCGGCCGCTGTTTCGGCGGGAGAAGTCGGCTATCCAGCAGCCCCTCTTGCTTGTATCAGTACCACCGAAAACTCGGCATCAGCAGCAAAGCCTACTTGAGGTAAATTAAACCAGTGGCGAATCTCGGTGGAGGATTGGTGCTCAGTGAATGATGTGACCCACTGCGATGAACTTGCGGGTTCTTCGCGCAGTCCTTGACGTGTCAATCGACATCGACCGCTGCCGCGATTGAGTCCAAAGCTCGGTCCGTTCCGAAAGCGAACAAAAACACCTTGCTCCACCTCAGTGGACCTCTCCTCTCATTCCCTTCAATACACAAAGGTAAGGTCTTGTGCGACATTCTTGTGGTCGAAGTTTGATCCAGGCCACGAAAGTGTTGTCATCGTCGCAGCGGCCGCAAAGGCGAATCGATATCTACCTTGGGGTTTCAGTCCTTCGCTTATCTGTTCTGCTGGCGTTGATGACGAAGGTTTCCTTGTGAAATAATCTCGGAGGACGTCACATATTGTGTATTTTCTTCACCATTGGGAGCCGGTTGATGTTGGACGGACCTCAGTGACGGACTCGGTCTACCCGGACGATCCTGGGAACTTCTGTTCGCTCATGCTCGAGGACGGCGGTTGACAAAGCCGAACACCGCTGTCAGCAGATGAAATGTCAGTCGTGAGTCGTGACCGATACCTACGAATGACTAGAGAGAACATTCTTCTTGTCTTGCAGCCGCGCACCGTGGCTACCCCGAAGTTAACGTCGAAGGTGCATCACCTACGAAAGCTGCTGCCCTGGGCCAGCTTCATGGGGGCAAACGGCTCGCTGCTCAATGATAGAGAGGACTCTATACCGTCAACCGAGCGTTATCTTGGGCTGGTGAATTTCGGCAATACATGCTATTGTAACTCTGTCCTACAAGCTCTATATTACTGCAAGCCGTTTAGGGAAAAAGTTCTCGAGTATAAGGTGAGTATAAGGGAGTCGGGAGACAGTTGATATCAGGAACACTACGGCCACGCATATCCAGCAGATAAAGCACACAACTATTTCATTCCGATGATTGTATCATGCTTGCTGTCAGGATTGGCGTCAATTCACACTTGAGGTCCGTGCTTTCCAGGCGAAAAACAAACGAACGAGAGAAACGTTACTAACCTGTTTAGCGGACCTGTTCCACAACATCCATTCGCATAAGAAGAAAACAGGCACCCTGGCGCCGAAGAAATTCATAGCCAGATTGCGCAAAGACAATGAGGTGTTCGACAATTACCTGCAACAGGATGCTCACGAGTTTCTCAATTATCTGCTGAACACCATCGGAGATCTGTTGCAAGCTGAAAGCATATTGAAAGAGCCGTCATGGGTGCATGAGATATTTCAAGGTAAGTCATACGAGTCATCCCGGAGACTAGCGAGCTGAGAAAGAGAACTCTTCGAAGTCTAAATTATTTTCCATCGAAGGTACCCTCGTCAACGAAACTCGATGCTTGACATGTGAAACAATATCTTCGAAAGATGAAGATTTCCTGGACTTGTCAGTGGACATTTCTCCAAATACTTCCATAAGCCATTGTCTTCGTGGCTTCAGTTCAACAGAAACGTTACGAGGTGAACACAAGTACCATTGTGAACAGTGCAACTCTAAGCAAGAGGCGCAGAAGTCTCTGAAAGTCAAGAAACTCCCACCCATACTGGCCTTGCATCTCAAAAGGTTCGTCATCGCAGAGTCCCAGTCCCTGAGACACGGTTTTTGAACGGCGATTCGCTGATACGGTCGCCTCCAGGGTGTCAAGTTTGTTGACCATGAAAAATACTCTTCCAGATTCAAGTACACCGAGCAGCAGAACCGGAACACGAAACTTTCTTGGCGGGTCGTGTTCCCCTTGGAGCTGAGGCTTTTCAACACTTCAGATGACGCCGTTAATGGGGATCGTCTCTATGATCTCGTCGCTATTGTCGTGCACTGCGGAACCGGTCCCAATCGAGGCCATTATATCTCTATTGTGAAATCGCACGGAGTCTGGTTGCTTTTCGATGATGACATCGTCGATAAGATTGACCCTACTACCATTGATGACTTTTTTGGGTTGACGCAAGACACTCCGAAAGCTTCGGAATCGGGTTACATCCTTTTCTACCAGTCCAAGGAGTGAAAATAAGAATTGATTTGTTTTCCGTGGTGACTGCCAAAGATCATCTCGCTCATAGATCCAAAGAATAATTTATGCAAGGGTAGAGTGAGACTCTTGGAGTGACCTTGGAGAAGTAACGCAATTTAAGTTCAGGAAACCTGCACAGCTCACTTGCTCATCCCGATCTGCCAGGAGAGGCAGTACCCTATTGATCGTATTCGGCTCCCGAGCCCGTTGCCTTGTCGGCTATGTCGTTTTCGGAGACGTTCCCGATCCACTGTGATCGGTTTCCTTCGCGGGTGTGATAAGAACCGGGAATATCGTTCTAAATTTCCTGTGTCCGGATGACGAGCCCCAGAAAGCAAAGAAGCGACCAAGAAACCGTCAAACATAGCAGACGGCGGTGGCGAATTGTCGTGTAAATATGAAGTGATATAATATATTGGAACATCGATTTCCTGGAGTGCATCAACATGGAGATCGACGTTTTCGAAGATGAAATGATAAACAAACTGTTATTCATTGAGACAATGCTCATTCTGAATTTATTACTCGAGTCAGTTCCCGAGCACCGTCATCGTTCGAGATGCTCTTTCACTCCAGCCTGATAAGCGGGAAACGATTCACAAAAGATCCCGGTCTGACAGCAATCTCCTGAAAAAGTTGTACAACATTTCGACCGCATCAGCTTGGAGGAGCTCCTCGTGTGACGAGTGCAGCTCCAGTCCGTTTCTGCCCACAACCACCTGATAGGATGTGCCCGTGGACTTGAGTTCTCTGAGCTTTCGGCCGATTGTCCAATCTCTGTCATCGAGTAGAACTCGTTGACTGGGTAGGATCTGCAAGGCAACAGCTCTTTGTAACAAGGCGAATTGGTTCGAGCACCCAACTTCGAGGCTGCGACTCTGAAATGGAAGTACGGCAATACCTTGTCGAGTTGCTCAGCGATTTCCACAGCCTGTCGATAACCGTCCTGATATTCGTGAGAGCCGGGCTTCGGTGGAACCACGCCGACCGTGAAGGGAGCTATGGAAACGGGCAAGTGGAGCTCCGACGTCTGAGACGACAGCTGCGCCGCCATGGACATGATTCGCGACAAACCGATTCCGTAACATCCCATTTGGAGGGGAACCTAGGACCGAGTTATGATTATTTAGAGACTTTATCCCGAAGAAGAAGAACGAGGACTGGAAGGACGAGAAGCAGGACTCACAGTCTTCCCTTGGAGTACAGCCGTGGCGTCAAACACCTTAGAATAAGTGTCTCCCAAGATGAAGGTGTGACCGATCTCAACTCCTCTGAGTTTCTCCATTTTTGATGAGCAAACAGGACATTCAGATTCGCTCCTCAATGTCTCCTCATTGAATTTGCTCGAGCATCGCTCACACGAGTAGATGACATCCTCGCCAACAGGCGAGCAATAGTGGTACTCATGGGAGCATGAGCCGCCCATGTCCCCGGGGTCGGCCAAGACCCTCGAGAAGGGCAATCCTATTCGATTGAGAATCTTGTCATAGGCTCCAGCAACGAGATCGTAGGTTCTGTGGCAGTCTTCGATTGTGGAGTCGAACGAGTACATATCGGCCATGAGGAATTCTCGGGCCCGGAGTAGACCTCGTTTCGGTCTGTCCTCGTCCCGGAATTTCCATGAGGTTTGATATAATCTGCAGTTGTAAGTCAACCGTCTGAGTGAGAAGAAGAAGCAAGTTCCCGGGAACTGTTGCACTACAGAACTCTTTGAAGAACCGATGAACCTATATCAACGTGGAACTCGATCTGACCGAATGGGGAGCTTGGATGCCGTCAAGGACGATCCGAGACAGGCCACGCAGTGCGTTATCGTTTCTTCATGTGTCGGGCTGAGGCAGAACTCTTGACCGGCCCTATCCTTGAGACGGAAGAGAATTGAACCGTAGCGGTCCCACCGGCCACTTCTCTTCCAAAGATGCGAATGGCTGAGAGACGGAAGTATGACCTGAATAAGGGTAGCGGCATGAGAAAGTGTAAACCGGTTTCGCTCCTTGCAGTATGGTGGAGTGATACGATCCGACAAGTACCTAGGATTCTACTGTGATAGCCGATTCACACACCTTTTGCCCTTGAATCGCTTGGAATTCATGATCGATTATCTTCGTGAGACGTTCGAGGATTTTGTTAGCTATCGGGAGGATTGCAAACGTTCCTGCGCTAAGAGGCTGAATCGCGCCTATCGCGTGGAATGCCGCATCAGCTCGATCACTCTGTGAACCGAGAAGCAAACGATATGTTTATTCCCAGAGCTTTCCACAGATATTCCGAGGGCTTCGAGAAAACGGGTCGGTCCCTGGTGAATCTCCGCAATGGTCGCTGCAGTTTGCCGGTCCCGGCTGATTGGCTCCCATCCGGCTCGGCTGTGGCAATGCAATGAGCTCATCGCATCCAGAAACGGCAGTCGATGGAGCATCCAACCCAGCGTAGACTATCGAACATCGCCTGCCGGAGGTTCTCGCTTCCAACTCGAGACCTCTAAGGAAGGACAAAAGAGATTGTTTACCTTTGTTGCTCTGTCGAACGACGGAAACGTGAAGAAGTTGCTCGTCCGCGAGTAGAGCCTTGGAAATGGGGGGAACTGAATAAATACGAGGAGGAATCTCCCTCACGAGAGTGAATCTACCTATCAACAGAACCGGCTCATTTCTCGGGGACTTCCACAGATCTATAACCTAACACCCCTGTTGGCGTCTGCAATAATATCTGTGATCCAATGCGCTGCTCATGAGTTTACCTTCGCGAATTCGAGAACATCTGTCTTAATTCACGAAGAGACCGGAGCTTGAAACTCCCTCAGCGCGGATAGAGTTCTGTCTCATCTGCGAGCTGTTTGTATATAGAGCTGTCTGCAGCTGTCCGCTAACCAGCGGCCCGCCTGCACGTGCCCGTGTTGTTGATGAAGGAGGACAGCGCAAGTCCGAAGTGCTGGTGGATGACGGAAACTTGCGCGGGCATA
The DNA here is from genome assembly GCA_037576195.1 of Phytoseiulus persimilis. Lineage (NCBI taxonomy): Eukaryota > Metazoa > Arthropoda > Arachnida > Mesostigmata > Phytoseiidae > Phytoseiulus > Phytoseiulus persimilis. Next base: position 27,606,591 of record CM075104.1, on the reverse strand, counting down.
TTTCGTCTCGTCCACTGCGCTTCAGATGGGATTTCAGTTCATGATCGAGCGCCTGGAGTGATTACGGATCGCAATTGACGTTTCGACTAGTCACAGGCTCGTCCATGAAAGTTCCCCATTGGGGCCCTCGAAGTCACTCCTGAGTAAAGCGCAGCGGAGGATTCCTGTACAGCTGTGCTTTGTTTCGACTTCAACTTGATGTAACTGGCTGATATTCGTGGTGACCTCCTGAGCCTCCCTGATCAGCGAGGATGAGCAGTGGTAACGGTGAGAATTCGATTATTTTGCGTGTTCAGAGTCGAGATTCGGATCGCGGGAAATCTAGGATGACAATCAGGGCATTCGCTGCTGCGAGCGAAGTCGCATTCCTCTGGCCCGGCTGGAATTCATTGAATTTCAAGACTCGCACCGAGAATGAGCCATCGTCTTCTTCCAAAGCTTCCAGAACGAGGGCACAGAAGCATCAGAACACGTTCGCCTTCAAGACGGGATTGCACGGTCTCACTCCTCAGCAGAAAGCGGTGCAGAACATCACAATCGATGGTGAGGCTATTACCCTGCTCGCTTCTTCCCGCGTATTCTTCGATCGACATGAGCTGTTCCATCATACACTCCTCTCCCTTCCAGGAGTATGTGCGCGCTGCAGAGATATTCTCGAATGGAAGATCAAATACAATAAATACAAGCCATTGACAGTGCCAGCTCGCTGTACGAAATGCTCGGAAAAGAAAATAAAAAAAGCCTACCACCTTCTCTGCACGGAGTGCGCTGCTGGCTCGAATATTTGTCCGAAGTGCGGAAAAGTTCCCCCGGAAACACAGGTTGTGACTGAGTGAGAATGTATATTCTGGATCGACAAATAAACGCCCTCCAACTAACAGCCCGCAAGGGTGTCAAGGTTCAAAGGTTCAGCCAGAGCCGTCGCTCGCTCATATGACGATTTCGCAATCATTCCCCGAAACATCTAGCAATAGCGATTCTGGTGCTCCTTGAAGCCCCACAAATAAATCTTATAATTATGGGAAAATTATTTATTGGCTGATAAGAACTCCATCGAAACAGGGCAACTTCGCGGATGAGCATACTCATCCCTTCCCCTGTTCGGCTTCTCCGTTTGTGGTGAACTCATTTGGACTCTTTATCAGGTCGTCAATCAACCGGACTGTATGAATCCGGGGCCGAGTACCCAGAAGGCTTCCCGAAGTCTAGGCCCCAACAGGCAGTCGATGACAGTTCACGGCAGACACGCTCAGTCGAACAGGATCTCCACTGTTCAGAATACCGAACGAGAGTCATCTAACAGAGGTTATTGGACCATCGTGAGGGAGCGATGGATCGTATCGATCACAGCTCCGATCACTGCAGGAGGATTTCAATTATGAAACTCATCAGGGTCGATATGAAATTGTACAATGGCGAATCTACGAAATCATTTGTACGTTTGAATGACTCTGTTTCCGCGATGTCGGTTCTCATGTCCTCCTCGGTGAGCTGTAAATCGCTCTCCAACTCATCATCGAAGTCATCATCGATCTGCAATGAGACAAGTGTCAGAGTTCTGGATGCATTCCGCCAGAAAGTAATGAAATCCATCTGAGCCTCGGAACGGTGATTCCCCACTTTAACTTGTAGCTCGTAGACTGACTGCTCGTAAGATGGATGTCCGTAGACACCGATACCGATGGGGCGGACGGCATGACGGGGAACGACGATACGTTCGATTCCACATGAAGTGCTCTGATAGGAATGGTTCGGGAGGCTGTAGTCCGGCTCCGTGCCTAGATCCATAAACGGGTTAGTAGCTTCTTGGAAACTGCCAAGATGAGACTTCAGCAGAAGTTGAAACTACGAATCTCGTAAACAACTCAACGAACCGTTCTCGCCTATGTACAGGTCGGGATCTCCTTCCTTAGGGATCAGAGTAATAACAACCCTCCCAGGTTTGTTCAGTGAGTAGTATACGAATTGGCTGGCTTCAACGGAGCCCAGAATTTTCTCGATGACCAGGTGGCCCTGTAGTCCCGATATCACGTCGAGTAGACAGATAACGCCCAGCAAAAACATTTTCCCACGACTGCGAAAATGATGGGTGAAATAGGAGGTATCGGTTCGATGAAATGATTCCGAACAGTTGCTCACTGTCGGCAGAAATACCTATCAAAATCTGGATCTTTCGAACGAGCACTCGGGTCTTCCGTGACCTCAGGGCATGGAAAATCGCGCGTGAGGACAGCTCACAATGAATTGTGTCTCACCTGTAGGCGAAGCTCTTGCGTCCGGTGGAAGCGCGCTTCCTTCGACGACACCTCCCGACAACGCTACTGAGTTGAGTGTGGGAGGAGCATGTTTTGCTTTCGACAATCCAGTGCTGACAACGACCGACAATCGGATCTCAACAACAGTGGAAGTTTCCTCTAGTCTACTAGTTTGGCCCCGAAGAAGCAGGTGCTCTTGTCTTGTTGTCGACCTGTTATTCACTCCTGAGAATGACAACAGCGCCAAACTTGAATTTGCTTTCCTCGTCCCCGGCGGTTCTGAGAAATCTCGTTGCGCCTTGATCCCGATTCCAACGGAGCCGACGAACGCCAATCGGGATGGATAGTTCACCAAGTATTCGCTATCAGATCCACATGGCTCCTCGTTATCATGCCCTCGCAGTGTACAGAGACGCCGCTAGAGCGGCGGTGATCTCGCGGGGAGAGGGTAGAATCGAATTCGAAGAGGCCGCTCGGACACGCGACGTGCCTGCGGAAGAATCGAACGCGCAGATTGTGACGAAAACACAAGTCGACTTAACACGCGATTTCATTTCAAATACCTACAAGGCTGCATGCGAACACGATGTCAGCGAGCGTTAAAACCAAGAAAAAGTATAAGAAGCTCATCAAGGTTGGGAAGAATCTTGAAAGCGAGTTCGGGGTGAAGCTGTCACCTGAACCGACAAAAGTGCGTAAAGGAGGAAACTCGTCTCAGGTTTTCCAGATGAAAAGTCTTATCGATATATATTTGCCTTTCTTCGAACACCCGGAAAACTCTTCAGTTCGTACTCCTGTCCAACGCTGGGATAGTGAACGGCGGTGTGACGTCTTCAATTCTCAAAGCGCTCCCGTCACGGGAGAATCTTCGGTATGACATAGTCTTGATCCCAAATAAGACGTACGCTGTTGTGAGATGCCCTGATATTGATTCCGCGTCTTCGGTGGTTGAATCAATGGATGAATCGGTATCTTTGGATTTCCTCAACGGGCAGCAAGTACACGCGGGATTCCTCGACAGAGGTTCGTTCGAGAAGCAAATAGCAAATGCTGACGATTTACTAAGTTGTCCGGATGGTTCCAGCCATCATCCCCGAGGAGAGAGGTCAAGCATACAGCTCTCTTCCATTGCAGATATTCCAAATCCGGATGCAGGGACCGGTCCTCTCCCTTCTGGTTTGAGGATTTTCGAGAACATGCTATCCTCTGAGGATGAAGTCGCATGGTTGAAACTGTGCTCTTTCACTGATGGTAGGCCCGCCAAATCGAGGTCCCTATTAACCGTTCGCTCTCCGCGCATCTTCAGCTCGGGGGCTCCAGCAACCATGCCGTTCTTGGGAGAACATGCTGAAGTTATTCAACGTCATTCAAAAATACAGAAATTGATCAGCAATCAAGCTGGTGGCTGCACAGGAAGCTACCAATCTAACGTAGCAGTAACTCTCAGGGTGGGCTGCGCATTGACTGATGATTTCATCGCTGGAATTGATTCGCAGAGTCCGGAAGCAGCTCCCTGAAGAATCGTCAAGTGGAACATTTCGGTTACCGGTTCGATTATGCGATCAGTGGAGTCCACAGGGACGATCCCCTGTTGGGAAAACCCGTTCCAGAGATCTGCGTGGAATTTCTGAAAGGCCTCGTGGCTCGGGGCCTCCTAACAGAGCCGAACTTCCCGAATCAGCTAACGGTCAACAGATACGAAGGAGGAGCGGGTGATGTCTTAAACGAACTGCGTCCTGGCGGTCGAATAATATCCTTCTTCCGTTGAGTTGATGAAGTTCATCCTCGCTTATCTCGGCAGGCATTCCAGCTCACTGTGACACACATTCGATGTTCTCTCCATGTATCGTCGTCGTTTCTCTCGGCGCATCTATCATGATGGATTTTTGCGGCAACGACCGGGAAGTTTCTGTATTGGTTCCGAGACGAAGTGTGACCCTGATGGAAGATGAGAGCCGATACGGCTGGACGCATAGGTTTGTAGCTTTCCCTGAGAGAAGGCGTGAGTCAATGAATCTCATCCGAGCGCATCCGATTGCTCTTAACGAACTGTATTTTTTGCGATACCCCAGCATCGCCCCGAGGAAATACGATTGCATACCGCGCACAGCGGGTGCACCCCTGGTCATCGCTCGAGAAATGCGGACCTCGTTCACGTTCCGCCGCGTTCGCTCCCGAGCGCCTTGTGATTGTCGGTTCCCTGCACTATGTGATTCGAGATTGAAACTCGCTCTCGATGATTCAAGTGCTTCGCAGCTTGAGAAACTCCACGTCCATGAGGTGAGCTCCTATTTCGGAATTCGATTCCGGTTCTTCCTCGACGTTTAAATGAGCGAGAGCGTCTTTTGCAGGTCTACGACAACATAGCGAGTCATTTCAGTGACACTCGGCACACTCAGTGGCCTCGAGTAGCCGATTTCCTGAAGGGCTTGCCCGAATGGTCGCTCGTCGTCGATGTCGGCTGCGGAAACGGCAAATACATGCGAGTGAAGAGCAGGGAGGACCTGACTTTTTTCGGATGCGATCGCAGCGCAGGGCTCCTGCATATCTGCCGGGAAAAATCTCTTCAAGCGTTGCAAGCCGACTGCTTGGCGTTGCCGTTCCGTGAGGCATCATTTGACGCCGTCATTTGTATAGCGGTCATCCATCATCTCTCCACAACACCGAGAAGGAAACAGGCTATTCAGCAAATGCTGAAATTGCTCAAGGAGAACGGGAGACTCCTGATCAGCGTTTGGGCTCTGGACCAAAACATCCAGGGGAATTCGAAATATCTGAAACGAGGGAGGACAAGCTGTTCGAAACAAACACGGATCCGCGCTGGTAGTGCAGAGGTACGGAGCTCGGATTCTGACCGTTCATGAAATATCGCTCGTGATTTTCTTCCCAGAGCTCGAAGGGGACAACGATATTCTAATCTCGATCGCCCCGCTTGACTCCCGGCTTCTTTTCCCAGATAACCCTGCCTGTGCACACGAATCGATGCGATTTTTCGAATTCCGATGTCTTGGTGCCTTGGAAAAAGACAAAATCTCAAGAAACCCAGCAGCGTTATTATCATGTTTTTGAAAGAGGCGAATTGAAGTTGCTCGTCCAGGATATGGTGGGAGTCGAGGTTCTAGATGAATACTACGACGAAGGGAATTGGTGTTTGATCCTGAAGAAGATCCATGAGACAATAAATGAGGACGAGACATGAACGAGGGTCGAACGAAATGCCTGATAAGTATTAGTGGTTCAAAGCTGATCCTGTGGGCAGTCGGAGACGCTTCAGTCTTCTCATGAAGTCTGCCTGGCAGTATCTTCCTCCCTCGAGGACGCGATGCATCGTAAGCAGCTCTTCCCTTGAGCCGTGGAACCGTCGACACAGGGTTCCATATAGCAACCATATACACATATTCATTATCACTTTGAGGCCACGGGAATTGGCGGAGCGAGGCTTCATCTAATGGTGGGTATGGGCAGAGTCAATCCTGGCTTCGATTCGAAGAACGTGTACGACAATGTTATGTCGTCAACGTTTTCCAATTTCGGGTCTTCAGCATACTCTGGATCAATGTAGAAGAACACGGGCATATCCACCTGGAGGAAGCGGACGGAGGTTATCGGCGGAACCATTTCTCAAGCACGAATTCGGAGTTCTCACTCATCCTCTGACGTTCCGATGAAACTTGTCGGCGGTGAGAGCGACTCGTCGTCTTTCAAAATACCTGTTCCCCCGGATTGAGTCGCTGTTCCTCGAAGCAGAAGCACTGAATCTTATTGAAATATTTCCCGGCTTCGAACGGCACAACATTGTAGGTAGCGATGCCATCAACAGCTTTCTCGAACGGGTTTTTGGCAGAGTAGAAAGCTAGAACTGTTTCGCCGGGTCGTAGCCGTACAGAGCTCTGTTGAGGCTTGAAACTCCATCTGCGAATGAGAGTCACATCCGATAGGAACTTGTCAGAAAATTTCAGTTTCTCAAGCCTGGTCGGCTGTCTAGTGTGAAGACTTCCGTGGAGAACGTCGTCAATGTGTTGTTACCTCATTCCGGATGCGGTGTCAGCCTGGAAATTCACCGTAATCACCCGATGCTGGACCGGTTTCATTGTTTCCACCTTAGCACCTGCCTCATCGGCAGGCGTCCTGAAAAAAGCTGCTTGGCCTCCAGTGCCTGTTGACTAAATCCGAGAAAAAGGCTTTAGAATCGAAATCATGTCCCTCGAATCTTGACGACTGAACATCGCGCCGGTTGACTCATTGCGAACCGCAGCCCAAATCGGATGCGTGCCGATAGCTCCACTTCAGGACACCCACCTGACAGAAGATTCGATACAGAGGGACAGCTGCATAACTCAGACCACCAACTACCAGTACGATCGAGCTGGTGTAGTAAACGGTGCTACGGTTCCGTGAAGCTGGCCCTTTATTACTTGAGGCTCGAACTGTGGACCAGATTACTGTTTTTTTTTTATTACTCGCTAAACGTTGAAGACTCATTCGACCAAGCGCGGAGAAACACATGATTTGTGTTCGCGCAGAACCACCGATGACCGGAGGAGTTTGGCCGGACTCGTTCGAATCAGCTGAGCGGATGGACGCATTTCGGCTCCTGCTGAGTTCGGGCCTCTCCATGAGCGCGGTCTACCAGCACAACGGAACGCGCGAAGATTTCGAGGCGACATCTCAAGTATCACGGAGGACCATTAGCACACTCGACACGGTGCACTTCGGGCCCGTCGGAAGGAACCCCGAGGTCTTTTTTCCTTTGGATTTCAAACCCCAAGGTCTGCGAGTCGCCGTCGCTCCGGTGTTATTGTGATTGGCTCCGGAAAGAACACCCTGGGGATCCAATTGGGAAGGAGCTTCCCCAGACGGCAGGAGGTCGAGATCTTGGGAAATCGCCGGGAATCACAGTGTCCGGATGTACAAGTAGGAATTCGGAAGATGAGGCTTGCGGCAAGACGAACTCATCAGATGTTGAGTTTCCGCAGGCGAAGGATCTCGCGAACCAGGACAGGCGGAGTATTTGGCAACGTAGCGGTCCCTCTCTAGAGGCATGAAGTCACAGGGCGCTTTATTGATTTGAGCGCTTGATCGATTAAGCGAGATCGTCTTATGTTTCATGCTGTACCATGGACTACTAGCTGAACGCCAGATGTGAGATATCCGCAACTGCTGGAAGTTGGAAGCCTCCAGCTCAAACGATGATCAGGGCTCTCAAGCTCATTGGTCATATGGAGCGAGGAGTGTACATTTTTTCGAGATGTAGAGCGACTTGTGAGCGAAGACGACGGGCTCCCTCTGAGTCTCGCGTGAAGGACAGATATATTTCCGGACCGCTTGAGCATGAAGAGCTCCTTGATCGAATACGAGTTGACATCGTATTTCAAAAACCTCTCATGTCAATCTTGAACGATAATATCCGCTCGTCAGGCGGTCTGCAATCGGCGGATACATTTCAGCCGGTCAGGCAGAGATCGTACGTTGGGTAACGCAATATTCTCTGCCTTAATTTCATGCTTCACAATCACAGCAGCCCGGGTGAGTTCGTCCCGCTCAAATCGATCGAGGTCGAACGGTGATCGAGGAAGGGGGACGGAAGGCAGCCTTTCGGGACACAGGGGCTCCACCGATTTCCAAACAAAGGGGATCCGCCTAGCCCGATTTCACCGCCTCACTCCACATCAGATTCCGAAGAAGGAATCCGAGCGAATCTCTCTCCAACGCCAGCGTTTGGATTTGATGCGTTTTTTTTTTTCGTATTTTAATAAAATCGACCCGGGCACAATGGATGGATAGGAGGCAACACACAGAAACCTATCGATGGATCAGGGCCAATGGAGTTTCCATCAACGAGCATGCCTAACGATAGAATATGGGGAATCTGAATCATTGGGTGAATTCCGGTCCGTGAGACCCGGCTGGATTTCGCTCGAATCGCATGAGAGCTCGGATTTCGGTACGATAATCACGTGCACCCATAATTCGGTGTTCACATCGCGCGGTTCCCTTACGGTCAAGGCAATCAAGGTTGGTGAGCTGGGTCGCCTGATTCTCCGGCTATCGGGGACCATGGAATAGCTGACGGGCTGTCTTGCCCGTGAACGCTGAATCGCCGTGGCGCGGACTGTTTGTCGCGTCGATTCCAGCCGACGCTCGAAGTTCACATCAAAGTCTCCGGGTCGAGCAACGGAGGTCCTCAAGAAGTAGCGTATCGAACATGAGTGGCAACCGGGGCAAGTCGATGATCCTCCAGAGTTCGAAGTGAGATCACGTCTCTCTTCGTGGGCCAGAACAGTGAAAAAATATTGCGGTGAGCACGTGGCTATACTTAAGAGGGAAAATATGTGCCGATAAGCTAAGCATCGCTTCAGATCAGTCTCAGCACCTGCTGCTCCAGAGTGAGAAGATCCTTGTCCGAGGCTGGGTACAGTATTCTCCGTGAGCATTGTTTGTCTTCTCGTACGGATCGAACCCTCAGGGAACGCGGGTCCTCCATCTGTCCGCACGAAGGATCATTAACGTATCCACGATTGACTCAGAACCGCGGTGCTCGGACGGATGCGTTCTCAGAACTTTTTTGGGGTATTCTAACAGGAGGACATTCCCGAGCTTGAGAGGACCCCAACTGGGATTCCATCAGCTCCCAGCAGAACTTCTATGCAGTTTCCTGGTGACCGAGTTTCATGGTCATTTCTGAGTTCTCGATGATCTCTTGCCGCGTCCGTTGGTCTTAGTCCAAACTGAATTCGTCTCATTCTCTGATCTCTGACGGGCTATATGCCAACTGAACTGTCTTCAACGCAAAAGTGACCCGGAGAGACTTTTCCTCAGCTCGAATAAATGTCGCGTGAGAGGTTTCATGCGAGAAGTCCTCGATTTTTCCACAATCCAGCCTCCTCGCACGATCAACGACGATATTTCGTCGGGCTGCATTGAATTAGAAGTTCAAGCTTTGGACAGGTGCTCAAATATTGACGTAGCTCGAGATGTGGGCCTTCGCCGTCGAGCCTACGCCGCGTTCGTATTAGCGGCCTTTTGAGAACGAATCAGGTTATAATCAACGAGCTTGATTCGGGTACATAGTTTTCCTCTCTGGACTCTCCCGGCGCTGTATCTCGGTACTGTGCGTGTGGGAGAATACTCAGTTGGCCAGTTGTATTCTGTCAAGCTCGAACAGATGGTCTGGAACTCGAATTAAGGCTAGAAGCAATCACTCATAGTCGAAGAGGAATCATGAGCCAGAGTGGCAGCAAACGTCTTTGAGTATCCAACCATGACGTATCATTTTTTATCAAATTACTGAAACAGTCGATCAAGGCATGTTCTATCCTTGGGAAAACTTCAATATCGGAAATTCTCCAGCGAGCTTCAAACACCTTTTCTCGATCGGGTTTTCGGTGTGGGAGGAATCGACCGTTTGTTCCTGAGGGACGGGTGAGTTCTTTTCGTGTCTTTACTTTGAAAAGATAAAGAGCTCGAGGGGTCTTGCAAGAATGTCAGGAGAAGCGACGACTTCTTCACAACTTGTGGGGCTTTCGACGGGACGGGAGTTTTTGGAGCAGTTTTGCTCGGTGTGCATGTGGAGGCAGCAGCCATGGGGCTAGTTTTGCCAATATCGGCAACGACAGCAGAATCAACCTGAACAGATTTTGGTGATCGTACTGCGATGAGTGCTTTCGACCAGCTACCAACGTCCGACTCACTGATTGTGATCATTGGATCTTTAATAGCTAACGGATTCCGCCCGAGTTCGAGTCGGCAATAAGGATTGAAACCAAATTGTACCTTAGCGGGCGCGGATTTCACCGTTTCCGATTTGGCGGCTGTCCTCTGCGGGTCGGCACTCGTGGATACGGCATCAACTTTGGCAAGTGCGGATGTGGCGAATTTCCTGATGGCAGCCGCCTTCGGCTGCGCAGCAGTCATACCCAGTCGAGTTTCTAGTAGGACTGCGATCTCGTCGATGTTCACCACTGGTTCGTCTTCCGCAACTGCTCGCGCAACGAAATTCAGAGGTCGGCGAGGACCGAATCGATTAATCTTGCCGCGACGTTTGCCGCGGAACCTGTTTTTCGTTCTGAAATCCAACCAACGGCGAAAATCAACGAAGAGATTTCTCCCATCCTCAATCTGTTCCAGAGGAGGAGGCATTGCTCCTCCGGTGAACGATCCCCACGAACGAATTGAACGAAGCGAAACCGCTATGAAGCTTACATGGCAGCGCGATCTCCACTCAAAGTTACGCTCGATAGCATGCCGCTATGTTCGGGCACGTGGTCTGGCGCACTACTCAGCGTCACTGGAGAGAATCGCGACGACTTGGTGAAAATTGATCTCGTTCGGGGATTGGTCTGAGTTGAACGAGAGTTGCTTACAACCACCGCGCTCATGAGGGCTATTGGTTCGGTTTGCGTTCCGCTGTCTGCGAATGTCGAGACCGCTGACCGACTCGCACCAGCCCTGAGTTTGGTTTTAGGCTGAACTGTCATGAGGAAATATTGAGAAACGCCCCGATCGAGACCTTGAATCCTGCCTTCGTTGTCATTCACGGGACAAACTGCCATGATCGCCCTCACTCTCCCTGAGGTTCCAGAGTCGAGATGAGAGTCCCTGAGAAACGTTCTCCTCTGCAAAGGAAGCGACGTTGGGGGAGTATCGGATGCTTTCGGAATCAATTCTCCCCTGCTTCTTTCCCTTTTTCCCTTGTTTTGGTGCTCCGTCAGAGCCCATGCTGGGATTGTTCCTCATACCAGAGGCCTTCGACAACAGAGGCGGTCGTCCCCCAGTCCCTGATAGAAGCTGACGGGGGGTTCGGAAACCATCTTCGAGGAAATGGGCTTTTGCTAACAGATGTTCGACAATCCGGACTGCCACCAGCCGGTCGTGGTCGGAGGAACACACACAAGTCCACTTCTCAGAGACCCGCTGCATTCAACTCCGATGCGTGCCGCGCTCCATTGAATGGAGAGTTTGCATGCAATGGCGGTACCATTTTTCTTTCTCCATGAGGCTGAACGTTGTTGTTTCTTCCGTCGTCGTCACCGTTGTGATTTTCGACGCTTACAGTCGCCTGTGTCGCGAAAATCAGCCAGTTCCCAAGTGGGCGTCAGCCGTATCTCGAGAAGGATCAGAAATTCGAAGTCGGAAAATCGGTGGATTGAGAGCAATTACTGGGAACTCCTGAAACTATCGAGAATAAATCAGAGCGGAACTCTCTAGCCTCGAGTCTAGCTTAGCGAGTCTAGCCTCATCGGTCCTGAGGAAAATGAGGCTCCAGCCGTCACAGCCTCATGCTCGCGCCGCCACTGCTTGCATGGCGCTCAGACCAATCGACCAATTCCACGGTTGAGGCTACTTCATGGGGCGAGTCTCATGCTGATAACTCGATTGGCAGCACAATTGCGCGGTAAAATCCAGGAGCTTCCGACTCCACAGCGATGTCGTGTACCGTTTCGAGGCTGTTGGAGAAAGCATTGAGGAAGACGAACGAGATAGAGGACGAGGGAAGTGGACCCGTTGTCACATTCTGACACAAGGTCCCATGTGACACAGACGTGGACAGTGAGAAACATTACTTGCGCACTCGATGTGTAAACAGACTTTGTGATCTCAAAGCGCGTAGTCGAAAGTGGCGAATAATGGCATCAGAAATTGATCAAGTGATTGTGGACCCATGTCTCAGCAGGAATCTCGCGGATTCCGAGAAGACCTTCTGTGATGAGGTCGAAGATGACGATATCGACGATGCAAAGTCAGAGAACAAGTCAGGTGGGTTCTTCGCGTGGGAACGGTGTTAGGCCTGGAAGCACATGTCCCCTCAGTTTGGCGTGAGAGTGAGGGATCCAGAGCGAGTCCCCAAACAGAGATTCTTGATGTAGCGACCAACTAGCTTTTCGTTTCTCATGCTCAGCGAGCTCGTCGACGCATGGCGCTGCCACCTCGGTGCTGCAGTCGACACCTGTGAATGGACCTCCTCCGACACGTGAATCTCATCTCCCATCTGCAATTAAGAGTTTGCCGACGAACGATATTGAAAGGAGAGCTATTCACCCTGAGCTCCCCAAACTACAACAACGGAAGAGCATCTTCTCCCGGTTGTCTTCCATTGCGGAAAAATCATTCAACTCGCCTCGAAGAACTAAGCAGTCTCCTCCGAGGATCGAGGAAGAAGTCGAATTTGGCACCGGTCTCAACGACGAAAACAATAATACAATGGGAAGCGTGGAATGTTCCCCGCAGACGGCATCGAAAGATGCTGAGAAAGTCAGAGAAGCGAAATGCGAATGCAATAGCTGCAGGGATGCTCTCGCACTGGTGAGATCTGATGTGCCTTAAGCCGGAACTTAATCTACACCATGTGAAATCGCACCCTCTAAAAATTTTGCCCGCAACGGAGGTTTATTTTGACCAGGACACACTCAGTGACCGAACGAGCATCATATCATGTTCATTGGCGAGCCTCCCTCAGAGCCCGGTGCTCATGAGAGAGTCTTCAGGGAAGACCAAAATCAAGGGAGACGAGGACGCGGCCACCGACAGCCTGTTCGGAGAGATAGCAGCAGGGGAAAAGAACACCAGAAGTGAGCTTCTTCCCCTTAACATTGTCATGAGCCTAACATCCATTATGGATTGATTTGCGAAAAAGTCCGGATGAATTTTCGAAGAGCGGGTCGGGATGGGGGGATACACAGAACGATATTTGCTGTTTCGGGAATTTTTAACGCGTTTACTTGTTTTCAGTCAGCGACGGCGTTCAACGGCTCTCTAAATTCTTACATACGACAGTCAGAGCAGGTGAAATACTTGAGGCTCTGTTTCAAGGGAACCGTGTGTGTTCGTGGGTTGACTTGCCTCCTCCGCACCTGCGGCGCTCTCTCCCCACCAATATTTGTTCCGCAGGTGTGAGCGATGCTTGCCTCCACGAAAACAACTGACCCTTTTCGACGGAACGTTGATTCCAGGACGCAAATCACTCAGCAGATCCAACCACCGAGGCAGTTTCGATTCTGAAGAGTCCACGAATACCGTCGGGGCTCGATCTTTTCGAACATTCCATGGAGGTGCGTATCCCACCCAACGCTGACCGTGATGTTGCGAGAATTATCACTGCATCAGTCTGAGCTCGAAAACGATACGGAACCCGAATTTTCTCTCTCAGACGAATCGAAGTCCAGTCGCGAGAGTGCATTCCTGTCGAAGTGCTTGAGGAAGCTAGCGTCGGCTGTATCCCTACATAATTTCGGTCTCGAGACGAAGTCAATGAAGGCGGAACTGGACGAGAAACGTAATGATTCCCCGAGCGTTTCTCATAACTCATTGATGTTCGTTGTGCTCTCGCCGAAACCAGGTGAGGTTCGAGTCAGTCATATCAGTTCTCGGGAAACTTATCTCTAGCTAAGCTCGCCTTGACTTTTATGGCTGAGAGTGCTCAAGGAAAACCGCTGCAGGTGACGTCGAGATAGATCATCTCATCTGGGGAAGCGATGAAAACAAAGGATCGCATACTCTAGCTCGAGACCCGGCGCTCAGGAGCATCATCGAGGAGCTGCGAGGCATAATGATGTCTCAGGAAGTTGTGGTCAAGCAAGCCTCGAAGGCTCTGGATGAATGCAGCAATCTCGTGAGGAAACAGTCCGACAGCATAATCTTCGCCGAACAAATCCTCAACATTGCAACGGAAAGGTGCCCACTCCTGTGGATATTCACTTCATTGAGAATACGATGTGGCAGCAGGTGGAACGCCTCCGTTCTGAGTCGATATTCCTCCGCAGCTATTTTTCGGCCGAACGCGAGCTCCATCGCCTGCTAGAGGGGGGTGTTTTCGAACCTCAACGAGATCGAGTCGTCTTCCAGAAAATCAAGTTCGAGCTCCCAGAGTTCAGAACGCCGGTACCGCAGTCCTACTTTGTTGTTCTCTTGAAATCTGGCCATCGGATCAAATCGAGTGAGCTCATTTGTGTCACTCCAAGAGAACAATGGCTGACTGTCGAACACTGGGATCGTCACGCCGACGACCGGAGCCAAGCCACGGAATGTGTGTTTGAGTTCAACAGACCTGATTGGAAAATAGACATCGAAGTTTATTTTGTTGTAAGTATATTTTCATGATCAACGTTGATTTAGTCTTGTCCTCGCGATACTCCTCCACTTTCACTGGCCCATGTGAAGAGCATGGACCGATTGATGTCAGCCTGGGAGAGTCAATGGATGCGGACCAGAATAATGCTGAGAGCCCCTGGCAGAGCTTTGGGAAGCCCGAGATTCCCTTGGGGGGGGGGGGGGGGCGTCGAGATTACCTAATGTCCTCGACGGAGCATGAATACCCCGCCATTTATAGCTGAGATTGCTCAAGACTCAACTCGACGCTGTGCATACAGGTCCGATTCCCCGATGGTCCGACCCTTCATCGACTAGACGAGGAATCAGTGAATCGTGAAGAATTCGAGTTTTCCAAATCTGTCAAATAGCTCTCGGTATGAATAACTCTTGTCCCCCATGATCAACCAGTGCAAGCAAAGGAGGGAGAGCCTTGTGTCGTTGGATCGGTTCTCACGCCTCAGGGATGTTCGCGGTCTGCCATCGCGTCAACTGGGATCCAATCGGTGCATTGAAGTTCGGAAAAGCTCTTTCGGCCTTCTGGGGCAGGCGACATTCTCTAAGGATGACATTCTCAACAAAAGGTGAGTCCATTGATTGGAGAGCCCATTGATCCGGGAGACTTCTACTGGCCAAGGATGACGCAGGAACGTTTTCCAGGTCTATTAGTCTCACGCACTCCCATGGATACGGTCCCTTCCACAGTCAGGTGTTCCTCGAGGGTCAAGCGTACCTGCACTCGACCGTATCGTACGAAGCTTATCTGGTACGTCGTTATCTGGTCATTAAATTTGTCGCTCCCTCAGTCTTTTTCCTCTCATGAGCTCCTCAACGAAGAAGACTATCTGGCCGAATGTACTGAGCCTCTGAATCATCCCATCAGATCGTCAAAGACTTCAACGGAAGGTTCGGGTCGCAAGGTCAGATGAGAACGTTCTCCGCAAGGCTCTCCGACCAACGTCTTGATTTCTTCGAAAGATACGATAATTCGGACGGAAAGGCAAGTGTCGAAATTCGGGACCAAACACAGAAACTCGATATAAACACACATGTGTATGAGGTCGGTTGGTTCGCGTAACCCGCAGCATAACCTCATGCGAATCCTTCAAAATCTTCAGATGGAGCCACGGCACACTATTCCGCTCCTCAACGTCCCCGAGGACAACATTGTCCCGAGTAGCGAAGATAGCACTTACTTCTACGACTTCACACTAAGACTTGGCGAATCGAAGGAATCATGGCTGCATTTGTGCACGAATTCGCAGGAAGACACCGATCAATGGGTCGATCATTTGAAATCGGCTCTCCGCGAGCCCTGCGGCATAGATTTGCAGTCTCTCTCGAGTCAGCCTGACAAGGCGTTAATCGATGTTGAATCACACTCTGAATGAGGAATGGAGGCGAATTCCGTTGTGTGACAATATTCGGGAGAATAATTTCTGTCAAGTCCATTTGAGAATCTCACTCATTTCTTGTTGTACGTTATTTCATTGGTCGAGGCATCTCGAGAGTTGGCGTATATGCATTGCATAATTAATGGTAATCGTTGTCTGTGTGATCATTTGATTTATGGCTCACTGTAAATATGAAATAACCGAACGGTTGGCGGATTGCAGTTCTAATAATGTCCGAGGAGAATAAAACTGGAATATGCAAGAGCTCCGAATACGAGACCGATACAAACGATCAAATTTGATTTTCCAGACCAAATGGTGATGTGCCCGAAAGTAGCCGAGCGTTTCTACACACATCTAAACGAAATTCCCGCTAGATGTAGTCCACGTCACCTGGAATCTTCTAAGTCGCCTACGTTGCGAAGGATTTCATAGTTGTCCCCGAACACAGAGCACGAGCGGAGATGATGACACTCCGGGGAGAACCCCTGAGTATGCTACACAGGTTTACTCTACATGACTTTGGAAAGCAGGGGAACTCGCTCAATGGGTTTTCTGTGGAGTACCGGATCATTCGCGTTGTCGTACAGGGAATTCTCCGTAAGAACAACATACCCTGAGACCATGAGGAGGAGCACAGTGCTGAACAATACAACTTCTGGGAATACTTGAGGCGCTGATTCGATCAGGGGACCGATTGCGAGTGGAGGGACGAGGCCTCCGCAGTTCGACATGAACTTGAGGATTCTCGTTTGAGCATGGTCGAGTTGAGTCAACCGGCTGACCAAGTAGGCTGTTCCGGCCGCGTATATGGGCCCGCTGGTGGCACCGAGCAGTGCGATGCTCATGTGGAGGGCTTCATGCGATAGCGAGCCGTGAAAGAAAAACACGACAACTGAGAAGAAGAATACTGAATCAACAACTATCAGGAAGCTTTTTGGTTGGAATTTAGATGCTAGGAATACGCAAACCAATCTTGATATCGTGAAGCTCGAATAGAATGACGACATTAAAACTACGCTTTCATCTTTGCTCATGCCCTTCAACACAGCATAAACTGATGTGTAACGCGATAAGCAGAGAAATATCACGAGAAAGATGAGGCCATGCAAGCCAATCAGCAAAGAAAGCGAATGCTGATTGGGTATCTCGGAGCTGTTCGTACTGCCGCTGCCAATACTTCGACAATTGTTATTCTCTGTTCTAATGTCTTCTTCCGAGTCCATCATCCAGCTGACGAACAGCGACAAAGCCAATCCCACAGCGAACGCCCCGACTATAAGATACGCTATGTATATCCGTGACGGGCTCGGCTCGAGCCTCGATCCAGTCTCGATATTTCTGTAAGCACAGTGATGACTTTCAGCAGATTCTCAACTCAACTTCGTTCTGCTTCGATAATCATCCCGAATTTTACTGAAGCAGCTGTGAGCACTCACGTCTGAGGTGCAACGAAGGGTCGTATGATGATCGATCCCAACAAACTACCCACTCCGAACATCAAGTGGAACGTCTGTAGAACAGCTGAACACAGCCGGCTCTTCGAATACAAAGTGATCAACCAGACGTAAACACCTGTAATGAGACCATGCTGATTCAGATGAGGTTCATTCAGAGGCGGATCACCGCGGAGAATCCGGCCTAGAATGCGCTCTTACCTGTTTCGAGGAATCCAATGGAGAAGCCGAACACAAATGAGACAAGATGGGCGCCTTCCAAAGTTCTTACGAGAGGTAGAGCTGCGTTGGACGAACCTTTCAAGAGCACGCCGAAAATAATCACGCCTTGCGAATGGAATTTGCTATACATCCAGTTGGCTGCAACCGATTCGATGGGTCATTCACCTAGCTTCATAGCTCGAAATCCGCAATGTTGCTTGTGTTTTCCCGATTCTCATTTGGTGCGATTCGGTCGCTGCGTCCTGCACGCTGGCTCTATCCGTACAACGACATAAATACTCCGGCATAGCAAGGGCCGAGAGTTGCGAATAACTCACCGAGAGTACACCCGACTAAGGCAGCCAACGTAGTCGTGAAAGATAAATAAGAAACATGCTGGATGTCTGAGTGGAAAACATCAGCTAAATCTAGAAGCGACGGTCCAAACAGCGATACAACGATACCCTGAAAAACGACGACCACCAATCAGATTTCGTCATGCTTTCCGCCAGCGTTTGAGTGCGAACGCTGCATGATTCGATTCGTGGCAACTTCGAGTGGGAGGACCCGATCATGCCTTCCCAGCTCTGCGATCACTCGCCGCAAATATATGAAATTTCTGAAATGGTATCAGACCTGGATCTGCATCTACGTGCGTCCCTCGTTTCCGAGAGCTCACTAGACTGTCCGAGTTCACCGATAATGTCCAGTTGTCCTAGAAAAGGGCGCGATCTGCTCTGCCGGGGAAGAAAGATTCCCTATGGTTTCGACTGCTCACGAAATGCATCATAATGCTAACGAAACAGAGAGCTCGTTCCTGGAGATCTGTCCTCGACTTCGTGGCTCATGACTCATCTAATTTGACATATTTCCCCTTCATATGGGATTTGGAACGTATTCAGCGCTTGGTCATTCACAGACAATATGTCTCAGACTCCTGGGCGTTCATTGAGCCTGTGGAGAACGGTTCCATATCGAAGCCTTCGCTGGATATGCTCTCGACATCTCAACTCCACACTCTCTACGCCATACTCGGAAGAAGCCGGCGCAAACTTTGCTACAGTGTACAGATAGCGGAAATTACGTGAAATTCTAATAGAATCCATCTGGAACCTACGTGCAGAGCAGCCAAGCAGAGAATATTGAGAGTTTTCAGTGTCGTAGACATCCTTCGAGAGCGGTGATCTGATAGAGCAGCACTTCACGTACTACATCGGGGAATCATCACGCTCGATGACCGCCGCCTAGGATGGCGCCGACGCTAGGCTCACATCATTGTTGTACCAAGATCAAAACATTGAAAGCCACGTAGGATAGCCCTCGCTGCGGCTGACTCTACTCGAAGCGGTTGCGTGTGGCTGTTGGCTCGGCTGTAGTCCGCTGTGATGACAGCAACAGCAGTACCAGTGACAGCGGAAGAGACTGGAACAGACTTTATAGCAGTAGGAGCGGGAACGGAAACTTGGCTCTTGACGGTATCATGAGATTGACCTTTCGCTCTGAGGTTGGACAGTGCCTGAAGAGCTCTGTTTTCCAGAGAAGCGGAGTAGAAGACCTTGGAACAGCATCGGGAACAGCTACCCGTAGGCTCGTATCATCTTCTTGTCTCGATTATCCTCCCGCTTCTCGTAATGATAACCCGCGTGCCGTCATACATGGGACCACATAACCCTCACTGGGGCTGAAGTATCCTCAGATCCGTTTCTCGGAGAATAGGTGTGAGGAAACTCTCGCAAGGCGCCCACAAATCCGGCTCACGGGAAGGTGGGAGCCCGTGGGCCTGGCCGGTGGGGATGAGGTCCCACCGGTCAGCGCAACCCGAGAGACCTCGAAGACAGCTCATAAAGCGGCACAGGAGAAACGAGAGAAATGAAGCAAGACGAGCACTGAACTGTCGGATGCAGTAAATTACGATCCCGCGTGGGTCGAGTTCCCGCTTTTCAGATGCCAGAGGATTATTGGTCCGGGCTCAGCCCCGGAGGGTTAGTGAGTATTCCTCATCAAGTCGATGGGGCGAGTCTCACACTACCTGGGTTTTACCCCAGGTGTCCGTAAATGGATTCCCCGGCCAAACAACAACGGCCCCGACACCTCTGATAGCCAAAAAAAAAAAAAAAGGCGCCCACAAGGTCTCACAAGGAATTTATCACGCCTCCAAACTTGAAGAGTTCAGTCGTTGCAAGGCTCTGCGTGGCAGCGTTCACCCAGCAAGGTGACGAGAGAGACTCCGGAAGCCGTGAGCTAATTTGTTCCTTTTATTTCATATATTTCCAGTCGAACCCAGGGATCTAACAATTCTTGCTCGCTTGTAGCCAACAGGTACTCCGGGCTTATTGCGGCTTCGGGTCACTTGCCAAAGAGGCGCCTTCGATTTTCGAAATCAAGGGTTTCGATGGATCGTTCCTGAGGTCGGCATCCGTGTCCGGAATCATTTTCTCAATTACATGCTTCCAAACGCGGCCGTCACCACCAACGTACATGATCGAGAAGCCGTCGATGACTCTGAAACACGTCGTGGGAGCTCATGGATGCTCATGTGGATGTTCTCTAGAACAGAACCAACGAATCACTCGGCTTGGAGACTCACCGACACGGCCTCAGCTTGAATTTTCTGAGTTTTACTTGAAGCCAATGATTCACGTAGTTGAGCACGGAGTGGGCTTCGAATTTCCACCGAATGCAAACTTTTGAGTCTTGGATGTCATGAGTTGCCTTCAGCACCGTCACCGAGCATGCGGCGTACCGAATCTCACAGAAAACGCGAGTTTGAGTGACCTGGTAGTAGTAATTCAATATCCCACTGCAATTCACGATTTGTCTCAATTTCAATTTTTTTTGGAGAGCTACCGGGCATTCATGATGGGCCCATGGCGCGAAATCCCGCTTGGCAGACGATGTGACTCACCTGGATCGAACATTTCTAATATTGTCTTCGAGTTGGACGTTGGGATGGTAGTCAGCGAAGTTGTGTTGCCTCTTGAATAGCCTTGGTATGCTCTCCAACATTTTTTCCTTAATCTCTATCAGTTGCTCTTCACTGGCTCTCGTTCCAGGACCGCCGGGAGGTAGTCCCTACGATCGACAGGAATGACAACCTTAGTAGGGTTCAAGGGGGAAGGATCCATCGTGTCCTTCATTGACTCAAGGATAATGATGACGGATACCACAAGCGGCGCACCCAATAGAGGACTCACCCCCTCTTTCATAGGTACACTGGAGCAGAGGTGCGGTGCTGAAGAAACCAAGCTCCGTGCGGTGGGAGGAAAATTCCTCCATATTGTGCGTGTGAAGAAAGCCGAAAGGCGGCTGGGTGGCAGCAATATTTGCATCGCAACCCACGAAACTTGCGTCCGACTCTCCTCCGACGTTTAAAATGGCATTCGTGTTCCGGAGTTGCTGATGCTGTGTGAAACGTCAGGGGCACCCCTCACGAGGTTCAGTCAGTAGAGAGCTCTGGAGTGAAGTATTCGATTGTTTGGCTCGTGCTAGTTCCGCGCACACGACCGACCGGGACAGGAGAATGCGCGGTAGATGGAGACCTCCACGGTATTCGCTGCGCATGTCACCACGCGTCTCTGAGGGCGTTCTTGTTTACATATAATCGAGTTGAGAACTCGGATCGAGCCCCCCATTCCTTCGTAGCCTCTCCCAGGCTCAATCCGCATGCTTGGGAAGCCTTTCCATGGAGGATACATTTGAGATTCTGGCGGCTACCACGATCTTCTGAGAGTTCATTTTTTTTCGCGCCACAATGGTCTGCTCGAGAGTGTAAGCAAACATCATCAATACCTCGAAGACTTGTTTCACAGAGTCCCACTCCCACTGCTCTCTTCAAGTGCACCACACGATAAGCACTTCGTAACATGTCACAGTTCATTGGGGGAGGGCAACCTCCATCAATCGATCCTGTTAGCATGGAAGCTGTACGGCAGGCTCTCGGAGCGGTTCGAGCCGTTCGCTCGAGCGTCGGCGACGTGTTCCGTACCTTGGCTGAGGGAGTCCGTTCGAGTCATGAATCTGAAGAACGTGAGAAAGATCAGGACTTCAAAGGAAGCTTAGCGCAATCTTTGAGCAGCGTTCACACAAAACTGAGGTGAATGGCGGCGCAGTCAGAGTACCAAGCGATATATGAATGAATCCTGGAAACCTTCTCGAAGAGCAGCTCTCTCAAAATTTTCGAATTCCAGAGAGCTGGAAACATCCGTTCAGAATCTGAGCAGTGCCAATGGAGCTGCGCTGAATTTAGGGGCGACCTCACATCTCTGTCAAGATCCAACGATCGACAGAACTTCTCTATATGTCGACATGATCAAAACTCATCGATGGCTGGACAGAGTGCACGAATACACTTCCCACATGGCCGGTGTCTTGCAACAAAACAACCTCAAACGGTCCAATAATAATGTTTTCTCGAAAAAGCGTCGTCAACGGCTGCCCATTGCTACGGGACATAATGTTCCGCCGCAGCATGTCGAGAATTTCATAGGTGGCCTTCAACGACAGCTCACGGACATGTCCATAGATCTTGTTCGGCCTTGTGGTCAGAATGCGGTTTTGAAAATCACGCTTGCACGAACGTTGAAAGCAATTGTTGTGCTGCGTGGTCTCCTGATCGAATGGGTGAGTCGGATTGTTGCAACTCTGCTCATATTGGAAACATGGGACTTGGGAAGTCAGGGAGTAAGCCATGCTGTCTGACCTGGCATCGGCTCACGTTTACAGGTTTTGGTCAAAGCCTACCACGAGGAACTGTATACCGCTGACGAACAACTGGACATTTGGACTCCTTCCCGGTATAAAGTTTTTCAGAAAGTGACAGATCACGCCAACGCAGCGATGTTGCACTTCCACTCACCGAATCTTCACGATATAGCCGTGAAGTCTTTCTTGGTGAGCTTCTGTCCGAAATTTCATTGCTGAGGGTAATTTTCAAATGATCAAGGAAACACAGTTTGTATTTCCGACCGAGTGTTAACTTGCAACGTTCTCCCCAGCACTGGTTGCAGAGTTACTCGACGCTGTTCTCCGATGCCTGCAAGCGATGCAATAGACACCTGATGCATAACTTCCCTCCGACCTGGAGATGCGTGCGGAGTTGTGAACCGTACCACGAAACCTGTCGGCCGTGAGTGTGCTGAAACAGGCGTAGCAAGATCACATCTATGTTCACTCATGTATAAAGACTGAAAACCGACAAATGAATAAACTATGGTCTATACACTCGGATCGTTATCGAGTTCGCGAGAGAGAAGATTCCTGATGATACCCCCACATTGTGCAACTCATACTAACACACCACATACCACGAAACAAATAGCAGTGCTACAAGATGTTCGATTAGCCCCCTGTTTCAATTGAACAATCGACCGAAATGGAATGATCAGGGTCGCAACTGAGCCGGGATCGGAAGATTCGACTCTCCTTCTTTACATTGGAACTGATTCATAATGCCGCTCCGAAGAGGGCACTTGTTGAGAGGCGTGGTAACGACGAGCGAGAGGTAGTGGAGATGTAAACCGCTCTGGGATGGTCGAATATATGCCGCAGCCACGAGCTATCTATCTGTGAGGAGCCTTCTCCACCAAAAATACAGTCGTCATCTCCTCAGAGCCCCCGATCAGTGGGGATCCAATCTCGAAGTGCGATGAACTCCGTTTGACGGGCATCCCGTATTGTGAGAGGGACCACTCCTTTGATTTTAGACTCCGGAAGCATCCATCTTCCTGCATCGAAGCCTTGAGATGTGTTCAAGGTTTGGATACTCTCGGCGATGGAATAACCAGGCTCGTGAATCGAGCTTGTTCGCGAAGCGCCTGGATCGCTCAGTCTGTAGTGTCTAGAAATGGGCGGTTTTCGGGAACAAGCGTGTATTACAGCGGGCATGTGAAAGATCGGTTTTTCAGACGAACTATAAGACAGTGCTCGGGCGCATTCGGGCTAACCCCGCAAGAAGAGGGGCATCTCATGGTGAAATCGATGACCACGTCCTTCACACAAATAGCTTCCGACATCGCAGATCTGTGTCCTTCATAAGGCTCTCAGTTGTTCAAATCCAGGGCAGATACTTCTCAAGTATTGGTCGAATTCAGAATATCCACTTTATTCCAGGGTTCAGTCAACGAGCATAACTCCTACACTTCCAGCAGATGACTCTCTTCGGCTTCCATGATTATGTATTCTAGATTTCCCCCTTCAAAGAACGACTCTCAGAGCTCCATGAACAAAAAGAATGATTTTCGCTTTTTTGACTCCGATTGGGCTTTACCCTTTCGCGTTGAGTCCCAATCAATTATGTGACAAGCTGGTGAGGGCTTCAACGCGGAGGGC
This sequence comes from Phytoseiulus persimilis, assembly GCA_037576195.1. Classification (NCBI taxonomy): domain Eukaryota; kingdom Metazoa; phylum Arthropoda; class Arachnida; order Mesostigmata; family Phytoseiidae; genus Phytoseiulus; species Phytoseiulus persimilis. Next base: position 27,582,873 of record CM075104.1, on the reverse strand, counting down.
CGACAGGGTAGACTTCGTGGAAAGTGCGCAATGCCTTGTGAGAGGACTCAATGATTTGGAAAGTGAAACGATACATCTCATATGGATGAATCAAACTCGAGCTCGTGGACCGAGGCGATTTCGGAAAATCGAGGTCGGCCTCCTGGAAGAGGTGATAGCTCGCTGAATCGAAGAAGTTTGAGCGGTCTCTGGCTCCCGTTATCTTCTCCATATGTCATCGACCTAACTGATATGGTGCTCGATTTCGCGCAGAGATTCATCGTAGATAGAGCGTGTACGACCTTTCACGAATATGACACACGGTCTCCGCGGAAGCCTTGGAAATCACTTTATTGGAGTTGAACTTCGGGTGGCAGAACTGATTCCAAGGAGCAGTCCCTGATGAGAGCTGAGAAATTTTCCAACAGCTTCGGCCATTGAGTTCTCGCTCGAGGAGAGTGTCCCCCGGCATGGAAACCCCGAGTGCCTCATCATGCATAAGTGGCTTCCTGTCGATTTTAACAGTTGCAACGGAAGGGATCGAGTGATTACTGCATCGCTCTCTCCAAGTGGAAACCTCCCAGTGCGGGCCGTTTCAGGGATGGAAGTGAATAATCTTTATTGTTATTGATGAATGATTTGTACACGTGTCATCATACAAGAGAGTTTTTCGACCTGATGAATATTATTCGACGCTCATGATTGTGTCTTCCTCACTCAAGTCTTCCAGTTTCTCCGCTTCGTGCATCTCTCCTTCTTCCAGAGGTTCTTCGTCTTTCCCATTCAGACTTTGAAGTTGTTGCACTGCGCTCAATAGAACCTGAAGGGTGGAACGAGTTTAGAGAGACATGGACGAGTCGGTCACGGGTGAGAGCTCCACACATGATCCCACTTGTTCAAAACGAGAAACTCACTTGGAACTGCCTGCGATGCTGCTCGATGCGGGCGGCCAGCTGCTCTCTCTTACGATTCAATTCGAGCATTCCTATTTCGGCTTTGGCGAGATCCTTGGTCGTCTCTTTACGATCCTTTTCCTCGGATATGATCTTCGATAAAGCATGATACTGCTCTCGGTAGCACCGGACCTCCTTCGCCGTTTTGAAGTTGAGCTTGCTCTCCTCGATATCTACAGACGTTTTCTGTATATCCTTCTCGATTTCGAGATAGAGCTTATTGTATTGACACAATTCAGCTTCATTCATCGACATCATCTGGAAGAATGACCCAGCTCATTGTATCACAACCATGGAATCGAGGAATTTTATCATGCGATGAGCGATTCTCAGTACACCAACTTTTTGAGATTTTATCATGGACATCAGGCAACCATCGATGGCGTTTTCAAGGGAGTCGAGCGAGGACTGCTGGTCATCACTCTCAGCCGGCTTATTCACCCATTTGTAGAAACTCTTCAAAAGGAGATCGATCCTGAAAGTGCACGAGCATGAGAATCAAGTCAAGAAGTTGTCGCTCTCATTGTGGTGAACTGCGAAGGAGCAGCTGTGGCCATCGTCTTTGAGCGCTACCTTCGGTCGTCCCCCATTCCTTCGCCGTCAACGAGGAGTTTCCTCCGAATGACTTCATCGTCGCTAACTGAAGCGCCCATCTAATTCCTAGGGGAAAGAATGGATGCCTCGAACGAGAACACAATTGGAAATACGATGGTATTGAAGCCGGCTGTTTCGATGGTCATCGAGGAGTTCCAAGCCCCTTCGGAGTTGCAGAACCTAAACACGCACTCTTTCTGCAAGGTATCCCGGAAACCCGCACATTGGCCTGAGGAACACTCGATGGAATCGTCATTCGCGCAGGTTTTGGTTTGGTTCTCCAGAAGAACATGCTACGTTCGATAGTTTCCTCGGTCAGGAATTTGGGTCCGGGGTCGAGCCTGAATCCGTGGAGCTCCGACGCTGGTCACCTCCTAGTGCCCGCTTCCAGCACATTCGAACAAGTCCGAACTGTGATTAAATATAGTCACCGCAAAGGAACCAGAAAATATGTTAAAGCGGCGTACGAAAGATTCTACAGGTAAGCTATTTAGTTCTGAACCTCTGCGTTCCCAATCATCGAATGTCAGCAGCCCTGCGAGGGTTTAAACGCAAGGAACCCAGGCTTGCACCACATCTGTGCCTTTTGAGGTCGCTGCCGATGAAGCCGTGAGCGGTTATGAAAGCTTCCTCGGTCACTGTTCCCGTGACACCGGCGCTCGCCTCGCCCCGCTCATCTTTTTTCAGACCTGGATCCTTTTCAGATTGAATTGTGGGCTGTGGATCCATGCTATGCCCGGGCGCTACCGGCAACTGTGGAGAAAAACTCCGGAACAAATCGCCGACATGAAAAAACACGTATTCTGTCGTAAAAGACACTCAGAAGTTCTAGATAAGATGTTTTCACCGACTATGAAAAAACCCTCTTACCTCCCGGATTCCCCCTACGAACCATACGATAACTTCAAACCGCCGAATCTCGTCTATAAAACGTACAAATGAGCGTGTGGCCCACAAACGTAATAAATGCGTTATTAGTTTCCGAAAAACACGAGGTAACTCTTTGTCGCGGGTCCCGAACATCTCGCTACGGTAGCCGTGCTGTGTCATTTTTCGACGGGTTTTGCGAAACTGAGGGATTCCGTCTTCGGTTCAACGACAGATAGAAGCTTCCGTGGTGGGAATAGGGCTAGCGAAATCATCAACCGAATATGTCACCTTTCCTCCCATCTGTCGTTGTTGGGAGGTGCCCTATGGGCGGCAGGTGACTCAATTTCAACCGTCCATGTTTCTCCCTTCGCGTTCCCTCATGCTTCGAAATGCTGCAAGAGTGTCATGCTACCACCGGGAGTGACATCTACGAGTCGAGCGAATGACGGCGGAAGTGTCTTTTGTCGTCTGTATTACCCTCCAACTCCTTGGTTTAAGTTATGTTGCGACCGAAGCGCTCGGTGCGCTCCGATCCTGAGAGAGCGATTTGTCCTAATAAGTAGTAGCTCCGGTAATGCCTCTTGGGTCGTTATTCTAAAGTGGAAGGACTCCGATTCCTCGGGGACATGGGGAATCCCGTTTCGCGTCATCGTTAATATGGCGAATGGGGTTGCAAGCCCCTGCTCCCAGTAATTCCTCGGCGGGTAGCCGGGGCTCAGAAAGCTATAGTTCATTTGGAGAAGATCCCATCCGCACATCGCGTTCGTGAAATCATGCTCTCGTCACGGAGTGCCACAGAGGACGTATCAACGCTCTCGGATGACAACATGACTGCTGCATTGCAGAAGTCGAAATCATCCCGCCTTGATGGACTTTAGCAAGAGAGGAATCTCGCCCCTGATAGTACGAGCTCAAACTCCTGATGTAGGGTCATACTGCTCCCGGCCAGACCCTCCTCCCCCAGCATAAGCCTCTGCATTCAAACGCTGAGGGACTCACCCGACGTGTTCCGTGTCAGGATTCGCGAGCTGTGCAGGGATTCAACCGAATTGTGATACTCGAGCCCACCGGAGCTCATCGCCCTCTTCAGCCCGCTCTAGTCCGCGTTCAACTCGTTCCGGCCGCTCGATCGGACATATTCACAGAACCAAATTGTTCGCCACGAGACGAGCTTGTTGGGTGAATCCAACCGCTCATCCACTCGAGGTTCACGGCCAGTTACTCAATCGCCACGTTCTCCAAACAGCCCGCTGGCGAACACTACATAGATTTCGCTATCAGCCGGGCAATCCACGATTCCCGTTCGAACTGACCATCCGTTTTTTCAAACATGGCTTTTCTTCCTCGGGAAGTCCGTTATTTGGCAATGATTCAAGTCCCCTGGAGATCAATCAAGGAAGTTCCTACTCCCAAAGAAGGCTCTCTGTCGCCGAACGGTCAGAATAACAATGAACTCAACTTGTGATATCGAATAGAAAGACTTCTGCGCCTAGCTCGTCGTGAAATAGCCTGCACCGGAAGCGCTGTGGTCGGCGGGGTATCGAGGGAGCAACTATGATGGGCACTCTTCGAGTCGGGTCTTGAATCTTTTGTTGAAAAACGATCCGCACTAAGCATTATCCGCCGTAAGCACAGAATTTTGCTCATGAGTCCCGAGGTCAGTGGCTGCTACTGCAAGGGGCCCCCAAAGGAAAGAAAACTTCGTCAGATGAATGGTTAATCGAGAAAAAAAGCCGCGCTGTGCTGCTGGGCAATGATCGCTCCCTTCGTCCGGCGAGCGTTCAGAGTTGCTGAATCGACCAGAGGAGGACTCAAGTCAAGTTTTGTACATCGTTCTGCCACGCTGCGCATCACGGCAGCACTCCAACAAACGCTCATGACAGACAGCTCCACATATTTCGCGACGTTCAGTGAAGCGAACGAGATTCCATGGAGTTTTGCCTTGGAGCGAATTCGCAAGCTCGGTGGTGTCGTCTCAGGACTTCTATCACCTCAAGGCGCTCTGGCTAGCTCGATCTGCTCAGCGCTCCGCTAGCGTCTCGGGAGTCTCATCCTTTCGAGTGAGGGTCACTGGTTTCGGTTCCGACGCAAACTCTTCTCGCTCTGTCAGGCCGACGACAAAAGCCATTTGAGTTGTTCCCAAGATTCACCTCAGTCGTCGGCTCACTGATTGCATCAGTAACTGCGTCAGCTACCGTCTCTCAGAGTGCCTCTCATCTAAAGATAACCTGAGCCCTCCGGACGCACAGTCTCGGAGTGCTTGTCCGCAGTTCCTTCCGGAAGCAGTGCCTGTCCGGCCTCGGACAAAGGTTTCGAACCTAACCGAGTCCTGATTCCGGTCGTTCACAATGATCGCGTCGGCGTGCAGCGAAGTTTCCGCAAAGTGTGGGCAGTAATTTGAGTCGACAGCCGCTCTCGGCAATGGTCTACTTCGCTCTTGCATTGAATGAGAAAGGGATCGTCGCGATGGACGACAACGCTTGAGGATGCAACACAAGCAGCAGATGGTCCTCTTTCTGTGACTGGAAGATGAGCAGCGTGTCCTCCTCGATAGAGCCGCTTCTAGAGGATCGACCGACAGCTTGTCGATTTCATATCGTGCGACGGAGCCTCGTCTGAAGTTCGACATCGTGAGAGCTTCCAATTCGATTGTACAGTGTCTCTGGTCTCCCGCTCCTGCGCTCATGCCGTACATCGCCACTCCTCGTGCTATGGCAAGATAATTTCCCTGTAATCACCTCTTATGGACTAATTTGAAGCCCGTCTCAATGTTTGACAGCACACAAAATCTTTGATGAGTCGTGTCGATTATAAGAAAGCCGAGTGTTTGAGTCACGCTCGGTTCGACTGGATCGAATGCCAGCGAATACGAATATGCCATATCGCGTTCTCGCGATCCGAACTTCCTATTTCATATTATTTCAGAAACTCTGAGAGTTGAGTTGAAAGGCGTCTCAATCAAAGCCTTCTGATCGGTTACTGCAATCGTGTGCCAGCTCTCGAAGAAGTCACCCAGAGCGAAAAACCTTCCGATAGATTGATTGATGATGTCTTTCTAACTGCATTCAGAGGTTTCCGGTCCAGGATGACGTCATTCCTCGCCTTACGTGCGATTGTAAGTGTGCATGTACGTATGCGCGCGCGTCTTCGCTCGACTTAACGTCGCTACGTTGCTGCGTTGAAGCAAGCACCTCGTCTGGCAGACTAGCCTGCTGGCTGGTTAGTCGGTTGGACGGCCGGTTGGTTGGATGGATGGCGACTCCTCCGCTCTTCCCCTCCACTGCAGCACTCTCCCCTTCGGCTGACGGCTCTTTTTCCAGCGAGTAGTACGGATGCCTTAACCGCGCATCGTGCCTGGTGACAACAGGAAACTGTGTTTTGTGCTCGAGAGTTTGTGACATCGAAAAAGAGGAAAAGGTGCGATGCGCCGGTCACTTGGCCAACTTAACGTGAAGAGGCCAATGATGTGGCTGTGCCTTGTGGTTCTCGTTCTCATCTCAACAACGGAAGGTCTTCAGCGCAGCGGATTCGAGTTCAAGCATCACAACAACTATGAGTTGAATAAGGAGCTCGAGAGAATAAACCAGGAATGTCCGTCGATCACTCTCCTCTACGAACTCAACTACCGCTCCCTGAAGGGCTGGCCGCTGACTGTCATTGAGTTCTCCGGAAACCCCGGAGTCCATGAGCCGCGTGAGTATCAGCCACCTGCTGCGGAGCCCTGTTGGCCATATGGATCTGGATATTTCGGATCCCGATCTGAGTCTCCCAGCTCATTTCATTCTTGGAACCTCAATGATACGTTTCGAGGCATTCATCTGAACGAATCGACAACTGACTGTTGCGGGACGGTCGGTATGACTCTTTCCCGCTGCAGGATTTAAGTCGGGTTCCGAGTCGTCGAGACGCATGACATTTGTTCCGTTCTCCCTGCATTATGTCCACCCTGCGGGCTCGTATTTCTCACAAAAGCCCAATCGGTGTATGCTCGCTCCATACGATAGGGAGCTCGTTTACCTGCCGCGCCCGTGACAAGCTACATCTGCCACGATAATTTGTGCGCAGTCCGTGCATACGTTCGGAAGCTTGCACTCAGTTGATAGCGCGAGGCGGAAACGAGATTCTCGAGCTCACAGCTTTCAGATACCGGTCTCCGCTATCTTCTGAAACTCCCTTCCGGGAGACTTATGTTTCCGTGCTCAACTCCAGAATTCCCCTGCTTTGTTTCGACGCCCGAAACGTTGATCTGGCTCCAAGAACGGCGACTGAGAACTAGGAAATACGACCGGTTCACAAGCGGAGTTTCTGCCTACCGCGAAAACGAAACTTGATAACTCACCAAGATATTTCGATAATTCCGGATGTTGTGCTTACACCTTCTCGGCGATGGCGGAGATGGCCTACCTCCTGCACCGTATCTCGAAATCTTCATGGTCGGAACGATTTGTATTCAGCGGAGCTCGCGATAGCAGAACGTGAATTACCTAAGAGGTATCACGAGAGGAGCACGAGCGTGAGTTTGAACCCTTCCGATTGCTCCTCGCTCTTGACGGCCGCCGACGGACGACGACTTTGAGCGTGTGTTTTCCTCTTGCCGCATGTTCTCGTGCAGCAGAGTGGTCAATTCCAGCGAGTCATTTTCATGACTGCGTGGCTTATCTTGATGCTCGATCGATCCGCATTTCGAGTGGATCTAGAAAAAACATTGCAGTGTTGAATTTTGTTCCGGACCTTTTATCCACATAGCTCCCATTCAGAAATAATTGCCTGTGATGACAGAATTTCACAGCTGATAGCAGCACTCGCCACAATTATCATGGACTGAATTTCTCGATTCGCTATCTTGCGTCTTTATAACGAACGGATCTAATAGACGCCGCTGCGGCAACGGTATGCCATCGAGAACGCTACGGCCGTCTTAGCGAGAGGCCAACGAGTCTGAAGCTAAGCGTGGAAGAGTTTGGAATCTGGAGCGAATTCTGCAACTCTGACCGGTCTCCGTGCGAAGCCTACCGAACGAGCTCACAGAAGATCAAGTCTTGGTATCGGATCAGAGAAGTTGTGCGGTTTCGGCATTAGAGATGCGAGGTCTTCAGGTGTGAGTCGCTTTGAAGGATGGGCGATGCTTCGCTGAGCCGATGGAAAGCGCCCCAACCGCAACAATTATGTGGGAATCCATTCCTGCGAATTTCTGCCTTGCTTGAAGACAAGGACGACCAACCGGTCCGCAATCACCCTCAATTTTCGTGGTACCGTTCCTTCCCGTCTGGTCACTCGCTAGTATCCCCGATGTTACCCAACCTCTTTGTTGGACGCGAAGAATCAGTTTTCCTCCTGCCGCTGTGCCGATCATTTGATCGTGTGTTCGCCGTTGTGATTGGTTAGTCAAAGTTTCGGCACATCCGAGACGTCCGCTCTACAATAACGGAATCAACGAAGGCTGTATGGGCTTCTGAGAATCAGTTCTGCGTGAAAAATGGCTTCGTGATCGAAACAAAAGCCAGAATCAAACGAGAGATATCGGGGAGAGTTTTGGATTGTTCGCGGCTACGGAAGGTTTCCGAGTCACGCTGTTGCTGTTATCTAGTGGTGAATCGCCGCCGCGACTTCGTCAACAAAAATGATGGAGAGCTTCAGTTTATCCGGAATGGAACGCTTCATGAGGACTGATTGCAGCCACGGAATAAGCCGTCCTGTGCCTGGTTCAGCCAGAATCGTAGCCCGCGCCTGATGCGGCATTGCGAGAGAACGACGCCGACCGGGAATGGAACCTTCCTCGAATACGAGTCGATCAGCTCGGTGCGAGTCCGCAAGGTAGCGTAAGTGGTTCCCGAACATCCCTGACGCTACCCGCGGACTGAGTCAGCTGGGATCGTCTGAGAATATTTCTCATCCTGTCCAAGGATCTCTTCTGAGAGTACCTGACGCGAAGGCTCCTAGCGGGAGCTCTTCTAGGCTCGCTCAGATTTTCCACATCAGTGCTCATGATTGAAGAAATTGCTTTGTATCTAGATGGCTTGTGCGGAAGAGCTGCGGAGGTGGAGCACCGGTTTGGCCGGACTCAGATCGTTGGAGCCCAACAACGATCCGAAACAGGCATAGAGATGCTCCCCTGCCGGTCGACGCAACCTCCTTTCCGGACTTCTGTTTGCCGTAACCGGAGGGGAGCGGGATACAGGTGCTCATCCAGGACCTCGGTAGAAGTGGTTGCTAGAACCGCGAGCAGTTTCCGCTATCTCGACTCCGAGATCGAGATTCGTCAGTATCGGAGGCAAACCTCTCCTACGTCCGAGTAAGCCAATGAAAACGAATGGGAACGTCCACGATTGTTGTTTTGCAACAGAGCCGAGCCGCCGACCGCCGCAGCGGGCTGTTGTGCAATGCTCGACTGCGGATTTTCGAGGCAGAGCGTTCCAGGCAGCTGAACGTGTCGTCTTCATTGTCAGCATTGCGAAGACAGACCGACATCCGGCACTTTCAAACATCCGCTGTTAGTTTTTTCGTCGACATCCCGTGATATTCGCCTCCGGTTCCTTTCTTCGTCATTGCTTGAGTCCGCGCTCGGAAAATTGGTTCTGATTATCAGATGCATCCCGCGACGATAAGAGAAAAAATGACTTATGTTGATGGCTGATTTGATATCGACCCCGAAGTAGGTCACCGGACATACGAATCGTCTTGTCTTTTCCAGTCGAGCCGGAATTCAAATACGTGGGGAACATGCACGGGAACGAAGTCCTTGGTCGAGAACTTCTCTTGAAACTTGCCGACGAGCTGTGCAAAAAGTACAACGCAGGCGATCCAGAAATATCTCGCCTGATCAACACTACCCGGATCCACATCATGCCATCAATGAATCCCGACGGCTGGGATAAGGCAACCGAAGTAAGATCTGGGAAGAACACCGTTTCCCAAGCTTTCCCTCAGTTACTCCGCTCGTGGTGGGTGAGTCAAGACAGACCGAGTTTCTGGAAGCAACTGGGAACGATCGCTCCCATCGATCAGAACCTCACGGTGCTTGCAGCTGGTACCCGGAGTTAATCGAACGCGGTCTGTTACGGAACGCTTGGTTCAGGGTATACTTGTCTGTCTCCACTCACCCTTTCCACCTTCTCGACTAAATATCTGTAGGACTAATTCCAATCGCGGAGCCACGGTTGATCGAATGAGCTCCCCACGACTAACTCGATCACTGACATGTCTCCACTCCGGCCGTCTCGACCTTCTGATCTTAGAAGAAAGTACATGCTGAAGAGAAAGAGCGAATCTCTCTGTCAATATTCTGGCGAACGGTGCCGGAGACGGAAAAACTGAGCGTCGATTGTGTTTTCAGGCTAAACGCGACTGGTTAACAGGACGTGGCAACGCCAACGACGTCGATCTCAACCGGGACTTCCCGAACCTGAATAAAAAGTACCACCAAATTCGCAGTCAGAACGAAAATGCCAAGGCTCATCACTTGTTCGATGGGAACCTCGACCACGCCGTATGTACCATGACTCCATCCTGCTCGAGCTCATTATGCTCACAGAAAAATTCATCGAATTGTGTTAGAGCACGATTACGAAAATCCATAGATTCAACCGGAAACTCGAGCTGTCATCGAATGGATCATATCAAAGCCGTTCGTGCTCTCTGCGAACCTTCACGGCGGAGCTCTGGTGGCCAACTATCCGTTCGATGACACCACGGACGGATCCTCAAGGCGGTAAGCGTTCCCGGCTATCTTCGAGTCGGAGTCTCAGCCCTGCTTCCTACCCTCAGCCGTCCGGCCTTTCGAGGAGGGAACCGCGGACTAACCGAGCTCCTGTTTTTCCAACTAGATACACGGCATCGCCGGACGATGATGTATTCAGGTATCTGGCCAGAGTCTACGCCGATAACCACCCCGAAATGCATCTTGGAAGGTCTTGTGACGCGGGCGACGGCTTCCAGAATACCAAAGGTAAACGTTCGTGGTTACGGTGCAGCGCGTAGCTCAGTTCGCGCCCCTCTCACCTGCATTTCAGACTTGGTCTGACTTTCCGATCAAGCGGGTCAAACCTTCTTGTCGTCATTCTTCAATTTAGTGGAAGCAGAGCGAAACAGACGGCGTTTATGCATTCGGGTCGCCGGTGGGCGTAGTTCTTCAAGTGAATCCGTGTCCAAACAGAAATTGAAAGGGCAGGGCAGGCAGCTCGCCAGGCGACCGAGAGGAATCAGTGAACAACGGAACGAGCGACCAAGCTCACGTTTCCTTCAACTCACCCACCTATCAGGGCGTTTGCGTTGTTCTTGGCCATGAGCGTATTGTCCATTGTCATTGTTACTATTTGGGCTCGGGCACGTGTGATCCCGCTGGGTCTGAAACGGTCCCGGCGTCCGGCACAGAAGTTGACTCAAGCAGTCTGTACAGTTCGGCGTGCAAGGATGAGGCGGAGGCAGGTCAACGTATCGACAGTCAGTGTCCAGCGAATTCGAAGTTGCTCGTGAAAGAATTCAGCTCTAGCTTGATCAGTCGTGGCATCAATCGGCGTATCTCGCTTCCTGGGCCTAGGCGGACGATTCGTTTATCAACGAGTTCGTGCGTAACACTCGAAGTACTCGTGAGTGGGAAGGATGCCGTATCGAACTCAGAATACGCCTGAAGAATATTGCTGGAACCGAAACCGTTTTCCTTGAATCTTTGAGGATCAACATCAGTACAAGAACCTTCTTTGTGCGTGGAGGCCTGCAATGCGATCATCGCGGAGGTGCACGATTTCAGAAAGGGAGGGGAAGCCGGGTTCGATTCTCGAGATGAGTCATCTCACGGGTTCCGCTCTGCAGTCTGAGAGCTCATATGGAGCCACGTTCCTCATGAGATGGATTCCACCTCACGCAGATCCGTTGATTGTAGGTATCACCAACGGAGCAGCATGGTACGCTGTCGCCGGAGGTATGCAGGATTTCAACTATCTGTCGTCGAATGATTTCGAGATCACTCTGGAGCTTGGTTGTGATAAATACCCGCCAGCGAATGAGCTCCAAGGCGAATGGGAGAGAAATAAACGTGCACTGATCGAGTTCATGTGGAGGGTGAGCTTATTCGACTCTATCAAGGACGAGTTGTAGACGTTTCGCTGTATGTCGAAGGAAGGCACGAAATTACGCAAAGTGACATTCTCCCTCCAGACTCACCAAGGCGTCAAAGGTTTCGTCGTTGATGCGTCCTCGAATCTCCCAGTCAGCAACGCCGACATCTCGGTTTTCAACATTGGGGATGGAGGCATACCGGTACACATGAAGCATGACGTCACCACCAGCAAAATCGGCGAATTCTGGCGGATCCTACTCCCAGGTTTCTATCGAGCTAACTGATTTCATAGCGGATTTCCCCAACAAATTGTTTCCGTGCATAGTCTAATCGAGATCCTCTCATCAGGTCAATACACGCTCCAAGCTTCTGCACCGGGCTACGAAGCTCAAAGAGTGACCCTAAACGTTCCGGACTTCAATAAGAACAAAGGATCGCTCCAACTTAGCTTCAAACTTCAGCCCGCTGAGGTGACTGTAAGTAAAAGGTCTGTGTCGCATCTTCGCTTTTTTTCGTTTTGTTACTCGATCAACAACGTCATTTTTCGGGCTATTTAGCATTGCGATGAACCATGAAAACAGCACATCGTCATAGTCAACCATCGCAGAGTCTTCCAAAGGGAAACCAACGATCGCTAGTTTCCTATGCGTAAGCGATGAGACGCCGTCGAGAATGACTCATTGCCACCGAGTTGAGAACAATAATTCCGGTTGAACCTCTCTCGGAGATTCTTTACAATCTGTTAATCCTCGGTGAAAAAAAATCAGTGCAGTCTACTCGAGTCCCCACTCCGTTCAGAGCTAGATTTGAACTCCGGACCCGTGCTGCAAACTTGTTGCACTCCTCTGCACGAACGCATGTTTCCGCGGTCTCGAACATACTTCCTTTCGGCACGATCCCGGATTCGTTTCCGCTGGCGTGAGGAATGCGGATCGACGTCCGAGCATGCCGGCGATCTCGGAATGATTTGGGATTTGTTCGTGATCGATTGTTTGTGATTGATTGCCGACGGAAGATATTCTCATGCAGGTACCGGTCGCTAAAGACGAGACAGACCCCGACAAAGAATCGCTCGACATCCTCGCGTTAATCGCAGCCGAAACCAGACGGATCCAAGAAGCCAAACAGCAGCTTCAAGAAGTGGGTGAATGAAGATCCTCCATTCCGTGCAGTACCCTCTCGCAGAGGGATCGAACGTTTCGACCTTACTGCAGAATCGACCGAACTGCTCTTCATATTTGTTTTCCTCCTGGTATATAGTCTATGAGATGGAAATTTGTTTAGCTGCTTAGAGTGACCTAGTTGATGGAAGATAAGTTTCTAGTAATTTCCATTGTGGAAACCAATCAACGAATAGAGCAGGGCGAAAACCAGCATCTCTGATCTGCGACCCTCATTCTCCGTCAAGAGAAGCGGTAAATGTAGTAAGTAAAGAAGGTTGAATCGGAAAAAAACTCCAAGTGTCGGTTCTGAGATGACCTTCGTCCTATTTATCGAGGCTTGTTGTGTTAAAAAGTTGAGCCGTTCCGCGAGGTGAACAGAAGCAGAACAATCCAGCTCCCGTGCGAGGCTCTCGAATCCTATAACTATTCATCCCTACGAGACCAATGGTATCAAAATCGATATCATTAATATTAGACGACCATTCCCAAATCTTCATGTTTGTCGACACACAAAATTGCTTTGTGACACTCTCGTTGAAGCCCGGCAGGAAGTGACTTCTTCGAATGTATGTGATTAAAACAATTATTTTCCTCCTATCATTGTGTTTCCTGATTCGGTTTCTGTTTGATTATCCTCACCGCGAGGCTCGCAAAGAGAGTCAATTTCTTGACAACAGACTGCCGATGAAGATCACATGAACCATGTTTGCGGCTCACAACCAGCATAAGGACTAACGGAATGATTTCTGATGAAGTTTCCTTGTGAAATCCACGTAAGATTTCCTTCCGGATGTGGTTTTGAAGCCGACATCAGCGGACACCTTTTCTTCCTTCGCAAGTTCATCGGCGCTCCACGTCGAACGCGCCGCGACACCGATCGGTGAGGCAGCTTCGGAGCTGAGCCTCACAGTCAGTGAACGGAACCCATCCACTCCGTGCCAACGGTTGCACCGGCACTCGCTAGAAGCTCACAAACTTTGGAGTCACGGCAGGCTGCGATCCATCCAGGATCCGTATGCGACGAGGAGGCTTATTCCCGACAGCCGTGGGAGAACTGTCGCTGTTTGCGGCGAACGTGCGGAAGCGGCTCAACTCTGGATCCCTCTTCAATGGACTCCCATTCACGTTGTCACCTAGTCTCGGAGAATATTCGATTACTCGTCGATGTTCGACTGAGGTCGGTTAATCTAACCACCCCATCTCTCCGGAAGGGGCAGAACTATCGGTGGCATTCTTCCCAAGTCGAAGTAACATCACAAGATAAATTCGGGAATAAATTGAGGCCGGAAGTCTGAATGTTGAGACCCGCAAACGAAGTATGCATATCGCAACTCACTGATTTGTGGAACGAATACGATGCGCTCTACACCACTCGATCGGAAACGGGCCCCTGAGGAAATTGAGGCTCTGAAGTGACCGGAGGATGAGAGAAATTTTCCCTGATACGGACGGGACTCTAGCTCCATGGCATAATTCTTCGACAATGTTTGAAGAACAGACATTTTCGGGGCATAGATTTATTCGCGATTAATGGACAGCACGGTGGAGGTCAACCCTCACGGTTACTCGACCGCTCCCAGTTATATCTTCCTGCCCGACTGGTCTTCCTTCCTGATTGCTCTTATCACGAGCTCACAGCGGTGCTCAAGTGACTACCAGGCAGATTTGTGTGCAAGCATCCACCGATGATGGAAATACAGCTACAAACGTGAACGGTATCCGGACGCTGCTCGGAATGCCACCGAGTGCCATTGAAGCGTAAAGTACTCTCGGCTTCTCCTCACAACGCCGCTCCTCCTCCCCGAAGGATCTACCGGGACTTCTGCTGCTGACGAGCTTCAAGAGAACTCTCCAGTCCGTTAACATCAACTGTTACTTATTAATCTGAGCATTAAAGATGATGAATCACTTTCCGTTACGGAATGAAAGCACGGCGGATCTGATCCATCGATACACGCTCTATCGTTCGATCGGGATCATGTAATGACACCCCATCAGCTAAGCTTTCTCCATCCACTCCGTATGAGATTGCCAATGGGCAGAATGTTGACCTGCCATTGAGACCAATCAGGATTGCTGAATCGGATATCATTTGTGTTTCCTCGCGAAATGACCCAGAGCTACGGGCAGTTTCTGGTAGACTAAGTGAGGCAATTTCTTAGCAGCCAAACATTTCAGTCTCAGAACACCAAAACTTCTGTTTTTGATGAGAGGAAAGCATTGTGCGTCCATTTGACAACAAGCAGCGTTCAGAACAGCCTCGATTGTTAGCTTGAAACGATTGCTCTGCGTCCACGCAGAACGAGCGCTCACCAGACGATACAGGGTTGTGGGATCGAAAGCGTCCTCTCCTTTCTCATACCCGAGCTCGTCCGGAGAGAGCCACCAGATTTCTTTTGCGCTGATCTTCCCCAGTTGCTCCTCCACGGCTTTGTACTCTCTGCTCGTCATGCTCACTTCACCCCCGAGCACCAACAGAAGTTCCACGTACTCTAGCAACACTTCCAAAGTGGTGAACTGCATAATATCGGCAACATAGCTCAGCAAGAGCGTGCAGATCATCCGAGGCGAGTCTGACGATTCTAACGTGATCTTCAGAACATCGAGATCAATGTTTCGGTATATTTCAACGGCCGCGTTCGATTGATAGGCCATTGATTTCAATGTGTGAAATATCATCACAACCTCTTGCCAGCTCGGTTGAGGGCATTCGAGCAGCAGCCTGGCGATCGCCGATTTGTACTTGTTGTGGAAGAAACGACGGGGCTCTAGCTCGGTGTTCAAGTATAAAGAAAGCGCGTCTCGATATGTATCCAAATAGTAGAACATCCAGGTCTGGAGGTCGTAAATGCCCAAGGGATCGCTGAAGGGCTCGGTGGAGAAATCGTGAGTCCTGCATATAACGTAACATTGATTGACGAACTCGAGCACCTCGAAATCTGTCACTTGCTTCTCTAGTGCGGCAATCTCTTCCATGCTGTCGAAGCATTTCCAGCTCATCGGTGGATCCTTGCGCTTAATGTTTGCTTCGTCTCGAATTCGCTGAGCCTTCCTGAAATACTTGAACTCCCCCTCAGCCAAAGGGATGTCCATCACTTTGGGACGCATCGATCCGATCTGCAGGATTTCGTAGGCGTTGGCAGCTTCGTCGGCAGTATGTGAGGATCCTGTCAAGAACAGTTCCACCGCAGATTCCTTGCCCCATATGGCTGCTTTCCGCAAAGCACACTCGCTAACTTCTGCATTGATGTAAGCGACGCCTTTTTGGAATAATATTCTCGTTTGGACTGTCATTTCATTGAAGTTATTCTGCAGCGAGTCATAGAGGATGCGGGATTTCTCTTTCTCCAGTTTCAACCCATGTTCCATCAAGATGTCGAGGATCCGTTCAATTTTTGTGTCGTCCACGTCAGATGTATTCATCCAAGTTTTCAAACTGTCCCTCGCGGCGCCGATCCTGCTGGCGAATAGTTCGACCAGCTCAGTGTAGCCCCGGCTGATGCAATCCAGCTGATTGTACTCATTCTGCTGAGTATGTTCGATTTCGAATCCAACTTTGCTCACGAAATCCGAGACTATCTCAAACTGACCATCATTAGCCGCCAGCTTCAGGAGACATTCTCCGCGTGTCTCTTCGCAGTATTTGGCTTGCTGTTCCGAGAGGTAAGATTTGCGAGTGTCAGGGTCCAAGGACAGCAGCTTATCCAAGACATCTGCATCAATCCTGTAAGGGTCCGCTCGCAGGCTGTCCAGAATGGTCTGGTTTTCGTCGCCAGACATTTCAACTGGGAAACCGTAGAGAAGAAATCGTCGTGAGCTCGGAACGGAAATGAAATGAGGGATGAATCATCCAGCCTGATATCTTTGTCGGCAATGTTTAGGTTTGTTACCCTATCGAGGTGCGGGGCTCTTTTCTCAGGGAACGATTAAAAATGAAAAAAAACTGGAATCCAAGTTAGGTTTATCTACCTGTTAGAGATCCTGGTAGCGCGGCCAAATTTATTCTCGTGGCTTCACAAGCAGGATCCGTGTGCTTGGACTCAGATTTCAAAAGATTCTCCGACCCTCTCTACGGTCTGCGCGCGATTTCTTGATTTCGAATGCGGAATCGGAGGGCAAAACAGTCGGCCAAACAGCGCGCTTCGCATCAAGAGAGCGGGCGGGGGAATTGTTATGAGGGCGGTCCGTAGTAGCAGGGTTGTTCCCGGGACGGAGGGAACTATACCCGAGGAGTGCTCAGGGAAGAAACAGGAGGGGAAGGTTGTGGAAAATGGTGGAGTTCTATTCCAAATGCGAGACCGGAGAGTTTTTGGTAGCAGACGACAAGATCAGGTCTGTGCTGATTATGATCTTTGTTGGTCGAATGTGACCTTGCGAACCATCAGACTCCACCGTACTCCGGAGCTATTCCGATCATTTCCGATTTGTAACACTGTAGCACCCGATAGCGGCTGTATCGAAGCGAAAACGCAGCAGGCGATTCGGTCCGGCTCTCGATCAAGTCTTTTTGCGGGGTGGATCGTTGCACTGTTTTGGTGGGAATCGTCAAGAGAGGAATTTCACAGATTGTTTTCCAAAACAGCTATTCATGGAATTTAATGATTCAAGGATGCTGCGACAAGATATGGGCATACACTTCCCTGAACGAGAGCTGACGAAGAGATCCAACCTATTGCAAGCCCCTCGAGGGGCAGACAGCTCTCACGGCTACCGAGGAAAAAACGCTGGCGGACAGAGTCGGCGGAAGATGTAGGGCGACAGTGGCGCCATGAGCTCGAAGAGCATCTGAAATCGGCCAGGAACTCGGCGAACCCATGACGAGCTACTCGAGCTAGAGACAAGCCTTTGAGTCCAAGCGGTGACGCAATTGATCCGAGCGAAGCTTCTCGGCGGGTTGCCGAAGATACAGCAACCGTTTTCACACGTACGAACTCCGAGTAAAGAAGAGCAACCGCTGCTCTTGAGATTCAAGATCAATTAAATTTTATGCCGGTGTGAGACCGAAAATTAGGGGACGTAACGGAAGTTCGTCGAAAAAATTGTCGTGATATTACTCTAAATAGACTAATGTTGAGGAGGCGAAGGTTACGCGGGTTCTTGAGGTTCTCTCTGGATAGAGGGGTCGGGTAATATTCGAAGATTTCAGGCCGAGGATTTTTTCATGATTAGACTTTACCTTCTTCGAATCAAACGGCAAGATCAGATTTTCGGCATGTTTTCCAATGAAAATCATCATTCCGGGTTTGCGGGGCTCCACCTGACCTAGAGGACATCCATCACCTCATTGTGGGACAGTGAATCTCTGCTGGTCGCACAATATTGCAGCTGCTGGCTCTGGCCAGTCCCGTCTCCTGGCCATTACGAGGAGATACACGAAGAAAGGGACAAAAAGTGGCAAAAGTCCTGGGAGACATCGCCGACAGGGAGAGGGATCTACGAGAGCATACTAGACCTCCGGTTCTGGGGCGAACGGGAATTCAAGCAGAGGGAAAAGTATTTCGAGTGAGGAAATCAACGTGTACGCAGCTTCTCCACATGTCGCAAGAGTTCGGCCAATTCATCAATGACGGAGTCCCTTTTCATGCAGTGTACTTTGACCAAAAGGCTGCATTTGATAAGGTTGATCATGCCATTCTACTCGAGAAACTGGCTAAGATCGGCCTTCACCACAAAACGATTGATTGGTGCCGCAGTTTCCTAACTGATCGCTCGTTCAGGGTGCGGGTCGAAAATCACCTTTCCGTACCCCATCCGGCGTCGTCAGGTGTCCCGCAGGGAGGATCCCTGTCGAGCTTATTGTACACTGCCTACGTCATGGACATCGGATCATATCTCCCACCTTCCATCAGCTACCTTCTGTTTGCAGACGATCTGAAGTTATTCGGACCTGCGCGTGATCCAGTGGATCGAATCACCTCACAAGCGGCCATTGACGGTGTTGCTAGGTGGTGCCTGGACAATAAAATGGTACTGTCCGCTTCAAAGTGCGCAGTTCTGGTGAGGGAAAACTCAACTTCCATCGATCCCGTGTACTCCGTTTGTGGTCAAACTCTCCCAACCGTACCAGCCATTCGCGATCTTGGAGTTATTGTTTCGCCCGACCTGAACTTCGACGCACACATCTCCGGCATCGTCACCTCAGCCCGATTCATTGTTAACGACATATTCCGCTGTTTTATTGTCAAGCGTCCGGAGTTCTATCTAAGACTTTACAACTCTCTCGTGGTTTCGAAGTTTTTATATTGTTGTGCAGTGTGGCTGCCATACATGGCAAAGCATGTGAAAATGATTGAGTCTGTCCAAAGCTATTTCGTGAGGAGAGTGCGTCGTAGATGTTCGATGCCGAACGACGATTTCTCCCTAAGACCATTGATGGACGTCCTATCTGACCAGGACCCACGCGTCCTCAGGCGCATTGTTCTGTTAAATGACGCTGAGCGCTACTTCGACGTTGCTAAAAATGATCTCCGAAGCAAGGGGACGATCAGAACAAAGTCAATTGCCCGGACTGATGCTGTCCAGAACTCATTTTCCCGGCGAATTTGCACAAAGATCTCAAAGAAACAAATACCCAGTGATATTCTCCTATAGACTCTTCGAGTCATTCGTTGTATTGTTCGATTTTACCTTTACCTAGCCCCTTTTTAAATAAAGTGCTTTTGAATTGATTTGAATTGAAAGAGCTCAAATCTCTGTTCTCAAGAGGAAGGGGCTCTCCCATCGACATGGTACGGGCTCGGCGGACGTTACAGAAGCGTTGTGGACAATTCAGACAGCCCGGAATAGTCCCACTCCACGCAGTGGGTGGGCGGATAGGCATCCAGCTCGGTTCTGAATTGTGTCAACCTCGACCGCTGTTTTCTGCAGTCCGTCTTCGTCTGCCCTCTTTAGCGCTCTCTTCCGCTCTTTGTTCGATCGCTCCTTCTCTTTGATCATCCTGGAGATTTATCTCGCTTCGACAAGGCATACCAGTTGATATATCGTTGAGTTTGAGTTTTTTAGAATTTCTCAGAATATTCTCCTGAATTGTCTCACTCAAGAATTCATATGATTCCGGTAGATTTCTAACCATCTGTGCCGTGATGGATTCTATCACCACCATGGTGACTCTATTTTTGTCTACCATTGTGTCATTTTTCTGTTTCTTCCTATTTTTTTTCACTACCTTCCCGCTCTTTCTCTGTTCTGAACACAGCGGAGAGTAGGTTGTGATCCGATATTCGAGTGCGTAACCTGTCTTCGTCTGCCTGCATCTCTTCAAGTTTCTCGAACACGTTGGAGTCAGTGGCGTACCCAGGAGGGGGGGGGGGCAATGGGGCCATGCCCCTCCCAAAACTCTTCGATAATATTGGGAAGGGTGGATTATATTCTACTTTAATGGACGAAAAAGTTCCACAAAGATTCAGTCTTATCAGGAAAGTCTCACAGGTTTGAAAACCATGTTGATTGCGTCATGAAAATCTCGAGACGATGATCATCATCATCATCGGCATCATCATCACATCCTTGGCCCCCCTCCCCCCCCCCCCCCCCCCCGCCAAAAAAAAAGCTGGGTACGCCCCTGGTTGGAGTTACAGAGTACGTGGTCAATCACAGCGTATTGCCGTGTTCGTCTGCCTTGGCATCGATCCGACCGGTTGTCTATCATCAGACCATTTTGGCTTACGAAAATCTCCAGCAGCCAACCTCTTGCGTTCTCTTTTTCCGCGAATCGGGATACATGAGCATTCATGTCTACGGCCACATGAGTTTGCCCTGTTCCGTCGTGGTTGAGGGTCTCCGTTAACTCTTCGAACAGTCCCGCGTTTCGTCCCCCTTTTTCGTGAGCGACGTATACTGATATGAACAGCCATGGCTGCGAAATCTTTTCCTGTTCAGGAAGCCAGCTCTTTACCGATCTCGTTCGGTATGAGAATGCCCACTCCCGGCTCTGCATTTCTATCGGCCAGGCCTGCCCCATTACTCCCCACCCAGTCATTTCCAGGTATGCTCGGTGGCATTTCGTCGTTGATCAGCCATAATCCATTCACTAAGATGATCCCCCTGGTATCTCATTCTTTTTCGCCTCCGTTCATTGAGAATATTTCCCTAATCGGGTTGTTTCATTTACTCTCCTCACATCCTTCCTAAGATCCAGGATGCGGTTCTTCTGCCTTATGGTACCGGGATTTTCGTTAGCATCCTCGGTAGTCATCTACTCACGGTGACGTTTCTAGGAGGCGTTTCCGATCCGATCAGAGCATGAATTCTCCCAGTTGAGAATCTGAGTGAGATTCAACCTCCATCTTCAGTTCGAGTTTTCCAGCGGGGAATCGAGTTAGAAAGAGATGGCGGGGATGTTCAGGGTATCTGTGTTTGGTATAGGTGTGCTCAATGTTTCAAATCACGGAGCACTCTGCCGAACCGATTGGCTGACGACACTTGCCTGAATGAGAAACGGAGGAGAGAATACGCGCACCGGAGAGAAAATATATTTGCTCCAGCGAGACATGCTTTTCTCAGCTCATACCGAGAGCTGAGGGGTTCTGCGACGGACGTGTGCTGTACTCTTCATTGCGTCCGGGAGTGCTGCCGCTCCCACCGGAGTTGACGTCCCCCTGGGGGGTGTCGAGGTGGAACTCGTAGCTGGCTGAATTCGGCAATTGTGTAGAACAGCACCCGTTCGGCGGCTGCTGTGGCTGTAGCATGAGCAATCCAGTCATGTAGAACTCGCTCCCGTTAGCTCGTTGCAGAGGGGGAATTACTCGGATTCATACCTCGCTCTTTGGTCGAACACAAATAACGCTTCGAGTCCATCGACGTCCAAAACGAGATCAGTGTGTGATTCTTGTCAACTTTGTTCGAATGCTGGCACAAGAGCTTCTCGATACCGCGGTTGAAAGTTAGGCGGGAGTGGTCGGGAGAGCCGTGCAGACAAGCTGTGTTCATATGTATTCTCCAGGATACGCTCCTGATAAAGAGATGGCTTGGCCGACTCTCGACAAGAATATCGCCAGAGCGGTTAAGATCCCTGCCGCCTGCCCCAATGAAGTAGTACGGATGAGCTCTAACTAGCCGTCCGGTTCATGAAAGATGGATGGCCACAAACGATCATCGTTGCCTCGATCGACCCTCAAGAATACGTCGACATGCCCCCATGAGTCGAAGGCGATGAGTATTTTGACATGGTTGTAATCCGGTCCACTGAGGCCCGCTAAACCCATGGCTCACTAGACCGTGTGTCCCCAGACTCGTCGATGAAATATGAAGAGTTCGAGCTACCTGTGCTTCCTTTGCAGACTCTTCCATTTCACCACTACCTTAGAAACTTCACGCATCACTGGGGCAGAGACCGCTTCAAAATCAGTACAAATCTCAGATCATGCGCTTCAAGTACGCACCCAAATGAAGAAAACAGAAGCGCTAACCAATTCTGGGCACCCAATGCCCAGAATGAAATCTGATCGAATATTGTTTCCTCGAAGTTTCTCCTTGCTCTGAATCCACACCGGTGTTGATGACTCTTCGTTCCATAACGTCACCCCTTAATGAGCCGGGAGCGCCGAAGTTCGACGTTCCGTCCACGTCGACCAGGCGACCACGGCATCTGAACGCCGATCCTTGGGCAGAAATTAGAGGATACAGGCGTGGCACGGCGAACAGGAAAAACACCCATTATCGAGTGCAATAATCCCGAGGACTCCGTCATCTGCGGAGCTCGTCAATTCCCGAATGTTCATCTTCGGATCGTGCATCCACTGATTGATTCTCTGTTGACCATCTTCCTGCTGTATTTTCATTCCAAATACAGTGGAGGATCCTCAGTACGGGGCCATGACTCAGCTTGTCGGCTCAACCCATGAATTAATCCATCAATATAGTGGCAAAAACAGTCTAACTACGCAAGTCAGTGAAGTCGATATTCAAAGACGGAGGTCTCGATCCGATTTCACGGAAGGGCAAGCGATCACAGCGGAAGTGAAAGTTTGAGCCGCGGCCTTTCGATGCATCCACTGCGAATCCGTGAAGCAGGCCACCCATCTCGCTCAGCACGGGAATCAGGGGCAATCTTCGGGTCCGGAGGGAATAAAATCCTTCGATACAAGAGCGAACACGATGAGAGGGAGCACCTCGTACGGAGTCGCGCAGAGTGAAGAATCTGAAGCTGTCACGTTCTACACCTGGAGAGAGAATCAGGCGGGTAGGAGTCCGGACGGATTGGAAGTGCACACTCCGCCTATATCTCAACGAAGCTAACGAGAATAACGAGGATCAGGCTCTCCGGGGCAAAACAAGAGCTTTTGCAGCCAACAAGAGCCCGAGATCCTCATGTGGTCAGCTCTCCGACGCGCACAAAGATTACAACGAAGCTCTTCCTCCCCATCTTTCCTCTCTCCATCGCTATTTCGATCATCTGACAAACCGTGATTTCGGTAGAGTTGAGAAAAGATGCGGCGATGGAGAGCACCCTCCTCCCGAGTGGATACATCGAAAATTCCTGCAAAGAAGAGGAAGTTCTTGAGCATACAGCGAACTTGATCGTTCCAGACTTCAGGAGCTTCCGTAGAGACATTCTCAAAATCAAGCGAGCTTTCAAGATATCAGACCAGGGATGCCTCCGGATCAACAGGAAGAGAGGTGGAAGGATGAGAAACGAGTGCGCTTGCTGGATCTCAAAGGCGTCCATGGAAGACACCCTGCTTAACCTCCCCACACGGTATCATACTGCTAGGCGCTCATGTGAAGGCTCTGAAATCTTCCTTCTTATTCGAAGAATGATTGATTCAGATCCCATTCTTTCGTAGCCGTGTTTGCGTAGAAAATCTGTTGATTGATATTGGTGAATCTATTCTCACTAAGGTGTACATCGCGGAGCAGCTCGGATCCTCAATGTCGTGGTGGGGCTCTCCTCAATATGACTGAGTATCGAAAATTCAAGAAAATCGATATGCTGGAAGCCACATAGAGAGAAAGCATCCACCACTCCCGAATCCAGGACAAAACTCACCATGCGTGGCATCTTCTGACTCGCTCACCCAGCGCATCGTTCGACGAGCCCCAGAGGTCGTCGCGGTTATCGGTTACTGACAATGAAAGGGAGGTACGCGATGTGTATCATCGGGATTCAGATGAAACGGTGCCCGTCTTGTAGCCTATAGTGACTCATGTTCAGGGCCACAGTCAGCCGTCCCGAATGGGCTCGCGTTCTCTTTTTGTGGACAATTTCAAATTGTAAGGGACGGAAGTTTGTCGGCGTTTTGAGCTCAATAGTCGCCTCAAATTTCCAACTCATGACCTCAATATGCGACGCTCCGATCAAAAATAAACCCCCACAAGACATTGAGACCGATCAGACTTACGATCAAACCTAAAATGGTTCTGAGATGGTCCGATCCGCCGATAAGAAGGTCGCACATCAGCATAACCGGTCAATGGAGCGACTCTCGAGCTCGGAACGCCGTTAAACCTTTTTTTTCCTGCAGTCCTGGACTTATAGCTGAAAAAGGTTGATCCTCTCGTCTCCCGGGGGTCGTCCACTAGCTGATAATACGTAATATTCGGATTACCAGTCAGAGATCGGGGCGACTGTGAGGCTTAAAACGCCGACAAACCTCCTTCTCTCCCGATTTGAGATCTTCTGCAAGAAGAGAACACGAGCCCATCCGGGACGGCCAATTGTGGGCCTGAACATCAGTCACTAGAGGCTACGGGCACCATTTCATCTGAATTCCGGCGTTACACATCGCGTACCTCTCTTTGAGCACTGTGACATGGAATATGAGCATCCAAAGGGGAGTACCGGTCGTGAGCGACATCTGGGAACGCGACAGCATTGAATGGGAAGAGTCGATCGCCGAGTCACATTGAAATGAATAATAATGGTCTATTCGGCTGGGCTTCTTCTCTCTAGCAAGTTTGTGCAACAAATGAGCGTCATCATGGACGACATCGGGTTCCGTTTGGCGAGTCTGATTTCTTGAACTTTCAGGCCCTCGATCCGCGAGAAGACCATCCATCACCTAAGACTCTTTTTCTCGACGGGGAAGCAGTTGAGCACGAAACTTGCCACTCAAAAAACCTCCTAGATTAATACCTGACCCCCGGCGCTGGTCGCGAGGAGCGACCGACTTCCGAGGGGCCTCTGGATGACTTGTGCAGAGAGGGACATGAACGACACGATCGTTCCCCATTTGATTTCTCGATCAGATCGGAGACCTCTTCTCCTCGGGACCTCACCCTCGAGACCCTCTCCTTGGTCGCAAAGCTCTGTGAAGAAGTTTTTCAACACCGTCAGACGATTGCACGCGCTTCGCTGTCGGAGACCCCTGAAAGTCCTGTGCTAGGATTAGGTGGAGTTGTCAATTCGTGGTGAACGGCCAGCGAGTGTGCACAAAAGATTCGCCATCCAATCGTGCTATGGCGCAATAATCATGAGATTACCACAGTCGTTCCTCTCATCTGCCTTGTACATCTGTACGACGACTCTGATTGGAGCTGTTGAGAGGTACGTTGACTGCCTCTAGGATAGATAAGCAGCCTTAGACAAAGCGAAAAGTTCCCATCCAAGGACTGACGTCACGCTTGCCGCGGCGGGTCTGGTCCCGCGACGGAGGGTGTTCTCTCTGAATTCTCGCCCGTTCGCCCTACGAAGAGGGCACCAAATATTCATCCGTCAGAGTGCAATAGAGCACCTGGGATCTCCTGACGACGAAAATGTTGGGACGGATTCACCGGTTTCAACAAGCCGCAGAGAGAAATGCATTCCGCGGTTTCGCTGATCCCGTGGGACGAGAAGGCTGATCTCTAAACTGCCACGCACGAGGCCATGGAGCTGTCTCTTTAGGCAACCGACGGGAGTCACCCTTGGAAATTCAATAAGATCGATTCATTTCAAACGGTCCCATCCGCGCCGCGGCTGAATCGGCTGGCAAGCGGAGTTTCTCCAGCTCGCATCTAAGAACTACTCGTTCCCTACTGCGTACCCTGGGAAGTTGAGCTGGGGTGTAACACACAAGCCAACAGTTGAGCGATTCTGCTCATCGATGGCTGTTCAGCGCCATATGATCGCTCGACATGGATAATCTTATTGACGATACGCTCTCACATCGAATATGATTCCCACGCTCCCTGATCTGTCCGAATTTGTGCTGCAAGCCTGGGCCGAAAGTTGGCGAAATGGGTCTTCTGGCTGGAAACATGGAGACAATCAAAGTAGGCAAACTCAGACATTGCGAAGCCCATCTATGCGGGACATTCAGCCCGCATAGGACATCTTATATACGCAACACGATCGAAACTTCGCCACGAATCATAGAATGTGAGATCACACAGATCGCCGGAGCCCTACTTCTTCGAGACCTTTCGCCCACAACTCCGATGATAGCGGATATAATTATTCCTGCCTATCTCAGTCGTTATTCTCAAGAGCAACCTATCGCACGAAATCCGATCCGGAGTGAATCATGAGAAATGTGAAGAATCGGAAACTCACGTCCTCACGAAGAGGTGACTCTCTTCTCAAGACGCCCATCGAGGTCTATACATCGCCAAGGCTCAATCGAATCGTCTCCATGCCCCCAGAAGAACGTACGACTGGTTCATTGCGCCCGATGCGGATCCTTGATAAACTGTCGTCTCTGAGTAGTATGATAGCTCAAAGCGAAGTACAGGTTATTGAAAAAGACGTCTCGAAAGTTTTTCTTTTTACACTGGTGGTTATTATGAGGGCGGCTCTTTCATGTCCCGCACCGGCCCCACTACTCAGAGTGGATCAACTTTCATTCGAATTCCACCCTGCTTTTGTGTTGTTCGAAAACACCGGGAGTCTAACCCACTCGGCTTTGGGATTGAGGTGCGGGTTTCCCTAGTCTTCGTATCAGGAGCGGGCCATGAGTGATCTGAATAAGTTGTCTGACATACGTGATTGTTCCAAAAGTGCTCACAAAGGCTCAAGGTTATGGAAGGCAGTGGTGAACGCCGGTGTATGAACCGCAAGAGAGACTCAGCACCAAAACCGGCTCACGAGTCCCAGTAGAAGCTCCGCCGGTGAGTTGGTCAAGAGACCGAAAAAAGCGATTCAGAAGGTGCCTACCAGTTTCGCTCACCATCCGGACGGGAGCCAAGGCCGCCAATTGAATCACGTAGCTAAAAATTCACCAGTTCCCCATGTCTTGCGTGTCGCTATGACGTCCCAAACAGAGTAATGTTGAAGTGATCTCAATCGTGAACCACCCTTTAGCCCGAGAGGTGTGGACCCGGAATCCTGGAAACCCGAAACACCGAAAACCCCGATTTCCGAGCCGTCATGATCCCGGCAATGTTTTCCCCCTCATAGTCCACCAGCCGAGGCTCCAATGCGGAAGGCGGATCCCAGCCATAGATGTTGATCCGACTGCGCTCACTTGCACCAAAAGATTCCGAAACAATACAGAATCTGAAAGTGTGAGCTTTTCGGGTTCAGCTTCCTTGAGGTCATTTCGGAAGAACGGGAATGAGTACCGTGTTTTCAGCTATCCGCTCAAGAATGCTGCCACAGAGAGTTCCCAACTCAGCCGTAACCGAGAGCGGGCCATCCTGATCGCGAATAACAGATGCCAAATAACAATATTAGCCCGAAAATATGAAGCGGAAGGAAGTTAAATCGCTGGTTGATATTGGACGTGCCGAAATCTCAAAACTTTCGAGACTTCCGAGCGAAAGGCTCACTGGAGGCGCTTGATCTATGTAGAAGTCTAACCTGCTTTCCGACGGGGGACACGAATTCCGGTATTTCGGGATTCCGGACCCGAACCAAACTGGGAGCGGTTTCCCCCTTCCCGGCCATTTCTGCATTCATGCTCTCAATGCAAACCGAGCTTCACTTTGAATGTATCATTAATATCTCGTTCGTGAATCGCAGAGGAAAGAGGCGCGCAAAGATCAGTTCTTTCTGAAGCAGTAAAAGTTCTTGTTTCATGGATCTCCATGTTCATGATGAATTGCCCCGGTTGTTTATTTCCGATGGTAGAGGGACAGATCGTTCCGCTCCTGAGAGCCCGCTCGTTCACAGAAGGCATGAATTTAGTACCTTATCGAGCCTCATTGTGATGCTAGTGCTAGATAACGATCAAGCGGAATCGGATTCCTGGCCTTGACGGCCTTTTTCATGAGCACGTCCGATTGCTTCAAGTCCAAACGGAATATTCTGTCCTGTGCGCGAATATTCGATCATGAGGTTGTCGTATTCCTCTCCGGCAATGGTCTTGCGAAGCGATTCAGTGTACAGCTCGTGGCATGTGATCGAGACGTCGTCACTTTGCGGTCTCTCGCTGCAGTCAGGCGTCGATAATTCGTGGGCCTCGATACTCCTGCGCAGGCATCGAGGAAACCGAGCCGCGGAAAATCGGTTCTATCGCTCAGGATTCTATCTTTCGCAGACACGCTGTCGAGTCCCCTCGTTTTGGTACCGAGGCACGATTTTTTGTTTGGCTCGACCGAGGAATCTCCCATGTGAGCTCTTTGGTTCACATCGACTCCGGTGAGATGGCTATTCGCGCGCAACGTGCTCCGTCGCTGATTGCAATGCGAAACCGAGGAGGCCACGAGGTTCACAATGAGCACCATAGTGCCAATGGTCTGCTGTCCACGCTGATTTCTCGATTTACACATTTGCATGAAGTACACGAACATGGAACGAGAGACGAGCAGAGGTCGCCCGAGCGTCCCACGAATGTGAGATCCCGAGCCGAATACACGAACCGACCTGCCCTGACCGGCTGCCCATCGCTTACAGCGAGCCAGTTTCACGGCCAAAGAGGAATATCTCGGCATATGCCCCCACCTGCATGCCCGTCGCAAATATTTCCTCAAGCAAGACTGTGAGAGAGAGGAGGAATCCTCGCGAAAGATGAGCAACGATTCTCCAAACGCGCCCATAGTTGACTTACCCATTCTCAATGAAAGCGTGACATCGTATCTTCAGACAAACCGAATCGAAGAACTGGTGTGTGGTATGAGTGGAAGGGAATCTGCGGTTCACCGAACCGCTCCTATGAGTCTCCCGGAGTCTCTCGCCTGAACGGAACAAGGAGCCACTGCACGATTCGATCAAGTTTGGAGTTCCACCACTTTGGGCTGACTCCTGTCCATGGTGAGCTGGATGGCAGGACGGCCCTCCTGGAATATCCTTAGTTTCACCGTTTCATTGCTGTCTAAGATTCGGCATCGCACAGTCTTCGGCTGAGTCACGAGCTGGACTCCGACGTCAGGTTGGGTCACTTCGAAATTTGTACGAGCTCGATTGACCAAAACGTAGATCTCTTTTTGGATTCGCACGGCGACGCAGCTGTCTTTGCAGCACAGCAGTCGCCGACTTCGCGATGACACGAAACTCTTCTTTGCTTTCATGGAGGCTGGTCATGAGAGCCGTGGTCCTCGATTCTCTCCGAGCGACACGCTGTGCGGAGCTTGTTTCCGTTTCCAAATGCTATTCGCGTAATCGTCTGAGCGCGTATGGAAAATCGGGCTTTCCTAGAGAGAGCTCCATAGATTCAAACGAGTCTCTCTCCGAGTGATTTGAATTGTCCGCGGTTCATGAATTCGTTTCCGCACCACACGCGGCTGAGAACAACTACGTTCCCTTGGAGAACGTGCCGAAAAAGAATGAAAGGAGCGTGTAGAGCCGATGATGGCGTCGATCCGCACCGACTCCGTGTTCTGCGCGCAGCACTTCCTTCGACCCTGCTTTTTCGCCACCTCGACGCGAACGGGAAAATCGTTAGATAACAATCTCACAATCTGGCTTGATGCGGCTTCAGAGAAAACTTCTGAGCTGCGGAGAAGACAAGCCCCCACTTGGCTCCCGTGTGTCGGGGAACACCGAAGTCACGAACATATTCGCGAATCCGCATTGCCACATGGGCGCTGCGTCGATTGGGTGGTCAAAACCTGAGTCGCTGATTAGATCTCAGCATTCACATCGAGCTTCGATGGGGCGGCATCGTTAGATCTCATCCTCCGTGAGGGGCTCAGCTACGGACGCGATTGAGGCTGCGGTTCAATGTGGAATAGTTGAGGAGTTTCCGGCCCAGGCCGAGGGGGACAGGAGACCGTTGGAAAACTTGAAGTTCTAGTACGAGAAACTCGCACCACAACGACTCAGATTCGCAAACATAATCTCGAGACATGGAAAAAGAAACTCTTGAAGGAGAGGGCACTTACCCGAAATCCCGGAAAGCTCGAAACGATCATTCGAGAATCCTCGCGCTCGGGTCGGTTTGTTGTCGAGCGGTGTTGAACCGTGTTTGATTCCCAATTTCGTGCGGATGGATGATGAAATTTCTCTGCAAGCTCGTGGGAAACGCTGCACGAGTTTGAGTACTCTCGCCGTTCTATCTCTGTCCCGTGAAAAGAGACCATGACGGTTCCCCAATCATCTTATTTTTCATCGAGGATCGGTGCTCGTTCTGCACAAGAAGTACATGCTCCTGGGCGTGACCGCGATAGGCAAATGGAAAGGGAAAATCCTGGGGATGGAATTCTACTGAATTGGGAGACCTCGATGATTACTTGCAACGCCTCTGAATATTCTCAGAGCGAGTCCCTTCAAACCGCCTCATTCTTCTTTCGAGCTCGTACAATGACGGAAGGGGCTCTTATTCCAACACTCTCCGATGCTCCGCTCCGACCGGGTGCTTGCCGCAACCATTCCAGGAGCGACTCGGCTAGTCACAAGTCACCGACGGACCGCAGAGAACGGGACTGCGATGTACTGGCGAGAGATGCTCTTCTCCGGCATCGAGTTCCGTTTCGCTCCTCAGCACGAAGCGATTCAAGTTGATTTGACCATCCTTCCATTCGAACGGTTCGAGTGGTGAGGGTGTGACTGCATACTATCCTTCTGAGGGGCAATGAATTGCCGATCGAGAGAGTGTCCAAGACACCTGACCGGGAGGGCGATCATATGGAGGGAGGTAGACGGCGTTCAATGGGCTCGAACCATAGCCAAGGTGGGAAGAATGTACGATTTTTGGAGTCCTTCTGACTCGACGCTTCTCGCTCTCTCGTCTCCTGGAATCCTTTGTGGCAACGATCGGAGGAGTGACAGAGGGCTCAAGGACTTTCGCAACGCTTCTTATCTCTTTGAAATATCGGGGTCGTCCGCGGACAACCCGTGAATCGGAGAGCTCACAAGGTTGGGGCTAATGGTTGCATAGCGCCTGCTCTGAGACTTTCTACGTTGTGGCTCATTCCCTGTGCATGTCGATGGAATTGAAGACGACTCCGATCGAAGCCGAATTCCCCCCAAATGTGTTCTCGTGCACCACTGGATTGAGCTGGAATTCGTTGCCCAACGTTCGGGAACATTGATTGGAACTCGTATTTGTATCCATAAAACACGGAGCGGCGGGGAGATCCTACCCGAAGAGAATGGGAAACTCAAGCGTGCTGTGTTGGAATGGAACTAAACAGAACAGTGTGAGTGGGAAAACTACTCGCTACGTCCACCGGAGAAGCGAGGGCGAGCTGAGGCTCGTAGTTCGGGAGGTTTGCCACTGATTCGAAAATTTGCAAGTCATCTCCGTCAACGTTGTACGCCAAAGTTCAACGAGGCTCGTAATGGAATCGAGGGCTCTTCCGAACTCATTTAATTAGAACGAATCCTATTGCGGTGGGTTGGTTGCACGAAGCCATCCGCGGGCACTCATATCGGTGAGGTGTACTTTCCTATCAAAACCGTCCCCGAGCCCTGCGGAAAGAAACCGGGGGCCCGAGTAATTCGCTCTGACTTGTCCCCTCGACAGGGAGATCTGTAAGTGTGAGAATAACAGTCCAATGTGGGGCTCAGAGGAGACCAGAAGCCAGGATCTCTTTGCTCGTCTCAGGACAGCTTATCAGAACAGTTGCCGCACTTCCGTGGGCGCCTGTCGGGCCTCCTATGCCACTGTGCTTGGGCTCTTCCTCTCAGACTCCCTTGCGCGCTTTTGGATTGATCTCTTCCCCCCACCCTCGGAAAACCTATTAGGTGAGTCGAAAAGTTTGGATTTGAGGTAGCCGAAATCGAAAAAAACTTCGAAATTAGCTGACAGGATGAAACGTTTCATGAGAACAACTCTCAGCACCCGTCCTTGAATGCCAGGCGGATCGCTACCAAAGCTCACTCAGTTCTGCTGTCTCGCTAGCTCTCTCGGGTCTCTTTTTCCGGAAACAGTCGAATGATGAGCGTTGTCAGTTGGGCGGTTGAGTTTACTCGCCAACGGATCGTCGTCCTCATATTTTCGGGATTCGGCTCCGTTCTGAGCTCCCCAATGAAGCGTCTGAGATCGCCTTCGGGAGCTCTGTGAAACAGATCGTCGATGTAAGCCGGGTTTTGCGTTTGTTCATGATTCCGTACGCTCATAACTCTAATGATCAACAATAAAGCATCCACGTACAGGGATCATTACCTGAGGTCGACATTGGTTCAGTGATCGTCCAGAAATGGACTGGTTCGCGAGGCTGCGAGTGAAAGCGCGCTGTGAAGAGATCCGGCGAACTGACGAACTCGGGAGACACAACCAGGAGGAGCCGGCCGAGTTGTGATGTCGAGTTTAGTGGTCTGGTAATGGTAGTTGGAGAAGCTCTATCAGCTCGTTGTCGAAATGTTTCCTAATTTTCTGTTCCGCTTGCTCCTTTGTTCGAGTTCGGCAACATGACAACTCGTGAGATCGTGGTTCGGTGGATGCTATCGATATATTATGCACTTTCCCGCACATCTTCTCTCGGACGTTTTTTTCGGGAGGGACGCGTAAGATCGATCCTGACACCGGCTTCCGTTGGTCTGAATCATCCCCACACTGCAATGGTTTACGTTGGGAAACCCTCCCTCAAGAAATTGAGGTAGTTCGTCGGTTTGTTCGGCTCAAAACGTTCCTCATCAAGTATTCAAGAACAACCATTATCCCGGGCGGTTCTCGGATGTTTGGTCAGAAGATACACAGGTCGGAAGGCTGCGATCGTTCGAGCGCGGCCGCGACCTGTTCGGTTATTTGCGACCATGGTTCGTGGACAGATACGTTGAGCAACTGATGACGCACGTGCGCCGGTCCGTATTTCAACCACATAGCTCAATCGTGTGAGCCGAGCCACGAGCTCGGAGATCTACTGACAGAGGCCAGCTCCGTCGCTCATCATGAGGCCGCTCTAGCAAAAGCCCGACCGAGAGACCTGGGGCGAGGGTTTTTTGTCAAGTAGACAGCGAAATTCATCAGGAAATTATATGATGCCACGATGCGTTACTCTGCAATCCCTCATGCACTCGACAATGATTCTCTTTGCAGGAAATATGGCACTGTCGCGGACCTCGATAAGCTTGATAACACGCTAAAGACGTACGACCGTCGAGCGTTACCGTCTGGATATAACAACAGTGAGTACATTGTTGCTCTTCGACTATGTTAAAGAATGCGTTAGGAATCCTTCGTGATGAAACATTCGAAACTTTACAGGCTCGGGCGGTCCGACAAACGTTTCGTGCGAAGTCTATATACGGAGTTTCGGATCAATCAATCCAGCCACAATGGTTAGTTATCTAATCTGAGTAGATGAGTCTCTCTTCGCGTGTTCAACTTCCAGAGTCTATTTCGTTCCTCAGCCGAATGCGTTGAGAGCCGCCAGAGTGGAGAACTGTGTTACACTGGTAGCCGGAGAGCATCTGAGAAGTGAGCAAAAACTCCTCATCAACAGAACGAGCGAGCGGACTTGAAATGTACCGCAGCGTCCGCTAGTAGGCAAAAATCGCCGCTGGGGGTGCGTTCCAGAACGATTATACCCGTTCTCTGCCCAGCGGTTTCAGGAAGCAACGTGAACTTTTTGCTTGACGCAAGCGCTATACGGAAGCGGGGACTACAGCAACCCTTCGTCGACGAGGAACATTTCACAGGGGAGAGACGCTATGATTCACAAAAGGAACCATGAGTGCGGAAAGAAGAGGAGAACGTTCGAGGAAAGACTTGAGAGAGAAGAGCATTTCCAAAGGCGAGAAGAGCGAGGGATGAAGAAAGAGTCAAACCGAGCAGTACGATTGTTGAATGATTGGACAGAATAGGGGTGTTGTTTGGCACTACGTCTGGTCACACGGACGGCGACCGAAGAGAAAGGAACGAGGGAAGAGATTTCAGTGTGAGAATTTCCTGAAGTCCTCGCCTCATTCGAACGAGGGAGGAGTCTCGAGTGGGACGAAACGCCCCGCTCAAGCAGTTCGAGTCGCATACAGAGCTTGATTTCGCAGGAATCATCGTATCTGAGAATTTCTTGCTCTCCCAAACGGTACAGGAATTTCTCGTACATCTATAGTTGACTTTTCTCTACACACACGAGGAGCAGTGTTTGTGTGTGCGCCCATGTGCAGGTCGGCATGTTACCGGTGGCGTGTCGTGAAGCCAAGGCTGCGAGCAATTGCTAGCCGAGCCAAACCAGAGTCAAGACCCAGAGGACTCTAGGAAGAGAACTTTGTCCTTGAGAACCCAGCCCGTCCTTCCTGCTCTTCGGAGGACCTCCGCTCATCGCTCCAACTGCATATTTCATCATTGAGAGCTACCGCACGAGACTGATAACACCAGATCGTGGAGTTTCCCGCAGGATCGGCGAAGAGAATCGCCATCTGAGTCATCGACGACTGATGTCGAGGATACATGGAAACGTGACAGACTGAAGAACAACCTTCCTTGAGATAGAGATCCCACACGTTGTATATACAGTGCTCTGACACCCTCTTTCGACCTGTTTCGAAATTGCCCGGGAAACGTCTCAAATCAACTGGTCGAGTTCGCATGGGTTCTATCGGATGCGGGAAAGGACTCCATGGATTCGCTGGAGGGATAGCGCGCCTCAGAGTCGTTCGGTTGGACTGGGTGGGGATCGATATCTCCGGCGCGACTCGAACAATCATTGTTCCCATACAGTCAGGGATTCAACTTTGCGACGCTCCTTTGTTATGAGTTTCAACGCTCAAAACATGAACCGGTAGAATTTCCCTCGCGACCGTGACAGACTAGTCAGAAAATAGATAACGATGATTCATCGTCTCTCTGATTTCGCAAGAGAGACCCGAATTTAATTCGTGTCGCTTCAAATGGGAGAACGATTCAGACTTTGGGTACGCATACGTATCTTGCTCCACGCAGCACTTGAGCTCTCTGGGGAGGCCATGGGATGCGGCTCACTTGCTGGCATAGCGACGAGCAGGGTCTTTGGATAAGCTGAAAGTTCTGCGTTTTCGGCTGGGAGAAAGTATCTTGTTGGTTATTGAGCCCAGCAATTTCAGCCAGGGAGGGGAGATTCTCGTGGCGAATTTGTTCGAAGATGTCGAGAGGACAAATTCATTGTGATCCTTTCCTGTTCCTGTGACACACTGATGACTACAGTGTTTTGATGCCGTTATCGTTCACACAAAAACCTTTATCCAAATAGAGAGCCATTGAATTGAAATGCCACCTTGGTGCCCTTGGGCTCATCAGGAATAGCTGGCGTCCGTTTGAACACGTGACAATATAGGAGCCTCGACCTCTGAACATACTGTGACTCCTCGTTGCTCCATTTAACCATCAGAGATGAAAAGGGCGCCTCGGCATTGTGTTGTCGTGCTGCAGTCTTCCTACACAGTGGGAGAATTGGTTTTGAATATGCAGATAAAAACACGTCGGGACCGAGGGAGAATATGCGGGGCGACCTTTTCCGGAGAATGTTCATCCCCCTACTCGGAACTCCGCTTCGAGAAAAATGCAAAGTGGGCTAGCGTCTGTTCCCAAGGAACCGAATTGGTTGAATGATGGTAGGCGAGCCATTGAATTTGGAATTTGTCCCGGAAATTCCGAAGCTCTATCGGTCCCGCTCATACTGTGCGTATCGGTAAACGTGTATATCACGGAGGGGGCTCTTTTAGGAACCCGAGGCATTCTCTCGGAGTGCAGCTTGATCATGATGATATCAGGAGCGTCGAGCCGGAAATGGTCAATGGAATCGAGAGAGGGAAACACTCGAAGTATTGTGATAGGGGGCCTCCGAATCCGAATTCGGATTTGGAAATCCGGAGACGGCGTCTCTCAAATCACAATCGTGATCTATGCATGATCAGAGTTCACTCCGTATCTCTCGCAGTAGCGTGCCCGTATCGGAGATTCAAGAAGCGAAGAGATCCAAAGCGAGGCTGAGAGCGAGCTCGTCCGCTACCAGCTCCAGCGGAGTCGGTAAATGGTGCCAACATTCGGACAGAGAGGGTGCAGACCGGATCAAACATTGCACTCACTCAGTGGTTTAGACAACGGAAGTTTCGTAGACTGACCTCACTCGTGTTGTAGTGGGACGCAGGCAATGCTGTGCACCGCGCCATGAAATCCACAGCGCGCCGTTTGATACATCTGAACGATCTGAGAACCATTAGCTCCCAAACATATCCATCTGAGAGGCAATGCCGCCAAGTATACCTCCCAAGTAAGACAACCATGTTTGCATTTACAACAGATAGACGCCAATGAAAATCATGACTCTTTTCGAAACGGTAATCTCATATCAGGGAGGTAGCGGGACTGCAAAAAGGAATATGTATTGCCGAAAACGAGCATGAGCCATGGCTGCTCAACGCGTCGCAGGTTTCGCAGCCGCCGGCACGTATTTTGTCCGCCGCCTCCAGAAAGTATTATACAATGGCGACCAGCCCTGAATATTTTGAACTCCTTCGGCCGTGTATGATGGCAAAACCCGTCAGTTCGTCGGGAAGGCATTCATTTCGAAATATTTGCGGGAAGAGTTTCGTGAATGGCGGTTTCCCGTGGCTGTTTGAACAACGAACTCACATGACTATGTTCCCCGACCTAGAGCGCTTGTTATCTGCATGGCGCTTGTCGAGGTAGTGGATCGACGGAGGATATATTGACAGTTCGCGCCGATCTCCGTTGAAGGGATCATCCTCTGAGCCAGCGTGGAAATAACCGACGTTTATGAATTGAATTCATGCGAAATATCGAACACCCCGGAATAGACTAACGGCATGCCTCGATGATTTTCCTGTACTGGGGACCGACGTTGCCCGGCGTTCGAGTTTCCCCATGAACGATTCCATGGCCTAGATCGTGGGACTAAACTCATGGAGTCACACGAGGTGGAACGTTCCTCCCGGACCAAGAAACCCATGTGACTTCCCATGCTTGCCTGGCATCAGTTATGCAGGGATTCTCCGCAGTTTTTTTCATCCGTCTCTCTTTGCACCAGTGAATGGAAGGCGTCTCAATTTATTAAAACACAGGATTAGGTATCAGTGGGCTAATGTGTGTTCGTACACATCCCATGCTGGTACCCTTGGTATGTCGTTCGCAGTACCAACAGCGTTCCGCATTTGTCCAGCTGACACCTCTGGAGGCGGGTCCCTCGACGGAGCTGCGCGCTTCATGATTCGCTCTCTTCTCAGCGATGGCTTGCTCATATTCCTTCAATGCCACTGGT
Organism: Phytoseiulus persimilis; assembly: GCA_037576195.1. Taxonomy (NCBI): domain Eukaryota; kingdom Metazoa; phylum Arthropoda; class Arachnida; order Mesostigmata; family Phytoseiidae; genus Phytoseiulus; species Phytoseiulus persimilis. The sequence continues at coordinate 27,545,824 of CM075104.1, read as the reverse complement.
CGGATTATGTGGTCTTGTCCCCTCGGTTTCTGCCGGCGTTCTCCGACTCGTCTCACAGGTGGAGCATTTTCAACCTGTCAAACGTTGCAACGATTGTTCTGAACAGCTTCGAGGGTCATTCAGCTCATCATGTATCTTATGATTGGAACAATCTTCATCTGACCTTATGTTCCGAGTCCTGGAGATGAAGCTCATTCATGATCAATATCTCCAGAGAAGGCGAATGAGGCCTCCAGCATCGATGCCAGTTGGTAATCCTCATGTCACTTTTCGGACGCGATTCTCGGATCTGCTGGTGGAGGACATCGCAGCCCAGATCATGACTGATGCGATACCGGAATGAATCGCAGGAAACTCAAATAGTACTCATAACCATCGGAACCGTCGGGATCCTAGTTCATTCTCCCTTCAATCAACGCGCGATTATTGTTGACCGGACGTAACTCAAACTCGGGAGCGGCCGTCATTCTTCTCGCCCCAAGGGTCGAACCTTTAGGGGGTGGGGAGATCAGGTTCATACCCTGACTCCTAGAAAGAGCTCCCGTAACATTATGTGATAGTGCGTGAACGCCAGCTCGAGCGATTTCACTTCCGTGGCTACGCTGTCCAACCTCCTGCCCGCACCCTGTCGGGACTTCTGACAGCTATTCAGCCAAGTTTGACATCCGGCTCCGAGAGCGCCCTCAGGTCTTTCGCGCGTTTTTCACTCTCAAGTTTCATCCTCAACCTTTCTCGGGGGCTTTCTTGAACTCTCTTCTCGAACCTATTCCAGGGCAATGATACGGAAGACCAACTCCGAAAGTATCACCCAACCTTTCGCGAAGTATCATGATCCTCCCTCATATATTAGGGGAGGGGACCTGAATATGCGACACTCTAAGTAGAATCGAACGGGGCTGCTCACAAGAGCTTCGCATGATTCCTCGAATTCTTTCCCGCGGGACTGCGAACAGGCGATCACAGGTCCATGCATGTGCATTCATTAGTAGCAGGATTGCCTCGAAATGATCTAATTTCCTAAGAAGTCAGGAATATCCATATTCGGGTCGCCATTCCCATATGTGTCGTGCTTCTGCCCCGTAGTTCCCGCTCTACGACATGCCGCAAGCTTCATACCGATCCGATCATTTGTTTCCAGATGGGAAGGGGGAGGTGAGGGGGCGCCCCATGTCCGTCTTGGTGAACTGAGCCTGTGTTGGACACCCTGAGGTGCAAGTTACAAGAGGGTTCCTGCCGAACGGACTTTTGGCTTATGAGTCTGTCGCGAACATACAGAAAGGCGTTTGACTCTCATCCATTCAGGAGCAACACACCTTAAAAATCATGCTACCCGTGACGCAGTCGAGTGAGAATCCGTCGACGATGAATCAGAGATGGAGTCTTCTCGGAGTCACTTACAGCTTCCTCTCCCCGGAGGATTCTGAGATCGTGGAAACCCTGCAGCTTGCCTCCTGACTACACATCATTTTCCGTAGTACGGAGTACGGCAATTCAATTTCCGTACTTCCTGGTACGGAAATTCATTTTCGCCGCCCCGGTACGGAAATTCAATTGCCGTACTCCGTACTACGGAAAATGGTCTCTACTCCTGGCATTCCGACGTTTTTGAAGTCGGATCGGGAAGCGAATTCCCGCGCAGCTTTAAAGGAGAACAAGTGTAGAGAGCTTCGGATTGTGCTCATTACTCCGGGTCTCAAGAGTACCTTTGAGAGAAGAGCAGACAAAATAATTTGCTTCCAATAGTCGGTGTCGTTCATGGACAACATGATCAGTATCTCATTGGTGAAGCCCATGCTCCCAGATAACCGATACAACATGCTGATTCCGCCTGCGCTGGCGCAGAGGTCCATTAGTGAAGCTGTCCCATGGTGGTTCTGGGTTCTTATTCATAAAGTGATCGCTTGATTCCAACGTTCAAGTCTGTGCACAGGCAATGCTACATCAAGCCTCAGGCCTAGACAACGGTGTGTTCGGATCGATTTGTTACGAGAAGGCAGTCTCAGCGGAATGAACACTTGAGACGTGCAATCCAATATCGAGAGCGGAGGCCCATGTCGATGTTCTCATCTTTTCGAGGATTCCGGGTTTGTTGGGGCTTCCGCGGATGATGAGTTCGCCGGTATCAGATGTTCCTGCGAAAATGGAATTTCTTTCTAGGACTATGAAGTCGATTTATATCTGCGTCAGAGGTGGTTCGATGCCAGATTGGCGAACGTCAACATATCAGCGCCGTTGGATCTGAACGATCCAAAACTGGTTCAAAAAATTTGGAAGCCCGAAGTATTCTTCGCCAACGCGAAACACGCAGAGTTCCAGTTTGTCACCGTGCCGAACGTCCTGGTCAGACTCTCACCTCATGGTATGATCCTTTACATGTTGAGGTGAGCATGAAGATAGAAAATGGAGCCGTCAACGATGCTGAGTGAGAACAAACACGGACTGGAAGGCTTTTCGAAAACAAACCAGTCCGGGCAACGGACTGTTCGCAAACATTTCCAGAATCCTCACTTCGGCCATCCCACCGTTTTTGTGCTAACACAATCGCTGCTCCCCTCTGAATTCCAGATTGAAGCTGACATTCTCTTGTATGATGGATTTATATCGGTATCCCTTGGATGTCCAGACTTGCACCATTGAGCTCGCATCTTGTAAGTTGTGGAGGCCCTTCTTTTGACCACGATGGCTTCCGGGGAAGATTCCAACATTCTTTCTCTTGACTCTGCTGTTACAGTTTCGAAAACCACAGATGAGCTCGTACTCCATTGGTCGGAACGAAACCCGGTGATTCTTTTCGAAAATTTGAAACTACCTCAATTCGAGATCGAGAATGTCAGCACGTCCCTCTGCAACGAGACATTTTACCTCGGTGAGGAGCGACAGCCTATATCGAACGCATCGGATAGCGAAAGTTGAGATTCGTCTGCTATACGAGCGTTCATCTCACTCAAAACTCTGTCGTGATTCGATTGCAGGCGAATACAGCTGCCTGAAAGCGGAATTCCACTTGCAACGTTCCATGGGATATCATCTCGTTCAATCGTATCTTCCGACTGTGCTTATAGTCGTCATTTCTTGGGTGTCTTTCTGGTTGGACGTTGAAGCCATCCCGGCCCGGATCACCCTGGGCGTAACCACCCTGCTAACCATCTCTTCAAAGGTACGTTTAACGATTGTGTTGGAGGGCTCCGCGTCCCCCCGCGTCAGCGGCAAGAGGCTCTGAATAGTTGTCAAACCGTGTATTCTCCTACACAGGGGTGTCAAAACTCCTGCAGACGCGACGCCGAGTTCAGCGACCCGTATTCGGGAAGCAAGAGTTGTTTATCCATCTCCATTCCCCTCGACGGACCGTCTGATTGTAGGCGGCGGGACTGACGGGGAGCAAACGAGTCACGCGGCGATTTTGAGCTAATGAAGATCCAGTGCAGCGCTGGATACTCATTATCACGCTGATAACCGGCCTCCACTCCCAACGAAGCGGGAGGATTCAAACTCTGAGACATCGCTCAGAGTTACGTGGCTTGTGTAATCTCCGCTGGAATCAAATGCTGGAATCGATAACGCGACCGAGCCAGATACTGCCGCCCAAACCTTGAGCCTCCCTGGGCTTTCGAAAGCCTTCCGCCTTCCCTGAAAAAACATCTCATGGATGGATAATAATGAATGACGCTCGGACTTCAATCCACCAGGACATATCGTTGCGATAAATATTGTTCGCGCCACAATGAACTGTTCCCCATATTCCACTTCGGACAGCACAGCCGCGAGCGAGACCGCAATGGCCCATCCCGCAATTGGTTTCCTCCCGAAAGCAAAGTGGGACTCCCAGTTTCGAATGTACACTCGAGGATTCTCCTCACGTTTTCGACAACTCATGCGGTGCCGAAGAATGAACGGAGCGTTCTCCTTTCCGAATATGAATGAATCCAGCGAAGCTCTCCACATCAGCGGAGCTCGTCCTGCTGCGGTTCTCTGACCGGATCGCGAGTTACGATGATTCCCGAAAGGATGCTCGAGAGCTAACATCTGTGATCGATCCCTTGTACTCACCCTCGCGGCTGTAAACAAGTAGCCTTCCACGAACGCGACTTCTCCGCAGCGCTCGTTCGGGAGCGTTTGCTGTACTCCGCACTTTTCACCGTTCGCACCATGAGTGTTCCCTTCCTTAGTTTTTTAGCGATTGTCATGAACTGGCAGGCGCTCTGAACGAAGAGCTCCGCGCTGTTCGATTCAATTGGATCTCGGCGTGACAATTTACGATAGCAATCGAACTTTACTCCGCGTTTGATAGTATCGCTCGATTGTATCGTTTCGTCTTCCTCTTTCAAGCGCCCGCTCCTGAGTGAATTCCATGCACGCTCGTGTTAAACACACGCTTGGGTTACACAGGCTCAAACTTAACGCTGCGTTACATCATTCTAGTCACGCAGCCACGATGTATTCAACCGGCCAGCCGTATATCGATTAGGAGCCAGCGCACCGCACAGCGTTCCCCCTACCGGGATCTTACATTACGCGTTGGCAAAACGCCTTCAGATCGATAAGCTTTCTCCCTCTCATGATAGCGCGAGAAACACTCTCGAGTGAGCTCACATGATCGCGCTAGAGCAAGGGCGCAGTCCATCCGGGGCGCACAATCTTGCTCGAGATTCTGTGTCGCAGCAGTCGCTCAGGTCATGATCTCTGAAACAAAATCTGCAATCAAAGAGTAGTTTGGAATCCCCGCTCAGAACTCACGATGGAGTGACGCTGTCTCGCTATCCGGAATCATTGTCCGCTCAGTGACTCGAGGCAGACGCCCGAATAGAGTTCGGCATCTACGATTTCTCGGGCACATTAGTGCTTTTCCCGGGAAACTGTCAAATGCCACGGTCCTCCCGGAGCTATATAAGGGAAACCCTCGAGGATCCTTACTGTATTTTGGGCGAGTGCAAAAGTTCTGAGCGCTAAACTTTGACAGCTCATAACTCCGTTACCAGAAGTCGCAGAGAGATGATAAAACACTCAAAATACGCGGAATTCAGTCAGCTTTCGATCCGATTCAACAAACCTGCCAACACCGGCCGTTTCACTGGAAGAATGGAAAATCGGAAAATCACGATTTTTCGATTCCGACGAAACTAAGATTATGACCCCCTGTTTTCTCTTCGGAATCTTGAACTTCGTCAGAAGTTAAGCTGTTTCAAAAATAAAAAAAGAGCGACTCGGCTGCTGCCAAGCGGCGAGATCGGCCTCGGAAGTTTCGATTTTTAGCCCTCTCGATCTATGTTGAGTGAATAGGAAAAATATGGGCCTTCTCAAGAAATGCTTCCTCTTCACCCGGAGACGAGCCAATTTGAGATGCCACTGAGCCGTCCAATGGCTGTTTGCGGCACGATTTTCCCTGGAAACTCTTGGAAAGCCTGAAATTGAATCATATGACATGTTTTTGAAACCTTGAACCCGACGAAATCGACAGCATCTGAAAGCTGACTGAATTCCATATTTTGAGTGTTTTAGAATCTGTCTGCGAGTTCTCGGAGCGGAGTTGTGGAGAGTTTAGCGCTTTTCCGAGTCTGGAGGGGTGAATCCGGGACCGATTTGACCATTACTTTCCATGTCTGGATGGAAGAATCCGGGATCAATCCTACCATATTTTTTCCAACCTGGAGGGGTGATTTAGGGTCCAGTCTGACCCTTACTTTTCAAGTCTGGAGGGGTGATTCCGAGACCAATCTGACCATTACTTTCCAAGTCTGGAGGGGTGATCCCGAGACCAATCTGACCATACTTTTCAAGTCTGGAGGGGTGATTCCGAGACCAATCTGACCATTACTTTCCAAGTCTGGAGGGGTGATCCCGAGACCAATCTGACCATACTTTTCCAAGTCTGGAGGGGTGATCCCGAGACCACTTTTAAGATTACTTTCCAAGTCTCGAGGGGTGATTCAAGGGCCAATCTAACCATACTTCTCCAACCTGGAGGGGTGATCCCGGAACCAGTCTGACCAAACTTTCCCAGATCTTGAGAGGTGATGCCGGGACCAATCCGAGCATACTCTTCCGAGTCTGGAGGGGTGAATCCGGGACCAACCTGACTATTACTTTCCAAGTCTGGAGAGGTGATTCAGATGCCAGTCTTACAATACTCTCTCAAACCTGGAGGGGTGATTCCGGAACCAATCTGACCATACTTTCCCAAACCTGGAGGGGTGATTTAGGGACCAATCTGACCATCACTTTCCAAGTCTGGAGAGATGATTCCGGGACCAATCCGACCACACTCTTCCGAGTCTGGAGAAGTGAATCCGGGACTAATTTGACTTTACGTTTCCGAGTCTGGAGGGGTGAACCCGAGACCAATCTGACCAATACTTTCCAAGTCTGGAGGAGTGATCCCGGGACCAATTTGACCATTACTTCCCAAGTCTGAGGGGTGATTCCGGGACCAATTTGACCATTACTAGATTAGATTTTGCTAGAGTAGAATTTGCAAAAGTAAAAGACTCAGAATCGGAGGAAACACTTCGAATACAGAACCAGCTGATACCGGTTCTCGACCGGTACAAATACCTAGGAATCACGCTCTACAACGAGAAAAATTACCTCCAGGAACAGGAAAAGATCTGGGAGGAAAAAGCAGAGAAAGTGATCAGACAAATGCACGCCAAGTCGCTGTGGAGATTCAACAGATTCGAAGTCACAAAGATCCAATGGAAAAGCACAGCAGTCCCAGCACTCACGTATGCAAACTCGGTTACAACCATGCCCGTCAAATTGCGGAAACGGCTCGAAAACCTGCAACGCGAAGCGGGACGGTGGGCCTTGGGACAACCGAACGCGAACACCGCTGTCGAATTCATAGACGGAGAACTAGGATGGGCACCCTTCGAGGCACGCGAAACGAAAGCGAAACTCATGTCTGCCAGAATAAGCGAAATGAATGAAGCCAGGTGGCCAAAAGCGATCCATACCATGCTGGAGATCACAAATACGGAAACCTCATTGAAGAAAAGAATCAACCAAGTTAAGAAACGATTCAAATGCCAGGAATTGAAAGAACTATCAACCAGCGAGGCAAGGATGGGTCTCAGAAGCTACAAGAAATATGTGGAAGGGACGCTGAATAACAAGCTGGATAAGGAATGGCGAAAGGGTATGTCGGAAAAGAGAACGCTTGACCGATATCGCTATTTCAAAAAAGCTCGAGGAAATATCGAACACATATATGATAACAGTAGAGGCAGTCGACTGCTCGCGAACGCCAGAGCGGGATGTCTACAGACTAGGAAATACAGGTCAAGATACATAGACATCGAAGCGATCTGCTAACGGTGCGGAAGGGAGGACGAAACTATGGAACATGTGCTTCTTGAATGCGAAGAAATCCCAGATGCTGAGTGTACAATACAGAAAAGACTAGGACTACACGAAGAGAGCACACCAAGAATGATATTCGACACCAAGAGAATACTTGAGAAGTGGGACCGGAAAAACGACCCAGACCGTATGCCCGAGAAAAAATAATAACCGCATCGTCGACCAGCTGAGTCATCGCCCCGTATTAAGGGTCTTCAGCTATATTTGGAATGAAAATACAGCATGAAGATGGTCAATAAACAATCAATCAATCAATACTTTCTGTAGTACCTGCCGGAACCAGACCATTCTTCTCCAAGTCTGAAGGGTCGACTCCGGGACCCATCTGATCATACTGCTCCGAATCTGGATGGGTGATTCCTAGACCAATCTGACCATACTTTTCATAACCATGATGCAGACCGAGTGGAGACAGAGGAAAGTGCCTCGATGCCAGGGAAGGCTGTCCAACCGCGCGCAGCGCGGCCGACTCCAGTCGGCGAAAGGCCGGCTGGTAAGTTATGTCGGTTCGACTTCGATGTCATCGGAAAGCTTTGCGGCTCGCTCGCGAAATATGAGAAATATCGCTCGTCTGTGCACAGCCATTTTGCCCTGTTGCGGAGCCTTCAAGTTCAGACATCGGCAATCGTTCACAATACATTGAGTCATGGATAAATGAACGGGTGTATTAGGCCGGCCGCTGGCCGACTGGTCAAGTTCGCAGTACCCTTCCATATACATCCACGGATAAATGGTACTTCTGGACCCGATGAGCTCCCCTAGGTGAGATTGGAGCTTGAGTCAATGCGGAGCTTGAAAAGGTGACCACTTAGACCGGATGTCTTGCGCTTAATTCTCGAAGTCTGGCGTAGGAACCCATCAGTCCCGACTCCACGTCGGGAAAACTCGCCTATCGCGAGCGATAGCCCTGTAACGTTCCAAGAAGGAGAGTTCGGCGGTGTAGGGAAAAACTATCTTCCGGGGCAGAGGGGGGGGGGGGTTCCATGGAGGCAGAGAATTGCAATATGTATACATTTTCTTGACCCAGTAGTGAACAATGTTCAGCGTTGCGATAGTTCGCCGCAATCATAGCTAGCGAGACCTCCAGTTCAGGTCGTGCAGTCAACGACCGGCTCATATTCGTGAGTCGAATCGTCTACCGATTTTCTCGGAATCGATGTGTCACATTGGGTGCGCTTAACTTTTTCAGGGAGTTGGCATTCAATCGAATTTGCCACCGGTGTCCTATGTGAAAGCCATCGACGTCTGGATGGGGGTGTGTACAATGTTCGTCTTCACGGCTCTCCTGGAGTTCACGTGTGTGAACTATCTTTGGAGGAAAAGAGACCACTCTCGGATCTCAGCCTTCTCTCAAATTCAGGAGATCAAAACGGTGAGTTTCATTCTTGTCACGTTTTCGGGAAATATTGAGGCCGAGATGTTGAGATCACGCCACGCTCCTTCCCGGTCTTTCCTGCGTTGAGTAGTAACGAGAGTCGAAACACTCCTGTGGCAGACGTGAGACTCCTCGGATGTTTCAGATAACATCGAACGTCGAAGAGATTCATACCAGTCACTGTTCTGCAGGAGTCATGGTGAGTCTGAGATATGCGCCTGCCTTCGGAGAGTTTGAAACGATGAGCGACACCAGAGACTCTCGTCGGAGGAGGGATCACGGGAGAGAAGTGGGACGGTTCGCGGACATCTCCGTCGGGTCCCAAAGTTGTGAATTCGTTGAAATCCATGCCGCTGGCCGTGAGCATCCGAAGGAATGACCACGCTCATGCACAGGATCTGTTCTGATGGAATATTTCGGTGTATGTCATTTGGAGCCGCATTGATCTCCCACAAAGACACTGCCTATCCCAGATCAAGGAAAGTACTTTCTGACATGTGCTCGCAAGGGGAAGCCCCGTTGATGAAGTCGCCGGCTCCGGAGGAAATAGTTGGCAGAGCCGGGCTCCGAATGGCTCTCCGATCCAAGCCTTCTGATGATGATTCGAGCTGCGAAGTTCAGGCATTATTCATTATTAATCAACCATCAGTCCATGGGTAGATGCATAGATATTTTGATTAATCATGCATCATCGCCACGAAAGCTGATAAACTCAGCCATCAGAGGCTCCTCCATCCAACGCCCCGTGTGGATAGATGATAGGTGTGAATGATGAATCCCTGAACCTCCTAGCTCTAATGATGATGATGATGATGATGATGATGACCCTGTTGAAATACGTCCGATAATTCGGATGGAGGATGTGAATGCCATGATCCGCTCCTCAACTCGTTCAAGCAGAAGTATCTTCTTATGATGAAACCTATGAGTCTCCGTATTCGATGTGTTACCCGGTCCGACGGAAAACGGAGATCGGCCCCTCCGAATTCCCGAATTCATTCAACTGAATTCCTTCAGGAGACCCGACAGCCCGACAACAGGAAGCAGCTCCCCTCCAACGGTGGCAAGCGAACGCCACCACCATCGATGCCGTCTCACTCATCGCGATTTCAACTCAACTGTAACCAAAGTTGCGCAAAGAGCATCGATCGCATATCAAGAATCGGCTTCCCATGTGCATTCCTCATATTCTGTCTCATTTATTGGCCGTATTATCTCTACGTAGATAATTGATACTCCGATCTCTCTAACTAATTTACAAGGCGATCCCAGCAATTGATGGTTCATATTTCCTTCTGCTAGGTTTAATGAAGTTGTTACCAGAACTACCTGTTATCATCAATAATTCGAAGTCAGCAGAGAGCTCATCATCGGGCCAGTTGCGTAGCGAGCCTCCATGATGTCTGGGGCGGATTTGATGCCTCCCCCTCTTCTTTGGGTGGAAAGATAGATGACGATTCGTCAAGAGGATGGAAAATCAGATGCATCCATCGCACTTTGCCCCTACTCTGAAGCTTCCGGACAAAAAATCCACTCGGGAGAATTCAAGTTCCCCACTGTAACAGGCATGGAGAGGCATTCTGATGCCCCTAGCGACCTGATGCTCGGAACGGACCGCTCTTGCCCCCCCCCCTCTTCGCTACGCTGCTGCATCGGGCTCATTCGAGTCCCTCAGGAAATATTCTCCGAGCGATGATAGGCGAGCCATCACCCGCCTTCGGGGTCGGGTACCAGTTACCCGAATCCCAGTTACCTGAATCCAAACTAGCCTTTCTTATCGCTAAATACTCATGCGCTGAAGTTCCATGTCCGATTCGCGCCGACAGAACTTCGGAGTTCGAGTCAGCCGATACTGCCTCTCCCTCGAGAATGACGTTAACCAAGCCTCATCCAGCTGCTGGAGGGGAATCATGGGTAACGCTGTGCAAGAGCGCCGCAGTTTTTTGATTTCACTGTCGTTGTTGGACTAACTGAGACCCAACTGTTGAGCTTCGCGCCAGATACGTTGGGCAAAGTGAAATCTACAACCCTTGATGTCGGCCACGGAAAACGTTTCTTGGATCGTCCTGATGGTCGCGATTTCGAAGTCGATTTGGAAAGTTCTCGGACTGAAATCTAGATCGATGGTCATCGCGTGCTGACGAGAACAGCGCGCACGTGGGACGAACAGAACAGGTGCGTCAGCAGTGCCATCGCCTGCTCTGCTGCGCGCGCTCCTAACGATTTCCGACAACCTACCGGAGGAGATATTTGCTATTCGCACGTAACATCTGGGGCTGGAGATTCGTGGAAATACACTGTACACTGCGCTGTACTTCACGGCACGAAAACGACTTTGTATAATCGTATGGGTTCAACCCTTCTCGCGTTAGAGGAGTGGATACCTCTTTCAGTCAGTTTCTTTGCTTCTCCCAGGGATCCGTCGTGACTCTAGAGCCTAGACCCTAGAGCGTGGGGATTTAGCGGTGAGAGAGGGTAGTTTGGATTCGGGTAACTGGGATGGGACCGCATTCAGAGTCACTCATGAGCCTGATTGAAAAAATACCTGTGACTTTAAGACCGAGAAAATATTCTCCGTCCTCCTCTCGAGGTATCAGAACGTGTTCTTTTGATGATGACCCAACAAGCTTATTCCGGAACTTCATCGTTTCCATCAATTCGGGCCTATCAGCTGATTGGATGATGCCCTCCAGTCTGTGTCCGATTTGTTTGGAAACGGAGAATGTCGCTGTGTTTCGAGCCCTCAATCATGCTAAGCTATCGCGCCCGGAAGCACACTGAACAGATGGAAAACGGAGATCAAAACGATCTCACTCAGTAGATCGGTTGATTCGGGGAACAAGTGGGGAGTTGTACAAAGACAGTGTGGGATGCATCGCGCTCTCTCGATCTATGATGCCACTCGATTAACTCATATCTTGTAAAATTCATTCCAAACTAGCGTACCCTATCGCGCTTCTGTGCGACATCCGAGGTAGTTCGTCCGCGGCGGGGGTCGACAAACTTCCTCCGCTCGGGGCCCAAAATATGCCGGGAACTCTTTCCGGGGCAGATTTCGGATACGAATAGCATCTGAGCGTAGTGGCTCTCCCCATTCGGATTATCCTGGCATCATGGAAATTCCTCTAGGTATTCGAATCCGTGCCCACGGAGACTTTTCGAAGATAATTTCGGCCCGGTCTGAATCATATTTTTCCTCTGACCATACTTTTTAGGCTTCATGGATGTGATTCCGAGGTCGATCTGACCATGCTTTTTGGGATCCATGGAGGTGCTTTCAACGTCGATCTGACCGTACTTTTTGTGGTCCATGGGGGTGATTGCGAGGTCGATCTTGGAATCTTGGCCCAAGAGACATGGTCAGACCGACCTCGGAATCACCTCCATGGAGCCGGAAAGCATGGTCAGATCGACCCAGGAACCACCTCCATGAACCCTCAGAAATATGCCGAGATCAACTCCGAAATCGCCCCCATGGATCCCGGAAAGTATGGTCAGATCGACCCACGAATCATCCCCGCATACCCCCAAAAGTTTGGCCCGATCGACTCTAAAAAGTATAATCAGACCGACTCTGTGATCGGGCGCGAATCTGTCCCAAAACAATCCCGAGGTCGACCCCGTATACTCCCTGCCTGAGCACGGGGCCAGATCCGTGGTCGCCAGCCATTTTGTCCCGGGGCCCTGGCTTCGTCGACCCGTGATGTGCGGCATCTAGGTGATTCATTCAATAGATTATGTATCTGTCTCCATGATAGAGGAGGCTCATCCCTATCATCAAGCTTTCATTATCCTATCGCGATCATTCTCTTCGGGGGGACCCTTTCAAGTACGAGGTGATTTGTCTCGAATTGTTCTATGGGCGGATCCAGGATGAGGTTTGGGGACGTTCTAGATTTAATTGACCATTCCTGGATTTCGCGTTTCGTCCATCGACGACCTTTCCGGCGGAGGGAGGTTCGACCACCATGCAGATCACCCAGAGGATCTCGCACCAGATCGATATGGTTTTATCCGCAAAGTACTTATAGAAATTTCGTCTTCCCCCAGCTTCGGTCAGTAATGGTCTCATGAGTGGCAGAGATTCTCATTCAGTGAAGCAGATAGTGTTGTGCTACTTACCTCCTTCCATGCCTGGGGAGAAAGGAGGGGGAGGGAGGAGTTATGCTTTAGCCGGTATCGATTTATTCGGTCGAGGGTCTCTTCTTTACGGGGGTTCGGGCTTGGGCGCCTTCGATCTAACTGAATGGTCGCAATGTTTGAAGTTCTTCATACCCATGATTGGCGCTCTCTCCTCCGAACTCGCGGTTCAGGTGGCCCAGGGCGTCATGATCGCTGTCAACAGCGTCAACTGTATGTAAGACACGTTCTTAGGCTGATCGATGCACCATCTAAACAGGAGAATCGATAACAAGTCCTAAGCAGTCTCACTCTGGTGGACGACCGACACGTGGCAGTCTCCAACGGCGTGTGGCTGTATGACAACAAAAGGAAAGCCGCTCGTTCAACCTGAGCGCGCTTCCTTACATGTATCGTTGATAACATGAGCTTATGGTTGATCTCTCGCACTTGAAGGATCTGAAGCAGGATTTGCCTTCTCTCGGAATAGCTGAGTACTTGAAAGGGGTTGCTTCCTTTTCTGGGACGCCCATCATGGCAGTTGATCAATTGCACTGCAGCTAGTTCAGGCTTGACCGCGATGAGATCCACGGTGCGGTTCACATCAATCACGGTCCACATTTACCTTGAAGTTATGAAATGGTGTGGAAGTCCGCAACGGCGGAAGAGCGTTGACGGTCGGGCCGTGGAGGTGACTGTCGCAGGTGAACCTTACCATGCTTGGAAGCAAGGCGACCTGAGCAATCCTCGTATCGTGCGGGCAGCCGTCCGAGTTTCCTCGCTGTGCACCGTGTCGTCACGGGCTCTAGGGCGTCAAGCGACTGCCGAGCATCATGAAGCGAGCAGCTCGATGCGAGCGCTGTCAGACACGATAAACGAACAAACGCACTCGAATCGCTGTGCAGACCATAGGCCTCTCGGACAGAACAATTCTTCAACACGCAACGACAGAGTTACCGAGTTTTCTCGGTTTGTTGCCGTTGAAAACACAGCCACAGTCGAAGCGCCTGGGCGAGGCGCGCCCTTTCGAACTGGAAGATACTGCGGCCGGCGACAAGGAAGTTGTCAAGTTTCTTCCGTATTCCGGCTTCCAGAGGTTTTCAAGAAAAGTGTCCGGCGGCCTATAACCATTCGGGGCCGATTCCGCGTGAGTATTCGGGGTTTCGTCTAGCTCCAAGCCGCTGCCGCGGCGTTCATCCGGATCACAGGTTAGACCGACCGGTGTCTTTTATATAGATAGATGTGAGGCGTTGCGGGAAACCAAGAGCTGTGTTCCTCGCGTGGAAGTCGTCAAATTCCCTGATCCATGGCGGCTCCGCGGCGCCAGATAAGCCTTGACTGTATTTGGGGAAAGGAATAAACGACCGCCCGGGCAGCGACAAAATAACTGATGTCGACGTTGTTCTCTCTCCGTTCCGCTCTCGGTCCCTCTTCTGCCGGTGTGCACCCGGGATCCCGAAAACCCGAAATAACGAAAACCCGAAATAACGAACGCTCGAAATCTCGAAAACCCGAAATTTCGAAAATCCTTTTGGTCTCGTGTAACATCAACCGAGGCTTCTATGCCGAGTGCGGATTCCAGCTATGGAAGCGGATTCGACGGCGCGCAGTAACATCCATGGATCCAGAACGGTTCAAATCCGAATCTGAGCAAGTCTCCTCTTAAATCGTATCCAACATACAGCAGCCGCTCACATATACGAGAACAGTCGGGGATCCGCTCCGCTGGTAGGTCCCGGAGGTCGAAGAGGTCCCGTTTCGCCACCAACCCAAAACCTATTTGAAACCGCGCATAGCTCCCAGATCTGCAATGCTGTTCTCAATTCAGCGCTGACGTTGATCGTCAAACGAGCGCCGGCACGGGTTCCGTATACAACCAGATACGATTGAAGGGAACAGATGAGGATTTCAGATTCAGATGGCCTCGTGTATGGGCTTTTCGTGGTCAATCAGCCACTCTTGAACGGAACAAGGCGAGCTCTTCCGAAAATTCGACTCCAAGTTCCGCCAAGTTTCAAGTTTAACCGGGCAGAGCAGGCTTATCATGACTGGCATTCATCAAAGAATCTCGAACTTTCGAGGACTGTCATAAGATTTCCAAGATTCCTGACAACCTTGCTTGGCTCAACCCAGCATACAACGGCTCCCGAATGATCCGGGTAGGCTTCGGCGAATGATTCCGGCAGGCCTCCGCGAATGTCAATGCTTTCGAGTAAGCCTCCACGGCCGGGCTCGGCGCTCGACATAGAAATCTCAGGGCGTTTGGTATTTCGGGTTTTCGGTAATTCGGGTTTTCGGTATTTCGGGTTTTCGGTAATTCGGGTTGTCGGCATTCCGGACCCAAACCCTTCTGCCTCCGCATGGCTTCGGTCTGCGGTGAATTCCAGCTTCCGCTTGCCTCGCATTTTCCCACGGTTCTACCGCAAACAAACTGGGGGGCTTCTCAGAACCTAGACGACACCGGACCAACGGGAGTTACAGCAGGTAATCGCATCTATGACGTCTTACCTAGATCATCGCCGTCGATAATAACGGGCCTAGAACGTAACAAACACCGCAAAACAGAGATCACCTCCATTTCAAAAGCGCTCCACGTCGATACTCGGAGGCGGCTCCTCTAACACAGCCGATCCGATTCCGCCTGCGTCGCGACGCGTCGGCCAAGAGAATGGGGAGCTCCGAGTCTGGCGAGATCGGCTCGAAAATAGGACGAACCGGAAGGACGGATGGTTGGTGATCTCAAGAGCTCCTGGGAGTTGAAAACAAGGACATCCTCACTCAATGTCATCACGATACATTGAGGATACGAATCGGGCTAGATGAGCCCTCACTGCAGCAAAACTTTCTTGTAGCTCCATAGTCTGTTTTCTCCCGTTCCTACTCTTCCAATGCCAAAAAACACTACTGCGCTCAGCCTCCCCTGGCCCATGATGATGATGTCTCATCTCATCATGAAACCTCTTCGATGCGTCAAGCTGCAACTATCATTCTGCTCCATTTGGCTCTCTGGGCCGCGGTTTCGTTCTCGATTCGGATTGAACTCCGGCTGCTGCTGAGGATATGGACAGCCATTCCGACTATCCGAAGCTCTGCGCTTCCTCGAGATATAGAGATGCAAGTCCGAATTCGTGCGCCCCTCAGCCCTCCAAGGCACGTTCCAGTGCATGAGATGGTAGGAATTTTCATTGTAATTGAAGAGATTCACAGAACTCCATCTCTCGCGCGCCCGCAACTCCTCTGGGGCGAGATTCCGTCCGGAAGACGGAATTGGATCCCGATCGCAGATACGGATATGGACAAAACTTCAACCCCGGTTTCGCACCCCTCAGATCTCCGGGGCGCTCATTGGTTCGGCAGACGGATTGGGTTCATTTCGTGGTTACGGATACGGGGAGAAATTAACCACAGGGTGGCATTTTTCAGTCGGGCTCGGAAATTCACTTCCTAACTTTTTCAATTCTCGACACTTTTTGAGAATCAAGGAGTGATCGATGGCTTCCGAGGCGGTCATTCTATTCTATTCCTGGGGGCAGATATGATTAGAAATCGGAGCCAGAGATGGTTTCGAAAATGATTCATTTTTCCTGAGGTCCTCCTAAAAGTTGTCGGGGAAACGTCGAAATTTCATCGGATCGGGCTCCAGCGGATCGCATTCGACGCACAAAAAGAAGCAGGTCGCTCGTCACAGAACTGATTCAAGTAATCTTATTTCCTCGAAAAATGACAACTGATCGTATCAAGAATTTCTTCGGCATCAAGGGTGATTTTGGCCACCAAGGGCGGGAGACTGAAGGAGTGTGATCTCGGGTGAAAATCAAAAATCGTTGGATCGACCTGGGGCCTCAATATTCGGATGATTTAGCCGTTTCTGGGTGACTTCCACGAGGAGATCTCTTCAATCACACCTCGTTGAGGAGTTACGAGAGGAAATGCGAGGGAAACGAAATCAGCCAACGACGGGCCCTAAAAAAGGGTGGATACGATCGCTTGTCGTTTCTCGAGAAAACGAGATAGTTCCAATCGGTGTTCTGGCGAGAAGCAGGCTTCCTTTCGCGCGTCGAATGCGACCCCCACGAGTCCGATCCGATAGAATTCGACCTCGGAAAAAAATGGGTAATTTCCAAAAGCAACTCGTGGCCGTATTTCTCATCATATACCATGCACATCGATCACTCTTCGATTTTTGGAAAAATCTCGAGACCTGACTGAGTTATGACCAACACAAGATCGGGTCGATAGTTCCCGACTGTAAAATGCCATCGTGTACTGTACTACGACCCCCTATTTGAGCCTGTTAACTGCGCGCTCTGTCAGCTTTGCGCCCCCTAAATACGCGCTCCGTGAGCTTTGTGCCCGGGGCATGTGTGCCCTCTGTCCGCCTGAATGTGCCACTGGTCATACGATTCAGAATGCTCTGTGGACTCCCTTTGCCCGACGTTTGTCTGGGATCAAAGACCACCCCAGCGGCAGAGATCACTGGCCCTATCCAGATCTAATGGAAATTCAAAACAACCCGCTAGTCCGGTTGGCGAGCGTGGGGATTTTTCAGACAGCGTTGCCACGCTCTGGAGTCGCTCGACTCAAAGATAGTATGTTGACTCAATGCGCAGCTGTTGTTGAGCTCTCTCGTCCTTCACTTGAGTTTTCCATGTTATTCCGGCTTTTCTAGGGTCTGGACGCAGTCCGTCTTGGGTCTTGAGCTTTGAAGCCCTTAAGACGACACAGCGAACTAGCAACGCTGCATGTGTCATGCTTCCTGTTTTTTCCGTTGCCGAGCATCCTCATCTGAAAGTTCTTCAATGCTTCTCCCAGGCGCTCAGGGGCGTACCTAGGCGAAGTGCCGCCCGGGGCGGAGCTCGGAGATTCCGAAAATGTCGCCTCCCCCCCCCCCCCCCCCAAAAAAAAACTGGAGGAGCTCTTGTGCGTGACCAAACGAACGTGCAGCCAAACGAATTTGGGGGAAACCAGCCATAACTTTGGTACTTAATGTTGACAGTATATTGATTTATTTGAACCGCGTTTTCGGACTTTATGATGCACCTCATAGTGCAACCCTCCGAGCTTTGAGGATTGCAAATTCATGTATCGCTTCCTCCATGTCGATGCCACAAGTCAGCTCGTTCTCTATGGAGAGGATCGCGAGGTTCGACAAACGCAACTGACTCATACTTGACCGGAGATGAGACTTGATGAGCTTAAGCTTCGAAAAGATCCTCTCACAACTAGCAGAGCTTATCCGAAGAAAAAAAAAACAAATCGACCATTGGGGCAGAGTGGCAGCATTCTATACAGAATAACCCGATGATCGAAGTACTGTCAAGAAGATTCCGGAGGCTGTACCTGAGTTTGGCGAATGCGTTTCTTCGTACGGGATAGTGATGAGGAGAAGTATCTCACTAAAAGCGACGAAGGGATGCACGCTGATTTATGAAGCTGCTGGATCGTTGATATTTATCGTCAAGTGCTTCGCGAATTGTGTTGTCATTTGCTCGACTGCATGTCAACTCTCCCTTTGTTTTCACGACCACTGATCCTACGTGGAGTGTGCCCTGAGTGAAATGAGCCGACGCGAAAAAAGAAATGAAATCCGCTCAGTCCGCGTTGTTATTCCGATGAATCTTCTCTTGCAGTATAGCGATTCCCGTCTGCGAAATGATTTTCCCTCGGTTTACCGTTCTCACTGTCTCACGCGGGCTCCGAACAAGCTGAGCTCCGGAAATATCGTGAAGAAGTTCTCCTGAGAGTCTCGAATATTCTTGCCGATCAACCGAAGCCACATGATGAAAAGAACATCGAAGTGAAAATGCCGCCCCTGGTGCCGCCCTGAGGTGTGCCGCCCGGTGCGGGCCGCACCCTCGCCCCCCCCCTAGATACGCCACTGCAGGCGCTCCCCCAGACATGTGAGCAGTACTCGAAAGCGGGACGAATTTGGGTTTTATGGAGCAAAAGAAGGTGAGAGGCGGAAAGATAGCGCTTGGCTCAAAAAAGGAAGCCCAGCTTTCGGGACGCTGACTTGGCCATGGTTGCGATGTAATAGTGCCATTCGGGCTTCGGAGGGAGGGACACGCCTTATATTGAGACGGATGACGAGGGAGTCAGTTTGTTGTTGTCGAAAGAAATGTCGAGAAACGAGTGAGTTGTGTCTTCAGAGAATTTAACTAGACGAAATTGGCTGAGCCCCAGTTCAGAATTGTTTGAAGATCGAAATTGAGGGAGTCTAGCATGGTGGATTGAGAGGAGCTGGTTTGGGCGGGGGTCGGGTAGAGCTGAGGATGGGGTTCGAAGTGGAGACGAGAAGATCATTGATATGCATACGAAAGTGAGTGGGAGAGAGTACCGAGCCCTGGGGTACGCCAGCATTCAATGAAAAAGACCTGGAGAGAGCACCATCGGCCAACCATCGGATTACCTTCATGGAGCGGTGGCTGAGAAAACTTGAAATCCAGTTACAGAGCTTCGGCCGGATACCCAGAGAGGGGAGCTCGTTGAGGAGAGCTGAATGCCAAACTCTATCAAATGCCTTGGAGATATCAAGGGCAACGGCAATGGTCTCGCCGTATTTATCGATAGTTGCAGCCCAGAGGTGAGCTGTATAGAGCAAAACATTGCCAGTAGAGCGACCTCTTCGAAGCCATACCGACGATCACTAATCAGGGAAGACTGTTCGAGATCGGAGAGGAGCTGACAATTCATGGCTTAACCTTGGATAGAATGGAGACAAGTGAAATGGGACGATAATTAGAGGGCAGGGATTCATCACCCTTCTTGGGTATAGGTTGAACGAGGGCAGGCTGCCAGCAATCTGGGAAGATGCCGGAATCGAAGGAAAGACAAAAAAATCCACAGGGGATAGGAGTTAGAACGGGGGCGCAATTCTTGAGAACTATTGCACGGATACCATCAGGGCCTAGAACCTCAGAAGCATCGAAGGATCTGAGATATTTGCGGATCGAGGAGTGGTTGAAGGAGATTGAAGCCATGGAAGGTAGTACGCGAGAGGGATCTGATGGCCATATCAAGATTAGAATTTTCTGCAAAGACCTAAGCGAGGGCATTGGCCTCATCGTCGGGAGTTGTCGCAAGGGAACCATCGGGCTTGAATAGAGGTGGAATTGCACTGTAGAGACATTTCGGCGGATAGCTTTCGTCAGTGACCAGAAGGGGCGGCTTCCACTGGGACACGATGTGAGTCTCTGGGCAATGGATTGTACATGGGAATTCTTTGAATTTCCAATCTGAGTTTTGCAAGCGTTACGAGCCTGCCTAAGAACAGAGTAGGTGGAAGGATTTGGCCAAGATTTCCATGCTTTATAAGCAGTTGGAGCGGCTAACAGAGCTCTTGTTTCGAACAGCTGAGGAGCATTGCTGAATAAAACAGGGTTTGGAATTGGGAGGAGTTTTACAGGTAGAGAGGGGAATAAACAGCTCCATGCCGAATAGGATAAAGTCAGTGATAGCCGATGCACATGCAG
The DNA here is from genome assembly GCA_037576195.1 of Phytoseiulus persimilis. Lineage (NCBI taxonomy): Eukaryota > Metazoa > Arthropoda > Arachnida > Mesostigmata > Phytoseiidae > Phytoseiulus > Phytoseiulus persimilis. The sequence continues at coordinate 27,525,502 of CM075104.1, read as the reverse complement.
AGACATCCGATGATTTCAAACAATGAGAAACGTGCGTAAAAAAGAATGTACCTATCTCATCCCAGTCTGCAGCAAGACGCCTTTCGTCTCGAGAAAACCAGACGAATGTGCACACGACAGTGCCCATCCATGCTGAACTCCCTCCCGGATTCGCTGCGGAGGTGGACCCAGTTCCGGATCTCCGATAGAAAGAAAAACATCGGGGAATTCCTCTATACCCGTACCCGCGACGAAATTGATTCTTTGCTCCTGCGGTATGAAAGAAGAAGACTATATAAAACACCAGGGTCAAGTTCAGTAGTTCAACTAGTGGCTCCGTGGGCTTTCGCTGCACCTGGATCCCAATACCGACCAGCATCGAGGAACCGAACCGCTGACTGGCAGGGGCAGAGCGAGTACTCGACAATGCCGCAAAGCACCATTGTGAGTGGTTTCAGTTTCGTTGCGGCCACCTTCAGGCAAAACACACAAACCCTGGCCGGTGGAACGTAAGCCTCCGTTGAAAGAAACAAGGGCCGAGAGTATACCTCATGCCGATAACCCGAATACAAATGTGTCTCCACCCGAAACCACGAACAGTTTTTCTTTTTGCTCCCAAAGATATGTATCATATGTTAATAAAACGGGTTGTTGTTGAAAATCATCAATATTATGCACTACATGTCGTGGCAGCCTCCGTGTGCGTTACCATCGGGTTCGAGCCACTATATTATATGTCGGTCAGTCCGCAGAAGCTGTTTCACTGCTGTACCCTCCCCACTTCAGGAGTCGCATTTGGCCGGTCGAGTCCTCCCGCGATATAGGTTGGGAAGGAATCTGAGAACGGGCGGAGAACGATAAAGAGAAATAGAAAGATTTCGAGTAGGGCGCAACAGGAATGATAACCGTGATCCTCCTAAATTTCTGTAGTTTCCTCCGCCCAAATTTCGAGTGACGCCTCGGGCACCACAGGACCGAGCGCCATCGAGGGCAACGTTTCTAGCTTCCTTCTGGAGCTTAGTCAACGGGTATGATGAGCTCAACCTGAGAGTTCGACGATAACCCTTTCCTATTTCTAACTGGTAACTGAGCCTAGTTCCCTAGTGTTCATACTCCAGGACGCCCGATTGTCACCTGTCTTGGAAACCTTGATTCTCCCTCACGTTGAATGGGAACCTCGTGCTCGAGAGTATCGAATGTTTCGAGCTTTTCCAGTTGACCGTTCCCATATACCAAACATTGCAGAGCGGAAGGAAATCCAACGGTTCGATTCGACCCATAGAGTCGTAATGGAGAGAAGGCAAACATCTACTGCCATTCACCTGGCATTCACTGTTCAGTGTCTTCTCGACCAGCGAGTGAACTTCATTCCGCTTCATATATTCGGGCCAATATTTCAATAACTATGGGCATCCGTGCTCCGTTATTTTAATGGTCCACTCTCTGCTACGGCCTCGAGAAAAACTGGGCCCGAAAAACTCACTGCAATTCATGCAGGTAACATCACACCTTCCGTAGAGCTGTCTCAAGACTGACTGCCTTTATTTACAAGAGACCGAACCCACCCAGCCAATCAAATCCAAGCGTGCACTGAGCCCTCAACACTCGCAACTGCGGGATCCAAATCGCTCTGGGACCATTGTCTGTGTATATGGCTCCTTAAAGAGCTGTATCAATCCTTCGCCAGCAGTCCGGGAAACATGCCACCAACCCTTCTCCTCTCCTATGGGACTGTCCAATGATGATGATGTATAGATTATCCTCCTCGTCTTCCATGCCTGAAACGGTGTTGCATTGCGCGGAAGATTCCTCCCGTCTCGATACGGCAAAAATGCGACTCCCTATGAGCCCGCACAGAAATTTGGTGAGCCATCATGAGAGATTCTTGTGGTTGAAAACGAGGTTATGTTCACTCAATGTTGTCACGGTACTGAGATGATCTGAATCGCGCAGCATGGGCCTTGAGCGCGGTGGACACTTCTATCATTCCAACAGCTTGAAAGTCCGTTTTCCTCCGTTCTGTCTCTCAATGATCAACAACGATAATGCGCTCAGCATCTCTTGACCGATGATGATCATGACGCACGATCCGCTTCTTTTTTTTGTGGGGGTTTCGGTGAGTGCCTGGTGCAAATGCACTGCTGTGATCATGCAGCTAGGGTGAGACTAGCAGACTCACTAAACACCGTATTCCCCCCGTCCCTCTTCGGGTCGGAAACCTGCCGAGAAATTACTTGGAAGTCCGAAGAGGGGGGGGGGGGGGCGCCTGGCTCATTCAGTCACTGCAAGTTGCTCCGGATTCCACGGGTCCTCTATCCGCGTGGCGTGAATGTTCCGAAGCTTGGGTGTCCTACTCGGCGCGCCAAGACCTGAGAAAACATACGGGGACGATTGGTCACTACAACCCACCCCTCCCTCTGTCCCATCTTGGCTGGCCTGAAGGGCCATTTGTGATACCAAAGCCGCCCGCCTGGAATCCTCCAACCGATTTTTTGCACGCATTGTCCAATTGAGGTACCCTATCCCTCCATTCCAGGCGGCAACAGAGCCTCCCATGTATATGTACAAGTAACTCCCACACCTGCAGGCCTCTGACTTCGGCTGAACTTTCGCTCCGGGCCTCTCGCAAGGCAGAACAATGCGAAACCGTGTGTTCCACGGACGATCCGCTTCTACTCGCTGGTAGATTTTCCACAGCTCGGCATTGTAATGGCGATGGTAAGAAGTTTTGAGTGGCAACGCACGGGTCCGGGTTTTTCCGTGCCCGAGGTGAGATGAGCTTTAATTACAGTCAAACAGGCTCGCAGAACTGCATCTCTTTCGCGCACCTCAGCTCTGCGCTTCCAAGTTCTCTGGGGCGGGATTCCGTTGACGAGATGAATTGAATCTCGAATGCAGACACGAATGTGAACAAACATAAACTCCGATTTTGCGCCCCCAAGATCTCCGGGCCATTTCTCCGTTTGGTAGAAGAATTGAGTTCAATTTGCGGTTACGGTTACGGAAAATAATCAATCACGGTTTAATGCCCTTCAGATTTGCGCCCCCTAACTGCGTGCCCTGTAAACTTCGCGCCCCCTGACAGCGCGCCCCATCAGCTCTGTGCCCGGGCCGCGTCCCCCCCCCCCTCCCGGATACGCCACTGTCCTACCCGCTATGATTTCCCTGAATATGCGAAGGAGCACCATCGGGACCATTATAGGACGGCATGTTTCCGGTACCTCTTTCCTGGACTTCGATTTTTCGATCATGGATATTCGACCGTTTGCCAGTCTACTGGGATACCGCCTGACGGAAAAAAGGGAAGTATGATCAGATAGATCCCGAAATTTTCCCCCAAACCCGGAAAATCACGGTCAAATCGATCCCGAAATCGCCTCCTCCGACCCTGAAAAATATGGTCAGATCAATGCCGGAATCAACTCATTGGAACCTGGAAATTATAGTCGTTCCGGTCCCGAAACCACCTCCTCGGGGTCCTGAAAGTATGGTCAGATCGATCTCGGGAACGCCTCCCCAGACAAAAGAAGGTATGGTCGGATCGATTCCGGAACCACCTCCCCAGACCCAGGAAAGTATTCTCGGATCGGTTTCGAACTCATTCCTCAGATCCAGAAGAGTATGGTCATATGGATCGCGGAACAACCTATCTATGCCCAGATAAGCATGATGAGATCAATCCCGGACTCACCTACTCAGAGTCCGAAGTGTATGATAATATCGACCCCGGAATCACCTCCTCAGACTCCGATAAGTATGGTCAGATTGATCCCAGAATTCCCTATTTTTACCCAGGAAAGTACCGCAGTATCAGCTCGATACCGGAACCACTTCCTTTTAACAAGAAAAGTATGGTCATTTCGATTCCGGAATCACCTCCCCAGACCCAGAATCGTAAGGTCGGATCAATCCCGGAATCACTCCCCCCAGGCCCAGGAAAGTATGGTCTGATGGCTCCCGGAATCAATTCCTTAGACCCCGAAAAGTATGGTCCAATCGATCCCGGAATCACATCCCCAGACCCAGAAAAGTATGGTCGGATCAATCCCAAAATAAACCCCGAAAAACCGCCAGACCAGCAAAGTGGGCTAGCCTGGGGTTGGCGTACAAGATGGGTCGGCGGTCCGCCTAGGCCGGAGTAGCGGAGGCGTTGGTGCCCCTACCACCTAACACAGCATGTAACACGACGTGTTCGGAAGGAGGCGCACGTGGCATTTCGGGCAGACAACATTGGAGGTAGCCTGGAGTAGAGTAGCTATGATGAGCAGAGAATTTCGACTCTCGCATCCATGGTAACGAAGTACTGCCAACGCAGTTTCGGTCATGGATGGCGGACCTTCACCCGTACAGTGAAGATTGGGCAGACAACAGGTTTTCGAGGTGCATGCAACCCCCACAGTACCGAGCAGGATTGCGGCTCGGTCTGCATCATGCATTCCTCTTCCTGGTCCCCGACAACAGAAAAAAAGAAGACAGGAAAGTATGCTCAAATGATTCGCGGAATCATCTCCTTAGACCCAGAAAAGCATGGACAAACCAATCCCGGAATCACATCCCAGACCCAGATAAGTATGGTGGGATCGATCACGGAATCACCTCCCCACACCCACGAAAGGTTCCGAAACCACCTCTTCAGACCCAGATAAGTAATCCAGGACTTATCCTGAGTGCCCAGTCATCGAAAAGGCGAAGGGGGGGGTTTTAGAGGACACATCCCGTTCCCAGGGTAAGGGAGGTGAGTCCCATTTCTGGTATCCGAGGAGATTTACCCTCCCACCTGGAAATGGAAAAAAAAGACTCGAAAAGTATGGTCAGATCCATCCTGGAATCACCTACTTCGATTCCGAAAAGTATGATAATATCGACCGGAATCACCCCCTCGGACCCCTAGAAGTATGGTCAGATCGATACCAGAATTTCCTCTTTAGACCCAGAAAAGTACCGTAGTATCAGATCGATACCGGAACCACTTCTTTAGACCCAGGAAAGTAAGGTCGGATCAATCGCAGAATCACCGCCCCCCCCCCCCCCCCCCCCCCCCCTCCCACCAGGTCCAGGTGAGTACGCTCATATCGATTCCGGAATCACCCCCAGACCCGGAGAAGTAACGTGGTATCACTTGTATCAGATCGATCCCGCAACAACCTTCTTGAAGTCCGATAATTTTGGTCTGATTTATCCCAGAACCACCATCACAGTGCGAAAGGAGAGCGTAAGAACTGATGAACTGACAGACGAAGCGGATAATATATAGTAAGGATCATCGTGAAGTAACTGAAGCCTTTCTGGTCTAGTTCTTTCATCACATTTGCCAGGATATTTCCGCCGGTAGCGGTCTGACTGGAGAGCATGTGTTCGGCCTTTGTGGCCGTCGTTCTCGGGGGTTCGCCGAACACTAGCAGGCTCCCGATGGCGTGGCGACCGTCGGTGATGTCCGGGGCGGAACCTCAATCTGATGCCCCCCACGGTGAAAATTCTCTCTATCTGATGCCCCTCATGGCGAAGTATCCAATTCCAAGTCCGCTAGAGGGAGATCCCGCCACTTTCAGGGCCTATGGAAGTTTCGGGGCGCGAGGTAGGATTCGGCGAATGCCGTCACCAGATTCCAGGAGGACGTCGCGATGCTCGGGCTGCGCGATACGCTGCCCCGGACGGCGGGCCCAAGACCTTGATGCTCGAAGTGGACGATATCGGCTCATTCCGTTGGAGGTGAAGTTTCTTGGACTCTTGATGGAGCAATGAGCTGTCAACGCGAAATAAGGCACAATATGATGGAGAAAGACGCCATATGACCGAACCTCGCTTCGCGTCTACGGTCTGTTTCGTTTTCGGGAGCTTGGCGGAACTATCAGGTTCTCAGAAGCTGAACGTGAAACCGCTGGTCCGAGGAAAATGAGCGCTCTCCGGACATATCGAGAGGAATGATTGGGTCTCGGGAGATTCCGAGGTTATGCTAGGTTTCTCAAGCTCCGGAGGAAGAAACTTCCGGACTCCGAAAAGTCTCTTCCCTCTGCATCATCGCCGTTCGCACAATTAGCGTCTTCAATCCACCCCCATTCATGCTTCCTGCTTTCTTCAAAATTTCCCGTTCGTTCGATGCCCGGTTTCCGCAAGAAAAATGTCTGGTCACACGCCGTTTCTCCCCGTTGGATTGTCCAATACGATAGAGTGTTGTGTATTCGAAGAAATTACGGTCCGCAGATTCGATGACTCACCAAGAGACACTGTCGAATCGAGACGAAATCGATGTATGGACTGGGAACTACGTGGAGGGATGTCCTCGCTGCTTTCCCTCCCCTCATGGCTCGTACCTACTACCAGTTTGGCGCTCGTGCTCGCTACATCGAATCAGAACAAAGTTCCTTCTGTTAGATAATAGGTTCTGGGTTGATCGTGTTTATTCTCTCGAACATGGTCGTCTCATCCGCTGGTTCGATATTCTACATATCCACCCATTCATAGATCAATTCATTGTCTAAGTAACTTTCGATTTCCAATATTCATTCCTTGCCTCTTCGTCCCTTCCGAAACATTCAATCCGAGCAGATATCGCTTTCAGTGTTTCGACCAACTTTATTGCTCAACTAAATATTCAATCGAATCGTTATTTTTCTGTAGTTCTCATTCCCATTCTTGATATTGTATGGAATCGACGCATGACGAGCTGGAACATTACGGACCCCGCTACAACAGATCATAATTTGTGATTCACGTTGATGCTGTCGTTGTGATTGCCGATCGGTTGCCCGCCATGACTCAGAGATTCGGAGTTTCCGTTTTCGGATCTCCTCATCCCTCCTACAACGGAATGACGGAATCCGGCTTACACGCCTGTACATTCATTCATATCGCTCCATTCAAAAACATTGGAAGGCAAACGTCAGCCTTTTCTTCTTCCTCCTTTTCCCATAGATTGAGCTCAATCGAGGTAGATGATTGAGCTCGTACGTGAACATGTGAAACGGACGCTTCGAAGATGCTCGGTCTCGTCGACTACCGAGACCTCAGTGTAACAGAGGGAAACCACAAAAGAGAACTCATGGGGTAAGCTATGTCAATCGGGGATATTCGACTCCAACATGAGAGGAAGGGAAACGATTCGATTCTCGGAAAACTCTGCTATATCCGCCGAGCTAACCGCAACGACGCAGCTTGAGTGGAGCAGATCGCGACTGGCACCTCCTACTGGCAGAGTACGATCGACTCTCTGAACGCTTGGTAGAGATCTGAGATGGCTTCTCGTGCTGGCGTCCTAAGATATGAGTGTGAGATGTAGGCCACACGACAACCGGGTGATTGGTAACGTCCCACACACTTCATATTCTGAATTGATCTCATCTAATCAATCTTGCTCATCATCTTTCCGTATTATCTCCGTTATAATGTTTGTCAGTGTCTCAGGAAATATGCTTCTATATCACAAAAGTCATCGGGAATGACGAAGAAACTCGGAAAAGGCAAAAGTCGTGAGGAACGAATTTCAGGATCCTGAACGCGCACTTCGTCTTTTGCGCTTCGGGCAGGAATCTTGATGCAACCCGTGGCCGGTGTTCGGCATTCATCACACAGCTCATGGCAAACCGATTGTGTGCGTACTACTGCGGGAGTAGCAGTAGTAGTGATAGTAGCAGTAGTGGAAAGTTTGACACCGAATGCTCCGACGATTCCAGCGTTACTTCTCGAAGAATTGTGGGTAATATAACGGACTCGAGTTTGTCGAAACGATAGAGGTGCAAGTTCTCACATCGATGGAACCACTTGGGCTGTCTCAGTGCCGATTCGCGATGATTCCGTCACCATGCATTAACTCATGTGAGATACTGGAGCTGAACTTTCAACTGCTTAGCTTCCAAGTTCCGGCCTAAATGCTATGGTCCCTGACAGCAAGCAAACGATCCCATTCATTCGGGCTTCGAAACCCAGCTCTCAGAGAAGAACCGTGCACCCAGGCGCGTCTCTTCGTGTTCTTGAGTAGTCAAGCTGGTTGCCTGACTGAACCGAGAGGAGTGCTGAGTATATTGGAATATTCTACAACTCTACTTGATAAGAATCCTGAAAATTATTGTTTCCGTCTTCTATCAATGATGATTGTTGCTCTGCGTTCAGTAAATGATTGTTTACACAATTCTTGTGGACCTGCGACGTTTCGTCGACAGAAGGTCGCATTCGATTTCAACTCCAGCATTATTCCACTAAGCAATATGTGGGGAATGATATCGTTGAGGATTTTGATAGGTTCAAAGACATTTTCCGTTTGCTGCTGCAATCAAAGCATACGTTTAGAGTGGACGATTGTCTGTTGGGGGTTCTGTGGGAAGACCCAAACATTGAAAAGGTGTCATCGTTGGCCTCTGCCGACCTCCCGCTTACCAGTCAGATTTATGATATGTGACTGAAACGATGCCCTGTGAGACTCGAACGAAGCGTCTAATCAACTATGACTGAACATCAAGGAATTCTTTCTTTTCGCTTATGTCTTCAAGGAGATATTTTTTTCACCGCAAACTGGAGAAGAGTGATCGTTGTTCTAATCTGAGATCACCAAATTGATGACTATTCACTATTTCCGGTTTCGTAATCATGATCATTGTGGGAATCATTCTCAGAATTATCATTTGAGAGAATCAAAGCCCGCCTTCTCCAGGAGCCCCTCGAAAGAATTTCTTCGCAATGTCTGCAACATCTAAGTTGAGCTCGTTATGCTAATGAAAGAACCAATAGAATCATCAGTACAATAATAGTTGTGCTGTACAGAATATAGCTGTGAGAACCATGCGGTGGGCCTGGATTCTTCCTCGTAACCGTGCCGCACTAGCAGCTCGGATTGATAAGATTCGTCGGGGTCAGCACGACGCCCAATGTGAAGCAAAAGATTCTCATTTTGTTTATACATTAGAGGAGGGAAAATTAGTTCAAGAAGGAAGGGTAATGAATTTACAGCGCATTGCACTCAGCAGCAATATCTAACGACATGTGATTCTGCTCAAGTCGTCACCCGAAATGACGCATCCGACGTGATTAAGCAACGGCAAAGTGTTCCGAGAGAGAATTGCTGATGTTTAACCATTTCGAGCTCCAACTAAGCTTTTGCACAGCATGCACATCGTGGAGTCCAACCCAGTGGCATATTGGAAATCGAAACAGTCGGAGGGCAGTACTCCTGTAATTCCTGGAAGACATGCCTCCAGTTCGCTGCGAAAATGAGATGCGCCATCGTCTCGAAGGAAGGGATTACAGAGGAGCGAATGGGCGATTCGTATCATTTTTTTGGTGGGCGGGAATCAGTGAATAAACTGCTCTCCGACCGATTCAGATGAGATGACACCGGATCGACTATTGAAAGACTTTGCGGGCACAACTGCGTTCAGTATTCTCTCAATTGTAGGAAAGGCTCATTCCGGCTAAACGAAATGGGTCCTCTCCATCCATCGAACGAATGTTGGGGAAGACCTCGGATCAGATCCACAAACAGGACCTCATCAAATTTCACTGGCCTTGGACAAAGGTTGCTTGACGGGTCAGCGAGAGTGAGTTCGGACTAGATCCTACCGATCGTGTCACTGACTTTCTTCACCGGATGACCAGCCACTCTCACTAGTCGTGAGATCAATAGTATCGAAACTGGAGGCTACATCGAAACTTCAAGGACGGACTAGCTGTCGGACCGGCCAGATCAGCGGTCTTCCATTCGTTTCTCCTCTCAATATCTACCGATAGCTCTACAGTATTATCTGCTCGCATACCTAGCTCAAAAGTGCAATGGGTTGACCATTGAGAATCATCGTATTGCGGTGAAAGTGAAAGCCCGTTGGGTTGAGAGATTGCTCAGTAGTGGGTTACGATGGACCAATAACACCAGCGATCTATCGCAACCGTTTCTATGTACGATTCGGCCGAAAGTTTCATCGATTCCCTATTGTACAACTTGCTTATGAGTTCGCTGAGAGCATCAGCCTGGGATATTCCTACGGGGCTAATACGAGTGATATATGATCGTCCAGAATAGTCTCTATTTTGGGTTTCTCGAACCGAGTGATTGGATCGAACGTTGTATCGCGAATCGTGGGTGTATGTAGTGTAGAATATTACCAGCATAACGGAAGTTCCGACGTTCTAATTCAGCGAGTTGCACTCGAGCCAGACCGCACGAATGATTCTCATTCTGCAAAACTCAGCTACTCAGCATGTGATGATAAAATAACTAACAACCTTGATTATCTGCCGGAAGGACGCGGAAATACATGTGCAAGTGAAAGGAATTCTCAATCTGGCCGCAATGCTCTGTGTCAATTCGACTGTCCATTCTGACTTGTTACTGACTGGACAGAACACTCGGGTAGCCTCTAGCGACATCAGGGCGAGCTTCCTTTGCTGAGTGTGTCAACTCCAAGCTGGGCTCGGAGCACAGCCGTCTGGTCAGTTTCCGAGCATCGACGCTGTCCGTGTTTATCGAAAACAATGTTCTGAAAATGAGCAGATTGAAAGACGCAATATCATCACCGCTAGTATCTACCGAGATCGAACAGAAAAAATCGGTGTCCCGACGAAAAGTCAATTCGGCGACCACGGGACGGATAGAAAAAAATAGAGCGCCGGTGAAGGAAATGCCGCCGTGCGAATATATATATATGACACAGGATGAAAGAACTTGGTCAGAATTGAAAGACCCTGATATTGATTCGATTGGCTGTGTCTTCGCTGTTTGCCTGCGCCCGCTTACGAGCATGTGAATGTGGGTGCTTGTCAAGAGATGTGCCTTCTTGTGGGCAAGTGCTGCCTGTCAGTGCATTGACATGAGTTCGCATCAAGTTTTGCTCATGAAGCAAAGTAATCGCCGCGTTACGAACGAGTTGTTCGACCCTTGGATGTTTGAAAACCGAATATTTTACGACTGACTTTTGCCTTTTCCTCTGACTTCCATACCCTAATCCAAACACATTTCATAACAATAGTAACAATAACAGACATTTTCACGCGCAGAAAGAACAAATGAGATCAACGGCATACGATGCTTCCACTGAAACCCCCGACTACGAATGTAACGGAATTTTCGAACTAGAACCATGGGTAAAACTCGCGTGATAGAATTCCCTCTCATGAAAGACGATCGATCAGTCGGTCGATCGATCAATATGACCAATCACGCTCAGTCTGGAAATCCATTGTAAACGATTAGAAATCACACAACGAAATGATATCACCATCCATCATTTCTCGTTTCTATCAATCTCAGAATAGCTTATCAGCCCAGTCAACGATACGTTCGCCAGCGGGGGCATCTCGCTTTCGAATCAGACCATTTACACCTATCCGTACGACAGTCAAAACGAAAGACAAGTGCTTGATTTAACCATCCGCGCGGAGTTTTCAAGAGCTCCTCGAACGAGCCCTGCTTTTTCACATCAGGGAAAGCAGCCGCAAGCGTTCGACTTCATATAATTTGACATCCTTATTCCTCTGTTATGAGTTTGCATGAATGATGAATCATGGTTCAGAAGAATGAGAAATCCAGGCTTCCCCCGGGGTTTTCCGCCAACAGACCAACGATGTATGCCAGTCTGTTCCAAGAGACTTCTGCTCTTGTATTACCCGTCGTCATTACCACCGCCGCCGTCGCCGCTGCTTCATCTGACCTCATTACACAACAGCCGAGAGAATCCGATTGGAGACTGGGAACGTTCTCAACGAGGAAAATGGTTCCCTCTGAGACCGCTGATTTCAATGAGGAAAGATGATTCAGTATGCTGCGCTGCTCAAAACGGCGTTCTCATAAACTAAATGCTCGTAAGAGATCCGCTCAGCCAGGCTGTCAACTTCGTGATGGCCATTTGCCTCGGAGCGTCTTCGGCTCCAGCGATTCCGATGGGTCCAATGAAGTGGGATGGCGGAGATGGCGGCGGTATTCACTGCTTTCGACGCGATTTGGGACGCGATTCGAGTCGAAAGAGGTTGTTTCTCTGAGCTAGCTTGCGTCGTTATTTGCGCCAAGCGTATCAATCCGAAGCGAATCGATGCGCATGTGCCAAACTCGAATATCAATCATTTGAATATGTTGCACCTGATTTTCGTCCGGTTGGCTCAGGGAACACTGGAGGAACACTCGCCGAGATGACTTTGCTCCATTGGTCCGGGTGCGAACCAACTCCCTGGTCTTATCGAAACGATGCTCCGGACCGATGAATCATCATTCTGTGATGGGTGATCAGCCCGTAAACAAACTTTCCATCAGTATCGATGATTGATGACATGGTTGAAATATCTCGTGAAACGCAAAACCAACGCTTGCCAACCAAATCCGATCTGGGATGAGTGAATCAGTACAAGAATGCGCTCGTAGATGTATTGTTGGTGGCTTCAGACAGCTCCCTAAATTCGGGGCAACCGTCCTACGTCACTCCGAAAGACTGTTCAGAATGTGATCATGAGCTTGTTGCTGCGACGGCGTCTCTTACAGTTGCTTTCTCCGATCAGTTGACTACGCTCAGTCATGCATCCGAACTCCGACTCCAGAATATTATCCGCTTTGCAGAAGATTGATTTGAGCCGACTGACTGATCCGAATCTTGGAGTCAGCTGATGTGATTCAGCCCATGCGAGGAAGTTTTTTTTTTGCCCGAAACAAAAATTCAATCCCCAGGAGCCTTTTCTCTTAACCCCTATTTCTTTGCATCGACGTGAGAAACTCATCGGTCCGATGTTCAGGCTCATCATCAACGTTGCAATTAAACCAATTCCTCGGAGCAGCGAGTGCGCTAACGAGCGAGCGAGGCAGTTGTGACTACCACTGTTGTTGGTTGTATGAGTAGCTTTGCGCAGTATTCTCCTCGCCCCAAGCCGCGTTCGGATCATAAACGGCTTCTGTGTTCTGTTGATAAGCAGGATTGCTTGGATGCATGGGCGCTAAAGGTCTCGAAGGCTGAAAATATCATCGCACAATGTCACAGCTGGGTTGACAGTCGAATCGGAACTGTGCATGGGATACTTGATCTTGATGGCTTCGATTGATTTCTCAATGTGGATCATGGAACCGCTTCCGGCTGACTTCCACTTGAATTCACCTTTTGTGTAGAAGCCGGATCGTAGACGAAGTTCGTTTCAGCGGTGGAACCGTATGAGGGTGGGGCGGTTTGTTGGCCTTCGAACTGTGCGCTGGGGTTAGGATACTGAACTCCTGCTTGGGCGGGTTCGGCCTCTGTTGGAGGCTCTGCCCAGGGCTGTTTGTCACCCGAGGCGAAGAGCGCGTAAAAGATGACACCACCAAAGTGGATCAAGGCAGCTATGACTAATATTTTCTGCCATTGTTCCGCTGCTTTCTCTGGATGCTGAAACGGTTTTGAGCAAACATCAGTTCTCAGAGAAAAATGTCTTCCATGAACCCTTTCGCTGGAAAATGGTCGATTCTCGAGGAGTTTGAAGTTTCACGGACGAAATCAACGGAAAGAGTTCCTCGCATAAAAAGGAGCGTTACAGGAGGGGCGGCGATGAAATTCGTGCGAAACATGTTCTGCCCACAGAAAAGAAGTCAATGTCAGCGATCGGTGTTGCGCATTTCATTCCCAAATGAAAGTGAGAAGTCAGACTCGCGCCCTCTGCCGCTTCGTCGCGAAGTGTCCTCATCTACTTCGAGGCAAGATAGATGAAACAGCCGCGAGAGGGCGCCGCAAGTGGCTTTAGCGTCGATGAACAAAGCCAGGCGGCGCTGTAAATGCGCTAGTATTAATCCCGACTCCCGAACGGAGATACAGGATAACACATTGCGTCATACATTTCATCCTCCGGCATTCTCTCGTCAGGACAAGCAGAACCTGTTAGAATGTTTCGGAGGAAAACAACGTTCTAAAGTTTCCTGGGTTCAGAGCAGAAATGCCATCCGTTCCCTTTCAGCTTTTTCCCCGAATGAACAGACGTTCGGATCTTGGAAAATCGTCACGTCGAGGAGTGACAAATGGTTTCCCGGAATTTTTCTTTTCATCATAGAACAGAGCTGACTCTTGATATTAATGTCTCGACCAGGCACCTGGATCGGAGAAATTATTTGCAAAACGAAACCACGGGTGACCAACAATCACGTCACGAAAGAAACGAACCTGCTCTTGAACTTTCTTGTCAGTGATCCACTCGACGACGACTGGACAGAACATTCCGGCTAAGGTGCCGACACCGTTAGAGATGCCCATCAATATGGGCGCGTACCGAGGCGCAATATCCAGATGGTTGACGTTGAAGCCTGAATGAAAGCGCTTTGGATTACGTGATGTACACGGAGGTCTGGTCGAGAAATGCTCGTTCTTTGCTCCCCGTGATTTTTTATTCGGATATGTGGGCCGATGCGAATGATTCTCTTTCATGAGTGATGTTTATTTCAGCTAACCGGATATAGCGAATCCAGAGAAGCCGACAGCAAGCGTCAGTGATGTGATGGCCGCAGTTGTTGTTCTGCTGAAAGCAACGAACAGGAGGAAGAGGGCTTCCATGCCAAAGCCTCCGCAGTTGAAGAGTTTCCGCACCTGAGGATTGAGTGGCGATAAAACGAATGGATTACATTCTGTAGAACATCTCTCATTGACCGAATTCGATGAGCGTGCTCGAGCTAATTCACGAACTTGAGTTGTTGTGAGTATTTGACGCTTCCGGAGGCGGTCGGCGAGCTGTCCCCCGAACGGCACAACAGAGGCCATTAGAAGATGTGGAAGAGCTCCCAGAAGACCGGACTATAAATCGAATAGCAGAGGTGAATGCGACTCCGCGAGCGGATATCTCCATTGGTCGACGTCACGGAGTCGTATGACCCCAAGCGAAAGAAACTCAGCAAGAGGCTCTTACTGACCTCTGAGAGTTCGAGCTTGTGAACTTCGTCGAAATATTTTGGTTGTGATATAATCAGCAGGTAGAAGGTCCACGATCGACAGAAGTTTGCGACGATGATCGCCCATCTGGAATCGAGCATAGAGACTTAGCGAGCGCAATCTCGGGATTTATACAGTTCGTCAAATCGGTCAGAGCACGTACACCGGCAGTGAGCTGAAGATGTACTTCCAAGGGGTGTTGCGGAATGTCGGAGCAACCTGGCTGGTGGTTCCCAGAGACTCTTCGATGTATTGACGCTCCTGCGCTGATATAGTTGGGTGACAGGAGGGACGTTCGAAGCTCAACCAGAGCCAGAACACGTACCTGACATGAAATTCATTTGAAGTTGAGAGGATTCAAACACAGTCACGGGATCGACTTCGAATGCACTCGACCAGCATACCATATTATCCCGCAGATGCCATAAAAGTAGAAACACAGACGCCATCCGAATGTGCTGGTCAAGAAGGATGACAGCGGTATTCCCACTACAGCGCCTGCGTAAGATCCACAGAATGCGAGTGTTGCCAATTTACTCCGCTCCATGGGTGGAGCCCAGAATCGCCAAATTCCGTGACATGCTGGATACGTCACGCCCTGCAAACAGAGCGAATCGGCTCAGAATATTGATTCTCTATCTTTGCTTTAGCATGCACACACAAAAACCCGAGATCTCTCTTCGAGCGCTGAGCCAGAACGCCTGTGGCGAGCTGCTCGTGACAAACGGCAGATGCAGCCAATCATTGAGCCGAGTCGGTGGCCACAGCGTCCCGGATTCGCTCAAATATGTGTCTTGTCGCCTTTGCGGGAGGCTGATCGTGTCCCAAACTTCAAATTGGCATTCGTGACGCCGTTTTCTCCATGGATGACGCTCCATGAGGAATGAAGAGGGCAGAGTTCGAGGGCAAACCACACAGCGCTTGCATGATCCGATGATACGCCCTTCTAGCGCTGTCAGAAGTCATATCGATACAGTCGACCACCGCGGCTCGTTTCGAGGGAGCTCCTGAATTCGGACAACAAACATATTGACAGAGGGGACGTATCGCGCGTGTGATACCGGCGCACAAAACCAGCAGGAAAAACTGTCGCTGTTGCCATCGGTCGTTGGGGACGGATCTCATTGAGCAAACAGCCCTGCCAGCCAGCCAACCGGCCAGCCAGACAACAAGAGGTCACGTCTTCGACTTCAGTATTCTCTTCTTCGGTCGTTGCCTCCTCCCCCTGCTACCGCTTAGACGGGCGAGCTAGCAGGCGGATGAGCGCTCGCTCGGGGGCGCCGAGGCAAGGCACGCCCGAGTAGTGACGGTAGAAAAAAACGAACGAGAATGGCAGCGGCCTCCGTCGTTCTATCTACCAGCGACGCGAGCGGGCGACCGGGCATGCAGCCGGGCCCGCTAGCGAGTCGGGGCTGAGAAAAAAGAGGGAACGACATTGCGGGAGTGGGCTGAAAGAAAGCCAGTTTCGATCCGGGAGCAGTCTTTTCACGTCTCGGCAGCAAAAGAGCAACAGGATGGAGTCATGCAGAGTGAGCTGCACGAACTTAATCGAGACGAAACGGGGACACGTTCACGGTATCGATTCGTTAGTTCGTCTGTTGCATCCTTGTGCCTGGGGCCTTTCCGTTTGTGAGAGACCGCTCACGGCGATCCATCAATCGATCGATGCGGAGCGAGTCGAGCATTGCGAGACACGCTTTTCGGTTCCGAAATGTTAGATCGAAGTGGGCCATCTAAACTCGACTGCCGGAATGAGCTCATTCAACTAACCTCAATCAAACCCTGGGTCATCCGCACTAACACGATCGCACTGACGTCGATCGATGTTGCGGCTGGAATCAACATGTTCAAGCATGCGGATAAGACTATCGCGGTACCGAAAATTCGGTTTGCGGGATAGGTTGCGGCCAAGAACCCGCCTGGCACTTGCGTCACGAGGTATCCAACGAAAAACGACGAGTCAATCAAACCAATTGTTGATTCGGACCAGTCGAATTCAGGTGTCTGGAAAACGGGGAAACATCGTTCTTTAGGGAGAAGGCTCGTTCGGGTCAGCGATGGGCGGATGAGACCGTCGACGATTATGCCATTGGCTTACCTTTCCTTTAGTCATCGGCACGAGAGCCACGCCCCAGTTACATCGGATCCCGAACGAGATTAGGAAGCCGATCGATGAAAGTATCGCAATCGTCATTCGTTTCGTGAGGTCTGGTTTACACGGACAGTTGGGCTCAAGATGTCTGTTGGGAAATCACACGCGATGAACATAATGGCAGGACACGGGAAGCATGCGTGAAAGAAGCCTCCTCCCATGGATATCTATCAGTTTATTCTTCATATCCGGAGTCTGCCCCCTCCACAGCTGAATTCCGCCCTCGTGCGCCAAATCCACGATTCAGACGGGTCTTTCCCTAGGCACGAAGGCAGAGGTGTAGAGTTGCTAAATTAGGTACGGAGGCTTGTGAGACGTGCTCCACGGCTCTCCGAGAGGGCCGTGTCGCCCCAGGGAGCATCGAGCTCTTGGGTGAGCAACAGCGCAGATCGCTCTCTCTCGCCCTCCTTCCTCCATGACGATCATTCATAGGATTCAATATTGTGTCGTTGCCGACGGACGTCTCGGGTCGATGAGAGCGCGTATGCATGCAGGAGGCAAACAGACCCTCTCGGCGAGGTAGCTTTGTGGGAGTACCGGCGAACGAATTCGGCAAATAGGACGCGGAGTGGCTGGCTGACGTCTTGGCAGAGAGGGTAAATGAGTGACCTACCTTCGCCAGTCCTGAGGTCCATGGTCGATTTCGACGTGATCAACCGAGTGTACGGGTCCACCGGGTACGTCTCCTCCACCCGGTTGATATGGAGCACCCTCTTCGTCATCCAATTGACCGTACTTCGAGGAGGTCCCGCTGCCACGTAACCGACTGTAAAAAGTGATCTCTTTATTTTACTGTCGCTCGACGAGCCTTGATTGCTGAAAAGTCAGCTCAAATCGATACGCAGTCTCAGCTGAATCCATGCCGATGGGGGAATTTATTGGTTCAGAGGACCCTACCAAAGTGAACTCGTCAGCCAGGGTCCTCGTGTCGAACGCAAAATCAGAATGCCAATGACCTGGTTCTTCATCGGCGCCCAGTACGCACTCCCTTGTTTTCCTAACAATTGAGTCGAGCGAGTATCACCGAATAACAGCACAGCTTCGAAAGTACAATGTCTACAAGGCGGTCGTCGGGCAGGCAGGATGACCCTCCTGCCGGCTTGTTCCTTTCTTTCCTTGCCCTGAGCAAGCCCGACAGCTAGTCGAGAACGCTACTATGCGCATATATTAACTTGAGCTGAATTTTATACCATCAGCCTTTCACCCTCCTGCCATCTGAAACTGGTCCGTCCATGCTCGATGGCTGCCCGTGCTCCCCCTCCGACGCACTCAGACTAGCTAGCAGAGCAGACAAACAGACTCCTAATAGCGGAGTTGAACTCGGAGTTTCTCTTGTGATTTCTAGCAGCAATCTCGAACATCCCTGATTTGATCGGATGTATGTTTCGCTGGTTCATAGCGGTTCATCATTCTCTCCATGGCATCGATACATTTCCACAATGTTAATCAGGGGATCCTCGCAGAGAGTTCGTTGTCCGCATTGAGCACACATCGATATTGAACACATTCTCAACGGAATGCTGCCCGCCCGCCCGGCCTGCCGCACGAGCAGTGACGCGATGCTCAGCAGAAGAAGGGAATGAACCCGTATTCATTAATTCGGGATCAAATGAGCAGAACGCAAAGAGCAGCAGAATCCATTCGCGCAAGGGGAGTTATAAACTCACAATACAACCCGCCTCGAGAACGCTATGATAAACACGGAGGCGTAACCTCGTTCGAGCACGTTCGCGACATCTACAATTGTCTGACTGACGTCTTTGTGCGTGAGGCCTTTAAGGAGAGGACATAGATCACCGAAGAGTGCTCTCTTCTGCCTTCCTACCTTTTCTATTTGCAGCCAAAGCCGCAGCTAAGCTGACGGCATGGAAATCGCGAGCAGCAACGAATGATCGAAGCCAGGAAGACTTCGGAGGCGAGCTTCGTTTTGAAGAGTCAATCCTTGTTTGGTTATACCAATCTTCAACGCCGAACCTCCGCCCCCGTTGCGGGCTCGAGGAGTCCATGAATATTGCCTGGCCCCTTGATTGCTCTTTCTCTCTCTCATGATCATTACACGCCAGATTCAGCGCTCTGGCTGCGGCAACAACGGCGTGCGCCAGAAGAAAGGGACAAGGGAACTCGGGATCGACTTGAGGGAAGCCGCGCAAAGAGAGAGAGAGAGCAGGACGACGGGTCGCACTACGAGGGAGACGAAGAAAGAGATGAGGGCAGAAATGAGGGGCTCTGGGAGTTCTTGTGTCGTACCAGCAAAGCCCCTGCAGAGTTCGCGCGAACCGTTCCTTCGGGAGAATCATGTCCGAGCCGCGTTCATACAAGGCTTGGAAACAACCGACTCACCCATCATGCGCCCCGCACTCGAGCACGATGAGGACATCCGTATTCCAGCTTCCCATCTAGTCCAGAGATCGCTTAAATGGGGAGACCCGTTGAGCCCCGTGCTCTGGAGGGCTCTTATAGCATTGGAGGGAGAGATACAATATCATGGAGGGAAATTATCCGAAGTCGAGTCTACCTACAACATGCTCGAGACTCGACTGAGTTGATGTCTGCGATCATGAAGAGGACGCTGGCGAGAAGGCCCGGCCGGCGTGCTAAGTGTATGATGGTGAGACGGATTTCCGGTGTTGAAACACTTCAGCGTTGGGGGTGCATTATTAAGTAGGATTCACCACCAATCAGGAAGCCGAGAGACCTCTGGAGGCCGCGAAAGAAAGACCGGTAACTAGGCAGTCTGCCCTGACTTCGCTTCGATTAGGGGTGCACAGCTCCTTGAGCTCATTTGTTGTGCACTCTGATGAACCCGAGGAAGAAAGACCGAGGGCTATCCCCGACGGCACCTCAATGCAGGGGGCGCGCAGATCCCGGAGATTCCGAATGAAGTCATACTCAGCTACGCGTTCGAACACGATAAAATTTCATGAGAGTGAACGAAGTCTGGGATGCCTAACGTCTAACAAATCCTCCACTGGAGGACACCTGATGTGGTTCTCTTCGTCAAGAGAACTCGTGAATCGATTGAGACGCCAGGAGGGAGATTAGAGCGACAACTGAGTAGTCGCAAACTCGAGACAGGGGATCCGACTTGTCGACAGAGCCCTGTGTTCGCTGCGGTTTATTCGAGCTGGAGAGGGACTCGAAAGAGAATCAATAGCGAAGAGTTCCTCGATGACGCAGACCTCGGATGTAGACGCAGATAGGCTGACAGTTGAGGATTTCCCGAAAATCCTTCAAGTCCGTGGTACTTGAGCGGCTCTCTCCTAAAAATCAAGATGTTCGTCTGCCAAGAGTTCCGAGAACGAGACAGCCACGCCAACGCCGTGTGTTTCTTTCTCACGAAGCTTCTTTCCCTACCCAGGAATTCAGGCCGGGAGGACAGATAGTCGCTGATCACTTTCGAACAGGAAGCTGATTCTGGATAAAAGGTCAAGTGACCAGAGCAGGATCCCGACGAAACACGAGTCGATCACCGGAACGGCATACCGCGGAACTCATATGCTCTCCCGACTGGTCCGCTCCGACTTCGCTGGAGGCCGCATCTCGGTCAATATTTGCTGAGCAGTAATTTCCTTTCGATATTTGCAGCAGGGCTATATCGAGGGAATCCAGATCTCGACGAAGCCGCGTCTCTCCGCCCGCATTTCGACAGAAGGGTGATGATTTCCTGGCTCTAGGTTGCAGATCGTGTGGGAGGACGAAACTTTTCGGCAGTTCTTGACCCCATGAGCTCAACTTGACGCGCATCCCAACGAGTTTTGCGCAATCGAAGGAGCTGAGTCGGGCCGAGGGCAGCAATTCCCTTGTTTGCTGTGTCATCCCCGCTGTCGCTTCGTATTAGAACACCATCATTCCGGGTGGATGGACTCCGTTCCTTCTCGTCCAACTGACTATCTTCTCGTGTCTTGCCCGCTCTCTCTCCATCTCCCAGAGGCTTTAACTCGCTAGACAATCTCGTGTTGGGCAAAGACGAGTCTCGCTAATTTTTCGGGCTCGCAACGACGTCGCTGTATGCGTGCGCTGCCCCGTTCCATTGAACCATCGAGTCCATTAGTTCGTTGCAAATATTTCTTTCGTAAAACCATGCGCGTCCTCCTCGTCGAGGAGTGCTTCGGTCCCGTAATTCTCAAAACACGATCAGTGTTCCTCTTTGGTGTAGCTCGCTTGAAAGGAAGAGACAGATATTGAATGTACCTAATGTGGTCTTCCTCTGATGTGGTGAGATAAGTCTGGGTTCTGCTGATTGTTTACAGCTGGGGATTGGACGAGCGAGCCGGCTCTGATCGCAGAAGCAAAGAGCGCGGCGCTGCGTTTGCTTGACGGGGAACAGACTCTCCATTCTCATTGCGCTCCAGGAAAGTGGAGTTTGAAACTATCTCTCCAGCCTTCTGAACGCATTTCTGAGCTCTGCCGTTCTCCATTGTCGGCTGGAGGAGATCGGGATAATATACATCCCCCGCACTCGGCTTGCTGACCGTCAGAGGACTTGGGAACGAATCTCGCGCGATCGCCGGAAGCGTCCTTCCAGTAAGGAAATTAAGATTCTGGACGCGAACAAAGCCGCATCGTTTTCTGCCTTCAGAACAGCGAGATTCTCGGTGTAATCTCACGATTGGCGACTCATTCCAGTGCTCTTTCGACAGCTATTGGAGCAAAGTGCTGCCAATGTTAGGCAGACAAACAGACGAAGCTCCAGTGAGGCAGTCCGTTCTGTTCCGGTGCACATCGTTAGGCTGCTGACGATAAATCGTCGGCGGATTGTGTTACTGGCGGAGTGTGGGGCGCCGTCAGAACCCGTTGTCTGGAACTCAGTTCGCACGCGAAGCGAACCATCAACTTGGTCCCGATGCTCCAAGTGCGAATAATCTGTGTGGGTAAGCAGGGTTGCTGGAGATTTGTTGGAGAGGAACTCGTCGTCGGAGGCAAATCCCGTCTGAGGGAACGGAGAGAGGTGGGAACACGCAGGTTGAGGAACGCTCCCTGGAATCAACGGCTGGTTCTCGAAGCTTCCTCGAAAAAATGATCCCAGTGCGCTGAGAAGCTCGAACTCGCCTCCCACGATGAGATCAGGATGGAGGTATCAGCCTTTAATCTTGTAGATTATAGTGACAACATAGTTTTGCGCTGTCCGAGACGCGAGTCTGTGGGAAAGGCAGAGGGAATTCCGACCGCTCAGGTCCTTCCCGCTGGAAGGTATCACATTTGATTCTGAGACGAACTAGGCGACCGCTGGAACGAAGACGATGTGCAACGCTAGCTCGGGGGATGTCACAGCGAGCGCTGAAGAGGTTTCGGTCGAACTCTCACCGTCAATTGCGTTCAGAGCAACCCATCGCGGTGCACAAAGAGGCGATCTTTGGCGAAATAGTTGACTGAGTCAAGGAATCAGTTAAATTCTCTGTCATCACCATCCTGGGTTCACTATGCCGGTCGAGGATGAGAGCGCGAAGCGGCGAGCACTTGACCGAGGCTCAGAATACAGGCGTCGGCTGAGCTCCGTATAATTCCGGGGCATTCGTTCAGCTTACTCCTGGGTATCTGGATAAGATTTGGGAGAGCCTTCGCTTACCCGCCTTCAGTTGGACCTAGCTCATTATACCCTAACTTTGTATGCATCGATTGCCACCAATCCCGGTTCTTGCGAGCCACGGACGGATTGGTTTTCCCCCAGATCTGCATCATGCACTCAGAGCCATCTTTCCCAGTAAGGTAACGACAACTCCCACGGAGCCCGATCGCTCGCTCGCTACCTCCTGCGAGGTGGCGTACTTCCGTCTCAACCTGAGCCTCCGGTTCTGACGTGACGCCATGAGAGATTCGGAAGCACAAGAGGATAATATTGATAGCGCATTGCCGGCTCGGGAGCTCAGAACCCACGTTGCAATCGAGGGGCTGGAAAATACTTCTGCGTTCAACGGACGACATGCATCGACTGGAAGAATCTATCCAAACTCAGGGAAACGATGCGCAACGAAGTTGACCAAATGAGTTTATCCGCTATTTCGCGAGAAGATCCTCGAGGCGGTTCGGAATCGCATAGAAAATCAATCCAATACTACGGGTCGGTGTCCTCACTGCTTTTCCCTTGGCTGACTCCCCATATTTACAGACGAAGCATGCCGGTGATGCGGCCTTCCGAGAGAAACATATCAACTCACCCAAACACCGATCCGAGCTGGGTGTTTGGCAAGTTCTTGATCGTGGACTTGATGTTGGAGAGCTCGAATCCTTCGTGAGCGTTTGAAGCCGGTTTTCTGGAAAGAGACGATAAATGTGAGATTAGGTATATGCTCGGCTGCAGAAGATCTGCTCAAAATCGGATGACTCCCGCACAAGCGCCGAGGCGAGCTCGTCCCCCTTGTCCTCCGAAATTATACGCTAATGCACCGACGGAAAACATGCAGAAGAAGAACACAGGCCCATGTGAGCTTTGCGCAGGGGGCCTTCGTTCCATATTCACCCCGGCGAACGCTGTCGCGACCATTCCCAGGGGATGGGAGGGACACATCGATGTCGGACAGACATTTTGTTTCCCGAAGAGATCCTCGTCGACGTCACCAACCCAGATCCCTGGAGCAGGATTCCTCTACCAGCTTGTCCGGTGGGATATTCACCGTGATTGCTCGTGAGGTGTTTGGATAGATAGGCTCAAGACCGGCGTCGTGCCAATGAACCGAATCCAGTATGGACTGGTTCTGGAACGAGTTTGGTGAAAGGAGAGCTTCTTCAACCTGGCGGACAAGTGCTGACGTCGCGTCGAGGCACTCAGAGCCATCGGCTCCGCCACCGAAAAAAAAATCGAAGCTGGGAATGGTTGAGTGCTGCGTTTCCGAATCCACCGCGGGATAACGACTCATGGGGGTGGGTGTTGAACAGCGCTAGTAAAGCTTCGTACGAACGAATACGACGCTTTCATCGGATGGGCGCGGGGGCAGGAGTCTCGAGACAGTTCGTCTGAATTCGGCGGAGCTGGGGGATTCGTTCCGACGGTGGGGCCAGCGGTCTGCTTCATAACGCCTCATCATCGCTAATCTTATCAAGGAAAGAAACGATGACAGGGAAGCGAGTCAGGCTGCGTGTCCACTCGCCGTTGTTCGAGTCAGCGGGTGTATGTAGGTCTGCTCAGAGGGAGGACGCGTTCGATGGGAGTAGAGCAGAAAGAAAAAATTACGACCACGACAACGGTAGCCGCGACCGCTGCGACTTGGACAGACGACGAAAAGAGGGAATTATCTTCTCATCATCGCGTCGTCGTCGTCATCATCCTCTGGAGGACCAGTGCGGTGCCATCGAAGAAAGAGATATAGAGCGAAAGTGAGTGCACTAAGCCCGAAGACAAAGACGAAAACGATGGCTTCCGTTCAGTTCGAATAATAGAACGAGCGAGAGGGAGAGAACCTGTTGGCACGGAGCCCCCTCGCCGCTTCATTCGGTCGTGATCCTCAACTTCAATCGGGAGCTCGGTTAGAGCCCCGCCAAGCAGGTGAGAGAAAGAGCGAGTCAAAACACGACCGATCTCGTAAGAGTGTGTGATGAGGCGGCGGTTCTTAACTTCGTGGGATGGTGGAAAGCGATATAGCCGGGAAGCTGGTCCTTTCAACAGTTGGCGTTCACCCTCTCCCTTCCGTGATTGAGTTTTCCTGCAATCACATTTCTCCGAAATCTCCAACCGGTGGTCGACAGGATCCGGAAATCTTGAGTGGCTTCCGACAACTTTTCGCGCGTCCATGCCGAGTTCTTCAGGTGTGGCAATGGTGGGACCGTGAGCACAAGCATCACAACAGATGAAAGTGGAAATAACTGACAACATTCGGGGGTGTCGGGAATCCGCGATCAGAGCTCGAAGACCATGCCCACTCCAAGGAATCGTTCGCGGTCACGGTGTATGTTTGAGTAGCCGATTCCCCCCGCACTCCCCCGCATAAGCTCCAATGCAATGAGGTAGCGGCGGTGATTCGATCATACTCGCCACGAACATCGTCGTCGTCGTCGTCATCGAAGCAACAACATCATCGTCGAAAGAGCCGTAAGAATCAATTCATGTTGCGGCAGATCACGTTGCTCTCACTTTCCTCCGTTCGAGTAGCGATACACTGATTGGCCATTGGATGGCCAGCCGCGGCGCAGACCGGCCAGCGAAGCTGGTTGCATCGAGAGCAGACACGGGAGAAGAGATGATTGCCTCTATTGCTCCCAGCAAAAGGTCAACAAGTCGAATCGGATCAGCTCGTTTTATGAGTGATACCTATCGGAAACGATACTATTCCTCTCTTTTTGAAACGAGTGTTCCGTTCCCCTTTCCGGTTGCGAGTGTCGCATGTCACATACAAACGATCCCGACCGTATCGGGGCAAAATCGGACACCGATCAGAGGGAAAACGATTCGGATAATCGCTGGCGATGTTCACAGCTAGACGGGTGCTCCAAGTCGAGTTCGTGAATGTTGTTCGCGGATCACGTCGGCAATTGTCCGAACGTGCGAATGGTAGCTTCGATGCACTGTTACGTTGCATCCAGTCAGAAGCACGCCAGGCGCTCAAGCGCTGCCAAGCCATATTGTATTCACTCATAAACGGCGGAGGTTTCCTTCCGCTCACGTCGCCTTGGCTTCACAGGGGAGATATGTATCACTCGAAATCACTCGGTTACGAGATCGCACCCAGAGGGTCAATGCTTCAAATCTGATTGGTCAGACCGGCGAAATCCCATGGAGCCCTCCACCTTTCGGGATCTTTCCCTTTCAGTCGGTTTTTCTCCTCCGCGAATGCCTCTATCGGGTTCGGGAATTTGTATTTCCGAGGAGGATCAACGAGGCGACCTTTCTGGTGTCAGAAGCATGAGTAAATAGAAACCGTTCCGCAACTTTAATGAGCCAGTTATCGTGAATTAGCAGATCGTGGGACCGTATCTGAGCATTTCTCAATTTTCCTCAGGACTCGAGCACCGGTTTCAGTCAACGTAAGTGTCACGACTGTGTAACCGAAAGACTCGTTAACAATGGGTGCACGCTTGATGAAACGAGATGTGATGTCCTATCGAGCTCGCTTATCGAGTTTCGAACGCTGAGATTGCACAAGACGATTAGTGTTTACTGCTCTCTTCCGAAAGCAACCCGCTGAGTGTTGACCTTGTTCGAGACAACGTTCCTGACGCACAATACGGATAGCCTCCGAGATTCTCATTCGCTGTTACAACACATCGAGTCGCCTGTTATAAAACGACGGGGTCGAGAGCGAACCTCCGTATAAACCTCAGCTGTTCCTTCCGATAAGCGGAACGAATCGCGCGTTCTCGTCTCCTTTTCCATCAAAGTTCTATCTCTCTGCGGTAACCTCGTTGCTTGTTGAGACACACGGCCGAGCGGGTGGTGTTTTCTCGTGATCAGCAGAGTAAAAAGTTCTCCTTCTTCAGTGCCCCGATCAGTCAGAACGATGAGAAATGTCTACCGCTCGCAGCGAATCCATTGTTGGAATTGAATCAAAATCGCATAGAAGGCACGTAGAAGCCGTTTCGTTCTACCGAGTACCTGGGAAAGCGGAGGACTGTCTGAATCAGCAAATATTCAAAGATGTCTTCGGTAACTCGATTCCCGACTCACTTGCCCCTGAAGTGAGTCTCTATGACTAATTGCAGAGAGGGAATCCCTGCTGATGCATTGTTTCGTCTACGCAGGCTGTTCGTCTTCCCGCGTCCGAGGTTCAGCGTGAGCTTCGAATCTTCAAGACAATGTAATGAGTTCCAGAGAGCGTTCCGATGAACAGGAAAATGGAAGGGATCTTAGCTGCCCATGGATCGCAGCTCAACAATTCAAACGTTAATCGCTCGGAGCAAAAACTTTGAACGATCGTCGAATGAATGCGCCGTCGGTTGGTGCTTGTGGAGATTCCCGACGTCGATTCGTCTGGAAAAACCCCCGTCCGACTTGTTGCAGGTTTACGGCTCCGGTTCAAAGGCTTAGGACGATTGCCTAAGCTTTAGACGAGAGGTCGGCGGACTGCCCACAGAGCTCGCACAGATCGTTGAGGTCGCCCAGCGGACTCAACACGTTCTGGTTGGAGCATGCAGACCTCACGATAACTTCGGCATTGTCTGGAGGAACGCAAGAAGCAGAACTCGCGCTCGGATAATTCTGCAGCTGCTGATTTCGGTAGCTTTGGGAGTTGAGTCGATCACGCTATCGGTTTTTGTCAGCGATCAACTAGGAAATGGCGTTGTCGTTCTTTCTCCCGTTCCGAAAGTTAAGGGTCGTGCGGGAGCGCCTGGTTCGGTTAGTGGACGATAATGCTTAGCACTCGAGTCGTACGGGAATCCTTGCTGAATCCTCCGATTTCTCCGAGAGAACTGGCGGGAAGCTCGTCTCGGGTTTGAGCCCAAAGAGGTCGGGGAGCAGCTTTGAGGCATGATGGGTACTCCGGGGAGTCGGATACTCCAGCCGATGAGCAACCCCGAATATTCTCTAGAAGCGGGAACAACTACTCCGACGAATCTGGGTGGAGAGGTGAGCTCGGTCGAGAATTTGAACCGAGGGCTCCGTTTGATCATGAAGGTAGCTAGCTCCTAGAGAGACCCCAAGAACCGGACTCGCAGGGGTTTCCCACCATCGTTTGGGACGATGAGTTCTTTAGTCATCCTTGCCTCGCGACGATACTGACGTATTCAAGTTAGTCGGGCTCAAGTAGCGCTGACGATAATGCATTCTGATCCATTGTGCGATGCTCGACATGATTCGGAACAGACATGCGCTGGCACCGACTCACACCGGAGAGCGGGAAGTCGAACCTTTCGAACCCATGGTGGTGACAACGGGAAAAGGTATTCCCGACAAGGGAATCAACTACGCCACTCACGATGATAACGGAGCAATACGTCGTAACACAGCACAAAGAGACGCTCCGTCTCCCGTGCTCAGCGCTCTCTGCGTTATCCGATGCTGGCCACTTATATTTAAAACTCAGAGACACTCCCGAGGATTCGGATTTCCCGGAGAGTAGCCGGTCGAAAGTGCAAGGCCGTGCTTTTCCATCTCATTCGCTGCCGGCAGATAGATGGT
This sequence comes from Phytoseiulus persimilis, assembly GCA_037576195.1. Classification (NCBI taxonomy): domain Eukaryota; kingdom Metazoa; phylum Arthropoda; class Arachnida; order Mesostigmata; family Phytoseiidae; genus Phytoseiulus; species Phytoseiulus persimilis. Next base: position 27,497,478 of record CM075104.1, on the reverse strand, counting down.
GCGATGTGTCCGCGTCTCTCGACGAACGGTATTTTCAGCCAGATAGGCCCTCGCCCTCGACTCGAGCTCCTGAACATATATCATTCTAGGTTTCGACGCGACCGGGACCCGGCGCTGTACAGAGCCGGGAAGTCCTTGACGCTCCAATGACCCGATTGTTTATCACCCCGACAGCGCGGAGCACATTATCGATTCCTTGTTTGATAAGATCAAGTTTTAGCCAACGGTCATGTGTGCGGCGAGGTTATTTACGAATTGGCGGGGATTCACGCCCACCAGCACAGAGGTTGTTTGCATCAAAGATGACAAAAGGCCTTCGGGTGCTTCGCGGAGGACTGCTCCCTCCGCGGAGGACTCTGCAGCACTTCGCGGCGCTCCGAGCTCCGCGAAGCTCTGAGCGAACCTCCAAGCAGCGAAATTGAGTAGCGAAAATGCCGCAACCCGCTCCGAGGCTGCGCTGAAACAAAGCAGCAATACGAGTCGAGTGTCTCTTCCACCATGGAAGTGAGTTCATAGCGGTCCAAGCAGAAATTTTCGCTTCCCGCGCAACGAGTTCTCCCTGTTGGCTCACGACTACATGGTTTCCGTGTCCAGTCGCTCGTGACCATCGCAACGCCAGCGCGAACGTCGATATCGTATTCGAGATACTCGTTCGGAGCATTCGCTTGAGTCCGACCCGTTAGGTCGATCGAGGTGACGTCGTTTCGAATGCTTCCGTTCATTGTTTTACTCGTCACTATCGCAACACTCGTTTCCGTCTAACAGAGTGCCTCCCCATAAGTGTTCCGATGAGCTGGCGCATTATGAGGAGACTCCGTGGGTTTGGCAGAGGCGAAACTACGCGGAGGCCGAGCTCCGTTCTTCGCGGCTTTTCAGCACGGCTCTGCAAAGCCCAGAAGCTCCGCTCCCATCTCTGGCAAGCATGACAATTATGTGATCCCGGTCGAGCCGCTTATGCTGCTGCTCCAGACGATTTGCGGCCAGTTCGCTCCTCCGACGACGACTATCTCCCGAATCGATTCATCAGACTGCAAACACGGACAGAGGAGTGGCCATCGCCAATGTTCGCGTATCGACAGAGTTCTCGTCGCGACTGCCTGAAAAAGGCATCGTGTATTTCTCTCGAACGATTCAGAGGACACGCGGCTCTGACGCGCGGAGCTCGCCGCGGCTGGAGAAGCGGAACCCCTCCGGGAGCTCAAACAGGGAAGGTCGAGCCGGGCGGCGAATCGATCAGACAGGATCGGCGCTCTCAATTTCTCCTGCTCCACTGGAACGGGAGGCCAGAGAATCGAAGATTTGCGAGAGCGGAGCCGCCGTTACGGCTGACGTTGATAATAATGATTCTTTAGGGATGAAGCGATCCATTAGTGGCTGAGTCAGAATTGAGTTCACGTTGCTCGATCTGAGTGCTGCGGCCAGCGGGACAGGCAAAAGTCGGTCGAGGAAAAGCGGCGGAAAGGAGGTGCGGTAGTATCGTTGTTGGCGTTGCCTTGGCGGCTGTTCTTCCTCGAGAGGGACCTCAACACGAGCGAACCGTCTCGCTCGTTGCTTCTTTGGTCCGTTGAAGCTTGCCGGAGCCCGAGCTTCGCAGAGCTCCACATAGTGCTTCGCTGACTGCTCCGCGGATCGAGGACGTACAGAGCTGCTGCGGCCGTCCCTGCTGCAGCCCCTGGTGGTGGTGCTGCTGCTACTACTACTACACACTACTACTATCCATTGGGGGTATTTTTAGCATGGGGACCTTTGGGAAGCTTGGCGGAGGCTTGTCGGAGCCGACTTTGGGCTTCGCTGAGGGCTTGGCGGAGCCGTCCGCACTCCGCTGCGCTCTCCGCCAAGCATTGGCAAGCTCAGGGAAGCCTCAACGGTTGATATCCGTTCGCTCGGATGCCAAGTCTCGGAAGCTGTTGAGCAGTTCCGAGGGACTTCCGCGTCCCGCTCTATATTAAATGCGCATAGCCTCGGGTGATCTGAGCGCCGCCGACATCCAAACAATAGTTCTGGAGATGAATTTGTCGAGCAAGATCGAATCGGATCGATTTCACGAACCGGGGAGGAGGCATTCGATCCCCGAATTGGTGCCCACTTCTACGAGTCAACAACTCGCATCAACCGAGGTGGGAAAACACGCGCGACCTTCTTTCGTTGCAGCTCGGTGACCTCTAACGTGTCGAAGTGAGAAGGACAATGTTGGAGTCGGAGGCCGCCCTTCGAATCCATTCGCAGTTATTGTCAGCGATCCTGACCGATGAAACCAGCGACTCTGCAAAGATTCCTTGACGGGCACATGACGAGCTTGGGAAGAGGGAACGGCTGGCTTCCCTGGCTCATTGAGCTCAGAGACGCGGGAGAAAAATCCAATCACGGCAATCGGATTTCATGGAGCGGCATAGAATAGTTCCTGCGAGCTATCCGACAGGATCCGAGCCGCCCGGGAAGCCGAGCACGCTTCCTTCCTATCCTCGACCGATCAGCCGGAAGTCTCTCCGATTCGACTGAGATTCGGTGATATTCGTTGTTTTGTGGTAGACCTCCGGCTGAAATCTGTTGAGAGGGATCGACGAGCAGGTCGCGAAGTCGTCCGTCAGACTTGTTGATCGCCTCCAGCGGAGGAGCAGCTGTCGGTTCCCATAGGATGGCTGAGCCCGATTCTTGATGAACAGGTTCTCACAATACTCCAGCGCAGAGTCGTCCATTTGTTCATTCGTTCATCCATCCATCCAAATACATATTCCGCACCACACTGGTCGACACAGACAGCTCTGCTGAGCAGCCCAACCGACCGGTCAGCTGTCACTGCGTCCAGCACTCGTCGCCTATTCCCTCCCGATATCGATAGATGTGCCCGTTCGATTCAAGGGATGAGTGTTATCTTTGGCACACCGAGCTCTGTACTCCTCTCAACCTGTTTTTCCCATCGCACCACTCGGCGGACTGAGATGTCAAGGTGGCCAAGGACGAAACGAAGCCGGAATCATCGCCGCTGACAGAGCAGCTGTCTAGCTTTGATGCCGTCCGAGCGGAGGGGAGATTTCCACTTCGATTGAAGCGAGCCACAAGACATCGTATACGTATGTATGGAGAGCTCATTTGAAATTAAAATAGGATTTATTTTCTCTGATGTTCTCGATTCGACGTAGCGATCGACGGATGCTGTAACCTTGCGGGTAGGTACTTCCAGCAGGGCTCCCGAGCCCTCATGGCTTCCTGGTTGCGGCTCGGCTGCAAGAGAAACCGCTGGCACAGCGGGAAAAAAAGAGAGCTCACGTGTTTGCAAGTTGCGCGGGAGCATGGATAACACGCTCCAATGATTTTGCTGATACGGAGCAGAGCGTTAATTGAGTCGCCCCCGGGCGTGAAGTCGCGCCTTGTCCAGGGAAACGTTTATTGCGCAAATTTCGCAAGCCACCCGAACGCAACTCGATGGGATTGCCGGGCGAACCATACGCTGCGAGCGAACGAACACACAAACAAACAAAGCAAACAACAAGCGGCCTCGACACAAATTGAACGATCATCTGTCAGCCGAGTTGTCTATTCAATCCACGCGCAGCGCCAGACCGAGCTCTTCCCTACGCTCCGCGTTCCCGCCACGGACGCTCCATGCCGACCACCGGTACGTGTCGAGGGGTCCGAAACGAAAGCTTCCTCCGAACGCAGCCACCAACGCCACATGCAAGCGATAAGTACGGCTTCGTTCCTGTTTCGTTGGATGTTTCGAGCGATATGAATTCGACGAGTCCAGTGAACCCCGCCCGTCGGTATTCCCAGCTTCCACCGGGTCGGAATTCGATTCCCTCACTATCGACTTGATACGCGAGAATTTCACTCTGTAGTGAGAATATGGACTGTGCTCGCATAGGCTCCCTCCGAGCCGACATTATTTGATGGCTCTAATCGGTCGCTGGCAATGAGGAATAACGCAATCCCTGGAACACAGCTCGTAAATACCGTTTGTAGCTAACGTTCGACGCAAGATGCTGAACTGGTGTAATCTACGTCAAAGCAACAGATTGGTCGTGGGGAAGCGTCCCCCGAGGCCTTCGACGTGATCTTCGTCGGCAGAGACGCTCTAATGGTCAAAGTGCTTGATTGAATTTGGCTACCGCAGGCAGCCGAGAACGCCGCCGGGAACCAGCGGCGGCGGCGGCGCGGCGCTAGGAGTCGATACAGTTGGACGAATGTCTCAGAATATTCGTGTTCGCCCTCCGCGGGCCGAAAACCCGAGGACGACTGTTTACGACACCTCGTTCAGCTTCCGTGGTCGGCTCGTTCGATCGAAAACCGCACAACAGTTTCGCTCGTCTCGGGGCTCGTCGTGCCACACACACAGCTCGTTGCCGCGGGAGCAGTTGCCGCTCTCAGAAGCTTTGTCTCATGTACGAGCGAACTACGACGGATAATGTATGCTGCTGCCCTGCCGGCCATGATGGAGACAGACACATAAGAACTCCGTTTGATGAGAGTTCCGAGTACGCACGCATCCGCCCTCATTCGCTCTTCCGTCGAGGGAGTCGTTAGGTACGGGCGTGCGGGTGAGCAGCAGACAGGAGGATAAACTCAATCGGATACTGGCGGCGAAGAGACGGAAACCTATCTCGGTTTCCGTCAGGAGCTTGTTTGCTCCTCAGGCAGCGGTCGACTCATTTGTTTGTCTGGGCGCGAGCGAAGGTGACAAAACATACATTTTCCACCGAGGTCGCGACCCGCCCTCAATTTTCGCTCGTGATCGAATTCGACTCGGTACACAGCGGAGATCGGAACTAGCGCCTGGTGGACGTCTGCTGCGCACCTTCCGTCGAGACCACCTTCTCGATTGAGGCTTATGCTTCGAGCGGTCGGAAGCTCAGGAAGACGCGAAAGCTACTGGGCAGCGGCTATCCGCGTGAAGATGTCCTCGATGACAAGCCGGGAACGGACTTGTACATACGTTCCGTCAATGAGATCATCAAAAATAATTCGAGGGCTTTGTGGAAGCTTAGCCTTTTAGAAGAGCGAATGCCGCAGGCGACCAAAGATAAAACAGTCCGGGGAGCGGCGCGGATACGCTTGAATGGGGTGACCCTGTGCGTGACTCCTCGCTGAGCCCCGTGACCCGGACCGATCTCCACCCTGCAGCCAGAGCTTGTGCGCTACCACCGCTGTAGATGCTCTCGTGGTTCTAAATTTTCTCCGGCTGTTCGCTCTCGTAGCACACAAATATTCCTCGTGCGTCGGCCGGAAAGTTGCAGTCAGCTTCTTGACGTGAGAAGGTATTCGAGTTCCCGTTTGAGAGATCTCTGAGAACTCACCGCACCGGGAATGCCTCCTGCAAAGGTCCGGATGAAGGCAATCAAAAGAGAAAGGTTTTCCCAACCACATGAAGGAAGCTTTGTGTTGGCGAAAAAGTCTGTCACGCGACCGCTTTTATCGTCTCTTCTCTTCGCGCTAACTGAAAGGCTGAAGCGTGGCTCACTTCTCTCAATCATTTATAGACGGAATCGATCTCGGAACTGTCAACAAAACGAGGAGGGGGAGGAGGTTCGCCGATCGACAAAAACCAACGGTCTCCGGCGGCCCTTCTCTGAAGACATGAGCAATAAATCTGCGCCTGTGAACTGCTTGTGGCTGTCGAAAATCGATAGATATTGAGATATTAGACATTCGGAGAGCGGCAGAGCTAAGTATTGAAAGCCACTTCGCCAGTCCGCGAGCTGTAGTCCTCTGGGTCCGCACCGCAGGACGATGCGAGAGCGAACAGTCGCACGTTCGTTGATTATTATCGTTCTATTTGATGACCGTGACCGAATGAAGAACGGATTCGCGCGTAGGTCAGTTCACGAGTCATCGATGAGGGTCTGCCTCAGAGCCGCATTCTGCTTCCTCGGTCCGGTCGATGTGTAGCCGGCTCGCTCATTCCGACAGTCGTGTAGTTTGCGCCGATCGAATGAGTGAGTAACCAACTAAGTAACTGACTGAGTTCGAGCAGGGCCGGCTCAGCGCGTTCGCTAATGCGTGGCCGCGGACGAGGTTGAAGCTGTGCGATTTACGCTTCAGTAAACGCGTTGTAAACTGGCCATTGACGGAACGGATCTGCGTAACACTCGCATTCTGATCCCTCTTTCCACTTCCGCGCGGATGTACTTTATCCTCTCGTAAACTGCCGCTTTCACCGGCCGTCGGGCGTGTTCGTACGTTTCGGACGGGATACCAGCGAGAACTCTCTCCCCGCCCCCCTCCTCGCGTAGAGCAGCCTCCGTGGGTGCTCTGCAATCGGCGCATCATTTCTTGTTGCGAAAAATGCGCCGCCGAGTCGAGTATTCGGAACGCGCCCTCTCGCGCAGAAGGAACGCCGCGTGTCATCCAACTGTGCGAATGCGATGTCGCCTGAACGGAGAGCTGGTGGGTCACGTTGCGAGCAACGCGCAAAGCATTTCGCGTGTTCCGCTGCGCATGAGGAACATGAGGTGTCGGCACCGATTCCGAAAGTTGTTGGATTCAAACCCTTCTGAGCCCCTCCGCTATCGTTCGATCCTGACCGAACATCGGATGAATAGCTCAGTTTCGCACTGTTGTTGCCCCGGGAACTCTGCGCTGACTTATTGTACTCAAGCTATCCTCGTGACATCCTCTGTGAAGCGAAAGCAAATATGATGAGTACATTCCTTTCATGCGACCCGACTAACGCCATTCTCTTTGAATGAGCTTGTTCGGCCTCCTCAGCTGATTCGCGGGGCCGCTCGCGTGGCTTCCTAATCGTTGCCGTAGCTCCCTGTTTGACCGAGCGACTGGAACGCAGCGGTAAGCGTATAATTATCTAATTGCCCGCGGACTCCTAGCCGGGCCGTAGCGGTGACATCAACAGGAGCTGCGGTTGAAGCCCCGTGGATGCCCTCGATTCGATGGTTGGTGTGTCGAATAACAGCCTTCGGCTGATCCGACCCCAGCCCGTGGTGTTTGGCAGACAAGCGGACATCCCGCAGCAGGCTATGAAGCAGCTTCGAATCATGGGACGTCCGTATTTCTTCAGTGTTGATACTCGGGACGGGAATCGTGTCATGTGGCAACCTTCCGCAAATGAGTCGGTTCCAAATGGAAGCGAACGATTTTCCAACGCTTCGATGCTCTGATTCCGCCCGCCACGGCTCTCGAACAGCCTTTTTGAGGTAGACGACGTCGACAGCTGCGTTCCGAAGGGGTTGATCTTCTGAAATCTCACGATTGAACGAGTTTGCGTCGAGGTTTTCTCGTCGACCCGTGCGCGCGGACACGCAGGAGGCGACAAGGTACTCGGAAGGGACATTCAGTGCTCACGACGAAAATAATGGAGGTCATAGTGAGGAGGGTGGCCGTCTGTGAGGTGGGACGAGCTCGTCAGTCAGTTGGAGGAGATGGACGACGAGCGTTCGAGGAGCACAAATTGGGTAATCACTTCAAAGGAGCTCTCAAGTGCCGCTTGAACCATCGGCGTAGTGCCTGCAGGTGCCGTGGCGCTCACTAAGCCGGATCTGACCGGTGCGAAACCAGCGCTCAGAAGAGCAGGCAGACAAAGAAAGGGGGAAAAAGTACACGATGCCCAAAACGAGAGAGCCTCTCGTGTCCCTGGCTGCTCGAACACAAATACCCTGGCCTTGCCCCCCCCCCCCCCCCCCCCCCCGGGTACTCCAATCGGGGAGAGCTAATCGATTCGGAACGGCGTCGCGAACGTGAACTCTCGAACTTTGTTCGATGAACCGAATCTTCTCTCCTATGATCGCGCGTTTCCAACTTCCCATGCCGATCGCGGGACGTTGCCGGCCAACTTTCCTGCAGCTGCTCAACAAGCACGCGCACGAGATCCAAAGCATGAGCCGATGAGAGCGATATGGATAGATGCTGCTCCTCGGCGAATCCTAGTCACATCTCGCCGAAATGACCTCCGGCCACCTGCGAATCACCTCCGATGCGAACCTGACCGTCAAACACCATGCGCAAAAAGAGTCTCTTGCGGTCGCAGAGGGTCCACTTCGTCCCACATTTGATAAGAGGAGAGAAAGGCGAAGCTCGGAGTCCTCGTTCGGAACCTGGTCGATTCGAGACTCTTAAAGACGGATCAGCCAGATATTTAGCGCGCGCACGAGCGAGTCAGTGAGCTCAAGCAAGATCGATTCTCTAGCAGCCGCTCGGGGAGAGGAAGTTTCCATGGCAATGTCTTGTATGGCTTCCTGTTCTACTCGAGTATCCGGACGCGGCCTAGAGCGTGGAGCAGCAACCCCAATCGAAACTCAAGGCAAACGCGGCGGACTGCATGCTCCGACTATCGAATCAGCTCAAACGACCCAGAGCTGTTTCTTCATCGATGAACTCATGTCTCAACGTCGGCTCTGCGCTCGATCGGGGCTTGAGCCTTCATATGTGGATCACAGAAAACGTCGACCGCGAAATGATTGCGGGGCCCTCCACGCGGAGTTTCCATCATACTCGCGGATGAACTTCCTCCGGGCTGCAGGACAGAGCTCATGTGCGTCAGGATCACATTCGAGCCCAGCGACGAGTCCGTATTTCTGAGACTTTGGGAAGAACTTCGCTCAGTTTCGTTTGTACCATTGCCTGAGCTGTTTCGTACCCGTTTGCCAGGGTTCCCGGCTGTCTGGCTTCTCCCGCAATCTGACCGGTACATTGTCTGGCATAGTGACGCCCTGCTTTATACTCCGCTCTGCGAGCCGGTCGTAGACGATAATGATTTCCCGAACACTGTCCAGATACCCGTCCCAGAGCAGAGCACGGGGTTGTGTTCGCGCACCGTTGGAGGAAAAGCTTTTCTTTCTCGTTTGGGCTTGATTTGAGCAAAGGCCCCAAAGTCCGATAAAGAGTGTCGATCCGAGAAATTAACGCAAACACGAAGGGAACGCTGAAAACCGAGCGACGCCCCTTTTCTCCAAGTTCATCCTTCCGCCCGATCTTTCCCGCAACGAAGGAGAAAAAGTATCAAAGAGGTGTGCGGACACGCCGGCAGCTTTCCTCCCGAGCGCCACCTGCACGCGAGGATGTCCTTCCGCCTGGGACAGAAATACCTCAGTCGACCAGATACGTATCGTGATTGGCAACGTCGATGCTTTGGGCTCGTGGCTGTTGTCGCCATCGCACGATATTTGCTCCATTCCCCGGTGGGCTTCTCCAGGGAATCTCTTCGCCTACAGTAACAGCGAGCGCTCCCACCGACGACCGAGTGAGGTTATCCCGGGGAGAGCCCTTTTTCTTTCGGCGTGCCCGCCCGTCAGCAAGGACGGCGTCTATTGTAGGGATAGCTGCGAACAAAATAGAAAAACGAGGAAGCGTTGACGGCGGCGAGGGAGACGACGATTTTCTCGGCTTTGCAGTATACGAGCGAGTCGCCTTTGGCACAGGGACCGACGGGAGAGAAAAGCCGTGTACCCACCTCCAGTCTGCTCGTTTGCTCAGAGAGACCACCGACGGAAAGAGCTGCAACCGTCACTGCTGTTGGTGGTCGTAGCAATCGTAGGCACGACTACAAAAAGAGATAAACCCCTGCAAGAGGAGGCAGCCAGACACAATGAGCAGCCGGGAGAGAAAAAAGGCTAACATAAAGATTACGAAAAAGCGGTTTTCCCGCCCTCCCACAAACTCTCTCGGACAGACGAACGGTTTAACGCGTTCATATGCGAGTCCCGGCGACGGGATTCAGAGCGAATTCAGATGCACCACGCAGGGAGAACCTCTTCACGAGCGTTATGATCGTGTTTTGGCAGCTGCTCGTTCCCGACGGTTGCTCGTCTGGGTTCGGTCGAGTCGGCGATACAGAACAAGGCCGAATCCCGACCTCAATCGATGTCAATCCGATTCGTTGTTTGCCCCCATCGACGAGTTCGAACCGGGCGGAAACGAAGAACCGGCTCTTGGTTATGCATTCGAGGAACAACGTGTCCGTGGCCGCTGCGTCCCGAGAACAATTAAAACTTGCTAATGTTCCTTCTCGGGAAAGGGAACAGCCGTCGATCAAGCGATCATCGACCAGACGACTGGAACAGCGATGATGCGTACAAACACTCTGGATGGATTGTGCACCGAAGCCCGATTCCGGTCTTCCCGAGCGTCTGCCTCGGTTACATAAAATGCAATATCTATCGGGCCTCGTCTGACCTGTCTTAATTCAATTAGCTGCTCCCGCTCAACCAAATCAAGCAGCTGCGTGCGCCCCTCGGAGGAGCGAGGGAGCAGACGAACCGATGAAGGAACAACAGACAAGAACACTTTGGAATTCGCGCGTAATTAAGTTTGGTCCTTGTTGTTGGTCGAAAAGGAGCTGCAACGATAGCTCCTCGCTCGGTGGCTTTATACCGCTCCCTTCGGATTCCAGGCGATCGCGAGCTCTCGCGCGCTGAACGGAACGGACAAATCTCGAGCTGGTTGTGGCTAACAAGGCCGGCCAATGCTCCTCGGGTGACGTCAAAACCACCGGAATTCCTTGACGCCGCTGTGTTAGAAGGACGATCGACTTTTCCCAGGGGGTGAAATAGAAGCCGCTGAACTTAGTTGGCCGACGCCCGGACGCGAGCTCTTTTCGGAAAACGCTCAGCGTCACCGTGCGTCCCAAGCCCTCGTGTCACTTTCTCGAAACCGAGAGCTCACGTAATCGTGTCTTCCGCTTAGCTGGGCCGACCCCCAAGGAAACCTCAGAAGAGGTGGAGGGCTCTCGGCTCGATGTCGGAATTCGAGTCTAGCGAGCGACATTCACGCGTGGTGCGAAGGAAACTAAGCGTTAAACACCACGACGAGTCACTTCTCCCATTCCGTTCGGTTAGGAAACACCGCTAGACCCACTACGAGAACCTGGTTAAAGTGTCTGCTCTTGTTCGTTTGAACTGCGAGTCCTTGATGTTCCGTCAGTACACATCGTTAGCTCGCTCGCGGGTCTACTCGATGTCGCGTGAGCGCTCTTCTCGGCCAGTGGGATAGTTATTCCGCTTAGCAATCGTTCCGACGCGCGTACATGCGTCGAGTGAGCGTCTCACAATTATCGACGCTGCTCCGGAGGTTACTAATCCTCTCGGACAGAAAGTTCGCGGGTTGCCTCGATATGACGCAGGTGTCATCATGTGAGCCGGTTCGTGCGAAGCCGACGAGACTGCAACCGAATACGACGACGATGAATATGCATGCTCAGGATGATCTTGGACCCGAGGGCGAATACATCCCGATGCCGTGTTTGGATTAGACATCGAGAGGCAGCGTGTAGACTCTTGTAAGCCGTCGGTAAAGCGATACAAACGAGCAAATAGGCGACTTAATCACTATTGCTTCCAAAGTGGCCGGCGTGGACCAAATCAAGCTCGGAAACGAAGTCGAAAACTCCGCTCCATGGAGTTGCGCATTGGAGCTTGGCGGTATGCCTCCGGTAGAATCAGTTGTGCCGCAACGTAAACAGAATTCTTTCTGCCCGTCGCAGCAGCCTCCTCGGGGACTCACGGCGTTCCCGTTCACATGTCACGCCCCTCCGATCAGAAACGCCTGATACGCGCATCAAAGTGACGTTCCAAAAGTTCGAAACCCCGAGAATTGATCGGTGACCCTCCTCGATCGATCGAATCACATCCAATCTTACTCATGAAGGAGTCAAAAGAGCTCGCGATGTTGGAACGGCGGACATTCGGGAGAGTTCCCGAGTGATATGAGTTTTGACGGCGGCGGCGTCGTCTTCTGGTTTCCCCGCTGCCGCTGTGGTTGCCATTGTAGATCGTTCGGTGGAGAATCCTTCGCCGGCGGCCAGCGCGAATGCCCCTCCAGAGATCCGACCGGGAGCGCGGGATGCGGCGTCGGCAGTAAAGTTAATTTAAACTCTACCACTTATTTCTCAGAGGGCTGCTTTCCGCTGCGTGACTGGTTCACCCGCTCGGCCGCTTCAGGACGAGCTAGCGAACCAGGACGGGGGGAATCGCTCCTCCGACCCGTTCCAGTTTCGTGCCTCCGGTATTCCTTCGTAACAGGACCGGACGACCAAGTCGAGGTCGGTGATACATTCGTAACTCGTCGATCTCGCAACGAGCAGCGATCAATCGAGAATCCTCTTCGCAATGAAAACGCCCGCCCTCGCTTTCGGGGAACCTTCCGCTTGGTCACGGAACGGTCTGCCCCCCCCCCCCTGGTTGGCTCTTGCACGACTCTGAAATGACGTGCGGGAGCAAGTCCGGATCTACGTCACAGCAAGGAAAGTCGCTTCGTTGAGGAAATTAAAGAAGCAACGATATTGTATCCGCCACGGCATCAGCAGCAGCAGGTGCCGAGGCATCTTTCACGCAGCCAGTCAGCGAGGAAAGCGGGCTTTGTGTGGATGGAGAAGAAAGGGCTTCTGCTGACGGCGCTCTAAAATGAGTCCTGTCTTTCGAACGGACGAAACAACGAAAGCACCAGACGACTCCCGAGGGAGGCTTCTTGCAACGAGCGAGTGGCGAAACGAACACAACAGTCGAACGCTGTGTCTGGCGTGCCCGGCGCTGCGTGGTGGCCTTTCCAGTGGGTTGCACCACTTCCTTTTCAGCCGACTCGAGTTTTCAGCGGTTTCCCGGAGTGAGTGATGTGGGGAGATTTTTGCAGACTCTGCGCTCTGATCGGAGGCGCATTCGATCGAGTGATACGTACGGCTCAATGTTCGAAACGCTTGTAACCTCTGCACGTGGCTCTCGATGATGAGCAGGAATGCGTGTGATACGTAGGTACGAACCTGCGTGGATTTCCACTCGATGCCCCGGCTAAAATATGGATCCGACGGACTTCCGACGGACCCGTACTCATAACGAAGACCTGAGCAATCGATGGCACGCGAGGGCAAGGGTGAATCTCGTTGAACTTCGAGCGGATGTCTTTGACGAAACATCCAAATGTAGGGCTCGAGAAAGGTCGAAACCTTGTGCAGGGAATCGACCGCAGTTATCCGAATCAGTGTTCCTTATCCGATTCCGTCCGTCCGCGAAACGACGCGACGATATTTACATTCCAATAGTACGCCCTCAGGAAACGAAGCAGCTCCACGAAACGAGCGATGGGAAAGGCGCCAGAAAGCAAGAAATCTCCAAGAGAAATATCTGATGGCGATGCCGGCTTTTGGGAAATGGGATCGCGAGATCGCTCCGTGCCTCCCTCCCGAGAAAAGACGCATGGGGCTCCCTAAGGGAGCATTGGGTTTTTGTTGGTCAGCGATGGCTCTTTGATTGAGTGCGGATGATTCCAGCTCGTCGGAGGGAAGTTGTCGACTGAAATCGCGATTAAAATTCCTCGGCATCCGGTCTCCGGCCTCGTGAAGTATCCGCCTATGAAGGGACGACATGGGCGATTATTCAGCGTCCAGCTATGCGCTCGAGTCAAGACTCGTTCCTCTTGGGGCGGGGAATTTCCGGGTTCGGGATTTCGTGCTTCTCAAACCGTTATCAGCACCAACTCACATCGGATGGGCCGGGATGAGAATTCTCTCACGTTGATCCGGGGAAGAATGCGGCAGCGGATGAAGCCATAACTCCAAGGAAAACAGCCGAGAGGAGGAGCCGCGCGGAAGATGAGGGCAATAGTCGCCGCCGCTGCTGCCGCAGATGCTTCCGCCGCAACCAAAGTGCCGGCGAACAACTGAGCAAGGATTCGGGGCAAATGGTCGGTCGAAAAGGCGATTGAGCCGGCAAGTGAGCGAACGAACGACAGCCAGCGCACGACGGGATGGCGGCGCGCGAACGACAAAGTGAGCAGTCAATGTTGGATCCTACCAGTTTGCTTGGCCGTGGGAAAGAAGCCGAACAAACGCAGACCAGCAAGACACCGAGCAGGGCGGCGAACACGCTGGCAGGCACACAAATTCGTTGAAGGGAGTGCTTGTTGCGTGTCCGTGGTCGTCGAATGATCGTAGTCCTCGTTGTCGTCTGCTGGGGCGTTCGTTAAATGACAGCGATGTCTGATGACGATTAGGCGCCGACGGGCAAAAAATTCGGTTTTGTTCCTGAGAAGGGAACAAACATTGGTTTCACTCAAAGCCTTTTTTCCGCCTGTCCTCCTCCGTTCCCTTACCGGCTGTTTGTTGCTCCCTCTCGCGAACGATTGTTTGTTCTACACTGGTTGATGCTATTCACTGAGTGTGTAAAAGAAAAGAAGGAGAAGAAAGGAACAAGACTCAGACCACGAATGGAATGCGTTGAGAGAGATGGACCGGTTCTCCTCGATGTACAAGGAAGAGGGGATTAGTACGAATGATATCCGCATTGTTGCGTCATCTTTATCGTGGGGTCCCCGCTGCCTGTGGTCGGCGATTGTGCCAAGCTCTCCACGGTGCTGGTTATTAACTCGACAGCATCAAAATTCCGTGCGTTGCATGAAATTTGAATTTTCCACAATAGAGGAACGTTTCGCTCCGTTGGAAAATAGTGAGTCTTCTCGGTTCGCGGGTTGTTTTTCGCTGTCAGCAATTCTTAGCATCGATTGTCCCGTGAGCAACAGCAGCTGGAACGAATCTCTGAGGCCTTCGATGGCTTCCTGGGCGAGCTGTCCAAAGTCATGGCATCGAGAGCTTAAGCGACGCGAGTCGTTCCTGAACCAAGGACAGGGTTCGCAGAATCGCTCGAGCTCCGAGCAGCTATATGTGGAGTTCCGACGAAGTTGTTGCAGCCGGTTTCCACGCTGTGCTCGGATCGATTCATGTGTTTCATAGGATAGGCCGGCCAGCGAGCGAGCTGCCACAGCACCCCAAGCCGTATCGATCCTCAGCAGAACTTGTGGCCAACGTTGGCTCGCGGTGCATTCGCCCGCCCGCCACTTCGACCGTTCGATTCCTCGACTTGGTATCTGGTGAAAGACACACGTTCATCAGATTCCCTTAGGTAAATCACAGCGGGAAGCCGCCGTTAGCTTCTTAGAGGTTGGGGAGCCAATCCAACGGGTTCGCGGCTCGATCTTGTTACCACAAATCATCGTTTGCAAATCGTGGGAGCGAGAGAAGAGTGTCCGTGAAAACGCAGACGCAGCGCTCGAGGGAACGGTTCGTCCGCGATGCGGCATCGCTGCGAGCAGCCGAGATCCCAGTCCGGCAGACAGCCACTCGGGCCGGCCTCCCTGGCCATCAGCTCGGGTGAGCAGCCAGGCAGCTGGAAATGTGAGATCGAGCCGGAATTGAATTACGCACATCGCTTCGACCTCTGCTTCTTGGCCTGATAGAAGTGGTGCGGCCGCGATTTGTCCCATCGTGACCATGCCAGTGCATCGGCGTGCTCACAATAATGGTAACGATGCTGAGTTCACTGTGATTTCCTCATCTCGGGGGATGCACTCGGTGGAGAGAGTTGATATCGCATTCGGAGGTCTGGCTACCAAGAAACTGTCGAGTGTCTGGATCCTTACGTACGGCGGGATGAGGATCCGAGCCGGGGGTTCCGCATGAGAGGCTCCGTATAGGAAACCGCACGAGGATCAGCAATCCTAATCTCACCGGTAGGAGGGTGCCCTCGTCAAGGGCTTTCCAGATGTGGGGAATTGGTAGAGACGAAAACTCGCGCTGCTGAACAATATCTTCGCGAAGACCCGTTGTGGCGTAACGTTCTCTCCGTAAACGAGGGAGCGGAGTGGGATGGAGGGGTTGACGATCAAGCTAGCGGGCGGTCACTGGCGACCACGCGGCTCGGAGCTCGTGCGATACGCCCTTGACAAGGTAACCGGGTGAAAGCGCCCATCCACGCGTTCCGATGAGTCGCTCGAGGAGGTTTTGCGAGCTGAAGTCCGATTGCGCTGAAGTCCGAACACCTCATGGATGCTCGGAGCCTCGATTCATCACGTTTGGTCGCGCGCGAGCCGTCGTCCCCGTGGGTCAGTCGGGGGTGGGCACAGAAAGGATACCAGAAAGCGATGTTTGTTTGTTTTCGTGAGAATCGAGCCACCGATTGGACGGGAGGGAGGAAGGGGGAAACACACTCTCAGCCGCCCAGTCAGCCGGTGATCGTGGGGAATGTGAACACAAAAGAATTGGGCTGTCGACGAGGAGGCGGTAACGCGGAGCAGGGAGACCAATGCTAACACTGGCGACGACCAACGACGTCTCTATTCAGTTGATTCTGCCGCCGATTCTTTATTCAACTCGACGAACGAGTGAGCCGATGGCGGTGTCTATTGTCGACCTTGTTTGATCAGCGAATTCCAGAATTCCTTCTCTTCTGTCTGCTCATCATCGAGTCTTCGCGGAAGCTCATTACGACGTACACTGCTCGCCGTCTCGAGTCGGCGCATACAAGAACTATAACAGAACAAAGCTGCCTCCCGGCGGCGGGATATTCGACCGGAAGGTCTACTGACTGAGACTCTCCTTCCGTTTAACTCGGTATCCATCAGAAACACGGGCTCGTCTCACAGATGATCACTGGGCTGATAGAAAACTACGCCCTCATGTGAATCGAGCCGAGCACCGCTACTTATGCTGGGCGTACCGAAAGGAGCTGCGAAGCACTGCGGGGAAGACCCAGGAGCGAAGAACACCGCGAAGTGCGAGCCGGCGCACCGCGAAGTACTAAGTCCCACAGCGGAGTAAGCGCAGGCCCAGCCTAGAGCCAGCTGGCTGGCTGGTCGGCCAGCCTACGTGCTCGGGAGCCAGTCAGTTTGCCTGTCGGCAAGCCCGCGATTCTATTTGCGCGACGAGGCAGCCAACTCATTATGAAACGAAAATATCGAAGCTGGCTGAGGACAACGCGTTTATGCAACTTGCCGGATCGTTTTTGCGGGGACTGCTCGATCCATCTGACATCGCTTCGGACAGCTCGGGTCCGAGTCACTGGAATTTTTCAAGCTGTCGGAGGCAGTGTACTGAACTTCTCGGATCGGATGTGTCCCCTCAGATCGTCCCGGTATGGGCTGCCTTCACATGCTTTCATGAAACTTGACTCGCCACGAACAATCGTGGAAGAGGGTGGGAAGGTGCTCGTTTGAAGTTCGAGCCAAGTTCGCAACTCCGCCAGGCAAGCCCATTCTCGGACTCGTCTCAGGAAAATAGGCCATTTCCGGAATAGAGGGCTTTATACTCGCCCCTCCTCCAGACTTGGGATGAAATCGACGGTCTCTCCCCAGGGACACAATACGCTCGTATGCGCTTTTTCGAGTCACTTTTTTTTCCAAAGTGTACCACACGTATTGTTCTCACGTGCCCGCTGGTTGATGAGATTCCGTTCGAAAACGAGCAAGAACTCGAGCCGCGTCGAGTGCGCCAGGAGTGCCTGGAAAGGAACTTGAAACTTACCCTCCGTTGAGAAACGACATGATGACCGCGGCGGGAAGTCAACGTCGATTGCTCTCCAGCAGTAGGGTAATCCAAGCAGTTGTGGCAGGAAATGATTCTTCAAATACGTTAAGGATCGGTTGCGAACGTGCGGCACGAGTTCTCAATCGATGGAGCACCTTGAGAACTTTTAATTGTTGGCCACAGATTTTTTCCTGCGATTATCTTCAACGGAATGCTTCAGCGTCACACTTTGAGCGATATTGGACGAGGTCGCTCATGCAATTTGGCTTTGCACCGCGCGCCGTAGCTTGTTCTAGCAGAAGCCCGCCCGCTCTTGCCACCGGCGCTCGAACAGCACTGACAGTGGACCAATTGTATTACTGACGGACTGGCTGACCGACTGGCTAGAATTCTGGCTTCCTGTTGACTTGAGCCAAGCCGAGTCGAGTCGAGCCACCTGCAACGTCGCTCGCACTTTCTCTCCAATGTTGCTGCCACTCAAGTTGTGGAGATACTTCCTTTTCGGCACGGAAAAACACCCACCAACGAGCGACCGAGCCGTGCCGCCACGGCCGCCGCTGCTCGACAACAACAAACCTCCCGCGCTCGCTGAGCTCGGGACTCCTTCCGAGCCACGGCCTCGCCACACTGGAGGGCCTGCCACCGTAAAGTTACGTGCCCAGCCGCCAGAGGCGCTGCACCAAGAGGGCGGGCTCTAGGGGTGACTTTGCTGGCTACCTCCTCAGCTGCTGGTGTGGGTGCAATGCGGAGTGCAGTCGGAGACTACTACGACGGCCACCACGATCACGTCAACGGCAACCCCCTGGCTCGGCTCGAGGAAGCGATCACGCTTTGCTTCTCCTTCCTCGAGATGAGCACCCGAGCAATCATTCGATACGGGGGCGCTGCCGCGAAGACGTCGCACGAGACTGAACACGAGCAGTTTCAGAAAAGCCAGGATTCGCAAAACTCCCCTCCCGCCAACTGGTGGAGGACAAGGAATAAGGAGAGTCAGGCGCACGAAACATAAACCCGAGTTGACATCCCGTAACATATCGCAGGATCGCTGGATGATTCACAGACGAGCGGAGGCGATGCGATATGAACTCAACCACCACTCATGAATGTCTCCTATTCTGCCAAGGCCACGAACGTTGCGATCTGCGGAAGACGAGTGGCAGGACATGCGAATGGGCTCGCGCGATTGTCTCTCTGTCGGATGGGAAGGCACACTGCCCAACGTCTGAGCGCGTTCTCCCCTGTCGAAGTTCATTTTAATCGGAGAATCAGGCAGCCATCCCGGCCCCGAAAATAGGTTCAGATGGGGGTGATGTGTAGGATCGCTCGATTCATGAGATGGATTTGTCGAAGGCTATCCCTATCCGCCGAGAGCCGAGGAAATGCGGCACTGGCCACCACCGAGGGCATCGCAGATAACGACTCGTTTTCCCATCGGGATTGGTAATGCGCGGCGAACGCGAGGAAGCGGTCCCAATCACAGCTGAATCACGATGTACAGGGTGTTCGCTGTGAGCTGAGCCGCGATCGGGGTCGCCCTTGTTTTGGTCATGACCCTGCCGCTAGCAGATTTTTCGACGGCTGTTCTCTCGTCCCGATTGCTCTTCAGAAGACGCACCTCTTCCGTTTTTGTTTTCGAAGTTCGATTGAGCGTCGATGATTTTAGAGCATGTCGATGTCGACGTCTCATTTTTTCCAACACCAACTCCTACAGGCTCGTGAATCGTCACTCCTCAACAGATTTGCGATTTTCAAACTGGGTTCGATCTACATATTCCTGATTCGAGTGTTGACGAGTGATCTGCACATAATAAGCTTTATGTACATAGTCAGTGTTCGATGGGAATGCTCACCGGAGAGAACGGTACAGAAAGCGGCCAGGAAGAATGACGAGATGGGATCACCCTGGAATCCCAGTTCTGAAGATATGGTCGAAAAACGAAAGCACCAGATATCGTACTCATCAGATTACAAATATACAGAGCTATAAACTTGGCAGGGAAGGGAATGGTCGAACAACACACGTTGCATAATTGCGTGGATAACGGATCGTGGGAAACTCAAAGTTCGGATGAATCAGTTATCAATGAAGATGCGAAATCCCCGGATAGCCTTTTCAAGAACCGGATAGTGATCGCACGGAGAAGGAGTTTGAAGCCGGACTTTCACTCCACGAGTTTCAGAAACTTGGAGTGATTCATATACTTGATGTGAGCTCATTGTCATTATCAGGGACGCTCTGATCATTCTGCATCGAACGATCGATGACGCGTGATGAAGTTTCCGAGAATCGAGCTCCCTACCTCGACGTTTCAAAATAAAGCTTGTTCGAAAATTTCGGGTTCGTCAGCGGAGAAATCTCCAAGCTCCTCAAGATGAGGTCATCGGCCAGAACTTCCTTGGAGCGATGGGCGGAATTGGCGCTCATTTTCGAAAGGATTTTGTCAATGTTCCTGAAGTGGCCTCCCATAATAATCGATCGAGCCTCTAGGGATTCGATGAGCTCTAGATATCCGTGAACGCTGTCATCGTGACGAACTCCTCCGAGAGTCACGAAGAAGATCTTTCAGAGCACCCACGTCGGCAGCCTTTCTATCTCTCCTCAACACGAACGAGTTGACTTGTTCCAGATTCCATCCTTAAAAGACCCCGAAATTGCCTTGCGACCTGAAACTTTCCCGGGAGTTCTCGCTCGCTGCGGTCGCTCTAGCGAACATCCGGGATTTGAACAGGCGTGAACAGCTTTGAAACAAGAGACAGTCTCCGCTCAACTGACGCAGAAACCGGACTTCCCGAGGCTGAGTCAAGGAGAACGGAAACATTTTTTCCGATTTTTGATGACCAGACAAAACCGGCGGAGAAGGGCTTGTCCGGTGGAATAGCATCTCCAGTTTTCGATGTACCACCATTTTTCGTATCGGCTTCTACAGAAGGGTCGGACAACCGGTTCTCGGACCTAGTTCCCTTCTTGCGCCTGAAATCTCTTTTTGAGCGCTGACTCCACCGGAGCCTCTTCTCAGAATCCGTTGAAGCCAGCTGTAGGAGCAGCTCAAGGCTGCAGAGGAGAATTCTTTCCAACTCACGAGGGGACCTCAGTCCCAAAGTGGGATACTTTGGGCGCAATGTGGGATAAATCGGGTGCAAAGCGGGATCGGGTGGAACCGGCTTCCCGGGTCCACGTGTCCAGCTTCTGAACTTCCTGTATTAAGAAGCTCATGTGAGCAGAACCGCGGGAATGAAGAACCTCGGGTATTCTCCGTTTTCAACCTCGCGTATTGAGGATATGCGGTACGCAAGGCCCTTCACCGGAGCCCTAAAGGATCCTGATCCCGCAAATGACGACCCCTCTTCTTTCGATTTTTTCCTTAAAAATACGCATCCACTCGGGAAACGAGCTCTTTCAGACAACGAACTTATCAGCAGAAGAGCTCATCATGTAACGAACCCGGCAGATAGCGATCTCATATGATGCGGTCGTTTGAGGAAGCTTCCGAAAAAGAAGGTTCGTATACTCCGGGATCTTGGGGTATTATGCGAAGTTCTTCTCTCGGAAGGTTTGTCATAGTCGAGGCAATTTCTCTATCTTCGACCTTCTCAGTTCGCCCGAGTTCAGGGTTATTTCAACCCAGAGCTGTGAGTCGCTGTGAGGCACAAATCGCTGTGAAAATTCATCAGAAAGCACTTCTCTCGGGGTTCATGGTTCCAAATATTGAGTTCCAAACTCAACTTGTTTACTCGAGCGACACCACTGGTAGTACCAGATAATTGACAACTTCGAACAGAGTATCGAATTTCCCCCCCCCCCACCGTGTTCATCTCACAAGACCACGAGATGCCCAACCCGTCTCCGGATAGTGATGATGTTCCTCACTCGCATCAGCCTCATAATTTTCAATAACTGATGTCCGCTGATTCATGACCTACCGTGCCGTCATAATTCGATTGGGAGGCATCAACGCTACCCCATACATCTTAACGAGCGTCTTCTTAATGGAAAGAGTTCGACAATCAGATTCCCTTTTATGGCCAGTCTTTTCGATGGGGGCGGTGTTGCTGCCACTCGTGTGCAGAGTCCTACCAGGGACAAGGTTTACTGGAACTTCGTCCATGTTCCCCATGTTGTCGAAGCGTTTCCGCGATGTGTTTGGAAGTCTCCAAAATGAGTACTCCGAAGTGAATGCTTTTGACCCACTTAAGCAGGGTTGACCACTCCGAAGTTTGAGCCATATCATGCTACCCCCCCCCCCCCCCCTATTGCGATGTGATGCGATACGTAGGTCGAAAGAATGCTCGGGAGTCAAGGAAGGTTTTGACACTCGTTTCTGGAAATCAATAAAATCATTGGTCACGTTGAGTTTCGTGCCCGATTCCAGAATAGTTGACGATGACAGACCCCAAGTGAGAGAAAATCATGCTCCAAGCCGAGACAATCACGGAGAAATCAAGCGCCCGAAATCAAAGAACACGTTCGGTCGTCTCAGGCGGTTTTGTTCATTCTCGCTCCTCAAGTGTTAGTTGTATCGCCCGCTGTGTACGGAATCTGAGATCGAACCAGGCCGGATGGACCCCGGAATCACCTAGCCAGACCCACAAGAGTATGGCCAGCGCCGTCCCGGAACCTCACATTCGGAATCTGAATAGAACTTCCGACGCGGGACGCCTCAGGGCAGAAGCGTAACACGGGACGGGGGGGGGGGGGGGCGACATTGGCGCCACGTGACCGAGCAGCCCCGAGGGCACCATTTCTAGCTTCCCACTGGAGATCCTGGAGGTCATTAAGAAGTACAATCTCGACATCTGCGTCCCACACATATGCATTTCCTTCCGCCCCTCTCTTACCTTGGCTATGAGTTCGGTGAGCTGTGGGAGTAGCTTTGAAATTGATCAGGTCATATGCTATTTCCCCTATGAGCCGATATCGACTCTCGAACCTGTCGACGAAGCATGATCTCTCGATGATTAGCGATGCAATTAATGAATTCATGGTTATAAGAGCCCACAAGGTTCATTTTTCGAGCTTGGATCCGTCTAGCTGATGAAGGGTCTAGCCGGTTAGGTGCCCCACCTCGACGGATCTTCTTGAAAACGACAGGATCGTGTTCTCTATGTCGAAGAACGTATTCCTGAAGTTTTCAGCCTTTTCCGTTACCTAGATCCAAATCTATTAACATTACCCTAAAATCCCGCAGATAACGAACCTTTTTTTTCCGACTTTTTTCTAGAAAACCGTATCAGATAACGAACTTTCCAGATAACGAACTTATCAGATAACGAACTCATCAGATAACGAACATGGCAGATCCTTACTATTTATGATCGTTCGTTCGATCGTCGGAAAGTTCGTTATCTGATAAGTTCGTTTTCTGCCAAGTTCGTTATCTGATAAGTTCGTTTTCTGCCAAGTTCGTTATCTGATAAGCTCGTTTTCTGCCAAGTTCGTTATCTGATAAGTTCGTTCTCTGCCAAGTTCGTTATCTGGAAAGTTCGTTATCTGATACGGTTTTCTAGAAAAAAGTCGGAAAAAAAAGGTTCGTTATCTGCGGGATTTTAAGGTCATTGAATCCGCATGGTCAAGAGCAAACTTAAAATCGTTATATCTCGAGAACCGCTGGGCGTACAGCGTCGAACGACAACTTTTTAGTGAGGAAAGCTCTCATCGAGGGCTATCTTCTCATATAGCCAGTGATCAGATCGCATGATTTCGGAGGCATCAAAAATCGAGGGTTTCCCAATTTAGACGGTTGATACCCTTCCCGTGGCCGGCCAAGAATCGGCGAAAACCAGAATGTAGCCCCAAGTACCCTCTTCCTACTCAAGGAGTTTCATCCAAATCGAAGCTTAGCCTTCGGAGTTATCGCTCCGAGTAGGTAACCGACCAGACCCCTCTCTCACTTTGGAGTCCGGAAATTCGCTCGTTCTCAACTTTCACGCGCGCAACTGTCTCAAGAGAGCGCGTCTCTTAAGTTTCTGGCGTCCATGTTTGTTTCGCGTCGGTAACACGTGCGGGAACACTTCCTTGTGATTGAAAAGAACCTGGAATTCGATTCTGGGTTTCAAGGTATTGTCACGGAGTTAGGCAGAACCCCCAACCAGGTTGCGCACTACAAAAAGAGACTTTGGAAAGAGTTCTTGTGAGAAAGAAATGATTGAAAAGAGACCGTCTTTGCTAGGTTGTTGATTGAAACTTCCGACTGAGAGATCTACCGTGCAGTCAAGTGAGAATGGACATGAATTCTGTTTAAAAAGTGAATCGGTCGTGTTTTTCGTCACAGAAGAGAACGAGTGCGCGAAAATAACGAGTCAGGTCCCACCATGCTGCACCGATGCCCGCTCTGTAATCGACAGGATCACAATGTCAAGACACCCCGAGAAGAATCGCGACGGAGCATGATCGAAGTCGCCACAGTGCCTTTTACGGCATCAAGATTTCCCTGAACGATATCATGTGTGGCTACTGCCCCAAAATGTGCCAGAACCGGATCGCTCGCTACGGTGCATCGAGACCTGTTGCGGCAGCTGTAGAAGCTCCAGTTGTTGAAACTTCCGTAGCGGGACCCTCAGGTATTCTCTTCCGAACTCCGTTGATTGCGTCCATGAACTGTTGACACAGATCGATCCAACCACGTTCTCCAGCAGTGCCCGGCAATTAGCTGATATATTTCGTTGGGCGTCCTCCAGGTACTGGTCTCCAGCTGCGAGACTCGCAGCTGCGGAACCATCCGGGGGAGATTCGTGGGATTCTTCATCCTCTGCATCAAGTGGAAATGCGGCACCGTCTAGCGATGAATTCGCGGATGGACGGAAAGAAATCGCAATCCCTCGAGCAGCTGCAACCCATCGTCACTGCCTGCTCTGCCAGTCGACCACGAATCTCCACGTGATCAGTTTCCCCGACCGCGCCAGGATCTTCAATAGATTCAGCCTTTATGTACCGAGAGGCTGCCGTTTCTGTAAAGATCACCAAGTTGAAAACATTCGAAACGAGAGAAGCCTGCCGATCGTATCGAGCAGCTGACGAATAGAAATCGATGAGCTGAGACGGCTTTTTTGTGGATCGTCAGTCTCATCTTTGTTCGACAAAGTCAAGAGCCTCGAAATATCAGACACTCAATTCGACAATCTCACAATCTCGGAAGAAAGCGATCTCGAGGGTTGAGGATTCCTAGGGAGAGAAAATAAAGGAGAAAAAAAAAGCCTCCAGGATGTGGCTCAGAGATTTTCGCAATATTTTGAACGTTTCAAGCGCGTTTGAGTCGAATTCCCGGACTCCAAAGTGAGAGAGGGGTCTGGTCGGTTACCTACTCGGAGCGATAACTCCGAAGGCTAAGCTTCGATTTGGAAACTTCTTGTGTAGGAAGAGGATTTTGAATGCCTTCGAAATCATGCGATCTGATCACTGGCGATCTGATCACCCTCGATGAGAGCTTTCCAAAAAGTTGTCGTTCGACGCTGTACGCCCAGCGGTTCTCGAGATATAACGATTTTAAGTTCGCTCTTGACCATGCGGATTTAATTGAACTATTTTTAATTAATGTTAATAGATTTGGATCTAGGTAACGGAAAAGGCTGAAAACTTCAGGAATACGTTCTTCCACATAGAGAACACAATCCTGTCGTTTTCAAGAAGATCGGTCGAGGTGGGACACCTAACCCTACCTTATCCGGCTAGAACCTTTGATATTTTGATTCAAGCAATTCTAGCTGATGTTCTCCGGCTCGGGGGGAGGGGACGGGGCATTGTCTAGGGGAACGATCTTCCTAGAGTTTCCAGGGCTTCACGATTCCGAAAACCCCATTCCAAGGTGTCCCAGGCACTGTATCAGAGACGATAAAGTCCTCATACAGGCTTCGAGGGTCCTCATGCGCGCATCGAAATCCAGCTTCCTGGAAATATCGTTTCAGAGCAGAAAGGCGCTTGACTGCCGTTGTGAATACTGGGGTGTAATTAGGTTACGTATGAAACGGTCGGAACGGGAGGCCTTTTAGATGGCGTTCGAAGAGGGGAAAATAATCTAATTTGAATTTTATCCGTGTTATATCACGGAAAGCTGTTATTTGGTCCGGATGAGTGCGTGGGAGATTGTAGACAAATGAGTTTTGGAAATTTCAAGCACTCGCTTATGAGCGTTCGGATCACAATCCTCGCTGAGGAGCATGGAACGTGCTCTACAGTTATGTATGTCCTGTTGTCGATGTTGCGCATCTTGTCGAGCTTCGATCCGTGCTAACCATCCTTTCCGGAATCTAGAGAGGTGATTACGGCGTCGATCTGACCACTAATTTAAAAGACTATGGAGGTAATTAAGGTATCGATCCGACCATACTTTTCGAAGCCTAAGACGTTGAATCCGGGATCGATCTGAATATACCTTCCTGGGTATGAGTTAGTGATTCCGGTGTCGATCTGACCATACTTTCCAAGGTCCATGGGGGTGACTCTGGAGTCGATCGGACTATCCTTCTCGAATCTATGGAGCTGGTTATTTGGTGGTTAATCAACTATTCTGTCCGGGCTTTATGGAAGTGATTCCAGGATCGACCTGATCATACTTCTTGGATTCTGAGGAGGTGATTGCGGAGTCTATCTGACCCTAACAAATTGTACCAATCAAACGAATGAGGAGATAGATACAGGAGTGACGCTGACCCAATGAAGGGAGAGAAAAGTGCCCCGATACCACGGACCGCAGTCCGACCCCGCAGAGCGCGGCCGACTCCCGTCGGCCAAAGGCCCGTTTCCATTCGATAAAGTGTAATAAAGACATCGACGACGATATCACCCATGTAGCCATCGGCGCCATGCGCTACGTAGATTTCAGAGGAAGATACACTCTAGAGACCGACGAGGGAAAGGACCGGGATTGTCCGACGATCGAACCTCTCTGTTTATGGATAGAATTCACTGACAATGATCAGATCGGAAGAGCAACGAGAACACATCACAGACCCTCATTGGTTACAAGACAAGACTTACGTAAAATTCGGACCCCTATTCTCAGAAAGACTGTTTGAAACACTGTTGTTCCACCGTGGTTCTAGGAATACTCAAATGCCGTCGTACGAATTTCCCAACCTGCCACGCCTGTGCAATAACGACCCACAGTTCCCATAGCGACACATTTGACGAGATCGTAGTTGATTACCGTGAAAATCCACAACAACAGTCGAATTACGCTGTAAACATACGTTCCCTCTGGATTAGAACCCAACCCAATAGATTCCGTTCGAATCTCCGACCCAAGGCCAAAAGTGCCGAGAGCTTTTTGCGCCCTCTCGATTGAGGTTTCGAGCTCTGAGTCTTCAGTAGCCGATGGTCCTCCGAACTCTGTTTTCATTTTGGGATACTTCAGCGAGCCGTTTTCCAGACTTTTCTTTCTAGACTCGTGGGCTCGGGGTAGGCTCTCATGGTGACTGGGTGGCATAAGTAACGATGCTCCGTCGAATGTCACAATCCGAAAATTCAAGCGAATTCACTCTACTGCGGGGCTTGGCGAACGAAACTCGCGCGTGGACCATCGTTTCTTTGAAAGTACGGCGCGACATTGCCATCGCTTCCCGGTCAGCATTCGGAAACAGAGCTGTCGTGGACGTTACGGAGAACATGTTGTGAGCCGACGCGAGGCAACACGATCTCGCTTGTTCCTATCCCTTCCGATCCCCTCTCTCTGCCCTGCGATTCGGCCTTTCTGTTCGGGCTCCACCGGCGCCGTCTGGCTGCCGACTCCCGGAGTCCATGGGAAAGGTTCGGAAGGAACGAAACTTGATCTTCTCGCACATACTATTTTTGATGTGCGTCCCAAATGTATGAAGAGTGATTCCTCTCTCTATGTTTTTGAGCAGAGTTCCATCCTGCAATTCACTCATCTCAAAACTCTGTCGATGCCGTGTTTCAAACTTGATGTTGCGATCCGTGGAGCGTTCTTCAGGCTGCGAAAAGAGATTTGTTTCGATCTCACCAACGGAAACTCTGTTAGCAGTTGTATGTGCTGCCAGAGAGAGGCATCACCTCCATTGCAAATATCAGTCACTCCAGTGAAAGGCGAAATCCGAGCAAAGTCATATCTTTCGTTCCCATAGTAAAAATGATTGACCCCGTCACGCTTCGCCTCGACTACTACTTTGAACGAGAGAATCTACGATGTTATGGGCGGATCCTGAACCTTTCCGCCTTGCTGGGGGTAGTTCCCCCGTGGAACGGTTCGAGATCTTGTGTCATGAGCACAGAGGAGCGGCAACGCACGTGTTTCGGAGAAATTACGGAAGTACGCGAAGCGGAGGGGGAGACAGAAATCAAGTCTCCCTCGCCCTCTTCGAATCGTTTCACGCTGTTCCTCGGGACTCTGCACAACTCCTGTGAGTGCGCGATTGTGTAGTCGAAGTGGTTCCTGGCCGCTCCACTTCGTGTGCCTATGCTGCTCTTCCGTCCAGGAATAACTTGACAGCTCTCGAATGGAGGCTCTGATTCCATCTGAGATTCGCCTCTCTCGCCCTGTGGGTAGGAGTGCAGCGTCAATAGTTGGCACATTCTTCTACCTTGGCTGCCATTCACGAAGAGTGAACTCCACGGCTCCAACGATATCTTCTGTGTTCACCAATGTATGATTCAGCTCACTGCTCAGGCCGACGCGAGCAGCAAGGTTTTCATCAGTGTAAGATAATTCGATGCATATGAAAATCACATTAGCCAGTGTTCCGGGTCGAACTCCACATCAGCGTAGAGCGTGTTCGGGGCAGCTAGGAAGAAAACATCTTCACATTGGTTGAAAGCTTTCGCTCACTGGTGATGCTCCGTGATGCTTGTTGCTATGTCAGCGATTCCCTCGTTACGGCCCTCCTTGAGAGACTCAAGCCGGGAAACTCGCGTTCTTGTGAACGGCTTCTGAAGAGACCATTTACTGCCTGTGTAGAGCAGCAGTTCGCACCGCCTCGAATCTAACAATTCCGTCAGATCTCGAGAGGGTTAACTCTTCTGCGTGTGTGATTCCGTTGTGCTGCCGCACATTATATTCTCCGAAGACGGACAGAGCCGCCTCATGAAGCGAACATGTTTATTCTTTTCTGAAGTCAACAAGAAAGTACTTCTCTGCTCACTCCGGCTGGGATATACGATTTCCGTGAATCGAGTGTTCCATACTCGATTGCTTCATCTAAATCTATGTGGATAAAAACCAGATCCCATTCTCCAATCTAAGACGGCTCTGGATGAGGTTTTCGTGGACTATAGGTAGGTTCGCTGCGGAACCCAGAAGAAGGGGCCAAAACGGGGCGAGCCTCCCGTGAATGCCTCCATCAAGCCTCACTCGAGTTTGAGAGTCGACTAGAGTCTAGCCGCTAGACGAGGCGTACCTCCTCTCCCGTTCGAATCCGTTCTCTGCTGAGTCAGTCAACTGATGATTCGTCAGAGTCGTTATCTGATCAGTTTGTTATCGGGTATGCCAAGTGACACGGGATATTGTACGTTCAAAGAGACTAGAGGCCTTGGTACGGAACTGTACGGAATTCGCTCGATGTGGAGCTCCGGGAACGGACGATTACGTCGTTGTGAAATGCGAGGCGGGCAAATGCTCCGATTGGAATTCCTGTACCGACCAGGACTGAAGCCTCGTCACACAGAAGAACCTGAGAAGGGCAGAGTAAATCCTTGCTCGACGGGAGAACAACGAAATGTGATCTGTGGATGCAAGGAGTAACACCCCTGGAATTGAAGAAAGCATTTGTTCATGTGTTAGATCCAACAAATTCAAATCCCACAGCAGCTATCGGAAAAGAGGTCGAAACAAAATGTTGGCTAACGGCTTAATTGTTAGGTAGTGATTCCAACGTCGCTTCATCTGGAATCCCGGGAGGATGTATGAGTGGACGCTCGCTCGTCGTAGCCGCGAGTCGGGAGTCAAGATCCCGAACTCTTGGGAGGTCAGGAAACTCTCGCCTGAAGCGCGCCAATGTGCCAGCTCTAGCAGGTCTTATGCAACGATCTCGAGGCTTCTGTAAGCGTAGGCAACACGGAAGTTTGAGAAACACTTCGACAACATCGGAACTAAGTTGCGGAATAGCTAACGAGAACGAGCTGAGCCACCACACCCCTGACTAGATGGCGAGTATAATCGAACTCTCTGAGCAGACCTTGCCCCAAAACCCTGTGCGATAGATTCTGTGTCAGCGAGCGGGGCCAAAGTCATCGTGATGCGTCCGCCACTAGCGGAACAATGCATGCACGCATCTCGTTCGAATTGAATGTTTGTCACCGCGATGTTCATCGTCGAGGCTCAAACGCTTGATCAGGTCCCCTCCAATGGAAGCTCCCTCTCTCATCCAGGACCGCCGTGTAACACATGCGTGCGATCCGGATATAGATCCGGCTGGTATGCACAAAAGTGGATGGACAGCTCCTCTTGAGGAATAACTTGACCCCGACACGCGCCGCGGTCCACTGTTGATACAGAACAGCGTTTCCCAGGCCTCCTTCTCGATAGGGCCGTTTTTGACCTGGGTAGATACCCTCGAGGCCCGGTATGAATCATCACTGGATATTGGAAACGACTCATAGTGCTATTCAGACGGTTTTCCCCATCGTCACCCCCACAGCGGCAACGTAATATTCTTCTGAAAGCTTTCCGGTCCACGCGTCTTGTGCGCAGGCCTCCCGGAAATCTATTCTGGAGAGTGGATCAGGCTCACAGTTCGAGAAGCGCTGATGCAATAACCAGCAAGACCATGGCGTCCTCCTCCCCGAGAGAGGTGTTCAGCAGCGAGCAGACCCGGTGGAGGATCGAGGTGCGGTCAACGGTCTAGCTGTCCCGAGTCTTGCATTTTGCGTCTTCCGGTCCGTGGTAAATTCACTCCGGAAAGAGAAACGAGTGTGGGCCGTACACAGTGACGGCTTCTGTCTGCGCTCCTCTTTGCGATTTTGTTTGATGGCTGAATTTTGGGTGAGAGAGTTGTTTGAAGCTCACGTCTCTAAAAGCTCAGGGATAACGTCTGATATAGATTCGTCGAGCCTCCCAGTATTTAATGAAGTCCACTGGACTTGTCGGCCGAGCGGGCCGGACCCGTGCTCCGAAAGATCCTCGGACTCAGTTCTCACGGGAAGCGCGAATAATCTCCTCGCGGACGAATTTTTGCGATTCGCCTCCCACAGTCTGAAGGCAGATCTTCGCGACGATCTGTCTCTCTCCAGAGAGAAACGGAGATGATGAAATGTATAAGAAATATCACCTTTCTCTCATAATATATTTATCAACTAGGTACAGCGACTGAGCTTCCCTGGCTCCGAGACGGACTCCAGCGATAAGGATAGAATTAAACAGTTATGCCACCGGATGGAATGCTTTCGCGGTGATATGCTGCGGTCGAAAATTCGTGTTTCAGCTTGTTTTGACTCCGCTCCGCACGCAGTCAGACACGCGGAGTGGAGCGCACAGTTATGCACGGCTTAAGAGTTACGCTCGCGTCGAGCTGCAGGTTGGCTTTGACTCTCTACCGAGTGCATTTATACGCTCCGACGTCTATTGGCAAATAACAGGTGTCTTTGAAGCTGTTCACTAACTCGTTTCCGAGCTTGCTTCCGATTGGTGATATTGTCTATCAGGTTTACTCCTTTCCTCCTGAGTCGTATCAAGATTCTGCTCGTTTCCGTCTCGAGTGGGAATCGGTCGTCTCGGAATGTGGAGAGTCTGGAACTCATGTGCTGAGCCGTTCTCAACCTCGGCCTATGCTTCTTTGTTCCCACACTACCTGGGTTTTGCCCCAGGTGTGCGTAAGAGCATTCCCCGGTCAGAACCGACTGACCCCGGAACCTCAGATGACGGAAAAAAGAAAAAAAAATGCTTATTTGTGCGATATATCTGCACCATGGTGCGGAAGCTCGGCAGCCAAATGAGCATTTCTGGTTCCTTGAGCAAATCGTGAAAAACGGTCAGTCCTCAGAGCTCGATCAAGCCCTCCTCCTGTCTCCACTCTGAAACTACGTAATGAAAGACGGGCAGCCAAGTTGGTTCCTGTTCGAAAGGTCTGACGCAAGCGAATTTCGAGGTTTCACCGTTGAAGATCCTCGAGTACAGACGACTCAAGATTGATCAGCGAAAGCTGAGTCTGGGCTCGTGAGAGACTCATGGTTGGAGGATCGAAGTGAATACAACCCTTGAGGTCCACGATGGGCTGCGATCTCGTAGAACGCGCCTTGTCGAAGAGCTCTCGTAGTCCACTATGAGTGTCTGGAACGCACAGACGTTTGAGTCTTTCCAAATGAGCTCGACTGATTCCTAGATTCGAGTGACCTCCTGGCGGATCCGCGTAGGATTGTGGTCCTTTCACTGCAGCCACTCAATAGTCCACAGAGAGTTCAGAATGGGTATCCTTCCGGTCATCGTTGCCCGTACGGGTCGGCCAGGAATTGCGTCGAGGACGGACGCCCTGAATTCAGGGTCCGGCCTGAGGGATTCTCCAGATGACTTCAGCTGGGAGAATCTTCCGGGCTAGTCCTGGTCGTACAATGGATAATTCCCATAATCGTTGAGACCCGTGCGTGAGGTTAGGAGACGACTCGGAAGCCCTCTCATGGTAACGAACCACACGGAATGTCACTGGCTCATCCAGAACCTGACACATGTGCCAGAGAAGTTTCGGAACCACCGATGAGAGGTATACAAGTGAACAGAAATGTCTGACAGATGACTAGATCATTCGTTCGATTGTCAGACGCTGAGTATCACAATACGAATCATCAGCTACGAGTAAGACACTATCCAAGTATGGACTAGCTCGCGAGAGGGGAGAAGATCACGCGAAGAGCTTGGGTTATGACTATGGCTGAAAGAAAATCGCGGTAGCCGTGATTTCGATGCCAATGAGCGCACTTGCTCACAACGATGTTTGCCATCGTCGAGTCACCCCAAAGCGGTGGCCGGGGGTATGCTCTTGGGTGTGACCATCACTTGATATGAATTTTCACGTTTGTGTTCATTGGAACTCGACCTGAGGAGATCGAGAGCAGAGGGAGCAGTCTGACTCGGACATTTCATTCGGCTGCAATAGTTGTCGCCCACACCGTTCGGATGCCTTGGCTGGAAATGTCGCCCTCGTCGCGACAACAGCGCGCTATGAATCCGAGAATTATTACAGTTGGCAATCGATTCAGCTCTGCCCGGTGATGAGATTCTGATCCAGCTCCCAACGAGAAATAGCCAAACAAACCGAGAGAGACTAATCGGACATGGAAGGAGGATATCTTTCCCTGCATCGTCGGTGGCATCGTCCAATGTCGGTGATCCTGCGCACAGTTGGACAAGAAGGATCGAAGAAGTTCATGACAGCAGGCATGTTGAAGTGTGCGCCTCGTTTTACCTTTTCCTCTCGCACCTCGATTCTCAGCCAGGCTCCGGTACTGCTGAATCATGAGACTTCCAAACCAAGTGAGTGGGCTGGGCAATGAAGACTCACGAAGCTAGAGCCGGAGTGAGACTGGTCCACCTGCCACGGTTGTCTTATCTCTGTGGTCCTTAATGGAACTTCCGAACAGTGCTCGCAGCCGATAGGTTCCACGCAGCTGCGCGGAAACAGAGATTAGTTCGTTCGTCCTTGGGAGCCACAAAAGGAGCATTTCAATCTCCTCACGCGATACATCGATTCGGATATGCGCGTTTCATTCTACATTGTTCGTGCTTGTCAGGTGAGCATGGTGACACTACAGATAGATGGAGCTTCAAGAGATCGGTTCAGCTTAGATATTTCTGTTAGTCTGAATTCTCAGCACTTCTTGAGCCCGCAAAAAGCCCTCAACGAGTTCACGGACCTGCAAACTTTTCGCACTTTGTCTTCGAGTTCCTTTCGAATGGGTGGCGTTGATATTTTGGCTCGGTACCCGTTTGGTTGATTGAGGATGACATCGCTGGATTCGAAGAGCCATTGTCCAAGGTCGCGGTTTCCTAGTAGGTTCTCTCTGGCACCTCGCCGAAGGGGTTTCCCTAAGGCCGGGCTGTTGACTCTTGGCCTCTGTCCGTCTGAGGCCGCCGCTTTGGACTGCACTTTGGCCCACCATATGTCCAGAGCGGCCCGATGCCCTCCGTCAGCAGGCCGACGATTTTGGCCAGATAAGGAGCATTCCCGTCGGATCCAGACTGCTTTCATGGGAGTCAGCTGTACGGTGTCTCCCAGGCTCCTGCACGAGCCTTAGTCCCCCCTTCAGCACGAACTCGCGATGGACCGATTAATCCAGGGGTCCTGTTTGTCTGGGGAGCTCGACTGCTTCCCATGTTGCTGAAGGAGAGCGCGGAGAGGGGAAATGTGAGAACGATAGTTCTAGAGCCATATTTGAGGGCTTTAAGATTTTTCGAGCCGTTCCCGGCTTGCTTTCCCATGAATACTTTCAACTCGAGTTTTTTCGATTGATTCGTCCGGAAATGTCTCTTAGCTTTCCGGGCTGGTTGGGTTCTCCGGGTTAAGTCTTCCTCCCAGCTCTCCACATTCGGATCTTCCCCCGACTACTCCTGTTCTCCCCTGTAACAAGGTCCAAGTTCTGGGGCCCTGAGCATGACAGTACATCTCTCCTCATCATTTCCGGAAGCTGTAGCTGAATGAGAGGCGAGAACGCTGACCATCTGTGTTGAGCTGACATTTCCGAGAGGCTTCCGAGGGTCAGCAGAGGAATTCCAGCTCATCCCATGCATAAGACAGTTCAATCGGCGGAAAACATCACCGAAGGATCTCTGAAAAATCAGATCTTCCGGGGCCGATTTCTCCGCTTTGCAGCGGCCGAATCGCTCAATTTTCTCTCGAAACAGCTTTATTCTCAACCAGCTTCGTTGTTCCGAAGGGAAAGTAGTGGGTCATGACTGGAGCCTGGAAGCTCCGTTCAATTTCTTGAAATTATTCTATCAATCGCCCGGAAATGATTCAGTGCGATGAGCGGATAATTTCGAAAAATTGCCTGAACTTTCAGGCTCCAGTCATGACCTTAGTCTCGCCAGAATCGCGAAATCGCGATTTTTCGATCTTCGACCCTTTCAGTAGAACGGTCAGTGTTGGCAGGCCGCTCGTTGGATCAACTTGACCGCAGCTGAAAGCTGACTGGGTTGCGCGCATTTTGAGTATCTTATCATGTTCCTGAGCACCCTGGAAGCCGAGTTATGAGCTTCCGCATTTTCGCAAGCACCCAATACTTCGCTGCGAAGGGACCCAATACTTGTTAGTCAAACTTCATCGTTCTACAGCGAGCTTGATTTGTGCGGGTCGCAGTGTAACTCTTCCGCGTTCGTTTTTCATGGCATGGGGACTCTGAACCTCCCGATCATCCTCAGGGAAACTTCAAACAGCTTCTGGCTTCGCACGTGATATGGACCTACAACCGCACGCGTTTCACGGCGAAGCCGTGTAGAGTTCACCTGCAGCAAACACCTCTGACCCACCACCACAGGGTGAGATGGAGGAATCGAAATCATAGGCACTGAAGCTTCGTACTCGGAGGACAACCGTAGCTGACGACTCGATCTACTTGGACGGAAGACATACGGATATCATTGAGAAAAGCTACAGGCAGACTCGCTCCGCGGAACGTCCGAGGGCTGCATTCGTGGAGTCCCGATGGGCCCGTTATGCTAGAGCCTGAACAAGCCCTCCATCCCTGAAACCACCTTCAAGACCTGAAGACCTGCAGTTGTTCGTCGCGGCCCATTCAGGAAGGCAATCAATTTGATTTTGTGTACAGATCCGGTTGCTTTTATTTATCTACATGTGATACCTAGGCAAAAAAAAAATTATGATACGTTCGGACAGAACGCTTTCATTTGATCCGTTCGATCTTCTGATTCTGGCAATATATGGTACAACAGCGTGTCGAGCCAGGTCGGAATTAGGATATCTAACGTCCCTGCTGTTGGATTTGTCGCTTGAGCACGAGGATACTCTCTCGTTGATCCGCTGGCAGCTGAGCCAGTTGAGCTTCACTGAGAGACAAAACCTGCGAATATTCGACAACGAATTGAGCGTATTCCGAATATAGTGAATATGGACACTCAGTATGAATGAGCAGACTCTTTTGGATCACCAACCTGCATTATGAGTTGAGCTCGCTCCTGCTCGTTGGATCCTGCGCCAATTTGCATGTTAGGAAGAACTGGCTGCGGGGGAGCGGGTCTTCCGGACGCCGTTTGGGGCCCCCCGGAGAACCCTCCCCTGTTGCCTTCTCCGTAAACGGTGCCACCTCGTGGATCGACCCTGCTCCTGGGGTCATAACTCCCTCTATAACCTGGAATCGAGTGAAGATGGGCAATTCTGAGAGTAACCGATACGCGCCGCCAAGCCTGAGGTTTCTCGTCAAGGTCGAAAGAGTTCCATAACTCACCTTGATTACTGGCTGGTGGAACTCTGTGATCTTGATCCATCGGCATTCCGCGCAAATCTCTATCTCGTTCAGTTCCTCGCTCGCCTCGCATGTCTCGGTCCCTCGGATCGAATCTTTGCGGACCTCCTCGGAAACCACCATCCCCCATGTTTGACACAGTGCTTGGAGGTCCTCCGAAGTTACCCATGGGCATTGGCTGGGAATTATCAGGATAATCAATATGATATCTCAATAGCTCCGTTAATAGTTCTCTCTTCTACATCGGAGAGACTTACAGGCATGGCCGGTTGCATACTCTGTGCAAGCATTGGAGGCTGCAATGGAGGTGGTTGGAGAGGGGCTGCAGGGGGAGGGACAGGTGCCACCGGAGCTTCGTGCATGTTGGTTAACACTGGGTTTTGTCGGTGGAGAATGCTTAGAGCTACTTGGGGATCAACGATTTTCATGATAACCTGGGCTTGCAGCAAGGCATACGCTAGCTGTGGGTTTTGCAATAAGAGATTCCTCGCTTCGTTTGGATTGTTTTGAATGCAGGTCTTCATCTGTTTCATCAGTTGGAACATCTGCTCCGGAGGTAGAGAAGCCACTGCTTTCGAAATAGCTTCGGGTGTTTTGCTGTGATCGGTCTCTTCTCCGTACATGGGTTCGGCGGGAGGTCCTCCATATTGCGCGTACAGCGCTTTCAGCTCTTCCTTGTTCCTCTCGGAAGCTGCGTGATCAACGCGGAGAGCTCGACCCCCAATCTCGAACGAGTTCAAATTACGCATGGCAGACATCGCCGTCTCCTGATCTTTGAACTCACAGAATCCATAGCCTTTGGGTTTCCCCGTTTCTCGATCGTATACTAGCCTGTGAAATGGTGAGATGAAATTATTCGGAGAGGCTCAGTGATTTTCGTTACGAGAGAGACTTCATCAAAACGATCGCGAGTTGGTTCCTGCCAACTCTTTATATTCAAGAGATCGTGACGAGCATTCTCGGGGTTATGAGCGGCATGATACCAAAGATATGGAGTTCAGACCCCACCTGAAAACTCACCTGAAATTCACCACGGGTCCGACTTCCTCGAAAATCCCTTTGAGCTGTTCCTCAGTGGCGTCATACGGTATATTGCCCACTGAAAATATTCTGTTTCTGAGGAAATACTCCGTGCGAATCTTTGATCTGCCAAAAACACTGTCTGGCGCGAACGAGAGCTCATCGAGAAACACAATAAATCATATATCTCTCCAGCTACTGTCCTCAAGTCCGTTCCCGGCGCTGGTTTAGGTAGCGCACCAGACTTACCAAATACTGAGCAAGCCGACTTCTCTGCAACGGACACATCAACATTTCTTTGGAGAGTATTCATGATCGTTCACCTCGGAGCAACTACTCGGCGCAACTCGATACTTCAGTCGCAGTCTCAGCTTGTGCTTTTGTAAGCGAGCAGACGAAAGCGGCCGCCGAATAACTTCGAAAGTCTAAATATCATACATCCGTACAGCAGATTATCCTCGGGCCGAAAACATCCTCTCCTGATCGAATCGTTCGATATCCTTGAAGATCATGCAGAACTTACAGTTCCAGTAGATGTGCTGGGCATTTCTCGAATCCACTCGCAAGTTGAGTACAGCATCGAGAAAATTTCGAGGCGGGATCCATCGCCGACGCAGTGCACTCATGCCAATCGCTATCAAGGAATCGAGCCCAGCCAAACCATGGAGAGACGATGAGATTTCGCGTACTCAATTCAGGGCTTTCCGACGCCTCGCTTTCCCGTCATGTTCGGAGAAACTCCATGGAGTCGACGAAATTCCGAGCTACTCTCTAGCATGGCTGCATGAGGTGCGCCATTCTCTCAAACGCTGACGTTGAGAGGTCTCTTTGCTTGTGTGGAAGTGCTCTTCCTGGTCGTTGTTACCGCCTGTCGGTAACTCATCTCCACCGTTACTTGACAGTCTAATTCATTTCAGACTTCATGAATATGGTGCCATCAGTCAATTATATGACATCTTACTGTACGATGGAAAATTAATTCGTCTCACCCACCTCTATGATATTGTCATGAAGCTCAAGGAAGCCACATTTAGTCGAGGTATTCCAAAGACGACCGTATCTGGACACGTAGCCAGAGAGCAGTCAGCGGAGACCACATGTACGTCACATGCAAGCGACTCTGTGCGCAAGACGTGTAGGGAGCGAGAGTAAGGCGAGAGAGGAGAGACTGAATAAAAAAGAGACGACGAGACGAAGACAGTGGAGTCGAATTGTGGACCCTCACGCCCGTCCCTTTCTTCCACCCCAACAGCCCTGGCTTTAGAGTTGAAGCGCCCCGCTCCGCTCTGAGAGTAATTGTGCCTTGACCCAGCGCCCCATCCTTGCCCTACGCCAGCGTCCCGAGACCCGTCCGACCTCGCCCTTCCACGCTTCCGAATTGTGTCCGAGTAAGTTCACCTACTTACTCCGGGAGCGACGGCCTATCCATTCCCCGGGTCGCTAGGACGCCCTGTGAGCGAGCTTTAGCAGATAGCGGAAACATCGTTACAATATCACAACGGTCCTGTTTAATACCACACGTCACGCCTCAACGAATGATTTCTCGGCGTTTTAACGGCTCCGTAGAGCTTTATCTAGCAGTGATCGAATGGTTGATGCACAATACTATCATCAGGTCGAATTATCCGAGTCAGCCTCTAAAATCTCAGCAACTAGAGTTTGCCATCAAAAACCCGCGAAGAGCGGATTACACCTCCAAGTTTGGCAGGTCCTTCTACAGGAACTCCCGCTACCTTTTAGCGATGGGAATGATTTGAGAATGTAAGATTGAGAGATTGGACCGAAGATGGTTGTTAGTTACCATCAACGCGTGTACCAGTCTACATGGTCAAGCGAAACGGTCTCCGAACCTCTCGGCATGATGGGCGTTCTCGCGAGGAGAAAACATGTGTGGGCCCCATGGATCACCAGTGCCCATAGCAGAAACTTTGCATGGAAACCAACATCTACTCGACCGAAGCTCGTTGGACAACATCTCGAACGCGCCTACTTCCCCGGAAGAACGAGATCTCCGAAGCCCACTTCCTCTAAACCCCGATTCCTGGAAGTCTCTCCCCCTTAATTTTGAGCCGCTCGCCGCTGATTCCAAGGGTTGAACTCCATGTTGTCTTTCTCGACCTCTCTTTGCTTGTCACTGGAAGAGTCAGACGTTATACACTCTGCTACAGGTTGAGCTGGTTTAGAAACTGATTACGTCATACTGACGTGGATCGCGATGTAGAGCGCAAGAACGCACAATCAGGGCTCAAATTTGGTAGTTGTAACATTGGTCTCCGCGACTCTATAGCACGGTGGGAAAGGCAAGAAAAAAAAACGATCCACACTAGAGCGAGCACTCGAGCAAGGTGATTCAAGGTTACGTAGGCGAGCACGGGTTTCTCAGTGACGATCGGGGAAATATCGAGGTAGATTGGCAGACGGAGAGAAGGTAGCCGTCGAACATTCGGGGTCTACGAGGAACTGAGCTTCGAGAACTGGATTTCGGGCAACTTGTTCTCGGGAATCTCATTCTTGGGGAACTGAAACAAGGAAGGGATCTTGCTTTCGAGACCGGACATTGTCGAAGGACGTCGTTTATTGAGTCAATCTCATTCGACGCACGGTGGAAGAACCGTGGAACAGAAGAGAATAGTTCAAGAGCGGGCTCCAGTTCAACATTCTTTTGCTTTTTGAGACTTTTCATCATGGAATCGGGAATGGAAATCTTGTGCGGTCCAATGAAATTCCTATCATAGAATCACATTTTCAGCTCATAGGACGCGCTTTCTTTTCGTGATAGGCTGAAGGAATCTCACGGAAAGTATTTATGATCATGTATCTCGAAAACCACCTGTAAAGATGACGGAACCATAGTAATTGAGAGCGATGTTGGAGCATCGCACGCTGTGGCTTCTCACCTAACTTGGAATCCAAACTATACACGTATGGAGGCTCCCATAGCATCATACAGAGAATGTCAAGTAATGAGAAGTATTTCCTGATGGTCGAAACAGAATCCAGGGCGTAAAGTCGGGGTCGGAAGTTTGGGTCTCTCGAGAGCGACACAAGCGCGCGGCTGATTGACGCATGATTCGCATGTCCACTTACTCCCCGGGAATCGAAGGAGAACACCGCTTGGATCTTATGCTTTCCGCAGTACTCAACGATAATTCGTTGTATCTCTTCTGTATTCCATGCGATCTCGGGATCGTCCACAAACTCTGATGAATTCACTAGATGAAAATTCTCCGGAGGAACACCGAGCTCACGGCATGCTTCTCGAACTTCTTTCTCTCTCAGCAGTCCTCGACCCTCGTAATTCCCGTTTGACAAGCAGATCAAGTGGACGCTTGAGCCTTTGGACGTTTCCCACGCTATCAAGGGAGCGAAGAACATAGATTCATCGTCTGGATGAGCAGTTACAACCAATTTTCTGAGCCCGGGGATGGGCTTCACGAAACTCAAGTAGTTCTTTATCAATATCACGTTGATCAGACCTATCACAATCGCTACGGATATCGCGTAAGCTTCCACCGAATCCATTTTCTGGTCACCGCCGACCGGGAGCTGACATCTGGTGAGCAGCAAACTTCAGTTCTGTGTTCAAGGAACACCACACAAGTTCATTTCCCAACATTCACAATGTCTCCGAAGGCTTGTTCGGAATGTTCAAGTTCTCCTCTTTCACTCCATGTTCCCGGGTACGATTCATGACACTTGACGGGCGCATCCATCATCTCCAATGTCCGTAATCCTCATAGAGTGACCTCGTTTCGTTTCTCAATCAAGGTTTCCGACTTCCTCCGGAGTTCAGTTCAGGCCATCAGCCTATACAAGTCACGAAAATTCGTTCTCAGGAAAGCCGCTCACCAACCATAACTTCTCCACAACGCCAGACGGCCGCGGTGAACGGATGCTGACCATGATCTTTGGTGACGGCGAGAGCATCATCAGGCCAACGCATCGGGAGCGATCTGTTTTTGGGAGTCCCAGTGGACAGCTCGATATCTGTCTCGTGACAGCTAGAACTCCCATAGCGCTGAGTTGGTAGAATACTGGGCGCAGGGGGCGGATCGGGAATCGACAACTACGCATTTAGGATAATGAAGAGTCAACGAGATTCGAGCGGCTTTAACAACGCATGTCGGATGATCGAGCGGTTTCTGAAGTCGGCCCATCGAGCGACACGTTCGATTGCCTCCTCGAGGAGCATTGGCTCCTCTCGCCCTTGATCTCGCAGAAAAGTTCGAGACTGTCCGGGTGCGCGCCAGATTCGATTTCCAGGTCGATGAACAGGTGCATCAGGTTGTGGAGGGTGAGAATAGAAAAGGA
This sequence comes from Phytoseiulus persimilis, assembly GCA_037576195.1. Lineage (NCBI taxonomy): Eukaryota > Metazoa > Arthropoda > Arachnida > Mesostigmata > Phytoseiidae > Phytoseiulus > Phytoseiulus persimilis. The sequence goes on along the minus strand of CM075104.1, from coordinate 27,456,565 downwards.
GCGAGTTTTCTGAGGCCTGGTCTGCGCCTGACAATCACGGTCAGCCATCAGAGACCTCATTCCTCCAGATGATGATGGAGGAACGAAATGTCAGATACGCCTCGCACCATCCACAGATACGAGGACTAAATCCAAGGAATGCCATCTTCATTTGGAGTACTATTCCATCCTGTCGAAAGGAACGGACAATGCGAGACACACGCGATGTATGAGGATGAAGGCCGACAGTGTAACCAAGCGGGCGAAGGTCCAGGCGATCCGATAGTTTTCGAAGTGATCCCGAAACAACTCCTCAAAGACGGATGCCATGAGGAATACACGGGAGACGGAGGGGATCCTTGTACCCGGCCGTCATTGAATTCGATCTGGATCTATCGCTCGATGAAGACTCCCTCCATGACTCAGAATCTGTGGCTTTTTTTTCTATGGACGCCAAAGGAAATCATCGAGGAGCGGGCATGCATCGAGAAGGTGGAGCCGTTTCTGAACAGAGTCTGGAAGATCCGTTGCGAGTTCCATTCATTGACGACCCGTTCGACACCACATGTCGCCTTCGTTACCTGATCTTCCGGTCTCCATCAAAATTCAACGAGGAATCAGAGAGTGGGGCTCTTTGTACTCGGTTCGATTCAGAATCGACCGACTGTTCTTTCAGATCAGAATCACAGAGAGACGGAGAAGAACGCAGAACTTTTCACCCTGGCCCGTAATCGATTGTTCCCCGGGGGTTTCGCCCATTAGGCTTTCCGCCTGTTCGCCTGGTCCTCTCTGAGTTCGCAGATCAACTCTCGTACGCGAACCGTTGGCTTCAGTGTGAGACCACATGGATTTTCCGATTTTCGTGAAGTTTGGATATGTCACGAGTCACGAGATCATTCATGGAATGATTTAACGGATCACGATATGGAAGACGGATCTGGGGGATCGCTCCGCGGCTCGTGTTGCAATCGGATTGATCACCCGTAAACGTCAGAGTGTCGATCATTTAAGCGTGTCATCGAACGAATCATCGTAATTCTACCACAGAGCCGACGCTCTCTGGCAGATTGCTCCCGATTTTCTGCCGGACAGCGAGAGATACGCCGAAGCAGACATTCGGAGACGTGAGAACTGAAATAGTAACCCGATGGGACCCATGGAACAGATTCGAGAGCGATTCCCCCTATCTGAAGCGGTCCAGGTGTTTTTTCAAGATTTCCGAGATTCCGCGAGAGGCGCGAAAGTGGAGGGCATGAAGTCGACTGTACACCCAAAAAGTCAAATTCAGTGGGGGCCTTGACCTCCTAGGGTTGATTCCCCGGAACCGCCGGGGCCTTTCACCAACTCATTTTTAGGCTGCACTCTTCCGTTCTTGTCACCTCTGAACCCTGTACCCGTTGTGAGAGTTTTCCTCCTTGGGGGCCCAAAATTTTCAGGATCAAATCAACGGCCTCGCCGATTCTAAGCATGGACAAGTCTGCAAATGAGAATGGTGCCGTTCCCGCGGTCAGCAGAGATGATCGTCATCATTGAATACATGGGTTCCGTTTTCAGCTCTGATTCCCAATATTTTCTTTCTCTCATTCTCTATGTGAGATTCCCCTATAGAATCACGCATGGATGTGTATGCATTTTCGCCTTGGTATCTCTCACCCACATCTCATGTCACATTGTTCGAGATGAGCTATAATGTTCCGGTCTTCCCTGCAAATTTTATGCACCGTAGATCTGAGCCCCGAGACTTCTCTCGTCGTTGCATTGAATACGCACTCCAATTCTGTTCGAGGGATACACTCGCCCTTAACAGTAGGAAAACCGCATCTCCCAATCTTTCCTTATTACCAGAGCCGCACCACTTGTCGCGCTCGTGAGACCCTCTGTGTGTGGGCTAGATGCAGAACGGGCGCCGAATCATCTGAAAAAAAGTTTGACGAATAATGGTTCTCTGCGGAAACCATGAAGCCAATCGATGACGAAACATAATCCAATTGTATCCATTCAATATTCCACCGCGTTTGGCGAGGAACCATCTCTGAGAAGGTCCAGAGCTAAATGTGTAGTCTCTCGCTAGTTGAGCATCTAGGCGTCTCTTAGGATCCTCGGCAAGCAATCGTCAACAACAACCGCGGTGATGGTTTGGACGGTGGAACAGTTTTACAATGAACAGGACGTGTGTATAATGGAAGTTTGTCAGTGAAGTCTTGGCTGACTAATTTTCGCGAGAAATTCACCCTTCCGCTGGGTCGGAGCGAATCAGGATGAGTTCGGATTCCGAGTCCGAGACTGAACGACAAGTCATCGCTGAGAGGAGACAAATCGTCGCCAATTATGACAAGGGTTGGGTGAAGGATTCGGAGCACATTCTTCCGTGGGAGGACCCCGCCGACAATGAAACTGCAAAAGTAGATCGCTATGGCTTCATCCAGTGAGTATGGGGGACCGATAATCGCGTCTCAAGTTCAGTGCTGAAGGCCTACAAATTCATGTGTGGGCGTGCTGTTGCGCCCAGCGTTCGTGTCATTCCGTTCCGATGATGGCAGCTAGAAAACCATAGATCTTGGTGAATCCCTGATTGCTCCGTCCTGGAATTTCCCTTCGAACCCGAGAGTTCTGAGCACCTGTCATATCGAACAAGTTGTAAGCTGTGAAGATCTGAGCGCAAGTTCCAAGTTCAAGCTTTGCATTCGACCATTCATGGAGAAAGTCTCGGACCATGCTCAATTCATTGGAGTAAGGTTTCTGTGAGCGACGTTATCAGAGTCGAAGTGAGTCGAACTTGGTTCCGCTGCTGTTGACTCAGGCAGTAGAAAAACGATAGGCTGAGCGGATTGATGAATTCCTATACAGCTCTGGAATGCACCTTTTTCTATCATTGCGCTCGCAATTCTTCAGAAGAATCTCCGGCCTCCGAGAAGAGCGCCTCTCGTGAAATCAGCTGCGCGGAAGAGTATCGGAAACAACATCTTGATTCAGTCTTGCCATTGACGTTCAAATGAGTTCGACCAAGGCGGAGGTGTTCGAGTAGACGTGCCATGGCGGACCGTCATAGAGTTCATAGAACAATAAAGTCGCCGCTCAGATGGGCAGGGAGTGAGTTTGTCGGTTCGTCAGTATCTCGACCGGTCTAGCTGATCGTTTAGAGGGCGTCTCGACGATATTTAAACGTGTTTCCTTCTTTGATGGCACAACCAGCGTTCACGACGCTACCCAGCGAAGCATTGTAACAGTGCCTATGAGGCGATTCGTAGGTGGGGCGGGAGCTCGAAGCAAACGTTGGCAGTGGCGTCGCCAGGCAAATCATCCTCGGGAAATGGGCATGGAAGGGTTCAAAATTAGGAAGATGTCGTCCGACCCCCACCGATGAAGACCCCGGCGACGCTGCTGATAATCGGCATGCGGCAGAACGCAGCAGCTTCATCATATTCTCCGAATCTCAACTTTCAGTGAGAAGCCGTTGCCGCAGAAGTTCTCTGATTTGGAAAAGAAACAGAAGCAAAAAGAAGCCGACAGGCTCGATAAGTGGCTGAAGATGACGTCTTCTTGGGATAAATATGTGAAGCAGCCGAACAAGAAAGAGCTGGTGAGTATTGGTTGGTAATGAAGAAACGCGAACTGAGAATTTCGCTAGCATCTTCCGAATAAGGACATCCGTGCCGTGTTGGATGAGCCCGAAAAATCGAGAGAAGAGACGGGTTCTCAACGGTCACGGTCTCCTCAGTGATTTGGCTTTCGCGCGGAGGATAATAGAAATTGTTGTTTGCAGCTTAAAAACCGCATCTACAAAGGAATCCCGGACCGAATGCGGGGCGAAGTTTGGAAGCTCCTCCTTGGGGTCGATGAGCTCAAGAAACAAAAGCCGGCGAAATATAGCGAAATGAAAGCTCTCGCGCGTCAGGAAAGTCCTGATATCCGGCAGATAGATCTTGACATCAATCGAACATACCGAAATCACGAGGATTTCCGCCATCGATACTCCATTAAGTATGATTTCTTTATGGAATTCAAACAGCTTAGTATGAGCTCTGCCCCCGTTGGCAAGCAATCGCTAATGCTTTTCCTCCGCAGGCAACAGGAACTCTTCCATGTCCTTACGTCGTACTCGATGTACAATCAAGAGATCGGCTACTGTCAAGGCATGAGCCAAATCGCAGCATTACTCCTCATGTACATGAGTGAAGAAGATGCGTTCTGGGCGATGTCGCAACTGATGGCTGCCGAAAAATATGCAATGCATGGATTCTTCATACAAGGATTCCCCAAGCTGAATCGTTTCACCGCTCATCATGACAAAATTCTTACCAAGAAACTCCCACGCTTGAAGAAGCACCTGGACAAGCACGACATCACAAGTAGTTTATACACCTTGAAGTGGTTTTTCCAGGCAAGTAGAGGTGTCAACTCCTCAAACAGCATTGCGCTCTCTTGAGTCGCGTCAGTTTTGGATTATTTTCTCGGCTCATCGCACAGCAGCCATTTTTGAGTGGGCCCAAACAGTTCCCATCGAATAATTTGGGTGTTGTCCGCAGTGTTTTGTGGATCGAGTCCCCTTCACGCTCACCTTACGGCTTTGGGACGTTTACCTCTTGGAAGGCGAAATGATCCTGACTGCTATGTCATATACTCTCTTGAAGCTGCACTACAAAAATCTCCTACGAATGAATATGGACCAGCTGGCTGATTTTCTTCAGTACCGCCTGGAGCAGGATTTCGGCTACAACGACGACAATGCTATCGAAGCTCTGCGTGTTGGAATCAGTGAGCTCAAAGCGGCCAAGCTCGACAAACCTCAGTGAGTTGGATCTGAGGAAAAAAATGCCGTCCGAATGCTGACATTCCTTAATCAGTGTTCAGCATCGAGAAGCCAGGGTTATCAGCGCTGCGTAAATGTCGTTGTTCACTTGCGTTTGCAGATGTAGCGAGGAGGATCGCGAATTAGAGCGTCCCACTAGGCCCTTCGGGGTCGTAGAATTGTCAATCCCGAGACAACGACGAACAAAACCGAAGACCACGCGAAAGAGTAACTCCGTGAGAGCTTTGAATTCTCAGCTCGATGACTCGGAGAGCATTCTCAACGGGAGCATTGAGACGATTTCCACCAAATCTGAACTTGGTAAGTTATCGCTAGGCCGCGTCTGCGGTATAAATCGTCGCCCTATGTACTAGTTAGATATTTGAGCATGAATTTAATGATAGATCGACTCCTCCAAGGTGGACGATTCACTCCAAAAGAGCTGCGGAAGTCCCCGAATATGGACAGTGAAAACTCAGACGCCTCTTCGGTCGTCGAAGCTCTGTCGCTCAGGATGAGCTCATCAATGGCGTTAGACACATCGATGACGGTCACTCAAGATGACAGTAATCGAACTCTCAACAATGAAGCAGCGGGTCTGTCAAAAGTAAGCATTAACTCTGTCAGGGTACATGGCACCCCCATTCGGTCCACGGTGGAGAAAACTTCGGTCAACTTTATCTCATCCGAATTCCTGGGGAGGGCTCCAATGACGACTTTCATTTCGATTCGTAGCCGCGGTCACCTTCAATCTACGACAACGTCTCTTTGCCTGGCGATGAGAACTCGACTGAAACGCCGAAAACTCTCGAAGAAGACTCTACGACACAAACCGATCCTCTGCCTACGCGATCACAAGTCGAGGCTGTCCGGATATTCGTGCCGTACGCCGACTCCAACGGAGGAGCGCAGAGTCACAAGGATGTGGCAACTTCGCCACAATCACCGCACGGGGGTGCCGATCCCAACCGGATAACAATCAAGGTTCACGCGATGACGACCGTCGAAACTTTGTGAAACACTTCCAGCGTTGTCCCCTCTGTAGCAAAGGACTCTCAGCTGATGGAAGAAAACGTCAAAACTGCGAGATCTGTCCATGCTTCTACAGAATACGTCCGCCTAGGTTTCAGTGACCATTTCGAACCACTGGTTGAAAGTTGGTGAGTGTCGTGGTCTGCGTGCGTAGTGTATATTCATGCCATCGTAGTGTCGCATTTTTCACCTTTGTCAATCATATCATTAGACTACCAGCGCCGCTAACAATTTGTAGGAATCAAAGCATCGGCATCGTGGTTGGCCGTCGTTTACACCCACGTCGGTCGTTATACGCGAGTTCGGCCGACCGACCGACCGACCAGCCGGCCGACCCATTGTTGGCGAGTTTACACAATTGATTCTCAACGACGAGTAAAACTTAAGTGAACCTCTAGTCTACACTGAAAGTTTCCGAATGAAATGCGAAATCAGTTTCGAGCAATAATATTCTTCCCATAGTTTCGTCGATTGTAAATAGAAAGTTCTTTATCGAACACACAGTTTTCCCCTTATTACGCGCATTGTGCATGAGCGGGAGATCTGACTCCCGCTCCAGGCCGCACCATCGGAACAATTGGACCTTAACCAGGCTGTTGGCGAACATTCCCTAGTACTTACTATTGATGCTGCAACTTTCAAATCTCGACCCCTTTGATCTGTCGTGCTTGGCGCCGTCAGCTGCTGCTCCCACCGTCGCTTCGTTGGTCACGAGAAACCCTTGCGACGGAAGGGCCCATAGGTTGAAAAGTCGTTTGACAAGCTGAGATCGCAGTCTCTCGAAACTACCGACTACTACTACTATACAACAGCTGAGCGAGGCAGACTGAATGCCAAACAAATTGATCGATTATGCAGCCGCAGGCAGTCGCAATAATACCAGCAGCACTCAAAGCATCATGATCAACAACAACAATGAGTTGCTTGTCGTTTACAGTGTTATATGTGAAGCAAGCTGTTAGATCTACCCCGATGTGAATAAAGTACGTGAATACTATTACATTAAATGCGCGGAGTTATTCCGAAGCGTTGGGGGGCTTCACTTCCGGGAGGAGCGGAGCGAGCTGAATTACAATCTTCAAACCAGATGAGCGATCATGATCGCTCCCGGTCGAGGGGGAGCGACATTCTGTCTGATGACTGCACGCGAAGGGCCAAAATTATGTTCGACCACGAATCGGGCAGCTCGTGGGGTTGCTCTCTCGACAGCTGACCTTCCGAAAGAGCAGCGATTGATGAGCATGAATCGGATGACTTCGATGGTAGCCGCTCGTCCCTAACCTTGCGGGCCGATGAGCATGAGGGAAGGGGAAACTTGCAGGGTAGGCATTTCGGTGACAGCCAGATATCGACGCTGGAATTCGCTGGACCTCCGCGAAATTCTATTCATCCATTCGGAGCGCTGAACGGGGAGGTCCTGTCGCCTGGAGTGTTCGCGAGGCCGAAATCGAGAAGAAGCCCCGCTTTCAGCGCAGATCTTGTGGATGAGTTTCAAAAGATGGCGCTCCGCGCAGACGGACTCGTTTGTTGATCCGGAGAGAGGAGACGTCTGTGTGTAGTGCGATTGGCGCGTGTGCGAGTGTGTCTACCTTCAAGTGAGCAAGCGAGCGAGCTGGAGGGTGAGCGAGTGTGCAGAGGTGGCTGGGTCGCGTGAACCTCTCAAAGCCTGCTACGTCAAACTCCGGCCCCATCATGCATTCTATGTAGTTGTGCGCATTTCCTCGTTGGTCTCCTGAGAAGCATACTTGACCGCAGAGCTTCAGGAATTGATGTTGGTGGGCACGTCGTCCAAAAACCCGTGGACATAGAAAGGCCATCGAACGTTTGGGCGCGGAAGGCCCCATTCGGTCACCAGGTCCGCTCCGGCCTGGTCAGACCTGACCCGCGGTCGTAATCCACCGAGTTCATCATGAATTGCCGCTGTGCCCTCGAATACCTGGTGGTTGGCCTGGGTTACATTTGGTGTTCGACTCTATCGCATCTTAGTGGGGTACCGACATGGGGTATGCCAGCCTCGTTCGTCCTCATCCTTCTCGGACTTTTTCACCAACAGACGAAAACCCCAGCCGAACTTCGGTCTCGGCCCGGCGCCGATCGAGGTCTCTGGATGATCACTTGTTTCCCGTTTGCTATCTACTCGAGTGGCAGTCTCATATACCACGGTGATAATTTTCGTCTGGTCGAAATCGTAACCGGTCATACATTGCTGCTTTCCCTCACGACGGCATGCTACGCCCCGTCCTCCATCCGCGTAATAATGTCGGCTGCTGCAATGACAGTTCTACTGACAGCGTGTCTGACTTCTTACTCTGTCATCAATTCATTCTTAGCTTCCATTGTCTGTTCCACGGTGTTCTGTTACACACGCGATAAGCTCAAAATACACGCGGCCACATCGTTCACCGACGGGGAACTGATAACATTGGTTCAGGCCATATCTGTGTTTTGTACATCATCAGTCATTTGTTTCTTATCGACAATCCAAGTTTCGAGTATAGCCTCGTTCCTCCAAGGAGGGCTCTTCTCTTTATGCGTTCTGATATTGGTTCTGTTCCGCCTGCCATCAACGAGATTGAGCGTGGTGACATTCATCATCACAACAACCGGTGTATGTGGATTTTTACTCTATCCGCTGCTCTACTGGTCAGTACAACAGGAGCCCATCAACTTTGTCGTGAGTTTCGTCACGAAATCCGGCCGAAGGATCGCTCTACTCGGATTTTGGTTCGGACTATCTCTGGCAGCCATACTCTTCTCTGTCTGCTCGAATAGGTTCACCTCGGTGCAAACGACGAAAATCGCCATACGAAAAGTAGGTGGAGCCAGTTCTTCTTGACACCAGTTCTTTCGTTCGCCTACCTCTGTCCCATAGCACTATCTTGCCTTGGCGTGTCTTGTCTAACTCGAGGATCCTGATTTCGCAGGTGTTCCACTTATTCATCATCGCTGTGTTTACAACAGGCGCGTGTTTCGATCCCGATCTCACTTATCTGGCATCTGGCTCGATGTTGGGCGTCATGGTTGTGGTGGAAATCATCCGAGTCTTACGAATCGATCCGCTGGCAGCATCGATTCAGAAAATGTTTGATACGTTCCTTGACGAAAAAGACCAGGGTCCTCTGGTGGTCTCCCACATATACCTTCTCCTCGGCTGTGCCATACCGTTCCTCCTCTACCCTGGCAAAGACTACTCGAAAGACGGTGTCACGCTGACGCTCCTCACCGGAGTGACAACTCTCGGCGTCGGGGACACGGTGGCAGCCGTTTTCGGAGCTCGATATGGAAGAACGCGTTGGCCGAGCTCAAGGAAGACATTGGAGGGCACACTTTCTGCAATCGTAGCGCAATTAGCGTTCTGTCTGTGTTTTGCGCCGGTGACCGCGGACATCGTGTTCGCTTGCAAACTCGCAGTGCTGCTACTTTTGACCTCATGTCTGGAAGCAACCACAGAACAAAATGATAATCTTGCCGTTCCTTTGTTTGCCCTGCCTTTATTCGTTTCCCTTTTGTAATTTAAGAACTGCGCTAGTCCGGCGACCAGTGAGCTAGCTAGACGGGCTCGAGTAGATTCCTCGATAGCTAGTTTACGGACACCATCACATGAGATTCTGAAGATATTCCGTTGGCGAATACAGCTAGTGGGATGGGGGAGAGTACTCTATGGGAACTCAGCTAGTCAAATATATTCTAGGGTAGCTTCGAAGTCAACGGATCTTCGACGAGCGCATAAGGATTCGCTGGAATCTGGTGAAAAAAAAAATCTTCCGAAATGTAATATTCAGTCATTCTTCCACCGACTCAAGTCATACTTCATCCTTCATTCCTTCATACGAACATGTTCCATTCCGCCGACAATACTGAAGAGACGAATGTATCGGGTTCGGAATGGGTGGAGTCTGTACATAGTATTGAGATAATACGATTACAGCTTATTTTTACATCAGCTCCATTTAACTTAGCGTTGATTCCCGTTCAACTGAATACTCACAGCGATTCCTCGTGCGGGGGGACTTCCGAATAAAGCATTCTCTCGATAGATGGAATATTATCCTAATGTTTCTGACGGGATCGTCTCTTCATCCTTTGTGCTGCTCTAGAGCTTTGTCGTGAGAGGAGAGGAGAGAAGGGATATAAGGGAATCAGAGTTGTCGGATTGGGAGAAAAATCCAGATCCTGTCGGAGTCGTCCCAGTCATTTTTTTCCGAAAAGCTCCGTTCCGATATACACCCGTGAAATCGATCCCGGAACCATCTTGTTCAGGCTGAGAGGAAATCGTGGACGGACCTCATTGGTATCAGCCTTCTTTCAGGACAGGAGAGATTTAGACGAGCAGTCGACAAAGTTTCTCACTTGGTTCGGTACTCATCCTGTGACCTCAGCTTCCGGATACCGACCAGACGCTCCCATTCAAAAAGCTCGGATCGGGGGAGTGGGGAGCCATTCCAGAGGACGCGATGTTTGCGAAATCGGTCATGCATTAGTCGTGGTTAGATTACGCTCAAAGGCTGCGATGTCTTGCTAGAAATCGGGTTTGCACCCCGGAGAAGTTCTTCAGACCACGGAAGCGCAATACCTCCTAGAGTGACTCGGCAATGGATTACGGCATCAATTCCCGCAGTTTGCGCTGCGAATATCAGGGGCGGTTTGCCAGAAGCGCGAATGGCGCCCCAAACCGCTATAGAGTCCGCTTTTCGTCGGCTCTGAGCTGAGAGGAAGGCTGTGTGCGCCTCAGAAGAACACACTCTGTCATTCGGCAGAAAACGTGGCTTGCTCAGTGGACTTGAGGTTCGTCGTTGTCAACCGCTGGACTTTCTTGGAGCTCGTTCGCCTCGAGTCAGCGTCGAATTTGTGCTCTTCCACGGTTTAGGCAAGATCACTCCGATTGCCCGGAAAGAGGACCGAGATTTTCGCAAGATTCGCTCAATGGTCAACTTCCGATTCCTCCACACATTGACGGCACCCCACCCTCTTCTTCCTAGAGGCTCTCCTCCACGGCCGAGCTCGCAATACCGGATGATGACTTTGCATACCTCTGCTTTTGTAACATCCAGCAGGCGAACGATTTAATTGACGACGGTAGCTCAATTGTAGCTCACGATCTGCACTCGTAGAACTGAGAGGAAATGTGATGAGCAAGAAGCCCAACATGTTGGCCAGGTTGCCCGAGCCCTCGAACTGTTTTTTCACTCTATTCCTGGCGAGGGATTGACCGTGGCGAACTTGGAGCAGCGACAGTTTTTTTCCCGAAGCATGCTCGTTCCTCTCGGCGTCTCTCAGATGGGGCCTTTTCCTCGCGGCGCCGACGCTGTGCTTCAACCGTAGCTTTTCCCCACAATCTCGCTGAGGAAAAAGTTTCCATAGCGGTGGAAATGGAGTAGTCTCCCCCTCATAATCGATGCCATGCTCACGAATACTGGCTTCTGGGCCTGATAGATTTTCCGCGATCTTCCTTCGCATACGCTGGACGCGGTATCTGCAACTTTTTGTTTTCGAACCGAACCGGGAGCTTTTGACGATACGAATGGTCGTCGGAAGAGGTTCGGTCGGGCCAACCAACGAGGGTCACTTGAGCTTCGATTCGGCACTTCGTGGGGCCGGCACTACGAACAAATGTCACTCTCGTATCCGTTCGCTTCTTCGGATACCGCCGCTCAGCTCCGAACACCGGTTGCATTTTATCGTCATCCCGCAATGGTGGCGAAGTCCAGCGGCTGACGATACCGTGTACGAAACCGACGACCAACGAGTGGATAATGTTTCTTAGAACACAAAGCATCCTTACTGTATATAATCCGCTTCGCCTGCCACTTTGTCCGGCCCTCCCTGTGGACTATGGAGGTGGTTTCGGGATCGATCTGACCATACTTCTCCGGGTCTGGGTGATTCCGACCTCGATCCTACAATACTTTCCTGGGTTCAAGAAGGTCTTCGGGAGTAGATCTGGCAATACTTTTCGGGGACAAAGGGGGTGATCCCGCGTCGATCTGCCCATTTTCTTCGGAGTGTTTGAAAGTGGTTCGGGGGTCGTATCGACCTCTGCGAGTGTCTACAAGAGCCCAAGGGAGCGTCTACGATACGCTAGGGGGCCTTCCACGATTGCAAGGTATGATAAGAGCTTCGGGAACGCCTGCTGGGGAAAATCAGTGTCGCATCTGAGAAACTGAGACAGTAAAAATACAGAAAAGTGATGGATGCCGGTATATGTTCGGTTCAGAGACTTGAGACTTAAGTCGACACGCGGCTCGACGAGATTGGTAACCGTGAGGTCTTTTCCGAGTTTTGCGGCAACCGAGCGTCTGGAAAGCCGCAAGCGCATAACCTCCCTCGAGCTCCTCAGGACGTGAGGCCGGAGAGTTCCGAATTCTCCCGGGAGAGTCGCCGCTCGTGGACTTTCAGGAGCGGGTGGCGCGTCCATCGTTTCTTATCGCTCCAAGGGGCTTGCGAGGTATCTCTTAGGACGAGGAGCAAGATCCTCGGATTGATTCAACTAGAACAATCGCTCATCTCATGAGTTCAGCTCCAAATAGAACCAATCGTGTGAATCCCAGAATACAGGTCGTTTTCTTGAGATATCAGACCAGAGTCGGGTTATTGAAAGGAGCCAACACCATCAATCAGTACGGCCACTCTCGGATCTTTATTGAAGAGATAATAATCCATTCCCGGACCCGATCAGACATTCAGGACTCATGAAGGCTGAGGCATGATAAATAGTGTCTCGATCTCAGTAGAAGGAGCTGCGACCGTGTGACGCAACTTATGATCAGCGAGTGGGAAACCAGTGCCTACATTCTATCTTCTCTGTCGGGTCTGTTCGAGCCCCACGTCAATCCAGTCGTGCAATAAATACTGACAATATGAACAATATTGATTGAGGGGAATCCGATACAAAGTTACAGATTCGGATCTTGCATGGGAATGATGGCGAATACATGTACTTCCTGCTACCAAGGCGTGGCTTCTGTGAAGCGACTCCCACAACCAGCGAAATCTTCCCTCAAAATTCTACAATGAGTATCACAATCGAAGATCCAAGCCTCACCCCTACCCCTCCCCCCCCCCCGCACGGAAGATGTACAGGAAACGCGACGTCTTCCGCGGGACTCGAGCGGCAAGTTCTGATCAACCTTCTCGTCTGTACGCGGAGGCTCACTCGGAGGTTCCATGTCATCGGTAGTGCATTGCCTGTCAATTGTTTACTCTTCAACTTGACTTGAAGTTTCTGACGGGAGCCGTCAGGAGTGTTGTGTGATGAGATGAGCTCATGATTCCAGCAAAGGATTCTCGGTCGCCCGCCGACCCGTTGGTCGAACTCGATTATCGATGTTCGGCTAGGCACGGTTCCTCCACGATCGTGGCTCGTGGAGTAAAAGGGGGCGGTAACGCACAAGGGACGCGCATATGAGCCCTAAATAAATGGAAAGGAAGCTGTGCTGTGAAATTACGAATTTTCCGCTCGTCGTACTCTGGCCCACTAACGTTCGAGCCTTTGAAGCCGCATTCGGAGGCCGAGTACAGGAATCGGACCGCGGGCACCCGAGCAGCGAAAGGTGCGCATCCAATTTTCTGTAGGATTTACCAGACGAGCCCTCCCACAGAAACATCGAGGAAATGAGTCGTTACCACTCGATATCTGAGCTGGTGTCGAGCTAGAAGAGCTCAGCGCTGTAGCATTCACAACCGGAGGGCAGGTTGAAAGCTCGCAACCTGGGACAGGCGCCGGGGTTCAATGAGTCCAACGCTACAAGTGTTTGGGGCGCGAATTTCTGAACACACTTCGTCTTCACACTACATCCTCCTAGTCGCTGACAGGGTCTTCCTTCATCCCTGCGGGGAATCATCAGAATTAGAATTATTCTCAAGACCTACAAAAGTCGGATCAGTTGTAGTTGGAGAAAGTGGCGTCTGCCCAAAGGCATGGAATGTTCCTCTGAAGAGTGACAGGGATTCGGGGAGGAAAATTCTCTTCACACCGCAAAACGATTCGGATCTTCTTGGTTTCGGAAGTGCTTTCGCATTCTTGACGCGAAAACGGGTCAACGCCATGCAGATGCTTTCCAACGAGAAACCGTTTCCCAACGCCCTACAACGAGGTCATTAAGAATTCGCGGCTTGTACGAAGGAGTGAGAACTCGGCGATCTCTCCTGCGATGAGCGGATCGCTCATCTCACCGTGGTCAGGGAACGGAATTTTCAATCCAATGTTTTCACAGTCTTAGCGCATCCGGGAAGGGACGATCAATGACGTTCCAGTTTCGATTCAGGCACTTCAATTGGATTATTCAACCATCGAGCATTTGCCGTCATCCTCCCCTTTCGTCGTTTCTCTCCACGAGTGGATCACGCATATGATCCTGTCATCCGCCCCATCGGAGAGCCGGGGCTTCTTTCGGGTGCTTCTTGGTAGTGACACCCGATTGTCGTTGCCAGACAGTGAGCCGATGTCGTCCGTCACTTCGCATCGTTCCTTTTTTCGACTGCGAAGTTCGGGTGATCGGGCTGATGAACACGAGCCACCTCGAGCCATTTCCCATTTTCGTGAAACGCCTTCGGATTCAGCAAAATTCTATCGGAGGATCATCATATCCGGCAAGGATCTCGATGTGACTGATCCAACACGCACGTTCCCTAGCGGAATACTTTACCTGCACACGGTCAGATGAGCTTTCTGAGACCACTTGCTCGATTGCAGAATGATAGCCCACTGACCATGGATGTCTCTGGCGACGGCAAGTCTTTTGAGTTTTCGATCGGACTCGCACAGGCTTCGCTGCGAGCTTTGGATCAGATTCTGTGGTATTCTCACATACATCGCGTTCACAATGGAGTTACACTCAGCGGGGAGCCGTTCGACCTCCACTCTGGAACGGAGCAAAAATCAGAGTCGTAGAATTGTAGAACTCAAACCTCAAGTACGAGCCCATGACCCTCCGTATCGCGGTTCATTCCGGAGATAACTTCTATCAGATTCCACAAAGATTCTACAGCCGTTGTGGCCTGTGCCGTCGTCTTGAGGCCCGGTTGGGTCACTCAATCTTGTTCGTTTTTGAGGCAGGAGAGAAAACAAATCGCAAACGCAAATCGAGGTGCTGATGGAAACTCCATCACTCAGCGGGATGCAACGGCGGCGGTGGCGTTGGCGGCAACGGGAACGGCGGCAACGGGAACGGCAGCGACGGCAAGTTGTCGGCTCACACGAAGAATAAAGGCTGACAACAGACTGACGTGGTTTTCCTCATTAAACGGTGTCTTCCTTCCGCATTTACCTCCCATTCCAAGAGCTATCACCATCACACCGGGATCGGGCCGAAGCCACAACCTGGAGATGATGCGGCCGCCGCCGTCACCACCACCCTCATGGCACGCGCGTTTCCCGTTCATACTTTCATGTTCCAGGGGTGTTTTCCGAACGAACGGCGACGAGAAACAAACTGATAGCATCCAGACAACACTCGGTCAATCAGTCAGCGGGCCGACCGGCCTGCCTCCCATTCAGTCCGACAGTCATTGGCCTCAAACGGAAATCTTCCATGTTTGCAGGCGTGATCAAATTTATGGCCGAGTTCGGAGGTTGATGTAAATGATTGAATTGGTTGCCAACATCTACTAATAGAAGCTTTCCGACAGTGATGATGCTGAAGACGCCAAAACGCAGCTGCAGAGCGAGCAACTTAATCGCTGCACAGAAGAGCACGCGAATCACGACTTTATTGTGAGAAAATGGGGAAATTATTGAATGGAACAAGGCAAGAGGGGCCAGAGGATCAATGAACGGAGTCGATCCACAACCCCTATTCGCTCACGCAGGAACGAAATCAGAATTCACATTCGGCTGTTCCGCAAAAACGGAAGCCTGTCATTTCTGGTCAGTGCAGTGTCCCAGTCAATATCGCATGAAACATGTATTCAGCCCTCTATCACTCATTCGAATGATAAACGTCGAAATTTGATTGATTCCTACTCACTTTGGGTACGTCTCATCGTCCATTATACAAAAGTCTTGCTTTTTCAGTTGGCAATCTTCAACCAGAGCGGTCGCTTTTCTGATCAGATCATACGTGGCAGCTCCGCGAACAACAGCGTCGGGCACCGTGGGGCCTAGATTAGAATACTTTTCAGTTACTCTTCGTCTCGGATGGTATCCGCGGAATGGCCACGATTCCCGACGAGTATAAAGCTCATCTCTCTCTATATCACCATCTGATCACGATGAGGAGGACAAACTCGGAATAAATCAATTAATTTCATCGTTTGATGAATCGTCGTGGCTGTCAGAATGTTCGGATGGTTGAATCGATCACCTGGCCGATGGGGGCGTCGGATAAATTGCAATCGACCTACTCGATGGCAGAATACGTCAATATAGTCATGAGTCTAGATTGATATTGATCTTAACAAAATTTATTTCAAAGTCATAAGTTACCACGAATCAACCCATCCGTGGTTAATAGAGAATAAATCAAGCCGGGATCTGATTTTTCTGCGTGCGAAGTTTTCGATAAATATCAGAGAGGTTTTTAAATTACTATCTGGCTCTGTTCTCCTCTGCTGAACGGCTGTCGGACAGCTCTCATTATCCACGCGCTCGTGATGATTGTAATAAATTATCTGACCCCCCTGCTCAGTAGCGATCGGGAATCATATCTTCATAAACTCATGTATACTCATATATTAGCCTATATTCGTGTTGCAAAAAATCACTCGCATGAATCACCTATAATCGTTCGAATGGGTTTGAGACCGTTCGTTTCTATTCAGCGGCAGCCGGAGTTCGCTCTGACCTCAGTTTTTCAAAAGTTCTCGTCTGTCTCTCTGTCACCTTAGACCGTCTGACAGCGACAAACGAACGTGTCAAACTCGGCGCGCAGCTTCCATGCGCAGGCATCCATGATTTACCTCATTATCCCCCAACCGGCGACAACGGGATAGAGAACGTACCGGTGACACGGGAACGGCTACTGGCCGCGATGGGCTCTTCGTCGATCATGAATCCGTTAGCGTACGATACACCTTGTTTTTCTGACAGAGGTGAAGTAATGATGTTGCTGCTTCCACTGGCGTTTCCCACTCCGCCTCGACTCCCTCCTAATCCTTTGGTTGCGGTAGATGACGACGATGACGAAGACGAAGAAATCGGGACGAAGCCACCATACTCATACTTCGGGTTGCGCACGTTCAGTGGCAACGAAAACGGCCGGGATAAAGGGGTGTCGCCGCTGTCAAACTTAACGGATCGGCCCTTTTAGCATGTGACAGCTTCCTCGGAAAAATTATGTCTGATTCCATCCAGCATCAAAGCTCTGAGCCGGGAGGTCTATGACTCCTCACTTACGGAATGGCCGAAGCTCCTGGCAGTAACCACGTGTTCTTCTCTTCGATTCGGCTTTCGCAGGTTCTGAGACGGGGAAGATGCCGCCGCGGCCGCCACTGCCGTAGAGAAAGAAGCTGGAGAAGGAGATGAAGCAGCAACGGCGGCTGCTGAAGGCGACGAAGACGGAGGAGAAGACGTTTGGGGCTTAACGGGAAGTTGGCCCTCCCGCATCGGGCGGCCGGTGATGATTCCATCGGAGGCAGACGAGGAAGATGACGAAGCCACCGGCCCAAAGTTAATGATACTGCTCACAGCTTCGCATCGCAATTTCAAGTTAGAGGAAGCTTCGAGCGAATTATGCGCAAACCGTTCATGGGAACCATCCGCGAATTTCCCTTCTCTTTTTTTTTTTTTTTTAAACGGTTGAGCCGCGTTCCAATCGGGATAGCCAACCCGCGCCGGGATCAACCGTGAGAAACTACAGGTGGAAGTGAAACAACGTGAAGTCTGCTTACGTTTGATGTGCGTGTTTTGTTGGAGCCCTTCGATCATTGGGGGTACGGTAACGATTTGCGGGGCGGGTCCAGAGAACGTTGCTTGTGAACTTTCTTTCTGATCGTTTTTCACGGCGAACGGCAACACTAGGCCGCTACGGCGTTGAAACTGCGCGGAGTTCTTGTTGAATGTTGGTATGGGGAAAGGCAACTGACTGGGGGGTCTCTTCAGGATTGCTTGAGCTCGAGACGCCAGTGCATGCAAGTTCAATCTGCGCGTCGAAGAACAGCGTATGGATTAGCAATTCCGATCGGGAAGCTGTGAATGAAGAATCGATCCCGAACACTCCGAGTTCACCTCACCGGTTTGCTAGTCCAGGATGGCTGGAGATCAGAGACGACGACGACGAGTGCAAATTTGCCAGCGATGCTGGGCTCGGCAAGTTGTGCGCATGTATCCCGTGTCTGGCCAGGGCATCTTTTATGTGCTGCGGGGCTCGATGATATAACTCCAGAATCTGGTCACGCGTCGGAAGCGCAGCAGCCACGCACAAAAAGAATCCTAATGAAAGAATTACGCTGGTTCCGGCGTGCATCTGGAACAGTTAGATAACTCAGCATGAATGCATTGTCGTTGAGCAGTTGCATCAATGACAACATCGACGTCGAGGCCACCTCTGGGCTATGTCTGGTGTCGGCGACAGCCAGCCAGAACATTCGATAACCGTGAGAGGAATATCTCGGTCAGGAAACAGGCTTTGATAAAAACACCGAGAGCGAACGAACCGCGAGACGTCCCGGTGTGAACACCTTGAGCATTGTCGCTATTTGAGCGCCAGACCATCCCCAATGTCTCTCTGCCTTCGAGATCAACGGTTGAAGTATGTTGCACACAAAGGTGGAACGAGTTCCAGAAGCATATGAGCCAAACCCCTGTTTGCTGGTGGAAATGTTCCGAAGATGTTTGGTGAGGACACGAGAAGAAGCCACCCGCATTTTTCGACGCGAGTAGTTCGATCTAAAAACGGAAGAGAATCGCGTTCGAAGCGTTTTTCCGGCAACAGTAATGGTGAACGGGACGGCGACCGCAAAAACGATGCCTGCGACGGCGGCAGCCCCGAACAAT
This sequence comes from Phytoseiulus persimilis, assembly GCA_037576195.1. NCBI lineage: Eukaryota > Metazoa > Arthropoda > Arachnida > Mesostigmata > Phytoseiidae > Phytoseiulus > Phytoseiulus persimilis. Next base: position 27,437,834 of record CM075104.1, on the reverse strand, counting down.
GAACTACGTCGCCCGTCTACGTAGCCGAACGGGCTAAAAGCAGAAAATCGCATCAAGGAACAATCGTCCCCATGTTTCTCAGAAGAGGAACCATCATTCTTTACTTGCTCGGTCCATCCAGCAAACCCAGTTTTGAGGTTGATTCCCACATTGTTTCCACCACATGAACATTTTCATCGGGGCGGATCGGGAGAACGAGAATGCTATTTTGTCTGAATGCCAGTCATCAGATTCCTGAGCAAACAGAATCGGCTTCGCGACGGCTGACTCGTTCGCCGCATTTTGGTCCAGTGTGGACGGAATCCGAATGAGAACAAGAGTGCTCATCATTGAAATATCTCAGGATGTTTTCTCAAAAAGAGTTCAGAACGTGGGTCACCTGTTATCTTGTCTACCAACGATGTCAACAGAACGACCTACATACGTTATTTATTTATTTAGAAGCGGACGAGCGAGCGAGCGAACGAACCAGCGCGGGGACAGAATTCTCAAAGACCACTGTGGTTTCCGACGACCGATGACTTTTTTGTGTTGGAATTCTCGCCGACGAAGCGCATTCGCTCCGATGCGAAACGCTCGCCAAACGGAATATGCTGCACGCATGAAGCTCGGACCGTACCCGATCCACGACAGAAAATGCCGTGAAATAATGACATATGAGTCTGGCGCGTGCGCTTCGGTTCAGTCGGGAGCCGAGACGGAAGCGAAACCGCGCTTCCAAGTGATCGGGAGAAAACATTGACACAGAGTCTCAGTCGGAACCTGTGCACCAAGTTCGTCAGAACACTTAGGCTCCGGATCGGGGGTAGCTCCATCTTATCCATCAGGGAGTTCGTCTCGAGGACTAGTTGGTCGAGATGGACACCACGAACTTCATTCCTCCGCTGCCGGGGAAGCGGTTAGCTCATGAAAGTTGCGAGTACTCTGCTCAAGTCACGATCTGTGTCACTGACACTACAACGTTCGAAAGCATACCGTTGGCCCACTGGATGATCACGAACCTAATTGACGGATGAAATCGTCCACTCAACAAAGTCTCACCTTAGATACGACCGCTGCGAAGCGTAGCTCGAAGAATCGAAGAAGGAAATGGGCACCACAAGAAAAGAACCGATTGTCGAAATGAAGCTGTGGTTTACGCTCACAGCTTCAAATCTTCGGAAATCCCTCGCGAAGGCGAGGAGGTTGAAGGAGCCGAGGCTTGAAGCCGCTTCCCAGCTGGCAAAAATTCGCGGGTGGCGACGGCGTCGACGTCACGGCAGCGGTGGCGGCGGCGGTGACTCCGGGACTCAACGCCGCATGAATGCTCACAGCGGCACGGCGTCCAGGCTCTCGTCAGCCGGACCGGAGTCCGACACCGCATTTTCAGAATATGATCGCTGACTCGAGGCCTCGGCAGGTCTCGGTGAAATGATAGTTAACTTGCCGAATCCGGACTTGGGTTTCGCGCACTCGGATAGAGCTCGATTCGCGCTCGACGTGTGGTGCGGGACACATGGAGGCCGGGCCTGGCCAAGGCTTGAAACTTCACTCCGTAGGCCAAAAGGCAGGGTCACGCGACAGTGCGGCCTGCGACCGGATTTGCTGGCAGCTGTATTCGCCAGCGTTAGCTGCCGGAATGGGTTCCTTTCAGTGGGAAGCGAAATAAGTAGACTCGCCCCACTGTGAATCAGACTTTTAGTGATTCCAAGAAACCATATCACAGCCATTCATAACTAAAGTCATGTCCGCAGCGATGCCGGTGCATTCCGCTTGTCCGAGTGACTCGAAGGCTGGCCAGTTGGTCGGGCAGCCGACGACGTCTTCTCGATAAAATGCAGTTGCTCCGGAGGCCCGCGCTCGGTATCGCGATACGATCAACAAAAGAACTGATTCAACAATTTCACGCGCCACACGAAACTTCTCGCGGAAGCGCAGCCATAACGACCATTGAATGGGAAGTTTTCACGACCAGAATCAAGTCCTCCGCTTCTGTACTAACATCCGGCTTTATGGCCGTGAGCTTCGCTAACACTCCTCGATGAAGATGTTGACAATCTCAATGACCGTTACAGAATAATTTCGCCGTTGATTAGAGGCGGTGAGCTCGGATCAACGAGAAAGTAATCGGGGGAGGGGAGGGATTGAACGCGGAACTTGAGAGGATCGACATTTCGGAAAGCGGCGTATAGCTGCGAGCTTACGCTGGAAACTGTGGACTAGAATCAAAGCGAAGCCGTTGAGGAGAGGATCGTTGCGCTTCGTGAACAAAGCTCCTACTAGAACGAGCGTTCTTCCGAACAACGGTCGTAATCGAACCAGCGGAGCCATAAAATGAAGATACCTTCCAGCATATTATACCGTGTTTTTCATGTTTCGCGTGATACCGATCCACTACCGGTGCGATAAGTCGGCCCCCATTTATTCAGCATCGATTCAGTTAGCCGCGGATGAAACTTTTTGGAAGAAGCAGCGCTGCAACGTAGCGGGTGAAAGGCTCTGTCCTGCCAAATATCACGGGGACTCATCATTCCTCCGATGATTCCCCTCCATCTGCCCACGATTCGGATAGATCGATCCGAGCTGCTTCCGAAGCTTCCAGTGGGCTTTTCAACATGGGTTTACCCCTTGGAGTATGTCTTTCGAGTTCCGAAACGAGCTCGCTGTTGTTCTGGAGACGTGGGCGTCATCTCTCGATCATCAGAATTCTGGGAGGGAGCAAAAAATAATCATAGATGGAGGATTTCTACGAATGCGCGTTGCTTGAGTTACGACTCCCACTCTTTGACGTTGAGAAACAGTTCGAGAAGTCTTGGGAGTTCCCAATCCTCCAGCTCAGCGGCTTCGGCAGTCTCTTGTAAGACTCATATGATCGTCTTCAGAGCGGTTTCGATTCGTACGACCCATGTAGCTACCCCGAACCACGATCCATCTGTCACGATGTGGTCACACAAACGGCGCACGCCCATGAATGCACTTATGAACAGTACAGCACGGAAGAACCCGAATCTAGTCGTTATTCTGGCCAAACATATGATTCCGATCGAAAGACCGTCGCTGAGCGTTCCGAATGCACCGCGCCAATCCGCTCCTCGCTTGGAGAACATATTTTCCGATACCTCCCGTTTCCCGATGTATCAGGGGAAAAGACAAATATTTCTGTAACTCTCGCACTGAGTACGGAAAGCCTCCCCTTGCGATTCCACATGGAGATCAGCAGGCTTCAGGAAGCGCCGCGAGACGAACACAACCTTCGTCCAGTGGTGCTTCGGTCCAGCACGTTTCTGACGAATTGCGATATAATTGTCTCAATCCTCTGGAATATTTTCTCGTTCTCCCGGTGCCTAAATAATTTCAATATTTGCCATTCCTCAGTGTGCCAAACGAAATCGCGTCTGGTGGTACGAGTCTGTAGTCTATCGGCCGGTTGAACGAAGCTCCGAGTTGTGAACAGCGGGGGACACAGCCTTAGGAGTATGCTGGCGGGCTCGTGGGTGATCTCTCTTGAGACCCTTCCCCTACCTGCAAGAAGCTCCAAAATTTCGTGACGCCGTTTCCCTCGGAGGTCGTCCCTACCACGTGTCTGTTTCGAGGCATTGGGTTAGACATCTGGGATGGGGCCGCGCCCTCTTCGCTCGCAGTTTTCCCTTCACAGTTCTCTCGCCTTTGCAGCAGATGGTCATGCCAGTGATTGCAAAACTCTCTCTAATCTGAGCCATGAGCATAAGATGTTACACCCAAAACATGACCGGCTCTTTTGTATTTCCGTTTCCTGGTCAATGTTAGAGCTTGAACGCTCCGCCGATATGACATGAATCCCCTGTCGGCGAGGAAAGCGTTTCGCGGCATCTTGTATGTTGTGACATCTGGCTCGAAAACATCCAGGTTCAACCCCGGACGAGTGATATTCCTTACAGAGTCTGCTCAAGCAAAGTTTCTAGCTGCTCTTCGATTGCTGAGCTCAGAACGTGCTCGCTACACTCGGAAAGATTCTAGCGCGTGAGCCTGGCGCAAGTCATCGATCGCAAGAATGTCGTCAAACCCCAGAAGGTACTTCATACGAAGGGTCGATCTCTGATCCAAGTATCACAGGCGCGCGGTTCCGATCGAGGCTAGGATAATGATAAATTAACGACGCTGCCCAGCTCGGTGGTGCGCCGGAACGAACGAGGCCGCGGCGAGACATCAGAATTAATTGTTGTCTCTGCTGTGCCCGATTTTTCCGGGAAGACATCGTGATGTTGCAAGCTCCTGCAATGCATAGCAGGCTCGTCGTTTAGTCTCCCATACGTCCAGCTGGGTTCTGTTCTGTATTAAGCGACCTCTCCACGGAATAATCAATGCGGCCGCTTATACTGGCACACTGCAGGTCCCGATCAGGGGATGTTCTCCAGGGGACACTGCGCTTGTCATCAGGGCGTTGGGAATGCATGCGCGAAGACTCCGAATCGCTCTTTGAGGCTTGTTCAACGCTAATGCTAAGCCGCAAGGAGCATCACCCAATTCTCAAGGTGATGACGTTCCTAGGCACGGATAATTCTTCAAACCCACAAAGTTGAGTAATTCTGTCCCCTGGCTGAATAAGCTGGTTGGCGCCATAAGCCGGAAATTCCCTCGGCGACTGGGATTTCCATCCAATCTATCTTTTTTTTGAGCGGGAAATCTTCCAGAACAGAAACCGCCTGAAGACTCATCCATCCGTGAACACTTGATGGATACCTAAAACCTACATTCCCGTTTGACAGAAATCCGTGGTCTTCGAAGGATTCAGACTCGACTAGTACAGTCTTAAGCGAAAAAATTCATGTCGAACTTGAGCGTCTCCAGGTGAGTCCTTAGTTTGAACTGGAGCGATGGGACATGGACTAAAAATTGTGGTGACCAAAATTAGGTAGCATACAAAGCTGGACTCGAGTTGTCGTCATCATTTTTTCGGAGGAGCCTTTCGAACTCCTCGAGGAAATGACAGCATCTAAGTTTGGAAACATAAGGACGCAGATGACAATATTTCGAGCCTTTGTTCGTTATCAGCATTTTTTCCAAGGCAATGTCAAGGTTGATCCTACTTCAATTGAAGCTTCTTGGAGATCTGTCGTTTCCCCAAGTTTTCGCAGTTTCGCTATAAACTTGATGATGAACTCCACGGGGCTTTTTCGAACCGGTTCGAGGTGCGTTCCCATCAAGAACCGTAAGGAAGGGAAAGAAAAACTGCAAACAACGGAACGATCGTTTGGAGCTGATCGAGGCAAACTTATCGGCTCTGGGACTTCATCGAACATCTCGAGTGCTCCCAAGACTCTGGATTCCCGTTTTCCGCTCGATAGGAACGCCTGTCTACTTACGACACAGCTCGGATGTGGTTGACCGTCAAGTATTGATCACAATCGCTCGGAATCTCCATCCACACCAATCGCGGGTTCTTATCTCCGCTTTTGCTTCAAGTGTTATAAAACCGCGTAATTGAGGAACAAAAGCCCTGCCCACAACGATTTTTGCACGATGATTAGCTGTATTTTCGGTCTAAAAACGGCGGCCGCGAAAGCGAAACCCGCAGGCGGAGTACTGAAGAGGCTGATGGAGGCTTCTCGAAACGAGGTCCCCGGATCGATCGGGAATACAGGTGCGACCAGAATCAAGGATATCATATATGTACATCGGGCATCCAGAGCGTTAAATGCTGTCTGGAAGATGGTTTTCGCTCCATTTAGCATCGGAATGAGTCTAACTCCCGCTAATCGAACAAGAAACCGATAATTCTGAATTCTTCCCATCGTCTCCTCTGTATCCTGTGCTTCCCTTGTCGAGCTCACAGCGTTCATTATGAAGGGCAACGTTAGCCAGGGAGAACTCTCCAATTTCCATCGCGTGACCAGCATCCGTCCCATCATTATGGTCCGAAAACACACGAATGGACCCGATTTTTACGTCACCAGACAGGCCATTCCCATAGGAACGTCTCCGATCGTTTTGACATCGGGATACATGTTCTTAGCGACAACGTACTGAAATCTGGATTGGAGCGGAACAAGCTTCATTGGATGGATTCCAACGCGATGTGATGCCTTCTGTGAGATGGCTCACGTGTCAAGCTACATTCAGAGTCAGGCTGGACTTTTCCCCTTGTGATGTCACGCCGTTAAGATTTGCACAGCATTCTGGGGCAGCAAGTCTCTTCTCACCTAACTGAGGCGATGAGCTGATACATCGGCTATACAGTGAGTCACCAAGCCAGGAATCCTGCGCAGAACGGTAGTGCTTGACTACGGTGCTGAGCCAAGTGCATCGATGAAACATCCTTTGAGATCTTGTCAATGCCGAAGTCGATGATTGATTGATTGATTAACCATTTCTTGCCCATATACACTTTGTTATATGTCAGAAACCCCGTACGCGGGGGCGACTACACTCTGCTGGTTAGGGTCGTTAGTCGGTGATCTAGCAGGAGCGTGGGATGTGTTCTTTCGTTGCTCTCTCCCATCTTTCAAGACTCCGTTTGGTCCGCTCTACAATTCCTCTCGTTGAGTCTCCATGTAGGCCTAGTCTTCTGCAGATCTCCGCTTCATTCCGCTGTTCTTCCTTGCACTCCATTACCACGTGTTCTAGGGACTCTGTGTGATGTCCGCATATCACACATTTACCATCTCCTCCTTCGAATCTTGTTCTGAAAGAGTTGGTGTTTAGGAAGCCCGCTATTGCACTGGCAATGAGCGTGCTCCCTCTGGAGTTGTCATATGTATGGTCAATCGTGCCTTTCTGCCTCTTGTATTTCCTATATCTTTCTAGGCTGGATTTACTTTCCATTCCTCCTTCCCATTCCTTGTCCGTATATGCATTGGTTTGTTCTTCCACCTCTTTGCGGAAGGATCTCCAGCTTCTACCACCTCCTGTCGATCTCGGAGCTTCTATGTTCTCGCATTCGTACATTCTCTTGAGGTGTAACACTCTCTTGTATGCTAAGCTAAATATGTTGCATGTTTCCATTGCCTCTAGGATCAGTTTTGGCCATCTATGTCTGGACATTTGTTCGACTCTGGCAAAGTACAATATTTTACTTTTGGCTTCTCTGCTTTCGTATGAAGCCTACCCCAGTTCTCCCTCAACAAACTCATTCGCCATGTTGAAGGATGGCTGTCCTAGCGCCCATTTGCCTGCCTCTCTCTGGGATGTTTCCATCCTCTTGCGTGTATCAGCTGACGCCACCAGGACTGAGTTGCAGCATGTCGACGCGGGCACGCACGTTGCCTTCCATTGTATCTTGGTCGTCTCAAACCTATTGAACTCCCACAGCGATTTGGCGTACATTTGTCTAAGCGTCCTTGTGGCTCTCTCTTTCCATAGCTTCTCTTGTTCAGATAGGTAGTTCCTGTCATTGCTAATCAGGATTCCAAGATACTTGTATGACTTCGCTCTAGGGATCGCTTGTCCCTGAATCTCAAGCCCGGGGTTCACGCCGCTCCCCGGCTCATTAAAGTCAATGATTGCTGATTTTTTTGGGTTGAATACCAGGTTCAGCTCATTACCCACTTCTGTGGTGATCTGTAGCAACTGTTCCATCTGGGTCCATGTGTGAGACATCAGAACCAAATCGTTAGCATAAAGTATCCCCGGGATTACTTTTGCTCTGTTTTTCAGCCCCTCAAATATGTTTTTCGAGGTCCTGATAATGACTCCCTTGCCTGACTCTACTAGTTTCTTTTCTAGGCTTGATATGTATAACATGAAGAGCGTGGGCGACAGGGCGCATCCTTGTCTTAGGCCCTGCTTCAGTCTCACTTTGTGCGATGCTTGTTCCCCTACCTTGAGGACAACCTGGTTCTTACTGTTGAGTCGCTTAAGTAAGGCTATGAGGCTTCTGGGCATCCCGCATCCGCTCAGGATGTGCCAGAGCTTTGTTCTGTCTACTCTATCGTATGCTTTCGAGCAGGCGAGAAATGTGGCTTTCAGCCCTCTGCCCTCCTTTCTCGTCATCTCTATGATGGAGGTGACCACGAATATACAGTCATCCCCTCGTCTTTCTCGTCTATATCCATTGTGCATCTCACCCAGGATTCCGTGCTCTTCTATCCAGTCGTGTATTTTCTCAAGTCAAATCCGTCCGAGGGCTTTTCAATATGACCTAACTCGGTTCGCACACGATGGCAATCGGGAACGACCAGAAAGATCGAGCACATTCTTGCATTTCGCCATCGGATGTTCAAATTGAGATTGGGACTCTATAAGACTAGCCGACTAACTTCCCGAATGTTCGATTTTTTTTCACAAGGTCCAAATTTTCCTCCAGAAGTGCTTTCGAAGAGTTAGGGCTAGGATTTGCGAAGGTTGTTGAACAGCGGTTAATAATTGCAATAACCGGAAATATTTCGCGGTGTTCACCGCAATAACCGCGAGCGAATTGCGCTCATAACCGCATTTGACCGCAGTGTGCCGAAACGTATGATTTTCTGTGGGAGCGACTTGTCTGATAGGCGTACTCTGGCTGGGGATCTGGAATTATGCGCTAAGAATTGAAGGGGAATGAATTGCTTCTGGAACTGTGACATCTTGTGTGAGGACTCCCGCTAAACGGAGTTCGTACACGCTTCCGAAAGCCGGACAGCAATTACACCTAGACATCGCACACAACAGCTGCAGCTTCTCCATGTCCCCATTAGCAAGCCGTTCAAGGACTCTTTGAACCAGCATTGGAAGCGGAAGGCTCAATCTTCCAGAGCTTTGCGTATCTAGTAGGATCAAGGAACAGCGCACAGCGGAAGGAGCTATTGTTTGGGTCGATGAAAGAATCGTGATGAAGTCCTGCCACAAAACAGGGTTCTCTCATACACTGGTCGGAACCGAGAACATGCGCCCTTTTTGAAGACCGCAACGATGATATCGAAGCCGGGAGCAGTAGAGCAGTAACTTGGTGTCAGATAGAACTGGAAGCAGCTCAGAAGAGGACCTCGAGGATTCCCGATAAAAATCGGGAATCAGGACATCGAATTGACGTGACTCATCCCAACCGAACAAAGAAGCATGCCTTTGGGCACACTTTGCTCGCGAGACTGTGCAGAAATCGCCCCCAACGCCACCTTTCGGAATTTGCAACACTCCCTCAGCGGATCGTGAGGAGTTGAACCCGAAATTGCTGACTACATTCATCGGACGGGAGGCTCCACAACACAAGATGGTCTCTTTCGCATCGGGGTTATGTGTCGAAGATTTCGTGACTTGGAACGTTCAACCAATGTTCTCGGCCCCATCTGATCAAGGTCGAGTCGTAACAAGCGAGTCTTTATGTGTTCTAAGATCTCGTTGTATCCGTTAATAATGGAAGCTTCTCTCTGATAAAAGGGAAGAAGCTTCCTGGAAATCATACAGAGTTTTCTCTTTCGTTTGGAAACTTTCATTTGCGAAGGAGATAGAGGAGTCGTAGTTTCTTCCCTTCGTCTATGACTCGTTTCAATATGATCAGGCGTGATCATGATGGTATCGGTGCAGGATCTGTTCGGAATCACGTCTCCGGGCACTTCCCCATATTGTAACGAGGTTTCCGCTATCTGCTAAAGCTCGCTCACAGGGCGTCCTAGCGACCTGGGGGATGGATAGGCCGTCGCTCCCAGAGTAAGTAGGCGAACTTACTCGGACACAATTCGGATGCGTTGAAGGGCGAGGTTGGACGGGTCTTGGGACGCTGGCTAGGGCAAGGACGGGACGCTGGGTCAGGGCACAATTACTCTTAGAGCGGAGCAGGGGCGCTTCAACTCTAAAGCTAGGGCTGTTGGGGTGGAAGAAAGGGACGGGCGTGAGGGTCCACAATTCGACTCCACTGTCTTCGTCTCGTCGTCTCTTTTTTATTCAATCTCTCCTCTCTCGCCTTACTCTCGCTCCCTACACGTCTTGCGCACAGAATCGCTTGCATGTGACGACATGTGGTCTCCGCTGACTGCTCTCTGGCTACCTGTCCAGAAACGGTCGTCTTTGGAGTACCTCGACTGAATGTGGCTTCCTTGAGCATCACGACAATATAACCGCGGTTCCCGATCCTAATTTTGCGGTTATCGGCCAATCGGTGCCGCGGTTCTTTGGAAATGCGGTTATTTGCAAAGCCTAGTCGGAGCACATCATTGCGATTCGGTTGCGTGCTCAGCGGACAGGAGCCGCCCACACGACCGTCGGGCGGATTGGCCAGTTTCCGTGGTTGAATCGAACTATTCGATTTCAGCGATTCCGGACCGAAGTTGGAACAACTTACACCCCGATTCGAGGAGCCTGATGCTGTGAACTCAGTGAAGCACCTCGAGTTTCAAGTATGCATGAGAACATGTGGAAAAAAAACATCCGCTGAGCTGGCACGCGCCTGGATTGAAAGATTAGAGGCGCTGGTAGAACAGATGTTCGGAAAACCAAAGTTCATCGTTCGAAAATCGTGGTTGGGGTTTCCTGCTAAAGTCATTGCAGGTGCACGCAGTGAGATAGCAGTCTTACGGCAAGTCGAATTCAGCCCTCGAAGAAAATCCGTATCCGAGAAAGCGTCCGGACTTCTGGACCCGTCCTTGAGCGAGGCGGGCGCTGAACAGCCATTGAGACGCTTCGAGCTTCAGAATGTCAGTTGAAGCCGAGACATTACAGAGGGCCGACCGATGATGAAAATATGGGTATTCTGTAGATTGTCATAGACGTCATACATTATTGGCCTGTCGTTGAGCTTGTCAAAGGCGACAGCGAGATACCGTGTTGACATTAATTCGTTGTTCTATCAGCTGATCCGAGACACTCTGACTGTCGGCCTCTCATTGAAGATGTTCAAAAACTTTCCACTTCAGTGTCACGAGCTCTTTTCTGTTGTTGTGATCGCGACTCGCCGAGACCTGGTGGATGTCGCAAAATATTCGACAGTGCATCAGGTTCATCAGCTTTTAGTCCTACCTAAAACCGGTGGGCTTCTTTCCGCCTCAATGAGGATGACTCTTCTCTCGGTCCGAGCTAATGTGATACTTCGACGAACGGATATTCCCTAGCCACGTCCGTGTGAACGCAGATGATAGAAGTGTAAATGAAGACGCGACCTGGGTAGTGGTGCCTTATATGACCCGACCGTTTGGGTATGAGATCCGATATCGCGTTGATTGTGTGCAGATGAGGCCTCACCCTATCCTGACCCGGCGTATTCATTCCAGTTTCTGTCGAGCCTGTTGCAGCATGGATCCGGGTAAATAATCGAGCTTCTTTCCCCTCATGGGTATCTGGGCAGCCGTTTGATCCAATGTTTGCAACAATTCGTTTCCCCGGCTCAACCGGAGAATAACTCGTGCTTCTTGATTCAACTCAGTCTAAATAGAGTGCAACACATTGCAAACATCCGTTCCTTCTACAAGCTGTCGGAGAACGATAAGCCAAATGCAGTGGACTGTATCAGGGTTGGCATCTGGAGAAACTTCTCAGAAGTCAGCCCGCCTGCCAGCCTTCTTGCCAAGCCGTACAATACGTGATTCTAATCAGGAAAGTGCCTTCGTTTTCAGCGACGTGTCTCGCTCTAGCCTTGGTCCTTCTAAGTGCAGAGGAAGCGATTGCCTCGCGGGGAAACAATACAGGTCTTGCAGATTCATCTCAACCAATCGATAGCGCCTTGTCACCGGCCCCGGCGACACCTTCGTTCGGCGCATCACCCGTTACCGACGCTAGAAGCAGCAGAACGGAAAGAGGAACGCACCGCCGATTTCCAGCTGTCGGAGAATCATCGCCTTTTGATCCTGAGCGGGAGCAAATGAACGAAACCGATCGAACAGAGATCTCCACAGTGGAGCTCTCAGCTGTGCCGGCTCCGGTGTTTCCCTCTACAAGTAGTTCGGCAGCAGCACGATCAGCTGGGGACGATGCAGCACTAAACGGTCAGCATCTCCTGTTCTTCGTGAAAGTTTGGAGGAACATGACAGAGCTCCTGCGTTTTTTCAACGCGACGTATATTCGATTCGATGTCCCCGAGCAGAACAAAGTGCACCGGATTTTCGAAAATGGCTCAATAGTGCGTTCGGTCAACAAGAGCGGACTCATGGGTGATGCCGCGCGAGCGTTGCGATTACAGTTTATACTCGATGACAGTTCGGAACTCGACAGACAAGTCAGCGCCACCACCACCATTCAGTATACAGACGGTGACATTGATGTTGTTCGTCTTCAACAGGTCGGTTATCCCACTCGGAAAGCTATTTTCCAGGAGTGGGCATGATACATATTGTTTACAGGAACATTTTCTTGAGCTGGGGATCTACAAAGAACTGCTCACAGATTATTATAGGTTGCCGTATTTTTCACCAGGACATCGAAGACACCGATGCGCTGACGACTGGCAAAACACTGCGTCCGAATGACTCAGCCAGCTCTGGCCTGAATTCCCTGTCGGCCACGCCACTACGCAGCGCGACAACGAGACAAACAGGCCTAGTGGCTTCCTCCTTCCCAGGGCTTCCAGTGATGGGCCTGCGGCGGCCGAGTCCTCTGACTGGCTCGGGATTGCTTGGGAGGCGCAGACGGAGATCGCCGAGAGGAGGGAGGAGAAGAGATCCGAGGGCCGGCTTACCATCTCCGTCGAAGACCTGCGGTCCAACGGATGCCGTTCCGTCACATCCGGCTCTCAAGCTGCAGGAAGTGGAAAGAGTGGATTTGAGTCGCTTCTCTTCGAAAGGGGAGATCTATCATCGAATTGCTGAGATGAGCAACGGACCCGTAACTGAGGCTACCGGAGCGGAGATCGGAACTGTACCATCGCTTGAGCTCATGTTGAAGACACGACCAACTGCTCTGCTGGACACGATTCTCTCTGATACGGACCCTACACAGACTGTAGCGATCCAGGGACTGATGAAGTCCGATCCATTCAGCCGAAAAAGCGATGCTTCAGGCGTTAGAACGAGCTCGACGAATGCAACAATGCGATCCGCTCGTTCCGATTTCGATTCGACGAATTCAGGCAAACATACGAGGGGTTCCGCTGAAGCCTCACGGACTCCTAAGACTGACCCAGCCGGGAGCAGAAGAGTGCGTCGTGGAGCACGTTTACTTGCTTCGAATGCGCCGACTCCGCACGAGATGGCCGAGCGGAGCGTGACAGCAGAGGATCAAAGCAGATGGGATCCTACTCCATGCCCATCGGGTGCGCGAGTTCAGGGGAATCTGCAGTCTGGTCCCGCTTCTGGTGGGAAAGTCATGCGTCAATCAGGAATAGATGCTAACAAGGCGCCTCAGGTGCCATGTGAGAGACCGAGGAACGGTGTTCAAACAGAAACGGTAGGGCCGTCAACGGTCGCAGTCGCATCTCTCCCAACAAACGGCAACAGGACTGACGGTGACAGCAATAGTTAAACTTGGCGTGGCCCTGGATTGGTGATCGTTTTCGACATCATCAGAAAGCCCCCTGAATGCGTCAACAAGGAGGCACTGAGGGAAGCCCTTGAGAGTCGAGTGGATGAGAGGTGATCCTTCGACTGAATCCATGGAAATAACCTCGACCAATAAAATCCTGAGGTGACTCGGTCTTGATTTGTCTTCTCAACTCTTTGGAGGGTCTCTGATACACCAGTCGGCCGCCAGCCCACTGAAGTCGAGACATTTCCATCTCTCTTCATCGGGTCAGCATGATTCCGGAAACTATTTTCTCAATCAGTTGATCAGTACATGTTGCTATGGTCAGGTGGACTCCGCAATCATTCCCCCCAGACTGGAAAGCATGTTCAGGTTGGTCCTGGAGGCACCCCTCTCGGACTCGGAAAATTATTCTCAAATAAGACTCAGAATCATCCGCATGTATTCCGGGAGGGGCGCGGACCAAGTGACAAACCGAAAAACTGACAGACGAAGCCGATTATATTGGGTGAGTGCAAAAGCGGTCCAAGCTCTAAGCGCTGAACTTTGATAGCTCATAACTCCACTTCCAGAAGGTGCAGAAAGATGTCAAAATACTCAAATAAGCGAAACTTGGTCAGCTTTCAGATTCCGCCGATCAGTATCGATTCAATGAACGGCCTGCCAACACCAACGGTTTTACTGACATTGTCGAGAATCGAAAATGATGACCCCCTGATTCTCCTCGGGATCATCGAGTTCGTCGAGAATCGAGCTGTTCAACGAGAAAAATTGAGGCTCAGCAGGCTCAAATGAGATCATATGACATGTTCTTGAAGCTTCGAACGATGCGCCATGCCGCACCTCGAATTGACTCGTTTTTTGAGGGAGATGCGGCATTTTTTGAAAAAGCCCGTATTTTTCTCATTCCCTCAACATAGTGGTGCGCAGGGTGAACCATCCCACCTGCTGTAGGCTTTTCTCGTGTGGGAATCCAATTTCGACTGAGCTTTTGAGCTCTTCATCCATGAAATTAGGAGTTGGGAGTCAGAGTCAGACGTTCGAGAGGGCTAGAAATCGAAACTTCCGAGGCCGATTTCTTCGCTTTGCAGCGGCCGAGTTGCTCAATTTTTGTTTTCGGAATAGCTTGACTTTTATGATTCCGAAGAGAGAGATCATAATTAGGGCTGAAAGAAAATCGCGGAAGTCGCGGAAACCTTTTTAACTTCTTCACGATTTTCGGCCTCCTCCGCGATTCGTGTCGCTTCCGGCTTTCACCTCGATATCCGAGCACGCTCGAATCACTGTAGTAGCTTCTGAGATCGTCTCCGAGCATATTTCCGGGTGCGATGAAGTGGACTCTGCGATGGCGGAGCTCAGAATGTTCTTGAACTCGATTAAGGACTTCAATTGCTTCAGTCGCCCCGCGGACTTTTGGCTTGCCTCAGCCCAACGCTTCACGAAACTTTCTCGCATGGCGCTAATCTGCCTCAGCGTCCCTGTCGGTCGTGTTGCCGTGGAGCGGTCTCTCAGCATGTACTCGAAAGTATCGAGAAATGACCACCGCTGAGGTGGACGAATTCCCAGAGACCTCTCTAGTATTGCAAGAAGCTCAGGTTGTGTTCAAATGGAGAAAATAGTGTGTTTCTGCATGGTCGCACCATGTACTCAGTTTTGATCAAGATTTCTACTCACACGATCCCATCACTCTTAAGGATTCTCGACCGATTTACTCAGATTCCGCGGTTTTCCGATCCGCCACCGCGCTCGCCCGCGATATTCGCGTTTGTTGACCGCGACAAATTTCCAGCCCTGGTCATAATTCCAGTTAGCCGGATCATTTCAGTGAAACCGTCGGTGTCGACAGGCCGTTCATTGGATGAACACGAAATCAGCATCTGAGAGCTGACTGAGTCTCGCGTATTTTGATCATTTGATCATCTCCCTACGCCACCTGGAAGCGGAGGGATAAGCTGTCAAAGTTCAGCGCCCAGAACTTCTGCACGCACCCAATATATGGTGAGGTAATTTCCTTATCTTCCATGAATGGCTCGTTGGTGGGATGAAACGATGAAAAGGGACATATTTTAGTTGGGGGATGTGGAGTTCGTGACTGAAATCGCTGATGAAAACCTTCATCTCCTGAATTTGAGTTTTTCTCGAAGTGTTTCTCTCGAATGCACACGGACGTCGATCGAGTACATGCCTGGTCGATGTTCTGAAGTGACACCGTCCACGGGCCTCCTCGCCGCCCCATGCTGACCGATTGGTATACGGGTGGGTGCTCTTCATCACTCCAGTCAAGAACAGTTTTAAAAACTCATGGAGATGATCGGATTCAAGGAATGTTTTCCATTCGTTGAATGAAAACCATCACCAGCGCTCAAAATTCGTGAAGCCCCCGACTTTTTAATCCTTAAAGACCGCGGGCTCAACATGTGAACGAGACGCACAAGTTTGTATACCCAGGAGTTTCCATCTTCTATGTCGGGCTCTTCTGAACGGGAACATCCTTCCAAATTGCATGGAGAACGACGCGAGCCCAACAAGCTGTCGACAAGGATTCTTCTACGAATAAGATTTCCTTCAATCGTCGTTGGGAATGCGCAATCTTAGAACTGTACAGTTTATTCTAGGAATATTACGGAATTCTTCCCGACAAATAATTTTTTTTTCGAGACGCTTTTTCGAGAGGCTCTATTTGAGACCGGGGGGATGGGAAATGGCTGAGAGTGGGATTGAAGGCATGGGTGTGTGAACAGTATCAGATGACGTGGCAGTAGTGTTCTAGGGCGTTCTGATGGTGCAATGAGGTCGATCGGATATTGCTGAAAACACTTGTTAACCTGATGTTCGAAAAAGAAATTAACCCTTCTTCGGCCTCGATTTTCATGTGCCAAACATGTATATCCTATCATAGGCATCCCGCTATTTCCATAAGAAACGCCGGAGCGAGTATTTCTCAGCTGCCGTACGGGAAGGGGGCGTCTGTTCGGGAGGAGAGTCGCTTAAGGGGGCATGTTTAACAAGAATAAATCTCAGTCACCCCCAAGCAAGGAGGCTTCATCTCAGGGGCGCGTTCATCAGAGTGGGACGTTTATTGGGAATAATCTGCTAACCATTTCTAGTTCCCGTTTTGTCCTTCACCACTGGGTGAATCAGATTCAGAGTGCACTCCATTATGAAAGACTGCGGTTCAATAGAAATTCTCAGTCGTTGTCGGGAATTCGTATTTGCTTTTTAGGGCCACCCTCACAAGTCAGGCTCGCCTCGGCTGCCCGCCCCCTCTGTAGATTGAAGTTGTCTTTGGGTTGCGTTCGCCGAAGCGTTTCTCATCTGCTGATTTCGTTATCTGCCAAGCTCATTCTCTGTGAAGAGAGTCTCCCCCGAAGTTTCTGATGCATCGAGCTAGCCGTTCATGGAGATGGTTACACTCGGGACTCCCGAGTGAGTCTAGAAAATTAGAAATTCAGTCTCGGAGGAATGAAATACCGGGGCAGACACCGAGTCCCCAGTGGGCTGGGTTCTGACCTCTTTCCGAAGGTGTATCATGATAGCCCGGGCCGCCTTCGCGGGTTTCGAGCGAATAGTTCTCGAAATGAGTTCCAAGAAAGTCGATACCTCCGCGTTATGAACCTGAGAGAGATCCCGGAGCGAGGAGGTTCAAGAAATATTACATTGTGATGAATTGCTATCATGTTCCAGGGTAAATTAGACTTCCGAATCGATCATACACATCCCTTATTTCCCAGGTCGATCGGGCAACCAGAGCCGAATTTTTCATGGATCCTAAATGGTAGAACCGAGTGGAGGCACACGTAGGAATTACCGAGCTTGTTCACTCCAACGACATCCCAGATTCTCGATTCATCTCATAACTCATTTGTCTGCGAACCTGCGCGGAGCGGAGATTCGGCCGATTAGGACAATTGTGCCCCGGGAAGACCAATCCTCAGGAGCCCATTTTCTGAGATGTTTACCGAATCCAGCGCCGAACGTTCGAGAGGAAAACGTTTTCAGACCAGCATGGATGGATCCTGGCGGACATGGCCGTTAGGTTCCATGCTCGATGCAGCAGCCATCGTATTCTTGAGCAGCAGCGCTCGCAGTATGAGGCCCTCAGCCAAGGACGGCGCCGCCTTCCTGGAGCAGGGGAGATGGATCTCGCTAACGAGAAAGTTTATCCGTTCCCTAACGAAGGGAGCGGGGACCATGGAAACCACCGTCAGACCGAGAGCCCGAGCCATAGGAGTCGACCCCGGACCTCACTCTTTGCACTCTCGCTCGAGACTACAGTACAACAGCCATTTCAATTCGAATCGAGTTCACGAGGTCTGTATTCGGAGAACAGATGAGTTCGTCCATCGACCTCGACGGAGTTTGAGGCAGACGCCTAATCTGCGCTCGAACGCTGAGTGGTGAACGTCGTTTGTCAATGAGGCCAGTAATTTTCGCATCCCATCCCTGAATGGATCCCTTGGAGGCATTGAGAGATATTGTCTAGTCCGAGAGAGACAACACTGCTCGTCGTGGCCGCCATGCTAGAAATGGCTGTGAGTGTACGATGATGATTTTGCAAGCCTTCTCGTCATCCCGTCTCCGCTCCAGCTCCATACTACGCACTGGGCATGAATCCCCCCATGAGATTCTTCTGATTGATGGAAAAGAGCCGTGAAATCCAGATATCCCCCTCGAAGTCGAAGGTTTCCTCCAGAAGAGGAGTGCATTCTTGCGCCTGGAAGCACGGATACTGAGCGCACCAGACCGCCCACGAGTCATCATGCGCATCTCCGCTCGACTACTAGCTCCGTAAGCCGTGCAAGCCAGAATCGGAATGAGGAAACCTTCCGCTTGGCCGGATTCCCGCAAGCACCGTGCGCTGCTGACATACCCTTCTGTCCTTCCCTGGGCTTCTGAGTACACAGTGTTACTCGAGCCTGAGTTTGAGGTTCTCCGGCGACTTCCTAAGGCGTGTCCATTCGAAAAGAAATATACTATTCTCTAGACGAAACCTTGAAGACACACCCAGCTCTCAGTAACGGAGGGGCGGTGAATACTCGAAGCGATACTATAACACCATTCACCTCGGCCGGCGGCATCAGACGGTTCGGGAGAAGTGCATAAAGTTCCAGCTGCTTCGACAGAAGCGCTATCGGCAATGAGATCCCAGTTCTGCTCCTATCAGCTGCCCATTTCCAGATCTCTCTCACGGCGAGATACCTCGATGACTTTCCCGCAAGCAAGCACTCAAGGAGGCGGGTTCTCTCAACCGTCACTGAGCGATGGAATAATTATGAGTGGAATATTTTATTCAGCTGTTCCGTACACGGCAACTGGAGCCAACTTCTGCTTCCGAAGATTAGCTATCGGTAGATGTGCATATGCTTGCTGAAACATAAGATCTCACCGAGCAGATCTATTAAGCCGCACTTCCCCTCGCGTTTCCGGCCGACTTTCCCAATCACGAGCCAGGAGAGTTTCACTTTGATTCGAGCACGCACGAACCTGAGCAAATATACGTAATAAGGCGCATATAAGACCGATATCCAGGCCAGGTGGGTCCAGGACCTCAGCACCCAGAGACACCACACCGACTTACAGCGACACGCAAGAAGCTCTCGGGCACATGCAGGAGTTGAATCCTGCAGCTCGGATGCTATTCCAGGTATTCATTCCTTCGCGACTTCCTTAGCCATCCTGTCAGAGAATTGATGATTTCGAAGAGGCTTCCCTGATTTCCAACAGCGGTCCCGGACGAACTCGTAAAGAGACGAATCTGCTGTAGAGTTTCGATGCGGTCTGACTGAGCTTTCGCCTCGAGCGATAGTCTGAATCATTAGCACAAAAACTATTCGTGCAATTCATCTGCTCGAGCGGGTCGGAGGTGAGTCGATCACTCGGAACGAAACCGGTTAATGACGTGACTTTCGCTATCTGTGTGAGGATTGCCTTTGCGGGATCTGAACAGACAGGAAATCAGATGAGAAATGGGCCCAAATCCGTTTTCGGCACTCCTGAGAGAGTCTCGATCTTGTCATAACAACGAACTTTCCGTCATTGTTCTCCTTGATTCCCGAAACAAATCTAATCAGAGTGTGCCTGAAAGAAGCCTAAACGATACATGATCCTCTCTTTTGATAACAAAGTTACCTCCCGAGGTGCTCAACAGCTCAAGTCGCGGTCCTCCTGAGGCTCCTCGTACGCACTGGTGACTCCACGTTTTTATTCCCCGTTGTCGGCTAATTTGATCCTCTCTTGCAAGCGAGCGATCTTGACTGAGAATCTGCAGCTCCACGCGTCTGCAATTTCCCTCAAATGAAGGATGATACGAAGAAACGTATCGAAAGGCCCCGTTGAATTAAGACGCTAAAGCTGTTGTGGCCGTGACAGGACTGCACCCACTCTTCATGCAGTCGGGAGCTCTAGAGAAGCGAACTCTATCCCATATAACCTCAAATAGTCGGCACTCGCTAGGCCGTTTCATCAACTGTTTCATGCGGCAGTAATCGCGAACGTGGTCGACCGGGTACCGCAGACATCAGAATTGAAACGAAAGGGAACTCTGCTCGACCCGGGGATGGGTCGTCCATGCTGGAACGGCTATTCACCCGAAACCGTCAGCAGCTCTCAGCCGCCTCTTCTAGAAGCCCTAGTGCGACAGCGACTGTATAGATGTAGTTGGTTGATGATCACAAATATCGGCAAGAGTGACAGATCGAGTTTGTAGATTCGATTCGGCCTCTACGTAGTATGCAGCATGCATCACATCGAGTGGGCCGATAACAACATCTGAGTCATTTCCTCCTTTCGTTTCCCTCTTTCTGAGTGCGCGTTCGAGCAATGTCACGACGGAACCCCCGGAGCTGGCGGCGTCATAGTTGCGGGGAGGATGTTGCGAGTCGGAACTCGATAGAAACCTCAGCCGTGAGAACTCCGAGACAGAATCTCTCGTGCGAGACATAGGGTCAAAAAAGTGGGGGACGGCTATCGATTTCGGCAGGCTTTGGCGTCAACACGGCGTCTCTGATACGGGCTAGCGCGAACTGCTTGCTCAAACCCTCCGGAAGGAGCTCCTACCACCAGTCGTGCAGGTCGTACGCATCATCCTTGATGGGGGCGATTCCATGATCGCTCGATTGTTTCATGCGGGACGATGAATAATTCATCGGAGAACTATCGCGGAACATTTGCCCCAGCTGACGAAGTGATGAGCAAAGTAGATGTGGTCCGACAAAAGTCGCTATTTCTGCTAACTCTCACGCTTCGTATAGTGAACGACCTCGATCCGCTAATAGGACGGCTCCACCTTGGCTACGGCTCCCGTAAACTGATAAAGAGTCGTTGCTCCTTAACTGGGCGACAACGACGGGAAATGGACGAAACGGCTGAAGGAGAACGTGGCAGGTCTAGTGGAGCCGCAGGGGCTCATTTTTGAGCCTGCGAGTTCGCGTCAGCGATTCTCGCTTGGCAGTCTTCTGTATGGAAACAAGGTCGTGGATCGCGGTGGAGGCGGATCTGACGGAATAGCTTGCGCTGTTTGCTCCGATTAACGTTGAATCCCGTGTCCGATGCTATGCGTGAGTGTTTCATTCATTTTTCTGTTAGGCTCCTCGAAGACCTGTCTAATCCCGAGATTACCCGGAAGTCGCGCGGCTCCTCTCCGTTGCTGTGCTACATGCGCGCTTAAGTATGTAGATTTGAAGCGCTAAGTCGGCTGCCTTGTGCTTGTGACAGCTACACTCGGTACAAAGTTTGAGCCCCAGTCATAATGGGCAGTACTGCTCGTGCGTTTTCCAACGGAAACAAAGGGGCTGTTTCAATTTGGGTGGCAGCATTGACGTGCGCACTAAACGAGGGCTCACGACTCCACGACCTGAGAGAATGCTCGAAGAAACACACCGACCACGAACACCTCCATCTTCCGGGATATGAGATGCAGGAGCACGATGGATCAGTCGAGACTCAAGACGCCAGCTGACGGCAAGGTCAACCTTCCAGGGCCCGACCCGCAATGGAAGCCCAGTTCCGCGAGGGCTTGCTGTACTCCAACTGTGTTTTCTTTTCGTTCGAGAATTTCTACGTCAGCTTATCGTCAGTGAAGAAGAACGAGTTCGATTTGGGCAATCCATAAAAGTCAAATAATTTATTTTATTGAATGAACAAGTCGTGGTTTGGGCCGTCGTTGTAACAATTGGATCGAATCAGATTGCTCTGGACTTGAGAATAGCGGTACAATAAGATTTTTTCGTTGCTATTCCAAATATTCCATTCCGGTCTCTCATCTATCCAAGTATGAATGGTTTAGTTGTAATATCAGTTGTAGTGGTGGTGGCGGTAGTGTTAAGTCTGACAACGAACTTGACAAAGAACAAGCTCTCTCCCGAAAATTCTCTCCTCTCCGGTTCTTTCGTTCAATGGATCTCGCTGGATGCGATTACATTCCGTTATGGATGAGGATTCAGATATTAGCCGCCAAAAGAGAGTTTCATCCGAATACCCCAATAATGAGATGATCGTGATACATAATATTAGATTGTGTCCATTACATACATCTATTTGATCTAGCGGAGAACATCGATTTGATTCAAAAAGTTACAATCAGTCCTAGTCTAATAGCATTGATCAACTGAGACCCAGAAACAGTAAATGCTGCCGAGACGACATTTCGTATTTGCGCACTCTTCCTCCGGAAACATCATAGTGCCATTTTTTCTCGGCTCCGCCTCATCGGACTGGATGATCAACATTATTATTCTACTCCCTCCAAAGGTTGGATGAGGTTCCCGGCGTTTGAAACGTTCGCTGCAGCAAGTTTCCAAAATACCATTGATTCGCGCTGAGCGTTCGAGCTCGTTTAAAAACGAATCTGGAAAACATTTCCACAGCTATGAGATGGTTTCCAACAAATTGTGAGTCAGAGGGCGGACTTTTCGAAACGTTCGTCGACTATGCATTTTCATGATCAAAAACAGAACTGGTAACCTGGTCGTGTACATTTCGTTGATGGTTTTTGATTAAGAGGTAGTAAATTGGGCAGTCAATAATGTTTCGAGTGTCCTGAGCACTCTCCGTCCATTCGATCTCACAGATCCGTGCCTCCTATAGCCATCACCGAGGTATAAAACGCGTTTGGGAAGAACAGCTCACTCGATCACATTCCAAATAATGGCTCGATCAATTATCGAGCTGTCTATCTGATATTGCTCAATTTCTCTGCCGGAACGATAATTATTGTCGACTAATGTTTGAGTTCCTTGCATCATCAGACATTATTGATTTGAGACGATTTCGATTGATATCACACAGTGCGATGAGCTCACTCGCGTGCTACGGACAAACAGCTTGCTTCAAAGCTCGGAAATTTTGATAATCATTCTGTTTCTGTAGATTTGCTTGGTCGCGAGCCGTTCAAAGTCTCTGAGTATTTGGACTGTGATGAAAAAATCGGGTGAGTGTCGCTAATTGTCGGACTGACTGAAAAATTGAAGGCCATGATGAATGAGAATACTGAAGCCCCGATTTCCCTCGTTTCCTCCCGTCATTGTAACCCGCACCCGCCTCAGCTGTCCTCGATAGCTGAGGATGAACCGAACCTATTTGTTTCCATAACACTATACACGTTCGTCACTGGGTCAGTCATCGATTCGAATACACTACTTGCTTGGTTAGTCGCTCGCATCTCCAGTCAACTTGCGTGTCTTCGATTATTCTTACATATTCTTTACATTAAAAACACAACATCCTCTCTCCGAGCTCACAATCAAAGGATGTTTTTTTTTTCATTCCTACGTAGTGATCGGCTTCAATTGATAAATTGTCAATCATCGCAACAATCGGAAGTCAGTTTCAGTACTCATAACCTCAGGAATTCTATGCAAGGTTTGAATGATGGTACGAACATTTGAAAAAACTCTCAAGCTTCTATTCTGCGGCTCGGTGCAGAACGAAGCCAGGAAATACGATTCCAGTTCAATCTACTGGAGAGAATCGGGAATGATGCTCCGACTGATGATCGTCGAAGGGCGACTCATGGAGCCGCTGTTGCCGATATCCCATATACTGTGTTCCATGACGCATTTGTCACTGCGTTGCTCAAAACTCTCTCAGGGAGTCGCTTGTAGATGGTCAAGTTCATGGGAGAGATCCGAATTGGCTTCTGTGAAATTCCGGAGATGACCGTCGAATATTCACATTCCGACCAATGCATGATTCGTGTTTTCGGAGGAGAAAAAGACCCTTATGCCTTGTGGAGACTATCGTTGAATTCTCACATTTCTACACCGGAAACTCATCCTCAGTGTCTTATACTCATACTCATCGAAGTGCGGAATGCTCTTCGTTTCTTTCTTCGTTGGAGGATTGTATTTGGCTCAGTTTTTTCTAGAGTCTATCCCGTCAGAAGCTCACAGGTTCGAACAGGGCCTTCGGTGGAATTTAAGCTGATTTTCTTGAAGTTTCACACGAACTGCTGAATTACACGAGTTTGAGGTTTGGATCCGACAACGACGGCGACCATATCAGCAGATGGAAAGGGACGTGGCTTCCCCTAACGTGGATCGCGAATGTTTTCAGAGTCAATTCATAGACGGAAACTCGGATAGTTGGCGAATTCAGTCGCATCATCCAAATCTTCATCGCTGATCGGGCTTGTCAGGAACGATCGCGGTGGGGAGGAGCCAGAATGAATCATCTGCTCTTGCCGCCCCCTTCCCATCTGTGAAGAACCGTGAGTAAAGAAACAGAGCACGCCCGTTCGGAGAGGGCGTGCGGACCTAATCCGGAGAATTCGAATGTCGTCCTGGATTCTCTGATTCGTCCTTTCTACCAGAGTCTGTCAGCTGTAAGCGAGCCTCCATTCATAGATGAGGATGCCCAAGCAATCACCAACCCTGCCAGCCCCCCGGTCACATCGACGTTGGATACGGCAAAAGAACTCCAATCAACGTTCTAAACGTGTCGGTGTCTGCGACATCACAATCGATCGTCTCCTCAGCATCGACGTTTCCACGCTGATCGGACCGAGTGGATCTAGTCATTGAGGTCTGCTTCGCAAAACGCGCTCAGCCCCCGGGTTGAATGAAGAAGGGATGGATCAGGGGAGGGGCAAGATCAGGTATTCGGCAGTCTGAGCGAATGGGTACGCTACTGAGAGCTCAAGGAACAGATATTTGGCAGTGATTGCTCGACACAGGCGCTGTCTCACCAATGGTTGCCCGCTGACACGGACAGCGTACTTGGCCTTCCGTTCTGTCGAACTTGAGGACGATCCTTCATTCAGAATGGTTTTGATAAGTCGCTTCATCATGGGCTGTCTTGTCGTTTTGTCAGTCCACTCGTTCATAGATTATCGATTCATCTATATCAGCTTCATCAAGCCACCGATCGATCAAAGTCAGCCTCGCTTCCTCCTCATGCTGCTCCTCTTTCTTGACTCTGTCTCTCTGGTTGACTGTCTGCCTTCCTTCGTCTCTCTCTCTCTCTCTCTTCCTCGTTTTCTATACGGATCCCCTTGTGAGGGCCACGGGGTTTGGGCAGTTCAACGGCTTTTTCGTTCGGATGTTTCCTGACTTGTGATATCAGTAACGTTATTTCATCGAGTACAGTAAGGGACAAACAGTCTTCGCTGCTTGTTCCGGATCAGTATTACGCCAGGACAACACAACGGCAGTGTACAACCGCCCAGCTCGATGGGGTGCTCATCAAAAACGAGTCCGCATCGACGTTTCTTTGTTTCTACTTCCAACCAACCATCCATGAACCTCAGTTCCACTAATCTCTAATCGAACTCGGTAATCACGAAGAATCAACCATGATGGCATCTGTGTATGTGTGTGGTGCGAGTCAATGAGTGTTACATGAACATACTCATCAAGCGTCTAGCAAGAAGCTTTGTCTCGCCGCCGTACTGTTCAGAAATCCATCACTCACGCGATCAGAGTACACTCAGAAGCTTGAATTGCGACGGCGAATATTTCCACCCTTCCAGTCGGATAATAACTCAAACCACAACACGATCGTCAACGATCGGCAGCGCCGAGCCGTCCCCGATCTTAAATGTTGCCTACTTTAAAACTTTGCCCACACGCTCCGCATTCACCCTTATGGCGGCTATACGGTTTCGATTGTGAATAACAAAACTGCTTCACGCGCCTAAGAACGAGGCCGTAATCTCAGGAGCAGCGACAGGAAAAGGACGGAAACGACGAATTTCTCGAGTGACGCATTGCGTTGCTCCTTTTTTTCCGCAACAGGGCTCAACGAGGCTCTGCGCACGAGCTTTGAACGAACGTTTTTATAAAACGGATCAAGACCTGAAGCGCGACTTTCGCCTTTGGATTTAGAGTGGGGAAGTTTAGACAAAACAAATGCTTTGCGAGCAGGTCATCTCATGGAGATGACAAACGAATGAATGGCTCCTGGAACCTATATACAGTTAGCCGTTTTCAGAAAATTTTGTTGCTTCATCGCCCATGGATTTTCAACTCAGAAACGGTGAGCGTAGGTGAGATATAAACAGCGGACAAGTCAATCGGGTCACATAGGTGCATGGCATTGCCTCTGAAGAAGCTATGATCGCTTGTGATGAATGGAATGACGACTCAAGAATCATGGCGCAAAGAGAGACGACTTTGAGAACATCGCTCCCCGCCGTTCTCTCTCTTCTACCGCATGAAGCTCCTTCGCCTATGATATCAGAGGCACGTCGAGTATTTCTTCATCTGGAAGAGGTGGGAACGGTTCGGTGGGTTCGTCGTCACCTGGAAAGAGTGAATGTTTGCTTCAAGTTCGAGAGGATCGAGCGCAAGTTCCTCCGATCGAACAAGGGCAGGCTCGATCCATGAATACCGACTGTGCAGTGGATGTTATGCGTAGCTTGATCACCCGTTTTCCCGCCGTTTGCTCGCGGGGCTGCTCTATTCTTAACGCCTCATCTCACGGCTGGCTCTCTCGTTCCCCGCGGCCTCTATCAGTGAGGAGAGAGATGAAAAATAGCACAGAAAGGAACTGGAGCAAACAGGGACGGAGTTTGTCGGCTGACTCCGAGAGCACAGTTTGCTGCCAGCTCTCCAGACACCCACACAGCCGCCGCGTGGGGTGGTGAACGCTGTTCAGACACGGTCGGCGATTATATTGACGGATAATGGCGGAAAACCACAATTCGAGTATGATAGAACTTTGCTACGTACCTCTGCTGAGATCTTTCTCGGTGTGCCGCATATTTCGGTTATTCTTTTCGTGCATCGTATTGTTCATGTTGTGTTGCTGGTTGCTGTAACTGTTGTTGTTGTTGTGCTGGTGTGAATAGATGATGCTCCGCATGATTTCCATGGGGAGAGGGAAAACGATGGTAGAATTCTTCTCAGCCGCAATCGATGTCAGTGTTTGCAGATAACGGAGTTGCAACGCCGAGGGAGTTTCCGCGATCACCTCCGCCGCCTCTTTGAGCGATCTAGAACAGACGCGAACTCGGTGTTGATTTGTGCAGTGAACGATCACTCGAGTCAGTCGGGGCGGTTCGAGAAGATTTCATCGAACCCTCAACCGATATCGAGCAAGGGTCACTCGCTAGATTTCGCTCGGTTCGCTTACCTTGAAGCCCTTTGTTCTCCTTCGGCAGCTATCACTTTGGCCCTTGCTTCTCGGGTCGCTTCTGCTTCCGCCGCCATGGCCCTCTGGAGTTGTACGGGCAGTCGAACGTCTTTGCTGTTGGTCACAAAAGACAATAACGAGAGTGTGTGAGTGCGTGCTTGGATGGGCGGATGGAAATGAATCCATGGCGAGGACCTCAGTCCGAACAGAGGGCATCGAGGAAGAGCAATCGAGACAAGCGGTCGCGTTCTTCCGGCTCGGAACAGATTCATTCTCATCTGAATACCGGTCTTGCCCTTGCACGATCTTGTTGAGGTCAAGGCTTTCATTCGAGCGAGAGGAACAGCCGGGCCAACCCGAATTCGAGATTGGACTTTCTCCGAGCTCGTCTGAGCGCAGCACAAATGTTCATTGGTGTGCCAATCACTGAATCGTGACAAATTCCGAAATTTCTGAGAATAAGGGGGAAAATCGACGGAGCGAGAAGACCGCGATGTTCCTCTCTACTGTTCTCGTCGAATCGAGCAGGAGTCATTGGTAGCGCCTCCGAACTCTCGAAAAGGATGAAAAATCGCTTCGAGGCTGAAGCAGCTCCCGAGATTCAGACCGGTACGGGACGACCGATCTCGGGGTAGCTACTAGCAGAGGCGGTCTCCTCTCAGAGATGACGTATCGATTTCCGTGTGGAAAAAAAAATAGGTTGTTTTAATTCAGGTCTTAGCAGATTTTCCGACTCACATTTCAACTCGTTCCACTTTCACTCCCCACGAATCTGTCGCTTCATCGAGGGAAGACTGGAACGAGAAAGAAGTATAATCCAGTTACTGCTACATTGAGTGTTCATGTTCACAAGAAGCCCAGCAATTCGTCATCCGGAATGAACTCTCTAAACGACTAATACAGCATGTGGACAGCGACACCGAATAAACTCAAAACTCTTAGTTAAAGTGTAGAACGACAGTCACAGGGAGAGAAAAGTTGGCGGATTTCGAGGACGACGAAGAGTCTGCACGAAAAGATCCACTCCAAGTGGTTCATTCTCGACAGAGGAGCTCCCACACGAGGACGCCGGTCTCGAACGCTAAAGAGGCGGTAGAAGACAAGTTGAAGGCACTACCCTTTGTGACTTGGAACGATTCTAGTTTGAGGGATACAAATTGTGCCCGAGGGAGGTAAAGCCCCGGTCGTCGTTAAAAACAGGGAACAAGGAGGCTGATCCTTCCGCGACCGATTGGTGTACGAGCAAGCAATGACTGAACAGCGAGTCAGAGGCCACGACTATGGGGGTGAGGGGGCAGCAGGAACAACACTACGAGCATTTGCGTGCTGCGATCATCTATCACCAAGATATTCCCTGTTCTGCTCTGTTGGGCTTTCCGAATTCCGCAAGGCATAATGCCGCAACAGCACGCGCACCGTGGTGAGCCCAGGATCACCCGAGTCTGAGGAAAACTCCCACAATGTCGTCGGAGCATGCGGTCCCTCGGAATTTCGAGCCCGAGCGCTTCCGACAGAATGGCGTCACCGTTCAAAGCGATGTTCAAAGTGAACCTTATGTACGTGTCAGTATCAATGGACAGCGCGAAAAAGTACGAGAGATAGCTGCTGCATATCACCGGTGCTTCGATGTCATTCCTGCGTATTCCTGTTGCCCACAATCGTCGGAATGAGCGTCCGCGGAGTTCAGGCGACCGGAGACTGAGCGAAGTTGCCGTTTGAATTCGTATGAGAGGACGAGATGTTTCCACGTTGGCCTGACGAATCGGCTCCACTTCCCAACATGAAGAAAGCCCGAGTTTCATTTTTCGTTGGAAGCGTCAATCGCGGAATAGTTCTGAGGTGGAGAATGAGTACCCTCAATCACGAGAGTGTTGGAATGATTTCGACCGCTGACTCTCCATGAGCTTTCACTCTCCTTCCGGATTCTCCACTGTTGTGCACGGCAATGGTATCGAGCTGCGCACATGCCTCTCGACTAGGGCAACCGGAAGTGGAGTGACCGCGGTTTTGGAAATCTGGTGTTCGAGTGTCTGGTTTACGCGTATCTGGGATTCGAGTGTCTGGTTCTCGGTCAACTGGGAGCACGTCCCTGAGAGTCCAGATTAGGCGAAGGAACCTTTCTCGGGCAACGAACATCATCTCTTGTTGGAAATACCAACATCTAGCCCCGCATAGAGTCCCTAGCCGATCTATACAGCTCGCCCAGAATATCCCTGTTACGGACGTCTCGGCGCATGGAGGCTCGCGGGCAGGACGCACTCGTTTTCCCGTAGGGCCGGCCCGGTACGAAAACAGCCTCGGATCCCATCGAAAACAAAGAAGCAATACGATCACGATCGAGGAATGCTGACCATCTCCGATTCGTCACGGGGGCCCGTATCAAAAAGGTATGCATGCTAATTTGCAGGGAAGCGTGGATACGCGATCATCTCCAACAAGCGCTCGTCTCAAAAGGAGTCTGCTGAGCTCCCGTTCCGGCGTGTCTGGCACATGAGACAAGGAGAGGAAAGTACGTCATACTCAGACGAAACACTCTGTCGAGCCCGAAGACGGCATGTGGGAGCCAGCGGGCAGGCTCCAAGAACATCAGATTCATCGGCTACGCGGCCGCTCTCCCCGAGGATTAGAAACTACTCGTGGGGGTTTGATTTCGAGTAGAAAACCATGATTTAAGCGTGGATCGGATGAGACACGATGCTCGCTGAGATGTAATTTCGGAACCCTGTAATCTCGCCCTGAGCGGCAAAGCAATCAGCCTCGCTCGGATGGACCCCTCAATGATTGAGACATTGAGATAAATGTTCTCTTCGATTGCGGAGAGGACGTGGACGGCTGATTTTGATGCCGTTCTGTATGATCCCCGATTTGGAAACGGGACAGTATTGAGGATAGTGACGAATGAATATCGGGAGGAGAGTCCGACAGTTTGATATCCAAACGGGCTCGATGGTACTCTCCGCGCGCAAATGGCACCTTATCCACCCCGACTCTCCTTCGGAATGAATGGACCTGAGGATATCCGCAATCCGACGGAACTTCGATTCGACAACGCGATTCGACTCATCCAGCTCACCCGGCTGGCCATCTGACGAAGGTCATGGCGTACTGATGAATGAGTTCAAATTGACCTATTTGCGGGAACAGTCAAATTGAATTCCTGTCAATCCGCAGCGGCCAACCACGGCTCGAGTAAGCGAGTGCACGCCCTCGACCCTTTAGGTTTTACGATTCCGAGTATAGGGCGGTTTTGAGAGTTCGTATCTTTTTATAGCAACGCCTGAATTCAAATGATACGTCTCCCTTGGACTCTCGTGAAAGTTCAGCGCGAGGCAGTCGCCCTTCGAGGGCTTGCTCGCTTTTTAGTAGATGGAACAGATCTCGCTTCTCAGCCAGCCTTCGACAAAGGTCCTCGCTGAATTGAGCACTTGGTTTCGGCGAGGGATCCGCTCGGCTCGGGGTTACAGGTAATGGCTTCCGAGTGTAACGCTTCTCACGATGACTGTAGTGTATTCCGAGGGTTCCGGACTCAGGAGCAGACTTTTCCGCGTCGTCCTGCTCTGTGCTGTTCCGATTCTCTCGGTGGTGCCTCCCGATCTCGTGTCCCGGAACTCTGGGGGGCTTTCACGATATCTGTCTCGCGTGCTAGATAGTTCTATCTGAGTTCGATGGCTGACGAGTCGGCTGTGGAAGGGACATCCGACTTCCGGAACCCAATGTTTCTCTCTCGATTTGGGCACCGGCTATTTTTTCGATCGTTGTCAGCTTCGTCCATTGATTCGAAAGGAGGAGCTTTTATCAGAGAGGTGTTGGGGCTGAAGAGACAGAGTCGATCTGCAGTCCGCCAACTGGCTGCCGTAGAAGAGCGCTCCATGTCGCTGGGAGTGTAGCCGCCGTCCGGAGCGGTGGACACGACACAAAAACACGACCACCGTTCCA
Organism: Phytoseiulus persimilis; assembly: GCA_037576195.1. Lineage (NCBI taxonomy): Eukaryota > Metazoa > Arthropoda > Arachnida > Mesostigmata > Phytoseiidae > Phytoseiulus > Phytoseiulus persimilis. The sequence continues at coordinate 27,407,012 of CM075104.1, read as the reverse complement.
GCATTTTTCCAGTTGATTCGAGAGAGCTTCCGCAGAGCGCCTAATAAGAGCGTATACTGATCGCGAATGGCGCGTACACGGTCATCAAAGAGAATTCCGATCGGAGATTCAGAGAAGTTTCCAGAGGAGGGTTTTTCGGTAGGATGGTCGCGATCGAGCTCCGCCCAAATGATTCCGGCCAATATTCCTGGGTTGAAGAGTATTTTCTGCGTCCCGCTGCCAGAGTCTCCTCTGAGGGCGTTCAATCCAAGGTAGGCAAGGAGGAATTGCATGCGAATCGATATTTGTGATCGCGAATACAACTCCGTCTTCCAGTGGGTTCAAGCTGCAGAAGTAAGTTTGATCGCTTTCTAGCGATATTGTTGTCCGTTCTCTCGTCATCGACGGCCGTGATTTGAATGGATCCGAGGACGACCGGATCGGTTGACTCCGGAAAGAGAAAGGAATCCTCCGAAACGGTTCTCAATGACTCGAGAATCGTGGCTCTAACTGCATGGATGGTCCCATCGTCGTTTCCCATGGTCGACGACCGACGCGAACGGAACCAAACACAGAAATCAAAGAACAGTGTTTGAGCGGCAGCACCCGTCGTCAAACGTCGTTCGTTTGGCGAACGAACTGAAATGTCCTCTCTCAGTTCGCCGGTCCCTAGTCCCCAAATCAGCCAGACAGTCGGTCAGTAACCCCACTCTATCGATGAGTCATTTGATTTTTCAATGAGACACTTGTGTGCTCTACTGGGATGAATGATTGAAAGAGAGAGGGAAAGATTCACTTTCATGAGGTGAGAAACCTCATTCAATGGCAAGCCGGCGTTTCCTCTCATCTCCGGTTTTCCTCAAGTCCTTCGACTATTTTCGGAGCGGGAGAATCCTGAGCTACGGTGGCCACAAATGAAGATGAACGACGTTCTATTGTCTGGCGAAATCTATCTAAGTCCGTTCACTTCTTTCTCGGGCCACTGCGATGACGACAGCGCGGAAGAGGAGACGAGTACGATGGACAGAGGGACGACGAAGAGCAGCAAAGGGGGCGACAAGGATGAGGACGGGTGGAACGACGACTCGAAGCCACGAAGACCGAAGCGGTTTTTGCAGGAGCGCAATCGTATCGTTCGCTGACTTCCTCGCTGTCAATCTGTCCGGTTGTGCTCCCTCATTTGAAAAAAACCGGCGTCCTCGTTGATGCTGTGTGTAACCCGAATTCTCATGATGAAGCAGTTCGTCGCGTATGTCGTCCTCCAATTCTGTGTATCCAGGCATCACTTGGGGAGGGAAATCGATCGGAGCACATGGTCCGCCTGCGCCCCGCAGCTCCACGCGCACCGGGGTTCGTGCGTTGCGGCGTTGAGGATATCGGGTCCGCAGAATTCGCTCCGCCGAGGGCGAAGAAATGAACACATTCAACTGATAATTGAGAATAAAGAGGCTGCGCACTGTTTGCCCGAGCGACCTCTGTTGTCTTCTGAGTTCAACTCGGAGAAAAACCAGCTACTGCGCCTATGACCCCCATCGATAGGTTTGAGCTCTTGCGCGGAAGGTCCGAGGTACTCGGATGCTGCCAAAATGCAATTCTCGCTTTCGCGGCCGCTACTGCCCTTCACGGATACACCTACAGAGAACAGGGGTGGTCAAAGTGCGGCCCCCGAGTGGACCGCTGTGCTCGGATAGGGTTCTGCAAAACTCAAGCGCTCCACATCTCTTCAATGGACGCAGAGATTTCCGAAAATTTTCGCTACCCCGAGAAGGTCTCGTCACCTTGATTGGCGCTTTCGTAGTGCCGCCGTAGATTGTACTCCTTGAAGACGGACAGGGTCCTCTTACGGATCAAGCACGTCGGTTTTCCTCCTAACTTCACGAATAAAAACTGCTCTGTCCATTCAGGCCGAAACCTCCGATTTTTCTCACCTCGCTTCGACGCCATCCTCAACACCGCTACTGAAGACGAACGAGACACACTCAATTTCTTATCTCGCCAAGGAAACCATTATTGAGTTTGAAACCTCATCTTCGTCGGATGTCGCTTTTTGGAGACATGTCAGAAGCTCCAGGAATACTATGAGCTCGCTGAGATACGTTCTCTGTAGTGGCCCGTAGGTTTAAGCTACCGCGATGGTCTTCTGCACTGCGGCCCACGATCCAGATTGTGCGGCTCGCAGACCCCACCAAGTTGCCCATCCCTGATCTAGAATGTTTGAACACCTCGGCTGTGGCGGCGGATTGACGGCTCGACGAGAGACTGCTGCGGCGGAACGAGTCTGAGAGGAGAGATGTGCGTAATATGGAAATTACGATGCATCTCGAGAGAGCTGTCCTCAAGAATAAAGTTCGGAACAGCATCCTTGATCTCTCTTGGATTCTCTGCAGCTAGCTGGCTGGCTGGCCGGCCGGCCGGCAAGCCATCTCGAAGTGAGATAATCGCATGATTACAGCATCCAAAGGCGTGAGTACCGTATGCAGATCGCACTGCCATTACGGTTGAGAGCGAAGACGCTTTGAGTTGTTCTGAACCGGGACTCGCCGTCGGCAGCTAGCCGCCGTGAGCACGTCGCGCCGGCTTCCGAAAGAAACTAAGATTTTCGCCGCGTACCACCGACAGTGAGCGCCTCTTGCGAAAGCAGCAGCAACCGTATGATGGCAAGTACCGACGGAACTTCGGTGGACACCTGACCACTATTGAATGAAGCGAGACGAAGTCAGATGAAGAAAAACGAGCCGAGCAATTTGTCGAGAGCCCGTCGTCGCTCGCCGGTCGCAAGGAGAGCTGTCCATATCGTTAGTTGGGTGAGAGTAGTCCATCGGCTAACAAGGTGAGACCCACTGGAGCTGAATCAGCAAGACAATCCGACTCCGGTTCTCTCGTTCGGTTTGCCTTTGTGCCCCGACGTCCACCTTTTTTCCTCGTCCATCGCAGATATAGCGGGCGAAGGGACGGATCGAGTATTCCGAAACTTGCGGAGGAATAGCTCGACTTTTTGGTACGAGTCGCTCATCTGTCGGTACCGGCTGCTGAACATGTTCTTTCAGCGTCCCTCCTAGCGATGAGCAGAACCCAAGTCCCGAAACTCGGCGCTGAGGTTTCAAATCTCCCGGGCCAGCGAGGTCGCATTCATCCACACTTTCGGATCCAATCGGCTCCCGCTGAGAGAACGCGGCTCGAAAATCGACTCTGAAGGTGAGGTCTGAAAGCGCTCTCGGATCAAAGAGTATCAGCGGAAACTTTCAAGAGCTGTCAAACCCGCTGAGTCACTGGTACAGACTGCTCCCGCAGTGGCTACTGTTAGGAGCCATGATTCCAAGAGAATTCATCCCGCACGGAAAATTGCGGGAGTGGAGGGAGAGTGGAAAAGTTCGGACCGAGTCCTGAGCTGAGTGAAGGAGCACAACGCGGGCCGGCGCGACACTCGGAACAGCGAGGGAAGTTTCGATTGGGAGCGAGAATGGTCGAACAACAAACGATCAGCATTCCGATGAGCCTGCTTGGCTCGCCCGGGCCCGATGAGCACGGGCCGAACGGATTCGAGCAAACTACCTACCCTTCGAGCAAATTGGATCGTGAGGGTGCACTTCCTCGTGCCCGCTCGCCCGTTCGCCTGCTTGCGGTGTTTCAACAGATAACGCGTAACACTGAACTCTCGGATCGCCTAGCTAATCTGCTGATGATGCTGGTCCGTGACCTCGCGGCCGAGTGAAGTGTTCTTTCACGATAAAACCAGCGAGCAGAAAGTGCGGGACAATAAATCTTCCACAACAGACTTCATACCTCATCTAGGAGCGCGCAGGGAGGTAGACGGGTACGACAACAATTCGTCTCCGCCGTTTTTCCCCGATTGCCTTCCGCACGTTAGGGTACGGAGTAGGTCGACGGAGCTTTATGAACATCAAGATCCAAACTACCAGAGCGCACAGCCCCAGGTGCTTGACAACCCCCCGGCAGAGTCTAAACGGAAATAGAAGCCATTGAACAGCTCACCTGCATAACGTGCGATATAGACTCGCGTTCAGATAGAATTTCCGATAAGTTTTTAGTTCCGAGAACGTTTCGAAGTGTGGTGGCGGCCAGCAGGCGTGTAGAGTGGCCGTAATCCTCTACATTGGTGATCGCGATTGTGGCATTGCTGATGCGATAGTAAACGACAGCGTCTACAGCCACCGTCACGGAGTCCTTTGAGAGTATCTGTGGCATCGAATGAAGGAAGTCTTAGACGTCAGCGATCCATCTCCTGGTTTTGCATCTTTCCTCGCACGTTCGTCGAAGACTGGCGGCCGCCCATGTGCGATACATACCTCCTGAGGTGGCACGTCAAAAGACACAGTACGGAGATCAACCTTGCTGTAGGTGTCGATGCATGGGATAATGAAGAACAGACCTGGAAGATGAGGAAAAAACTTAAAAATCATTCTCTGCAGCCTCACGGCTGTTATCCCAATTTTTTGGGGCCTGTCGCAGCTGCTGCCGTCGCCCACGTCGTCATAATCAAAGCCCTCATTAGCCGCGTGCTCATAGCGGGCCCCGTTGTCGTCGCCGTCGTCAACATAATCACATCCTGTACAGGAGCCAGAGGAGGAGCAGCCGAAAGGAGTATGCGCGCCAGTTGTACGTTTCGGGGGTGATTCCCGTTCGTTGTTCACCGAACGGTTTCTGGTGGCTAGGAGGCTTGTTCCAAAGCTCGGGTGGTCGCTCACGAGCCCGACTGGACTGCATGAAGCGCCCGCGGCTCGATAATCAAGATAAACATCAACGAAGCTGTAGCGAGCCGGTAGCGGGAACCACTCTACGTTCCTCAACGGCGGCAGCGGTAACAACAACGAGGGAGACGACGAACGGCACAGGCGGCTTTCAGGAAATGAGATCTCTGCACAACCTGGCGAAAATTATCGCCCTGTAGGTAGCTGTCAGCGAGCTAGCCGTCTAGTGACTACCAGCGCCTGCCACCCACCCAGCGGGTCGACCAGCCAGCAGCTTGGCTGGTCGTTCCGAGAGCGGCGTGCGCTCAGACTACGGCGCTCAGACAATCGATCGCCTTTATCTTGCCGATAACGGAAATGGCGAAACTTCTTCTCTGCTCCGCGGACTTCTGAAGCCAGGCGAGAAGAGACGCGATCATGGGCTGGAATCATTCGGGATCTCCTTCGATCGGAAAACTCCTCCGGTGGAAAACCGAGCGGACTCGTCCGCCCCAGGTAGGAGGGACATTTGTTTTCTTTTCGGCGATGATTCTCGTGCAGCGATCCGTCGGCAGAACGATGGTCGTGTTTCCCGAGCGCAATGAACATAAAGAAACTACTCACCCGGTCCCCTGGCACCGCCCTGGAGCAGTCGACCTAGCCGGAATATGACTGCTCTCTCGTATTCTTGTACGATTTTGATACAAAGGCAGAGAGAGAACGGAAACGTGGCACCGATGACGAGAATGGAGAACACGGTAAGAATTTTCGTACAGTAACCGGTGCTGTTCGACGCTGAAAGAAAAGCAAACGTTCAAGAGCTTCCAAGGAGAATATTCATGAACGCGGCGTGCAAGTCGATTCTGCGGTTGCAGCATCCTGGGAAGGGACGGAGCGGCGAAGAACAACGACTGCGATGTCTGCGGTCCGACATCATAAACAATTTCTTCCGGAACAGAATCGGGGTAATGAATAGCCAGAAGCGACAGAGGATAATGTTGCACCGAGGAGCAACGAGGACGACCGATGGGAGCGCAGAGTAGAGGAGTGCTGATTCTAATGGATCGCCGGGAGGGACAACGTTACACCTCCAATTCTTCGTTTGTCGGAAACGGACGCCAACTGGATTGCGCCCAGACTGCCGAGAGAACGGGACGCGGTGAGGATTCGACGAGTGTCCGCCCGTGCACTCATCCCGGGAGTCTCCTCGCGCTCCGAAACCGCGGACCCTCCCGCCCTTGGTCACCTTTCTTTGAGTTGTCAGAAGCGGATGTCGGCCGCTTGGAGCGGGGATCGCTCGGGTCGACGCTTGAGGGCGTTGCTCCGTAAATCAGTCAACGATTTCGGTTGGCAAACAAGTCACCGTCATGCCTTCTTGACCCCAAAATCTGGCCCGTATATCACGCCTACTCAACGTAATCTTTACGAGCGACAGCAGAGTACGTATATTAGACGGCTACCTCGACACGAGCTCTTCAGGTTCTACCTTGATAACCCGTCCGGGAGGAGGCCGCGTCCGCAGCCGCGCAACGCCGACGTCTGATAATCGCGTCCCTCCAACGTTTCTTCCTCAGTCTCGCATCAGGGAACTTCTACCGAGAACTCTTCCATCCCCGAGACGAGCGGCAGCACCAGACCGAAATTTCCATGAGGTCGACTCGACAGAAAATGGCCCCAATATCTGAGGCAAACGGATGATCGTTTGTGAATCGACTCAGACCCGGTACGGCCAACTGCGGACCGCGGGAGGAGTACAGGAAAATCTCACTCTGGTTGTTTTCCTCCTGTCCGCTCCTCAGAGTTGCCGTTCTCCTTTCTTTTTCAGAATGGAAATTCGCAGGCTGTAGGGTACCCGACGGGGCACGCAAAGTTGAGAGAGAGGAGCAGAAAAAGAATTTGAAATTCGAATCACATTTCACACCATCCACGCCAACCAGTAGACCCTGAGGGGCACAAGCTCCGAGAAGGGCAGCAATAGCGGTCGGAGCATAGACAGAGACAGCTCGTCATGAGATTCCCCGCTCCCGCTGTGCTTTTCGTTCCTCCTCGTTCGTAGTGCGATTGCAGCTTGCGTGTCAGTCAGTATGCCCCCTGCGAAGTATCTTTGTTTCTCAGAGCCGAGAGTAGCCACGGTTTCGTGGAGCGAATGGCTCAGGAGAATGACGAAGCTTCTCTGAAACAGAGGGCTCCGCTCGACACCGGATGCCGGTTCAAAAACGCCCCGAACAGGCGCTAAATGATTTCTAGAACCCCCGTCGCGATGGCCAAGCGGAACTCAACCGACGCGATCGTGGCCATTATTAGGACGATAAACCCGTCGATTTCAGCCTGATGAGACCGACATCGAAGGAAAATCCACCTGAGTTTAAGTAAACTTCCGAGGTCGAGAAAGTCCCGAAACTTCAGAACAATCGGACCAGTAAACCATTTCCCAAAACATCCTCAACATATGTGAGTTTCGTTCCAGGAGGGTCGACGGAGAACCTTTTCTCGGGGTTCCTGGCAAGTCAGAAGGTTTGCGGGAGCCGTTCCGCTGCGGAACAGGCAGTTGTTCACGGTGAAACCGGAGGCAACGATGAGCTCCGCGCAGGCGTTGAGATGAGCATTTCGACGACTCGTCGACCGTTGCGTTCCAACACAGACACTGATAATTGGCGGCCGTTAACTTCCCCATTTAGACGGCTATGAACTTTCCCGGAGGCTGATTGTGATTCACCTGGGGCTCGAGCGATGCACAAAGCAGTGACTCAGCGAAGCGTTCCAGGAAAGTGCATGCCATAGAGAATTCCTCGGAGCTCTCGAGTCGGAAGTTCCTCGATGCGAAGACTGCGGTTATCTCATACCGATCGTACTCACGTGAGCACATGTATCGATCGATTGAGAGCGCGCTGGACCGCGTACGCGGTCAACGTACTTTCTGCCAATATCGACACCGGAGTGTGAGAGCACCGGACTCAGCTCTACAGCCGTTTGCAACGCGTGAGCCCGTTCGATCGACGCGATCCCTCGCAGAGTCTGTGATCGAGTCGCGATGGAACGGATAGAGCTCGACTCAACTTCCTACGGTGACACAATCGCCTTCTATGTTGGTGGTGGTTGTCGATTGCCACCAGCCTCCGATGTCCGAAACGACTTCGACTATTGAACCACTCCGCGAACTGAACAGCTGAGAAATCTTATCCGTCTCGAGGGATGTGGCGGCCAAGGGCGCTGACCGCCCCCAGTGAGATGGGCGGCCCCGTTCCGACGAGAAAATTTCGCTCCGGGGCCAAGATCATAAAACCCATAAGCCTCGAGACATGCGGCCCGCCGCCAACGGGTAAGGCCTGAGTCTCTCTCTTTCAAAGTGATGAACTTTGGCTCTCGCCGCGGCCATGCAACTTCTCGCAGGTGTTCAGTGAGGCGTGCCGGGAAAATCCGCGACCAAACGGGTGCAAAAAACGGCGTCGTCTGCAATCCAGTGTTATTGGAAGAGAACAAATCTCCGGATAGGCATGACTGATTACGGAGTTGCCTCTTCTAAGAAGTGCGCTCACTTGTGGCGAACCGGCCGGAGTTGCATTGCGCAAACAAATATCAGGAGATCATCGTTCCAATATGTCGGACCGCGCGCGAGGAACGACGACCACGACTCCTCGGGCACCGAGAAAACATCCCCCACTCGTTGTCTTTCCGAGCTCGCGGAGCCACAACCCCGGAAACAATGGTCCGCATACTATTTTGAAGGCTTCGGCCCCCACGGGATGAGACGCTGAGCAAACTCGAAAGAGAGCGGACGGGCCAACGCTGAATCTTTTCCTCAGTCAAGATTAGACTGAAGCATATATTAGATTCCGAGACCAACGACCGCTGCTCTTCTCCTCCCATCTTTCCGTCGGCGGACGAAGGGTGGGGAGCGAGTTTTTCCTGCGTGGAGCGATACTCTCCCTCCGCGAGCCATGTTGAATATAAGAAAAGTGACTTCGAAACTTTTGACGGAAATCTCCGTTAAACTTTTTCCTCCCGTCGCGCAGCCCTTCCTCCCGCTTCTGGCTGTTCTCCCCATGGCGGCCTGATGCCTGAACCCAAAACGGGGAGACCGATGCCTCTGTCAGCAAATGGATTGACCGACCGACGGACGCATCGAGGCTGAGATGGGTTCGGTCGAATGATGTGGCGCAGTCGTTGTCCTGGGGATCATTCACTGGGGAAACGCTGAACTTACCACCGGGATCTTTGCCTCCAACATTGTATCCTGTTCGAAAATGAGCTGCCGGAGGGAACGCAGCTGGAGGCGGTGGGTGAACTGTCGACGAATGCTGGGAAATGTCTTTCCCCGACGGAGGCGGTGAGGCCGTATGCGAGGTGTCCATTGCTGTTTCAACTGATGATCCGCTATTAGAAGCTGCGAGGAGGCGTACCCCTGAAATAGGAATGGAGGAGTCTCAATTCGGGCATCTGCGTGAGAGGTCCAATGAGTCGAACGGTGAGGCCTCGCAACTCGAAGCGATAGAGGCAATCGCTGCGCAACCGAAGCGAGCGGGAAGCGCAGGCGCTCGGAACTCAACGGTGGAACATCGTCTCACCGACAAGCTCGACAGGAGAGTCTGCCGTAGAAGTACGAGTTCACGAGACGTGTCGCATCGGTTATCCGACTTTCGGGATTCCACCCGTCAGAAACGGAAAGACACAGGGGATCGATTGTGTCGGGTAGCGGAAACTCCTTAGCGTCCTCAAGCAGTATACTTCAAGGCAATTATCGCTCCTTTGTCCTTCGAGCCGAGGTCATCAAGGCTGCAAACCTGCGCGAACCGAAACGCCTTTGTCACTGACCGTTCTTTGTCCTTTCCGATCGGAGGAGGCCTCTTCGTGCAAACGCGAAACGAAATCAAAGCTATTATCCATCTACAACCGGGGCGCCCTAGCAGCAAATTGCCTCGAGGTAATTTATTCCCAGTACTTGATCACTAGCTCTTCTGGCTGGTTTCTCTGTTGGTTTTCCGCATCGTCGCACGATCGCCCGCCCGCCCGTCCGCTAAGTCTATCTGTCCGTCGATCGTTCCCTACCGTCGTGTTCCCGTCCGTCCATCTGCCTGTTCTCGATAGCGGTTTCTTTTCTTCTCCGAGGGACACCGAAGAACCACAAGGAGCAGCTGCCCTCTCGGCTGTCTTCGCCAGTCCACCGTCGCGACGCCACAACGCACATACCGTCACACATGAGAGAGAACAGGCGGTCAGGCGGGCTGGATCATGGCCCATCATCGCCAATTCTGACCCATTGGGGGGTCAATGTGGTCAGCGATAACAAAGAAACTGGGCGGCAGCGTGCGGAGAGGAGACGGAGACGGCCCTCGTAAGGCACCCAGAGCGGGAGAGAAAGTTCGTTGGTCGCCGTTCTATCCATTTAGAGGAGAACCGGGCCGGAGAAGCTGTCGTCGACACAATCCTCAACAACGCCGCGAGGAGCTTTGCGATGAGGAAGCGTTTGTCGATAGATCCCTTCCGTCGTTGTTTCCTGAGCCGATCGTAAATCTTTCGTTGTTATATCGAGCAGACAGACTGCCTGACTCGGTTTTCGGATGCTGTCAGTTGCGGCGTCGATAGGTGTCGCCTCGCTGCTCGGGGTTTGGGGGGCGAATCCTCCGCATGCTTGGCGAGTTCTTCCCGTAGGCGTTGAGTTGGGGCTTCATCAATCGAGGCCAAACCGAGAAAGCTTCAAACGATGTAAACCACTCGATGGGGGGGGGGGTCGACTTGTTGCCTTGCTGGTGGCTGGCTGCCTTCCTCCCAGCTCTCCATCGAACAATGGTTGACGACAGCGGCGGCGTCATTACTGACGCGATCATCAACAGCCCCACGGCGGTGGCCTCGTAACGACGTCGATAGGGGAGCGTCATTTCCCACGACGCGGGCTCAGAATGCTTTATCGATGAATCCAGTTAATATCATTAATAACCCCCCCCCCTCCCCCCTTCGAATGTGGCTCTTCAGAAACCCACAGAAAAAAACCTCGCTCGGTCGAGGCTTGGCCGGTATCGAAGAATACGTGAGGGAAGAGAGGAGAACATGCCCCACTCCATCCGCTTCCTCAAACGTCATAGTTTAATTTCCTGTTGTCGGAAGACGAACCAGAAACGCTTGACTTTGGTCTCGTCCGGCCAATCGTCTTTCCGCTCGCTCCGTCAACCATTCACCGGATCTGACTCCGGGCGCCCAGGTTGGAAAGCGTTGTGGATCTCGAGACAGCCACTTCCGGGCACTCGGGAAAGGCTGGGAGACGACTCTAATTCTCGCCTTCCAGCCAATCGCGGGGCGGAGGAAGCGCTCCTTCGGAGCTCGTCCCGATTCCACGTTGAGGAGCTGGGCCGCGGATAGACGTCCTGTTTCATTAGCACCATCGTTGTCTTTGTTCAATCCCCCTCTCTCTCTTTCCGGAGTTCCCAACTAGAGGTTTCCGAATCTCCTCCGCCCGATCGTTCCTCACCGTCGTCGGGAACGTTCAATAGAGTTCCTTTCGCGCCGGTCGCAGTGATAAATCAACATCCCTCTGGAGCGTCTTCTTTTTTGTTCCATAAAACTTGCTGCTCTGCAGGAGTTTTCAAGGGCTCTACGTCACTGTCTCGGGGACGTCGGAAGCGTGTTATTATAACGCGGAGTCTAACGGAGAAACCGCTGAACGGGAAACTTGGCGCCAGTATCGAGCAACAAGCCTCGCTCGGAAGGACGTTCGAGCGACCTCTTTCCGATATTCAGATGTTGTCCAGTATCGAGGAACCGATGCAGCGAGGCCTCCTTATCAGGACCTCTTCTCTCCCCCCCCCCCCCGTTCTCCTCCAGCCGGGCCGTCCTGCTCGACCGACTTGGAAGCATTCCGCTCGTGAAACATCTCGATCTTCCGATCCATCAAAATGTGGGGCTCCGACGAGCGCAGTCGGGAGGTTTCTCTCGCTGAACTTGTCGCATTAGATTCGAATCCGACGGAGGCGTCGACTTCCCGCTCCGACGATCCCGAGCGCTTTCCGAGCGTCGTGAGGTCCCGAGTTGGGATCGGTCCGAGGAGGATAATCGTGTTCGGGGCGTGTCACCCGACGCGCGTGAACCAAAGCACGAAGAGTTGGCTGCGTGTTGGCATGCACCGCCGTCTGGCGCCGAGATGCGTCACACAGATCCGCGAGCGAATGTCGCCGGCACGGTGATTATTCGAAAAAGTACATGAGAGACAGCCAGTTCCGCTGGTCAGCGCACGATAACTCCCTTCCGATGATAATAATGTTCCGTCCGGCCGTGTAGTTAATGGCTCCGATTCCCATCAGCTAATTGAGCTTTGTAAGCTAAACGACGACTCGGGAAACGAGGAGTCAGTAGATGTTCGAGACGATTTAGACATTTCGGGAACGATCAGACAACGCAACTCTTCTGGCCCGTCGTTCGCTCTCCGAGTGATTCGTGGGGCTGATGTTTCAAGTGGTTCGGATGAACTCATCAACAACATGGGAAGCCTTTGCTCCGTCGCCCGAGCGTGGGCCACTCCGCTGCGCTGAACTCCGCTGCGCTCAGGTGACTCAGTTTACGGAGTATTTGTTGAGCTGCAGGGCCTTCAGCCAAAGGAGCGAACAGCTGCTGTTGATGCAGTTTCCGAAATTGTGCGCTGGCTGCTTCGTCCGCTCGCTCCTGCATACCTGGAACGTTCAGGTCTGAATGGCTGGCGGCGGGCCAAATTTCCTGTTCGACTTTTGGCCTCGACCTCGCGCGTGCGCTCGCATCGTCGGCGAGGTAGGGGGAATAAAAATATCCGAAGTCGGTTGTTTCTTGGCCGGACGACTGCCCTAAAAACGAACAGAAAGTGTAAAAGCGTTCCCTAGCGACTTTCACCGGTCTACGGTGGAAACTTCATGAAGTTTACGATGTTCCTCAGTGCGGGTCCGTTCCCCACAGCGAACGTTCCTGAGGCCGATCGTACCTCACGGTTACCTTCGCCAAGAAGTTCTTCCAGAGTATGTGCCATCGGATCAGAGCACTGCGCGCGAAGTCAAACGTCCGTTGGACGGCGAAAAACCTCCAGCGATCAATCATAGATCGTCGCAAAGGCCGCTCAACCGGCGGCCCGTTTGGCCGGTTCACGCGACGATAGCACCGATTCGCCTCTCGTCTGACGGTCCGAAGCTTTCGCCAAGGAAAGCGTTTTTCCGCCCCCTCGTCCCCTCCTCTGGGGAAGAGGGGCACAACGGATGCAGGAAATGCGGGAGCCGAGCCTGTTTTGATTCTACCTGCCAACCGAGCCAGCGAACGAAGAGTGAATTCGATCAAGCGATCGCTCTGTGCGAACTTGGCGCGTATTCCATCAACGCTCACAACAGGCCGAGAGCGGGGTCTGCACCTTGTGTTGTGCTTTTCATCGATTCTCTCAGAGCATAGGCAAGCTCCCGGCGTCGGAGATTTGGACGACGATCAGCTGCGGCCGAGAAGCAAAACGTCGGAAGAGTGTTCGCGGTGATATTCCCGGCGCAGGTCGCCTTTTTCTGCACAGCACTCCTGGTTAACCCTGGCTGACTCCCATTTCTCCACAAGTCCATTGTTTTTTCCGTCGAGTCGTTCGTCTTCAGTTGTTCTGCATAATTAGAAAGAAGGCGTTTCGCTCTCTGGCTCGCTCGTTCTGTAGTTTGTCCCTGAATAGGTTTCTCTCCTCTCGTCGTGCATGTTCTCGTTACTCTTCCATCCCCCTCCCGGCCCTCCACTCGCAGGGCCGTCGCCAGCCCCCCCCCCCTAACCGCTCGTTCGGGCTTCAAGGCATCGCTTCTTTACATATTAGGGGAAAAACGACAAAACAAGATCGTTCCCTTTTCGCTCGTTTTTCCCCTTTTCCTCCCCGGTGGCGGAGGTCGTCGCTGTCGTTCCTTTTTTCCCTGTCGACGTCCTTCTCTTCTTCGTCGTCATCGCCGACAGTAGCCAGCGAGCGAGCGAGCGGTCCGACGAATTGGCGGGCGGCGTACTGCCCTAAAAGCGTTCCAAGCTTTTTATTTCTGTTCTTGCGCCGGGCGGAGCAGTCTGTCTGTCTGTCCGGCTGCTTTTGCTCCGCGAGTTCACAAGTCGTGCGCGAAGGAACGATGCACGAACGAGAAAATGGACGCAAGGCGGACGACGTGAGAAATCATGAATCGTGACAGCGATGACAGTCTGATCAAGTCGTCAGAGGTGACAGCAGCGACAGTGCAAGAGACGGAATGCGGTACGCGACGAAAGCCAGCCGGTGGACCGACTCCCGCCTAAAACGTATCTTCATCTGCGCCGTAGAGCCAGCCAGCCTGGCAGCGGAACCGAAACGGCTCCGTCGTCTTGGGATCGATGAAGTGTAAAATGAGCGCTTCGCATTCCTCTCGTGAGGACGCCTTGACGAGGGGCGAAAAAAAACTCTTTCCATTCGGAACGGCTGCGGTTTTCCGAGTGTCAGTGTCGATGCATACGACCGGGCACGTTGTCGTTACGAAACGATTCAACTGTTCTTGAAAAAACCCTCTCCGGTAAAACTTTGAGCTGCAAAGCGCTTAAAAACCCTCGTAATGCGTATGACGTATTTTGGTACAGCAATGGCATTGCAGGACGGGGAAGGAATTACGACGGCAGGGGGATATTGAGCGCCTGAACGTTCCCTTTGGGTTTTCGTAGTTTTTGCGGCGCTTTCGATCGTTAGTGTTTCAGGTACAATCTATGACGGAGCTGGAATTCTGTCGTCCAAGCACCCAACCATTGTGCGCGGTCCCGCAATCGCAACACTGAGCCGTCGTCCGTAATATACGGAGTGTAAGGGTATGGTCTTGCTTCGAGAATCCATTTGGTACTTCGACCGACCCCCGCCGTGCTGCGAGGCCGCTCCCCCGTGCCACCCCGAAAGCTCGTCCCGGCCACGACTCTCGCCGGCTTTGCGATGATGATTTGATTTATGAGAGACAAGTTTGGTTTCTGTGCGGAATCTCTCAGACGGAGGCCTCACACGTCCCGTTGATCGGTGGCTTTTGGTTTTCCCGGAGGCAAAAGTTCCCGCTGTAAGGGATTTGACTTCGCCATACCTCAAACACTTGGTTCTGCGCTGAAATCATGCGAGAAATGTTCCCCAACGAACACCAAGTCATGAGGGACGCCATCCCGCTCGAGCGTCCCGAATTTTCGAGTCGGGGACGAAACGATGTTGGGCTTGGCCTCGGTCACCGCTGAAACTATTCACCAGCATTGAGCGACCCCCACACGAAATCTCTGATCACCCATTTGGCGTCGTGGTTGGAAAACCTTCTCGACCGTTTAGCTTTCTAATATCGGCCGGTCCCATTGTGAATGGAGGGCTCTCCTCTAGGCGAGAAGTGCCGGCAGACGGGATCCGAACACAGCGACAAAAATATCGATAAGTTGTAACCGACCAGTCGATTTGAAAAGGGCTCCGAGCGCGTCCTCGCGCATACATATTCTGAGAGAATCTGAAAAAGGGAACAATGCGGCCGCCATGCGGAAATTTCCAACCGACGGAGGAATACTCGGTCCGCGCTGCGCGCATCGTTTGGATGTGCTCGCGGATGACCTCGCGTGCTGCACGGAAGCCGACTTTCTCGACGCGGGGGCAGAGGAAATAACGATGTAGAGCGAGTTTGGGTTCGCCGCGAACACGCAGCTAACCGTGGTTTTCGCGCCGCATGCTTCGTGTTGCTTTGTCAGACGCTTTCGTCGAAAGGGGCTTCACATCCTCGCGTTACATTCGTCTGTACTGGTCGCCTCCTACGATTCCGCTGAACTGGTCTCGTGGGTTCGCTGTTCCATCCGAGAAGGGAGGCGAACAAGCAATAAATATGCCCAACCGTAGAAGCTGCTGATCAGCCAACCTACGAGCTCGCCTGCACATTAGTAAGAAGCCCGGTTCCCCAAGATAAGGTTATCGCCGTCATGGCCATCTTCGGTGGGCTCATTCTTATTGGCTAGGCTCCAACGGAACAAAAGATCTCTCTGGAGAGATTCCTCAAGCAGCTTCTGTCTGCAAGAACCGTTGGCCGTTTTCGAGCACATCAGGGCCCGGCAAAGGAGAATCAGAGATGTTCCCATATGCTCTGCATAATATCCGTATCACAAGTCGTGAGCCACCATGCGGAATGTAGAAATGGTTTCCTGGGCCTGATTGTCGGGCCGATCCGCGAGCATGGTCGGATTGCCCCCACCTCAAACTCCGCGGCCGAATAAGCCGAACGGCATAGAACGGAGGTCATCAAGGAGCCCGAGAGCGATTCCATTCCAACGGATGGGGCTTTCGGAGCTTCTCGAACGGTGAGAAAACACAGAGAGGATGCGTTCGGAAATTGCGCAGCTGTCGTTTGCAATCGAAGTCGATTCGAGCCTTTCTCGCCGAGCAGAATGTGACACGAGCCTCGGCGAACTTTGGCACGTGCTCCGACGTCGGAGCATTGATTTCCACTTTCTGTCCCCCGAGCAAAGATAATAAATTTCTGGAGGGGCAGGAGCTGTTGCCGCTGGTCGACATTCTGCGATCGACTCCTCCGTGTTGAATCATTCGAGGAGACGGCGGGGAGGGAACCTATTGCTGACGGAAATCAGCTCGAGTCTGGCGCAGATCGAGCATGTCGTCGTGGGGCTCTCGATGCTGGCAAGTGTTCGGGGTCAAGGACTCCACCGAGGCTGAATGGAGGTGTGCCGCGCTCCCGATTCTCAAAAACTCATCCGGTTTTGTGTTCGGAAGAGGAACAACCGCACGCCGCTCGCGAGACGTGGCCACCTCACGCTCGAGGGTTCCGTTCGATACGCATCGTCGAACCGACGTCCGTTTCGATTATCACTTCAGGAAACGGCGCTGTTCTAATTGAATTTCAACGAGGACCACTTCGGGAAGTGGTCTTACGACTTTTCCAGCCCTCCGAGTTGCGCCAACGAGTGTATAAATGATTGAACGAGTGACCGAACGCACACGAACAAAACGAGCGGAGCAATCACCGAACGGAGGGAATCGTTTCCGGAGTGCCTCCTCACTTCCAGTCAGGTGAAAACTGCGCACGACCGAGGAGGGATCAAGTGGTTCCTCCTCGGTGGGGCTTTTCCCTCGTCTCACCATAGCGGAAGCAGAGCGCAGCAGCTCGATTTTCTTATTTTTCCAGAGGAGAACGGAACACTCTTGTCGAGGATCGGCTCAAGGGATTTCCATGATATTCGACCAATGCTCCAAGCCCGTGGAAATCCTTCGTTCCAATGAAATCGCGTTCGGAAATTCCACCGCGAAGCGATGGGCTCGAGTTGCGACGTTGCGGGAATTTCTAGATGCGCGACTCCCGATACCTGACCCACTCTCGTCGAGTGGACCGGAAGCGGCGCAGTCGCGTAACATCCGGTAACATTCTGTCGCCAGATGAATGAGTTTCAGGATGGCTCTCGGATCGCACTTAGCGTACCACATGGGCCATCGAAGTTTCTAGAATATTCAGCGAGAATCAATCTCGAAATCTAAGAGAGCGCAGTTTCGGTTCTGGGCTCTCCAGCGCCAGCGTATTGGGCGACAGCGGCAGGACGAACTTCAGTCGTTCGATGCGGCTCGTTTGTCACAGAAAGGAAGCGTTCCCCTCGATCAATTAAGTTGTAACAATCTCACAGAGTGCCCCTTGTCGATCCGCACAGCAGTTGAAATTCGAAGCAACATCGGCCGTCGGAAGAAGGGCGGCAACAGATCCCGTTTCGTCCTCAGCGCAACAAGTGAACCATGAAACGACGTGGCGTTTCGGACAAGGGTGCGTCCATCGCTCAGTCAGTCAATGCGTTGCCTAACTCGGAGCTTATCAAAGCGTCTTGACATCGGGGACGCCTCCTTAACTCGTCGCCAGCCTATCCCGGTTGATGATCGTCGGTGTGAAAGCGGGAATATCGAACACCCCGCTTGTGACGGCATCAATCCTCAATATGATCGAGCGAGGGGCGTTGTTCGTCGTTGTAGTTGAATCGAAGGCATAGTCGCGAAATTTCTTCGCTCCTCCGTAGGTGCAGGCAGTCGTGGCGGCGAAGACTAAATGCGCCAGAGACTTGGGGGGGGGGGGGGGGGGGCGCCAGCATCCGACATCCGGCGATGGATCGATCGATCAGTAGATTCAGACGGAGTCCACATCCAGCGAGTAAGTGGCTCTCCCGGTTCCTTTGTCTGACTCTCCCGCTCCGCTCTTCCACAGTTCTTCCGCTATGGCGGGCGAACGGCCGAGCGACCAACAGTCGGGCGGGCAGTGTGGTACTTGAGCTGGAGACGACTCGGAGGCGACTCGATTGCACCACCGGAAAACGACTCCATTGTCAGGACGGAGACGACAGTGTCTCGCTCCGATCGGAGAGCACTGCCAAAGGGAAGGAAGGTTACTGCGAACTAGATTTTCATCTGCAGTAACATGAGCGCTTGCATTATGTGAGCGCAATGCGGCAATAATTGATGGAACGATGCGTCGGAGGACTTCCACTCGATTCCGCGCTCGACTGAACGAAACGAGGCGGAATCCGTTCCGTCCGGGGGAAGTCTCGGTGACTACTTCGAAGCATCGCCAGAAGAGCGAGCCGTGAAACGACCCGACGCGGTCGCCTACCTCCGGCGGGAGGAAACGAGGCGACGTCCTGATTTACGACGTTGCCAGCGTCATCATTCGACAATGAAAAGCCGACAGTGGATGAAGCTCTCAAACAGTCAACAGCTCATGCTGTGGATCAGCGACTTCATCCGATGTGGCTCACATCATCAGAGCATGGCCTCCGAAGTGGAGATTTTTTCCCGACGCCATCCGAATAAAAATGGCGGACACCGCCTGGAGACTCCATTGAATGGTGGGGAAGATCTCAGATTCTCAAGCTCATTATCTCTTCCGTTAACATGGAACATTCTGATTGAGCTCGCCACGCATGGGCTTCCGAACAAAACAGCGTCCAAAGGTTCTAGAACCCTGAGCTCGTGAACTACGTACACATCAAAGAGAACGATGAGCGGGAGCATTTTGCAATTCGTCTCGCCGTTTCGACGGCCCCGATGCGGGCGATTCAAGCCTTGCTTTATTCCGCAATATTCATTACTCGACACGGGTTCCTCGCGAGCGTGCGTAAAATATGGATGTCCAGATCAGGGGTGATCGTGATTGCACTCACTTCCTGCAGGTTCGTTGTTGGACTAGCGCCAGTCTGGATCCATCATTCTAAAGAACGCTTCCGATTCCCATCATTTCGGCGCCTCGCGGTTCCGTTATGTTCGCATCAGGAAGATCTATCTCTTTGTTGGGATGCATCGCGCGGAGCTGTTCCTGGCTGGCACAGGCAAAACCGGGGAAACGTTGAATCTCAATCGAATCAGCGAGCTTTCCACGCTTCCCTATTCCATCAAACGGTGTAATTCCCACGGGAAACGATGGAAGGGAGAACGGAAGAGGACAAAAACCCTCGATGAGCCCGACACGAGATATTCGTCATCAAATAACGAGTTTGTGCATTCCTTCAATGAAGCAAGATGCGCTTTCGCAGAGCGATCGCCTGAACTCGGTTCGAGTCGGTGCGGATCTATGGAGCGTCGCAACACTCACGAGCGGTCGTCGTCTCAGAAGACTTCCAGAAAGGACTTTCTGAACGTTGGGACTGCCTCACTTAGAGCAACGGCTATCACGTGAGCTCCTTTGTGTTCTGACATGCTTCGGCAGTGTGTACTCTAGAAACACGAATGTTTGGAAGCGCCGCAAATACGTTGAATACGAGTCATCCCTTAATAGCCCAAGGCAAGATCTTCTCATCGAAGCGAGCTACCGCTAGCGGTTCTGTGGAGCGCACACTGAGTTGCGTGGAGGTTGGACAAACTCGCTCGTAGAGTGGCTTCATACGTAACACGACGTTCGCGTCGTGTTTTTGTGCGGTATTCTCATTTTTGCGTGTCTAATTCACGAGTCGCCGGGCAGTATGTATGCACACTGAGCTGTTTACGAATCTTCTTACGGCGAAAATACAGTGGCGACGGCGTATGCCGTCTGGAGTCTCCCTCCTCTTGGTGGCCGAGAGTCTGTTCAGCTGGTCGAGAGTTTTGTCTCTCGCATATTCAGCGTCTAACTGCGCGAAGTAAACGTTCATGAACATTGCAGATTGTGGCGCACCGACATATCATCGACCGAGGAAATTTCCATCATGATCTCATGACTGTCGTGTCGTATTCTCGACCGAGGGGCGCTGGTACGATAGTTTTCAGGCTTCCCACTCAGTTGAGGCAAATGCCGAAAAAGCTGTTCTCCCGCGACCAAGAACAGCGACGCCTCTGGCGAGGGATCGGGTGCTCGGTTGGAAGGGAGAAATATAATCATTCGGACTGAGCGAGCGGAGACGCGTGAATATGTGTCGCTCGAATCTAACGACAAATCAATAAACAAACTGCCGTCTTGGCCCGCGTGCATCCTCGCTCTTCTTCTACCCTACTCGTGCCTCGCGGACGAGGTTATGCTGAATGTGACAGCTGGGATATTCGAGCGGCGCAACACTCGGCATCAACAGCGCCTGCCTCGCAACGGTTTCTAGCTTGTCTGTCGCCTCCGTGCTAGCCATTCCAACACTGGCACCCTTCCATGCTCGTTGCCGTTCTCCTCGTTTGAGTGTGTGTCCTCTAACTAGTTTCATCTGCCTGCCTACCTGCCCGCCTACCTGCCCTCCAGTCAGATCGGTGCTGGCAGATGTTCTCCCGAACAAATATGATTATCTCTCCCTGTTCATGTCATACGGAGTGAGCGAGGTAAACCCCCTAAGCCAAAGCTCGCGTCAAGGTCCCCCGGGCTTCTTGAGCTCCGCATCCTCTCGTCGTCTTTCATTTCGTACTTCTTCGAAGGGAAAAAAAGTGGTTCCTTCTCTGAACAGAAGCGGAAACTAATGATTATCGGATTCAGACAACGAGAGTAAGCGGGCAGAGGAGCCGCGACTGAAAAGCGCGCTCCTCCGCCCGCCTCCAGAGCTCTCGATCTGAAGGGCCGACCGGCCCCCCTCGGTAGGTAGGTCGGACGGTCGCTTACTTTCGGTGCTTGCGTTTCAGCGTCATGGCGGCGAAGTTTCGCTTCAGAGTGAGCAAACAACGAACTCGGACAAACGGATAAATCAAATGAAACAGTGGAGCTGGTCGACAGGCCGCCGGATGCTTGTGAGGATCAGAGCTCCGGGGCGTAGGGATGAACATCGAGGAAATCTAATCTGTCGAGCCCCTTGGTAAGTTGAATTTCGCGAGGGTCGAAACGAAGTTCTTTTGTCGGTCCACTGATTAGGAAGCTTATTCCTCCTCGTTGTTCCCCTCTTCACGGCTCTGGGGCGGGTGTACCTCCCAGAATCGTTTCGGTGTGACGACAAATAGTAATGGCGGTAATCCCCCTACAAACGCGGGTGGAGGATTATGTGTCGCATGTTTAATGTTTGACGCTAATAGCCCGCCGATGCGTGGGTCACTCACTGCTGTTTTCGCAATTAAGGCTGCTCGCTCCTCGACTGCCGAGGGGAAAATGCTGATGGAGCGAGGGATTCATGAATATCGTTGAGAGTTAGGGAAGCGGACGAGAGTCGGCGGGAATGGAATTTTGTGTTTGCGATTTCATGCTAAACCCCTGTAAACACAGCTGTGTGAAACTCTCATCGAACTGCTGAATTTCACTCCAATGATCGCTCCAATGAGCAGCGATGGCCTCTGCATGTTTTTCCTCCGCATCCTTCGTGTGAGTTTCGTTCCGCGGACGGGTGCAGTGGTGGGCATTCTTTTGCTCCCTGGAGTCAACTTCCGCACCGCGAATCACCAAAACAGAAGGTCGCCGCATTACGGAGTGAGCCAACGTAGGGAACGAAGTTTTGGAACGTTATCGTAATCGTACGGAACATAAGTCACTCACCTTCAGCCTCCGTGGCTCTCTTCGCCCCACGAAGGGCTTCTTGGGAAACGTAACGGGCACTAACCGTGTTGTCAGATTTTCGGTCAGCTTGAAAAGTTGATATCGGCCTCCGGTCAACGCTACCTGAACGTAGGGAATTTCGCGGCTGGCTCCCGTGTGTTTCACCGTCTTAGATAAGTGGCTGTGCGGGAGTCCAGCAACACAAAGCGTTCAACAATCCGAATGGTTGAAAGTTGTTCGTTGTGCTACATAGAACGCCGTGTTGATAGGACGGCGGCGCGGACCAGCAGCAGCGGCAACGGCGGCGGCTTCCTCTGCGCGGTAATACCGACGAAGCTTGTTCCTTCTTTCCGTATCAGTTGTTCATTGATCCATCCGGATCGGTTGTTAAGATCAAACGGTCGTTTTCAGTCGCCGCGAACGAAGTCTCCGCCGTCGCCGTCGTTCTCACCGTTGCTGAACTCCAGTCTCAACGACGGCGGCGACAACAACACCACTGACGAGTTTGCGCTGAACAAGCCTTCGCAGTGAAGGCTCTCACAGATCGGTTACAGGCACTCGAACTGGTCCAGATATCAGCGAGGAACGGAGAAAAAGTATTTGCAGCTCACGGAAACATTCACTTGAAAAGTCCGCAATAAAACCGTTCGCAGTTTGAGGAGTCGGATCACTCGAATCCGCGCTCAGTTGGCTGGTTGCCTGCTTGCTGGTTTGCAGGCAGGCAGGCAGGCTGGCTGGCTGGCTGGCTGGCTGATGCTGCTGTTGTTGGTTCTGTAGGATTGGGAGAGGAGAACTGGTGCTGCTGCCGTCACTCCTGCTCCAGCTAAGGCGCCTGCTGCTGCTCCTACTCCTGCTCCTGGCAGCGGCGGCGGCTGCTGCTGCTGCTGGTCTCGCTAGGATCTTTCGCACACTCACCCACACTCAGGAGCGTTGCCTGGCAACCATTCAAATCCGCATCCGTATCTTGGTAGTCCGTCGTCCACCAGACGGCGCCACTTAGATCTGTTCCATGTTTTCAGCAAAGAACTCTGGGGCGCTCTTTCGCCCGTTGAAAAAAGTTTTCAACTGCGTCCAAAATGCAATGCCACGATCGCTACATCCATAATCGCTCTGCTGGCGCTTCTGCGCTGCGTTGTCAGTCGACCTCTTAAGAGTCAAACTCTTAAGAGCACATTGGACTGTTGCCTATGAGTCTGACGAGCACACACGTTCAAGGCAAGACAACAACTCCGAGGCTTCGAACAGGCGCTCTGCTTTCAGGCTCCAACTTTTTTACGGAGAGGGACAGTGGAGAGGGTTGTGAGAAGAAGGAACAATCCACGAGGAAGTCGTCGGGAAACGATTTGTGGCGCTCATCTGGCCATTTCGAACGATGATTTCTTCGAGACCAATCCGCTACTTGGCTTGTTCGGAGATTGATGACTCAATCAGAGTTCAAGCCCCGTATTCAGGATTCATATTCAGCTGATTGAGAAGCTCAAGCACACATTCATTTCTTGCGTGAGGTCGGTAGCGCAGTTCTCCCAGGGATTTATTCTTGCTCTTTCCGTAGCCGCACGTGAAGACTCGAACGAGGGCTTGTGAAAATTTTGCCTATTAGGTCGTTGCTGCTTCCCTGTTGTCGCAGACCGAGAATCACTAAGTGGGCACGCTTCGAAGTTCCATCTCGAGGATTGGGGAAACCTGAGAACTTGCCTCACTATGTTAATTACGAACTGCCCATGTCGGCTGCGGTGGACGATGAGGGTGGAGAGCTATTATCCCGGTTTGAGAAAAGATGCATGTCCGGCGGAGGCTCGACTGCAGGAGATGGAAAGAGAAAGAGGGAGAGGAACTCCTCCGACTTGCAGCTCTCGCGACAGCGTTGAGTTTGCATCAAGCATTCGAGGCCGCGAGCCAACGAAACATGAATCAAAAGCCTCACTCTCATAGCTGCACGCTCCTCTTATGAAGGTTTCCCAAGACGTTGTCCAACTTTATGAACGGGTGTCCGGTGCTCCGTTTTCCAGGGTTACTACAATGTCGTAAAATCTTCCGCGCCACGAGCATCTCTTGACGAGCTCCTCTCATGGACGTTCAACCCGTTTCGTCTCAAACAAATTGTGTTTACTTCTACATAAGCAGGCGTCGCAACCGAGAGGGCACCCTATAGGAAATTCCGCTACTCCCCGGCTCGATTCTCGGATGGCGGAAGGCTGCCAAATAACTCTGCGCAGAAATTCTTCTGATGTTACCATGTCGAACACGATTTCGATACCCGATGACAGTTTTTCGGAGAACGTTCAGCCCATATGATTGAATGCGGTTCGGTGGAAACCCACACCTCGCCGCACGTTTCCTCTTCAACTAGTCTACCAGTCTCTGACAGGTCTGAGATACACCGGGGACTGAAGACTATTTTTAGTTTCGCCAAGAACAAGCGCATGCATCCAGAAACTGAGAGGTGAAGATTCTCCTCATCAATGAGTGGGTCGAGCCACTGACGAGCCACATGTGCAACGAACGTGCCAGGAAATTCATCATCGGATCCTGATGTTCCTATGAAGTCGAACGGGAATACAGTGAAGATGGATTATCGTAAGGATTCTCAAAAATTTTGTTCGACGACGACAGCCGATTCCTTTGTTAAATTCTTGCGGCGAGTTGGCTTCCAAGGGAAGCTCCAGGACAGCTAATCGACGGACTCAGGTGAAGATGTTGCTTTCATGTACGCGGTGGTCCCCTGTTCGGCAATGGGAATCCATCTCAGTTGCCGGGGCGATTGACGGAGGAGGCCGCAAAGTTGCAGGGTCGACAGCAGAAAGATGCAAACCTCTACGTCAAATTGCGTTGAGTTGAATTTTGAGCATCAGATTTATGAACAGGACGATCCCTACGTTCGTTGCTCCTCCGCTGGTGCGCGCCAGAGCACGACCCTCACTTGGGAAGGAAATTCAGATCCCATTGGCCGAAGCAGAAACACCACAAAATAACCTCATCATTCCCCCGACCATGCGGCGCGACCGGAGGCCATAGCGCTCTCCGAGCCTCACCTCCATCCATCGCTCGAAAGTCTTACATGCGTTCCACCACGGTTCGCTTTTTCAACACAGGCTAACACGGAACAGCAGTCTTGCTTGAAGTCATTCGACAACGACTTCAGCCGAAAGCAGTTTATACAGAGCGAAAGCTTCGCATGAGCTTGCCGAGAATAAATTGAATTTAGCGAAGGCCCCGCGAATTTTCGCGTTTCAGCTTTTGATGGCGTTGTCATCCCCGCTCACGTTCAGCGTCGGCGCTTGTTCTTCTTGAAGCTATTTTCCGAGCTGTCGGGAATGAGCTCCATGCGTTCACTCGATCACTTCCTTCGTTCGGGTTCGACATCTGGCATTCCTGTCGCGATAGGCCACGAAGAAGCGACTCTGTTTTTATATGGTCAACATCGTCGAAAATCCCGAGCCTCGTCTGCCAAGAACAACACTTGAGCCTTTCCGGCCAACGTTCCATTCGCGTTTTGCAGACGACTTGCCATTACCCGTTTTCGGAGAGCGGACCAGCCCGACCGACGGGACATCCCCCGAAGAATACAATGAATTCAGAAACGAGCCCGATGCTGACAACGAGAGCGTGGCTGATATTCGAGTTAGATTCGTCGACTGCAGCGAAGGAAACAGCTTAATCGAGACTTCGTTCCGATGGGCTTCTGGCTTGAGATCGCGGGAGTCTGTCCAGCAACTAAGGCAGCAAAATGTTGGTGTTTCTCGGGGCTCTGATTGCGAACTGAATTTCGAGCGAGCGAGTTGGGTCTCATTGAGTCGATCTCCGGTGAACGATTCCCTCAGAGGCAGAAGTTCGAGTATGAGGAAGCGAGAATTGCACAATTTCTTCGTCTATTTCCGATTGTTGCTTGGAGTTATTCGATCGCATGACGCGTCGACTCGAACAAGCGGGAAACAACGGTCGTCGTATTCGCGTGACAAGGTCGCTTCCGCTAAAAATCCATCGATTTCTGTCGTTATTACAATCGATGAACCCCTCGATGTATCGGTGAATGGAGCGCCTGGAGTTTCGCACAGAATCAAAGCCTTCCTTTCTAATTCACGAAACGATAAGCGGCCCGAGTTCGATGAGTACATATATCTCGAGACTGAAGCGCCCGCCACAATATTCTTGGAAGATGTAAATTATGCACTATGAGGGGAGTTATCTCCGGAACCCGAGTCCTTTTCCAGGAGTTATCCATCGTTCATCTCTGGGATCAGCTCCTAAAGCTCCTTGCCCGAAATCGTTCGCTTCTCAACTTCGACATGATCGTCAGATTCGAATGATTTTCACTCGCTCCTGCCAGGCTCGAAAAGAGTCGCAGTGGTTCGAGCGGGTCAGCGCTCCTGCTCACGTGATCTGAGATGCGAAGACATTCTTCAAACTCCCGTTGTGCTCTCGCACGAGGAAACAACACAATGGAAACTGTACAATCAGAACACCGAAGGCGAACGTCCGAGAGAGCCGGGTTGAAGAACATCTTGCCATTGTTCTGGAGATTTCTCGTAGCTTATTTATGAGACTGTCGAGAAGCGCGAGGTTTTGCAGGATTTCTCCCTCAAACAATGACGGAACTAGTAGTTCCCTCCCTCAGGAAGCGGAACCGCTACACGGCCTTGCGCTACGATTCCCCTCTGCCCTACGGGCCCGCGATGCTAGAGACGCTTTCCTCCCTCTTTGAAGTGAACGAGGTGGTTGAGTCAGCAGGATCGCTGAAGGACGCTCCGTTTACGTTGAGTTCTCGCCGAGAACAGCAGCTGGTAGGCCGAACTCCAACCTCGTTTCTTTCAGCACGATCGAAATAATCAATTGAAAGTGAGCGCACACGAAGGGCGCTGTCGCTCTGGACCGATCTCTGACAAGGAGATCTTTCCGATTCCAGTGGGAATGCGCAGTCACCCCTTCAGAGATATGCCGAACAAACTCCTCCGAATTCCTCCGTCGTGACAAGCACTGCGCACGTTGCTCGACCGAGTTCGTCACCCTGCGAGGGAGAATGTTTGCGAAGTTTCCGAGATCCCCGAGCGAAGTTCGTCATTGTCCGAACTTGCCCCGACCAGAAATTTGGCGAGGAATGGTCAACGTGTTCAGGCCAGCGCAACAAGACGCTAACCACGTTCTCATCACGAGAACGCAAGTCTTCTTCGACGTCGCTCCCGGATGTGGGACGACGGATTCACTTGATGCTGATTGTTGCGATGTCGTCCCCGAAGCGCTGAGTCATGGAGAACGAACACGGTGAACGATTTGCGCGACATACGAAGAATGTGTAAGTGATTGCTGGCTGGCTGGCTCGGCGGAGGGTCTCAATCAGATAAAGTAAAGCCTACAACATCCTTCTTGAATCCAAGCGACTTCACGGTCATAACAGCTCTGTTGGCTGGAGGGACCTGAATTTGCTTTCGCCTCTCCGAAAGTTGTGCCAGTGAGCATCATCCAAACGATAAAGTATGCAATAAGAACGCAATTCGCAATTCTCTGAACACTGGAGCAGTGAGGGCAAAGGCAGCGCTAGCCGGCGTGCGAGTTGACGGCAGCGGTCGTTGCCGCATAATTGAGTTTGCGCGTTGACATTTTCTCCGCGCCGCGCAACCGTTTGATTGTTTGCCAGGCCGCTTAGCGGTGTTCCGAACAACCGACGAGGAAGGTTAGTCTTCCCCTCTTTCCGAATCCCCGCTAGAATGCGACTGGATCTCCGTTCAGGGTCCGCGTCTGAGGAAACCGGGTTTTGCCGGGACCCATCTACCAGGGAATCATCAGTCACCGATTCCGAAAAGCTGAACGCTGTTAGATAATCTGAAAACGGCTCCACTATGTATGACGTGTGCTTCGGATATGCGAACCGAATGTCTCATTGATGAACATCGGAATTCCGTGAGCTCTGTATATTTGGCATCGCCGTCACAGATCCCTGAGACGGTCTCGAGTTTTCCCCTCATGACTCCCCCGGTTGTGTGTTAAATCGGCGTTCGATCGATTTTCCTCGTCCTGGTGAATGGCCAGACCTTTTAGGCGAACCCTGACTCTCCTGGAACCGAGAGAGAGGCTTTCGGGCAATCGGGATACGGGAGACTAGCCAACGGGGACGTGGGCTCACGCGGGATATTCCCGCGGCAGTTCCCCGCAACATCCCCCAGATTGATGCGTTTGCTCGCAGATATGGAGAATATTGACCGAAGAGTATGCACGATCACCCGGCTTTCTGAATCAGAAGAGGTGATCTGCTCTGTTCCGTCGATTTGCCTCCCTGTAACCTCGGAGCCGAAATTCTACACAAGTTATGATCCTTACTCACACGACGTTGTCAAGCGGCAGCCTTGAGAAAAAATGAACTTTTTCTCCTGGAGCTCTCAAGAGCGATATCACGAAAAGTTTGCTAATTTCCTAATTAGAGAGTTGAACTTCTCTTGATGCTTCTCGTATCATGCCTCTACTTGCTAATACTCCTCTTCCTAAACGACCCTCAGCCTATCAATGTTCAAGGAAGACTTGTTGTGAGCAAGCTAATTGGGAGCGTTTCAGAGCTTCGAGAACGCCTTATTTGAGGAAAGCCGGAGCAGCCTTCAGCTCAGAGAAACAAAGTACCCCGAACTCACACGGCCATTTGTGCGAACATAGCGTCGGTAGATTATGATTACAGCCTCGAATGGTTGCAGCTCCGCGGTTTCTGTCTCCGAAACGAAATTCTCCATGTAATCCGAGGAGAACTGTTCTTCCCCGACCGGACGCTACAACGAAATCACCGGGGCTTACCAACAACCCATACCATGATTTCCTTTCCAAGCTGCCTCCGATCAATCCTCGGAACCACCTCTCGTCAAAGTGACAAATCATTGTCTCACGATAGCCCAAACGCACTCCGGTTCCACAATGTTTTCACTCATGCGAACATCAGCATTTCATGCGAAATCTTTCGTTATGAAGAAACCGGACGGAGAGAATGTGGCTTCAACTCGAATCTTGAGCGACGTCCACCGTTGTTCGCAGTTGCAAAAACGCATGAGTCGCTCAGCCAGCGACAACGTATTACTTGGTTGAAATCAGTTGGGTTTCTGACCATGGTCGCATCCTCCCGAGGGACGACCTCCCCTCTCGAAGAGGCGTTCATGCTCTCGTTATATTAGCGGAAAAAGCAGAGAAAATGTGGCCTGACATTGATGAGACACTCAGATTTTGTTTGTGGAAGCTGCGATCGCCTTGCTCGAGTAAGATTCGGCGACATCATGGAAGCGAGCCAACTTCTTCAAGCACTCTGCGCTCAACTGACCGCGCCGTATCGGAGGAGGGATGGCGGCTCACGCTTGCCGCAAGAATGCGTCGACAGCTGATATCGCAAGCTATTAACGCGATCAGCGTACATCTGCGAGCCCACCAGTGAACCTGGCAGTGAACGTGTTTCGTCGAGCGAGAAGATTAAAATCAAGATTGATTGTCAGTGCCTGAGAACCGTCTGCATTGCGCCATCGGCAGCGTCGTCGAGCGAGACATATGTATTCATCCGAATCGAATATACCTCTATGAATACATCAGCCTAGATCCCAGGCTTCTGTGAGCCCCGGTGACCATTCCCTCGATCGGGTATGAGGGAGCGCTCCGCTTGCAGATCGGAACCTGCGGTTTCCAACTTATATCTATAGAACCCTCCCTCTCTCCTCGGTGCTGTGGAGGGACACCTTTGATACGCAAACAGCTCGCCAAACCCACGGATTGGACTGCTTCAGGTAAAGATCTAGAGTGTTTGCGCTCTCATATCCCGTCTGACATACGAGTCAAGAGCCTTGGCCTCATTCGTAAGTTCTGCTAGCTGGGTGGACTCCCCGGTCGCGGTATAGGTGGACTGCACAACCTTGATTTGTTAGTCTACGAACTGCCCGTTCTACGCGGTTTCAAGAAGCTCCACGCCGGACTCTTTCCATCGTCGGAGAGTTTCCTCAGGAGAAGTATGAAGCTCACGACCAGGGCCCAAAAGTTCATGCGTTTTATTTCAAAATTATTCCATCATTTGCATGATCGATTGCCGTGAGGGGATAATTTCGGAAAAGTGCATTACGGAGGATCGATGAGCCACGAATCAGAGAACTGAGCGAACAGGCAGCGCTGATTCTCCTCGAAATTAGTCTCGTAGAGTAGCAGACAAGAATGAGTCTCTCTTGTCCGACATAGAAGTCCGTTCCGTGATCTGGATGAAGCGATTCGGATGTTTCCTATGAAAAAACTCGGAAAATTTCTACGGGGCGCTGGCCTCGAATCGAATGAATGCTTCGCTCAGGAGATTTCCGTCCTTAGAAGCTGGTGTTGCCCGGCGACAATGGTTTGTTCTCAGCGAAATCTTCCGCAATCCATCAAGATCATATTTATTCATTGAACGCTCACATTGTCGCTGCCTGGTGAACCACGAGCAGTATGCCGTCGCAAGCCATCAATATTCTACAAGAACGGACAATTCCTCCGGAGAATGCGACACAACTTTTCTGAAGGTTGGCGGAGCTGAACTGCTTACGCAGGCCGTCGCGTACACTTGTCGGCTCTAGCAGGCCTCGTCCTGCGCACTCCAGTCGCAAACTTAGCGGTGACAATATATCAGATGACTTGAACGCAGGACTTCGGGATCTCGGTCACTTCCTGGGCGCAGAGATACTCCACGGCAGCTGGCTGGGAATTATGCACGAGTAGTTCTTGTTAGTGAAAGCGTACAACTAACAAGGTGCACGAGATCCTTTCTGACGCATTTCATCAGGACTCGAAGACCCGCACGCGTGATATATTTCGGTTTATAACGCCCTCGACCGAGCTCGACCCGACGCGTGACCTTTCTGACCTTTGAGTGGATCAGGCTCTCAGCCAACCAGGCTCTCATATGGGATGTGATGCGACACTCAAAATGATTTGCGACCCTCCAACAGAGAGCTCTCGGAAGCTGGGCGCACGGAGAGGTCGTGTAAACTTCCATCCCGAATATACCTATTCGACTTTCGACTCAAGCTCCTTTGTGGCTTCAGCCAAGAGCGTATTTGTTCTCAGCAGTCATCACTGTCAGACATTTGGCTCAGTTCCAACCCTATCACCACCGACCGCGGCAGCAGCGGCATGTTTGAAATAACCGAGAGGCATTCCATAGGAGTTTAACCCTGTTAGCTTTGGGAACTTCACTATGTAACGCCGAAAGATATGATGGATGATAGACGACTGCCCCGCTGCTGAACATTTGATGTGTCGTTCCCTGGAATTGGTGCCCTAATTCAGCCGGAACAGCGGGTCAACGGACGATTCCAATAGAGGGCCCGAAACGAATTATCTGACTCCATCCAACGCTCTGATGCTGATCTCGGTAAGTTCGACAGAGAGAAAGGACGAGAGATCGGAGAGCCTGTTGGTGAAAGTTGCGATGGCAGACAGGCCGCAATATTGACAGAGGTGATCAGAGACAGATGCATCGTCATTCGAGGGAACGATCAAGGACGAGCGACGCGACGGCAGCCAGCATGAATCTTTTTGCGAAACGCAGAGACATCGCAAAGCTCCCCCGTTTCGCTCCTCCGGGTCGAGCGTTTTCGATTACGGCGAGCGCTGGCCTTCCTCCGGGGAGGACGACATATTACACCACTTCTTATGGAATTCCATACATCATCGATATGCTCGGCTGACCGAGAAAAAATTCAGCACCACCACCAATCACCCTGCGGTCCTGTTTGGCGCGAAAGGAAATTCAGCCCCATTCTGTGTGACATTGGTCGTTAACACTCACGCTCGCAGGCTCTGAGGGCTCGAATGATCGTCTTCACTTCCCCGATCGCTGAAAAGAGAGTCACAATTTTCGAGGCCGGATCGCCTGCGATTATCTACTTCAATGAAAACACTTGAACGTATTCGGAATTCTTGTGTTTGGGCGGCTACGCGATTGGGAGTTTGCTCTCGCTGGCTCCTACGGATCAGCCGCGGAAGTTTTCATCGCAGCGGACACCTTCCAGAAAGGAGGTACCGCGCGTTCGCGATCGGCATTCATTCCGAGAGGATCGGGCTGCCGGGAACGAAGCCAGCGCTCACGTGCCGAGCACCCGCAGGAGACGGCATCGATGTGAGAGCGTAAATCTCTACGTGCACTATACACGACGCTGACCACCCGGTGATCTCGTCGACTGACAAGTAGGGGACCTTTCTCAAGAATTCTCCGATGTCGATCACGTCCTTTGGGTCCGATACATTCCGACGGAAGGGGAGAGTACATTCCGTCCTTTTTGAGATTGGCGAACCTGCCCAGAGGCGGCGAACCCCAGACGGAGTGATCGGCGGGCAGAGACGGTAGTAATTCGGAGGGGAAATCAAAAATGGTAAGCAAGGAACAGACTGCGGCCGATAGCACTGAAACGACACTCCAACGTCATCGGAGTTCTCGAGAGGATTTCGGGCCCTGAAGGATTGACGCGCTATTCGAAGCACAGTTTCGGTATGGAGAAACTGAGCGAAAAGGAAGAAGTACAGGGTGTACCTCGACTGAGCGCTTGATGCGTTGAGAGCTATCCTCTTGAGGAGCCCACAGCTCGGAGTCTTCCCGCCGGCGAAAGTTTCACGACAGGTTCCGGAAAGGCATGCTTTCTTTGAAAGGCTGGAGAAAATGCGGGGAGAGAAGCATACACACCAAACATCTACCCGCTATTGGGCAGACACAGAGATCGAAGGGGGGGGGGGGGGGGATGATTCAAGCATGGGGATCCGCGTCGCATTTTTCGTTTCGAAAGCAGAGCACCCGTTGACACGGTGAAGACGGTCTATTCCATAAAACGAGTTGGGCGAGCTGCCTGCCGGGCCGTCTGCTTGCTTGGAGAAGCTGCGGCTTTCGTTGACCTCCATACAGCCGCATCGTTGACGACGGGCACTGTAATTGTAGGCGCGACCCAACAAGTGACTACAGCCACTGATGAAGCTCTTCGAGCACGACAGGGTTAGGGGAGATGCCGATAGAGCACATAATCCCGCTTGGCGTCCGGCGAAAGGCCAGCTACGCACAAGTTTACGAACCACTGCAGCTGTTAGGTGAGAGTTACCACACAGAACCCCGGACTCCGAGCCAAGACCTAGTCCTCGAGATGGATGAGCCTCGTGGGTGATAGGAGCAGCATTCTACAGCATTTTTGGGCGTTGCACGACTTTCCTCCCTCTCGAGTTATCTCTACTACTGCTCGATGTATTGCTCCAAAGTGAAATAGAGCTGCGACGTCTTAGACAAGCACTCGCGTAATTTTGCATTCCGCTCGAAGCCGACGAGCACTGGGAGATCTCTCTCTGTGCGATCGCTCGTGGCTAACAACGACTCACTTCGTCCATCTCGGCGGAGGGGAGACATCGACCCGGAAACTCGGTGTGAACGTGAGTGCCCGCACGCAAGTCGAGTAATCTTGACAAACTCTCGAGGGACGAATACAAGATCCCGAGAGAGGTTCGCGAATGTACTGGAATGCTACTGGTTATCATGCGCAGTGAGTAATAGATTGGACTCTCCAGCTGATCGCGATCTGTGAATCACCCCGTCAATCAGGAAGACGGACAATGCATCACTCGTGCGCAGAAAGAAGATGCTTTCAGAGCTTAAACCGGCCAGACCGGCCAAATCCAGGAAACTTGGTTAAGCTGGGATTTGAAGCCAGATTCCTGTCGAAAAGGCACAATATGCCCGTGGTGACACCTTTGGGAGAGCCTTGTGCACCTGGCTCAGGAAGACCTCAGCTTCGATGAAGTCTGGCATTTCCGTCGGCCTCGTCGTCGGAAACTTTCCCTGACGGATATTCGAGAAGAGTTTTGTCGACTCTCGAGTCGACTCCGAGTCGATAGAATTGATATACGCGTGGATGTCGATCGATCCGCGGTTTTCCTTCGGAGTCTCAAGGGACGGCATTTTCGGACCCCGTCCCTGACACAACGGCAGTCTCTGAAATTCTTTGTTTCCGACCCACGCGGTACGCCGTTCCCTGCCCTTTCTGGGTACGAAACCCGAAACTTTCGGGAAGTGCCCGTAGGCTCGCATGTCATCTCATACGACTGAGCTCAGATTTTCGGCCATGTATGATGTGGACTCAGATTGAAGACGAACCACGATCCAAGGGTTCTCCGCCTCGTCCTCACAACGCTCTGCAGCTTTATATGCCGTCATGCTGAATGCGTCGGCGCGTCGAGTTCGCGGGAAAAGGCGTGCTCGCACCGTGGATAATCATCTACACCTGGATTCGCTCGCCCCGGAATTATTCAGAGTAGGATTTGAGGAGGGCCACGGCTGTAGCTTGTGTTCAAAGCGACGTGTCTGTCGCAGCCTCTTGTCGCGTTCATGAACTAACAAATCTTCCTTTCCTCCATTATACTGCGGCTCTTAAACCGCTCCTTGCTGGCGATCGTGAGTGTCCTCAGAGGCCTCCGGGGGTCGGATCCAGGAATCCTCAACCTCGCCCGGGGGTTGAGCCCCACATGGCAGAGGAAACTCTCAGCGCTACGCGAGAACAACCCCTGAACTTCGCTCATCTGGTGGTCAATCACGGAAGAGTCTCCTCGAGTGCAAGTGCAACCCGTTGAGATGGAGTTCAACTTCACCTTGCCCGCAGCCGGGCTCGATCTTTTCACTGCACATGAACCACGTCTGTGAGGCGTCCAAAACATTTCGGACTCTGACTGAGGAGGAACAGCTCGCAGGGAGGAGTTTCCGATTGAGGTGATCGGGGCTCAAGTCGCAGGCGCCGTTGAGGTAGACAGCGCCGCCAGGAATCCGTTCCATCCTAATTGTCGTCAGAACTCGAGATGGAGTTTGCGCAGTCACGGTTTGTCGAGAATTTTGCACGATCACGCTCACTTGAGTTGGACAGGGATCTTGACCTTCTGAAGGGAATAGATCGAAAATGATAAATTCTCTTCCCAAAAGTAACCTCACTAACAGAACTCTTGAATCTCGAGACTTTGAAAAGTTGATGCTGATGATCATAAGGAATCAATTCAATCCATTGAACGGAGCAATCCACGCAGATCTCGCCGAAAAGCTCCCAGACGAAACCGTTGCTGTCAACCGACAGACCTTCTTATCTCCGAATGCCCTGAAGGCTCCAACGAGCATAACGGTTGCCCCTGAACGTGGAAATCTCTCTGGTCGATCCCTGTTCGCCTCAAAGCTTCGATTTCCGATCGCAGGTGCGGATACGCTCCAGCAGTGAACACCTTGGAGCTCTGAAGGTGTTGAAGCAGTCGAATCCGCTCGAACCAAGGAGTCAGTTGAAGCGCGACGGCGAATGGGAGGATATCCCTAGAGAAGAATCGTGACATGAGCTTCCCCCACTGGACTCTTACAGCACTAGGTCCAGGAGTCTCAGGCTAACAACCATGAATGCTTCTATCGGGTGTTCACTTGGTGTTCCACTTCCTTTCACCTTCACTCGTGCGTCTCGCCGTATCCTCCACCGATTCTCACATGTTCATGTTTCGATCTCAAACAGGCACGCCGCGCTGACACGCTAGACGCTAACGCGGAGCTCACAGCGTTATCGCCCTGTGCGCTAACCGCTCCAGCTCTGGGTCTGTTCCGATCTCGGGACCATTGAGCCTTCCGTGTATCTCTCATTTGAGCCGATTGACAGAAAAATCTAGAATTCGCAAGAGAATGGTAAACTGAGGGAGGATGTCGAGCTCTGTTGAAAACCATCCCATTCGCTTTATTTTTGTTGATTCTTCATGTATATCCCCACTCTTCGTGTTTCACCCTAACGATTGCTATCGTCCATTGTCTCGATTCTCGGTGGCTTCTTTCCGAGCCTGGTTCAGCTCGTCACGATGCCGAAAACTACAGCGAGAGATCATCAGACATAGCTTCCTCGAGCGTTCTCTCAGATTCCAGTCAGTCTGATTGATCGAGTAACCAGCGTTGAAGGCGGCGACTTTGAAACTTCGAGTGAACACACGGAGGAGTAGTCGTTTGGCTGATCCAGTTCGACTCAACAGTAAACTACGGTCCCTTTTTCCAAATTGAGCTTGCGTTCCACAGGCGGGGGTTTGCTTGTTTTGCCGGAAGTTGGCCGCAACGAAAATGGAACCACTCAGAGTTGTGCTTTGCGGAAAGCTCCGCGCCGCGGCAGGGAAACCCTTCCTCTGAGATGGTTTTCACTTGAGGTTGTCTTTTACCCCGAATATGAGCTGATCTCTATTCTTTCGACATTGACAGTCTACGGTCCAGTCTCGCATCGGAGCCTCGGTCGGTCAGATTGTTACGGAGCAAGGATAGAGAATGATCTTTTCGGATAACCGGTGTCGAGTAAACGGATCCTGACCGTTGAAGGCGTCTTCCCGAACGACATCTTCCCAGGCGCGAGTAGGTAGGGCGAAAAGTCGACTGAGAGTGGCTGAGCTGCGAATCCGATCACTTGAGGCACCGTCGTTTCCAAATGGTAGACAAAGTCGAGGAATTTATACCACGCTTGTCATCATTCCAGGTCTCCGAGTTCGGTTCCTTGTTTGAAGCTTATTCAGCCGAGTAGTTGGCCAGCACAGGCTGACGTCGACTGACGTCTTCATTCTTCTCTGCAGCCTCGAACCATTCTTTGGGAGAACCCCAGGAGACTATAAGTTTTCAAATGGGTCGACTGAGTTGACTGGGGGCGAGAGAAGCGAACGACCTGCTGCTGCTAGGACGACGACCGGGGCTGTCGCTACTCTTGCGTGCAACGTTATTCCTGCTTGTCTTGCTCGAGTCGCTCGCTGTAAACGCTCGCTTGTCTGCTGGGAGAGCAGTGACGGTCAAGATTCTCTCTCAACTCCACTGAAGCCGAACAGGACCAGCTGATTCGAAGTTTCTCGGACGAACAACATCCGTTCACTTGGTCAGCTGCTCGTTCGCTGCTCTTCATGAGCCGGCCAACCGTTGGTCAAAGATTGATTCATTTGTCCGCCTGGGCACCCCACCCGTCCAGCATCTCGGCCACTTATCCACGCAGTCGAGCGAACCAGCCGACGACTCCCAACGGAAGAAGGGATTCGACTCTCGTTTCCTCACCCTTCCCGCACGAAAGCCTTTCCTCCGTCCGCGATCAATGAACAACAACTCGCTCCGCCTCGTCTGGTGGAGCAGACGACTGAAGAGGCTCGATGGAACTCCGCGTTCGAATGAGGGGCTTCCCGTCTCCTTCCGGAGAGAATCCGCTAGATCAACTCGAATTGTTAATGAAACGTGCGCCTGACTCACACGACAAAGCTCGGAACCCCGTTCCGTGTTCTGCTCTTTGATGTCGGAAATTGCTCGATATCTAGTTCGGAGTTGCGACTCGCTCACTCGAGGCGATTCCACTTCACTGCGCCGATTCGAGAAGATAAGAACACGCTCCGGGCTCCTGAATACATTCCGGCCGATTGAAAGCACATCATTTATCTCCGCGATTCCCACCAGAAGACGTCTGAAAACCAGTAGTTTTGGCCGATCGTCTCTCCGACGGATCCATAGCGCTAATATCATAGTTGAAAGTCCGAGCCTGTGATGTGAAATCGCGACATTCTGCGACATTTTCATAATTGGTTGCAACGGAATGCAGCAGGCTGTGGGTCCCGGAAGAACTCGTCGCAATGAACCGGTCCCCAGGTTCCGGCACGGGTTTCGTTCTGAGGATCCGGATCTTCCAGGACGCGTCCAATAGGATGGCGAGTCGGGACCAAGGCTTCGGCTCCCGATCCAAAGATTTGACATAAATATTCGCGAAGAATCGCGACGGCTTCCCGAGATTTCTAGTTTTGAGGTCGGAACGAATTCACCATTCCCCCCATATTTCGTATAGCTGTGGATGAGGTTTCGGAGATCGTGCCCTGAATGAACATTCAACGTGAGCTCCATACAGCGTACAGGAGGGAGCGATGCAGGTTTTCTGTCTCATATCGAATTCAGAGCTGTGATCACTTTACTTGAGGGAAGTTGCCGGCGAAACATCTCGGATCCTGCCAGCATTCAGATCTCCTGCAATTCCTGAGCGGGAGGTGAATATTGTGAAACAGTCAGAAACGTCACCACATCGAGCTCCAGGAGCATGCTGATCGTAAGAGTTCGTGAGAGGGTCGCATGCCGTATCTGGCAACGAGAGAACTTGTTCTTGGAATGGAAATCGCGCAGACTCGAATCGTCACACTTTCCCGGCGAGCCATTCTACCAGGGATATTGGATGATTCGCTTGTGGACCTTGGATTCATATCTGAAGTCGATGAATGGATCCCGGGAGATTGAACACATAGGATTTTCGAGTTGGATCGGTTGCTGTGCAAACATTTTCTGTTGAAATTTCCGGTGTTTTTTTTCAGAGAGGCAAACTCGGGCAGCGCGGATCTCGTTGGAGTGCTTTCGCAATAGACGGACTGAAGTAGATGGAAGCGCAACCGGAGGGAAGATGGCCGTGCTGTGAGCAGCTCGGGGAGCTTTCATCTTCGAGACTCGTGCCCAGGAATCCATATCGAGAATGAATGGGCCGCCAGGAATCAATCGCAGGTTCTTCGAATGAAGATTGAACTCTTCCGCTATCAAGGACAGATACCTCGTGCATCGTGAGTTTTCGTTGCTAGCTCCGGCGATCATTGAACAGCCGCTGCATCGAAACCGTTTGGAACTTTCCATGCTCGTTGACGGTCTGTGTTCGAAAGTATTCGCTGACCGAGGGCATTCCCTCTCGGCCTAGAAGGACCTACCATCAGGAGTTTTTGAGGCTAGCGGGAAGGGTTGTGGTCGGTCAGTCGATCTTGTTAAGGAGGGCACTGGAAGAGCACCTCCTGTATAGTTGTCACCTAGCCGGCGGTGCGTGACGAGTGGACCACCGG
Organism: Phytoseiulus persimilis; assembly: GCA_037576195.1. Lineage (NCBI taxonomy): Eukaryota > Metazoa > Arthropoda > Arachnida > Mesostigmata > Phytoseiidae > Phytoseiulus > Phytoseiulus persimilis. The sequence goes on along the minus strand of CM075104.1, from coordinate 27,368,638 downwards.
TCCGATTCTGCGTGTTCCGGAGCTCCAATACGCTGTTCGCTGATGCTATCGTGCGACAAATCCGGTGATGATCAATGGTTCGCAGCTGAAGTTCGCATCTGAGCTTCACCAGTTCGCGCGAGCCACAGGTTCCGCCCAGACGGCGAACCTGTCGAAGACATCGTGACGGCCTCCACACTGAGGGAGTCACTGGCAGTAGCCCGTGAGGCGAGGACGCTCAGACGACTGTCATCGGACATAACCTATGCTTTCGTTTCGCTTTGGTTGCAAAATAGCAGCCGTTCTCCGTTCTCATGGCCAACACGACACTTGAGCGGTCCGTATTCCAGGCTCGGATTCGGGCGTGGTTGGATTGTGGAACCAGAGTTTCGAGCGGCGGGCCACACGTTCGATCGACGAGCATCTGGTCGGGCAACGAAGTTCGTCAATGATGGTTTCCGTGACACGACAAAGCTTCCGTCTGGTATCAGACTCAGTTTCGGTACCTAACTGCCGCGACACAGGCTGAAGGGGCCTCCAGCGGGGAGCGGAAAGAAACCGTGCCCCATCATCACCAGTGGAGCGGAGCATGGTATGACGCATCACATCAATACTTATCTGAGCAGTCAGCTGGAAGGTCCGCCCCGGGCGTCGAGGTTGTCCGACACGCTACTCCTCTTGTCGAGAAGAAAGGCCCGATGTCCTTTCAAAGCTTGAAGTGGTCCAATTCGCTGAAACAAGCTCGAAACGAGACAAACAGAGAGCTCTAGAGCTCCCCCCCCCCCCCCCGGAATCCTTGCGGAATAGTGCTCGATTCTGGTTTTGAGCACCGTCGAAATCCGTTCAGGTTCACTGGCTCCACGATCTAGTGCTTTGCGAGAGCCGACGGCTCTGAGAACTCCGAAACGAATATCAGTTCGCTCTCGGATGCATGGAACGCCGTCGCCTGTCATGCCAATGGGCGGATTACCGACATGGTAGCACTTATCAGCAGTTGGCGAAACCGCTGTTTCGCAGATGAATCTGACAGTTTCGAGCTTCGATTCGAAAGCGTAGCAAGGTCATGCTCTCTCATGACCACGAAGCGACCGGGAACTCGTGGGAGATCCGAAAAGTCAGAGTTTATTCCGCACGCTCACCTCGAAGTTCAATGCTTAAATTCCGTCGATCCGGAATGGCTTTAAAACCCTACCATGGGAAGAGAATGCGTCGAATGTGGCGTGAATTCTTCCTTGGAAGCTGCTGCTCATTTCGTGAGCGTTGCGAACGAAGTCGCGTCGTCCTGATGGGGTGCCGTCCAACGGCGATGGTGCTCTGAGGGGCTAACGATCGACGTGGGCGCCGATTCCGAAGGTGCTTCTCTCCTTCCGAGAGCTGCTTGCGCCCTCAAGTTTTGAACCTTCATCCTTGATGTGTCAGTCTGCTTTCCAACAGACAGTGCGCTCTCTTGGTCACTGCGTCTCTTGGAACACAGTGAGGTTATCGGGACCGTGTTGGAGAATAGAGGAAGGAGGGGGTAGTTCCTCGAATTTATTGTTCAGAAACTGCCGTTATCCTCAGGAATGTACTGACTTCGTCCAGGCTTCGCTGCGAACTGCCACGGTCGGCTCGGGGCCACAATCCGAAACGTTCATGAGCCCTCCACAAAACTCGAGAGTTTCGCTGGTCCTCCTCCCCCGCCTTTGAAAATGTGACCACACTGGATTGCGAATTTGTGGGAACAACTTCCTGGGGAGCTGGTTCAGAATTCGCTCGAAATTGCGGAGCACTCAAGCCTCCCGACGGGTGTGAAGACAACATGAGCCACTGTTCCGAACTAAAACCCCTGAGGCATGTAACGCTTCCTCGACGCTCGTTTGGAATCGTATTTCCCCAACAATTCGCTCTGCGTCATCGTGAGGCTGCGCATAATATATGGATACAGAGATGAATTTGGATGAAGCTCCTCGACAGCGGTCCCGCAGCATCGGGTTTCTTAGTCTTCAATCAGGCTTGCTGCATGAACTCATTTTCCCCCGCCTGCGCGGATTATCCGCACGAGTTTGAATTGTGTTCATGACCTACTCAGTTTCAGACCTGTCCCTCGTCGATACACGCTTATGTGATACATCCCGGAGCGATTGAGAAAATTTGGAATGCAGGTACTCGATTCTCGGAAGCACCCTGCGAGCGGGATTAGCGGAAGAAGAGCACGCTCTTCGATCAGAATGAATGCGTACATGTTAGAGGAAAATCAAACCCAGTCAACTCGTGGATCAGTCGAAACTGAGACGGGACTTGGAAGTTGTGAGCAACCGGATTTGAGGGAAAGACAGCCTGAGAGACGAATCCGTAGTCGGTCGTTGGTACTTCCCGGGAATCGGAAGCGACACGGAATGTTCCGGTAAACGGGTGATTCAGAAACAAGCGGAGTGCCCTAGAGAGGCGGAAGGGGTTATTCAACGGTTGACTTGAACGGATAGCGGGCGCCAAGGGGCAATGTGTGGCGACATTCACAACTCTAGAAGAGTACTCAACGCGCGTCCGAGCTATCCCTCGGGGCCTCGCTCTGCAGGTTGTGGAATCGGCACCGGAGCGTCTTGGTTCTGCACTTTTTATCCGACAAGGTTCCAATTCCTCTTCTCACATCACGATTTCTGGACGATTGGCGCCTCCGAGAGCGGGAACTGTGAACGGGACTCTTTTAAGAACGAAACTTCTGGATCCTTTGACGCAACGCCACAGAGGGCTACAATTAGGCTTTGCAAATAACCGCATTTCTAAATAACCGCGGTTACGGTTAACCGATAACCGCAAATCCATAACCGCAATAGCGGTTAACCGCAAAATTAGGACCGAAAACCGCGGTTATAACCGCAAATAACCGCGGTTATATGGAAGAATGCTTCCTGGAAGATTTCCAGGGAGCTTCTCCTCTTTTATCAGGAAGAAAGTCACATAATTAGCGGATACAACGCGATCTCAAAACACATCTCACAAAGACTCGTTTGTTACAGCTCGACCTTGATCTGATGGGGCCGGGAACATTGGTTGAACGTTTCAAGTCACGAAATCTTTGACAAATTATCCTGATGCAAAAGAGATCATCTTGTATTGGGGCCCCCCGCCCGATGAATGTAGTCAGCAATGTCGGGTTCAACTCCTCACGATCCGCTGAAGAAGTGTTGCAAACTCTGAGATGTGAGAGTGGCTCCGATTTCTGCACGGTTTCACGAGCGAAGAGTTCCCAAAGGCATGCTACCTTGTTGGGTTGAGATGACTCGCGTAATTCCACGTCCTGATTCTCGGTTTTTTTTCATTGGGAATTCTCGAGGTCGTCTTTTGAGGTGCTTCCAATTTTTGTCTGACTCCAAATTACTGCTCCTGGCTCCGATATCACCGTTGTCGGCTTTGAAACGGGCGTATGTTCTCCGTTCTGACCGGTGCATGATAAATAGTCGTTTTCTCGTAGGACTTCATCACAGTCCTCTTATCGAGGCCTCCCAATGGGGGTGCAGACCACACAATAGCTACTTCCGCTGTGCTCTGTTCCCTGATCTTACCAGATGCGCGAAGCTCTGGAAGATTGAGCCTTCCGCCTCCGATGCTGGCTTATCGATTCCTTGAACGGCTTGCTCATAGGTACATGAGGAGAATGTTCCTGATGTGTGTCCAGGTACAATTGCTAGCCAGGTCCGGCTTTCGGAAGCGTATACGAACTTGGTTTAAAGGGAGTCATCACACAAGATCTCACACTTCCAGAAGCAAATCATTCCTCTCCAATTCTTCGCACCTAGTTCCTGATTCTCAGCCAGAGTACGCTCATCAGACACGACGCTTTCTCGAAGAATCATACGTTTCGGAAAATTGCGGTTAAATGCGGTTATAACCGCAGTTCGCTCGCGGTTATTGCGGTTAAAAACCGCAGAATATTTGCGGTTATCAACCGCGGTCAAATAACCGTTGCAAACCCGAGCTACAATGCTCTGATTCTTCGGCTGGGGTGATGAACCGACCTCTGCCTATGAGAACATCGGCATCGGTTCCTTGATTCAACCGTGGTTCGCTTGGTCAGACAACAAAATACTGAGAACCAATCGGGTACCGTCTGTCGTAGTTACAGTGGGAGCGGCAGTTCTCTTATGACGAAGCTCCTCGAACGGCATCCGTCACGCGCAGGAACGACCGATTCCTTGAAGTTCTCACGCTGAGTCTCGCGGGGGATCTTTCCCGAGCGGTTTCCTCGGGCCTCTGGGTCGGCAGGGGCGCGACAAGCCAAGCCATTCAATAGTTAACTTCCGCCCTCCTCACGTTCTCTTTAACCCACGGATATCGCTATATATTGAAATCAAGAGAGGCGTCGTTGAACCTCCCAGGCGGGAGGTGCTGCAAGCCGATCGACCCGATCAACTGAGCGGACGAGGAGCTCGTCGAGTTCAGCTGCGGATTTCCGCTCCTATCAACAAGTGAGGTGGTTTCAGCGGACTCGGGTGCGGAATCCGGGTCGCTCAAGTACTGAATTCAAGACGGACGGCAGATCGTTGAAGCCTGACAAGCCTCACAATGAGAACGGGTCGCTCCGTGTTCGTGACGCCGCGCGTCCGTTACTCCTCCTGCCACAAGCACCTGACGAGTGAAAACTGCGAAGGCTGGATCCACGGAGCTCAGAGCTGCGAGGCGCACTCGTCGACGAAACCGTTCCGAGATGTCGAGTAACGGCTGACAGATAGCGCTTCTTGGGGAGAACCTTGATAAGGCTGACGGGTCGTCGGCACACTGGCTAGCTCGTCGAGTGACTGGCAAACCCCTTTCTCCGGGAATTATAGTGCCGACCACTCCTCCTTCCACTCCGTGTGTGCGAAGATCGCCCCATCAATTCCAGTATGTAATCGGCTTACACCCGTTTCTGCCATTGCTCCGAAAGCGCCAGACCGACTCAGAAACCGCGGAAATGATAAAACTTCAAAGCTCCCCAGACCTCCCATTAGTGGATCACAGAATTCTCAAAAAATGAATGCCGTTCCTTGCGGCCGACTCGCTGAGTTCTCATGGAAAGAGCAGAACCTTGCTGGGAACTAATTGACGAACTCGACAGCGGCTCCTTTGTTCGTCAGCTCCGTTCCGAGTTTGTCTGCCGCGAAATTCTTTTGTGCTTGTCCTCATTAGGTGACAATCCGGCGATCCCTGCGAGGGTCCCGACGACTGCGCATTGAATCAACAATAGTACATTTGGCTTACTCGTCATCGAACCTCGTTCGAATGATTAGCATCGAACCTCGGGTCGGAGTGAGAATCCGTGGACGCGACCGAGCAGCGGGGCTTCCCGGAGCGCCGCGAAACGAACCATCCAGAATGATCCTACAGGAGATGGTGAACATCAGCCAAACTGCCGTTGTCTAGAATTGTGTTCCATGGCAATCCTCCCCGAGTGGACGTCGAAGCTGTGACAAGTGAGCATGGAGAGCCAAACTGGATCTCTGAGCTGGTTGCGGATCGGCGGGATCGTTGTTGCTTCCTTTGCTTTCGTGATACCCATGAGTCGGAAACGTTGCCCGCAAATGGCGGCCGGGATGTCTCTGTTGTTGACTCGACGCGCTCTGGCGCACGTCCGACGACACTGCGGAATCGGGAGTCCCACCGGGGGTTCAGCAATAGTTATGAAGGTCGATGAGTTTGAGGGTCGGGTACCAGTTACTCGAATGCAACTAACCCGAATCCCAGTTACCCGAATCCAAATCACTCCCTCACCGCTAAATCCTCATGCGTTGATGCTCCTTGCTCCTGCTTAGCGCCGATTGGCGCACCGATAGAACTTCGGAAGTTCAACTCAACCGATACTGCCATCCCTCGAGAATGACGTTACCCAAGAGTTCCAGTCTCCTTTCTCGCTTGAAGTTTTCGAAATTCCATCTAGGACTCTGAAAGTCATCCGTCACAGTGGAGTATCGTTCTCAATGTTCTTATATTGATACTCTCTCGTTGATTCAATGGATATTCGTATTCCGTACGTCACATCTGGGGCTCGAGATACACTGTACATTGCGCTGTACCTCACTGCACGAAAACTACTTCGTATATTCCTACAGGTTCCACTCTTGTCGCGTCAGTGGAAGGGATATCTCTTTCAGTCAGCTTCTATGCTTCTCCCAGGGGTCCGTTGTGACTAGGCTTTGCAGCGGTTATTCAACCGCGGTTAATAACCGCAAAACCCGACAATATTTTGCGGTTTTTGACCGCAATGACCGCGAGCGAATGCGGTTACCACCGCAATTTTCTGAAACGTATGATTTTCTGAGGAAGAGTCGTGTCTGATGAGCTTACTCTGGCTGGGGATCTGGAGTTGAGCGCCAAAAGTTGAAGACAGATGAATTGCTCCTGTAACTGTGACATCCTGTGTGATGACTCCCGTTAAACGAAGTTCGTACACGATTCCAAAAGCCGGACCCGGCTAGCAATTACACCTGGACATACCACACATCAGATGCAGCCTCTCCATGTCCCCATTAGCAAGCCGTTCAAGGACTCGATGAGCCAGCATTGGAGGCGGAAGGCTCAATCTTCCAGAGCTTTGCGCATCTGGTGGGATCAAGGAACAGAGCACAGCGGAAGTAACTATTGTGAGGGTCGATGGAAGAATCGTGATGAAGTCTTACCAGGGAACGGGGATATTTCATGTACTGGTCGGAACCGAGAACATACGCCCTCTTTGAAGACCGCAACGATGATATCGAAGCCGGGAGTGGTAGTTTGGAATCAGACAAAAATTGGAAGCAGCTCAGAAGACGACCTCGAGGATTCCCAATGAACAAAAAACTAGTGAATCAGGACTTTGAATCTACGTGAGTCATCCCAACTCACAAAAGAAGCATGCCTTTGGGCACTCTTTGCTCGTGAAACCGTGCAGAGATCCGCGCCACTTCCACATTCCACGGTTTGCAAACTTCCTCTGCGGATCGTCAGGAGTTGAACCCGATATTGCTGACTACATTCATCGGACGGGAGGCTCCGAACTACAAGATTATCTCTTCTGCATCAGTATAGTTTGTCGAAGATTTCGTGACTTGAAACGTTCAACCAATGTTCCCGACCCCATCTGATCAACGTCGAGTTGTTAAAACGATTCCTCATGAGATGTGTTTTGAGATCTCGTTGTGTCCGTTAATAATGGAACCTTCTCTCTGATAGAAGAGGAGAAGCTTCCTGGAAATCATACAAAGTTTCCTCTCATGTGGAAACTCTTTTTTGAGAAGGCTATCGTGGAGCTGTAGTTTCCTTCCTTCGTCTTCGGCTATGTCTCGTTTCAATATGATTAGGCGTGAAAACGATGGTATCGATGTAGGATCTGTTCGGAATCACGTCTCCGGGCACTCTCCCATATCACCGCGGTTATTTGCGGGTATAACCGCGGTTTTCGGTCCCAATTCTGCGGTTAACCGTTATCGCGGTTATGGATTTGCGGTAATCGGTTAACCGTGAGCGCGGTTATTCAGAAATGCGGTTATTTGCAGAGCCTAGTTGTGACTCTAGAGCGCGAGGATTTGGCGGTGAGAGAGAGTAATTTGTATTCGGGTTACTGGGATCCGGGTAACTGGGGCTCGGATGACTGGGACTCGAGTAACTGGCACAGGACGGAGTTCGAGCAACGACCTTCTTCAGAAGAAATTCTTTCGCCCGCTGCCTCATGGATGAAAAGGCCTGAGTTCGCGGCTGTTGCCTGAAGGACATGCACGGTGAAAGTTTCTCATCGAGTACAATGTATTCTCCCAGAACACCATCCGGAAAGCGATTCACATACATATTCGGAAACTAGGAGACCGGAGACGCCTCCTCGTGAAGCTTAGCCGGAAACCCCCTGGAAGCGTTGGGAGTCAGGGAAGTCTGCAAAGTGTCAGCGGCTGTCATGACTGGAATTGTCGCGACTCCTCTACGCGACAGACCACCCGAGAGCCTTTTTTCGAACTCCCAACGGCTGCCAGGTTTGTAGGGTGAGCGGGTCGCTTTGATCGGGATACAGCTCGCATGACCGGAGCGTCTGTGAATTCCTGAGTACAGCAACCGCGTCTGCGACGGGTGATCCGCGCAATGGCTTCCGCAGAGTGAAAAAAACATGAATAAGCCCTTTGCTTTTGCTCGGCTCTCTTCGAGGATGGTTCTGAACTACGGATCGGGAGAGGTCCCGTTTGACTGGAGAGCCCTAAAGCAACGAATGTATGGAGGACTAACGAAGAAGACGCCGAGCGGGTCAGCAGGCCACGGCTTCGAGGAATGTCTGGGAACTGACCTCGAGCGAGAACAACGACAACGATCCGGCTTGAGACGGCTCCGTTGTTCCGTGGAGAGAAATGGAACACGAGAAGGAGAAAGTTTGGGACGTTGCTGAATGCGATCAATGAGCGGAAATATTCCTCCGGTGCCGAGTGTAAACTTCCGACTGATCATCAGACTTTTGGAAGAAGTTTTGTGAAAGGTTGCGATGACACAGTGCTCTGCCGACACGCACGAAAACTGGACGAGTACACAGTTATATTCGCCCATTGTCTTGACCCCGAGAGCGCAAACAGGAAAGCACTGAGTGGGAAGCTCTGCCCGGCCGCATCACCCGGAGCGTTGGATTGGTGTGGGGAGCTTCTACTTCACACGTCTGGTCATTTTATCCGATTCTTGTCATTTGAGGGAAATCTCCACTGGCACTCCAGGTGAACTCCTCTCTCCGCATCAGGGCCTCAAAATCTCACGAACTTGGCACCAGCCTGCACGAAATTTCGTCGGGTCCAGAAATCGTGGTCCGTTGGCAAGCAGAGGCCCAAACCTGCATGCGAGGGCATGTTGTTCTTTGTCTTCAGACGAGCTTCAAAGTTTTAAACCTATAGTGAAACACTTCGTTGAGCACAAAGCTCCACGATAATGGAAATTTCAGATGCTTTGTGCACAAGATTGAGGCGCGAGGCGGTCATAGCGAAATCCTACATTATCTGGACGTCCATTCGCAACCGAAAAAAGACCCCGATCGCTTCATCGCACTTCTTTGAACGATTGCCGGGCTCAAGTTTGAATGTGATTCCGTGGGAAACCAGTTCGCTATTTTGCTTCCCTTTGATCCGGATCTAACGCATGTTTTGCAGCATAGGTCCCGAAACCTCTGAGTGACAACACGGACTTGAACGCCTTGCCTGGAACGTTGTTTAGCGAGTGGAAAAATCTTCAACTCAGCCCAATGACTCTATTCCGAAGTGTGTGATGTGCACAGGTATGTGCACATCAGATGGCAGATGATGAATGAACGATCGAGCAACGCGTCGTGTCACCCCTCCTCCTAATGCGTTTCAAACTGGACGGTGGGCTGCCGCGAGATTGAGGATCAATTTAGGCTTCACGTAACCCAAACTTCCAGTTGGCGTATGCTGAACTGGGACGACCTGCTGTACGCGCGGGAATGGAAAAAGTTTCGAGGCGTGGATTCGCACGCTGCAGCATTGCAGCGGACCATAGATTTTGAGTTTCTTCATAACTTCTCATAATCCGAATCATACTTTGTAATTTCGCGCTTGTTGTTCTGGCACGCGGCAGGTATCCCAATATCTTTTTTGACTATGGAGGAGTAAGAGGATGGCCAACGCGTTTCTGGGCGATGCTCAACGATGAAAATAAATTCGATTCGAATGGTACAGACGCTCACACTGGGTATCGGCATGAAGAGGAACAGTGTTGTAATTGTCTACTTCGGCTTCGCCGGCTCCCGGAAGACCAAGCCAGCGTATTGCGTGTGATGAGCTTCGCCAGCGGCGAGCGAGCAGCTCGAGTCGCATCCGTGTTTTGCTTCGCTGGAATGAGTCGGATAGCCCGGACTAGAGAAGTTACGCGTGGCAATGCGGTGGTTCTCGGAGCTGGTACTTCATCACATCGGGGCACACAACAGCAAACCTTCTCTGTGCTTGCGTACAATTACCAACATCTTTAGCCGAAATAACTTCGTGCGTTCCCAACTTTGGAGGCTGCTCTCGGAATTCAGTCGTCAAGAATCCCCCGCATTGTGGAATCTGATCTCATGAGTAGAGAGGCCACTCTACGCCCGGGAAACCGATCGGTTTGTCCACATAGTAGAGGTTGGCTCTTCTCACATGAGGCCCAAATGGATACTGCTTCGGTAATGCCGTTTCCATTGCAGAAAACGTCTGTCAAGAGGAAGTTCTCTGATTTTTGTGATTCTGTTTTTGTCAGTGTAATCTGTTCCCCCAGTGCTCACAGTTGGGACGTCAGAAATCTGGGGCTGTTTCGATCTGTCTTGCAACCGAAATCGATGCAAGCAAAAACATTCGAGCAGCGGAAGATGAATGAAACAAACGCTGAGTTGGTTGCTCTCGGGAGCCAAGGAATCACCAAGGAGTGAGCCACAAATGGCGATCGCCGCTCATCATTCCAATCACTATGAATCGAGATTCCTCTGCCATGGGGTCAACATGAATCAGCCCCTCCCCCCCCCCCCCCTTTCGAAAGTCGAGAGAGTCACGATTCTGACAGAGTCTTGGAGCGCACGATCGAGGGAAACGGTGCTGATGTATTACGAGGTGGCCTGCCGAGCTCACCCGAAATGATGGGGATCCAGTCTCATCGATTCGGTAGTATTCTGACCTGACGCTGTTCGCGGAATCGCTTTACTGCGACAACTTCAAGAGAAGATCGAATGCAGCTGATTTCAGCAGTCAGAGGAACGGAAATCCATTGATATCCACGGCAGCTCTGTTCACGAGTAGTCATTCAGCAGCATTGGCAAAGATCTGACTGTTTGATGCGGAAAGATTCCGGGAGAATGGGGATCCGATCAGGGTGAACAGGGAGTGTGAATCGAGTCTCTGAACGCGGTCATATATGTTTCATCGATTCCGCATCGATCAGGGCTCCGAATGAGTCCTGGCAAACGATCCTGTGAGATTCGGACCAGAACGGGATACAGAACATCGATCCGAGACAGGATCTCGCCAGTACAAAAATGATGGTAGTGATTGGTATCCAGTATGGCGATGCAGCAATCAAACTTTGTGCTCCAGAACGCAGCGACGACGGATCAAAGCAGTCTCTCTGTAATGAGAGTGATAAAAGACGATTCGAGACGAATGGGATATCATCCCACCCATCATCGTTGCAGAGCACATCAGACCCCTGAAACATAATTTATTCGTTTCAAAGTTGTGGTCTCCATCCAGATTCTCCCAGCCAAATGCATAATCACGAATCGTGACTCACGATCCATAGGAGCGAACAGTTGGGCGAGGAGAGACTGCTCTTTCCGATTACTGCCCTTTCCGGAGATCAGATCAAGATGAACCTAGCCTTCCGAAATAACCTTATTACTAGTTCCGTGATGTCGCCCTTCTCACTCTTTCCTGTATGACGAACAGGAAGAACCGGGGTGTAAAAACGCGATGAGGCACGGTTGGGCTCTGACATCCCTGGAACCCTGAATCCAGAACACCCCAAATAAGATACCCAGCATACCGACCCGCCGGTATCCCGATCGCCCACCTTCCTCGAATCGAGCCTCGCTGGAAGTCAACGTGACTCCTGCGTGCACCGAGGAGTCGGGAAGGGGATCCGAGAAGTATGGTGGGTAGCTGATGTTTCGGGGAGAACTGTAGACAAGTACTCATCACAAGTTTGGGATATTGACGCGGGATTCATAGCATTGATTTCTGCGTAATCAAGCTAAGATCACGGTCGAGGTACTGCATCCGCCGCGAATCGCAATTTGTGGTTCGCCTGAGTCGAATGCGACAGGAGTGAAGCGGAAAATGCCGCTCCTAGTTTCCGGAATCGATAAAGTTGGAAGACTGCGATGACTCTCGGGGAGCTGGAATATGGGCACCGCGTTCCGCCTCGGCAAATCGCATCAGCGGCTTACATAATTTTCTCTGATTCCTCAGCTGCCTTTCGACCTGTCCTATTCCTCGCTATTTCGCCGCCCCAGAACTCTCGTTAGCATTCAGTGAAACTTGATTTGAGGGAGAGGAGCTGTCGTTATTCCGGGTGTTCGGGATTCTGACTTCTTGAGTCGGGATTCCGGCTGATCTCAACTCATCGTGGGAAATAACAGGAAACGGCGACGAGGAAGAGGAGCTTTTCGCTTCTATTCACCGCGAACTTATTTTTGTCACGATGCGCGGGAATTCTTTCTCAACCGAATCAAAATTTCGACCACCGAGTTACGTTAAAACCGTTGGTTGGGAATATGCGAAAAGGGTCCGCTATCATCGATCGGAGTCGTTGATGCGTCATGCTGACCAGCGGTTGCCTTCATTTGGTAGCGGCAGAAGGGCGCGGATGGAGCAGATCCTTCCTGCATGGGCTCCCCGCGGCCGAGGTATCTAGATAAGCTGTTCCTTCAAACCACAGATCAACGTTGTTGCTCCCGCTCACGTACACCCTGTTACCAAAATCTCAAGCTGAGACAGGCTCCCGAGCTCAAACTTTACCTCGAATCACTCAGACGACCGCTCCCTGTTGAGAGTTTCTTTCAGGGGGCTTTAGAATACCCTGGGAAAGTGGAATCGCAATCGACGTTGCCCATTTGGTAATGGAAAAAACGGTCGGTTCTGGGATCTCTAAAATTTGGCGTCCGTCTGCTTTGAAATTCCATCGGAGCAAGATATTTCCGGAGACAGATAACTCCATCCTCGGGAATCGATGAGGATGCTCATCGGTACGCGGTCTCAGAAAAAGCCCCTCTGATGAGCAGATGCGTTTACAACTCAGAATATCGAGTCAATGGATCTTGGAGCATTTTCTCCTATTATCGGAACTCCCCGCGAACCATTGCATTCTGGATAGAGTTGACTCGGAGATCCTTCGGAGCTTTTTTCGGGTGGAAAGTTCGGGCATGCCAGACATCAACTGCAAAGGACGGCACAAAATATAGGTTCTGTCGATAACATCGGAGGCGGGTCGTTTCAAAACCGCAGGAACAACGAAATATCTCATCTCTCTATCGATGTTAATGCCTGTTTGCTTCCCAACGCTTCTTGTGCAATTCGGTCGGATCCGGAGGGGGGTGGGGATGCGAAATGGCCATCCTCCCTGAAAAACTCCCGTTCGTCTGATAGGGCTAAGCGTTCATGGTCATCATCATCATTTACTGCTAGTGTCTCTTGGATGGCCGTCCACTCATTGGAAAAAAACTCAGGGTGAAGTTCAGCAGGAGCTGAATTTGTGCTTTCGTTGCCTTGCGTTCAACCATACAGAAGGTCGAGTCTTGGCTAATTAGTGTACCAACGAGCATATTTAGACCTCTAATTAGACCAAAAGCCCATCGAATCAGTGATTGAAACGAAAGGTGGCTAGGAGAAGATGCGGGAGCGACGGGACATCGGGGAACTCCAGAGGGCACAGCGTAGAGGCAGACTAACTCCTCGTCACAGCTTGTCGACCGTCTCGAACGGCAGGCCGAGCAACAAGCGGATAACGATAGTGTAGCGAACCACGAGCCTGAGTGGCTTCAGTCTCGTTGAAGCCGAATCTCAGCAAAACACATCGAACCCACAACAGTAGAAAGCGGGAAAGAGATAAAGCCAGTCCTTACATCCCACCCAGACTTGAGTTTGCGTAGTACGGGGTACCGGAAGTAGGGAAAGAACGCGAAGTACGGAAAATGTGATTTGGCATTGATTCTCGCAATAGTAGATGAACCGAGAGTGAGGAATCTTCGAGAAATAAGGGAAGTATGTAAATCACGACCCAGAACACTCTGAAGAGGAATGTTGTGCGCGAATCCGAATTCGACGCCTTGTGCAATGCGCGGCATAGTTCTCGACGTGTGCCTGGTGAGGCAGCTACGGCTTCGCTTATCGCTGCTAGAGTATTCGAACGCGGCCACAGGTCGGCAGAATTCGAGAATGAGTGGCAACGGGATCGTCTCCGAGGAAGAACCGAGCGCGTCGCAGTCCTTGCCATCGGAGCAGGCTTCGACAGGACGAGGTACGTCAACATGTCGCATGGGTCGCCCTCCAAAGCGTAAGAAATAGGGCAAAGGGGGGAAGCTCTTGCATTTCCGGGAATGATCCAGTTCCTGAGCAGTGAACAAACATATTTTCCGTAGTTTCCTTACTTCGCTTACTCCCCGCATTTCGCTTATTTTGCGAAGCTCCGAGCTCTGCTACTGCAGAATTGCAGCGAAGAGATCGATGTTTGGAGGCGGATAGTTAGATGTCAGATTCCGACTCACGGGCTCCAGTTCAAGTCCTCGTTCATCGACGGATGCTGTTGTCCTCTTTTCTCGGCTTTCTCCGAATGCTATGCTCCGTATCTTGTTGTTCTGCGCCGATGAGGTAACCCCAACTAGACTAATACAGCATTATGCAACCGAGACCCGATAGAGCGGCGCCTCGCCCAAAGCGATCGTCGACCTTGGCATTCCATGACGCGTAGTGAGCGTGACCGGATTCAACAATTAACCTTTATCGCCACTTTCTACCTCGATCGAAATGGATCAGACTCCAAAACTTGTTGCTATTGTGTTCGTTATGAGTTGCGCATAGTTTCCTGGTGTCAGCGGCGATGAAGAGACCTCGATTGACGGTCTTCGAGGATCACTCGATGCTCACATACATATACATGCTGCGGTGTCCTTGCTGCGAACCCGTTGTGGTTACGTGCACATATTGATCGATGCATAACGCATAGCGTGCCTCCTGGCGACCATCAGGCTTTCAGCCTCCGTCAAGTCTGGGTTGCAAGATGAGCACCGACAATCGGCTGTTTGGTTGCCTTCTCTGACCCATGAATCGGATCCAATCCCACCAATGGGAACAGTGGGAGATCTCGCTCATCCAGGAATACGAAATTATTCGAGCGATCCTCCGATCCAATATGGACTCGCGAGCTTGGAGAAGTCCCAGGAGAGTGCCGTCGAGCTTTCAATTTTCAACTATGACGGTCTCAGGTTCATTGAGACCATCCTATAGGCGAGTGTATTTCATATAGAACGAGACTTCCTGACGAGTGACGAGCATTTCGGAGGAAATTTTCCGCAGCTAGAGTGTGGAGCTTACCATTCTCTGAAAGAGTCATCTGAGTCTGGTTTTCAGGCCAAAAGGAACAGGATCACATTCTGTTTGGAAGATTGGAAGCCTGGAACCTTCCGCGGGGAGTTCACTAGACCCTGATTCCCGGATCATATGGAAGAGGTTCGCATCCTCTCGCGCGAGTTTCTGCAAACTCTATCTGCTCTTCCATAAAACTGACTTCCAGAAGAGCACCTGAAGTGCTCGTCTCTACATCGACTTTCCTACCGACACTACTCGCGTGATCGAAACATCACAAGAAACGACGGATCATCCGATGGACTCAGGTTCTGACCTCGAGGTTCTAACGCAATGCTTCACATCACAAGTCGTTTGTCGACGAAGTTTGTCATCGCTTAACAGTTGCCTGGGTGGAGGGCCCTAGCATCTACAACCCGGCGCCGGGGAAATGTTAAGGACTACCCTTTTCATGGGGCCTGTCAAATAACTATGTCTCTCATCTGACGATGATCGCAATCCATCAGTTCTGGAATTCGTGAAAACAATTCGGAAACGCCGCCGATCCTTGGGGAAACGTGCACAATGAACTCTCTCCTATGAGTTTTTGTGGAACGAACGAGTCGAGTGGCGAATCTATCGCGTTTCTTGATCCTTAACCTCCAACTCTCGCATGGTGCCCGCTATAGTGTGACAGGGGGTACGCAGAAACCCTCCGATTCCTTCGACAGGGCTCGAACTCAATCCGCACTAGCATTGGTGTAACCTCTGGCAAGAGGATCGGCTTATTGGAAGACATGAATTCGGATCGTGTTACTGCTGCGTGACGCTGCTACTGGAATCGACCCGGAATCTGGAAGTCTGAAGAAATATGGAGTGAAGTCGTTGGTCCGATGCAATATTCCTTTCGGGAGATGCCCGAGCGAGCGATTCTGCATTCCTGAGGAATCGGTCGCCAAATCCTCCAATTTATTCTATCCTTCCGCCTTTCAGAGATTTTCCCTCGGCCAGCAAGGCTGGACGCACGGGTCGTTCCAGTAGAATGATTTCATGACTTTTGATGCATTCTCGAGTGGATTGACTCACTCATGGCTTCTAGAGTCGTTGGGAACAACAAGCTCGAAGCGCGCCAATGGAAGTGTGCATTGTTGCGGTCGGAAGATACTGGCGGCGCATCATATTCCTCAGAAAAGTCTAACGATTGAAGCTTCCACTTCGCTCATTCACTCGTGAAGAATCCAAGTCTGATCAGGAATGTCTAAGATCGGCTCTTAGGATCCTAGTGTTTCTGTACGACAGCTGTACGAAATGTTTCGCCCCAAGTTCAACAGTGAAGAGCGAGCACAATCGATTCTGGACAAGATCGCCTCAAGACATCTAAGCGATCAATGAATGACCACTTCTCATTTGTATTGCGCTTGCGAGACTTGACGGAAGTTGAGCTCGCTTTCAGCACAAATCCCGGTATCGGTTGAGTGAGAGCCTGGATCGCTCCCGTTCTCCGTGGTCAGGTTTGGAACGATTTCCCAGCTGTCTGGAGTGCCATTCCGTTTCACCATGTGAGTTCCGGCGTCGGAAGCCGTCGTTCAGACCCCAGGTCGGTAATGGTCAGCTGATCATGTATCGCATGCTCCACACGTCGAGCTTCAACAATCTCGAAATCGGGGAGCAGAGTTGTTCTCATCAGGGGTACCATTGGGGCGCAGTGATCTCCCGCTCTGGTTTGCTCCTCTGACTTTGACTGTGACTCATGGAGGGCAGATGCAGGTCGCCATGGTCAGTTCGAGAGAGATGCGAAAATTGCTTTGGATCGGCGCCAAATGTCCGGAAGGCGGGCCAGGCATGATAAAGTTAGTTCCTGTTCGACTTCCTCCCACATAGCGCGAGTAACTATGTTTCTCACAACTTTTGTTGGGTTTCAGTTTGATGGATGTTAATGTCGCTGGTTTTCCGATGCTCATAGCCCCATCTCACTCTCGAATGTGAAATGTACGGATGAGAAGGACACTGCTGGCATGCGCTCAAACCGTGTCCACTGGATGCAGTCTCATTCTAATCCTCGACTGAATCGGACGCATTTCCCATGGGGAACCCATAGATTACAACGCGACGCGGAGCAAACAATAACCCATTGAACCAATTAGAGATAATTCGAGGAGATTCCACGGCCAGGATGTCTCCGTCCTCTTCCACCGCGGCTCCTGGCACTTTGCGTGGTACAGTCGAACCCGCTCCACCGACCACTCTTGGGGACGCAGCGTTCATTGTCTATAAGCCGGGTCGACCGAGTCCCCGAGCTGCGTCCACATCGAGCTCCACGGCGAATTCATTTTCGCAGTAGAGCAGCGCTTGAGTCTCAGGCGAGATCACCGATAAGCCGGCGGCTTATTAGACGACTGTATTTGCGGCTGCTGGCTACGCCACTGGTCGAGCTTTGAGTGCTTCCGTTCAGACGGGTGGCCTTTGCGATCTTACGCATTTGGAGCTCCTCGTCCTCTGTCTGCAAATCACAGGGTATCGACGATGGCGTGGACGGTCTGAAAAATGGGAAAAACTCGGAATCACATGCAAGGTTTTCCCGGAAATAGCGCTTGTGGTCGAAAATCGGGAAGGGCTCTTGCAGCGTTTCTCGATTCATTCGTGAAGGTCGGGTCGCCGAGGCTGGGAACAGCTTGGCAGCGAGCTGGCTGAGCCGAAGGATCAGCCATACATTGTCTCAGGAATCAGGAGTCATACCGGAGCAGATCAGGAGGCCCTAACTTCTCAGGTGGATGAATCCGGCGATTTGACCGCAAAATCTCTCCCCGTGTAGATCGTCGTTATGCGGGCTCCGAGCCGTGGAACTGGAGGTCCCTGTTACCAATATCGACGACTCATATAGAGGAAAATGAAAATAACAAGGGAGAGAAAGAGATGGGAAAGCAAGCGAAGGAGCCATCGCCTTCGCGGTATTGGCAGCGTTTCGCGTCGTGTTTCTTGAGAGCTTTCGTGATCCTACCAATCCAAACTGATAGCGATGGGTAAAAATCCCGCTTCCGACTCACCTGATCGCAGAGAAGCATCGGAGTTCCGCAATCGGAATCAGCACTTCAATTCGAGGGAAACAAACGAGAGCGCGAACAGCCCTCAGTTCGACAAAGGTCTGAAGTCTGCTCACTTCACGGAACGGACAGACTGGCTGGCTGGTTGGGGAATGCATTTTCGAAAGCATTTATCCTCTCGGGGATCTTCCATCTTTCCCCCATTGTCATTTTCCCTCCCTCCCGCACCTCAGTTCCTTTTGTGAATCACAGGGTCTGCGCATTGTTGGTTGCCCCAAAAAAGTAGGCGGAAAAAGCGGTCGCTCACGATCATACGTTCGTTGGTGTGCCCTTCGAATCGCGCATCCATCCAGAAAAGGACCGCGGCACGATTGTATGAACGCTCTGAATGCACGTTCTTCCAGCGACAGAATAGCGTCCCAAGTGGAAACGCTTCTCTCTCATCCTTTTCAATCGGCAAGTTCCTCCACGGTATTGATCCGATCCTCTTAGAGAGGTTGCGTCGGTTTGCGAACGATAGTTTCCTCAACGTTGAAAACTGACGAAACGGGAAATGCCTCATCCATCAGGACAGTCTTGAAATCTCGGAATGATATGAGAGCCTCTTTCTTCTCCTTCCGGAATCGACCGGACTGTTCTTCCCCACCCACGGCTCACTCATCAGACTGAGGCTCAAACTAACAAACAAGTCATTTGCTGAGCGGTGGACGCCTTCATTCGATTTGTGCGAGGGGGAATCATTACAGATCTTGTGCCAGTGATATCCGAACTTTGAGTCCGCTCAGTTGATCGGCTGTGGAGGAATGATGCGCAAATCAAGATAATCCCGCGTCGGATTCCTACTCGAGATCCTGCACTCGATTTCTCTCAGCCGGACTGCGTGGCGAGCGATGTGGGGAAGTTCCGTCGGTGATCTCGACGAGTGCCCAAGCTGTCTGGGTGACCCGAACTTCGCGGAGGAGATTTTCCGAATGAGCATCGATATTCCTCCGGGGCCCAAGAAACGAGCGATCCGTTGCTGGTACGTCAGAACGCGATCGCTCACTTTGGAAGTTTGTTCGGAGTTGAGCTCTGTCAATTGAACTCGGAGTCTTTTGTGACACTTTGAATGATAGCATCCTGTTTATTCACCCAGCTCCACGGGGCTCGCAGGGAGATGATGCTGTCTTATACCAGTGTATGACGTCGAATATTTCAGTCGCACACGAGCTCTCGAAACAGCGGAACAACAGGGAGGTTTCCGAGCGCTTCTCGATTGGAGCGAATTCTTGATACAGGAGAAGTGAGCGTCGCAGAACGTATCGGACGCGATTCACTGAACCGTTCCAATTCAGACGAGCTCACACCCGAGGTGACGTCCCCGAAGGACCTCACTAGGACGAGTCCGAGTGCCTGGCCGTGTCTGGTGGAAAAAAGTCTGATACGGCTTGCTGCGTAACTTTGCGTCACCTAGCTCCATATCGGATACCCAGATGCTTTGCGTTTGTTGTGAGCCGCAGCTTGATTTGAAACCGCTTAAAACCGCTGACAGTACGCTTGGCCGGAATTTCCCGGTCCTCTCGCAGTCTCTCGTTGAGTTCGAGACTTTTGTCCCGAGCTGGACACAAAGGGCCCCCTGGGATACCACTTCGTCGACAGTCTCTCGTCCGGTGGTCTCGTCGAAATCCCCAACCGCGATCCATAGAAAGTCGTCGATATTTCGCACTATCGTTTCTCGCTCGCTTATTCAACCTCTCCGAGTTAACTTCCAACGAGTTTCATAAATGGAAAGGTTCAGAATTGAAGAGCCCAGATGCAAAACGTCGTAACACGAAATTTCTTAAAGTCGAGTTTTCACACAGAAATTCATCGAACCCATTTTCGTTAACGTTCTTTGGCACATTTCTCGTGAACGTTAGCAGTGGTGAGGAACAAGGAACGAAGCGTATCCAAGAGAGGTGCAAAATGATGTTTTCGGAAAGTGGTTCGATGAATTCCTGACTAGGAACTCGACTTTCAGAAAGTCAGAGTTACGACGTTTTGAATCTGGGCTCTTCAATTGTTCTGTGGGGCCCTTGACAATGGAAACAGGAGATTCCGTAACATTGTTCTCCGGCTTTCTCAGCTAACTCAAACCTAAACTTCGCTCGAAAGAGGTGCCTTCGGCGAGGAAGTTCAAGTCTAATCCGCTCTTCAAGGAGCAAAGAATCTCTGGAACGCGCTTTTCCTACAGCTGAGCCGATCAGAGCTCCGTCGACGCTACGTCAAGCTCCCAGAGCTCCCTAGCCTCATGGTGTTCTCCCCCATATCCTCTCCATCGGCCCTGTTGTAACTCCGTGCAGCGGCGAAAAACGGAAAAACTGACCGGTGCTGTTTGCCTGACCTCCCGTCACATTGGCCTCCAGAAACCACGAAGGCTCGACTACAAATTATCAACGGCGGAGCAGAACGTCAGGCTGGACTGAGGTAGCCCCCCATCCCAATACTGCGAGGCAGACCAATTCTTTGTCACACATTGTTTAGACAGATCGGAGTCCCTTTGAGCCGAAGTTCGACTCGAGCTTCACTCAGCTGCAAACTCCATGTAATGTCAAAGAAACTCGGGAAGACTTTCGTCGAGGGGTACGGACTTCTACGGCGTCGAGTGGAGAGAAGCCATCCGTCAAGTTGGGTGCTGAGTACAACTCGAGATTGACTGCTATGCAGCGTAGGGAAATTTTGCCCGCGGCGATTCTCAACCTCTTAACACATTCAGATGGTCGAGCGGCTAATTGTTTGATCCGCGAGACTCGGAGGTCATCCCTTTATCCCGAACTGATTTCTTTCTTTTAGAACTCTCATGAATTTCGTTCAATGAAGGAAAGAGACTCTTAATATTCGTTCTCGAAACTCGGAGTCGTGGCACACGATCTGAGCCAGAGTCTTGATCCTTCTGCACACTAGCTATTCATCGCGAAGTACAATAGGTTTCGTGTGAGAGAGCGATTGGCGTAGCGTAGTGGCCGAACAAGCTGCTTCGCTTCTTCTTATGATTCTCTCCGTTGGTGTCGTCGTCACCGATCCGAACTCTGAGCAGAATTCGTGGTGCAGCCCCACGTCCAGGCCTATTCTGATTGATAGAACGTCTGACTCGGATGGAGACGACGAAGCTTGCTGCCGAGATGTCAAGCCGGAGCGCGAAAACCCGTATCACTCCACGGTGGCGAGAGTTTCCGAACGAGGTCGCTCTGGATCGAATGAGTAGGGGGGAAGACACGCGGTTACGAGATACACGCATTGAGGAATTCCGCATTAACGAAGGCATTCAACATTGGCTTCACCGATGACTCAACAGGTATGAGAAACGCGATCGTTGTCATGTGATTCAGTTATGACTGGTTCTAACGCAAAGAGTTTTCCCTTAGTCTGCGTCTAATCGTGGCAGAGCACTTTTCTTGGATCCGTGGTCGGTGACTGCAGTGCTTGCTCACTACGGAATGGTTGTTCGCGGTCGGGAACGCTCCCAGAATCGTAGTTCTAATCTTCGAAGCAAAGCATTCGTCACGAGCCGACCCGATAAGGAGTTCTTCTTTCGGTTCAGAAAGCCCAATGGAATGGAAAAGTTCGATCGATGGCTTCTCAGTCGGAGCCCCGAGCTGTTAGATTACCTCCTACGGAGACGTTGAGCGTCGTGTGCTCATCCCCAGAAGACTCAGAAAGCTGCATGCAGTTACTTCGCCCTTTTGCCGTGGGGTTTCCGATCTGTGTTGGCCCGAGCGAACGCCACAGTTGAGCGAGAAGCTCGCATAACGGGTGAGCTCAGGGGAGCGCGCCGAGCGTCCGTGCTCGTTTGAGAGCCTGCGTCTTAGCAGATGCAATTCGCTCGCGCCGGTCGCCAGACAAGATCGACTTTTCGGCGAGAAAGGCCCCGCCGTCCATTTGGATCTTTCCTGGAGGAAAGTGACACCAGCGAAATTAATTGAAGTACGTCTAGTCTGAGAAGTTCGGAAGGGTGGTGTTTATCGAGCGAGTCTTTTCGTCTGCGGCCGAATGCCGCGCTATGTCGAACATCGATAGGGTGACCGAGAGCTCTATTCCCCAATACATTGTTTTTAGAGAAAACGGCTCCCTGGGGGCCTGTCGGACCCGCACCCTGGGAAGATGATGCAAGCCTTGCGTGTGCCAAGGCTGAAACGCAGCGTGCTCTGTTCACGACAGTCTCAATACATCTCAAGTCGTGTTTGCTCGCGGGGACGCGCACAAACGCTCGGGCGAGCGGGGACGCATACGGCATTCAACCTTCTCGGGAATCATGATCTCGTGCGAAGCTGTGTTCGCGCTCTGCTTCGAAGTTTCCCTCGTAGCTCAGATAGCGGCGGCACGAGATCAGCAGCTAGGCGAGTGGGCTCTGTGGGTGCCGAGTCATGGAGTGGATTTGCGCGTCTCCTTAACCATTCTCAGTGTTTCTGACATTCGAGCCCCTTCGATGGTGAGTTTCGAGCTCGCGGAATAATTGCTTCCCTTTTGTCTCCGTCGATTGATAAGAAAACATGGAGACCGCTGTTGGCACTGAATTAACTGAGACTCTATGTTTTCCGGGAAGAACTCCTCTTCCCTCCTAGAGTCTTCGCTTGGTCTAGATTTGATTTTTCGAGGCTTAATTGCGCCTCCGTTCTAGGACTTCTACGTTGATGTGATCTTGGACGCCTCAATTGTTTTCAAGTCACCCGTCACCTGCAGGAATTACATGTCGAAGCTGCCATTCATCGGTGTCAGCGCTCCAGTCGGCGAGGAAGTAGCCTATTGGTCTTCTACGACACCGACATTTGCGGACGACGCGCCAGTTTGGTTCTGGACGCCCACATTGTACGTCCGTGAATCGATTGAGGTGGGCATCTCATCTGAGATCAACTTTCATGCCGTTAACAAGATCGATCGCGCGGTCGAGCCTCGCGAGCGGGAGCGCTGGGAAGGGATTGGCGCCTTCGGCGCTCGTCGAACACCCGCGATGTGCTCGAGGCGTGATGATCAGAGAATCCTGGAAGTCTTGTCTTTTGTTGCGTCAAGATGAGATCAAAGCCTCCTCGATTGAGGTCCGAGAAGACCTCGTTCCACTAAACAGGACACGAACAGTTTCAACAACGTAAAAAACAGCGGAGTTTCTTTCGGCGACGAAGGCAACATATCATCGGCATCAGAACTTCCTCCCAATGTATGGATGTGGAGAACGCATGGGGGATCCGCGGAAATTTCCCACCACGACCAATACGTTTATGGGTTCTGCCTCTGGAAAGTCGCGAACTGGGAGGGCACCTCTCACAATGGTCGGGCGCGCGATCATTCCGCTGCTACGAATTTTTGTATCGAATTTCCGCGCAGCTCGCTGCCGGGACATCTCTCGCACTCCCTACCCCATACAGCAAGTGAGGCAGTTGTGGAATTAATGATGCTTCCGCTCAAATGAATACGTTCTCTGGAGTCAGGAGAGGGCATCCAGTTCTCGGAGAGAGATCGTTCGCGTTGGAACGGGTCACTAGCTTCTTCCCGACGGGAGTTCGACGAGAATCGTCAATCACCAGCTTTGATTCCGTGTCATTACAGATTTTCTCCCAGAACCCTCGTAGCCCAAGATTCGGAGCCAAGTTCGGCGGTGATCGAGAGGAGCTCTGTCAGCCCGTCGATTTCACCATCATGTGAGTTCCGCATCTGCGATATCTTGCAATGGAAGAAGATTGCATCCGAAAAGAAATCACTACTCCGAGAGTGGTTATGGATTGCCAAAGGGCTCACGGATGACAGCGATCGCGTGGAGGAAGGACAAGCAGAGTTTCGTAACAGACAATATCGGGTAATCCTACTTCCACCAGGCTTTCCTCGCCTCCTCATGAATTATTTCATCTTGGCGAACGCAGAATCGACGATTCCTCAGTGCTGTGCGTAAGGCGTCGCATGACACCTATGACTGTTGTAGAGTTTCTCCCACATCGATCAAAAGCCTCTCGGCTCGTCAGGTCAAATTTTCGGTCCATTCCGACGGAGTCACTTCCTGCATAAGTTTTCCTCTCCCGTGTCGATCTTCCCACTGGATGCAGTGGTTGGGAATCGGCGCATTCAGAGGAGAATGAATCCCCCGCAGTTGCCCAGCGGGCCGCGAAGTCCGTTCGTAGCTTTGAAAACTGACATCTGCAGCGCAAATCGAACAGCGTTCCTGCTTCAATTATTATGCGCCTGGGGATTCGCTCTCGTCAAGAACAATGTCCTTGGGCAAGGTCGACGAACGTAATGAATGACGATGGATTCCGGATTGCAATTCGGGATTATCGCTGTTCACCAACCCCTCGAATCCGTTTGACAGCTTTTTCCGTCCCAGGTGGCGGAGAACACAGGCATTGGGCCAGTGATTGCTGCAAGGCTCATTCCGCGGAATCGTTCTCTTTCAGGCAGCGGGTTTTGATGAGCTGTGGCATGGATTTCAAGTCGTTTCCACTGGACGTCCAACAATGTCTTCTCTCCGTGACTTCGTGCAAGTATCCGTTGGGGAATATCTCGAACGAGTCGCTTGGTGCGAGAGAACTAACTTCGCTCCTTCATACATATTTTTAGTCAGTTACCCCCAGGACCAGGTTCGCATAGCCTGGAAGGATGCTCCTCTCGATTCGACTACTAATTCATTGCGAGTCGATTCCGACATAAAATTGTCTGAGTACTATCTGTCGGTTTCGACGGTCCCGTTCGTTCCGCTGATCTTGAACGGTGAGTCTATCGCTTATTCTGTGTGCCGTTTGAACGCCTCGGCTCCACTGTTGAAAGCACAAAGATGAACGTCCCTCCAGGTCGCAACACGAGCGGGGTGACCGTTAGATTCGTTTTCACGCGGAGCATCACTAGTCAGCTCCTAGTGAACATTTTGCCGGCGTTTCTCCTCGTTCTCGTCTCGTTCAGTGCATTCCTGATTCCTACGGAAAACGCCAGCTCTCGCATAACTCTAACTTCCTCCGCGTTGCTGGGAATGATTTCCCTCTACAGCAGCAGTCGGACGACGGCGCCGCCGTCCTCGGACTCCACGGTTTGTCGGTCATCTCGATACTTTGTTGGTGAGCCGGAAATTCGAATGTAGGTCTTCATAACAGTGGCAATGTCTTCCTGGAATCCCAGGTGAGTGACCAATGGATGCTGGGTTGCTTGATCTTCGAACTTTTGATCACTATCGAATGTTGTCTTGTGGAACAAGTCAGCTCCGCAGAAGCGGATCTGAAAGAGCGCAGATCGAGGAACGACCTGCAGTTTGGACGGAAAGGAGATATTCCAATCCTGGTTCGGGACTTCCGAGTGAGTACTAATCAGCAACTTGGGTTTGAGACTGTCGATTCGTCCAAAATACCTATATTCTACGACTTCCAGTGTCGGCTGCCCAATCGCCTCCGAACCCAAACATACAAACCCGCTAGAACAGCTCCGAGACTGAACGGAACGCCCTCTTCGCTCATCCCAGCCACGGAGCAACTATCTCGTCATGATGTTGAGCTCGCGCTGCTATCGCTGCTGACTTTGATCGAGGGCGTGATACCTTGGTTCTGCCGACCCTGGAGCTCTGAGACGATTGATCGGAGATTCCGGCAATTTCTACTGACGGTTTTCCTATCTTACGTCGTTCTGTTCTGGACTTTCCATGGAATTTATGCTTCTATCACCGCCGAATGATTTCATCGCGAGAATTGATTCGAGACGTCTTTCCCCGGTCCGTTGTTTCAGTTGATTGGAGAAGCATTGAACGGAAATTGAACGAATCGGAGATCGTAATCCGTACAAGCTGCTTTAGACAAGTGTACAAATCTCGAACATCCCGACAATTGTTTTCTCCTTCTCGTCTTCGACTCTCATTTTCAGAGGTGCAGATACGATAGTATCCGGGACAGCGGCGTGTTAATTGGAGGGTTTTCTCCCTGGGGAGTCATTCCTTCGCCTTTCAGTGAGATTGACTAGTTCTCCCGATCACGTGAAGCTCAAGCTTTTTGCGGAAGATCGTGAGTCCAATCGTCAGCTTTCAGATGGATCGCCGACAACTAATGGATCGCGCCATCCTCATGGAAACAGGGAACGGCAATCCACTCTCTGTTGGCCAGCCGAGCACTCGCACGAGTAGCGGCGCATGGCTTCAAATTCAATCTAGTAAAGCTCGTAGCCGATGTCTCTGAATACCTAAGGTTGATGTGACAAGACATGCTTTGAAGTCAAATTATATTGCATATCATGATAAATTGAATGCCGAAAACCTGGAACGAATCGGAGCTTCGTCGGGAGTCTCGCTTCAATTTGGCTGATTTTGATGACAGAACATGTGATCGTCGTCTGACTTCTACCCGTTGCTGAGATATGACAATTTAAAAACGGTGAGCTCCTCCTGCGTCTCAGCATAGGGACGTCTAGCCGGCCACTACCTTTCATACCTTGTGTCATCGATGGATCCGAATATGGGTGATGATGCCCCACTCTCTGAAATCGCAACTCGAGTCCAAATGAACGAATCGGTTCGGGGAAACAGAGATTATCCGGAGATTGATCCGCCAAAGTTGTGTGAACGGTTTGCCGCTTTCCTCTCTTCGGTCGTTTGTAACGACTCGTTACTAGGCCTTCCAGCGGATCCGAAACCGCAAGATATTCAAGGATCCGGATCCGCAAGACCAGCGCACATTTAATCGTGAAATTCCATGAGGTAATGGTCGTACGGCGAACACGTAGCCCGCTGGTGTCAGCCGTACAGGGTATTTTTGAGTCGGGAATTTCGAGCCCGATTCTGTTTTGTTTGTTTATTTGTACGTTTGTATCGCGCAACAGTAGCTCAGGAGGCAGCTGTCTATGCTTCAACAGCTGACAGCTGTAAGTTGGCTTCGCTCGGGAGAGTGCTCGTCCGAGATGACATCCCATCAGTATCGCAGCCGGCATATTGTACTGAGGTCACAATATGACCAAGTTATACGTACATCGCAGCTCCGGCCGGTCCCAATCTTTCCATTGAAGGTGAAGGTTGCCTTGAGGAGATTTTTAACAAACAACTCGCCGTTTTCTGAGCTGGTTGCGGTAAGGGCCGCCTTCTGAAATCGTTCGATCAGATCTCGGAGTCTTCAGCATCTTGCGGATGATCCTCGGCGAAAACCGCGTGAGCCTCGAACGAGAAAGTTTGAACGGAAGAGCGTTTGAATCGGCAAGAAGGAAGTCATCAAAATCCATTGATGATCTGAGCGAGAATTCGTAGATTAGGAATTCGCAATGATAGGATACAGCCCCCTCAAAAATTCCCTAACTCGCTTTGGGTTGTAATTCATAGTATGCTTGTTCTCTTTCAGTGGATGAAACGATGCGCTCATTTTGCGAGTTGCCACATGAATGCAAGAGCTCATATAATATGTACTTGGCTTTTCTTCTCTCACTGCTCCCCAACATCAAGTTATGAGAAGAAGGTGCACTGAACGACGCCTCGAGAATAGCGTGTTGGGAGTCTATTTGATAGCAATCAGATGGAAACAGTTTGAGTCGACCGTGAAACTTCGCGGATCCGCTCTACAGAGATCCGCGGATCCTACTTCACGGGATCCGCGGATCTCAAAATCTGCGGATCTTTGGAAGGTCTGGTGGTTACCATTCTTCCGCTGGGGTCTCACCTGAGGTTTCATGCTCAAGACTCACCTTCACAAATGTTAATGCTAAAAATCGAAGTAATCTGAATCCGGGAGCGCAATCCGATTTCAGTGTTCCGTCGGATGATTTTGTATTTCTGATCGACTCAGCGATGCGAGACGATTTTGGCGACTCACTCGAACAAGTTTTATACCAAGCTAACAACGATGTTTCCGATTGGTATTCCGACGCATTGCCTTGGGAAGGAGTCCGAATTTCCCGGAAACACCCTGGGCAGCGCATACCCCAGTTGCTCCTTTGATCCGAGATAAATCAAAGAGGAAACGTTCACCAAAATGGCGATCGAGCTTCTCCCTTTATGGCCTGGAACCTCGAAAATGACAGGCGAGAATTGCAGTTGACTAACTGAGATGTACTTTCGATCTCACAGACGGAAATCGACCACCACCACTGATGGTGTGGACTCTAAGGGAATAGACTGAGCAAACGATGATAGTCAGGACAACTGGCACTCGGTGAACATCTCTGCATGTGCGTTCCCAACACATGCTTCCACCAGGCCAGGGAAGCGAGGGTTTCGGGCCAGACGTTCGTTCACCTCGTCGGTGATCCTCAAAGATGGTCCAGTAGGATCACGAGGGGAGCTTCCAGCTTATGGGATATCAACGCTTTATCCGTTCCAGTCGCTTTATGACCGCGATGACAACGTCAGTGGATACGACGGACCTATTCGACAAGGGCAAGGGTGGGGTTTCCCAACGACCAAAGTCGCACCGAATCCCGATCAGTGTTATGGATTCTTTCCGACCAAGACCACAGGAGGAACGATTAGAGCGGCGTACGTTACCACATGTTTTATTGATTGAATGGTCCGAGACCGGACGACACTCCCTGGGTGCAGTCTCAAGAAGTCAGCAGTCCTGCATGGCAGAGCGCTCGACAGTGTCCGCTCTTGGATTCCGGGTGAATTTCGAAACTTGAATCCAGTATCGATACTCGAGAGCTCAACCAGACTCGCGGGGATTTACACGAGTGATCCAGACCGAATTGATTCTCAATCTCTTCACGCTTCAGATCAAGTTTTTTTTCGAGCAGGTATGGACTGCAGATCGGACGGTCTTGGCTTCCACTAGCAATCCACTCGGATGACAAAATGTACCCGTGTCTCGAGACGATCAGCTCTCGTGAGGGCAGTTCCTCCCATGTTGTTACCGAAACCTTTCTCCGCTATCCTTCTACGACGCCCCTGCTCTCTAAAGACTTCAAGCATCTAATCACTGGTTCAGCCGAGACTCTGAAAGTTCTGCCTGGCTGATTGCAGTCTGCGAGAGAGGTACCAGCTGCTTTTCGACGTCTGTAATCATCTCGATAGGGCTCATAGGCATTAGGCGCGTTCCCAATTAAGTGTCGTAGTGAAGTCATCTTCACTGGCTCGGCGTCCTTCCTCTTGGTTTCAAGGATTCCCGTGATAAGATCCCCTTTGACCCATCCTTCCTGCTGTCAGCAATCCCCATTCGCAGCAGCGCCCATTCTGCGGGGCTATACTTCTCGAGGCCGCGTTCGCTTTCGGCAATCTGGGTGGGCGGTCAATCCCTACAGCCTTTCCAGACTCTGGGAGTTCCCAATGACGAATTCTCTGATGAGCGACACCGTCGAAGTATTCCGGGATTCGAAGTTCGCGACTCAAATGTCGTAACCATCGATGTTGTGGACAATCAATATTTTAATAAATATTAGCCTTTTCCGTAATTATATTAGTCCACAAATAGGTTTTCAGGCCGCTACTCTCACGCCTTTCCATCGATTGAACGCTAAATGAAAGAGCAGCGGCGTATATGTCCTCCTGTCAACCCCCTCAATTGTCAAAAGTGTGAATGCACTCAGCCTTTCTTCACCTATGATGGTTCGTCTTAACTCACTGGAAATCCTCTCGCAGATCACTGCACAACGGCAGTGATAGGAACGATTCACTTGGCGATGTGCGGTCCCGGACACGCGCTTCGATCACCATATCGGATGACGAAGCTGAGAAGTTCCACCGGAATCGCCACTCGCGCACTCTCCCTGGCATGGACCGACATTTTCCAGCCATTCACCCCAACACAAAGCTTCTTCGTTGGATCGGACTGGAACTCCGATTCTCCGCTACTCCAGCCCTTCGGGTCTCGATTTTGTTCTTGATTGGAAACAAATTCTCGCTGCAGTGGAGGAGATTGGCCGAACTTTGAATCCGCCTGTCCTCCGCTTCGCGCCCCCTCAAGGGATCGAGATGCGAGTTTGAATTCCTGCCCCCTACCTCAGTCTTCTGAGGCACCTTCCCATGCCCGAGAAAGATTGAATTCTTATCGCAGTCAATGAGATTCACAGAATTTCATCTCTCCTGCGCTCCTCAGCTTTGCGCGCCTAACTTCTCTAGAGCGAGATTCCGGTGCCGAGACGAATTGAATGTCCGATGCAGGTATGCACTCATATGGACAAAACTTGTTCTCCAATTTCGCACCCCTCAGACATCTGGGGCGTTTGTCAGCTCGGAAGACAAATTGATTCCATTTTGCGGTTACGGATAGCAACTACGCGTCCCATTGGCTCTGTGCCCGGGACAAACCCCCCCCCCCCCCCCTGTCCAGATATGCCACTGTGAAAGACTTCGATGATTCGCATCACAAGGAAGACCCGGGGACGATGATCATTTTCTAGCGAAGCCGACACTATTCAGCCGAGCCAACCTGCGATTCACGAGTCAGGTCGTCCGGTTCGAGCATGAAAGTGCTCGGCGAGATTCGGGGTTCGATTTGGAGAATTGAGGGTTAAGTTAGGGCTAAGTTGGGGCGGGAGCACAGCTCGTATTTTCCTTGGAAACTCCAGTTTCAAACATCAGCAGAGCAAAGCATATGAGGAGAACTGCGGAGGACGGGAATCGAAATCTGTCTCCTCTGAGATGATGTCATCGATAGACGCGCTTTGAAAGGATGGGAACAACGAGGAAGCCACCGTTCTTCAACACCACCAAATCCGATTTTCATTTTGACTCGAATTTTCAGAAATCGCGACAACGACGCAACAGTGGGAAGTCACTGTTCGAGCTCGTGAATCAAATGTTGAGGTGCGGATTCCACGACGAGCGGGTGGGAAAACCTCTCGTAAGTTTCCGCCATTAGAGGAGCGAGAAATTAGATGAAGAGTAGTTCCTGCTGGCAGTGGACTAAACTGGAGGCTGATGCGACTGCAGTTCGAAACGGTGTAAGCTGTCCATTCTATCGTTCGATGCGCTCGGCGTATCAGACGTTGTGCGCCAAGCTTCAAGTTTTTCACCTACGTTTCCGCGGTGAGGTAGAATACGGAGCTTCGCCGCACATTGAGCGCTCATTTATCTAGTACAAGAGACCCCGTGCGAGAAATATCTAATCTCTAAAATATGTAAGCTCATGAGCATGACAATTCGTACCACAATTAGAGCAGAGTTAATGCCTCGATCCGCATGCATAATGGTGTCTGCAAAATCAGAGGGTCTAGTCACGATAATGGGGTAGAAAAATGATAGTTCGACGGGTACTCATGCGCGGTGAGGAGCAATACTTGACATGCATCCATATCCTCCCACAAAATCATCCGAGCACCTCCTAGCTCGCTCACGTTCCGGCAATGAGCCACGGACCGCAGTGACGGAATAGCGTGCTCTCAGAACGAACATGGACGACAGAAACCGGGAATCCCGTGCACGAACAGACGAAAGTTCCATGAATACTATGAAGAGATATTTCCGACTGATCACTGTAACTCACAAAGCGTACGTGGTTTGCGTACCTAGGACAACGAAAGACATGGTGAAGACATACTTCACTCCGGATACGGTTCATAGGGATTTCGTAACCGGGGAGTATGTATTTTCCTCACCCGGAAAGCGTGACTGATTCTTGATTTCCATTGGACATTGATGGAGAACTTCTTTGCAAGGGCGCTGGTGCAATTCCGAGGAGTAGAAGAGGAATTCTTGGGCCAGCTTACCACGGGCACTAATTCAAACGATTAACGCCAACCGCTTCCGACCATCGCCGCACTATGAAAGATCGCCAAAACCAGAAAGCGCTCTAAATGCAGCGGCGAAACTCGGGGCTGATGAGTTCTCTCATTGCCCTCATCGTCCGCGAAAGGACAATCTAGGTCCAGAACCTACCATTTTGCTGAAACATAACTTTCAGCAAAATCATGGTCAACGACAATCGATCGGAGCTCGTAGCCCCCATAGATCGCAATGTCCCTTTTCCACTGAGCTCTCGATATCAATCGTCTGTGAACGAGTCGAACTCGAACTTCAAAATCGTTGGCGCGTCTGTTTTGTTCTCATCTGGTTTCAGGTGATCTGAACGCATGAATGAGTAGAGCGCAACTGATCAGATCAGCACTCCTCGCAAGAGCCGAATGTGCTGTGAAAGCCCTGAAACTGAGCTTCAATTTCTTCCAAATATTCTCGCTCACACCTCATGCTCCTTGAGAGCCGAATGGGTGATCGTTTCATAACTCGCCTTCTGGTACCTGCACTACCCGCGGAAAGTTTCACCTCTCCCCTGAATTCGGCAAGAACCCGTACTAAATGACCTGTCAGATGCCTCTGCAGTCCCGTTATGAGAACTACAACTCAAATCCAAGAGATCACAATCATTTACCTCGTTGTCATCATCATTCCCTGCCTGACTCTGCGCTGCCGAACGCTGCGATTACACTTCCTTCCTACCGGATCCTCAAAAGATATTGCGCTTGGATTTGGCCGACCATTTCTCCTCTTCATGGAGAACGTTCGGCCAAGTATGAAGGCACAAACGGTTTTCCGTTTCAAAATTCGGAATTACATATCTATGATCTGCCGACGACGATAGAGTTAGACATTGTGGTCTCCGTGATTTCAGTTGTAGTTCCCCATACGATACTACAGAGGCATCTATGATGTCATTTGATTCGGATTCTTTCCGAATTCAGGGGTTGGTTGAAACTTTCCGCGGGTAGTGATTCGACCCATTTCTGGTACTCCTTCGGAACATTGGAGAAGAGACGTGGTTCGGTAACGGCGGCCCGTCTGGTGAGCCATTTGCTCAAAGGCCACCGCCGTGAAGTCGAGCGAAACCTTCTACTCCTCTCTGCGATCACTATGTTCCAGAGTCGCTGTTCACTCAATTTCCCAGGATATGTTCCCAATGACTTCCCGCATTTGTCGGGCGGAGTTCTCGACACACAGTTCATTTGAGAGGAGCAATCACCATAGTGCTCTCTCATTCTGGATACACCATTGGAAACGCGAACTCGAGTGGGTATTTCACAGGACGGAGCGCAGCTTCATGAACTGTGCGCGAAAGTGAACGCCATCACTGGTTGTTGCGCTTCTGCCACTGCAAACGCGCTACTTGGGTATACTAGAGAGTTCTCTCGCAAGCCGAGGACGAAAATGTCATCGATAGCTATATCATTCCCTCGAATGTTATAGCCCAATGCTGTCGCATCCACCCCGAAGGAGCTTGAAAGCCAATCTCCCACGTGGGATGATCGAAGTGATGGAGTCTACCGGAAGTTATCGAACAAGATCGAAATAGGCGTTGAGTCCATTAAAGCGTGGCTCAAATGACGGAGACGTGCTTTCGGTCAGGACTTTCTTGACAGGAAGTGCGATTCCGGGCGATTCGGATCTCCACAGCTACTCTCTCCTCCTGCAGTGCCACTAACTCCATTAGAGTGCCATTGAAAATACCATTCATGCATCGGTACGAGTTTTGCAGGGCTTCGACGGACCGCTCGGGTCGCCGGGATTAAGTTTTACTTCCTGCGTGGTTCGAGACACAAGTCGATGGAGTGCGTTCCTGAAGGCACTGATGAAGAGACACTCCGTATAGACACTGCCGTTAATTAGGTCCCCAGGGAAAGTTCCGGAATCGTAGGCAACGAATCGATTGGAGCCTCCATTCGAAAATTGGGACAATCAGCATCTGAGGTGAATGCAATCATTGAAAGTAGTAATAACCATATATATCCCGGATAGAGAATCAGCTCTGGGTCGAGGGGGTGTTCTTCGAGTTCGGTTTTCGTGCTCTCCTCCGGATGAAGTGGTCTGAATGAACCTTCTATGGCGGCGCTGTCAAGTTCAATATGGCCGCGGTTGTGCTTTGCTGTGCTACTGCTCTATGGCTCGCACTTATGGAACCAAATATTCGAGCTGATTCTCATCTTCTTATGAAGTGATGTGAGTTTTTCCGGAAACCCTCCATTCTCCTGCATACATATTCCAATTACTCGAGCCAGTCAGGACCAGCCTCGGATGCCGCGTGGCACTCGCTGGGGAACGAATCGTCCCCTCTTTTTGTGCTCTTGTGAACCTATACGTGCATTTCGAAATTTCGGAATTCTTTCCGACTATGAGATCTCCGAATTCCATATACGCCGTGGGCCACGAGGAAAACTCTCCTAATGGAGAACACGCCGAGTAAATCACCTGGTCTGAGCTCGAACGGAGAACGCGCATGGATTCGCAATTCAGAAAACATTTCGGAGCCACTCAGGGACTGTATGCGATATCGAGCTTAGAAATGCTCACAGAGAGGAGAATCAAGTCGCGATGACCGAGTTCCGTCGTGCGGTACTTGCGGTGGACGCCTGAGTTGCACCACAGCTTGCGATCAGCATAAAACTCCATGCAATATGTACCATCTTACGCGTCTTATTTCACGTCATTACAGAACTATTCACTTCGGGGGAAGTTGCTGAGACTCTACGGTAGTGCCCCTTGGTTGAGCTCTGCAGAGTTCATGGGCAACGTGTGCTGTTTACATGGAGGCCCGAAAAGGGGTTCGCCGACGCCACCTCGGTCGTCGAGCGCGGAAAATGTGGATCATTCGTCGACGACAGCACACACGGTCTTGGATCAGGTATCTACTATGAGATCTCATTATTCAACGTGCTCCCCGTCCCTCGATAACTTAGTCGTATCAGCTGTACTTCATAGAAATTATAAGCGGTTTACTTCTTGAGCAGCCATCGGACAACGGCCAATGTGCGAGGACATGCAGCCACGGACAGAGGTCGACCATCGAGTTCAAGGGGAAAAGGTATTCCAATATTGATGAGAGAGGTGCATTATCTGGTAATCAGCGCTGGAATGTTGAGTCTGGGAGGAACGAATTCGGCTAGAAACGACGTCCATCGGGACTAATTCTCGAGTTTTCTCCGTTTGCAGTCATGCCCCCAGCGAAGCGAGCATCGTCGCCCTCTTTGAGAAATATAAGTCATACGACCAGGATATCGTTGACGCCGAAGGTGAGCCGAAGAACCGCGCGAAAATTCGTCGAAAAATCTTGACATCGAAAGTTAAATTTAATCTTTCCTCATCCGCTGAACCAGGCGTTTGTCAATTATGCGAGGATCTCGAGATGGAAGCCGACGATTTCCGGATCTTGGTTCTAGCCTGGTATTGCCAGGCTACTCAGATGTGCCAGTTTTCTCGCGAAGAGTTCGTTTACGGTCAGTACTAAGAAACTACGCTAAGAAACTCGTTCACTTATGAAGTTGGTTTCCTGTTATATCACGATTGAACTTACTCGTCTCTTTCAGGGTTCTTAGCGTTGAACGCGGACTCAATTGCGTCACTCAAAACGGCATTGCAAGATGTTTCTAGTCAGCTGAAGCCTCTCACATCACAAGACTACCACTCCCTATACAAGTGGGCTTTTTCGTTCGCTCTCGAGAGCGAAACTCAACGCACTTTGTCGGTTGAAATCGCATCTCAACTCTGGAGAGTCGTTTTCTCACCGGACGAGCCCCCGATTTTGGATTTCTGGCTCAGTTTCCTTGAATCCAGCGCAGATTCAGTTAGAGGCATATCTAGAGACACGTGGAACTTGTTTCTAATATTTGTGCGTCGGTGTGCTCACGACCTTTCGACGTACGATGAGACTGAAGCATGGCCATCCCTCTTCGACGATTTCGTGCACTTCCATAATGATCGAACGAATCAGAATTGTTCTAAGACTTCTTGGGGCGGCGCTGGGAGTGGGAAAGTCATAAGTTCGCCTTGAGCTCTCGACGACCTTGAGCGCTCTTATGGCAGAACATTGTGCGAGCCAGCTCGGACATGGAGGAGATTCGCTCTGTTCTTCTTGCCCGATGGTCGGTTACATTTGTGAGTTCACAGAACGGGTTCTCCTCAAATTCATGCTCAGCTGGAAAGGCACACGGATGCTACTGTTCCGTTGTAATAATCTCGATGTAATAGCTCAAATCTACCTTATTTTCGGTGATATAGCGAATTGATAATAGATGATTAGCGAACGATCTCGATGAGTACATGTCGCGTCATCTGGTGGGTCATCCATTTGTGAGTCTTCGTGATGAGAGCAGAGAATTGTCCGAATGCCTTGAGTTATTCAGCTTCGAGGTACGAGGCTCCCTCAAAGCTGTATTTTATATGAAATTCACTGCCGAAGAATCGCGATGCTATCGATGAGAACAGACATAGCAGTGGATTTGCTGGGAATTCTTTTCGAATGAGCAACTTCTTTTGCGCTTCGCTGCCGTCGTGAGAAAGAGAGTATTGCGCGGAAGCTTTATGAAAAACGGCAAAATGATAATTTCCCTGAGCAGAAATTGATGCTGCTCTTCTGAGTTGTGTACATTATGTAAATAAAAGATACCCGAAGAGTTCGATTGTGTGTACGACGAATCACGTCTCTTCCAAGCAGCTCGTGGTGGCTGTTTTTTGTTCCCTCAACATCGGGGTCAGATACTCCGGGTCAGTGGTTCTCGGCTTTTTCAGCGCCTCCGTTGGTTGATCTGAGCTGAGCCTCCCTGGCGGATATGAGAGGTCTCACTGTTGTTTCCCCATCACGGGGAGCGTTGCGACGCCACGGCGAGAGCGTTATTCGTTCAAATCGATTGGGAACGTCGGGATCCGTCGACTGCTCGAATCAGCCGGAGGGAAGTTCAAACCGCAAATATCTATATACTAGACGGCCTTTGGCCGACTACGCTGGCCGACCCGTCCCTTGCTTTGAGAGTCTACTGCTGACAGACACACATTGCCTTACATGTAGTGTCATGAGACCTTCGGGAGTGGCCACTGATTCTCGATAGGATTCTGACCTGGAATCGAGGTACTTTCCTCTCTCTTCACTTGGTCAGCATCATGGTTTCGAGGAGTATGGTCAGATTGGTCCCGGAATCACCCCTCCAGAGTTGGTAATTAATGCTCAGATTGGTCTCGGAATCACCCCTCCAGAGTTGGGAAGTATTGGCCAGATTGGTCCCAGAGCCGGGTACCAGCGAAGATGTCAACGAATCTGATGAGAGAAACATTAAGCGCCCCTGATCGTCATTCCCGTTATTTAACAATTTTTCCATCCGGACTCCGCCGCATTCGAGCGAGGACCCCTGTCCGGATGAGCGAGATCATCTTTGGGGCTCACGCTTCGAGAATCTAGTACATTGATCTCTGGGATCGTCACCGGTGATGCAAGGCTTCTTCTGAATCGAAATCGTGATCACATCGTATCGTCGAAGCTCTCCCAGCGTACTCGTACGCGAAATCCGAATCCATTTTCTAATCCCGATTCGCTCCGAGCAGCCAGATCGGGCAGCTCGATTCCATTCACCCTTCTTCAGTCCCACGCGGAACATTCTTCTTGAAATGCTCCCTCGAGGGAAGAACGTGATATTGTTGTATCGGCACTTCCTTCGGACTTTCGAATCGATACGTCACCAGCGACCTTCAGCCGCTCTGACCTTCGAGCACCTGCTGCATTCGGCTCTTGGTCAGGCACTATGAGGAGCAGTCTTCGCCTTCCAGTGATCGTCAGGGGATATTATTATTAGCGTCCATCCATCCGCAATCTCGTCATGTCGTCGACTTCTATTACTGGAAGCCGATTTCTTGTGACTCAGTCAAAGCAGTTGCGATCCTTGCGGAAGTTCTGTTCATCTTCGTGAGGCCTCATGCGGTTGTTGATGGTCACCTCCTCATGCTCGCTTGTAGCACATGCGATATCAAAGGGTCGCCAAACGTTTCCAATATAGGTGTTGCTGAAGTGGATGATCAGACTGGGGCGTAAGTATCTCCAGAGTATGAAAGGGTCAGGAGAGGCATCGTTTGACCTCATTTCGCGACACCCCTCGCCACCCGTGGCTGCCCGGGGCGCCGCGGCGCATAGTTCGACGACCCCTGTTTTAGTCCATTTATCTTCCATATATTTTGATCCAATCCAAGAGTTAGTTATTCAGCGATTTCGTCGGTTCCAATATCCTCACCTTGACGACGTTGCCCTTGTGCCTTCCCATTTTCTCACAGCACATTTCCAGAAAGAACCCAGTACTCCGGCGAGCTTTCTCGTATCTGAGTGATCGGGTTCACATTTCATAACGATGCGCGGAACTTTCTCTATTTCTTGCAATGAGCTTTTGTTGGCAGCAAACCTGCTAAGCCAAGCGTCATCAACATGCACTCTGTGCTGTACTCATATAGGCCTTCCTTGATGATGCACATGACCTTTCAGCTTCTATTAGGGGTCGGACTGCGTTTCGAGCCCATAGTGCGTCTCAAGATTTCAACGTCGGCTTTCGTTCTACCGGGGAGCGGGGGCTCGGATGTTGTGCCGGAAACTCGCTGCAACGAAACTGAAACCACCCAGAGTTGTGCTCCGCGGCACTTCCGAGTAGCGTACTCTGCCGCTTCCCGTCAGCGGCTCATGAGACTGATCTTGAATGAGGTCGGTGAGTTGGGAATGCTCTGGATTTACTTTTGTTGCTAGCTCGCCATGCTCTCAGGCAGTAGCTTGAAGCATAAGACTGCTTCCGACTCGCTCTGAGAACACGAGCCCGGTAGCGGTAACTCTTCCTTCCCAACGAGAGCTGGCCCGGCGATTGATCGAGAATTTGATCGATCGCTTCAGCTGAATTCGTTTTGCTCTCGGGCACGCGAATCGGAGCAGGTTGTTTATGGATAGTTCCCGGCGCCTCCTAGGGCCTCGGAATTGGCCCAAACTCCGCTCCTCCGCGACTGGGTCGCGCAGCAACATTAGGAAAAGTTATGCGTTGAGCAAAATAACCTTCCAAACCTCAAAGAAGAGCTTCCGCATATCATGCGCAATATTACTACGCCCTTCCGTGCAATTCAGATCTTGGCGCCCTCCGAAGGTTTCCCGGTCCGAGGTCGAGGCGAGCTCCGCGTGAATTCTGAGGGCTGGCATCTCAGCCTGATCGTACTATGACAATCTTGCGCTCATGCATCTCAAGAATCCAGCCCCGAGAGTTTGACCATACTTCTTGGCGTCCACGTAGGTGGATCAAGGGTCGACGGTCGACCCCTTGGGGGACGGCAGTCCATAAACTTCAACGAAGTCGCCTAGGGCGTCGATGGGTCAGTGGAGTTTGAGAACCACTGATGTAGGTTGATGCGCAGTGAGCTTCAAAGTTCGCGCTACATCGAGGAGTCCTAGAGCCGAGTCCGCCGCGCGCGAGCGGTTCAGGACCGAGGCATCGCTGATCATTAATCAGTTGGACTTCGTGAACTCGAGCTCAGATCCCTATGGCGCTTCAGATCAGGAGCTGTAACAAGTTCCGAGAGGCTCTTCGTCGAGCACCAGTAATGTCATTTCCTGAGAATCTCAGTGACGAGATGAATTTCTCCGGGAGCGTGGTGTCGCGGATGAGAACTCGAATCTTTCAATGTGCGAAGCCCTTCATATTCAGCTGTGATTTCGGATGAGGGTGGATCCCCGGATTGGTATTTTGAGATTGCTTGTTGGGCTGTCACCCCCTCCACGAATCGGGAAGCCTCATGAGAATACCGGACGGCTCTTGGCAGACTCAGCCGTAGAACCACTCCACGGCTGTTGAGGATGTGTGGAGGAAGGGAGTGCGGTCAGACCTCTCCGGAAGTATCACCGAACGTATCCCAGCAGTGTTCAAAGACCTTCATCAAAAGTTTCCTGGCCGACCCTGGTCACAACATTTCAAAGGCATTCTCGGACACAGATCGAATGTTCGGGGCCCGAGAGAAGGTTTTTCAAGTATTCTCCTTGGAGCTTCAGTCAACGTCTCATTGCCGACCCCAAAAAGATGGGCAGATCTTCCATGGAACGCTTTCAAAGCCTTTAGAAGGTATTCCTGGAGGGAGCCTGGAGGGTTCTCAGAATCTCCTCGAAAAATGATCTGATCTTGCCGGAAATATCCTGAAACCGATCTCGGTAGCAAGGGGGGGAGGGGACGGGAGATTCCGGAGGCTCCACCTCACTCTGAAGAATGTGTCTCTCGTTCGGGATCCTGATAGGGAAAAGGTCTCCATGAACCGGAATGAAGGGATGCGCTCCAATTAACGAAGCCGGTAGATCGCTCATATTGATCGTCAAGTATTTTGTGAAGCGTATCGTTATTGGTTGGAATGCAACCTCCCTCTGTTCTCACGATCACTGGTATTACGTGGTGGAATCCCTTTTCGTAGTTCATCGATGCGCCACAGGTAATTGACTTCTCTTCAGTTCACCATTCTTACTTCTACGATTGCTTATTATCAACCAGAGTTTCCCGATGAAAAAGCGAGAATCCCGCCCCCGGTGCCGCCGTGAGATGTGCTGCCCGGTGCGGCCCGCACCCCCTTCCCCCCTCCCCCCACTTGAATAAAGAGTCCGGAGTAGAACAGAACCGACGAGGTTAGGCCAGCAACTCGAATCCTACGGTCAGAGAGATGCCTGGTTTGGAGTCTTTCAAATGGAGCCCATGTCGTCTTGACCAACCAGGCGATTGATGCACCCCGTCTTACGCAGTTACTACCTCTTATGGTATATCACTTGCGCGAGCTTCGGGTCGGTGCAGTTCGTTGCTGCTCGACACACAATCTGAATACTCATCGCGCACCAGGGAATCTCTTCCGTTCGCCGCACAGACGAGCGTTGACGGAATCACTGGGTCGTATGGATTTCCGGACTCTAGGCAGCAGGCTGCAACCCACTCCCAGCGGTGCTGACGAGATGAGAAATGGTCGATAGCTCCTTTCCTCGCAAAAAAAAGCTTCCACGAATCCTAAAATGGTCGGACATTCCGCCTGCTGTTGAATTCTCACTCCTCAGCCCCTCCGGCAGTCAACCAAAACTTGCGTTCCGTTCAACTTTGCCGTCCATCTCCTACGGTCGGTGGTACCGCTCCCTGATAAAGAGGGGACAGCACTCTTCGGCCCTTTCGGCTTCCTTGCAGGGATCAGTTCTCTGAACCGGGGAGCGGACACTCAGATTTGAGTTAGCTGCTAGACGATACAGAGAATTATCCAGCTCGGGTCCAACCGATTTGTGGACGGCTCCGAGTCTTGTGAACTCATGAACACTGGGAAAATCTGGAATACTCGGAATCTGACGACAATGATGAATCATCCGCCATCCGAGCGAGCTTCCTGCAGGAACTTCTCGATGTGTATGGCAAACGCGTCAGGGAAGGTTTCGCTTGTGGGAGAAACAGCGTAATTCGAGATTCGGGAGTGAACACAGATGGAAAGGCGTACGGTCAAAAAAACACCCGAAATACGGTCACACCATCCCCAGAGTTTACGACAGCCTCATCCTGAGAGAGTATCGTCGGCTCTCGTCGCAGTCTGACGATTCGAAAGGATTTTAAGGTAGGGAATCGGCCGCACACTCGGGACTCCATCAGATCAAAAAACGTCAATGATTCTTCCCGTCTCAGCAGTTGATAATGAAGTTCCGTTCAGCGCATGCGAGCTCATGCGCTCATGACATGCGATAGAAAGAACGGCAACGTGAGATTCAGAAAGGAAGTTGTTTATCTCAACAGCGTTCCTCTTCGATAGAGCATCGGCTCTATGGAACGGGAGTCGGCCTCGACCTCATTCTACCTTCTCCGATGATTCCTGTCTGCGCCAATGCTGAATAGAACACGTAAATTCGGAACTTGAATCAGCCAGATGCAGAGTCAGTGGGTATCGGAAGGAAGAAAATCTGACATTCATCTCTCTCAAAAGAGAGGGAGGATGTTTTAATCCCGAGTGTGCGGCACGTGTTGCCTTTTTGGTGGTCTCTATTCAGGGGGAAGGTGATTTATTCCAACGGTGTGCCCCTTTCATGCAGAGTTCGCTCGACCCAAGATTATTGCGTGTCGCCTTGGAGCTACGGTCGGATCGCGTCAAAACTCCGATTCAGAGGTCTTTCTTCTCTCTGAGGAGCAATGGTGAAACCGCGGACAGGCAGACACGAATAACTCCTTTCTCTCCATCAATGCCTTTTCTCCGTCCGTGTCTACGTTGGCTTCTCTCTGGCTTCTTTGAAGAAGGATCGATCTTTGGGAACTTTTCTTTTTGTCGAGATGGCTCGGAAGCGACTTAGATTTTGAACTGAGATGCAGTGGATCAGATTCAGATTGCGTGATATGATTTTTTTTCGTGAGCTTGGCATTGAGCATTTTCTGGGGGATTTTTTTTCCCCCAGAAGGAATTTTTTTTCCCCCAGAAGGAAATTTTTAAGCGTTATGCGTCCCTCCATATCTGTTTGCCATTTTCATCCCGCAACCCACATTCTCCATCCGGGAATGAGGCTCATTGGAGGATGGAACTTCCCTGGTTCTGAGCCGAAAAAGTTTCCGATGTCGCCCGTTTCAAGCTCAGAGATATCAGTCCTCAGTGACTATTTTCAGACCACGCTCCACGGAGGAGCGCAATCAGACCTCATTTTCAACGCTGATCCGACCGACAGCCGAGGATTGAAATTACCAACAGTCTCGCTGGAATATCACGCGGGGTTGGGCCGCGACTGGTAAACTTGCGATTGATTGATTGAT
Source organism: Phytoseiulus persimilis (assembly GCA_037576195.1). Classification (NCBI taxonomy): domain Eukaryota; kingdom Metazoa; phylum Arthropoda; class Arachnida; order Mesostigmata; family Phytoseiidae; genus Phytoseiulus; species Phytoseiulus persimilis. Next base: position 27,326,229 of record CM075104.1, on the reverse strand, counting down.
TATTGACCATCTTCATGCTGTATTTTCATTCCAAATACAGCTGAAGACCCTTAATACGGAGCGATGACTCAGCTGGTCGACGGTGCGGTTCTACTCATTTCAGGCCATACAATCTGCGTCCTTTTTTCGTCCCAACCTCTCAAGTATTTTCTTCGCGTCGGATATCATTTTTGGCGTGCTCTCTCCGTGTAGTCCTAACTTTTTCTGTATTGTACACTCAGCATCTGGAATTTCTTCGTATTCGAGAAGCACATGTTCCATAGTTTCGTCCTATCTTCCGCACCGTTGGCAGGTCGCTTCGATGTCTATGTATCCTGACCTGTATTTCCTAGTCTGTAGACATCCCGCTCTGGCATTCGCGAGCAGTCGACTGCCTCTTCTGTTATCATAGATGTGTTCGATAATTCCTCGAGTTTTTTTGAAATTTCGGTATCGGTCATGCGTTTTCTTTCCCGACATTCCCTGTCGCCATTCCTTATCCAGCTTTTTATGCAGCGTCTCTTCCACATACTCCTTGTAGCTTCTGAGACCCATCCTCGCCTCGCTGGTTGATAGTTCTTTCGACTCTTTGCATTCGAATCGTTTCTTGAATTGATTGATTCTTTACTTCAGTGAGGTTTCCGTCTTTGTGATCTCCAGCAAGGTATGGATCGCTTTTGGCCACCTGGCTTCATTCATTTCGCTTATTCTAGCAGAGTACATGAGTTTCGCTCTCGTTTCGCGTGCCTCGAAAGGTGACCATCCTAGTTCTCCGTCTATGAATTCGACGGCGGTATTCGCGTTCGGTTGTCCCAAGGCCCACCGTCCTGCTTCGCGTTGCAGGTTTTCGAGCCGTTCCCGCAATTTGATGGGCATGGTTGTAACCGAGTTTGCCGAGTTAGTGCTGGAACCGCTGTGCTTCTCCCTTGGATCTTGGAGACTTCGAATCTGTTGAATCTCCACAGCGACTTGGCATGCCTTTGATGACGTGGGACGCGGCCACGGAAACCTCGACTCAGCGTCAAACGTCACTGGCGATTAGCGAGAACAGGTTCGTTCTCCACTTACGGTCTGCTCTCTCGTGATCAACCCAATTTTGCTTGATGGCGAAGCGTTCGCAAATGGGCAGTCCTCAGCCTTCGAAAAAGCCTTCTTCTCAACAGACCTCGGGCCTCGAAAGGGCTCTGAAAGCCAGAGGTCCGCGGAGATGAACATGCATGACCGCACGTCGGACAAGGCTGTGATGGATCACTAAACCATGGGCCCGCTCGAAAATCCATCGATGGCTACATTTCGATGAGTTCCGAATATGAACCTCGCGCTGTTTAGAGAGCCGCGGTCATTGGTCACCCAGCTGAGAGAGTCGTCGTCGCAAACCGAGCGGGGAGAACCCCGCGACTCAAGAGTCCTACGGTAGAATGGACTCGATGTGATGGATACGATGAGTGCGTCAAAGAGCCCTACGTTGTGCGAACCCAACTATTCTTGAGGTTCATCTCTTCAGGATACTCAGCTTGAGCTCTCGGGATGTACATATTCCCTGGTCAGGATCGGGCGAATGGTCCAATTTCCGAGGAGCGGTTCATTGCCAGAAGGAATTCCTAATCTTCCCTCTGTTTCGTCAGACTCAAACGTTGAAAACCCCGGATAGGGATTCTCGCAGAGCGATGGAAACCGGATGCGTGTTTGCAAGCTCATCGTCAGGAGGATGACCGCGCAGCCGACATGCCTTTCAATGCGAGCCGCTCAATTCAAGCAGAATTACATCACTCGCTCTCCTCAAAGGCTTCCGTCATGGGATCCGCGTTTTGTCACGGGAGAGAAGGCTGAACGACTCGTCGTTGCGAAAACGTCTTGAGAACAACATTCTCACTGTGTGATGCTTTCGGATCTTCAACTTCCCCCACATTTCCTGAACGGCATTCGCTCCAGAAATCCAGCAATTAGTTTGCTCCAAAAACTACAGCCTTAGGGTTGAATAGCGATTTCGCGTTCGATTTGTACTCAGCAAACGTGTGATGAACAGACGCGTCGGGAGGCGAGAAGCGGAATGCGCTAAACGTACTTCTGATACCGGTTGTCAGGCGGCAACAAAATCAGACTGTACCTCGGGAACGAAGTTATCAGGATCGTTCCTCGATGAGGATCGATTCGTCTGCGATCCGCCATATGAGATGAGCCTCATTCATCTATAACAAAAGGAATCGGAACAATCACATTGGCCCATGACAGAACGTCATTGATTCTCCTCGATATAGGATACAACTGCTCGCAATGACGGATCTCAAGACGTCTACGACCTTCGCAACCTCCGCCAGGAGATATATGTTTGTTTCTGACATTCGTTGCGTGGCAGTTCCGAGTGAAACGATTCTCCGATCCTGCTAGAAGGAAGAAGGAGCGCCTTCAGCTCGGAGTCAGTCACCGCCCTAATCCGAGGACAACACTCCAGGCGGGGGTCACGGGGCAGGGAAGGGCAACTTGACGCGGCTCGCAATTTCCACGTGTCTGTATTCAACTCCCTTTGACTCCAGTTTTAACACTCATGCATCCAGCTACAGAATGACAGTAAGACCCATCTATCGAGACGAAACCTCACCGTCCCTAGATCTCGTCGCGTTCTGAGCAATCACGACTTCGTGCGGGAAAAATCTTACTTATCGTGATCTCAAAAAGAAAGTTTCGCTCTGTTAAGCCCCTGCGGATTCCGGGTCGTCAAAAGCATTGCCTGCGTTTTGACTGCAGCCCTGCGAGAATCGAGTGACTCTGAAAAGCTGAAGAGTCGAAACAAGGCTCCCTGGATGGTGGAAACAAGAATGGGGGGAAGCAAACATTAGTCTGCCTAAACAAACTCAGTATGCAGGCCATGATGGACCTCGAGTGCCTTCGCGACAAAAGCAGAAGACTAGTTAGCTTGCGACCGCAAGCAGGCCATTCAATGAGAGTCATGATTTATTTTGTCCATAATGTCACGTTCAGAGTATTCCCTCCCCCTGGACATCCGGCGTTTTCATTCACTCGATCTGAGACTGTCCCGCTCGCTCGAGCTGGTACTTTCAGTTGAGCAGTAATTCACTGAACTCGCTGCACTGTGTTCTCCCGGACATCTCGCTCCGGATCCTCACTTATCTAGTTGTGGGAAAACGCATCACGGAATTCCGAAAGTCGCGTAAGTCGTTCGAGGGGAGCGCGGAATGCGAATTCTGGGCGAGGCAGCAGTTCTCAGTCGATGAGGGAGCGCCTGTTCGCCTCTTCTCGTCGGCACCAGATTTCCCATCAAAAGAATCGATTCTGCTGTGGACAAATCGAGCCACCCTCCGCGTTATTCTTAGCGACTCAGTCCAACCCCCCCCCCCCCCCCCTGAGGCAGCTCCGCAGAATCGGGAACGCAGACTTCGAGAGCGAGCTAAGGAGCAATTCGGTCCCAAGCCACATTTCGGAATGTTTCCGAATGGGGCAGAGGGGGAAGCATACGTTTCATTTATATGCAAATAGGCTCGGCGTATGAGGTCCACCGCCGAATCAACCATAATCAGCGTTCCAATTCAGAGAGAAACGAACTGAGTGGGCTGCTGCTTCCTTGCTGAAGCTTTCAGGCACTCTCACAACACTCGTCGGGAGTTGAGCTCACCTGAACGATTTCTTCTAAAGATCGGATCCGATTTCACTGGTTTCCCTATCTGGAACAGAATCAGCCGGAGAGCCGATGAAGATCCGATTGACGACGAGAACATTGGCATGAGTCTAGCTGGAAGCCGTGAATCCTGTTCGCAGCTCACTCGCAAGAGAGAGACGTATCGGCTCGATCGCCCCTGCTTCGTGTTTCGAGACAGTCGCGCCTCTCTTCTGCTGGCTCACAAAAATCAGCGCCGGATCCCTTGATGCATAACTCGGGCATCTGTGTCCTGAATACTACTCCGAGGTTCCTAAACCCACGAGCTTAAAGATGAGCAGGGATTCGTGCCAAGTCTAGTAAGCATGAGAATTCCAGGGGCTTCTCATGCCTAATGCCGAAACGAGAACCCGCTCATGAGTTCCTTTGATCACGAGCTTGCGTACGGATCAGCTTCCCTCGTCGATTTCTGAGCCGTGAGATAAGGCCGACGAGAGAGCAAAATACGATTCTCCTGGCGCTGATGTTCCTGCTTGGCACGGGTGGGCGAGAACAGTATCTAACTGTCACTATGTCTGGAGGAATCTTTCAACCCTCTCCGACGACAGACGCACAGACGTTCATGTCAGTCGATGCACAGTTGTTGGGACACGGCGCAGATCAGCATAATTCACGTCCATCACATTCCGGATGTACATGTCGTTCCGCGGCGCATGCGAAGATGGACCTCTAAAAAACGGGATGCACGTTTGATGATACCTAATGCGCTGATGGCTCCGTGCAGTCACGAGGCCGTTGCTGGAAACGCAATGTTCTTCTCAGTGCCCCATGGGTACAACCACGTGGGATCTCAACAGATGTTTGTCCCCACTCCTTTCCTGTCTCACGTCTCTCATTCCGACCCACTTCCCTGTAGCGTCAGAGAAGCGCCGAAATCTTCTCCCGCTCTGCGCCTGCGGGCCCCGCTCAAAATTTACGCCGTCACTGAACTCGGTGCGTAGCCTCGCGCTCATTATGGCCATCAGGGATGCGACCTCCAACGACTTTTTAGATGCACAGTTTCCCAGCGCGCCATGCCCATGACCGAGGGACATTCCGAGTAATCAGCTGGATAACGATCCAATCACGTGGCCCCAACGCTTGACTCCATACCGTTATATCATGTTTGCATATTCCGAAAGTACTGTCCATCGGCATCCGTGATGAGTTGGGGCTGAACCTAGAACCAGTCTGGAACCTACGCTTCAAACACCAGAGGAGCATACAGCTTCAATTATTATACCTAACAAGAGTGCGAAATAATCTTCGAGGTTGACGAGAACCTCCCCGTTCTGGGGGTCTGATGCCACCATTTTGGCAGGCTCTCTCCCGGCCACTGGCAATCACAAGAGTGGAGGCGAAGACCGTTTCTCGTTTCTCGTGCACTGCCAGTGCCATACGCCCTCTCCCGCCTCCCATGACATATGAACGTTTCTCTTCACTTCCTCTCCACGTAGCCGTGACTGGATGGAAGAGCTTCTCCGACGTCACAGACATTGCTCGAAGGTTATTGAGTCCGTTGAGTTTATTTCCTTCAGACCGGGATCGACACATTCTGGGAGACACATTCATCGGACATCCCACCTGGATCAGCTGTCGATATTAGTGGGAGGGCCGAGGGGGCTGCACGTTGCGGACTTGTGGCTTCTCGCTCAGCGATGGTCATCCAAAATGTCAAGGAGCTTACCTCAGCCGTTTTCCGAACCCCTCGAGGAACCAACGGCGAACGACCTCCGCTACTCATGTCCCGCTACGCAGGTCGACAACTTCTCCAGAGGGAGGCTGAACCAGGGAATTAGTCTCCATCAACGGGATTATTCCCTTCAGAATCAAGCCTCGCTCCGACACTCTGCGAGCGACCTCCCCCCTCCCCGAAGCACGTTGTTGTGGACATCAACTCTCTCGAGTTTGGATTGGATTGGATTGGATTTATTTCGATCTTCCATATGCACATATGGTCCCTTTCATTCCAGGGGTGAGTCGTCTTGCGTTCACAGATCTTGCCGCTCCCAGTTAGTTAGGGTCACCTTCGTCTTTCGCAGAACTTCATGTTTGCTATTGGGTGTGAGTCCAATTCGGAAGGGAAACTCCTCTGGGGGTGAAGTTCGTTCCTCGCACCCCAAGACTACGTGTCTTTCTGTTTCGGGTTCTCCACATCTTGAACAGTTGATGTCGATGGAGGAATCGCGGTTGTGTTGCCGGGTCTTGGTGTTCAGCATTCCTGCCCTGGTTAACGCTAAGAGTTGGCTTCCGCGGGAGTTATCGTACAGTCCGGGGTTGATTCCTCTAGTCTCTTTGTATCGTCGGTATGTACTCAGTGTGGATTTGGACTCCATCCTGTCTCTCCAGGTGGCGTCAAATTTATTCCGCACCCTCAGTTTGAGTTCTTTGCGGAACGTCTTCCACATCAGCTTGCCGGATGTGTTCTTGGCCAGTCGGATGTCCCCACATTCGAATTGCATGCTCAGTTTTTTGAGTCTCTCGGATGCTTCGATTCTGGTTTTGGTGAGTTCGATGGCCTCGAGGACAAGTTTTGGCCATCTATGTGGATCCATTTGTTTTATCCTCTCGAAGAACATCACTTTGCTTATGGTTTCTCTGGCATCGAAGGAGCTCCATCCGAGTTCTCCCTCAATGAACTCCTTCGCTATAGTGGAGTGCGGTATGCCAAGAGCCCATCTTCCCGCGTCTCTCTGCCTGACTTCTATGTGGTTTCTCAGTCTTTTTGGCATGGTAATCACTGCATTGCAGTATGTGAGCTGCGGGACTGCTGTAGCTTTCCAGAGTATTTTGGAGACTTCGAATCGGTCGAAGCTCCAAAGTGCTTTCGCGTTTAGTCTCTGGATTGCTTGGTCGGCTTTTCCTGACAGTCTAGGCCATTGTCTAGCCAAGTGGTCGCTGTCGGTAGATAGTTCCCTAGATATTTGTATGATTCCACCATAGGTATTTGTAATCCTTGTATCCTGAGATCTCTATCCGGAGTATGGGTTCCTGCTGGTCGAGAGAAGACCATTACACCGCTCTTCTCTGGGTTAAATTTGATGGACATGTTGTCCCCAAACCTTGTAGTAACCTCGAGGAGCGTTTCCATATCTCCCATGCTGTTTGTCATCAGAACTAGGTCATCTGCAAACAGCAATCCGGGAATTGTGAAGAACTTTTTTTCTCTCACATCCCAGGAGTTGCCTTTCCTTGCGAATCTGAATCCTCGTCCTGTTGCCAGGAGTTCTTTGACCGTTGGCATGAGATTCCCTAAACGGCCGAGATGATCTGATTGGGAGACGGAATCGAGGACGAAATTTTAATCTCCATTTCAATGATCAACAGCTCACGAAAGCGGCCAACAGAGAGTTCGCCAGCAAACGGTCATATGGTCTTTCTCCGACATATGCTGCTCTCATGAAGTAAATTCAATCGGCCCCCCGCGACGACTCGAATGAGGCTTGAAGCTCTATTGTTGCTAAAGCTTCTTTCCATTGTGAACGAGTAGTATCCCAGTTCCATATCGGGAAGAACGACAATGAAATTCTCGGAAACCTTTGGATGCGATCTGCAAGCCCCTCGTGCTTGATGATGATGAGGCGTTCAACAATTCCCGGAATGATAGCCCATGGCACCCAGCCAAGAACGCTGCTCTGGGTGGGAATAGCATATTTTTGTCCCCTAATCCACTCTTGTTTCAGATCTGAAGTTACACTGACGCAGCAGAGCTGTCGAGTGTTGTCGCTCGAGCGATGCGCGCGAAAATTGTCAAGGATGCGGAAGAATGCCGATGTTTGGTTTGTGGACAACTTCCGTTCTCCTTCTCGGGAATGTATCATGGCTCCTGGATCTTGATAGGAATGGATCTCATCATCATCTATTTCTATACAGAAACTTCCCCGGTCGCGCAGCCTCTTCGTACTCTCGCAAGAGCGCCTTTCTCTGTGACCGCCGCATGAGGCAATATATTTGCAACGCAAGTTCACTCATCTGCGATAACCCGGAACGGAGGCAGCATCGATCACTGATGCCGACTCTCAAGCTAGTGTGCTTTGGCATGTCAGCTCATCGGAACCCAAGCAGACGGCGCTGAGAACTTGTGCGACCAACTGCTCGTGAAGCGAATGAATTATATGGTATAATCCAACAGACACCAGAGCGGGAACGGTGGGCTCCGAGAGCCACGAGTCAAGGCCCGTTCTCGTACGGGATGAATACTGGGCCGGTGAAACCAACATGCGAATTTCGAGGTCCGTGTACAGAAACCGGAGAGGCGTCTGGGACGAAAATGCGCTGAGCTCCTCTGAATTTCAAACGCGGCGTGACTGCGGGATACAACCACCCTCCCTGCACGTATGCTGGCCGAAGCATCCGATGCGAACGTGCTGGAAGATCCCACGCTGGCATCGAAAGACGAATCCAACCAGCGCTCCTAATTCAGAAACTCCGTCCGACAAGTTCCAAATGGTCGAAGGGCATTCGCATCGCTGCCATCGGAATCTCGCAGCTTCCCTGCAACAGAGTCTGCAGAGATTCCATCGGAAAGGTCCCCTCCGTGACGTTTGCAGTTTCTGCTCTATATGACCCACCTTCTCCTCGAGGCATCGATTTTTCTGCCTTCGACGCTCCGAGGGGACGATTCGACACCTTTTCGATGCGTCGTAGAGGAGAAAAAAAAAAGACACTTCAAGATGGTCGTATGGCCTCCCGAGCGACTAGCACGCCCGCTCGCCTGTCGTCGACGGCTAGCTAGCCAGCAATTTTATGTACGACCTTAACAGCGGATTGGACACTTCTTGCTCTGGCTCTGAGAAACATGGAAAGCATCGTCTTGCCTTCTCCGTCGCCAGACGAAGAGGCTCGTCTCGGCGTGGTGTTTTTGTTCTTTTGCAGAGCTGGCAAAAGGCTTGTTTCCGGAAGAGTTGTTCCAAGAACGATCCTATCTCGGTTTCTGCTCCACAACTTTCCCGCAAGAGTGCGGCCGACTGCGAAGCGGAGTTGCTCAAGTTGGAGGGGTTTCCCTTGAGATTTCCTGTGGGCAATTGTTCGCTCAGCTGTCTGTGGTTTTCTAGCCGAATTGAAAAAGCGTCATTTGTAAGGGTCACTGCTAAGTCCAGGCTCCGAGTTTCGTATTCGAGAGAAAGTTGCGGCATCTCTCAAGTTCTAGCGGTAGAGGCGAACAGGTGCGCGTGCAGGCACTCTAAGACACAGGAGGGGGGGGGGACCTTCTCGTTATCGAGGAAAAACGGTGGCCGAGTTAAGTGAAATATTTTATTTTGTCTGATATCACGTGATGATTCTTCACATATGGATCAATAAACGATTCGGTGATGGCGATCTGGCGACTCCTTACGCTCCATGGAGCATCGATGTGCTCGTTCACTTCTGTTCATACAGGGCAGATAGAGGTACCGGTTCGATAAGTTATGAGGCCCGTATCGGCATCTATTTTCCTTGAGACGCGATGTTATCCACCTTAGGTTTGAGGCTTCGCAACGATTTGCAGGAGAATGAGTCAGTGAACGCTGTGTAAATCCAAGGATTGACGGCTGAGTTGAGAGAAGCCAACAGGAGGAATACCATAAAAGGCGGGCTGACGTGTTCACCTCCTGCGTATCGTATTCGATAGGCGAGTATAAGCTCAGCTACAGAGTAGGGGCTCCAACAAATTATGAAACACAGCACCACTGTGAATGTCATTTTCACCATCCGCACTTTCGCCAGCGTGATGCGGCGATTGCTCTCGAAAAATCCAGCCGTCGCGACTCCCAGATTCGCTGGCGCAGACGTGGTTTTCGTCATGTGGTGCTTCTGGATTCGAATTATGATGAGACAGATTTGAATGTAGCAGAAAAGCATCAACAGGACCGGGACTCCGAGGATAATAACAACGAAATACGTCGTGTAGATTTGCTGACCGTACTGGTGCCAAGAAAAATCGGCTTGGCAATCGTATCGGCCGCCTCTCGACTCGTCCTGGGTTATCTCAACATAGGAAAAGAGGAACAATTGAGGAATCGACAGAATAATCGCCAAAAGCCAAGCGGAGAAGATGAGTTTCTTAGCGAATTTCCGATAGCCGACTCGACAGCGATGGTTGTTGAACTTGACCTTGTTGCTTTGGGGCGATTTGTCAAAGTTCTGTTCACAATCGTTCCTCTTGAGGCTAGCCGTTTGCCATTGGGATTCTATGGCGCGCATTGTGATGAGGCGATCCAGGGACATCCCGCTTAAAATGTATGTGCTCAGATAGAGGACGTAAACTTGAGCGAATTTCACCAGTTTACACAACACTGCACCGCCCTTGAATTGGATAGTGAGATCCCAGGCGAGTTGAGGAAGTATGTTCAGCAATGCAACGAGGATATCCGCCACCGTGAGATGAAGCATGAATAATTGCACTCGAGAGAGCGGTTGTTTGTGACGGTTCTTAAACAGCACTGTACACAGCACAAATACATTCGAAACGAGGGTCAAGAAGAATATTATCACTAGTGTTGCACACTTCACACTCAACACCCACTTCTCTGGTTGCGGGAGGAGAAGTTTGGAATCCGTATTGTTGTATTCCATGGCGAGTATTCTTCAGGGCTTTTGTGTCACAGTCGCGGAGAGATTGAATGATGAGTCCGCCGACGGCGGTCAGCAACGATCATGGGACATGTTGAGAAAATTACTGAGACGAGAGACCCGGGCTTCTCACGGGCTGGGGACTTAATGCTTCCTGATCTCTTCGCGGCTATACGCTCAATGAAAGAAACCGAGTTTCCTCGCGTGGACAAAAGCCGGACTGAACAGCGCCCTCGGTGGACGCCTTCACAACCACATGCCGGTGTTAGTGACAGATTAAAAGAACGTAGCCTCCATTCATGCACAATTGAGCTTTTGTTTTCGAGCGATCCGCTCTTCATAAAAACGGACGCTGTAATAACGCTGTTACGGGAACTTTCGAGATTGTGTCCTCGGAACTCCGCGAAGGATCGACCGCAAAATTCGACAACTTCTCTCCCCCTCGCCTAATGATGAGGGACACACTTTATCAGTTTCCCGGTTTGTTTCACTATCTATCAGCTGCACACAGGTCACACGACGTCAGCTGGCGCCCGGCGCGGCGCGAGAAGCCTTTGCGACACAATAACGACGAGTGCAGCCAGAGATTACGACTGAAGATTCAACAGATGTAGTTTCATACTAATTACACGGAGGAGTTCCACGGAAACATTGCAGTGGACGTGTCAGGGCGTCTGGATACGTCCTAATACGGAAGACCGTAACGCAAACAGCGGGACAGGCCACTCGGGCCGCCCGCCCATCCGTATAAAAGCTCGCGAAGCGCTGTAACAGCCAGCGAAAGGGAAGGCTCGGTATTCGCTCGGAATATCACAAGGTTTCTCGTAACGGTGATTTGACAGACCTCCATACTTGTGAACAGGAGCAACGGATTATATCATTAATGATTGGAATCCTCCCCGAATGGAATCATCGTGGACATTTAGGATAGTTCTTCAACGTAGAGCTCACCTCACGCGAGCATCCCAATCGGATGAACAAAGGAGGGGCATCATCAATCTTCTCACCTCAGGGAGCGAAGTTTCGGAGGGGTCCGGGCTTTGAGGTTGGTCCATCCCTACCGAACGAAATGATGCGCTGATCGACTTGAGATGACTAACGGAGCATATTTTGGGAATCCAGACAACGGATTCAGACTTCTGGAATTCCCGGAAGAGTTCACTCGTTCAGGAAGAGCAGGATTTGCGAGGTTCGGTGGAACCTGGAGCAGAGGACGCTCAGCGATCCGGGTGGCAATAGTGCAACGAGCCTATTGGGAAGGACACAGATCCTTTCAACTCTTCAAGGTCAGCGTGAAATGAGATTTCGCGGGTTTTGGGAAGAACGTCTAGCACGTAGAAGCAACCGGCATTGAGTCGATTGAAAAAGTTGCATTCCGAGAAAATTGTCAGCTCATGTTTGAATTGCAGTGGCGTCTTCTACTGGGATTTGGGAGATCAGCTCCCGGTTTATTTGTTTGCTTGTAATTTCGGGATGCTTCATAAGGAGTCAGTTCTATAAAATGAGAGATTCCTGAAGGAGGGGCTCCAGGGCGCAGACCCATACCGGCGGAAAATCATATTCGAGTTAACCCGAATGAAACGAAGCTTCCGGGATTCAGAGCCATTCCCAGCTCTGTGCTCTTTTGATCTGGCTTATTTTTCTTCTCCGCGAGCTAAGAGTGTAGGAATTATCGTTGTAGTGACTCCCTAGGATTGCCGTAAAATCAATCGTCAAAAACTCTCGCTCTCTCTCGATCAGGAAAGTTCGAAATTCTCGGCAATTTCAAATGAAATGGTCTCCAACCTCCGGTGCTCATGCAGATCTTCGGTATGGAGTTCTGCGCCGAATATAAACACGCCATCCGCGGACCGCACCTACCACGGAAGGAAAGAAAGGCAAAACTGAACGCAGCAGCATACGCTCGTGGCAGGCATCACAGCGGACGCAACGGGTGTCCCGATGGTCAGATTGGAGATGATGGACTGCCGAGAGAGCGGAAATTAACGAAAATCAATCCTAGGTCCCGTGAACAAGGTGAGGACGATACAGTAAGACGAGAGACGCCGAGCGACGACAAGCAGTACAACCCGAGTCGTTCCGGTATGAATACGACCAACTATTGAACCGACGCGGGCGCAGGTAAAAACTTTCAAGCACCATTCCCAGGAATTGGTAACGGAGCCCATCATCGAACTAGTCGACTGACAAGGAACTGAAATCAGTGAAGATCTTGGTACGACTGGAGCACTCCGCGTGGATGAGTCACTTCTGTTTGCCTTGCTTGCTACTGCGCCAACATCGACTCATCAACGATCGATATGAAAATCTGACGAAGTTGCGAAACAAATTTCTATTCGGAAATTGAAAAAAACGGCTCATCATGAGTTCCGCTCACTCGCAATCCGCACCTCATAGGGTCAAGAAGCCGCGGACCGGCACTATGATGACGTATCTCCAAAGCTCCGAATCTCGAACAATGTCCGATTAGCGATTCCCCCGAGAGAGTGGGAGTTTCCTGTTTGTTCATTATCCATAAACTCATACATGGCGTATGGAATCAGCAAAAATCGATCTAGCCGTAGTTCGCGCCTGATGAGTAGACACAGCGACTGAAATAAACGAACGCAATGAGGAATCTACGTCTTCGGACGCGACTTTGAGTATTTGGAGAGCCGTCACGCTAAAACGATGAATGTCCCAGACTTCGTCATCCAACAGAACGCGTTTCCAGTTACGGACCAACCTCCTCGCTTCCTGAATACAGCTCGCTCGTTGGGAATAAGCGGTCGCGGAAATTCTCCCGGAAGGTCTCCGCTCCGAAACGTCAGTTTTGATGTCAGACGCGTCGTGAAATATGGGACGCCTTTTTTTTCTGTTCTTGTAGGGGTTTCGGTGAATGCCTGGCGCACATACACTGCTGAGACCATGCAGCTAGTGTAGGACTTGCAAACTCATTAAACTTCCGCCTGAAATCCTCCAACCGTTTTTTTGTACTCAATATTCTATTGAGGTACCCTATCCCCTCGCTCCCGGCGGTAACAGAGCGTAGGCCCTAGGAGGACGCCTTGGGAGCCCGCAACATGCACCTACCCCCGCGACTTATTAACGCTGCAGTCCGCAGACCTCGTTCTAGACTTCTCAAAGCGAGCCTGGATCAATATTATTACCAGTTCAGACCTGGGAGAGACGTCAAAACCTCCAAGCTACCTTCTGTGACGTGAACTACCTGGAGAAAGCTCATGAACATCAATGTGAGTCGAGTATCCCAAACATCATTCCAGAGTTGGGCAGATTCGAATCAAGTTGATTCGAATCAGATCAGCCATGATTCGAATCGAGTGATTCGATGATTTTGATTCGAATCAGAATTTGATTCGAATCACTGGACTCCGGGCTGAATTTTTCGATTTTTTCTTCAAATCGATCTGAGTCACGGACGGCGTCGTCGATCATCCTACTCGCCCCTGGTGTGAAAGTTTTATGATCGTCCATGTGAGACAACTTTGCACATGGTGATATGGCTCAATGTGAATACCAACACCTCGGCCTATCTGATCCTCCCCAGCCGCTGCCGAGCTCGGAGCGGTTCGGGAACACAGTGTCACGAGAGAGCCGGGAACCAGAGTTGGATAACCTCTTGCTTATCACCCAATATACAGCCGCGACGCAGCACGATACATTGGGCGAGTCAAAACGAGGATGAGTACGGAAAATTTCGGATCCGTCTATGGAAGAGGCCTGAAACTCTTTTGGGACAAACTAAATTCTCGAATGAGGAGCCGAGGAACAGCAATACTTTGTGATGAAATTCCGACTTGTTTGATTCATCGCGAATCTTGGCTGATGAAGATGAAATCGGGGCTTTCCAAAGTGGAGGGGAACTACCTCTTCAAACCTATGAGACACTAGGGTAGCGAGGGGGAGGTCCACCTCGGGCATCACACCACTCGGGGCATCAGAATCCCTCTCCGTTCCTGGTATATTGGGAATTTTGGCTTCCGCCTGGGAGATTTCCTTACGGAGTTCTCATGGTAGGGGGAACGTCCGAAGGTTGCATCTGATTCCACGCCCTCTTGACGAATCATCTAAGCGATGAGCGAAATTAAGCTCAATTTGTTTCTGCCTCAGATCAGGCAAAACAATCCTTATTAGAGGGAGCCCCTTGGAGCTGCTCAAGTTCATCCATGGATTCAGCTCGAGTCTACATGTGCCGGATACTATGATGATGCTTCGGGTCTTCGCAACTCTCGGCATGAGTTCTGCCGCACGCAAGAGGAGCTCGTAAGAATTGAAACTCATCGAGAATCATTCAAGACCCACCATGTGATAAACTAGGCAGTCAAACCTCGCCATCCTGTCAATCAAGTAATCCGCCACGAGTGAGTCAGACTTCGAAGAGTTTGCTGCTCTGGAGGCGAGGAAAATTACAATTCCAGGTCATCTTATTTGGGTACTTCGGACAATCCGAGGTTTCCCACGAACCTCGCGAATAAAAGAGGGGGGGGGGGACACCAAATCACCGGTCGGCCCCAGGTGCCACGGAGGCTGAATCAGCCGCTGCCATGAGAGGAAGTTGACGCAGGTCGACGCCTATTCTCACCGGTAGACGTGCCATGCTTGTATCAAATGACGGATTTTCATCAAAAAGTTCTATAGGAGAACTCTCGCTGCTTGCTGTCCCGGTTCCCGGTTCGCTTCAGGAGACTCATATATGCGATGGGAACTCCGAGGGAACAGAAGGATATCTGAGTCGAGAATGAGCTCGGCTCATTTGGGGTCAGTTGGACCCGGTATGACAAACCACTACATCGATCGGTTGGTTTGAGAGGAACTCCGTTGCACCTTAGCAATGCTACGCTCCGGGAGCAATGCGTGGCTGGAATGTGCTGCTCAGCATTGTACAGCATTTCCGTTCCGGAGTTGAAGCAAAGCTCAGAGAAAGTGGAGAAAACACTCAAATACAGCAACTGGACAAGAGCTGGAAGCTTCATAATGTACCGCGGGTCCAACCCGAATCAAAAAATGATTCGCATCTGAATTTGATTAGAACCAAGATCATCGAATCACTGAATCGCGGACGGAATTTTTCGAATCGAACGCCTGGAAATTATTAAGAGTTCCGAATCATTCTTCGATGCGAATAGTTTTTTGATTCGGAGACTATTTCTGATTTGAATCCGCCCAACTCTGAAGCGAACGGAAGCTCATAGCGGCCGTCGCCCCAAGGAACGCTTAGAGTCACTCGAAACCAATATTCCAGAACATATGTTTCACCTTTCCGTAGTTCCGGGTTTCTGAAACTCTCAGCGGAGTTCGTCACATCTTGTCAGGCTGTACAGTCCGGGCTCGTACACATTCCGGGCTAGACGGAAGCACGGCGCGTCGACCGCCAAGGCCTCGATTGAAAGTGTACAGGGTCGAGTCTCAACAGGTTCCATGACCGATACAGACAACCTCTCGCAAGCCCCGGAGATGCGACCCAGAACAAGACCCAGCAACACTTTCCCCTAATGAATGGAGCGTTGGCAAGAAGCTGGAACTCGCTCGGGAACCGACGCAGCCATCGGTCGGCTATGTTCGTACAACAATAAACAGCAATTGAAACGGAGCATTTTTTCCACCTCGAACCGTCTCGAGAGAGCTGGGAGCAAGTAATTGGACATACTGAGAATTGAGCTCTTCGGTCAAGCAGGGTATTCCGCCTATACGATGTCATATGAGAGGAGCACTACGTGAGCACTGTTTTTACCACTCACATCCCAGCCTATTCGCAACGGAGCGATTGGTTACTCGGCAAAATGTCTCCAGAGGATTTAAAATTTCGGGAAGGGCTCAAGATGGACTCCTCGATTATCGGGCGGAGCACTTTCAGCGATGGCTCTTGGACCTCAGGGTTCCCAAGAACTGAGTTTCTGGTAGGACGGCTGCACGTCCAAAATAGAGCCTCAACTCTCGTAATTGAGTCATTCGAATTCCTGCCTCTCGTAAGAGAAGGATCCGGGTATGAGTTCTTCCCAGCTGGCGGGGTCCAAGAGAAACGAGCTTCGGAGCAACGAACATCACTGAAAACAACACAAATACGAGTCAGATGCCGCATTGATATTCTCCAGCGTCTGAAAAACGAGAGGCGTTTCGATGCGCTTGTGTTTCCTTGACGCGCATTCGGAGAGCGCTGCGCGCGCAACTCCATGAGTGTGCTCTGCGCTCTGCCAACGCGCGGATTAGAACCGAAGCCGTTTGTCCAGGCCCGGGCACTGGAGGAGCCAAACGATGGATGGAGCCTGGCTCATCTTGTGCTCACAAAACATGAAACAGTAGGGAGAATAAGGCAGCCTCAGCTTAGACTCTTGGTCATCTCGAAAGCTCAGCCAATGAGCAGCTACTGCCGCAGCGTTCCTTGATTGTGGGCTGATACTGATTCCAGAGGAAAAAAACATGCGAATAGTGCTCTGACCTCCAATATATCAGTCAGAATCTGCAGTTAGACGAGTTTATTCAGATCAATCGAATCAAAAACAAGCTCAAAATCAATGTCTGGCGCGATGGAGCGATTGATTCCGATGTTGTCAGAGGCTGAAAGATCCAAATAGGTTCAAATTCCTGGATTTTGGGGAAAGGCAATGACTCCGCCACTTGAGGCCGGTAAGATATATCATTGTATCATCTTGTATCCAATGTTGAATAGAACTCTGCGGAATATCGGGACCTCAATATTCTGCTCCACGCGATTCTGCCTCCGTGTCGCTTTCTTAATAATGAGCTCACCAGCGGAACGAGGGCGGTCCGCCCCGGGCATCGAGGCCCGGGGTCTGGGTTAGTGTTTCGCATATGGTCACGTCCTCCTAGAATCCGGCGACGGCCTTTTCCAAATCCTACGCCGCGTCCCGAAACATCCATAGGCCCCAAAGGTGGAGGAATCTCCTTTGCCGTGCCCAAGTCTAGGCCGACCGCTGGTGCGTAAGCCGATCGAAACACTGGTTTGGATCATCAGCCCAACGTATTTTCGACTGCCCATGCTCTTCAATCAGACCTTAACGGATTATTACTCGAACGATTTTTAGTGCGCGGTCCAGCAGGCATAGCGCTATGAGCTCCGAAGATCTGTCTTACAATACGTCGTTGACTTGGTCGAATTGGAAAAATATCGAAGCCCAAAGTAACGAATCCTCATCACAGAACACCAGTGACCATTACAGGGAACAGTCCTCATCGTGATCCTTTCGATCAATGGTGTTCGGTACCGCGGGTTTTTGCGAGGGCACTTCTCGCGTATTCACGCGACATATTTCGCCGCTCGTAAAATTGGTCCAGTATGATATCTATATCTGTCCCGCACTTCAAGAAAATTTTCGCCATCGGGGCATCACCGAGGTCATCGTGAACTACGGACTTTCTTACCTTTTCTTCTTCTCCTTATTTCTCGGTGGAAAATTAACGAATCCTGGATTTCGTTTTTGCGATCAATAGCTGGAGGGTGGGCGTATCTTCTTTTCTCAATCGCATTCGGTCGAGAATTGAATCTCCAGAGCAGCTGCGAAAAACCATACTCTTGCTCCCCAAAACTGACTGCGAAACTTCTGGAGTCAATCGATCTTTCGGTGGTGTCAGGCTCGAGTCGGGATGGGATGCTGTTGAAAGTCATGGAAAATTCAGGTTTTTAGCTAAGTTTCTTCCAGAGAGGCGAACGATCGTCTCAAAGTTTGCGTCGAGAGCTGAGCTCCAGGCAAAACAGCATCATTGATGCATTCGCCTCGTATCTCCCCAGGGGAGGCGAATCTGAGAAAACCGATGGCCAGAAGCTCTCAAAACTACGCGATCACGAGGAAATTTTCGAAATCGGCCTTCCTGAGGAAATACGGGGCCAATACATCGAGGAAGCCATTGCGTCAGGAGGGTAGGTCTTGACGTCGAAACTATCGCTCGCCCTTCTCACAGATCTTGAGCCAACAGGGAGAGAGAGAGAGGGAGAGAGATGATAACGATTGAATCCGCCCTTCCCCACGTGTCTCATTGCTCTGATCAGAGAATGATCAGAAAACGCCTGATCTCGTGCGAGCACTCATGAGAACCGTTAGTGTTTTCTGTCTGTTCGCATGAATCCACCGAGATCTGGATTCATGATAAAAATCAAGTAGCGCAACTCCGCGCATTCAAAATCGGTAGGTTAGTTGTGGAGTAAACCGGGGTATCAGCACGCTGGGCCGGAACATATGGAGCTGTTCTCGGCTCTCAACAATCGCTGCGAAGACAGCATGGTTTATCAACATCCAAACCGATTGAAGATAACGAGTTTCTCATCAGGGTCGATGAATCGAGTAAAGCTAACACCTGCATCGTGATTCCGAAAATCCCCGTGTACGCCGAGATCCTGTTTTTGAGAAAAAAAAACTCTGATTACGGATATGGATACGTCACAGTCACGAGCGGTTCTGATTATGATTATCATCATGTGAATGATTATGATTCTGCGATTCTGTGATTTTGATTACAATTTTTGCGTTTCTGTGATTTTGATTATGATTTTGACGATTCTGTGATTTCAATTTCAATTCTGTCGATTCTGTGATTCAAGCTTCAATCTCAGCGATTCTGTGATTTCGATCACGATTGTGGCGATTCTGTGATTTTGATCATGATCATAATCATGATTATGATTTTTCCCAACACTGGTTTGGGCTCATGATTGGCGGTTCCCGACTTAACTCACTCGGATTCGACCGACTTTTTTTCCGACACAAAGCCCGACATCAGCGCGAAACGGTAGTAAGTAGAAACTCTCGATGAGGGTTCGACACAAGCCCCTGATCGCCCCCTCATCAGAGTATCAGAGCGAACTTGCCATCCGAACCTGAGCCAGAATCGGCGATACTGTACAATCAGTGACCGTTGCGATCGTGCCCTCCACAAATCGAGAGAAAAGACGGCAACAATTGCTCCTACCCGGTAGCCTACCCGAATTTCATGGACGATCGGTGTTCCAGAAGAGCATTAGATATAACAATCCTCGAACCTCCTCTCCTTCCCTCTCATCCTGAACGGAATGTGTCCGGAACCAACGACGAAGAATATGAATCTCCTTGCATGTGAGTGCGAGGGCTGGCTCAACCGAACTCGAGCATCTCATCACTGAAGTCGGGACCTTAATACAGAATGCATGAAATGCATGTTTTTGCGCTCTTCTGCCTGCATGGCATAGAGCGGACTTGAGCGCGTACATTGTCAGGGATAATCGCAAACCTCACCTCCTCTATCGTCTACATCGAACTCACACCGCTGACACGAGGCTCACGTATCGGCGAATTCGGGATTAGACCACGAATTCTAGCGGCCAAAGGGCCTGCCGGGATAAGCGCCCCACCAAAAAAAATCGATTTTTGAAAACTTGAAATGCTCATATCTCGAGAACCAGTGGAGCTACAGCGCCGATAAAAAAAAACGTTGTGAATCTCTTTCCAAGGGCTATCGAAAGCTGTAGGCAGCGGGTCGACTTCGAAAACCGCTCCATCGCCGATGTTCAACTGTCGATATCTCGGCCCCGCAAACTCGGATCGGGATGAAACTTGCCCTGCGAGTAGACGATGGATAGGAGTACTTTTAGCGATATCTGAGAAAGTGGTCAGCCTCCTCCTTCTGGGTAAACCAACCAACTTTTTCATTTTCCTCGACTAGAAAAGTCGTTTCCCGCTGCCTACAGGGTTCGATAGCCCTTGAAAAGAGCTCCACAACGTTTTTTTATCGGCGCTGTAGCTCCACTGGTTCTCGAGATATGAGCATTTTAAGTTTTCAAAAATCGATTTTTTTTGGGTGGGGCCGATTCCTTCCATGTTATCCCGGCAGGCCCTTACAGCGACAAAACAGGGGATTGATCCCCTCTGCACGTAACGTGCGTTGCTCGGCTCTGAATGCTTCGCACCGCATTTTCTCCTCAAACTGTGCTCACGACGCGAGGAGCATGGTTGTTGGTGGCGATCTATTATGCCGAAAATTGAGCCCCGTTTTTTTGCGTCGTCAATTCTCTGGATACGTGTTTAGCCGCACCTATGCGAGTGAGACAATCCGTGAAGGAAACAGATCTTGAAGAGGACTCCCTCATTCATGAATAGGCTCAGCCTGGTATTTCGCGTGGACAGGAAGAAATAATTCTCGAGATCCTGGCTGCGGAACTGTGAGGATAGCAGCGGACATATTCCGGAGAAGCTCGTCCGTGGACGCTGGCGACGAGACCAGTCCTCCTCTCGGGACTCCTCTCGCTCTAGTCGCGTCGATTACTCTGGTTGAAGTGGTAGGGATCTTCTCCGTCTCGATGGAAGCAGTGAGAGATTGGTGGCAGGATTGCGAGTCCGAGCTCAATGAATGTTGGTATTCTCAATCTCATAGCTCTGAATGCGTCACTTCTATTCTGAACTGTCTACTTCAGATGTCCCCAGTTCACGAATGCATGGATGAATTCTTCCTCCTTTGCGCCTGTCGATAAACATCGGACCATCTTTTGCCACCTCGCAAACTGCGTTCATTCGATGGATGTGGTCGAGTTGATCGCCTATTCGAGGTTATATAATACATAAAATCGTTCTGCTCCACGCACAATCCGAGAGGTGCGGGGAATCAATAAGGATTTGGTGAAGATAGCAGAATCGTTCCAGAGCCTCGCGAAATGATGCGGAATACAAAAGTCACTTGCACACGACGGGAAGAGGAACGTGGAGGGATTGGATTTTCCAGAACGTGTTCTGCTGGATTGGAAGTCATATCTCGTGATGTTCGCTGCCTCTTTCGAGTCTCCTGTGCAGTTGGTGTCGCGGTTGAACGAGATTTTGAGGAAACATTCTCAGACGCGCGCTTCGAGCAGTCGTCGCGAAGTCGCTCCGGCCTCGTCACTTCGATCAATTTCCAGGAGTGGGCAGGGAAGATTTCCAGAAAATGATCAGGTTGTTCACAACTGCTCACGGCGAAGCACACAGACCTCAGTCGGGTTTCAACAGCCACCAATCGACCTGAGCAACCTGACTTCTGGGAATGAGTTACGCTTTTTGTTTCTGAGCATTCGGTTCGTTGAGCAGCGCTGCTCCAGGAGTTCTCAGTGATTGCGATCTGAGTCGTAGGTGGAGTGGTTTTTGTCGTGATGGAACCATTACTTGTCCTCACCCACAATCGGTCCCATAATCCCTGCGAGTTTTCCACAGTCATTTTTTACACAGTTGGAGTGACATTCATACACCATTATGACAGTATCATGGTCTGGAGAGTACTGTAGTAGACACTCGTTGAATGAGGCGTAGCAGCTGTATGCCTAACAAGGATATTATACGAAGTGTAACACCCAGATTTGAATGAGAGGACGCCCGTTTGGTAGTCTATGTTGGGCCATGTTCGAGCCCGCATTTGATCGTCTTGAATGGGTCCGTGGTTTTCTTCTCGAGGAGCCCGAAATTCGGAAAAAACAAGACGCTTTCCGACCTTCCAGGGCCGATTGACTCCCTTATTTCTGATCAGTGACTAGAGTTTTCAACTCTGAATCAGTGACTGGACTAGGTAGTACGCAGAGAGATCGAGTGAATCTTGTTTCACCTAACTCAGAGCGGAAAGCAATATCCTGGGTGACCAATGAGGCATAGTCTTCAACAGCCCAGTGTTCAGCCCATTTCATACCATGCCGCTCACATATGCAAAGTTTTTCTTGGTGTCATCAACAAAACTTGAGAGAGAAATGCTACAGAATATGTTCGCTTGTAATTGATTGTTTTTTTGCGTCGTTTCCCTTGATAGGAGTTTCTTGCGTCATCCTCAGGACGCCTGAACCCATACTCATGGGACGTTCTTCGAACAAGACTAGTATCCTGTCTGGCCTTATAGTAGAGCCCTGAATTCGTAGCTGAATTGAAATCTCATGAAGTCTAATCCGGCAGCGAAGTTATGATCTGCTTCTATACTGAAGGAAGTTGACGCACGCGCAGTGGATGGTGCGCAATTCTATCACCAGGGAGGATTGAGGAGCTAGTCCACGATCATGACCGCAAGGAAGTGTCATATCGTGCTGTCGCTCGGTCGCAAACGATCCAGGGGGAAGAAGTGAGTGCCTAGTCCGTCTCAATGCGTATTCCCCACATCAGTCACTAATTCAAGCTGGAAAACTCGAGTCACCAATCAAGAACAGGGGGGTCAATCCGCGCTTGAAAGCAGGAGAACCTCTTTTTTTTAGGATTCCGGACCCCCGTAGGAAAAAACCACGGGTCCATTCAAGACGATCAACTGTGGGCCCGAACATAACCCACCATGGACTACCGAATGGGCACCTTCTCGTTCGAATCTGGGTGTTACACTTGGTATAGTTCCCTTGTAAGATGTATTTCTGAAGCCCGATCCCTCTTGACCGAGGTTCCCGCGAGGTCTGTCGCCGGGGCCACTGGCCTTGACGTCTTCAGCTCTCAGGTCTGAGATCGAGCATGCAACCGAGAATTTATCAGGGCGCAATTAGGAGGACAAGAAGGGCTCCAGTAGATAAGATGAGCCTTAGTTGCACCCTGAAAGCCTCCTTGCATCGGTAACGAAGCTATAAGGTGATCCGCGCCATTGTCATAGCGATTTATTCTCACTCTCCCTAGTAAGGGTGACCCCAGGCCTAAGGCTAGCTAGCCGCACGCTATAATTCGACAAGAAATGCTCTGATTTTTCGGACCTCTGGCGTCGCGGACGTCATTCCTCCCGGATTATACCTGCTTGGATCAAGGTGCTCGTATATCCACGAATCAAGACTCAGATTGCGAGAGCTAAAACATCCGGTCCTCGTGAACTCGCCTCTGTTCTTGAAATGACCGCAATTATTGGACTTCACATTCTTGGATCTTTCACTGGCCGATAAGCTGGTGGGCCTCGATCTCATGACGGCTTGAAGGTCTCACGCAGATTTCTTGCGAGCATTCTACCGAGACATACAGGAGGGAAGCTGTGATCACTCTTTCGCGTTCGGGCCAGTTGACGTGATTCTCTCGCGGTGTGCATCCACCGACTACAAGGATCGTCTCTACTAAGCACTAGGAAACAGCGTGAAGCGGAACGGGATCACGTCTCGAATCGCGTGCCGAAACCACAGCAAATGTTTGTGGAACCTTTCCAGGAAGTAGTCTGATCTATTTAGTTCTTCAAATATGAAGGTAGGTCACTCCATAACAGCTCGACAGAATTGATCAGAGAGGAGGACATAATTGTTTCCCTCACACGCTGACTAGAGATGATCGATTGTTTTTCTCTCAGATCCATCTCTGGAGCTCTGCTGAACCAAGCTGGAAGCATCGAGCTCCTAGAAACCCAATGGTACACACAGTGTGGGCGGGAGATTCTCACGGAATAGAGATTCGTGATATGGGCGATGAGCCCTGCTGATGAGGAAAAACATCGTGGTCTCTGTACTGGACAGCGCTCTCAAGAATAGGAATCGCTACTTGCAGCGGGTGACACATTTATGATCGGTAGAGCACACTCAACGAATTGAGGGCCTTGAAAGGAATCATGTTAAATGATGGACAAGGGAAATGTAGGAAAGGCCAGAAATCCTAGACTGGGAGAAAGTATGGCTGGGGATAAGAAAAACAGACAGAATCCATTATTACTGCGACGTCCAATGGCGATCTTTTCTTCGCTGGGAGTCGCGCATGACTCGGCGTGGTGATCCATAACGCAGTCAGAACATACCATTGACAATGCGAGAGAACGATGATGAGGCTAATATCGGAACTTTTGGTCCTAGGGCAACAGCAGAGCGTTGAGCACTGTTCCAACAAAGAGGCCACAACGGAGACAATGTCCTGAAAACTTGGTCAGCGCTCCCCGTAGAATGTGAGCTTCGGGTCTTTTTCAAGAAAAAACCGAGTCAAACTGTCTGCTACCAGGAGAATTTATGGAAATCATGACACCGGCTCTCACTTTGGGGCTCCGATTCGTCTCGTTCCGACGGCTCGGCGACATTGCAGCGAGTCAGGCGAAAAAACTCAATAATGGAAGCCTGTTGGCGGAAAGCGTTCAGTGAGAAGGAATGTTCCAAATTCAAT
The DNA here is from genome assembly GCA_037576195.1 of Phytoseiulus persimilis. Classification (NCBI taxonomy): domain Eukaryota; kingdom Metazoa; phylum Arthropoda; class Arachnida; order Mesostigmata; family Phytoseiidae; genus Phytoseiulus; species Phytoseiulus persimilis. Next base: position 27,302,019 of record CM075104.1, on the reverse strand, counting down.
GAGAGTTCTGGGGAAACTCGAACCTGTACATTCTGTTGACGTGTATTACGGTCTGCATTTCACCGAAAATGAGGGATACCGGCAGTGGTCGCAATGCCGGATGGCCTCGGGATGTTACAATAAGCCGGCAAACTCGCCTGCAGTGACGACCTCGGGAGGGCGGAGGACAACAAATTTCCTCCGGGCTTGGGAGGGTGGAAGCCACCATCCTCTCGGACAGAAGAAGTCAGAATATTTAATCCTTACCGCGGAGCTGTGAAATGACTCACGAATTCAAAGGGAACTCCGATTAAGAAGAAGGGTAGCAACCCTCCTTCAAGGTTTTTCCTGAATGGGCGTTCGATGAGAGCTGGTTACTTGTCGGTACTGCAGCTCTTTCTCTTCACTCTAGGTTTGTTGGGCTGGTTTGCCGTGTTGGCTCCGTCGGTGGGACCCATGACGCGAGGCATTCGGCTTGTATGGAAATGTGATCGTCAAAACCCGCTGCAAGTGGAATAAATTTGTCGAGCTGGATGTCAGTTTCGTGATCGCTTGTAGACGAAGTGCAGAGCCCTCTTCTGGGTATGGATCTGGAGTGAAGAGGAGTTAGGGTAAGTCTCCGGAGTACTGACCCTCCAAAATAGGAGATTCCCCGGGATGAAGCAAAAACATGGGAATGTCCAGCTGCAGAAGTCTGTTCGAGCAGCCACGCATGCGGGAATCCTGTCTTACCCGCTCACAGTTCTCCACCACAGGAAAAATGTATCGTAAGCTGCCCTCGGCGAACAAGGCTTTCAGAGCAACTCTAGTAGCAGGACAAATTCGGACGAAATACGCAGCTTTCCAGAGATCGCAAATCTCGGGGAGCCTTTACACGATTGAACGATCCTCGCATAGTTCAGGAGATCTGCTCTGAGCTGCGGTCAGGTGGGAATCATAGCCCCATTCCTCCGGAAACGGAAATTGGTGGCCATCCACAGCTTTTACGATAGTGGGTCATCAACTCTCCTCTTTCAATGCGATGATGGGACTCGCAGGATCTGGTTTCTCTGCTCTGTGTGGCCGCAGACGAACTTAGTTTCAAATCGAAACAAATCAGGATCGAAGCAGCAGAGTGAGCTGCACTGCGGTGAGAGTTGCAGATATGCTCATTACTTCTCTCGGGTTCCTTCTGGCGCCCGGACACTCGAACGGCTGCTAACGGTGCCTTCTGGGATCCTCTTGGACACCGCTCCATCCTTCAATTTCTGCGTCGAGCGTCGACAGGAAAGTGTCAACCCCCAACTCCGGATATTGATTCCAGACCAGGGGAGTGCTCTCGCAGCTCAAGCATCGATGGAACTGCAGGGCTCTGAGGGCTGGCACGGGTGGCTATCCATGTCCCGAAGTTAGATCCAGTGGAACGGATGCAGGCAAAGACTTGACGAGAAATTTTCTCATCATTATATGTGCAAAGTGATGGGAGCGTCATACAGAGTCCGAGAAACGCAGCTCCCCAGCGGTCGAAGGAGTCTCCTCTCTAATGACTTTGGAGGATCTTTCATGGAAGTGAAGGGATTCAGTCGCAGATTGATCTTCCGACGACGAATACAGTGGCATCCTATTGATTCGCGCCGTCTTTCATTCGCGGCGTCCCGCGAGCGCGGGCGATCTCCCATTTCCTGCACAGAATGAATCTCAGTAAATATCATGAGCCCGGATACAGAGTGGCACATCTCTGTGACTCTCGTAAGGGATTCTTGCAAAATCCCGTGGAGCTCAGCAGCGCGGACCCTCTGATAAGGGGGAGTAAAATTCTCGAAAAAGGGTTGTGCGATTTTTTGTAACTCCAGTCCGAGAATTCCACAGGAAGAGACATAGAAAATTCTCTTCTCGACTCACGGTAGCGTGCTAAAAGTTACGAAACTTGTCTCTTCATACTTGGCGTCTTTCCTGTGGCTCGTGTGAGCAGCGATGCAGAAGATTTTGGATTTCTGGATGCTACTCAACGCCGTTGCCCAGTTAGCATGGGCCTCGATGAAGTTTTGGACTCTAACTGATTCTCAAGAACCACGAATCAAGGTGTTCTGTTCGAACTTATCAGTGCCGAATGCCCAGTCGAATGGAGCAAACTGATTACCAAATCACGAGAGCCATGGGGAATGAAAACAACTTCGACTTCGTTGAGTCAGTGCCCTGATCGTTCAGACATTCATTTCCTGAATATCGCTTTCCTTTGTATGCTCTGAGTTTACAGTTCTGCATCGTCGCCTGCGACTAACATGTATCATCTTGTCTGCGCTAGAAAACATTGTAAACAATTCTGACGCATCACTTGATCCAACCTACGCCCTCAAACTAAGAATATACAGCCCACGCACACCGTGCATTTGTGGGGAGCGACATCCGTGCTGCGAATGACGCTCGGGAGTGATGCTATCATTGCTTCACATCGATCGCGATCTCCGACGAGGTTCTCTTGAGGAGTAGAGGGAATAGAGCAGCATTGTGGATTCTGAACTGACTAATGTTTCCCGCTCGGCTCTTCAATCGTGACCCTGGTGGTTTCAGTAGACTGGAAACCTTTTTTTGTGCATGATCTGTTCGATCCGACCCCATTAGTGGAGAAAGCGGCGTAGATCCAGGGGTTCATGGTCGAGTTCAACGCAGCGAGCAGTAGTAGGATCATATGGATTGGAGTAACGTGTGGCACCGACCCGGAGTCATGAGCAAACGAGAGCACCAGTTGCGCTAAGCAATACGGGGTCTGGCAAATAATGAAACAAATAACTACCGCCAAGGTCATTTTAATCATCCGCAACTTGGCTTTCGTAATTCTATCGCTGCTTTCCTGGAAATTCAAGCTTGCTTCCCGAGCATTGCTGTTGCCGGTGCAACCGTGACCGTCTGTTGACAACGACTTGTAGCCGCGTTGAATTCGGAGGATGATGAAGCATATGTTGGCGTAGCAATGAAACATTATCAGCGCAGGGATGCCGAGAATGATCACCACGAATCCAACGACGTAGATTTTCTGTCCTTGTTCAAGCATCGAGAAGTCAGCACGACAGTCTGTTCCTTCTTCGGTCACCACGTAAGAGAAAATGAACACCTGTGGTAGTGCCAGCACTGCCGAAATTGCCCAAGCCATCCCGATGAGGAATTTGGCGAATCTTCTGTAACTGATTCGAGATCTGTGGTTGTTGAAATTCTTACGTGTTGATTTCTTGTTGTCTCCATGTTGCCTCATGCCTGCTTCCCACTGGGACCTGATCGCTCGCATGGACACCAAGCGATCGATTGACATACCGGTAAGTACGTACGTGCTCAAGTATAGGACAAAGACCTGAACGTATTTCACAAATTTGCAAGATATGTTCCCGCCGAGGAAGTTGCCGACCAAGTCCCAAGCCAACTGAGGCAGGATGTTGAGCAGGGCGACCAAAATATCGGCTACTGAGAGATTCACCATGAAGAGTTGGACGCGAGATAACGTTTGAGTTTTTTTGCGTGAACTTTCCCTGGAAAATACAGCCCACAACACGAAGGAGTTCGATGAAATGGTCAATACGAAAATCACAATCAACGTTCCACATTTCACTGGAGCCACCCAGGATTCTGGTCGGCTGAAGTCTGCGGTTGAGTTGTCTTGAGCGATCGACGAACTATTGGTGGAGATATCCGTCATAACTGGGCTGTTCTACCCGGGCTCGAACATCCACGCTTATTCCCGGCTAAAGTTGAAGTGAACCTCAAGGAGTCTACGAGAAACACTTAGTACAGTGGTTGGAAGAAGCGCCCTCTGTGCTCGATACTCGAACCAAATAAGGATCAAACCGATGACAGCTAAGAATTTTTTTTCTTATACATCTCGTTCATTCAACTATGTTTAGTGACTACCCGCTAAATTTGTTTGCACAAGTGTATGGTCGAGTCTATCAAATAACTCTGTCCGCCATATGCCGGGCGAAGCGTCGCAAAGCTCTCGTTGGCCAGTGCTGCTGCATGTAGGAATACTCCGAACCCGGAGGACGTCTCGAAATCCAATGGAAAACTTTTATTTGAGATCGATTATTTCATCTGAATTCACAGGTAAATGTCCCGCTTCCATTCTGCGGCACACAGTATCGTAGTAATCTCACGGTCTGTTCACGATCTCGAAGTCGATAGTATCGTCATAGGACTTTTGTCACAGATAGATCGCACGTCGATGTAACAAACTCGGATTTTAGACTGCCGAGCATCCTCCCGGGACGAGCGGTCCCGACACTCCTTTTTGTTTCAATCTGACTGGAGGCCGAAATCGACATAAATTCAGGGGTGTCGCCGAGCGGGACGCTCGTAATTCTCGGGAGACCTTCTACTTCGACTTTTTAGACTTTACGGCCACTGTCTGCAGACAACGCAATTATATGCTTGTTCCTCTAAGCCTTTCTGAAAGAAGAACAGCATATTCATCGAGGAATTCCAATGTCGATTCCAATCTCTTCGAGTGGAATGATACCGATGCTGCTGAGCAGGGCTGTCGCTTTGCGGTATTTCCTGAAAGAAGGGCTCAGATTGAGGATCGACCATCCATTCTACTTCGCTAAGTGTGTCAACCAGATCGAATCTATTTGGAAGTTCACCGCCCGCATTTCTGTGAGCTAGTGTAAAGACGGCGTACAGGTGACGGATCACACCCGAAGCGTCCGTAGCTTGGGAGCGCCAGGTGAAGCTGTTGCCTTCAGCTGTCTTGTAGGTTGCATATATATTCATGATTCTTCTCAGGTGGGTATACTCGAGCGAACGCGAGATTCATTCCATGCATCTTCGTCCGTCCTCACCCTCACTAGCGGTAGTATCTGCCAACTGAGTGAGCGCTTCCGATACGTTCGCAGAACCCCAGTCGAGTCGTTGAGATATTATCTTTTTCGATAAGGAACATGTGATATCAACGATCTCGTCGATGCTCTGCTGACCAACGTCACTCAATCCAAGGGGCAGGATTCCTCAAATCCCGAGATCCAGCGGCATTTTTTTTTTGGTGGAAGTTTATCGTGAGGATCGCTCTGACAGTTCTAAATATGAATTATCTCCAATCTGGCCGCACTTCTCCTCGAAGTGCGGCCGGAGGGAAGGGCCGCGTCAGGGAGAGCCACCTGTTAGACGGAAGAACGAGGCTAGAATCGGCTCAGCTCCCGTTACAGCGGCTTGAAATTGAAATTCCTGTCTCCTCGGAGGAAGTTGAGGAGGCGCTCTCAAATTCTCCTTGTTCATATCTCTTGCAATAACTGGTTGGCCCGCCAGGTGAGACCCCTGACAACGATGAGTCTCTATGAATGATTTCCATGCTAGACCTCTATCTTTCTAAGAAGCTTCGTAGGTTGGAAATGAGCTACTGCTACGTACTCCAAGCATCGTGAAAGGAGCCGGCTCGAAGATGATCGAGTCACGACTTCAGCTGATAATTCAGTATTTGGTGTCGATGGGGTTTTCCGCTGGGACATGCAGCGAGGAATTTAGACCTGCGTGCAGGTCTACGTAACAGAATGATGGCCCTGGGCCACTCCATCTGAGAAATGCGGTGATACGGACTCCGATCTACGCATGCCGAAATACTGCTTAGCGTTGAAGAATTTTATGAGCGTAACTTCTCGCTCCATCGGGGCCAACTTGAGAACACTGCCGAATATAAACAGATAACTTCCCTTTTCCCCCGTGGAAACTGTCACAAGAAAGCCATGCCGAGATTGCTTTTTGTGCACTGGATATTCAATCCGCTGTTCCTCGCGATTCGCTGCAGTATCCGTGAGAGACCCATCCCATTCATCGGCATATTGTATCCCAAGGCCTTCAATGAAGTATCAATTTGACCATGTTGGTCAGGGCAGATTGCCCCCCCCCCCTACGCAGGTCGTCACTATTGATATCTCAACTAGGTGTCGCCAACGGTTTCGAGGCGGTTCTCATCGGAAGCGCTCTGCTCGGTTAGGGTCGGGATCCAGCTTGAGAGAGTACTCGAGAGAACGCTCCTCTCGAAACTGATCTGGAACTGCTTCTGTGACCCGGAGAACCGTTTTTCTATCGAGAAAAACGAACAGAGAAGAGCATCACGGAAAATAGATCCTGTCTCTGCGAAGAAAAAGTGATCTGCATTAAGTCATACAAAAACCAGGCGCACCCCTGTTCCCGACGCTCCCTTTTGAATAATGAATCCCATCGCAACAATAGAGAAATCACGCCAGCTCGAAATGTGACCTCGACGTTAATTCGCTGAACGAGGGGAGCCATCATATCATTCAGAGAGCTGTCCTTGAGGATGCGATGCGGCGAAAATCTTCATACGCTTTTTATGGAGCCAGTCACAGCTGTAAACTACCTACTCCATGACCGAAACTCATCAGGTGAGTTTTCTCCAGTGTTTATGGTTCTCGTGGGGAGATGGTGAGCTAATTGAAGCCGCAGTGGATTTCTTAGCGACTTCGACAGCGATTCGCTGGGTCCAGTGTGAGACACGGTTCTCCAGTGATTCTGCTTCCGTGGCAGCGTGGCTTCCGTGGCAGCCTCAGCTACCGCACAAGCTGAGTACCGGTAGCTGTTCCTCTTGGACATTTCTCGTGAAATTATTATCAAGCGAGTCGTTCCATGGATCTTGAGAGCCTCCTGGAGCAGTGGATGGAATTTTCATCACTCGAAAATGACCAATCCAGCAAACCCGCTCAAGCAGCATGTCTACGGTCTGAAAAAACACGTTTGGAGTTGAGATCCTAAACTTCCCTCATTTGTCTCGATTTCTACGAACGACACAGCATTTCGCGATGCTGTGCCATCTCTTGCCAAAGGGTTGAGCGCATAAGTGGGGCCTGGAAGTTTAGGTATCAGTTACTCTGAGCTTCCCTTCATCCACAAAGGTGATCGCATGATGGGGCGCTTGATCGCTGAAGCTATCTGTTCTCTCGGCAAAGAGGCATCCATCCATCCGCCCACTCATTAATCCATGTATTGGTTGAGGGAGCTCTAAATGCCAGGCTCTGATGAATAAAAATCCGGAGTGCGGCTAGAATGATCCAATCGTGAGGTTCATCGCTCCATAAGCAACGTGAAGGGTGTTTTCGAGAGAGACACGACTTGGAAGAGTGAGGAGGTTCGGAGAGGAATCGATTCTCCCCGATATCCGACAATCTCTCGAATATTCGAATCGCATCGTTATTTCCATTCCATCTCCAGTATCTAGCTGGCCGCCGCTGACTGGATCCAACTGATGTATATATTGTTGTGTATAGATTGTTATTACGTATATATCTCTCCTAAGATCGATGGAGCTCTAAAAGAAGCCGTTTGAGTATGTATCACAAGGAATAGTCACGACAGAGTTCTCGGAGGAGAAGCGGAGTAGGAAATGGCACCCGTAGAGGGAATTGTAAAATTGATACCCCCATTGAGTACTATGGTCATGATTCGAGACAATTGGGACCGCTGTGACGATTAGGTCTCTAGCTCGTCGAGTTCGAACATGCGAGCACGCTGCCAGATAGCGGTGTCCATAAATTCTTGAGAGAATCGAGCAAAAGGCTGGACCTCAGATGGGGTGTCAATTGTGAGAGAGAGCGATGCTGGGAAAGCGATTGGCACAGTCGGAGGCTTGGGAGCCACTGGCGAGAGTGGAATTCGATACAAGATGGGGGATGGTGACAAGAAGCAGCGTCCCCTTTGCGGCGATTGCATTTTTGAGGTTATTTAGATTCAACGACAGCAGAAGATTGTGGTACACAGAGCAATTCCCTACGAGCCCAAAACACAGGGGCTTGTAGGGCTATTTGTGCAGTTGTGGCTATGGCCAATACAACTGATGAATCAGTTTGCCTTTCTGCCCTATATATATATTCTGCTCTGCGTATAGCTCCATGAAGACGGCTCGTAGAATCGATGATTGACTTCCGCTCATTTTCTCTTGCGAGCTGTTTCCATAAAAATGCGAAAACTGCGCATTTATTTCGAATAAACGATGATGCGGAAAGGCTCCTAGTCCGCGACGACATCCTGCAGCATATAAATGATGAATCTCGAATATCTTCACTCAGAACGATCTCAGCTTTTCGCGTGGATCAGCGGGTTCTCTCGTTCCGAGAATATCGATGAAAATGATGAGTCTTCGCGGGAACTTATCCATCAGCCCTTATGAAAGAAGAACTTCCGTTGGCAGTGGCTCCCACTGAACACAGCAGTGTTCTCGAGAGCTTCGATTCGGGATCAAAATTCTGATGTAACCGATCCGAGGAATCAGAAACGCGAAGTTATCCATCCGAAGAGACAGCATCGCTTGGCACTTGAATTCCGGAGCAACTGCAGCTTAACGCACATGCTCAACGGTGCCGAGATCGAGCGCCGGAGCAGCTCCGCATGGCTTCAATCGTAGGTTACACCCTCTCGGAGAAAAGGGGCGTACTCCGAATCATACTCTATCCGTTGACACATACACCCTTGACCAGGTCTCGACTCAATGTTCTGCAGTTGAGCTGAAAGAATAGAGACTCCCTCCAAACCCGCGCGTCATCACCGATCGCCGCTCGGTTCACGGAATTCCATTCGAATAGGGGACTCAAACAAGGAGAATGATAGAAAAAAGACCCCGTTTTCCCCGTTTTGACGAGAGATCGAGAAACTCAGGCTCAGGTTTTGAAGTTATAGACTTTCTTCTGATCTGCGTGATACGCGGTTCGTTGTAGTATGACAACAAAGTGTATGTGCCCGATCTAGCGACTCAGAAACCGGACCGTGCCAGATCGGATTTTGTGAGCGCTCAGCCTGTCCGAAAAGTATATTTGTATTCATCTCCGTGATTTTCTGATAAGCAGCTCTGATGATTGCAATGAATGGTATATCCTGATCGAGGTACCTCAAGACTCATCGATAGTGCTCCTTTAGTTTGTGTCCAGCTAAACTTTCTTTTCCCATTATGCACCCAATCCTCTCAACTCGGAGGTTCTGCGCAAAAGCTCTAGTTAGTGGTAGACCCCATCTACTCTGACCCGCGCCGACCTCTTTGGAAGGCGACCACGGCATACTTACGGGATGGGCAGCTCCTCTGCGAGCAGGCGCGCCCTCTAGGAATATAATCTTCGCCCTATTGATTCCTGTTCTGAATCGGGGGTGGCCGGGCCACGATGCCCATGACGCAACAGCCACATACGAGGCGCGTAGGCATGGAACGATGTCGAGGATTCCAACGGGGATGATGAAATTTTGACAGAATGAGGTTCACCATATTTATTCCAATATGAGGGCATGCTCTCAATGGTTCAAACTTTTGTGAGAGTGCCCTTCTATTGCAGCGCGCTCATCAATTAGAAGATATTGCACAACAAGCCCGACGCGTGCCCTTCGAGGATCCAAACGCGTCTGAACATAGGAGAACTCGGTGCTACGCAAAGACTCTCTCTGCTTTTTCAGCAAGTGCCCCGTTGCTTGCTCAGAATTGTCTTTGTATCGATATGTGATGATCAACTTCGCCATTATGAACGATAGAATCTCCGTGAATACAACGTGCATCGGTCGAACCTGAACATTGCGTATGTGTATGCGGTGCGCAATAACATTTCATGAATTCCTGCAACCAACCGCAGCTGGCTACGAAATCGTCAGCGGCGATACCCCTCATGTATCGCTGCATCATGGCGCGAGTGATGTCGGACACCTGGGGACGATGTTCGACAACATTATCGAGCAGCTTTCGGATGGAACCTCTGCGCTCGATGAAGAACGGGTGGCCAAGCGTACTCGCCGGCCTTCAAGCTCTTCTACCGAAGAGTGCGCTCCGAATGGGGGCTGCTCTTCTATTGTTCAACCGTTCTGGACACATCTCTACAATCGGAGCGTTCTTTAATACTAGAATCGATTCAGCCCTCACCTTTCTCAGATCTGGAGATTTGTGAGGATCACACTTCGTCCCTCCCCTCGGTACTTCTTGTGAACCTCGCATACTTATAGATGATAACTTATGTCGGTGACACTCGATCATCCGAATTAGTTGAAGTATATCCGGTCTCAAGAAATTCTCGGACGGATGACCTGAGACGACCGCTCATAAGAAAAAAATGTCCGATTATTCTGCTTACAGCATCTCGAAGAGTCAACCATTTCTCCATCCGGTTGCATACGGCTCCGACATAGTCTTACATAAATCCATGGGGAATTTAAATTTCCCTGTTGGATCCGTTCGGTTCCAGATTCGGCTCTGTTCGCAGCATTATGACCGTGAGTCATCCAGTAGGAAAATCCAGTCGTCGACGATACTCCGAGAAACACTCGACTTCGCGCTCGATCGTTCCCGGGCATCAAACATGGCGTGCACTGACTCCTTTCGTGGTAGGGAGGGAGATTCACTTCCTATCGATTCACCCAGATTTCAGCTAAGCTGATGAAGTAGCGGGTCGAATCGGCCGTAAAACCTCCCACATCCGAGAGCCCGAGACTCCTCCCGTCGGAGTTTCCCATCGTTCGATGAAATTCCCCTTCCTTTCTCCATCTCAGTTGAAGAGTACACAGCGTTTGTACAGCCTCTCCACCCACGACGGCTCGAGCGTTGCCCTTGCCCCGCCATATTGGTAACAATCTTCCGCGTCCGCTTCTGAACGGGTCATTTCGAAAGCTCATAACTTTTGGTCCTCGCGAAACAGCTTGGAATCTCATTCGCGTTCGTTTCTCTACATGGTGGACTTCACTCCTGACTTTTTGAACCAAATGCAGCCTCGACACTGAGATGAGCTTCCAAGTCTTTATTGTCTTTTGCTGCGAATCATGATCCTCCAAGTGCATTCACTCGAAGTTTGAAGAGAGGCTACCAATGGTAACGAATTGAGGCCAACCGGCTCCGACTTTGCGCACTCAACAATCAAACAGCAACAAAAGCCCAGTCGACAGCGGAGGCTACCGAATCTAAGGGGCAGGGTGATGGGCGGTAATTTTCTTGAATGGTCCCTGTCGGAGGGAGCTCACTAATTATTCATCTCCTTCCGTACTATGCTTGTTCGTTATCTTGGCTCTTGAATTGCCGCACAGAAGCCATCGAGTCGGCTGTCATGACACGATGGTTCGGGCCGCATCCTCCACGAAAAATATTGCTGCTCTGCAGTTCAGAAGGGTCTCGCTCCGGTATGCCGTTCAAAACGCTTCTTTGAAAGATATCTACCTCGTTCGTGGAAGTTTGAAAATACGGCTCTCGGTGCTGCTCGCATTTCGAAAGCGCAGTCCATGCGGCTGACGGGTCGCCAGAGTTTTTGATGCATGGAGTCATTCTAGCCGCCGCAGAAAGAAAAGTGGAAGATATCCGAGTGTCGTCCACAGATTCTGTTGGGATGTACATACATATATCAGGAGAGCGCCCTCTAGCGTGGGTGAATTTACCGGAGGAAGCTCAAGGAGAACATGTCACGGCTCGGGGGTTCCGCAGGCCACTGAGGCGACTGTATTAGTATTCCTCGCAGGGAAAGCCGGAGACGGGATGTCACGATGCGTATCCTCAGAGGAAAATCGGCATTCTGCAGTCCTCCCTTGGCAGTTATCGCGGGGCCGCGAATTCAAATTTCAGTCTGGGTCGGAAATCTTCCTTCGATCTCGATGAGCAATCGACAGACGGCTCATTCCTCGGCTGTCAATTCAAGTTGCTAGGTTTTCGTGTCGGAAAGTCATATCAAACCGCTGGTTGTTCGGTTGAATGCAGAAGACGGAACTGACAACAGTTCCCTGTCGAAATTCTTCTCCGGTTCTGCACATTCCGTCGCTTCCAGTGTTCTCATTGACGAGTGATACGTTTGCGTGTCACGCTCCACGCATGAGCCTCCCATTCGAGATGCGAACGAGCTAACCGAGACTCCGTTCATGACTTTGGAAAAATTAAATGTCTACGGATCTCTTTCGAGCGATGCTAGATATGGCGAAGGATGAACACAGGAACTTGCATGCGATGGCGTGCAGGCTTAACGACTTACACTGAGGTCGTATTCGCTTCTGAGAACGATTGTACCCTCCGAGACGATGATCTCTAAGAGTTATTCACACTTCTCACTGAAAGCTGTCTATTACACAGACTCCTCCGCGGACCATGGTGATCATTATCCAGCCATGTCTCAAAAACCCCTACAAATGTCTCAGGGTCGGCGTTTTCTGTTCGAGTCGAATCAGGATTTGGAATTCTTCGACCCTCTTATCGTCGGCGTGGGGATCAAGTGACACAACCCATTTTTTTTCTCTGCTGGCGCTTGTATCACACATTCGTTTCGGCTACTCCGATTGGGGCTTCATCTCGAAACATCGTCATTATAAACACGAGTATTATCGTTGAGACGACCACGGGCGAGTTGAAGGAGCCCGCGTAAAGGAGACAAGTTGGAACACTTCTGTTCCGTGTGAGACGCGATTGTCTCGAATGGATATCAGGAACCTCTAAATGCGTTGTTATCCGAGGCTTTCTGAGGAATGAGGAGGATGCGCTACGTGCATATAAACCCCAGCCGTTACGAGGTCGTCTTCCTCGAAGAAGGCTCTCGCTTGGAACAACAGCGAAGTGTTGTCATTTCAACGAGGATGCGCCACCATTCCGGGAAGCCTTGGCGGTATTTCCCGGAGAACACTCTTGAGCTGTCAACTGGGAATCAATAACAGCGGCTGGGTATCGAAATCTGTGGCCTTTGTTTCTCATTGCTTTTGCTGCCCGTGGGGCGTTCTGGCGAATCCTTCGAAGTTATTATTTAGGTGCCTATTTGATTCTATTAATTCCTGCCATATGATTCTCCGTCACTTCTCCTTCGAATAGATCTGCAACTGGGAACGCATCAGTGGCTACAATCTAACGAAGGCCAACACGCACTCTCACTCCACGTACTCTCGGACCGGTTCTTCCCGCAGAAGCTCCTGGCGGTTTTCCCTGGAAAGCACAGCATATTTGCAGTTGCTCAACACTCCGGGGCAGTGGAACTTATAACGGTTGAACAACCATGGAGCTGTTCCTGGGATTTCACATTATCGATGACCTTGCCACTCCTCCCCGCTGTTTCAGTCTTCGCTCCTTTGACCGAAAACACGATGATCGAATCTTGAATGAAGCTTTCGAGGCACCGTTACTCAGCGGAATTATGCTGGGCCGCTGACAACACGGTCTCCCAAAATGGTTCTCAGATCTGCTGGAGAATCGGTCAGGGTCTCTCTGTGTTCCAGAGTTCTCCAATGTTAGACCAGAGTGGGCTCTCTAGCTCTATTCTCGATCTGGTTTCATAACTGCACACCCGCAGGCTAAGACTCCTCCTTTTCTTCCTCGCGTGGCTGTAATTATAAAAATGAGGTGACCTGTTACTCTGAGGCAGAAAGAGAAACTCCGAAACTACATCATCTCCAAGGCACGCTCCAGCGGAATTTCCGCTTAGCCGAACTGTCGATTTTCTCTTCGGCCTCTCGAGGATTTCTCTCTCGGGTTCTTTAATTAAACATGCGACTGATTTGTGAGTCGCTCTGAGAAGAGCGTTCGCATTCGAGAAAAATGTTATACCGATGCATGGGAAGACTGGCTAGCGCCGCTGCATCGAGCCGTTCGGATATGAATGACCTGCCTGCTTTCGGCAACAGACAACTCCTCCGCCCGCACTTCTTCGTACGATTCCCCTGATGCCAAATTTTTTCTTCCAGATCCCGATGGGACTGTAGCGAAACTGCTCGGTGCATCCGCTCGAGTCGCAATCGATCAACCTCAATACGTGTCTGAGCTTCCGGCGAGCGGACAAGTCGATGAAAGCAAAGGCCGTTGTCTGCGGAGGATCAATCAGAGTGCCCGAGGGATAGATGATCACACGCAGGTCACAAAGAATAATTCCAGGTACAAGCAGCGTCGACCGAAACTTTTCTCACACGAGGAGCTTTGAGGGTGCTTGATCGCCGATCTCCGTTCCGAAAAGCCGAAGTGCTTGGTGGGCTGATTCATCTCTGGAGAAAAACCCGTAGTTTCGATTCCTCCCCCATAAAATCCAAACTCTGTCCTCATTATTTCCGTCAGGCAAAATCAGTATACAATAATGGATGCCAAAATGGAGCCCTTAGGTACGGACAACAGCGTGCATATATGCCCTGTCGCACGAAACTCGGTTGTTGCACGACGTACCTCTACCGGATTCTTCGGGACCTCAGGGATCCGGAGAAGGAAAACGGCTAAGGTTCGCACTGATCGCTTGCCTGTTCATTCCAGATGGGATACCTTCTGATATTTCAGTTGAATGGAACTCACGAGAATCGAGGTGAACGTGACCGCTGAATGATCCAGGCCTTCGGTATGACGAAACGAATTAATACAGTTGACTCAGCTGGTCGAATTCTGGTCACGTTCAGCGCGGCCTTACCCACCTCTGCCATATGGGTCGCCTCTAATTTGATCGTAAGGCGTTATTGGGTTGTGATCATTCTGCATCCTCTTGAGTTCAAACTCCAGCCCGACGCTCAGGATGCTGCGACAACGTCGCATACATCAGTGGCAGTTGAAGGTCCCCGAGAATCCACAATGCAGAGCGCTGCGTCGGCTATTCTTTTTCGGGAAGCAATCACCGGTTTACACAAACGGAGCGCGACAGCGATGAGAAGAACGTGACAAATCGTTTTCCCACGTTCTCCCAGAGCCATTGGTCGCCGAATTCCTTTCAATTCATCATAAGAACGACTCCAAGACTGAAGGAGGACGATTCGTGTATACTCTCCCCACGTCTCAGCGATGTTGGCCTCGAGGTGGACACTGTAAGAGAATTCTCGGGAATCTGGCTCTCAAACTCGAGCTCTCTGGTAAGAGATCGTTGGTCAATGGAATTTTTACAGTATCAGATCGGCAGTTTTCGGCTCTCGACTAACAGTCAGAATGCGTGATGGAAGACAGAAGTCAGCTGTGTGGTTCCCCATATTGGCTGGCGATATCGCTTCATTTTGAGAATCCTGGCAAGTGCTGAGAATAATGCGATCCATCAAAATATGACACAACACTCCGTTGAACATCTTAAGCTCTTTATTCATACTAGCGTTCACAACTCATTGGTTCCTCTCGATGCGAATCTTCCGGATGGTGCTCTGCACTCGCAGTGATTCGTTGTATTCCGAAGCATCTCAATGAGCTCTTCGTTCTAAGGTGTCTCGTGACTTGCAGGAACTCCTCTGGTCAACGCGCACAGATGAATTCTGTTAATGCTGCTGAGTTTTGCGCTTCGTGTCGGGCGTTTGCGCGGGGGAACGATTTCCTTTGGAGTGTGATGATCTTTCGTCGATCGGGTACTTTGTCGGCTCCCTCCGTAAAGCGGGTTTGCTCTTCTTGCTCCTTAAACAGCGGGAAGATTTACCGAAAGGTTGAATATCCCCGAAGCAATCGATAGTAACAGAAACAATTGTAGAATCAAGACCGCCCGGAGAATACATCGCAGAAGGAGTCAATTGGAAGCGAAATTCTCGGTAAAAATCAGCAAGACGGCAGGAAACTCGAGGAATCGGAACTGGAGAATACTTGATTGATTCGTGTCGACGGGAACTCCTTCTGTCATTTTCGTTCAGTTCGATCACGAGCGAGGCTCAGAAAAGGTCCCATGTGGTGAGAGAACCTAATTTTCGGTTTTCGTTCTTTTGTCAACAGCAAAACATGCAGGCCAGCGACACATCCAAGCCGCCACGAATCGGGGACTTGGCTGTTCCGGCATATCCCTGCGGCTCACTTTGATCCTTCGACACTGCGACAAACTTGTGCTCTGCAGAAAACTCCGAAGCTCAATCCGGTCCTGAAGCGCCGGTAGCCTTGTGACGATACTGATTGGTCTGTCATGAAAATCTACCCGTCGGAATCGGCGTGGATGGTTTTCTTCCGATTCAGGGAAATCGGATCCCGACGTGACTATACTATTGAGTCGAACGCGGCATCGGATCGTTCGCAGGAATGTTCGATCCGTCCGCGATGTGTGAATCAAACGAGCTCGAGTTCACGAGTTGGAGTTTTCCACACTACACGGTTCCCAGTTAAATTGTCCGCTCCTGAACGATTCAGCGCGGGTTCTCAACCGATCAACCTCGGATGAGGGCTCTTCCAGGAGGCAGGAATCCGCGTGTTCGCTCCACTCTGAATAAACGGGTTTTCGTCGAACTCGGGAGAAGAGAATCCGATACACTCGAAACGAACCTCGACAGGAAGATTGTTCGTTTTCCGAGAAGAGCCCTCGCTTGGAACAACAATGAGCCGCTGTCATGCCTTGACGCTCTCCAACTCCGTACCGGGCATTCCCTGCTACTCGTGCCGTCCTTCGAAAAACAAATGGAAGATGACTCACTTGACCTGCTTCCCAGGATCCAATAACAGAGGCTGGCTATCGATTTGAGGCGTCACTTTTTCATCCGCAACATCGCCCTCAAGGCTACCTTGCGATTCCTCGCTTCCATCTTTGCTTATCATTATCTGTCATGCAACGGAGAGAAACCTGAGACTCATCCTTCTGTTCCTTATTGACGTTCAATATTCACTCTAAATACTCTGATGAAGATACCGCGACCAAACCTCATAAGCTTACTTTGGGAACTCTTTGACGTCTTTTCTTTTCTCGGAATGCTTTTATCTGCTCCACTGCACGCAGCTCTTGTAGTTGTTTCTGCGTGAGTTTCGGAGAACTGGAAGAATGGATTCAGAGGGAAGGGATGAGTTAGCGAACGGAGATGCTCGACAGATCAAGGATGAAGAGGTTTCATGTTCAGGGAACTTGATCTATGTACTTCCCGTCAACGGCGTGATGTAGAAAGAGCGCCACAATCGCGAGAAATCTCTGATCCCCGCTTTCTCGACAGGTCAAGCTTATGCAAGCCTAAAAGTGTTCCGAGTTCCGGAAAGCGGGCTCTCGCAAAATGATCGGCCCACCGAGCTCTCTCCCTCACCCTCATTGTAGCCGGAGAGGAACATCACGTGCATAGCTATGATTCACTAGGTGCCCAACGTTACTCAAAGCGGACTCACTTTCCCGAAGAAACGAGAGGTTCTTCATCCGACCGTTGATTTTTGGAGCCCGTCCGATCGTCCTTGCGTTCTGAAGAGGTTCGAGATTTAGGGATCGCATACGATTCCTGATACATAGAATGAATGAACCCATTTCCGTCTACACCCGGAAGTCCGTCCAAACTTTTCCGATGTTCGCCCCGATCTCTTCACGAATGTCTCCGAGTGACGAACAGCCAAAGATTGCGCACGAACCCCCACATTCAGCCCCCATGTACAGCTTCCAAGTGGACTATTGCTCGTACGAATAATCATTCGACCAAGAACAGAGACACACGATCCGATAAACGAATTCGAAAGAAAAAAATGATTTCTGAAATAAGATCGCCCGGATCAAATGCACAATAACAAGCTTGTTAGAGAAACAAACCCATTTGTCTTGCTCTCTCGACGTGATGTTGTAGCATCGCGTTCCAAGAGGCGGCCGCGGGTCCTGGCGCTTCTTCCTTGTCTTTGTAGAGTTGTTCCTTGATGAAACGTAAAGACTCATTCGAAAGGGTACCCTTCAGAGCTCTGAGAATCGACTCGATGCAGCTCCCATTCACGTTCGCCTTCTCGATCCATCACTGCGCGAATCCCGAGTTTTCACCCACCTGAGCGAGAGCCACCGCTCTCTGCAGCGGCGATGCGGAACCCTTCAACTTCTGGACCATAGATTGTCGCCTCGCGGCTCCTGGCCACGCATTAAGAATCTTCTCAGCTTTCTCCACTTGCTCTGGGTTGCCAATGACTTAAAGGGCAATCCAGTTAGTTCGAGAAGTTAGCGGTCTTGGTAAGGCCGTATCGTCGCCAATTTGTTGAGAATGGTCGCCTTGTTGAAGCCGTCTGCTGGACCGTGGATCGGCTCCTCCCCCCCTCACCGGTGACTGAGAGCAGGATAATGTTCAACTATTCGATTTTCTCGGACTCACCATCTACGGGATCCCCGTCTAGAGGGATTTCCGGGACCCTCCCCTCTTCTTCCTCTTTCTTCAGTCGCTTTTCTTCCTTCTCACGCCGGATTTGTGTCATGAGATCGTTGTTCGACTCTCTTAGAGAGCTCGTTATTGATAGAAGGTAATATATAATTAACCTGAAATATTCATTCCACTTGAATCATCTCTGTAAGTCGTCAAACCATACGTTCCAAACTCGTTTTGAGGGCGAATGGGCTGTAAGGAAATCGACAGGCAGGTCCGAGGCTCTCCGGATACTCGGCTATTTTCACCACGTCCACACTGGATGCCTGATATTCCGCCAGGTAACCTCAATTCCGGATGGAGTTTCTCGGAAATTCGGCGATGAATATCTCTGATAATTTTTGCCGAAGACCACACAGGGCTCGAGTTGTGAGGAGACTGAGAAACAATCCTCTAGGAATTAAACTCACGTCAAAAGAAGGATCAAGGGAATTATAGCTCCCGCGGAGCAACAGTACTCCAAGACGATGTTCAGCCATTTCGGTAGTGTTCGCTTCAAATAGCTCGTGAACACTTTATACGCCTGAAATCCACAACAGTCGTAGCTCGGATGGAACTCCTCGGCCACCGGAACTTTGATAGAGGATTCCGGGTACGTAACTGTTCGCGACAAATGATCTGAGAACTAACCTTGTCGAATCCACTGAAGGGACCGCAGTGCCACGACGGTTCGAGCCACACCATGGCGTAGCCCACGGGCAGAGTACAAATGAATAACATCACCAACAGCAACATGTAATAGAAATTGTTCCCAGAGGCTTTGAATACAGTCTCGTGCGGGATGTTTGACGTCAGGACCGCCCAAGAGCGAATGTACATCATGATTGCGAGTTTGATCGTGTTGATCGCGGGGAGGCCGGGTGAGAAAAACATTCCCATCCTGGAAGAGATATGTGATTCAGCTCGGCTGAGACCAATGAGATTGCAGATCGTTATACATTCGTTGTGTTCGGACTTACCAGACCATGCCTTGGTTGTTTACTAGATGCAATATATTCTCGGCTATTTTGAAGTCCCCGTACCCGGGCTGTGAGTTCATAATTATTTATTAATTATCAGTTCCGAATGATCTATCGATATGAGAAGTAAATATTTCAAACCTACCCAACGGACTTCCATATCCCAGCACCAGTAATTATTCAGATAGCGGATAAAAACCGCACGAATGTAGTCAGTTAAAACAGTTGTTCCGATGGTCATGACAAGATCCATCACCGTGAGTTTCACGATGTCTTGACCGAACATCGTTTCCCAACAGAGTTTTCGGAGCCGGTCCTTTGACGGCTCATCGATTCGAACTAAATCTTCTTGTCTCAGAACGCCTATGGAGTGGAAAAAGTCTCTGAGTTTACCCTCGAGGAGATCTCTCATGGGACTTCCATGATGATGGTGAGGGGATGAATTAGGGTTTCACCGAACCAGCGTTCAGTATCGCTAGGGAGGGACTTTGGGCTGGCCTGAGTGGACCAGCACCTGGTCCGGTCCAATCATGTATTCCGATTCAGGTTGAAACCCCAACCTGCATATCACCCACCCGGTATTCTCGTTGTGGTTGTTTCCTCCGCCTCATAAACCGCTGTGGTTCTCTGCTCGTCAGTCAAAAGCACGTCTGGGATCGGGAGCTTTCCGCAATAGGGCATGTAAATCGTCGAACAGTTCAAATCATCCAGTTGAAACATATTGGTGACGGCGACTGTAGTTGTTTGGAGCGTTGTTACGGGGCGTTCCGTAATGTTCCCGTAGGTAATGTTTGAATCGTAAAAGGCACTCATGTCTGAGGTGTTCGAGAGAAGATTCCATATTGTAATTTCAGACTCGTTGTTGCTCACAGCAGGTATCGGGAGGCGCGGCACGCTGCGGTGGTCACATGAGGAACAAGAAAAGAGTTCATGGGATGAGACGCCGTCTTCGGAAGTAGAGATGGGGAAGAATCGATCGGAGCTCAGATAAAGAGTAAATTACCCGGTCGAAGCGTTCCACGGACTCGATACTGTCAAATTAGCTATGAGAAGGACGAACTGCTCCTCCGATAGTGGCTTCGGGGTTGTGGGGGGCTTCGTCATTGGCAGTGAAGTCGTACTACTCGGACAAGGCGCGTAGCTGGTATTCATGACATCCCAGTCGCTGGAATTCCAGGAAGAAGCGCTGGCGTTCCTGTAAATCAGAATGAATAGATGTCTCCATGAGCGTTCTGGAGCCGCCGCATGGTTTCGCAATATCGGTCACCGATCCACCCACCACATCTGATCCGAACACCAGGACGAGTTGTACGGGGTCCATTTGCATTGCTCAGGAATTTCATTGAAGAACATGGTTGTTGGAATCGAGAAAGTCAGATGCAAACCCAGCAGTAGGGTACAGTTCGCCGGGAGCCAGCTGCAGGTGCTGCACTTCGACAGGTCTAGCAGAGGGAACGTTGACACGGCATCGAACAAGAAGTGCTCCAAAGAGCCGGTGGCATACCCGCTCAGGTTATCCGTGACCGTTTCATTGAAGGTTGTGTTGGATAGGGGAGTGACCGGTGGCGGATCGAAGCCGCCGGTCTCAATCAGAAAGGTGATATTCTTCTTCATATCAGTCAACTCATCCGTCTGTGAGTCGAGAGTGGAACTCTTTGCACCATAAAATACACCAAAAACTATCTGGCGGAACAAATACCGGAACATGATGATGATAACAGTAGTCTCTTACCATTTTCCTCACTTTTCCAAACAGAGCAAAAATCAGTGTATACAGGTTGAGCATGTACAACATCAATATACGGAACAGTTGCCATTGGAGCTGCTGGCGAGGGTGATACTGTTCCAGGCCACCTGGTGATGAGTAAGGTGAAGAATCAGGAATCATCATCGACGCGAAAACTCAGCGACTACTCCTTGAGGCTCGCTCGTGCCGGACACCAGGTTGCACTGGTTCAACTAAGATTAGCTCAACTTCTCCAACGCCGGAGCATTCGAAGCCAAATTCTGTCAGATCAGGTTCCCCAAGGCAACGTAGGACACGGAAATGTTCGCGGGGATATCCTCCCTAAATCCCCAAAGTCCCCGGGGATATCCCCAAAGTATGGCTTCATTCCGACAATCGGGAGGTCGAATGTGCCGTGTTCAGTACTCCTGCCTTGAGGGTTTCGGCCTGGAAGGCTACTCTCGAGTAATTGAGTGCATCGCTACTCCTCCAGGATCGGATCTGGGTATGGCTCTCCTGATACGTTTCTCTCATTCTCTCCAAGAGCTCACTGGCAGTTTGATTCTGATGGCTAGCACTCTGTTTGAGCGGGCTCCCTTCCTGCCCGAAAAGCACGCTGTTTGGCATAGAACGGAAGCGCCGTACTCGGTTCATTATGTTGAACGACATTTCTCATTCCTCGGCACCCCCTTGTTCCGAATCGTTGGCGGAAATTTCCAGGAACATACCAATTGATTGCCCATTCGAATCGGAGCAATTCCTCCGCTGTGACCAACTCACCTATCATATCAAAAAAGTTGGGATAAACATTGCTGATTCCAGTCAGCACAAGTGTGACCTCGTTTTGGCGATACCAACTTTTCTGAGCCTCCGGTTCCTCTCCTCTAGCAACGACCAAAATGACGGCGTACGCCGAGGAACCGAGGAGCAATAAAACGAGAATATTCGTGAAAGTTCGCAGAGTTATCAATTTCCAGCTGCGCTCCTCCTTTCTCCGCTCTTTTTCTTCGAGAATTGATTCCTGAGGAGCGAGTGTTCGAATGAGGACCAGGCTGGGCTTGGAGCGGATGCATCATGAATTCAATAAAGCTTCCCGGGCTGCCTCATTGAAGCTATCCGCTCACCTTGAAGCTCATGACCAGTGATGAGACTTTATTGTGCGCCGTTTCCGCATTCCCAATCATATAATCCCACCCAGTGTAAAGTTTCCAGGCAAACGTGCACTCATCTTCCTTCTCTGTAATTTTCGATTGGCGGCTGTTCTCGGCCATCCTGAGGGATAAGAATATCGGCAATGGGTCTCAGGCTCAAACTCCTCGATTCCGAGAGTTGGTCTTTCGGGACGCGACTTGATTATCTGCCAGCACCAGCAGATGAAGGATCTTCCCATCGCTTAGAAACTCACTTGCGCAGGATCACGAAAAAGCTGAACATGTACATGACCAAAGACGATAGTAGATAGGCCAGGGGGAGCCGATATCCTTCGGGAGTGATTTCTCGATCCGAGTAATAGCCATAGAAAATCGGCGAGAACTTCAGATAGCCTTCGAACTCCCAAACTTCTTTCAAGTTCAGAGCGTTTTTGGCTTCTTCGTCCTTCACTTTCTTACGCATTCCTAAGTAGAGCAAATTACAAAGTTAGATATTTCTGAGTAGAGCAAAAGACGGCCGTAGAGTGAATCAGGGAGAAGTGAAATTTTCGAAGCGGAACGCATATTTCCACTTTTCATGGACCAGTCTGTAGCGAAAAGCTCAGAAGTTAACGTAGGTTCCGCCTAGTTTCTGCCGGAAGTCATTCCAAAGTGAGACCACCGTGGCCGTTTTCATCGTGCGCATCGACGAGAACTCGAACGTCTTTCATGCGAGTTGGAAAATCCGGCAGAATCCCAGAAGGGAGAACTTTGCATTGGGAGCAGGTGTTCAGGGTGGGAACAGACTCAATGCTTGACCGATGAATGTAGAACTCGGATTCGACACTGACCACGCGGTACTCAACGAGGCCACGCGTCTTCCAGGCGAGATTCATTATTCGGGTGGAGGAATTTGTATGTTCAGGCACGATTGGAACCGAATTCACGGTTCACCGAAATCTCGAAGGAGTCTTGGAGATAGCTGATGGAAATTCCCTTGAATACCTACCACGTTTGACCGTTTTTGTGAGGCCTATCTTAAATCCACCAACCTGTGATATCGTCGTCGCCTCTCAAGACCTCGGGGACCATGAGAAAACAGCAAATGAACAACGATATGAAACTGTTCAACCAAAAAACCCAACGAAGAAAAATGAAGTATGATGCTACAACAGAGCCGAAGTGACTTTCGATGCGTTTGATCCTCATCTCCCATGGGGTTAACGTCACCATGAGATCGGCGATCTCGCGTTTGAAACGGTGTAGGGACTGGAATGAATCAGAGGATACAACGGATAAAAACTTGACCGAGCTTCGACGACGACGCGCAATTTGCATCCCACGAATTCGCCCGAATCGATGTGGAAAAACAAACTTTTGTTTCCTCGACTGGCAGAGCAAAACTTTGTCGATGAACCCTGAGGAAGCGTCCGCTCTTATCATTCGTCGCTGACTGAGTCAACTCTTCTGATTCGAATTCCTCGTTTCTCCTCGAACTATCTGACGGCTGTCTCTCATCGATTATCGGAGAGACGGAGTATCAGCGTGAAATTATTATTTTCGTCCTGACTATCAGGGAAACCGGGCAGAGGATTTCAATCAGAAGACAGCCCGTGTTCGGACGGCACGCATGACAGCTGTACTCAAACCCTCCGGTCGCGAATATAGTTTCGCGTACCCTGCGGACGGTAAGACTCGGAAAATTGACGAAGCCTTCCCTTCTAGAAAGACATGACGACTCAGGACCTATCCCAAGGATCCAGAAAATGTCACGCACAGCGCGATTGAAGCTCACAGCCACCGCTGCATCGCGGTGCACAAGATGAGTTGGAGAGTTGAAGAATCGTATAACGGAGGCGCTCATCAAGGGCTCCTGAATGGGGCGGATCTGGTGCCCTCCCAGATAGCCGCTGAGATCACTTACGTTACGGAACCAGTTCGAGTAGGTAGCGAAAATGTCCTTAGCTTGTTTGCTTTGCGCAAGCTCGCCCTCGTGTTTCTTGATGTAGGTTTTGGCAATCCGTAGCGCTCGGAGCTTTTTGGCCATGGACCAGGGCTGAGTTTTGACAGTTTCAATGATATTCTTGTGGAATCGTATGTTCTCTTTGACCTCATCTTCCGAGTTCTCGAAGTCGATAGCCGTACTAGGGAAGGAGCCGAGGATTATGTTTAATCTGAGGGTGTCGAAAATGAGTATCTCGATGCAGTTGACGAAGAGAAGGCTTCCGGCCGCACTTACTCGCCCGATGACGTAGTGTAGGAAGATAGCCGTCTCTTTGATGGCTCACTCGAAGAGCCCCGACGACCCCACCGAGAGCTCCGGCGCTTGTGGTGAACCTCCAACATTTCGTCATCGGAAGTCGGAGACTGTGGGCCATCATCAGATGGCGAGAAGTCGGAGGCCTGACGGCGAAAGACGTGAATAACTTGAGATTTCGTTACCCCTTCGGATGGTCGAAAGACAGTAAAGCTCACGGTTCACACATTATTGCTGTTTTCTACGTGCACCAGGTTTCAAGATACTCACGTGTCTATCAGTATCTTTCCGTTTGAGATAACGTTTGCCCCGCTCACTTTTGATTTTCTTGTCTGCAGCACTCCCATCTTGACCGCTGTGGTCCCCTGACTTGTCCGTCGAGGTTTCTCTCGGCTCTTTTTTCTCTGCGAAGTTGAATTCGGGCTCAGTAGTATTTCGGGACGTCGCAATCAAGTAAACAGAGAGCCTACGATTCTCGGCCATGATGTCACGGAAACACTTCCTCTGTTGCAACAAATTGTAAGCTATGCATCACCACGCCCAAAACTGTGGCCACCTTAATCTTGCTGAAGTTACTCCGGGCGGACGCGCTTTATTATATTGCGGTATTACTCTTCGTGTTCCTCCTGCAGAGGTCTTCCACCGAACTGAAATATTGCGCGATTCGTCTTACACTTAGCCGTCACGAGAGAAGATTCGAGCAGATTCTTCTCCCGAGGCTTCTCTTCGTCGTTCGTTCCGAGTCTTTGACAGCGCAAATTTTTCGATTGTTCGCTCACACAGAACGAAATCCGAGGCTTCGAGAACGAGAGACGTTTGAGCTCAGTGTTCCACGGGATCAAACCGAGAGATATTTCTCCCGAGAAATTCTATTTTCCAAGCATCAGGACGGAGCGGAAATTTCGATCGAGAACATTCAACACACCAGGGGTGGACATCTTCTGATACAGCATATCTGCGGATCCGCTCGAACTCATTCAAAGAGAGGACTTCATCAAATGACAATCGTAAGTGAGCCTCCCGAAAAAGATGCGTCCCTGTCGACATCAACGAGACTCCACCCAACGAAAGATGAAGCTCCAACCACTTCTCGAGAGTGGAGCAGTTTTTCATCACTGACACGCGCTGTATCGCGATGTAGACCATGGCGAGTGGCTGCGCAAACTGCTCGATTCTCATTCAGCGAAGCCTGCCGCTGAACGTCAAGCATCTCAAATGAAGCAGCCCCATGAGGAAAATTCTCCGAGGCTCAAGGTCGGCGTCTAGCTCCACGACGAGGAGCTTCCTTAGGGCCGCGCAAAACATATCGTGTGACACTTCCGATCTCAGTCCTTCGAGAGCTGACGGAGAGAGAAGTAAGAACCGGCCCGAACATGACTTACTGCGAGCGAAGATGCTGCGTTTCCTCTTTTCTTTTCCTCGTTCGGCTTCTTCCTTGCTGTCCGCCTCGGCGCTCACTTCTTTTGAAGCTTCGTCTCCAAGCTCTTCTCCAGTTTTTGTTTTGTTCTGTTTTTCCTTAGTTTTCCTCTCTTTCTTGGTCTCCTTGTCTTTCAACCCTAAGTTCTCCTCTGCACCAAGGAAGCCGTCTTCGGTGAGGAGGCCTTCACGATCCGTCTCTGTGAGAACATCAATGGGAAGCTCGTCCAAAGGAGGCTCGATCTGAATTGCCACTGACACGATCGGCGCTGGATCCTGCTGCTCCTGCTCGCTCTCCAACAGCTTCTCTTGATCGGCCGCCGCATCCAGGAGCTCGTCCTTGTTTTCGTCGATATCGTCGCGAAATTTCGCTTCTTCGTCGGTGCTGTCGAGGTCTTCGCCCAAAGCGAGGTGTCTGTCATCTGAGAGCACATCTGTGTCGAAGCTCTTTGTCGTATCTCTACGTTTTTGTTGTTTCTGCTCTCCTCTGGGATCTCTCTTCTTGTCCGCTTTGCCTTTCGAAACTCTCCTCTTGACACTGCCGACCGTTTCCAGTCGTACGAGTCGTTCCGCAGGAGTTTCCGGCAGCTCTTCGGGATGAATGGCTCTTGGGAAGCTTTTAGGTGGTTCAGGCACGAGGCGGGGCTTGAACTTCTTCTTGAAGAAACTTCCCCGGAGCATTTCGTGAAATCGACTGGCTGCTGTTCAAATGCGTGAAGAAGAATTCCACGAGGAGCACTCAGAACGAACAATGAGGTCTCTGCGCAGATAAGCCAACTATTTTACAGACTCTCACTACAGCAATGATTCACAACCGACCGGAAACTGTTCGTATCGCAACACGACACAATGCACGCCGTGAGGGGCATCGTGCAGGAACAAGCGTCCTCCTGACGACGACGACGATGACGACGAGGAGGAGTCGAGGGCTTTCCTTCCCTCCTTTGTGAGGCGCTAGCGTCGAGGGTGAGTTCCTCACGATGTGCTTGGTCACGAAAGCGTAGGTGGGGTGGAGTCATTGCAAACTGAACCGAGTCTCTCCGCCAGCCGAACCGAGGCCAGCACCCGGGCTCGGGCCCGCGCTCAGTCGAGCTGCCCCGGACGTTTGGAATCCCATCAGATAAGAGTCGCTTCGGAGCTCTAAGATTTCTCATTTGATTCTGATGCTCCGAGGCTAACCAAAATCCCGAAAAAAAAAACACCTCTCGTTCGAGAGCTGGAACATAATGAATCGAATCAGCTAGCAGCAAGAGTCGACGCATGAACTCTGATAAGAGGCTCTCGTAGTTGGTTGAACTGCCACGGGTGGCGCCGCTCGCACATTCAACCATGTGCTCCCGGTGAAGTGGGATGGAGGACCGTTGGAAATGGAATCATTTCTGATACAGCTTCTGGGGTGGAAGCCTCGCACGGATGGCTCTCGTGAACGACAGCGTAACAATCGCGATTAACTTTATGTCAGAGAGGATCACTTATCACAATGGAGACGAGAGCAGCAGCACTGACAACGCCAACAATCAATCTAGCGATCTGGTGACTTCCGCCGAGCCCGAGCAATGGGTGTCGTCAGTGAAGTGCGGAACGTTGTTGAGCATATTCGTTGTGACCCTCTGCTCGAATATTTTCGTCTTGTGGGTGGTGTTCGTCAGGAACCGCGTGCGGAAAAAACAACCGTTGTCGCGAGTGCAACTGTTCATTGTGAATCTCTCGGTGGCCGACATACTCGTGGCTCTGCTGAATATCCTCCCTCAGTTGGCTTGGGATCTCACCGGCCACTTCGAGGGAGGAATTGTGCTTTGTAAGTTCGTGAAATACGCTCAAGTGTTCGTCCTGTACTTAAGTACCTTCATCCTGACAGGGATGTCCCTCGATCGGCTCATTTCGATGAGAGCCATCCAAGCTCAATGGGAAACTAAAATAACTTCAGTGACTAGGAGCTGTCGAAGCCGGAAGCTCAATCGGCATCAGTCTCAAATTGGATATCGCAAGCTCGCCAAATTCATCGTGGTTGTTGCTTGGGTCCTATCCGCGGTTCTCGCACTGCCACAACTGGCGATATTTTCGTACTCTCGGCTCGACTTCCGCACGACGAACAACTCGACGAAATTCGACTGCTTAGCGGATTTCTCCTGGCATCGTAACGGTGTTGAAATCTACGTCACGAGCTTTGTGATAATTATTCTCGGATTTCCAGTAACTCTGATGCTATCCTGCTACGGCTACATCTGCTATATTATCTTCCGAATGCAAAAGCGTCATCCGTTATCGTTAGCGACCAGATCGTCTCAGCGGGTCTCTGACGCAGGATTCCTGCAGAGTAGCCAACGCATGTCTTTGGCGAAGGTTCGCATGGTGAAGATGACGTTTTCGGTGGTTCTGTGCTTCATCGTCTGCTGGACTCCGTTTTGCGTGGCCCAGTTACTGTTGGCTTACGCTCTACCCGGCAGTAGTCATGTCAGCCCTCTCCTCATGGTTTTCCTACTGCTCGCATCGTTAAACTCAGCTGTCAACCCTTGGATTTACGCTCTTTTCTGCGTTCGAGGTTTTTCGCGTTCAAAAGCAAAAGCTTCACTCACTCTGATAAGGTAGGTCATGAGAGACGGTCGCGGCCAACCGAACCAAATGTTCCAATACGTAGCTCTATGGCCTTGGAGGGGAAGGAGGCGTCCTCCTGTTGCTCAAAAGTTTGGAATCGGTTGTTTTTCCAGTTCCTCCAGTTGTCCCGATCGGAGATCGCGCTCGGAGGACATATCGGTCTCAGTGTAGGGTTCGCCGCCATTCGATGACCCCCAGCACTTGCTGACGAAATGAGAAATTTCCCGTCCAAGATGGCCTCGTCCGCCAGAAAAGGAGACCACTCTCATTGAATCGAGCACAAATCGAGTGCGTCCAACATCGTAGCAACAATAGATTTGGCGCCAACTCAGGATGATCCCTGAGACGTTCCTCCAGCTCCAGGCGAACGAAACTTGAAAACTCTGAACTGAGTAATTAGAGGGTGTAAGTGTAAATAAATAATCTTCTCAAAGTCTTTTATCGTGCACTCAGCGTAACTACTGTGTCGATCGCTACACATGAGCGCGACCTCACCTTCACCGAAGTTTCCGTTGCTCCTCCGACATTCTCCGAGATGTCCTCGAGCGATTCGGTTCTCGGCAGGAAAGCAATCGCCCTCATGATCGCAGCAAGTCTCCTTGAGGGGGCGGGGGGAGAACACGAGCCTCACCCCGTATGCTCCATAGTCTCGAGTTTCTCTGCGACTTCATCGATTTCACGTCTGAGCAAAGAAAAGTTCCAACTCCCGGAAACACGAGGCATACGGGCTCTCGAATATCTATCAAGGGTGATGATCGTCTATCTTAGGGAAAGCTTCTGCGTAGCGCTGCTCGTCGATGATATTCAATCGCTCTTGGAAATAGCAATGGGACTCTCCCAAGCTTGACATATGGGATTTCCGAATTCGCCTGAGCCAAGGCACAGCCCATGTGCAGAACTGTCGGTTGCGAAACCGGGTTTCGCGTGGCTCTAAGAGATCGGAAGCTGCCTTGTGGGCCTCTCACAACTTGGTCTGTGCTCGATCGCATTCGAGCGATAGAATTTTCTGTGCGCTGCAAAAATTATAATGACTATAGTTGACTGTTCTCGCAAGCTCACATTCTTGTTGATAACTGTCGATCATCGCGGTTCCTCCACTGTGGACAGCATCAACGCCGGTTTTCGCGCTGTCTCTGCCGCGGTGACTGTCAGGGAATTCGATGTACAAAGTTGCGCTGGAAATACACACATATGAGTCGATGAAGACATACGGCGAAAGTGCTCGTGGATGGAACACACGAAAGTGGTCGTAAGAGCTCTCCCGAATCACTTGATATATTTATTGATTACTAGCGCCCGACTCTGTGTTCTTCCGATTCTGACACCCGCTCTCCCCGCCGGATGGAGTGGACGCGGCCGAATGAATAATTGAGTTTTATATTCGTCTGATCAGATTCTTCTCCCTCCTGATCTTGAACTTCTGAAGAGTGTCCTCGAGCTGGCGGACTCTGACGGAAGGATTCTCACAAACGAGCGATGTTCAGAGTGAGATTGTTGACAGAGGAGTGGGTTCGGGAAAAAACTCCATGGGGAAATATCGCTTCAGCTCACATCAGAGGAACATTATCGGTCGAAGTGGATGATATTTACTCATACATATCCAGATCTCGAGCTCGATGAGCTG
The DNA here is from genome assembly GCA_037576195.1 of Phytoseiulus persimilis. Classification (NCBI taxonomy): domain Eukaryota; kingdom Metazoa; phylum Arthropoda; class Arachnida; order Mesostigmata; family Phytoseiidae; genus Phytoseiulus; species Phytoseiulus persimilis. Next base: position 27,272,369 of record CM075104.1, on the reverse strand, counting down.
GGTGCTCAGAGGGTACAAACACAGGAACCGGTATCTTTCTCGTTCGGGTTGTGGTCACCGAACATGTTTTGCTCAAGTATCTCCAGCAATATGTCGCGTGTGCTTGCGCGGAATGTATTGACGAGTGACCGTCACAGAAGGAAACCGGTGTCATTCATTGGAAGTTACACGCCGGAGGTTCATTCCTGCCTCGGAGTTCCCCGTCAGGGGTCATGGGTCCTCCCTCGAGCAGAAATTTCCTCTGGAGTCTCCTCGCATCTTTTGAAACAGCTGTTCTTTCCGCGATTGGTCTAATTCGTACCAAGTTTCAATCGAGAGCGAGTCAAAATGCAAATGGTATGCGCGCGCGCTCTCGGCTATCCGACTCGAGGCTCGTGTCGCCCGGACACTCATTCGGAGCGTTCCCCTCTTCCCTACGAACACCTCTCCCCATCGGTATCCTGAACAACGGGGCGAGCCCGAACTTTCAAAAACAAAGAAGTTACTCGTGTGAGCTCCGTGTCTTTCCGAGCCGGCAAGTTCGGGCTTGGCAGGACATTCCCGCAGCGACAGGTTCGCGGCCCGGAAATGCAAGGCCCCGTCCTTCCCCCTTCCCTGTTATTTCTGAGCGTCGGAAATTCCCCCAATCCTCAGACATTTCCTCGGGTAGCATAAATGCCTCATGAGAGTCCGCGTCGAGTCCGACGGCTGCATGAGCTCGAGCCTCCTTCGCTCGCAATCGGGATTCCGATCACTGATGATTCGGGAGCTCAAATTTCGCTCCGAATCCTCTTCCCTATACTCGAGAGCCTCGCAGCCGCATTGTGCGAGCTAGATATCTCCAAGAAGAGAGGGTCGATAGCTGATTGTTGACAAGAAAGAGCATTATGAAGTTGGAGGGAACTGTGGCGCCAGAATGAGAGAGTTTTGCATCATTAAACTCGCTGTCGCGGACTTCGTTCCAAGTGTTGATGTCTCTGGCGCTCTGGGATGCTGCGAACGACTCATGTAACCCACCGCTGGAGGACAAGACTCCGAGCGAAGAGAGCGGGTCGCCTTCCGTGGCGATGCACGAGACAGTCTGAGTGCAATCATAATCCTGGGAGGATTTCTTAGACCTGCATGGCTCTTCCTAAAACTACTTCCAACTGCAGTGAAAGGAGCGGACCAGGCATAGGGTGGAAGGCATCGGAGGAGCATGACATCTGGCGCCAATTAAGAGTTTGCACGTGAAATGACTTGGAGCTCGTACAAGATTCCAGAGGAATATTCGGATGAGTATCAGAACTTTCGGATGGGAAACACGTAGACGTGTCCCGGAGATTCGCCAGTCCGACTTCGATTCATGTGGTTGTAGGACACGTCACAGTTGAGTCGTGAACCTCGATCCCTGAAAAGTGACCGAAGCTCTGTCGTTATTATCCGTCGAGGATGAAGCCCTGGCAGCGCATCATCTATGATCTTATTTCTGAATCGACACAGAATCCCTGGCTCTATCGACTCGCGAGCCCAAACTCAGAATGCGGCAGCGGTTCCAGAAACGGATCTCGAAGTTAGGGAAATGGAGTGAACCATCCTTTCCAACCGCAAATCTCAGACACGAGCTTCACAGTGGAAACGCGCCCTCCGTGGATGATATCATACAGTGAGATACGCCGTGATTAGACTCGAAATCGGACGTGACGGGAAGCTTTTATGGCGTTGCCGGGGATGTCACAGCGAGCAGCAGATCGCATCCTTCGATGTTCGTCCTGAGAAACGTGCACGCTGTCTGCATATCAGTTCTGGCGGTGACCAGGCTGTCAACTGAAGTCTTATCGGCGTTGTTATCCGAGACGAGGATCGCGGCGACCGGAGAGCCTGTGCCAATTGAGCAGTGAGCTTCATTCTGACGCGGGAATCGGCAGAGTCTTGTATCGGAACACCCCGAAATCTTCCGAGCGGAACGTCCCAACCGCTAAACAGCTTTTACATTGGTCGCTTCCAGGAGGAAGGATCTGAGCAATATCAAGGCCATGGAAGTAAAAATATTCCCAAGAGAAGACTCGAAGGTGTTCCTCGCACAGACATAAGAGACATGACAGGTATACTCTGGAGAAGCAAGCTCTACGAAAAGTAGAAACATCGGGTTCGACGAGAGAACCTCGGCACCAACTGCGATTCACGGCTTGATGGAACTGCTTTGGATAAACTTTGATCACGCATTCGTACTAACAGAGGTCACCAGTTCGATCACCGTCGCTATCAACATGCCACCGTGGAGACTCAGGTCGTCAAGTTGACTCATATGCTGCAGAGTTATCGTGACAGGAGTGCGAATCGCCCGCCAGGTTTCTAACATGGAGAGCTTCACACAAGGGAATGAGAATGATATCTGCGTGAAGCTATCCACCGGATGACTTCGCATCATCCGATGAGTTGACATCTGATCAAATAGTGGTGCTCGAGAAGGTGTTATGTGCAGATGTGTAATATGAATGTGACAAGGATGGCAGAGACGTCCTAATTTTGCAGTCCAAACATCCAGTGGTGTGATGACAGGTCACATCCCCTGGAAGATCATGAGGCGTCTGAGTCGACACGACATGTTATCATCACTTTTTAGTAATCCGTGTCGAATGGAGTTGTTACCTCGTTGATGACCGACCTAATGCCTTGGACGGGAATTCCACTCTGTGTGCACATGCACATACAAACGCAACAATCGACTCGGAGCAGTACGAGGGGATCTGCTTCCAGCTCCTCAGAAATCGGTGAGAACTCCCGATGGATCACTGAAACCATCGATAGTACGGCAGGAATAGGGAAAGAGATCCTTGCACGCATCATCAAAGGTCTGCCGGAGTGGCTCCACCACATGATCAATCCGCGAACGCAAAAATAGTAATGATCCGCGCACCCGGAAAATCTAACATATCGGAAACGGCGAGCTCGGAAGCGATTCCCATCCGAGGCATCGAAGTATCAAAAACTCCGACGGGTCATGACCTCAAGTGATAGAGCGGTCCCTGGTCGGAGCCGGTCATTTCGGCTCCGTACATTTGGCTGCGGGCGCTCTGGCAGGGACACTTTGGTTTTAAGGACATGCTGGCTCTAGACATTCTGGACTAAGAGATATCGTGGTGGCTTGGGACCGTAGGCATCCAGATACTTTGGTCTCCAACATCTCTAGGTCGTACGAATGTTCGGGCAGCTCATTTGTTGTTCTGCGGATCGTTGCTGACCTGGATGGCTCTTGAGAATGCGGTTCGCTCCGCGTTTGCACCGGTAGCTTGGTGGCCCGAGCATGAGAATACACTATGGGTGAGGAGTACATTCTAGGGTCCTTCCTCGGAGGTTCAGCGGCACCCCCTTTGTTTTCCGGCTGAACCTCTCAGCCAGCCCTCAGAAGTGTCCCGGAATCACCATTCGGTATTGCTTCAGTAACACTCCCTATCGCCTCGCAAATCCCATTGCGGGCGGTGGGCTTGGGTCTTAAGATGGTTCATATTTAATTCTGATATAAATTAAATCCTCTCTTTACCACATAAGAAATTTTTCGTTGTCGGCCGGGGATCAAACCCGCGATTGCTAGCTTAGCGTGGCACCCAAGGCGTTGGTTTATGCCACACGGCCAACGAGCCGACAGCGGCACCCCCTGAGAGCAATCGAGCTCTCAAGAGTAGTCAACGATAGTTTCGATTATCCATGAATGGGTTTAATGGGTATATATCAATGGGTTTGATCAACCTCGAATAAGGAATCTCTCATTCTTCGGCGGTCTCGCTGTGGGAAGAGGGGGTTACCAAGGTCATTCCTAGAAGCTTGCGGTCAGGATTCTCAACACGAACCCGATTCGGCGAGGGCCTAGATTGAGATCAGCAACGGTCATCAGAACAACGGATAAGCTACGCAAGCATTGGTCAAACCCTCGAGGTATCGAATCCAATTCGCCGAAAAGGCCTGAATCTTTCTGCGGAGCCAAGATGTCCCAAGCCAAAATGACCTGAGCCAAGATCTCGACGGACTGAACGCACGGAGGCATGTTTTAGGATTTCGTAGAGCTTAACGGAGCGATATTCAACATGGAAATCTCATCATCATGGAGGGTAATGACATCGAGAAGCTGGTATATGATTCATGGGTCAACCCAGATCTCACTGCGGGACTAACTGGGCTGGAGCTCAGAAACCCCACGTCAAAGATTTACTGAAAAATACAACGAAGGGCTCCTGGCCGCGTCAACATCCCACAAGATCCACTCGGAAATGATTCGCATCATCGAAGATCCTATCCCTGCGAACTTGAATCGTCTATCATCATGATCAACAGCTGGAATTGCCCATCGTCTAGAATCACCGTCTGAAAGTCAACGGGATTACCACTGAGAACGGTGTTTTGATCGAGGACTTCACCGGAATCACATCCTCATCTACACAGAGAAGCTGTCGCAATGCACAAATCGCACAACACAACCATCTCACAGAAAGATAAAACCGACAGTGTCATAGCGATGGAGGGATCGCAGTTGTGATCCAAGTTCCTGAAAGGTGCTGAATATAAATACGATTCTCCAATGGGGGTTAACAATCAGCGGATCGGTGCCAAAGGCCGAGGGATCGCGATGTGACAATGACCCAGCTCTACGAAATCGTTCTTCCTGCGGGATGCAACCGTTCTCCACCGATTGCTCGAGACTCTGCGGAATAAAGTTCAACGATTCATCCTCAACAACGCTGGACGGCACAGTTTCTCGACGAGTTCATCAAATGGCAGGAATATGACTGGGAGCGTCCAAAGTACCTAATGATGTTGTTCGTCGGAAAATGTTTCACGATTTGAGTCAATAACCGCAACACTCGAACTGAAAGACAGCCCATGGCTCCTTTAGCCGGCTTCTCATGAACTTGACGATCGCTATCACGAGCTCTCCATGCTACTCTAAACTTTACCATGAATCGGACTCATGCAGGTTCCCTCCAGAGCTAATCAGTTTGAATCAAGTTTCGGCCTCCATAAAATCTGATCGCTTCTCCACCCGAGTTGTAAAATCCCGAGTTATAAGAGGAGATAGGAAGTTTCTGGAATGATAGGCCTCAATACAAGAGTCATACTACAAGCATTGCGTGCGATAAATTCTACAATGCGAGCCTACAGTTGGAAGGAAGATCTCAATCGGTGAGCCTGGCAATAAGAGTGTCAAACACTGTCGAACGTTTGTCGCTCCGGTCAAAATCAGAGCATACCATTGTTGAATTACGCTGCTGTCCACTCCCTCCCTCGTGGAAAAAACCATCCTAAGCCTGGAGTCTCATTGGTGACTCGCTGGATGTTGTGTTGGCCCTTCACCAGAAAACGTTTCGGGAAAACTCCGAGGGTGGCGCCTGTGGCCTCAGGGTATGTTTGGACGACGTGACGGCTTTCTTCGGAACGGTACAACATCTGGAGCCCTCGACGGCACATTCTTCCTGCTCACTGTCAATCGGTGAATCGAGCCTGCAACTCCATCCAGTGGCATACAGGGTTCCCCCTTGGCATCCGTTCGCGTTGATGGAAAGGACACGCCCCTCGAATCGGCTCTTTCCAGGAGAGCAGCCTGCGCCGCCGACAGGATGTAAAAGGAGCGCTCGCGGGATTATTGACACATTCATCATTCTCAACCATGACTATAGTCTAGAGCAGTGGTTCCCGAACATTTTGTCGTGCGGAACCCTTGCCAAAGCGCTCTCCGCTCACGGGAACCCTCCACCAAGTTTCGACCCCTCCATTCTTTTTTTTTTTTGACGTTGTCTATTTCGCCCGTTCCTGAAACATGTTCATACCAGCCGGCCTTCGGCCGACTGGAGTCGACCGCGCTGCGGGCGGTTGGACGGCGCTCCCTGCCATCGAGGCACTTTTCTCTCCCTTCACTGAGTCAGCATTCTGATTTTGAAAAATATGGTCAGATTGACCCCGGAATCACCCCTCCGGAGTTGGGAAGTAATGCTCAGATTGGTCTCGGAATCCCCCTCCAGAGTTGGAAAGTAATGCTCAGATTGGTCACGGAATCAACTCTCCAGAGTTGGAAATTAATGCTCAGATTGAGGCCGGAATCACCCCTCCAGAGTTGGGAAGTAATGCTCAGATTGACCCCGGAATCACCCCTCCGGAGTTGGAAAGAAATGCTCAGATTGAACCCGGAATCAACCCTTCAGAGTTGGAAATAAATGCTCAGATTGGTCTCGGAATCACCCCTCCAGAGTTGGAAAGTAATGCTCAGACTGACCCCGAAATCACCCCTCCAGAGTTGGAAAGTAATGCTCAGATTGACCCCGAAATCACCCCTCCAGAGTTGGAAAGTAATGCTCAGATTGAGCCCGGAATCACCTCCCCAGAGTTGGAAAGTAATGCTCAGATTGAGCCCGGAATCACCCCTCCAGAGTTGGAAAGTAATGCTCAGACTGACCCCGAAATCACCCCTCCAGAGTTGGAAAGTAATGCTCAGATTGACCCCGGAATCACCCCTCCAGAGCCGGGAACTGATGCTCAGATTGAGCCCGGAATCACCCCTCCAGAGCCGGGAACTGATGCTCAGATTGGCCCCGGAATCACCCCTCCAGAGTTGGGAAGTAATGCTAAGATTGGCCCCGGAATCACCCCTCCAGAGTTGGGAAGTAATGCTAAGATTGGCCCCGTAATCACCCCTCCAGAGTTGGGAAGTAATGCTAAGATTGGCCCCGGAATCACCCCTCCAGAGTTGGGAAGTAATGCTAAGATTGGCCCCGTAATCACCCCTCCAGAGTTGGAAAGTAACGCTCAGACTGACCCCGAAATCACCCCTCCAGAGCCGGGAACTGATGCTCAGATTGACCCCGAAATCACCCCTCCAGAGCCGGGAACTGATGCTCAGATTGACCCCGGAATCACCCCTCCAGAGCCGGGAACTGATGCTCAGATTGAGCCCGGAATCACCCCTCCAGAGTTGGGAAGTAATGCTAAGATTGGCCCCGGAATCACCCCTCCAGAGTTGGGAAGTAATGCTAAGATTGGCCCCGGAATCACCCCTCCAGAGTTGGGAAGTAATGCTAAGATTGGCCCCGTAATCACCCCTCCAGAGTTGGGAAGTAATGCTAAGATTGGCCCCGGAATCACCCCTCCAGAGTTGGAAAGTAATGCTCAGACTGACCCCGAAATCACCCCTCCAGAGTTGGAAAGTAATGCTCAGATTGACCCCGAAATCACCCCTCCAGAGTTGGAAAGTAATGCTCAGATTGAGCCCGGAATCACCCCTCCAGAGCCGGGAACTGATGCTCAGATTGACCCCGGAATCACCCCTCCAGAGCCGGGAACTGATGCTCAGATTGAGCCCGGAATCACCCCTCCAGAGCCGGGAACTGATGCTCAGATTGGCCCCGGAATCACCCCTCCAGAGTTGGGAAGTAATGCTAAGATTGGCCCCGGAATCACCCCTCCAGAGTTGGGAAGTAATGCTAAGATTGGCCCCGTAATCACCCCTCCAGAGTTGGGAAGTAATGCTCAGATTGGCCCCGGAATCACCCCTCCAGAGTTGGGAAGTAATGCTCAGATTGGCCCCGGAATCACCCCTCCGGAGTTGGGAAGTAATGCTCAGATTGGCCCCGGAATCACCCCTCCAGAGTTGGGAAGTAATGCTAAGATTGGCCCCGGAATCACCCCTCCAGAGTTGGGAAGTAATGTCAAGATTGGCCCCGGAATCACCCCTCCAGAGTTGGGAAGTAATGCTAAGATTGGCCCCGTAATCACCCCTCCAGAGTTGGGAAGTAATGCTAAGATTGGCCCCGGAATCACCCCTCCAGAGTTGGGAAGTAATGCTAAGATTGGCCCCGGAATCACCCCTCCAGAGTTGGGAAGTAATGCTAAGATTGGCCCCGGAATCACCCCTCCAGAGTTGGGAAGTAATGCTAAGATTGGCCCCGGAATCACCCCTCCAGAGTTGGGAAGTAATGCTAAGATTGGCCCCGGAATCACCCCTCCAGAGTTGGGAAGTAATGCTAACATTGGCCCCGGAATCACCCCTCCAGAGTTGGGAAGTAATGCTCAGACTGACCCCGAAATCACCCCTCCAGAGTTGGAAAGTAATGCTCAGACTGACCCCGAAATCACCCTTCCAGAGCCGGGAACTGATGCTCAGATTGAGCCCGGAATCACCTCTCCAGAGTTGGAAAGTAATGCTCAGATTGAGCCCGGAATCACCTCTCCAGAGTTGGAAAGTAATGCTCAGATTGAGCCCGGAATCACTCCTCCAGAGTTGGAAAGTAATGCTCAGATTGACCCCGGGATCACCCCTCCAGAGTTGGAAAGTAATGCTCAGATTGACCCCGGGATCACCCCTCCAGAGTTGGAGAGTAATGCTCAGACTGACCCCGGGATCACCTCTCCAGAGTTGGAAAGTGATGCTCAGATTGAGCCCGGAATCACCCCTCCAGAGTTGGAAAGTAATGCTCAGATTGGCCCCGGAATCACCCCTCCAGAGTTGGAAAGTAATGCTAAGATTGGCCCCGTAATCACCCCTCCAGAGTTGGGAAGTAAAGCTAAGATTGGCCCCGGAATCACCCCTCCAGAGTTGGGAAGTAATGCTGAGATTGGCCCCGTAATCACCCCTCCAGAGTTGGGAAGTAATGCTAAGATTGGCCCCGTAGTCACCCCTCCAGAGTTGGGAAGTAATGCTAAGATTGGCCCCGGAATCACCCCTCCAGAGTTGGGAAGTAATGCTAAGATTGGCCCCGTAATCACCCCTCCAGAGTTGGGAAGTAATGCTAAGATTGGCCCCGTAATCACCCCTCCAGAGTTGGGAAGTAATGCTCAGACTGACCCCGAAATCACCCCTCCAGAGTTGGAAAGTAATGCTCAGACTGACCCCGAAATCACCCTTCCAGAGCCGGGAACTGATGCTCAGATTGAGCCCGGAATCACCTCTCCAGAGTTGGAAAGTAATGCTCAGATTGAGCCCGGAATCACCTCTCCAGAGTTGGAAAGTAATGCTCAGATTGAGCCCGGAATCACTCCTCCAGAGTTGGAAAGTAATGCTCAGATTGACCCCGGGATCACCCCTCCAGAGTTGGAAAGTAATGCTCAGATTGACCCCGGGATCACCCCTCCAGAGTTGGAGAGTAATGCTCAGACTGACCCCGGGATCACCTCTCCAGAGTTGGAAAGTGATGCTCAGATTGAGCCCGGAATCACCCCTCCAGAGTTGGAAAGTAATGCTCAGATTGGCCCCGGAATCACCCCTCCAGAGTTGGAAAGTAAAGCTAAGATTGGCCCCGGAATCACCCCTCCAGAGTTGGGAAGTAATGCTGAGATTGGCCCCGTAATCACCCCTCCAGAGTTGGGAAGTAATGCTAAGATTGGCCCCGTAATCACCCCTCCAGAGTTGGGAAGTAATGCTAAGATTGGCCCCGGAATCACCCCTCCAGAGTTGGGAAGTAATGCTAAGATTGGCCCCGTAATCACCCCTCCAGAGTTGGGAAGTAATGCTAAGATTGGCCCCGTAATCACCCCTCCAGAGTTGGGAAGTAATGCTAAGATTGGCCCCGTAATCACCCCTCCAGAGTTAGGAAGTAATGCTAAGATTGGCCCCGTAATCACCCCTCCAGAGTTGGAAAGTAATGCTCAGATTGACCCCGGGATCACCCCTCCAGAGTTGGAGAGTAATGCTCAGACTGACCCCGGGATCACCTCTCCAGAGTTGGAAAGTGATGCTCAGATTGAGCCCGGAATCACCCCTCCAGAGTTGGAAAGTAATGCTCAGATTGGCCCCGGAATCACCCCTCCAGAGTTGGAAAGTAAAGCTAAGATTGGCCCCGGAATCACCCCTCCAGAGTTGGGAAGTAATGCTGAGATTGGCCCCGTAATCACCCCTCCAGAGTTGGGAAGTAATGCTAAGATTGGCCCCGTAATCACCCCTCCAGAGTTGGGAAGTAATGCTAAGATTGGCCCCGGAATCACCCCTCCAGAGTTGGGAAGTAATGCTAAGATTGGCCCCGTAATCACCCCTCCAGAGTTGGGAAGTAATGCTAAGATTGGCCCCGTAATCACCCCTCCAGAGTTAGGAAGTAATGCTAAGATTGGCCCCGTAATCACCCCTCCAGAGTTGGGAAGTAATGCTAAGATTGGCCCCGGAATCACCCCTCCAGAGTTGGGAAGTAATGCTAAGATTGGCCCCGGAATCACCCCTCCAGAGTTGGGAAGTAATGCTAAGATTGGCCCCGGAATCACCCCTCCAGTGTTGGGAAGTAATGCTAAGATTGGCCCCGGAATCACCCCTCCAGAGTTGGGAAGTAATGCTAAGATTGGCCCCGGAATCACCCCTCCAGAGTTGGGAAGTAATGCTAAGATTGGCCCCGTAATCACCCCTCCAGAGTTGGGAAGTAATGCTAAGATTGGCCCCGGAATCAACCCTCCAGAGTTGGGAAGTAATGCTAAGATTGGCCCCGGAATCACCCCTCCAGAGTTGGGAAGTAATGCTAAGATTGGCCCCGGAATCACCCCTCCAGAGTTGGGAAGTAATGCTAATATTGGCCCCGTAATCACCCCTCCAGAGTTGGGAAGTAATGCTAAGATTGGCCCCGGAATCACCCCTCCAGAGTTGGGAAGTAATGCTAAGATTGGCCCCGGAATCACCCCTCCAGAGTTGGAAAGTAATGCTCAGATTGAGCCCGGAATCACCCCTCCAGAGTTGGGAAGTAATGCTAAGATTGGCCCCGGAATCACCCCTCCAGAGTTGGGAAGTAATGCTAAGATTGGCCCCGTAATCACCCCTCCAGAGTTGGGAAGTAATGCTAAGATTGGCCCCGTAATCACCCCTCCAGAGTTGGGAAGTAATGCTAAGATTGGCCCCGGAATCACCCCTCCAGAGTTGGGAAGTAATGCTAAGATTGGCCCCGTAATCACCCCTCCAGAGTTGGGAAGTAATGCTAAGATTGGCCCCGGAATCACCCCTCCAGGGTTGGGAAGTAATGCTAAGATTGGCCCCGGAATCACCCCTCCAGAGTTGGGAAGTAATGCTAAGATTGGCCCCGTAATCACCCCTCCAGAGTTGGGAAGTAATGCTAAGATTGGCCCCGGAATCACCCCTCCAGAGTTGGAAAGTAATGCTCAGATTGAGCCCGGAATCACCCCTCCAGAGTTGGGAAGTAATGCTAAGATTGGCCCCGTAATCACCCCTCCAGAGTTGGGAAGTAGTGCTAAGATTGGCCCCGGAATCACCCCTCCAGAGTTGGGAAGTAATGCTAAGATTGGCCCCGGAATCACCCCTCCAGAGTTGGAAAGTAATGCTCAGATTGAGCCCGGAATCACCCCTCCAGAGTTGGGAAGTAATGCTAAGATTGGCCCCGGAATCACCCCTCCAGAGTTGGGAAGTAATGCTAAGATTGGCCCCGTAATCACCCCTCCAGAGTTGGGAAGTAATGCTAAGATTGGCCCCGTAATCACACCTCCAGAGTTGGGAAGTAATGCTAAGATTGGCCCCGGAATCACCCCTCCAGAGTTGGGAAGTAATGCTAAGATTGGCCCCGGAATCACCCCTCCAGAGTTGGGAAGTAATGCTAAGATTGGCCCCGTAATCACCCCTCCAGAGTTGGGAAGTAATGCCCAGATTGGCCCCGGGATCACCCCTCCAGAGTTGGGAAGTAATGCTAAGATTGGCCCCGGAATCACCCCTCCAGAGTTGGGAAGTAATGCTAAGATTGGCCCCGTAATCACCCCTCCAGAGTTGGAAAGTAACGCTCAGACTGACCCCGAAATCACCCCTCCAGAGCCGGGAACTGATGCTCAGATTGACCCCGAAATCACCCCTCCAGAGCCGGGAACTGATGCTCAGATTGACCCCGGAATCACCCCTCCAGAGCCGGGAACTGATGCTCAGATTGAGCCCGGAATCACCCCTCCAGAGTTGGGAAGTAATGCTAAGATTGGCCCCGGAATCACCCCTCCAGAGTTGGGAAGTAATGCTAAGATTGGCCCCGGAATCACCCCTCCAGAGTTGGGAAGTAATGCTAAGATTGGCCCCGTAATCACCCCTCCAGAGTTGGGAAGTAATGCTAAGATTGGCCCCGGAATCACCCCTCCAGAGTTGGAAAGTAATGCTCAGACTGACCCCGAAATCACCCCTCCAGAGTTGGAAAGTAATGCTCAGATTGACCCCGAAATCACCCCTCCAGAGTTGGAAAGTAATGCTCAGATTGAGCCCGGAATCACCCCTCCAGAGCCGGGAACTGATGCTCAGATTGACCCCGGAATCACCCCTCCAGAGCCGGGAACTGATGCTCAGATTGAGCCCGGAATCACCCCTCCAGAGCCGGGAACTGATGCTCAGATTGGCCCCGGAATCACCCCTCCAGAGTTGGGAAGTAATGCTAAGATTGGCCCCGGAATCACCCCTCCAGAGTTGGGAAGTAATGCTAAGATTGGCCCCGTAATCACCCCTCCAGAGTTGGGAAGTAATGCTCAGATTGGCCCCGGAATCACCCCTCCAGAGTTGGGAAGTAATGCTCAGATTGGCCCCGGAATCACCCCTCCGGAGTTGGGAAGTAATGCTCAGATTGGCCCCGGAATCACCCCTCCAGAGTTGGGAAGTAATGCTAAGATTGGCCCCGGAATCACCCCTCCAGAGTTGGGAAGTAATGTCAAGATTGGCCCCGGAATCACCCCTCCAGAGTTGGGAAGTAATGCTAAGATTGGCCCCGTAATCACCCCTCCAGAGTTGGGAAGTAATGCTAAGATTGGCCCCGGAATCACCCCTCCAGAGTTGGGAAGTAATGCTAAGATTGGCCCCGGAATCACCCCTCCAGAGTTGGGAAGTAATGCTAAGATTGGCCCCGGAATCACCCCTCCAGAGTTGGGAAGTAATGCTAAGATTGGCCCCGGAATCACCCCTCCAGAGTTGGGAAGTAATGCTAAGATTGGCCCCGGAATCACCCCTCCAGAGTTGGGAAGTAATGCTAACATTGGCCCCGGAATCACCCCTCCAGAGTTGGGAAGTAATGCTCAGACTGACCCCGAAATCACCCCTCCAGAGTTGGAAAGTAATGCTCAGACTGACCCCGAAATCACCCTTCCAGAGCCGGGAACTGATGCTCAGATTGAGCCCGGAATCACCTCTCCAGAGTTGGAAAGTAATGCTCAGATTGAGCCCGGAATCACCTCTCCAGAGTTGGAAAGTAATGCTCAGATTGAGCCCGGAATCACTCCTCCAGAGTTGGAAAGTAATGCTCAGATTGACCCCGGGATCACCCCTCCAGAGTTGGAAAGTAATGCTCAGATTGACCCCGGGATCACCCCTCCAGAGTTGGAGAGTAATGCTCAGACTGACCCCGGGATCACCTCTCCAGAGTTGGAAAGTGATGCTCAGATTGAGCCCGGAATCACCCCTCCAGAGTTGGAAAGTAATGCTCAGATTGGCCCCGGAATCACCCCTCCAGAGTTGGAAAGTAATGCTAAGATTGGCCCCGTAATCACCCCTCCAGAGTTGGGAAGTAAAGCTAAGATTGGCCCCGGAATCACCCCTCCAGAGTTGGGAAGTAATGCTGAGATTGGCCCCGTAATCACCCCTCCAGAGTTGGGAAGTAATGCTAAGATTGGCCCCGTAGTCACCCCTCCAGAGTTGGGAAGTAATGCTAAGATTGGCCCCGGAATCACCCCTCCAGAGTTGGGAAGTAATGCTAAGATTGGCCCCGTAATCACCCCTCCAGAGTTGGGAAGTAATGCTAAGATTGGCCCCGTAATCACCCCTCCAGAGTTGGGAAGTAATGCTCAGACTGACCCCGAAATCACCCCTCCAGAGTTGGAAAGTAATGCTCAGACTGACCCCGAAATCACCCTTCCAGAGCCGGGAACTGATGCTCAGATTGAGCCCGGAATCACCTCTCCAGAGTTGGAAAGTAATGCTCAGATTGAGCCCGGAATCACCTCTCCAGAGTTGGAAAGTAATGCTCAGATTGAGCCCGGAATCACTCCTCCAGAGTTGGAAAGTAATGCTCAGATTGACCCCGGGATCACCCCTCCAGAGTTGGAAAGTAATGCTCAGATTGACCCCGGGATCACCCCTCCAGAGTTGGAGAGTAATGCTCAGACTGACCCCGGGATCACCTCTCCAGAGTTGGAAAGTGATGCTCAGATTGAGCCCGGAATCACCCCTCCAGAGTTGGAAAGTAATGCTCAGATTGGCCCCGGAATCACCCCTCCAGAGTTGGAAAGTAAAGCTAAGATTGGCCCCGGAATCACCCCTCCAGAGTTGGGAAGTAATGCTGAGATTGGCCCCGTAATCACCCCTCCAGAGTTGGGAAGTAATGCTAAGATTGGCCCCGTAATCACCCCTCCAGAGTTGGGAAGTAATGCTAAGATTGGCCCCGGAATCACCCCTCCAGAGTTGGGAAGTAATGCTAAGATTGGCCCCGTAATCACCCCTCCAGAGTTGGGAAGTAATGCTAAGATTGGCCCCGTAATCACCCCTCCAGAGTTGGGAAGTAATGCTAAGATTGACCCCGGGATCACCCCTCCAGAGTTGGAGAGTAATGCTCAGACTGACCCCGGGATCACCTCTCCAGAGTTGGAAAGTGATGCTCAGATTGAGCCCGGAATCACCCCTCCAGAGTTGGAAAGTAATGCTCAGATTGGCCCCGGAATCACCCCTCCAGAGTTGGAAAGTAAAGCTAAGATTGGCCCCGGAATCACCCCTCCAGAGTTGGGAAGTAATGCTGAGATTGGCCCCGTAATCACCCCTCCAGAGTTGGGAAGTAATGCTAAGATTGGCCCCGTAATCACCCCTCCAGAGTTGGGAAGTAATGCTAAGATTGGCCCCGGAATCACCCCTCCAGAGTTGGGAAGTAATGCTAAGATTGGCCCCGTAATCACCCCTCCAGAGTTGGGAAGTAATGCTAAGATTGGCCCCGTAATCACCCCTCCAGAGTTAGGAAGTAATGCTAAGATTGGCCCCGTAATCACCCCTCCAGAGTTGGGAAGTAATGCTAAGATTGGCCCCGGAATCACCCCTCCAGAGTTGGGAAGTAATGCTAAGATTGGCCCCGGAATCACCCCTCCAGAGTTGGGAAGTAATGCTAAGATTGGCCCCGGAATCACCCCTCCAGTGTTGGGAAGTAATGCTAAGATTGGCCCCGGAATCACCCCTCCAGAGTTGGGAAGTAATGCTAAGATTGGCCCCGGAATCACCCCTCCAGAGTTGGGAAGTAATGCTAAGATTGGCCCCGTAATCACCCCTCCAGAGTTGGGAAGTAATGCTAAGATTGGCCCCGGAATCAACCCTCCAGAGTTGGGAAGTAATGCTAAGATTGGCCCCGGAATCACCCCTCCAGAGTTGGGAAGTAATGCTAAGATTGGCCCCGGAATCACCCCTCCAGAGTTGGGAAGTAATGCTAATATTGGCCCCGTAATCACCCCTCCAGAGTTGGGAAGTAATGCTAAGATTGGCCCCGGAATCACCCCTCCAGAGTTGGGAAGTAATGCTAAGATTGGCCCCGGAATCACCCCTCCAGAGTTGGAAAGTAATGCTCAGATTGAGCCCGGAATCACCCCTCCAGAGTTGGGAAGTAATGCTAAGATTGGCCCCGGAATCACCCCTCCAGAGTTGGGAAGTAATGCTAAGATTGGCCCCGTAATCACCCCTCCAGAGTTGGGAAGTAATGCTAAGATTGGCCCCGTAATCACCCCTCCAGAGTTGGGAAGTAATGCTAAGATTGGCCCCGGAATCACCCCTCCAGAGTTGGGAAGTAATGCTAAGATTGGCCCCGTAATCACCCCTCCAGAGTTGGGAAGTAATGCTAAGATTGGCCCCGGAATCACCCCTCCAGGGTTGGGAAGTAATGCTAAGATTGGCCCCGGAATCACCCCTCCAGAGTTGGGAAGTAATGCTAAGATTGGCCCCGTAATCACCCCTCCAGAGTTGGGAAGTAATGCTAAGATTGGCCCCGGAATCACCCCTCCAGAGTTGGAAAGTAATGCTCAGATTGAGCCCGGAATCACCCCTCCAGAGTTGGGAAGTAATGCTAAGATTGGCCCCGTAATCACCCCTCCAGAGTTGGGAAGTAGTGCTAAGATTGGCCCCGGAATCACCCCTCCAGAGTTGGGAAGTAATGCTAAGATTGGCCCCGGAATCACCCCTCCAGAGTTGGAAAGTAATGCTCAGATTGAGCCCGGAATCACCCCTCCAGAGTTGGGAAGTAATGCTAAGATTGGCCCCGGAATCACCCCTCCAGAGTTGGGAAGTAATGCTAAGATTGGCCCCGTAATCACCCCTCCAGAGTTGGGAAGTAATGCTAAGATTGGCCCCGTAATCACACCTCCAGAGTTGGGAAGTAATGCTAAGATTGGCCCCGGAATCACCCCTCCAGAGTTGGGAAGTAATGCTAAGATTGGCCCCGGAATCACCCCTCCAGAGTTGGGAAGTAATGCTAAGATTGGCCCCGTAATCACCCCTCCAGAGTTGGGAAGTAATGCCCAGATTGGCCCCGGGATCACCCCTCCACGTTTTGAAAAGTATGGTCAGATTGGTTCTAGAATCACCCCTCCACGTTTTGAAAAGTATGGTCAGATTGGTTCTAGAATCACCCCTCCACGTTTTGAAAAGTATGGTCAGATTGGTTCTAGAATCACCGCTCCAGCTTTTGAAAAGTATAGTCAGACTCGTACCGGAATCACCTCTCCAGACTCGGGAGAGTATGTTCAGACTGGTCCCAGAATCACTCTCATGTCTTTCAGAAAAAGTGCGGACAAACTGACAGACTGACAAACTGACAGACTAAGCCGATTATATATAGTAAGGATACGTTCTTCCACTACGACACAGGTTCCGAATCAACTCATTCTGGGTTAGAACTTGATTCCGAACTTGCGGCCATTTCGAAATCGCGAGCTTCACCGAAACAGTCCCAGAACGCAGCAACGGCTGAGATTCGCTTCTATCCGAGTGCGCTTCACACTGATTTTTGGGGTTGAAGAAGTGTACAGAGATGGTATTGGGTGGATGCAAAAGTTCTGGGCCCCTAATTTCAATCGCTCATAACTCCGCTCCCAGGAAGCGCAGAGAGATAATAAAATGTACGAAACGTGCGGAATTCAGTCAGCTTTCAGATGAGATCAACCGCAATGATCGTCAAAAAACACCGTGCTTACAGGAGCGATTTTACTGAAAGGGTCGAAATTCGGAAAATCGCGATTTTGCAGTTCCGGCGAAACTAAGATTATGACCCCCTATTTTCTCTCCAGAATCATGAATTTCGTCGAAAAATAAACGGTTTCAAAAAAAAAATTGAGCATTTCGGCCACGGCAAAGCGGAGATATCGGCTCCCGAAGATTCGACTTTTTTGTGATTTTTTTCCCGCCTATTGAACGGTCTCATGGATGGGATACGGTGGAACTGCCCTGGAAACGCTCGGGAGCCTCTGGAAAATGTTTTCTCAACACAGAGTGATCGGCATGTCTTCCCTCCGAGACAATGAGTTCGATTGCTCCGAGAGAACTCGCTGGCTTTCTCACAAAATGTCACGTTCTCGAATGTTAGGCTACGAGAACCGACGCTGGGGACGAGAGAGATGGGGATTCCATTTTCAGTATCGTTCCACTCGTGCGACAACCAACAGGTTCTTCCAACGCGCTCATTGCAGCACCGAATCTTTTCTGTTTCCCGTGAAGTTCGTGGAAGTTTCAGAAACTCTAGCCATCATCCCGGAGTGGTCAACCGAGATCAACTGACCCGGAGCGCAATGCTCTACGAGTTCCTCAAGGGGAATTCAGCGGCGGAGACGAAGCGGCAAATGGAACCCGTGTTCCGTGAAGCCACTCCGTCTCTTTCCACAGTGGAGAGGTGGTTCGCCAAGTTCCGAGACGGCAATCAGGACCTGAACGATGAGCCACGATCAGGCCGACCTGTTGAACGACGACTTGGTTGCCGTCGCTGGAGAGACGAAAATGATTCCGACAATCTGACTCTTATTCTAAGGTCCCTTCTTGCAAGGCGAACAACGACGAGAAGTATTGAGAAAACAACTTCAAGAAACTCCCGAGCGTTTCCAGGGAAATTCCACCGTATCCCATCCATGAGACCGTTCAATAGGCGGGAAAAAAAGTCACCAAAAAATCACAAAAAATTCGAATCTTCGGGAGCCGATATCTCCGCTTTGCCGTGGCTTAAATGCTCAAATTTTTTTTTGAAACCGCTTATTTTTCGACGAACTTTATGATTCTGAAGGGAAAATAGGGGGTCATAATCTTAGTTTCGCCGGTGGAGAGGTTTCCAGCTCATTGCTACCGAATAGACACGCAACACGCTGTCCTCGAGGCGTGATTCAGTGCATCTTCTTCTCATAACTTAATATAGGGGGGCACTGAGAGAAGAAAAGCCAAGTACATACTATATGAGCTCTTGCATTCATGTGGCAACTCGCAAGATGAACGCGTTGTTCAATTTACTGTAGAAGAACAAGCAAACAATGAACTACGTACATCACAAAGCGAGTTAGGGAACTCTTGAGAGGGCTGTATCCTATCATTACGAACTTCTCATCTACCAATTTCCGCTCGGATCATCGGTGGATTTTGATGGCTTCCTTCTTGCCGATTCGAACGCTCTTCGGAGCATGAAAGTATCGTTCAAGTTTTCTGGTTCGAGGCTCACGCGGTTTTCGCTGAGGATCATTCGCAGGATGCTGAAGTCCCGTTCGGGCTGAGCGGGGGTGGGAGGTATGGACTCCTAAATCTGACGGCTGCCTCTGAGCTACTCTGGCGCGATACGAACACACAAACAAAACAGAATCGGGCTCGAAAATTCCCGATTTAAAAATACCCGGGGCGGCTGACACCATCGGAGTACGGAATCACGGGCGATAAGCACAACAAAAGACAGGTGATCCGTGTTTGCCCTACGACCATTCCCTCATGGAATTTCACGATTAAATGTGCGCTGGTCTTGTGGATCCTGCGGATCTGGATCCGCGAATATCTCGCGGACCCCGCGCTGGAAGGCCTATCGAGTACGCGATCGGTAGCTCGAAATCGAGGTCATTCTACTTTTCCTTCCAAGACGGACGATTGGAAAAGTTTGATTTCCGACCCGGTATTTTGATCGACGGGTAGTATGGCGCAATCTGAGAATTTCTTGCCATCTCAAGAAGTTTCGAACTTGGCCCTGAAGAGATAATCTATGATCGAATCCACGACGAGCTTTTGCTAACAGATCAATGCTTCTTGAAGGTGCAGATGAAATCGGTCGCCAATTCTGAGCTCCGGACCGATCTCCGCCATTTCATTGGAACAGGTCGAGAAAAGAATGCCATCTCTAAATCGCTTCAAAAAATTCGATTTTCGAACGAATGCGTCATCTTTCCAGCTGTCGATCGCAAGGAAATGAATTCAGAATAGGACAGTTTTCCCCCGGAATCTTGGAATCTTTCTGAATGCACATACCGTGCAATCGCTTCGCCTGTATACACATAATAGAGTAATCGTCTCGTCTGCCAGCTACATGGAGAGTATTCACTCTGTCCGCATACTTGCATGAAGGTAATTACTACATCTATTTACACAATACATAAAAAGTAATTATTTCGACCGACTGGATGGAACTTGACCTCATCTATGAAGAAGACCAACAGGAGACTCCCTACGGCTGTGTCGTGTGGCCAATTGAACGACGAATCCGGTAGAGTTACCCATGAAAACATACTCTGCATGGCCTGTCCTGGAGGAAGTCGGAGATTCCTCCGTAGAATTTCGAGCCTATCCTTCCGATACCCTCAGAGAGTGGCAGTAATACCGGGGCTCAATGATCGGAAGAGCATCATGAGAGTCTCGAACGACTGTGCGGGTATAGGGGGCGGATTTTTCGGCACAACAAGCTATGCCGTTGCTGCACGACGCAGCCCCGTTCCTGGTTGAGATCGCGGTAAACACGAGTTCAAACCGACAGAGAATCGATGACCAACGAAATCCCTTTTCTAGCATCCTCGTTCATGCCTTCACAGAATGAACGTTGAACTCAGCCCGATTGGCGTTCACTGTTAGAGGGGTGGATGACACCCCAAAGCTTACTATTGGTCACTGCACGATTTTTTCAGAGCACCGGAGGAAGCCACGAAGCCCGATCCAGCGTAAACCCACTGACTACAAGTTCCTATAATTATTCGCGGTTCCCCGTGCTCATACCCCAATGCATTGTTTCCATCGGTTCTGCTTTAAACAAATAGCTACCGAGGGCATGGGGAATTTCAGGAACGAAACTTTGACCCAACGAATCGATTGCGCAGAGGGGTGTCTCCGAAGCATTCTTCACTCGCAAAAAAAAACGGAGAGAGGTGGGCGATGCGTTTTCTGGAAGGACATAGAGAGATTTCCGACATTGTGGACGGGTATTCGGCGAGATCGTATAGGCTTGGGAATTACTCCAGCTGCGGTTTGGAGTGGGCCCTCATCGGGGTCAGTGTGGGATCCGCACTGAACTTTCCTATTCTGTGACCATGACTGGAAAATTGGGATTCTTGCATATGTGAGTCTCGAAAAACTTATACCCTCCTGATGGCGTTATGATGTTGTCAACACGAACGCAGGAATGCCCTCTCGACCGAGGGGAAGCTCCAGTCTCTCTTCAGTTTGGAGCCTCCAACACGAGGTGGTATGCGAACGTGACATCGAGAACCGTCTCTCCCATGCACGTTCCTCCACAACTCGGCTGATCCGATCTTGATTCAGATGAAGCACGCGAGCCGGAAACGCTCTTCTGGGAGCTATCGGGAAAAAATGTTCAGGTTGTAGCTCCTCGGCGACCCCGAGGCATTTCGACTTGCAATTATTAGAGCCAGTGGCGCGAATGGTTGAGGCGAGTATTCACCCATTGATCTCGTGGAATAATTTCGCAGCGGAGCTCTTGTCATTGATGGTCGTCGGCAGATTCCGAGATCAGATCTGGGCACTCATGGCGAACACCTCATGGGGCAAAAAGTAAGATATCAAGCCCCTTATTGGCTCACTCTCTCGATACGATCGGCCCGCGACTGGAGCGATAGAAACACACTGTGACTGAGCGACCGAGGATGGAACCGGATCCGTGCGGGAAATCTAAGTCAGTATCTGTGGACGGGGTTCGGCTGAAACATTGAAAATCCGCGCTCTTGACGCTTCGCGAGTCACGCGGCACGTTCCTCCCTCATTTGTCACTTCGCGCTGAGCACGCTGGCACGGGTACTCGGAGTTGTCAGCTTTATGTCAGGAGATTTGGCGCCCAGGGATCTTCGGCTGGCTCTTCACGGGAATTTGTCTGAATTTCGCGTGACTCTTGAATTACGAGCAGATGGCTGGCCTAGATCGCTCAAATTTGGGAGATTCCACTCCCGAACGGAGCTTGGAACTGGCTCTGAGAACCGGGTAACGGGTCGCTTTCGAAACGGCCAATGATGATTAAATGATACAGCCCACCACAAAATAACACTACTCTGCCATTTTCTGCTGTCGGAGCTACTTGAATGCCTTTTCAATCGGTTTTGAGTTGCGTGTATCATCTCAGGTAGGATCGGTGTCAGGAAGCCGCATGACCCAGATGCGGGCGGTCCTACACAGAGCGTTGTTATCCTCGCTCTCAAAATCAAGATCCTTTGGATGTGAGTTCCCAAGCCCTTGATCACGGAGCATACCTCGACATCAACGCCCGAGCCATAGTGAAATACGCAACTTTCGTGGGCCGATTCCTGAAGATAAATGTGCCCCGTACACTCAAGGAAGTTCTCGGGAGTTTTTTGTGGAGTCCGACAAGCGGTACAGATCTTCGGATCGACTGCGTGAATCTCTGAGGTTGTCAGAGCGAATCAATCATGGCGATCTTATCCTGTTAGCAGAGGGAACCTGGGCTGCTGTCGGGAGATCCTGAGTCGTTCTCCGGGGAGGGTAGTTGCCGGTGTGGACAAGGTTCCAGACCTGGTTCCATGACTACAGAGAAGCGGGAAGGCGCGTGTTATGGAAAAAATATGGGAGAATCCTCTCAGAGAAAGTATACCAAGGGGGGAGAAACGAGAAGCGAGTCCGCTCGGGGTTTCGCGTATTCGGGGTGCAGCTGCCAGCAATGGTCAAACCATCCATTCTTGCGAGGCGCTCCTGTTGTTCCGCTGCCCCAGTGGATCCTTCTCCTGGCTGAAACAACTGACAAGGAAAAGTTCTGAACTGTACAACCAGATATGTTGCGATCAGTAGGCCTACTCGAGACATGAAAACCGGCTGATGGAATATTTCCCAATGAGCCGTCGTTTGCGAGCTACGACGCCCTCAACATGGGCTCCACGGGGGCTTGTCGGATTCGTAAAAGCCATGCGAAGCAAGCTCTGGAAATCGTTAGCAAAGGTTTCTGGCACCGGGCCATGTCCTGAAAATCGCGCAACGCGATGCTGGTTCCATTGCTAGCTCTGGTTTCATTTTCATGAGCAAGTTGTCTGCTCTCTGCACGCGCGGTTCGTTCTTTTTCTGTGGCATCAGCTGAAGCTTTTGTGAAATCCCTATTTGAAGCTAGGAAAGTCGTTGAAGCAGTCACAGTGATCTCGATCAGAGCCAATTCATCGGTGTCGCTGATCCAGAAACAGCTGGAGTCCTTGCACATCGCCCCAATTGCTGATATCGTGTCGCGAACAAACATTCCGTAGACGTTGAGGAGGTCGACGAAATGTACGAGACGAACGGCCATGGCGACGAGTACGAACCCCTGACCGACGAACTGGGCCAGGGCAAATCTGTCGGATCCTGGCCTACATTGAAGCCAACCAAAACTGGAAGTTCAGATCAATAAAGAAACGATTCCCCACGTGTACGACAACCGAACTACATCACGAGGTTCAGACTCCACAGAGAACAAATGGGAACACGATCGGACCATAAAGATGTGGGCAATTCAAAGAGTAGGGGAGCTGAACATTGGCGACTTCACGGCTACTCACTCGCGGATCCCTGGATTCGAAAATGCGCACAGAATCTCGTCGCGGAAAATCGTCAATGAAACCAGAGCTTTGGTGGCATCACTGTCGCGTGGCGTGACTTTCAGGGCATAGCGCGGTACCAGAAACCTTTCACAACGATATTCGGAGCTTGCTTGGCCTTGGCTGCCACCAATCCGACCCTCTAAAAATTTTAAGTTTTGAGGGCACTCTATCTCGCAAACGACGGCCCATCGGGAGAAGATTCACAAGCTGTTTTTCACGTCTCTAGTAGGCCTATAGATCGCAGTCTATCTGGTTGGAGTCGGAGTTGTACAATTCAGAACCCTCCCTTGTGAGCTCTGAGAAACTCAAGGAAACCTAACAGGACCTGGGCCCGCCCCGCGCCTAGGGATAGCAACAGATCCCGAGGAGGAAGACGGACCCCTAACCAGGAGAATCCCGGAACTCACGGATTTCTCGCAATGTCTGTCCCATACTGTGATATTCGGGAAATTCCAGGAGAACGGTCCTCTCCGAGCCGAGGGGCTTTGCACAGCGTCGGGTCCCACGGACCGGGTGATGAGCCCAGACCGGGGGTTCCGCGGTGTTCCTCATCAACGGCCCGTCAAGACTCGGAACGCCAGAGACGCCCCCCACCGCGGGAATCCCGGTTTTCGGATTTTCCGTAGATCCACGAGCTCTACCCGTAGCTCCGTTCATATTTTCAACGACTGTGCTCTACGCTGTCTTGACCAGCTCCTCAGAGCATGCTTGGAGATGTGTTTCCCTCGCGTACCCCGAAGATCCGCAGGCTAGTGACCCCGTCTCGATTCGGTTTTTCCTTACGGCATGCCTTTCGATGGATGAGTTCAGTTGATTGAGCCCGCCGCAGCCGCTGCCCACAACAGATGAAGTTTTTTACTCATCCGCTCGCTGCTCTCGGAGGATTTGTACTTTGTTGGCCGATAGTTGGGCACCCCAGCGTGTCTGGATTCCCTTCGACCATCCGGTCGGTGAGGCTCCGATCGAACGCGAATCCTCCATCTGCGGGAACCCCCGCTCGAGTGCTTGCGGAATCAGAAGGTGAAACCCTGACGGTTCAACCGATAATTCGGTTTTCTACCATTTTTAGGTGCTCTTTCAGCTCTTCCAGCAGATTTTCCAGATACTTCTGATGCTGGCTTTACCGCGTTCCTCGAGGAATAGTTTCGCATCCGTTTTCCAGGCTCGAGCGCGTTGGCTGCGCCAAGACTAATCGAGGCTCCTCCCTCCACCATAGTTTCTCCATGAGGGATCCGGTTTCCGTGCGGCACAGAATTCTCAGTTCTTCAGCTCTTCCCCCATTGCCAATGTACTGCTCTCAGGTGAAATGACCATCGCTCGCTTCTGGGCGAATGAGCCTATCCATCCCTGGGTGATTGACGATGATCTGTGAATGCCAAAACAACGTCCCACTTGCACACGCGGTTTTCCAAGGATCCGAGCCCCGAACTGCCTCATTCGTATGTGATCGTCCGAAGCCCGCCCATCTATCAGTATGGCCCGATGGACAGATACGACCGAATCATTAAAGGAAATACGGTGATTTTTATTCGGACGATTCATGGAGTCTACGGAGGATGGTCTCAACTGTAATAATTTGTTTAAAGCATCTAGAACGGTGATTCGCATTGGAGGACGCACTCGATTTGCGTTTCATTGTGAGAACCCGATGACCCGCGTCGGAGTTCAATGGCTTTGGCACTCAGATTAAGCCACGGTGGGCCACCCTGGCTCTCGAGTTGCTTCGATGATTACCCGAATCTACCGACACCGCGAAAGACGCTGTTCCTCATCTTGCTGATTGCACCGATATTGATCGTTTCTTCACAGGAAGCACGATTGATAGATGACTGAGAAGCGACTTTTTGTCTGGATCGTCACCATCGCTTGTGTCACCGCTTGTCCACGCAACGACTGAGCAGCTGCGATCGTGTGGGTCCGCTAGTCCGTCGCCGAATCACAAATCAGGAAGTGAGGAAGTCTTTGAGCAAAATACTCCTCCGTTTCTCGGCGATGACCATCTGATTCATGAGTTCACCACGCTGATAGGTCTCTGCGCGTTCAAGTTTCCAGCTGAGGTCTTCGATCTCGGTCTCGAGGTTCGCTTGCTGGTACTCGAAGAGCTCCTTGCGGGGACCCGGCTCCATGAAATAAGCGTAAGCATAGGTGTACTGCAGAGTATACCTACATTTGGCCAGGAGCCCCGCGGCGTCGAGTATGTACTGCAAGTCGAACCACGTTCCATCGTGATCAATAACTTTCTGTTCGATTTGGCGCCGCATTCCTCTTCTCATGACTTCTTCGAGTCGAAGTGACTTGGCGTGGTTGTCCCACCGCGTGAAGTAAAACAGGTACCTTTTCAGAGCTTCGTTGGCTCTGCACCTCACGTTGGGCTCATTCGCACCACTGGGGGTCTCTTCGTAACTGTTGCACTTGTGAGTGTACGAATCCCACTCCCTGAGACACACCCAGCAGAAATGGAACTGACAGCCTCTGCAGTGCATGTGGTTACAGCCCCCGCTCTTCTCGATACAAACGTCGCAGTTGGGGCAATCTTTAGTGTGCCCCAGAATGTAGTTTGTGGTTTCGGAATCGTCGGCACATTTCGTGAGCCATTTCTTGAAATTTTCGCAGGTCGCCGGGGCATGATAGTCTCCGCCACATTGACAGCAGAACTGCGTATGGCAGAAAGAGCATACCACGCGTTTGGCTCGGATCTGCTCGACTTTCACTACAGCTTGGCAGTTCTTCCCAGGGCAGAAACGTAATTGGGGATGAATGCGGACCCAGTCGTCCCGGCAGAGCTGCAGGTATCGAGTGTCTAAGCGAGTGCTCTGCGGTGCAATGAGCTGGAGCACGAACTCCATCGGTGCGAGAATCCCGCATCCCTGGTACATGCAAGTGATTTCCGTGGACCGCCCGACCTGGCCGATCTGGACCTCGAGGAATGCGACCCAGCAGTCGGCGCAAAACTGATGGCCGCAATCGAGCGATCGAGATTCCCCGCGATCTAGATCGTCGAAACACGTTTCGCAAAACTGAACGTTGGAGCTATCGGGGGGCAGAGTTCCACTGCGAATCCGGGCTCTCACCAAAGTCCGGGTAGGATTATTCAAGTAACGTTCCGCAGCCTCCCGACAATCCCACTGGAAATGATGGAGGAGCATTCTAGCCACATAGGCATCTTGGAGAGTTGATTTGTCCATGAAATCCTTGACGGCGGTCGCGAAAAAATTGTCGGCGTCGTCAGGTGTGATACATTCGAAATCATATGCTTCAACGTCGACTGTAGCCAGGTCTGTTTCCGATTCCGCAGATGGAGGATATGAATCCGCTTCGTCGTAAAAGTCATCCTCATCAGAGTTAGTATGGCCGTCCGACATCGACATGGCGTCCCTCACGCCCGGACAGATTTCGGAACAGCTCGCGGTTGGAGGAGACAAGGTGCTGCTGGTTTCTCGGATTCTTGAGTTTGTCAATCTGCAACAACACAACAGGATGAGCTTCAACCGAAACTG
This sequence comes from Phytoseiulus persimilis, assembly GCA_037576195.1. Classification (NCBI taxonomy): domain Eukaryota; kingdom Metazoa; phylum Arthropoda; class Arachnida; order Mesostigmata; family Phytoseiidae; genus Phytoseiulus; species Phytoseiulus persimilis. The sequence goes on along the minus strand of CM075104.1, from coordinate 27,245,931 downwards.
ATGGAGCCGATAGTTAGCGGGAACAGAATCCGAGAGGAACACAAACTCGAGGCAGTTCAAAGCAACGGCCACACGGATTAAGCATCGATCTTTGTCGTATGGGGAGCTAGCTTAGAAGCGGTTTAGAGGGCGGAGTGCCTGCGATTAGAGATTCTGAGAGCTGAATTCGCTTCCAGCTAAAAGCATGAGATATCTCCCCAATGGTGTAGTAGAACACCGGAGCTCGGTTTCCGGAAGATAGTGTTCCTTCCGAAACGAACCCAGCAGGACGGGGACTGGTCAAATCAACGACGAAAGGAGAAAAGCGCCACTTCCTATTTTTCTACTTCGAGAATCGGACTCTCTATCCCTACTGTCGCTCGGATATCCCTCAAGCTAGCATCGCTGAGTGCGCAGATCGCATTCCGAGATAGCTACATTGAGACCCTGTTATGAGCCGGGGGTGAGGCAGAGGGAGGCACGGTTTCACTCTGTGGAGTATTGACGCGCCCGAAAGAGAGAGAAACCAATGACCAAGATCAATACGGGAGAGTTCAGCCACACATACAGAGATTGGACAAGCTTCAAACAATATTTCACATATCCAGCGCGATTCGACCAGCGAAAGCTCAAGTTTCCTGTACCTGCTGTAGCTTCTCAAGTAGACCTACCTCCAGGGTTTGGGGACGTATAATCGGAAGGAAAGCCTTCTCTATCCTCCGGAACAGCTCGAAGAACAAATGTCAACCCCCAACGAAACACAAAACAGACCTCAGCCCATCATCGAAGGAGAGCCATTCAGAGCCAAACTCAAGCAAATGAAGACCAGCATGAACTCCAGAGACCGCGCTTCCATCTTCAGAAACAAATAGATCATCAATGCGGTCCCCTCACGTGGGTGCCTTTAGGGAAATGACAGCTGATGAACCGATTGTGAGCGGCGCGAAAGAGAAGCAGTTACGGACGACGAATGAGTTGGCAGATCGTGGTATCGAGTCGGGGACGGTAACCTGGTGCAGCTTTGATTCAAGGCTCCGGAATGGGTTCTCGAAATGGGGTCACGGCCTTTGTGAAACCAGAGTCACAATAATCAGAGAAGAGCTCCGGAGCTTCCCAGCATGGAGCCAGACATTTATCCTAGCGAACAACTTTCCTCAGCCAGGTTCACAGAGTCTTTGCGAAAAAAAAACAATGGGGTGCCGCATTGCTTGAAGATGCCTGTAAGACAATCGAAAAAGTTGGGAGAACTCATCGCAGCTGCCGTTACGAAGACACGTCGGGGCCACAGCAGCCGTCGCACAAAAGTGATTCATCTGAAACAGATTTCGCTATTGATGTTTCAACATTCTCCTGCAACATTCACATTGCACAGGCGAATGCTCCGCGACCGTTATCGCTCGAGCAGCGTGTCTCTACTGTGTCTTGACCGCGGCAAGCTCACGTATGGTTTTCCACAGCTTAACATGATCCGGAAGTGCTGTACCAGAACTTGGTGAGTCTCGAGTCTCTCGAGTACCTTCGACAGTTATGGAGAAGGTGATGGAACTTTCCTCGAGTGATCCCGGGAATGGGCTTTGAGATCCAATCACTCCATCCAGCCGACTGTTTCCGAACCTAATTCGGCGAAAGAGCCGGAGTTGAATTTGGCGCGCATCGGCGCAACAACGTTGTGTACCTCTCTCTTCCGCGCCTAGCGTTCTCTAAGAGTGTGACTTCTTTCGCGGTTCCGTTGATCAGGGAGAAGAACACGTCCAGGTAGGATGAAAAATCCATGTCAGTGAGCGAACTGTGTGGTGGCTCTCTACTCTGCAGGATGTGGATCACGTGCAGGGTCCGCGCCATTTCTGATCTACTGCTTTTGATTCCTTCGCTTGTGTGACACCTAAGCAGAAACAATCCTATGAAGTCTGGGAATAGCTCTTCTGTGCATGAACTTGGGTGTTTCTGCTCACGTTTTCGGATTCCCAAATCAGGAACATTCCGAGCTTGCATAATACCGAAATCGCTTCAAGCATGGGCGACTCCAAAAAGAGAAACAAAGAAAACAAGAAGGAAAATCAGTCCGCCCAGAGGAAGGAAGCAACCGCCAAGTCGAAACTGGGCGCTAGAAAAGAACGTACGTCTGATAACAGTTGTCTTGGGAATACGATCTTTCTCGTCATGGAATTACAGTCAAAGATTGCGCGCCTTTCCACGAGCAAAACGCCGGGATCCACGTTCCCTTATCCAATCGCGCTCTTCTAGGAGTCGCTGGTGTCCCGCTCTGACAGTTACAGTCATTGAACTCGAAGTTCTTATGTAGACTGCACGCAGATAGTTCCGTTCATTCTCTTGCTCCGCGCATATCATATCGGCCTGGGGCGTCTGAGGATCACGGCTGCTGCCTATATGTTATTTGGGTTGAGAAGTTCCGGTAAATTCCTCGAAGCATGTCGTCGTCGGTGCCGATGATTCGATTCAGGCTCGAGTAAACTTGGTGTGACTGATTCCTGCTAGCAGAAGATGTTCACGCCAAGAGATGAGCTCGAATGGATGATTCATTCGGACTGAGATTTCAACATTGGTTCCCTTAACAGAGAAGACTGTTTCATCGAATTCGTTGGCCAACGGCGATCTTCCGGATGGTAAAAGCTATCAGGTCGAGGAAATCATGGGATGTACGGAGTGGCAAGGTCAACTTGTATTCTTGGTGAAATGGGTGAACGAACCCGACCCGCAAGTTGTGCCAGCGGCCATTGCCAACGTGAAATACCCCCAAGTGAGCCGGAATCTTACTTGTTCCGATTCCTTGTTGCTTGTTCTTCGGAGCTATCGAGAGTACCACCGGAGTTCTTTCAGAGGAAAACTCTAAATCGAAGCTGCTTCCTTTTCAGAGAGTGATCGAGTTCTATGAGAAAAGAATCATTTGGGACCAAAAAGAGTAATAGTTCGGTGGCTCATACCACACGCGTTTGGTGACTGGATGAATCAAATATATTTTCCCAGTAAATTGTGTTCAGATGTTCAAATGTTCATAATTATGTACGTAAATGATCAGGATTAACACCCTATCTGTATAAATAAACGGGTTGTCATCTAAGTCCGCGTCTCGCGATTCCGTTGACTGGAAGAACACTCAGAACTGTTCTTCTTGAAATAATCTCAGTGAGCAAGACTTCTCAATATTCTGAAGGAAGACCTCACCTGGTGGTCGGGTTGCTCGATTTTCTGAAGGCACGGTGAATGCGATCCGGTTGAAGGTCGGATTTTTGTCGACCGGAATCCTGTTGCCACAACGCGGGTACCGGAGTATCATCCTGGACCCGTTGAGGTCCAGGATATTGTCGATATGTCTGCGTCGGCCCCGTGGTGAATTTTCGTTGGGTTGAAATATCTGCGATGTTTAGCCTGCGATGGCAGATGTGATGAGGGAAACACATGAGATCGGAGCGAACTAGTGAGTTCCACAGAAGCCAGGAAATCGGTTCTCGGAATGCATCAGATGCTAGACACACTGCATGTACCACCATGAACTGACGAATCATTGTATTTTTTGCTCTCGGAATTGAAACTTCAGGGGGTTCGAGGTGTCCTCTGTGAAGTCTGCGGCCTGAACTTCGATTAGTGACTCGAACATTTTTCCTGTACTCTCCGTCAGACCGTATCGTCTGACGGTACAGTGATCGTCCAGGTTCCTGTGAGCCATTGCAGGAAGTAGGGAGACCGAAAGTGTGTACCGCTCCGCGATATCATACTATTATCTCCACTCATTATAACCTTCTTCGGGTGCAGTCAAGGTTTCGCGGCAGTCACTGAGTGCTGCTCCTCGATTAACCGAGATCGTCTGCTCTTCACATTTCTGTATAATATCCATGTTTCAACGCTAGTGATAAAACTTTTCGGCGATGGATGCTGATTATTTCCTGAAGTAGCAAATCACATGCGCCTCCTGCGCGCGACCGATCCTCTCCGAATGGGTAGCAGGGTTTCGTGAGCTCTCGCAGCCGGTAACGTACACAATCCTAGACGTCAGATTGACCCCGGAATCACCCTTATAGACCCCCTAAATGTATGATCAGAGCGACCCTAGAATCAGCCCCCGAGAAGTATGAGCAGATCGGAAAACTCACAAACCTATGAACCGACAGACGAAGCCGATAATATATAGAGAGGAGATGTCACCTCCGTGGGGCGATCGATAGGGTACGGAACGAATGAAAGATATTTTCTTGTTTCACATTCTGAAATTCGGGATTTTCTGCGCTGCACCGCCGTGCTGTCGCCGTGGTTGTTGAGGGTATTGGTGTCGAGTAACAGGTCAACCCAGCTTCTCAGAATGAAATGGAGGATAGTCACACTCGGCAATTCCCCGGTTATCCGATCGCCGGTTCGGGTGTCATCCGTTTTGTCTTCACGGAATGAACTTGGAAAATCAGCAGTTTCGGCTGCAGCTGGATTTTGGGAGCGATTTCCAAGAAAGCACTTGATTTTTGATTTGATTTTATTGGACCTCATATATGCACATATGTTCCCTTTCGTTTCAGGGGTGAATTGTATTGCGTTCACAGATCATAGCTCGTTGTTCTCCCATCGCCTTAGGATATCCATCGTCCTTCTCAGGTCCCTCGCTGTTGAATCAGGGTGAAGTCCTAATCGGTGCGCGAATTCCGTCTGGGAGTACTTTCCTTCCTCGCATTCCAGAATGACATGTTTGTCGGTTTCCGGGGCTCCACATCGAGCGCATTTCATGTCTATGGAAGGGTCTCGGGAGTTTTGTCGGCTCTTGGTGTTGAGCATTCCTGCTCTTGCTAGCGCCAATAACCGACTGCCCCGCGAGTTATCGTGTTGAGGATGGTTGAAATACCATCACTCCGCTCTTCAGAAGGTTAAATCTGATTGACCTCTCGTCTCCAAATTTGGATGTCACCTCTAGAAGAGTTCTCATATCCGGCGTGTTGCTCGTCATGAGGAGCAAATCGTCTGCGAACAACAAACCAGGAATTGTGATGGACTTCTTCTCCTTCACATCCCAGAAGTTTCCTTTTTTCGCAAACCTGAAACCAACCCCCGGCTTCAGGAGTTTTCTTTCTAGGTCTGCGATGTATAGGCTAAATAGGATAGGTGACATAGGACATCCTTGACGAAGCCCGACCGTTACGGGTACTTCCTTGGAGGTATGATCCCCCTGTCTTATGAAGATTGAGGTTTCTTCATACAGGTGTCGGATGAGCTCGATGAGTGCCGAGCACATCCCCCTTTCCTCTAGGGTTTGCCACAGCTTTGGCCGATCGATTCGATCGTATGCTTTGGTGGCATCGAGAAATACGCATATGAGACCTTTCTTTTGGTATCTCGCAGTTTCTATCGCGGACGTCAGGATGAACGTGTTATCCTCACCTCGTCGATTCCTTCTGAACCCATTCTGCATCTCTGACAGCTGGTCGGTTTCCTCGGCCTATGTCTTTCCAATAGTTTGGTGAATACTCTATACAGGACGTCGGATACCGTTATGGGTCGGTATGTGGATAGATTCCCTCTTACAGAATTCGGTTTTTCCAGTAGTGAGACTCTTCCCTTCCTCCATTCAGTCGGCACTTCGTGGATGCCTCCAAGAATCAAATTGAATTCGTTGGATATATATCCATATCCGACATCTTCCAACTCTTTGAGGATTCTAGCCGGTATCTTGTCTGGTCCTGTTGCTGACTTCTGAGATATGTAGGCCAGGGTGGCTTCAATCTCAGATTCAGTCACGAGGAGTTCTACCGGAGGTCTTGAGAGAAACGTGCACCTGATAGTTTCGTTTCTATCTGTTGGTGCTCCAAGAAGGGTGTTGGCTACTTTCGTGAGATGGCTTTTCATATCCTGATCTTGGATTATGTTACCGCTTTCATCTACTACTCGTATTCCTGCTGGATTTTTTCTCTCATTCCTTTTTATGTAATCCCAGAAAGCTCTCGACTTGGCTTGTCTGGGTGCTTTCATTATCCGATCGTATATTCTTCGATCTCTAATGTGTAGCAATCGATTGACTTCGGTACGAACTGCCTCTTGGGCCGCTCTGTATCATTGTCTCGCTTCGACTTCTTCCTCACCGGTGAGTCGCGCTTTTCTCCACGCACGATTTTGCTCTCGTCTGATTCTCGTCAAGTGCGATAATTCAGTGGAGAACACTTTTTGTTTCGTGTCGAGAGTCACGAGTTTGGTGGGTTTGGTTATCGCAGTTCTAACGGTGTCTATCAGAGCCCCATATGTTGTCGATCCCATTGATCTAACTCGAGTCTCCAATTGCTTTGACACCATTTTTGCCGCTTTCTTCCACCTAACCACTTCCACTCGTGCCTTCCTTGGTTTAACTTTGCTCTTACCCCTGCCCCTTCCGTATGGTTATGAGGTTGTGGTCACTCCAATGGAGGATTTCTTTGTCCTCGTCTATGTGCATGTCGATCACATCCCTGAGTGCGGATGTGTTGCATAGTACATAATCGAGTGTAGATGAGATACCGCCTTACCTTCTGGTGGTCTTTCCTCTACACTTATATGAAGGACGGAGTACTCATGTTGCGTTCCCATTCGTGCGCCATCACTCGGGACCGTCCCCAGCGATCAATCAGGCGTTTGACGGACGTCGGACCTCTTCAAGGACGAAGTTCCCATTGGCGAAGCCCGCATGAGGCTATGACGGTTGAAGCCTCATCCTGCCAAGGAACTATGAGGCTAGCCTCATAGAAATTCGTTCTGATCTTTCCCCGATAGTTTCAGAAGTTTTCAGTTGTTGCTTTGAATGTCTCAACCACCTCATAGAGAGGTCTTGCAAGCGTCGGGTGATCTGAGCTGTCCAGCCTTCACCACGAATCCGGTCAACGGTTTTCCGGGGTTGAATTTCCCATCCTCCTCGAAGAAACAGCTAACGCCCAGCTGGGAACTCGCTGATTTATGCGACACAGATGACGCAAAGCTTTGAAAATCGCGGTGGTGACGACTACAGCAGCAACGACTTTCAGCCTCATGAAGGAAAAAGGCTGGCGCCGCCAGCGGATGTTCCATCATTTCCAGAAACTCTCCAAAGGAATCCTGGCGAATCTTTGATATTTGGGGCAGCAGAGGGATATTCAGAGCCACGAGACTGATAAGCAAGCAAAATGGAACTTTCTAGAGACATCTGACGATTCACCCGGTTTTTTCATGTTGAACCACCCTGAAATCTCGCAGATAACGAACCTTATGTTTCTGTTTTCCTCCAGAAAACGTTATCGCATAGCGAACTTGTCAGATAACGAACTTGGCGTATAGCGAATTTACCAGATCACGAACTCATCAGGTTCAGAACCATACGGATTCGAGTCAAAAAGCATCGAAGTTTGTGGGAGCAGGTCATCAATTCGGGGGGCTCTTCCCAGATGATCTCGCTGGAATTTCGGGGATGATTCCAGGTCGAACCGGGCGTAGTTCGACCTCGAAGAACTCAGAGAAGAATCCTGTAGTGTCTTGGAGATTATCTGGCATCGGTCCTGAGATACTCTTGAGACGTGCGTTCAATTCGTGGAATCGGGATCATCCTCGGAACCTTCCGAACCCTATCTCAAATTCATCCTACAATCACCCCTACATTGACCCGGAATCGTCTAACCTCTCCTCGTTTGATCGTGGGGATCTCTTTTAAGCATACTCGAACATACTCCAAAGTACTCGAGCTACGAGTCCTATCCGAGCCGATTGAGTTCCCTCAACAATCCCGCTTTCGTTCGTGTTCGACACAACGGACCACCTACCACGAGAACTCTCCGCGCCGCCTGCTCGCTCTCTTGCATTCTGATTCTACCTCGTCGAAGCAGGGCGAAAAATAGGTCATGCTTCCAGCATATCCCATACCCCGCTCGGAGGATATTCTTCGAATAACGCAATGCACTTCTCGGCGTCTCGGATGAAAATGGAACTCCATCGAGCGAACGACGACGGAAAAGATGCGTCCGTTATCCTGTGTTCAGCCAGAGGAAGATTCGCCGGAATCTCTAGAAAAGCTGCCGAGTGATGGCATCCGGAACATGAGTCCTATCAGATCAGAACTCCCTCGGATATCGCTCCCGAAACTCTGAAATTCTGCCAATGGAAGTTTTGGGACGCGAGTTAGGATTTGGCGAATGCCGTCGCCGGATTCCAGAAGAACGTCGCGATGCTCGGGCTGGATCATACGCTGCCCCAGACCCCGTGCCCAAGACCTTGATGCTCGAGGAGGACCGCCCCCCCCCCCCCCCCCCGTCGCCCCTAATGGGGTGTTACCCTCTATCTCCCGCGTGAAAGAGTGCTGAAGTAGTTCTGCTCTATGCTCAGCTTCGTTTTCTCAGTCAGATTCCACTGGTGAGAGTCAACCGGAGACTGTCAATTGGCAACATCGTCAACATACAAGATCTGATGCAAATCGGGCCTTAGCAGGAGTAGCCGAGTCGACCTTAGAAATTTATTCGCTGAGGACCGTTCACGTTAGAGCCCGAACTCGGAACGTGAGTGCAACGTGTGACGCGCGATGCAGCCGTCAGCCAATTTCAGGTTGTGAGAATCCACGAGTTCACGAAGCGTGCGGAACTCGTACCTCGTTACCCTCCCTGCATGTAATTCTCTTTTTTTGAGTAGAGGACGTGACGTATTCCACGACATGACGATACAATGATCCGATCGAGCGGAGCGTTGTACTGGCAAACCGGAGCGATCCCTACGCAGAAGATCGAGGCTGTCGAATTTCGGTCGAATAAACGGATGATCCGATTATCCGGCGTTCCGACTGAGCGGAGTCCACCCCAAACCACATACGTCGAAGCCATGATGATAACATCGAAGAAGAGCGAAGACGCAGGTGGCTGGGATCGCGGCAGCTGGCACGTTGACGAGATAGACGGAGAACTCGATCCTTTTGAAATTTTCAACAGGGATCGCCGAGGATTCATCTTCATAGTTCGCATGGATCGGACGCCACTGGAGAACGTGGTTAATGTCAGAGCTCTGAGTGTGACTTGCACGCCATGCACAGAAGCCCCTTGAAGACAAGCTTACTTCCGTGGGCTGCAGCCGGCCTTCTTCAAAGCCATGATAGCCGCTCGTTTCTCCGTTGAGAGCGGCTTGCAAGGGGCCATCCTTGAGCAACATCGCCTGAACTAATCGCTCGATCACAGCGAGTTTCGTTTCCTCTATCCATCAGAGAACAAGGTCGATCCCGATGAGTTTTCCTTTTCTGTCTAATGAGAAGACTTTGATCGGGATGAAATGCGTTCCTCAGCTCTTGCTGTAGCAATCGCGGGTTCGATCCCCGGCCGACAACAAAAATTTCTTATGTGGTAAAAAGAGGATCTAATTTATCTCAGAATTGATTTACATTTTAATCACCATGTCGGTTCTGACGATTCCCCTCGTTAAGGTTCGTGGCAGATCCCTTACGTCCCTTATCCGCGAGAACCTCAGCCGCTTCCACAGAGAGAGGAGTCTCCCAACGCGGTCTGCCCCCCACGCCAGTCCGTCGGCTGCCGCCCGCCCGCGCGAAGGCTCAACGGCACGGTTGGTCCAACTGAAGCTCTCCCAGGGTGACGTATCGGCGGCCGCTCGCACTCTACTTTCTACCGACGTCACGGCCCCTGCCGATGAGGTCACGCGCCGAATCCTCGAGTCGAAACACCCAGGCATGCCCGCAGCGGCGGCTTACCCTCCCGACCCTCGTCCGCTCGCCACGGTTGACGAAATCAGGCTTTCCGACTCTGAGATTAGAGCTGCCGTCCTCAGCTTCCCCAACAGTTCGAGCGGTGGTCCCGATGGCCTCCGCCCGCGACACCTCAAAGCTCTTTTGGAGAAGGGCGACAGCTTCTGTCCTCTAACGGGGGCCCTGGCTAAGTTCTGCACCTTGGTGATCAATGGGCGGCTTCCTTCATTCGCGCTGGAGACATTCTACGGAGCTAGCCTCCTCGCACTCCGCAAAAGCGACGGCGGCATCAGACCGATTGCAGTCGGTAACACCCTGAGACGTCTTGCTGGAAAGGTCGCCGTTCGCAAATTCAAGGAGGCCATCCGGGATCTGGTCGCTCCCACCCAGCTGGGTTTCGGTGTCGACGGTTTCCGAGAGGTCAACAAGGACAGTGAGAAGATCCTTGTCAAGTTGGATTTCGCTGACGCGTTCAACACCCTCCGGCGGGACCTCATCCTCAGCTCGATTCAGGCCAACTTCCCAGCCCTTCACCCTATGATTCACCAGGCCTACAGGCTCCCGACCAGGCTTTTCTGGGAGAACCAGGTGATCCTCTCCAGAAACGGTGTACAACAGGGGGGCCCTTGGGGTCCCGCTCTCTTCTGCATCGCCCTTCAAAGTTTGTTATCTCCCCTGGAGTCCGAGTTTAGACCTTGGTTTCTAGACGACGGCACGCTGGGAGGCTCTCTCGATTCAGTCACATCCGAAAAGTGAAAGACTTCTTCGGCGTGTCGGGGTTGGAGCTTAACGGCGCCAAGTGCGAGGTATTCGCGCTCTCGGATGCCCCTCACGTGCGGATGGAGACCTTCCAGAGTGTCCGCCAGCTACTCGGTGGAGCCCGCCTTCTAGCCGACTCGCAGTTGGAGCTCCTCGGAGCACCTTTAAACAACCGGTCCATGGAGGGAGTTCTGACGAAGAAACTGGCCTTGCTCAACTTGTGGTGTTCGCGACTTCCGCTGCTGGATGCTCACCCAGCCTTGTTTCTGATCCGATGCTCACTCTCCGCCCCTCGCGTTATCTACGTGCTCCGGTGCGCCGACGCCGAGACCTCCCTGGACCTTCTTCAGCTGTTCGACGAGAAGCTCCGGGCCTGTTTGACCACAGTCTTGAACCTCGACCTAACCGGCGCCGAATCGTGGAGACAGGCTACTTTACCCGTTTCATCTGGGGGCCTGGGGGTCCGAGCAATCACCGACCTGGCGACCAGCTCACACTTGGGCTCCTTGTGTCAATTCAGAGAGCTGGCGGCGAGCTTCGCGCCACCTGAAGTCGCCGCCCACCTCGGAATCAGGATCGAGACCCTGTCTCGGAGATTTATAACTCGATGGAATGTCATCCCAGATGCGATATCGCAGGCCACTCTGGATAGGGTCGTCATCGCGTCCCGGCGCTCGGAGCTGACTGACGCCGCGCCCGGTGACAGGGAGAGAGCACGACTCAACGCCGTCTTCCATCCAAGCAGCGGAAAATGGCTCTATGCCCTTCCTTCGCCGTCGATAGGCACGATGCTGGACAACAACACACTCCGCATCGCTGCTGGTCTCCGTCTTGGCGTGCCGATCTGCGCTCCGCACCTCTGCGCGAGGTGTAGCTCCCCGATCTCTGCTTTCGGGGACCATGGGCTGAGTTGCTCACGCAGTAGTGGCCGACACTCCCGCCGTGGGGCTTTGAATTCGCTCATATCCCACGCGTTGCGCTCCGCGTCGATCGCCAACGAACTCGAGCCGTCTGGTTTGTCGAGTAACTCAGCGCTCCGTCCGGACGGTCTCACGCTCACTCCGTGGGGGGCGGGCAGATGCCTGGTGTGGGACGCCACTGTCTGGGACACCCTCGCTCCTTCCGATAGGTCTAGCGCGGCCCGCACGGCGGGAGCTGTGGCGAGTTTGTCGGAGTCTGCGAAGTTGACGAAGTATCGTGAGCTCGGGTCCCGCTTCATCGTCCACCCCGTCGGCATCGAGACCTTGGGAGTGCTGGGCCGTCTGTCGGAGTTATTCCTCCAGGATTTGGAGAAACGAATTGAGGTCGTTTCTGGGGACAAGAGGGCGGGGGAGTTCTTGTTGCAGAGGATCTCAATCGAGGTGCAGCGGGGCAACGGGGCGGCAGTCAGGGGATCGCTGCCTGCCGGGGACCTCCTTGCCGGAATTTGCTGAGTCGGTGGCCTTCGTCAACGCACTCATTCTCATCGTGCCTTTGAATAAATAATGATGTAACTTCAGAATTAAATCTGAACCATCTTAAGACCCAAGCCCACCGCCCGCAATGGGATTTACGAGGCGATAGGGAGTGTTACTGAAGCAATACCGAAAGGTGATCCCGGGACACTTCGGAGGGATGGCTGAGAGGTTCAGCCGGAAAACAAAGCTCTTGCTGTAAATACACGATATTCTACGAGGACATGGTGATCCCGCAACGCTTCCCCCCGAAACCCAGTTTAGCGGCAGAACTGCACAACAGGAATCAGATGGAAGTAAATACCAAAATACGGTGTCGCTACATTCGAGCGGAGGTCCAATTTGAGCGGAGTCTCCATTTGAGCGAAGGTGCGATTCGAGCGAAGGTCCGATGCGAGCGAAGGCCAGATTTGAGCGGGTAGCAGCGGAGCGCGAGACGCTGGTGTGGTTCGAACTCGCTTATTTTCGTTCCCTTCGAATGTATCAGATCAAACTACATACTTTCACTCCGTCCCCTTCGAATGTATCAGTTTCATGCTGAGCTAGCCAGAAGTGCGTGCGCGCGTTCTTCTCGACTCCGAGATCAACATGCCGTTCAAATTCTTAGAGTCTACCGAAGGGCAGCCCATTCGAATTCGATGACGTGCTTGCATCTCCACCGTTGCCGCCAATGAGGGCCGAACGAAATTACATTACATACACATTCGATACAGAGCACTCCTCGGCATCTATAATCGTCTGCTGAACGAGAACATCAAAGCCACACAGGACAACGGCTGGGTGAGCGGGATGGCTAGTAAATCTCCTCGTCGAATTGTATCGAGTGCACAAGGAGTCGAGAACAACAGCCGTTCACATATACGACAATAGTAGGGGGTCTGCTTCTTTTCTACGAAGGAGTATTGGTCCCGTTCCTCCACCAACTCGGAACCGACATGCAACAGATGTGGCATCAGCGCGTAAACACTAGGACATGTGATATTCCAATGTAACGATGCACACCACGCGACGGATGACCTCCTATCTAGCCTGGGACTGAACATGGAGATAATTTGATTTGCCGTGGAAGCAACAAAACGACTCCTCGAGAAATGAGAGCGTCAAAACATAGGATCCGCTGAGCTTGCCCGCGCCCGAAGTGAAAGGCTGATGTACAAATATATTATGTTATATTTACACACAGATACAAGTAAAACCATAAAACCATGAACACTCATGAGTCACGAAGCGCGTCATTTGGGCGCCGGCGTCGGTTGGGCTCCGGAGTCGATTGGGCGCCGGCGTCGGTTGGGCGCTGGCGTCAATTGGGCTCCGCCTCGAAGGTGGACTCGAGCTTGGGAATATGGTGGCCCGCGGAATATGATTCATCGCGTTCGAAATTTGATGAATGTACAAGAATATCCACGGGAGGGAGATAATTCGCTGAGCTGAGCGGCTGGCCCGCTCAATGAAACCCGAAAGACTCGCAAATCTAGATTTCATCATCATCAACACATCGAAAGCGGAAAATGATCAAGGAGTGAAATTGTTCGGAAATGATCTCCGTGGCTCCCGTATTGAGCGGACGTATATTCGAATCCATGCTCAACGGGCGTTTCCCCTCCATTCGCGTACTTCCGATGAGGGTCCATTCCTTCCGCGGAACCCTCCAGCCAGCGAAGACTATCGACGCATTTTCAGCGAATTCCCATGTTTGACGAAGCCGACAGATCGTCCCTTCAATGACCTGGAAGGACACGCTCCCACATTGTATGAGTGGGCTCTCCGCGGACGCACCTGAGTGTATTGTGGGTATGATGACAGCACACAGGGACGACCCCGCGCTGGGGCCCAATTGACGCTGGCGCCCAACTGACGGCGGAGCCCAATCGACGCCGGAGCCCAATCGATGCCGGGGCCCAATTGACGTGCACCGCATGAGTCAAGCCTCCGACTCTCTGTCTCTCCTTGCCATGGTTTCGAGGGGTCCGTTGACACTACGTTCGAGAATCCGACTGGAAGCTGAAACCCCGAGCGCGAACCGTCTTCCTCGGATCTATCAGGTGCGGAGTCGTCGCCCACCACAGCCTACATCGTGACTATGACTCCACTCCAAATCGCACAAAAAGGGACTCCTTCTCCCTTGCTGGTGTCCCAGTCCACCACGACGATCCTCCACGAGCCAATATCGGAGTTTCTTCAGCGGTAATGTGTTCCTGGTGATGGTATGGGTTCCGTAATGGTGGATGATGGCTCGCCGTTTAGTCTCGAATCCAAAACCGTTGTTATCCTCTCTACTATTGAGTTCCTCTTGTGACCCTATATCATCGACTCTACACCTCGAAAGTGGCAGAAGGATGAATCATACAGTCGGGCACATCCATACCTAATACGCCCTCGAACGATAACATGGTTTCGGTGTGGAGGAACAAGTTTCGGAACCTCTTATCGATCTCTTCGCACAGGCGAGCGAAGAGTCGAGAGTTCGACGCGAGGCTTCGTTCGACGTTGGCGGCGCGTATAACGGACTACAGCAGCTGGTGGTGTAATCTTGGACTCAAGTTCTTTGCAGTCCAATGCTAGCGAGGCATATGGGGAAGGATGGAGAGCTGTCCGGGAGTCTCTCGGTAGGGCCGTCGGTGTCCACGAGCCGCCGATACACCCGATCGCGCGCGCGGCAACCCGTCGAATCCCGGAGAACCCAATATTCACGCTCACTCAGGAAACTTCGTTGATTGCAGGGAAACGGGCCGCAAGCAGCGCCGTCTGCTTAGTTGGCAGCCGAATTGGGACGGCGTGGGTGTCGGTACTGTTGAGTTTGCCTAATCCGGAAACAGGCGATTCCATTATTCAGTTTCATAATCCAGCATACTGATGCGAGATATTCCCTAGATTCCCATTCATTTGTTCCCTACAACCCGACGTGTTGTTGAGTCACGAGTAGGTTATGAAACATGAGAGTCGGGGTCTCCATGAGTTCCTAGGCGAAACACTCATGTACGGGCAGCAGATTGAGTTCTTACTTGGGGTACCGGCCGAACCACACTGACAGGCGGCGCAGCGAGAGCCTCTTTAGCTTTCCTCCTCTCCCACCTGCTGACTTGCCTGATGGCCATGAGAGAAGTACCGACGATCGCGCCGCAACTTCTCTCCCTCCCTTCTGCGTCTCCTGTCATCCATCAATGCTTCCATCAAGTCGAGCCATCCACCCCTGTTGATACCATCGAGTGAGCGCGAATTGCGTGGAGTCGCGTGAACTCGAGTCCTTGTGTTTCAGATCGTCAACGAGGACAGGCATCACCATCACCCTGCATTCTGGCGGAGTGAATCTGTGAATTTGCGACAGACCCACACAGAAGTAAGTCATTGCGAAGAATTTCGGAATGTTAAGTCTTAGATCCTCAATTCCCTATCGCGTTCATCCATTTCTGACTTTGGACTCTGTTCCTCGCTCTTCCGATGGAAAACTGATGAGAATACATTGCCGATCAAGCCTGGGAGGAATTTTTGTGTTATGGTTGAGCTCTCAAGCAGTACAGCTCCTGTTTCAAAGCCGGTCCCGCTCTAAACGTGTTCAGTCAGAACTTGATCGAAAGTGAGGGACGTTTACGGAGGCAGTGCACTAGGTGACTCCGTGTGCCTCCTTATATATATGTGTTTCTCGGAGCATATGATAGTCGCTCTGACGCTTTCCTCAGAACTAAATATTCCGTGATACATGTATACACAGCTCCGAAATTCGATGACTGGATATGTCGATTCGGTCAAATGGCGGAGAGAATAACGTAGCTAGCGTTATTGTGTTGGCTCTCGGCGACACTCTCAGTGGCGCTTGTCACTCCTGCCCGTAAGAGCTGGTCGTGGTCTACCCCATTCGGATGTGCAGCCCAGGAGTAGGGCCCGGACTGTGCGAGATTGGATATCCATCGGACGGGGGGAAAGTCAGTTCACGAAAACCGATCGAACGATCAGCTTGTAGAGTTGAGCTCACACTTCGACTTCAACATCCGAGAAACAACTTTCCGTTGATATTATATTGATGCGCATCAGATGCAGTGTGCCCCATCGTTCGGCGGATTCCTTGCAAGCTGCGAGATCGACCTCCCTGAGCTGCGAGATCGACCTTCCTCAGCTGCGAGATCGACCTTCCTCAGCTGAGGGTCTTCTTCGATTTCAGTGCTCGAGGCTATCGGCCCGGGTCGCTCTTTATCCTGTAGATTTTCTTGAAGGAATGTTGGATTCCCCCACATCAGCAACAACCCCTCTCACGGGGAGCCTCAGCACGCCCGAAGAGTTGGCGGAAAGTCATCCATTGGACGAGTTTTCCTATCAAACACAAGAATGTGGCTTAGATGCTCCACTCTGCCTGAATTCAGTGCCGAATGATCTCTTCTCAAATTCAAATTGGCTGCCAGACGGACCTTCGTAACCCGACTGTCGTTTTAGGTCTCAGAAGAAACGATGGAAGTCCAGGAGCGTGCCGGTGATTCCGCTGCACGTATGGATTTTGTGGTCGAAGACAATCCTCTGCATTGCTACTGCAAAACCAGTGAAATCGATGTTCTGTCGATGATACCTTGTAATACGTGCAAGCGGTATTTTCACCAGGATTGTTTCAAGACGCAAAGATTCTCAACGCTTGTCGGAGATAGATTCATAAGTTTGGAGTGCGAGAGCTGTAGCGAGGAGGGTGAAAAAGTTTCTCGGAGGCCCTTCACTTGGCCTTCAGCTGTTTGCTTGGCGTTGTACAATCTTCAAATGAACGGCACCAACGGGAAGATGGGCTACTTCCAATGGCGAGAGCAGGTGTGCCGATTCATTGAAGAGCGATGGACACAGTTCTTCCCCGATAGGAAAAAAGCTCCGAAATGGCAAGGTGCTGTCGCGTGTACGCTCTCAACAAGCGCTGGGGTGACATTTCAAAGCGGAGTGAACGATCTCGGAGAGCCTGGCTGGTGGAAACTCATTAATAATCTCCCTCCAGACCCGAACGTCGCTATTTCACAGAAACCGAAGAAGCGTCGGATGCCCGCTGAAGACCTACATCCAGTTGTGGAGCTCGGGCCTAGGATTCGTAAGAAAGTTTTGCCGGATAGCGTCTATCAAAACTACCCTCCAAGAGATTTCAGGTCGAAACGCGACAATCTTGAAGCTGGACGTATGAGCCCGAATACGGGCGCTCCGTTAGCGGTGGCACAGAGGGATGAGCCCTGTGAAGTTTCCAACGAGTCTGGCGCTGAGTGTCCCGACGACGCCGAAAGTACAGCCGAAGGTTCTTCGGCAAACGTGCGTGAACCTACTTCACCGGAAAAGTCTGTACCGATCGGGCGTCTCTGTCTGCATGACGAAGAGAAATTGCTGCTGACGATGGAAGCTTTTGCTGCGTCCGCGGCCGCTGTGTCGTCTGAGCAGATGAGACTCTTGAATAAGCTCCGAGTTAGACAGCTGAAACGGGATAAAGGACTCGATGTGTTCGATTTAGACTCGGAGTGCACGCGCCTCCTAAAAATGTCTCGCGACTCTGATCACGAAGTCTTGGATCGGTTTGTCCATACAAATGTCATCAGCACGCCCATGATTGTCAACTCACAAGAGAAGTTTTCGGTGAAGCTGCTCGGATCGAACGCGGCCTACACGCAACTGGGCTTTCGCAGTCCCTACACGCATCGTGATCTGAAACCCTTCATTTTCCGAGATTATGACCCAGACTATCCGAGAATACAATTATTGAAAGAGATATGTGCCCATCGTTTGGTTGTGAGCGGTGAGAAGACTGATTATTCTCTCAAATCGGTGGATTTCGTCTACATCCGTCCACATCACGTGGCTGTGGTCAACTCAATTTGCAGATCCTTCTTCTGGGAGGGTATCGATATGTCGGACCAGCTGAACTACCCGGAGTTCAGCGTTGTCGCGCTGTACGGGAAAATCGTGATAGGTTTCGCTCTCATGGCCCCCCTGGCTAATTGCAACGACGCGTACTTGAGTTTCTTGTGGACGCACCCTCATTTCCGAAGGAAGGGTCTCGCGCGATTTATGTTGTATCATCTAACTCAGAGTTGTGCGGGGAAAGATATCACTCTCCATGCGGCCGCGACGAATCCTGCTGTGTTTCTGTATCAGAAGTTCAAGTTCCGTGTTGAGAAATTCTGTTTGAATTTCTATGAGAAATATTTACCGGGGCCGTCTAAAGAATGCAAACACGCTCTCTTCATGAGACTGAAATGGTAGTCTGAGGAACGCGAATCGATGAGCCTTGTTCACGTTGCTGCTCCGATAGAATATAACTGCGTTGAGTATCTCGTTGGGTCGTGGCCGTAGATCGTTGTCGCCCGACTCCACGGGCATGAATAGGCATCAGCCCGTGATGCATCCATTCCCGGAGAATAACATAAGTTGGTTATCAATAAAATGAGGTTGCAGAGAATCTTTCTGAGCTGGTATCGTTATCTTCGGAGCTCTGGGCTCCTACGCTTCTACATATTAGAGGTCGTTCTGCGACCAGTCATTCTGACAGGTTTGTTGATTGTTCCACAGGAGTCCATGGCGAATTCGCCTGAAGTCGTCAAATTCGAAGATCCGCGAAGCAGAAGGAAGGTGGGTGCCGCGAAAGCTTTATTTTCCCAACCGGAATCCAGATTCATCGCAGAAAATGATTGCTTTGATTGAAAGGAGTTCATTGCAGCGCTTGACGCAAGAGTGGGCATCCGTGAGCTGCACCAAACATGGAAATACGAAGGCGACAGCTAACTTGAGTGACGATCAAGAAGCTTTCGATGTCGAAAAGGCCCGACATGAAGTTTTGAAATTCGGAATATTCAATGAAAAACAAAGAGATGAGCGCTTGAGCGCGAAGCAGCAGCTTCTTGTGTCACTTGGAGCAAAGGTATTCTGACACACGTCTGGTGTGCCAATTTTGTCGTTGCCTCCGATTCCTTGAACTCTGATCGACTTCACTCGTTCGAGGCTACGAAAGTTCTGAGTTGCCTCTTTCCCAGGCTCCGAAGAAAAAATATGTGAATTACAAAGAGCTCAAACGAGAGCTGGAGGAGAGAAAACGAGCTGGAGGTTGTCATGAGGTAAGACACTGCGCGATCAGGAATATGAGAAGAGAGATGGGCGATGAAATACCGAGCCTAATCGAACCCATTCCTCGACAGGATCGAATACTGCCTGGATCTAAACAAGGTAAACCGCAACGCGACAAGAAGCGTAGAAAGCAGGATATAGATGTGACGTCCGGGTACGGCAAGTTGCGAAATGGCACGTACAATCTACCGGTAAGCATGCGGAAAACGAAATCCAACGAGTTTCGCCTCCCTGGTCCCCATATGCGAACAAAATAAATATTGAGCCTCGTTCTTGCTGGAGGCTTCTCACACACACCGATTCCTCGTCATCTTCGACGTGAGACTTTGATTGGCGATATCAAGACTGTTCCACGAATGCTGATTCTCGAACGGTTGATCGAAAATTATTCGCAGGCCTGATGTCCTATCCAGCGTCGTTCAAAATGATGCGGAGCGACCTATCGGAACTTCTGTAGAGAAGCCGTTGAAGTTCCGCAGATGGATCAAGATTCTTTTGGATTGTGCGTCTGTAGTCGGAGGGACAAATTGTGTCTCTACATGCTAGGTCCACATTCGAGGTAGCGGCATCTAACGGCGATGAAGCTGTTTGAGAGCGTGTGTCACTTGCTCGTGGATCCGTGATCCCGGCGCATCCGCTCATCGAATCACGACTTTCCGAACACAACATCGAAGAAATCAACATGAAAACCCTTCACACAAAGCAACTGGCTGGGAGATTTCAGTTAGATTTCTCCACAGCCCCGCTCGTAGAATTGTCAGAACGCAACTGGATCGAACAGGTGATCCGGTCGTCTTTGGGGAGCTACGAAAATGCGAGGGGAGGAGTGTCACGATGAGCTCTCAGGGTTCCATAACTGGATTCTGAAAAGCTGGGCTTGCATACCACCACCCACTATTTCGGTAGAAAAATCGCTCACGAACGCAACTGCTATTTGGGGACACTGGAATGAGCTTGTTCAAACCATGCATCTGCCACATTTCACTCCTGGACTAAAGGTCTCACGTTATTTAAGTACTGTCCTCAAGAAACGGAGCGACTTATCTGACCAGCTAGCCCCGTTCGCCCTCGGTGTACAACGTGGGATCCGGGAACAGATTCCCGTAGCGTCGCTCTTTTGGTTACCTGGTGCGATCCCCGAAGAACTCACCTTTGTTCTTCCCCGGATATGATGGTATGAACCCATCGTTCTTCCACGATCCCTTGATATTGATGTCGACTCTCAATTCGAAGGATTATCGGATTTCCCACTGAGCCTCGTCTTGACCTTGGGCCAGCTGACATCTATTCGAAATTAATGTCCCAAGCGCTAAGCCAATGTGCGGACGGCCGCCATTCCTAATAGGAATTGAAGGTCGAGACTAGCTAGGAGGTCGGGACTTCTGAATGTACCCATCTGTCCAATGATAGGACACGAGAACCGAATTTGTTCGACGACAAGCTCAATCAGAAAGTGAAGCTCGATCTGTGGATTTCCACAGCTACAAAAAAAAGCGTCAAAAACTGAAAGCTCTTCGGAACGTGGGATTGCGTATTTACGTAGCCTGGATGGTCCCATAATCTACCCTGAGCTCCGAGTATTCGATTGCGACTGCTGGATGCAATGACCACTCCTTTTTAGATTCTGATGATGTTGAAATCGCGAATACCTCAAGGAACGGGGTTCCTCCACGCGAAATTACAGAGTAGTTCGAATCAAAATAATAAATCATGTGTGAACCCGATGCTGCACGGATACCAGGTAGACTTCCTAACACTCACCGTAGCCCTCATCACATTCGCGAAGGACACGATCACCGCGTTCGCTGCACAACTTGTGATCACAGTTGTCATACTGATTCTTTTTTTTTGCTTCAATCAGCCAAGTAAATATAGAACAACCCCGCAGAACCGAAACTTCTTCACCTTGTCACGTACGCTTTGTTCCGTCCGGGAGGCAAACGCCATCATTTGAAATGAAAAAAAATGTGAGAAATGAGGAGCTACTGACGTGAGCGCAAAACTGAGGCGGGAGTAGCCAAAGTTCGGCAGACGAGCATGAGACAGACGGTTGCTGCTTCGGGAAACTCCAGTGGATCTGATCGAGGCTTGCTTTCAGGCGCAATTGCCCTCACGTATAATTACGGAGTTTCACGGAAAAAATCGAACTTCTCGTTTGCTCGAAAGGGGTGCAGGGACGCCGTCGAGATCAAGTAGACCTGAGCCGTCAGCAGCAAGGCTGTCTCTTCTATATTTCCGTTCTAGCCGGATATGGGGGGCTATGGGCCCTGCCTCGACGAATCGCGACCACGCGGTCGACGACGAGACTCCGCAGTTTGGAAAATACGCCAAACGGATATGTATGAGGTTCATTTTATTTTCGGCCCTAGAGAACTCCTTAAAGATATTCACACTCTATGTACATCGTTGCTGACTTTCACTCAATGTCAAAACTTATACGCAACTTCTAAAGTATGATCGTGTAAACCACGAACGTATGATCGTGCTCATGCAGCACACTAACAGCCGAGCAAATCCTTTCCGTCTGTACCATATCTTGAAGTTTACACCTACACCGCGACTGACAACTCAGCTTACTCTACTCCACTTAAATTAATGCTATCATCGACGCCTGTACCTTCCGATTGAGTAGAACCTCTCTCGATCCGATGAGTGGTCCATCGACAGCGTATGTCAGCAGGCGATTTGGCTAATTCCCCTAACGGTGGTTCCTCGACTAACTCAGGACGTTGAGGATAGGGCAGGGGAAGATGATTATGGACAATGGATGTTGAAGTTGATGATTGTGAAACGAACGATGATGAGAAAACAACAAGCAGGCGGTCGAGCGGACTCGACGCATTTCTCTAGTCATCTGCACCAGAGTATTTTCTTCACCCGTCAATAAGCATTGAACAGAATCAAGAACTTGTTCCAAGATTAGCCTGAGTTCATACAGGCGAATGATCCTTCCTCTCACAACAGGTTTAATCAACAGTACATCAGCCGTTAACCCAATTGTCATATTACGCAGTTTAAATTATTGAGAGTCATCGGAACTAACGGTGTGCGGGACTTCCTGTTTTATCATCCGGCGCAGAGCAGGTAACATCAGTCGCAATGATGAAAGGCTCGCCTGTCGTAAAAGCTATCATCAGTATTTCCGACTTCGACCAGCTCGTTCTCCGGGTCGTTTACAGCGCCTTCTTCGGGCCCACGGAATGGAACTCGTGAGAGGAACAATTTCAATCGACCCAGGATTTCATCCACCGGGATGCTGTTCAAAGCGAGGGAAGATACGAACGGAGTTGGAGGGCGAATAATTATTTCGTTGACGAACGAAATTTTCCTTCGTTTTTTATAGATACTCGTTGAACAAGACCTCCCTCGAGCTCGTGTGTTCAGTACACCTTGTCTTTCCTGCTGCTACGATAAGTGACTCGAGATGTCCATTATTTCCTCGGTCCGTAGTAGAACTCATATACTTCGTTGATTGCTTTGCACCAGCGAAGGGCATAGCCTTCCGGGTCTTCCAAGTTGTATGTACGATTGGGCTGTTGCACAGATGAGGGGAAAAACAAGAATTATCATCTCACGCTACATGCGAACCACTTGAGCAGATGAATCGGAGGGGAGGGGGAATGGGTAGAGCTTAGGAGCTCGTGCATTATTCTCCAATCATTTCTCGATTCATCGCTATGGGGATCCCCACGATAAATACTGGTATTGAGGAGAAACTGCGGCCCACCGTGTGAACGAAGAATGTCTTGAAATTCTTAGGTTCCGGATTCAAGGCTGGGGACCAAGGTATTTCACCTTTGCGAACCATCTTCTCCGGATCGACGTAATATAGATGAGGACCTGTGGTCAACAGAAGCATTCGCCTGCGAAGCAATTGTGATTGAATCAATTTCTATGATCATGCAATATGTCTCCGAACGGGTTCCGCCATCTTCCCTTATCTACGAGTCGCTATGGGTGATTTCATGCTCCTGCTCGAGACTTGTAAGAGCTTTATCGTTGAATCGTTGTGGAAGAATTGCTTACGACGAAACATGCATCCGAAAAGGGTACTCAAGTTTGACTCACGAGCTCTGGGCTGTGAGCCTCCACTGCCTGACTTCACTCACCTCCGAGGAAACAGACCCTTTTTCTTGTCAACCATCCCTTTTTTCAGGATCAGATTCCCGTCCACAAACCGGTGCCATTCGCTCTTACATCGCTGTTCTGACAATCTGTTCTCGCCATCTTCTTTAGTGAAATCCATCACACCGTTCCGTACCGGCGGTTTCGAAGGCTCGCTGGAGCTAGGGGTTACCTGGAATGGCGTGATCCGTGTGTATCGTCACAATGAGCAAACTGGAGGATTGTGATCAGATACAGCCGTCTCCCACTCCAGAAACATTGACCATCGACTCCGAGAAGGAATCAGTCGAAGATTCTGTCACTAACATTTTCCGCGGAGCTACTTTCGCCTAGCCGTAGACCTAATAATCTGCTTATTTGTCGCTCATCCAATCCCGGCATGGAAACCAGGTCCCAGTTGGTCTCCTCAGTCCCAGGTAGGAACGGAACTATTTGGGGTGGCTCCTGGAGGTGAATGTTGTCTATATCCAGCTGAGCGTAGAATTGATCTCTTTGGAGGTCGTCTATCGTCGCTCGTTCTTTGGGTTCCAGTTTCAGTAGGAGTTCAACCAAGCGCTTGGCTTCCGGGTCAAAATCATCGGGGAAATTGTATTCCAACTTCAGGATACTTTGGAAAATAGCGTAATCAGCTCCTCTAGAAAGAAAAATGCGCCAGTCAATGATTGGCAGAAGGTGACGTGGAGTCTTGGGATGAACCTTGAATAAACTGTGCGTGCGACGTTTCGCACGCACCAGTTCGTGAAATGTTTCATGTACCTCATTGAGCGATGAAAAGTTCTGAAAGGAGGCAGGCCCGACACCATTTGGTATATTATGCACCCCAGGGCCCAAAGATCCATGGCTGGTGATATGATACCATCAGTCAGGAGCTCTGGACTGACATACTGAGCAGTTCCTGTGAAAAAATGTTCATTCATCGGGCTGAATTGTGTTTTCACAGATATTCGAGGCTCTCGAAGAACGATTTTGACTGCTCCTCACTAACCCACAAACGAATTGCGTTTTTTTCTCCGGGTCACTGCGGGATTATCTGCGTCGTCTGGTGAGGGAACAGGGGCATCGTTGCTCTGCACTTCTTCTTGATCCATGGGCTGAACCCGGAATTCCTCTGGGTCTCCATTTTCCTTCAGCGAGATAGAATATGAAAGTCAGGGGTACTGGTCCGGTTTTTCTCCTTCTGTTGCGTGAAGGCTCCCACTCACATTAGTTTGAGGCGCTGGAAGAATTCGAGCACTGCCAAAATCAGTGAGCATAATGTGCATCTTGTCAGTCATGAGAATGTTCTCCGGCTTCAAATCTCTGTGCACGACTCCAGCTTTGTGCAGATACTTCAGGGCGCTGATGATTTCGCCCGAGTAGAATCGAGTACAGTTCATATTGAAATTTCCCACTTTGTGAATGTACTTCAACAGGTCGCCTGAGTGAAAAAAATATCATGAGCGGGCAGCCAGGCATTCATTCGCAATCCATCAAATCACATGGGGAATACTGTTGAAATATTATTCGTTATGACCAACCGTTCTTGGCGTATGTGATCACGAAATACAGCCGATCCTCATCTTGGAAGGAGCACTTTAGCTGAACAATGAGTGGCGAAGGTTTTTTCACAAGCTGTGACAAGATATGCTTCTCCCGAAGAACAGCCGGTTTTTTGTTCTCTCGCAGGATATGGAGCTTCTCACAAACTTTTACTGCGGAAGCACGAGCAAGTTAGTGTGGAAAAAACGGGAGACGGAAGATTCGCCACAGAGTCCTCGCATTGAACCTCCCATGAGCTGCGCACTGCCGCAACGGATCCGAATCCAAGACCAACATCAGAGAATCGGAACTCGGAGTTCGAATAGACCTAGAAGCATGGGTCCAGAACACTCACTTGCATATTCCTCATTCGATTTCAAATCTTTAGTGAGGTAAACAGTTGAGAATGAGCCTTCTCCAATGACTTTCCCAAATAAGAAATCTTTGACCGTCGGTTTGAGTGAAGTAGCTGCGCTGCCCCCTCTTGCGTCTGGCATGGCTCTGAAAAGTTATTCCTTTTTATCGGATTATTGTGAAATTGGAGAGCAGCCGTGCTTCAGAAACTCGTGTTCGTACAATTCAGTAGCACGATAACTGATCGGTTGGGGTTTACCACCGCGCATCAGATTCTCCAAATCTCGGAGGACTTGTACAAGAGATCTCTTGACATCTCACGCGATAACTCACGCGCAAAAATTGTTTGAGCGACGAGAAAACGGGATACTCTCAATCAAACCTCAAATGATGGACGAGAGACAAAGTGTGAACTTCAACAGAGCTCGCTCCGACGCTGTCAATGACCTGAATGCGTGAGAGTGAATGATCGGCACGACGCTATATACGACGAACCTGCTGTATACAGCAGAGAGACGAGGCTCCATTCTGCGTCAATGTCACAGTTGAGCGAAAAACATCGACTTTTTCAGTCAGGTAGTAGCAAGAGACTAGTCATGCTTCCTCGCAGCGCTCACTCCAGGCATCACTGGCACTACTACTGCTCACAGAAATGTGAAGAGACATTTTACGCACCCGCTTCCGGTGAGAGTATCGAGCCGATCCAGAGTGATTCGTCTGAATTATTGATGAGCTGAGCTCAAATCGCTGAACCGTGTTGTCCGTCCAAACAAATAGAATCGTTGTTCTTCTCGAGTGCGATGTTGTTGTGGTCGCCGTCGAGCTGCTGCCACTATTGTGTGTGAGTGTGTCGGTCTCTCTTACCAGTCGCTCTTTCACCACTAAAGAAGCATGGAAGTTATCGAAACCGATCACGAAGAGCTGTACCTTGTATTTGAATGGGGTAACTTTATGGTTTCCTTCCACCAAAGGGACCTCTCTGCAGAGAACGAGTATCGAGCTGCTCCGTAACAGCGAGGAACTGTATTCTTCGTAAAATTGCGAGAATGACAATACTGATGATGATGATCTCTGCTGGCTCCGAAGCGGGAGCTCGGGCGGATCCATGCCAGGAACCGAGTTAGACGTTTGGAAGCCTGACCCGACTACGAAGCCCGTGGTAACGAACGATAGTCTTCGTTCAGCCTTATCAAAGGACGAGAGTTCATGGCACATGAGGCTATTGGCATTCCCTCGCACTATCTGACTAGTAGGGCTCAGGGGGCCTCCCAAAGACCAACGTCTATCCTATAGGATCCACGTCGACGGTTTTCGTCATCGACTGCTAGCCCCTCCAAGGAGCTGCTCCACTGGTGAGAGATCCGGAGGGAAATTCCGACATGCTACTGGCAGTGTCGAAAATTCCTACAGTGGCCTACTGCTCAGGAGTGATGCTGCTCCTTCGAGGATCGCCGGTGCCAGTTCGGTATTTCGCTCGGGATAGACAGCTCGAACCATGGATCCAGGAAGCGTTATCCTGCCAGTCAGCCAGTTTCCCACGATCCCCGAAGATCGGACTACCGGAGCGAGCAGATTGAAATTGCAGTTTCGCCCAGGTTTGCCGAGGGTTTGGAATGATGTTCCTTCCTGAGAAGAATCGTCATGGAACCTTTTCAGTAATAGCCCTTTCAGCCTTTCGAGCTAATGGTATTAGGATTCTGGAGCTTTATGGCAATGTTTGGGACCTTGGGCTATCCCCATGGAAATCCCGGAGCATTCTGCCAGTATTTCGGATTCCGGGATAGTGTCGTTCGACCCCCGAATGCTTCCAGCGCTGGAGAAAGGAATCGCCGAACTACGAGAACATGTTTAGCGCTCGTGTGCGGAACTTTGTGCCATGATAAACAAGATTCCGAGGCGATTCCGGCCAGTTTCTCTGGACTCCGAGCCAGAGATGCGCAACTCCCACGAACTTCAAGCGTACGACGGAGAAAGCAGCTCCCCAGACTAGGATAAAATCCGTACCCAGTGTTTGAAGCTTCAAGCCAGCGATGCCAAGATTCTCAGAATAGGACGTGTATACAGCAGACCCTCCATTGCATGGATGTACATTACAGGGTGGCACAACATGGGAACTGCAGCCCGGGGGCAGTTCCCAAAATGGCTTTTTTTCCGTGAGGTTCCCGAAAGTTATCAGGGAAACGTCGAAATCTATCGCCGTGGTCGCTTCGGACGCACAGCAGAGGGCCGGTTACTCGCCAGGAAATCGATTGGAATTATCTTTACTCCTTGGTAAATGGCCAGAGTTCGTGTTGAGAGTTCCCTCAGTTTTAGTGGTGCTTTCAGAAACCGAAGTCGAAAAACTGAATGAGGGTGGTTTCCGGTGCAAATGAGAAACCAACGCATGGACCAATTCACTCGAAGTTCAGAGAATTCAGCCATCTCTGAGTCATTTCCACACAGAGGAGATACCTTCGATTTCGCCTCGTTGAGGAGTTATGGTAGGCAATGCGAGAATGAAGAGATTGGGCAAGTGACGGGGCTCTAGAGAAAGGTTGGATTCGATCGCTTGCAATTTTTCGAAGCGTCAACATGACTTGAATCTGTTCTGTAGGCTGAAGGATTTTTTTAAGGCAGACGACAGCCTCGAACTGTTTTAGGCGCTTCACCAGTATTCTAGGATTTTCTTGAGTTTTTGTCGTCAGGGTCTTCGATTATCACCGACCCCGAGGTCGCTTTTCAGGGATCGAGTTCGACTGTGATCGTCTAAATGAGGTCGCATAATTAGGGCTGTAAAGCCTGCAGCAAAGTGTTCCGGAAGAGACACGTTCTCAATGCTGTGGTTTGCATCCGCAAGTGAGACGATTTTGCGGAGACCTGGAGGTCGCTACCAACATGACTGCTCTCCCGAGGTCGTTCGGATCCACGTCAGCATCGGATGCAACTGCGTCACACAAGTCGGTATACTGCTCCCGCTGTCTATTCCCGCACACATACCGACAACGTATTCCCGGAAAACTTGGAGGCTTCTAAAGATATGATCCTCCGATTTGTCAAGAATCATCAAGCGATACCCATGAAAACTTATCGCACCAGCGGTCTTATCCTTCTCTCCTCTTGTTTGAGGATTCCGATATTTTCAAAGGTATCGATGCATTCCGCAAAGCGTCACAAGCTCGGTCAGTCTCACGAGAGAGGGAAACAATCATGAATGTTCAATTGGATAAGCGCTCATTCTTTCGAGGTCCAACTGCGAGCGCTCTCAAGGATTCGGATGGAATTCCCAATTGCGAGAATTAAGATCTCACACAGACAACGCGAATATCTGGGGGCTGACACTCAAGTGATCTTGCGCGAAAATACCCGCTTACTTTATCGAGGTTCCCCCTAGCGCCGCTCTGGTGTCAGTCAGAGTCAGGAACTTCAAGGTAAGTACCTCAATCGGGGGTGGAGTCGATAAGTTTTTCGCCGCAAAACTTGGGGTAGAATGTTTCGGACCATGGTTATATTCACGATGAAAAGTATCTTGGCCTTTGACCTTCCTCGTGATAAGGTCCCAAAAGTCTGTCATCAACCCTTCTCCGTTGTTCTGTTTCGAGGAGCGATCGCCTTCCATTTCCTGAAAACACAAGACGAAGTCGACTTCTTAGACATCGTCGATTTCTCGTATAAATTATTCTCTGGATCCGCTCTCATGTGGCACCCTCCGTTCCGACGCGCGCTCCTGCGGCGCAGGCGAAGGAGATCGCGGGGATTCCTGACAAATATCACCGTCTGTCGCAAAACGCGAGTTCCCGCGCTTCTTCTTGGGCGTTTCGCTTCGAGCATGAAACCTAAGAGACTTCACATGGTACACCTGAACTGGACTTGACAGGAAGCCAACATCGCCAGATCTCTCTGTAGATCTAACGGAGAGCTTTTCCAACACACGAGAGCCCTCCAGGGGATGCATCCCGCAAGTCTCGAGTCCGGCGAGCGAATTCGCCTTCATTTGTTGTCCGACTCGCTGGAGCGCGGCATCGAGCCTTCTTGGGAACTCTGTTTCCAGGAACACCCCTCGGTGTCTGACTTTACACTGATACTCCACCTTCGTCCGAGCCACCTTCACATGCTCTGACCGGGCAACGTCTAAAGCAAGGATTCTCAAGCTTGGGCCATGTCGTCCCGTGCCAGTCGATCTGAGCGCGGCCTTGATTTGAGCGCAGAATTGATCTGACTGTGGCATTGGTTTGAGCCCATGCCCATGATCGATTTGAGCGAACGATCGATTCGAGCGGGATCGGTTTGAGCGTAACGTATCCACCGGAGCTATCGTGAGTGGGAGGTATGAGGTAGAGGATGAGAACTTTCCATTAAGTAGCGTACTATCTCTGCTGGTCGGGATGGAATGGATTTGCCGATTGCAAACCGCTCGAGCAACAGGGACTCCCGTTCGAGAGTGACAGAGAGCACTGAGGTTTTGGAAATACAACGTACACTATCCTTCGATGAAGAAGCTGCCAATGCTTACGTGAACCGGAAATTTATTTGTTCTTCACATGTGACTCCACGGAGGAAGCTCACCATTTTCGCTCTGCATCCCGGAAAAATATGGATTCCTTGCTTAGATTGTGCTCGTGAGGTGAAATAATCGTATGAGCAGAAGGCTTCCCACTTCGTCGCGAATATTGCTGAGATCAGTTGCAGCTAGGGCTTATATTCGGGGTACGGCTTATATAACCGAAATGTTCGAAAATCCAGGGATAGCTCATTTTCAGAGGGTGGTTTATTTTCTGAAAAACACGGTAGTTCAGGGTCCACCATGAGCCATGAGATTGCAAGGGCGGACTTCACTGGGCCAGCGCTCAAATTGATGCCACTGAAGTCGCTCATCCGATGAAATCGATCCTGCGCTCGAATCGATTCTATGCTGAAGTCGATCTTGTGCCCGGATCGATCCCGTGCTCAAATCAATCTCATGCTCAAATCGTTGCCGCGCTCAAGTCCATCGTGCGCTCAAATACAGTAGCACTGTGTTCCCAAGAGGGGCCATGGCGGATTGTTGGCGGGTCATGGGAGATTTTCTTGGGCCAGGTCATAGTGAAAACATACTCCCGAACGAGGGGTTAAGACCGATCCGTGACTTTCTCGAAAATCGATTCTCGATCGATTACTCTTCCTCGAAGTCCAGAAGAATCTTGTGCAAGGTATGACCGTCATGGAACTTGATCGTACCCCGGAAGTCCTGACAAACGGCAGCATCATATTGCACGTCTCCTCGCTCAGAACTCGAGAAGGGAATTAGGAGGCTTAGACTTCTCCTCTGCAGCGTTAGGCGGGCCACGGGCTCGAAGAGGTTGAGAACCACTCGTTGGAAGCTCACTCCGACAAAATTTCCGACACTCCGCCTCATCACAATTTACAATTTTCTGCGGTTGGATACCCACCATCGACTCTTCCAATTGGTCGGAAGCAGTGCAAATGGTACTTTCGTTGGCACTTGCGCGCGACATTTTAATTTCGTGTCGGCGAAGGAATCCAATCATCCAGTCGTTGCCGGGACGGTTGTTCGGGAATCTCTTTTCCCAAAGGCCCTCTTCTCCGTAGATTTTCGTCCTCTCGGGGGGGAAGCCCGCGGGACTCGAGCTCGGAGAAGTCGGTTGGCCAGAGTTCGGAACCTGAGAAGCACATAGCAAGATCCACTTCTTCGCACGAATGAGTGCGATGGACCCCGATCCCACCAGACGGCCAATGATGATCCTGTCCATGATGACGATTGAGGATATCTACAGGATGCTATTCTAGGACTAGAATTCTTGGAAACTATCAAGAGTGAAACCCGATTCCCGTAATGGAAAGAAAGAGGCGGCAGATCCTTTGGGCTGTATGAGAACAGCCGTGAGGGTTTGCTCGTGGCCGATGCAGACGGGATTCCGACCCCCCCCCCGCAGACCATCGCCACACATGCCCATCCTGCTACCCATCATCGATACGATTGAGCACTCAGTTGATGAGGAGAACTGGTGGAGAATGGTGTATCATGCGGACGAGTGAACTCACTTCTGCCGAGCGCGTTCGCTCCGGGGACACCATCTCATAATGGAATGCGTCGTTTATCACTCCGACACGCAAGACCTCGCCATAAAATTGGGCTGGACTGAGGAGCTTGATCAGGAGAGACCCTGAGAGAATGAGACGAAGGAACCCGAGAGATCCACTGAACGTACTCGACCAAAGAGTTGGCTGCGATGTGATACGCATATGGAGAAACGCGAATTAGCCATCAGAGGATCAATAGATAACCAGCGGTAATCGGGAGGTATGATTGCAGCTCAAACTTGGATGATCAAACTTTGTCAGTGTTTTATTTCCCTATCGGCGCAGCTCAACTATTCCAACCCTTGGGGAGATATTGCTTCTTCCAATGAATCCGATAGAGATGACAGCCGAATGGTTTGTCCCTTGCAATCAAATACGCTCCAGTGGAGCTGGAATTCCGTCGGGTCCACAGCCAAACCTGGGGCAACTGAGGAGACGCTTATGAGAGATTTCTTTGGCACATGCCCTGATAATTTGGTCAGGGTTGGTCTTCAACCTTCTGAACAAACTTCGCTGCAAGCTAGCGAAGTGCGCATGAACATTGGGAACAGATCAGTGATCTTCCTGCTTGTAGAATCCTCTGAACGCTCTTCCCAGCATGCTGTCCTAATCGCTAGATCTGGTTTCCATACGTGCTTGTTAATAATCCTTCGAAATACTCGTTAACGCTCACTTCTGGGTGCTGGAAGAATCTCCATCCCCCTCCGGACCTTTGACACTGTCTGCTATGGAGTCCAACCGGTACCTTCTTCAACCGACTTTATACCGACCCAAAAAAGCTCGTGATTCCTCCGTCAAACATTCCCTGTTCTGACAACGAAACTATTCGCCCTCGCATGTCTTCACCCATATCAGGTTTGACGATCCTCCACATCAGGGGTTTCCATACTTTTCAACATGTATGAGCCTCGATCAATGGAAGTCACGATGTACGAGAATTCGATTGAAGGTCTATTCATTGAGCATGATTTCAATTCGGTGGTACGTATTCTGAATGGGACGTATGTACATACTTGATGTGACGAAACCAAATCCTTCGAGCTTGCTTCTAAACTGGTATTTAGATGCCGCAGATCGCCGCTTCAAGAGATGGTCATCCTGTTTCTGGCTCTCCTGCCACAATCTGAACGGAAGCGACGGCGAACTTGAGCTCTGTTCGGAAAATTTTGTTCCCAACCGTACCTAAGCACCTGTGAGTTCCTACCTGGCGCTGAATCACAGCGAAGAATCAGGAAAATGAAGCGAGAGATCTCTGAGCTTCGATGGCTCCACGAACGGAAACGGGGAGACGGAAATGTAGGAAAAGTTCGGATTGTATAACTCCTCTCCAAACAATCGATGAAACCCGGAATGAGGGCGTCGGAGAAGTCGACGATATCTTGACCCAAGGCGCTTCCGTCGTTAACTGAAATAGCTACGTACCGAATGAAAAGTCTTGTCAGAATTTTTCTGATTTCAAACGCTCCTCAGCCACAAGTTCTTCGCAGGTCATGGGTCCGTGACTCAATTTTTTCCTACTCTCAGTAACTCCCCAGAGTTCATTTCTTCAAAGGACTCCTTGGCGGAATCTCGCTATTTTCTCACTTTTTGTGCCCTTCAATTTCTTCGCAAAGCCGACTTTGCCGAGAGGTTTAAATTTTATTCAAGATTATAAAGAAAATGGTACATTTGGATAATACAAAGTGAAAATCATGAAGTTTGTGGCTTCAATCATAGATTGACACAGTCAATCAGTGTGGTGAAGAGATCGAAATACCGATACCACGTTGTTGATGCAGTACAACGCTCTTTCTTCCGTTCGTGGCGATGAAATCTTGTTGACTTGTCGCACCGTTCGCTGTCGACGCAGCTGGACTGCGTTCTCAGCTCCTCTCCGAGCCTCTCCTCCTTCGGAAGTTCATGCTTAGGGGTTCCGATGCGCCTATGAGGCGTTCAATAGACATCAGCTTTAATCAACGTTGGCGTCGCTTATTTCAACAAAGGTTGTATTCTGCCCGGTACTGGTTGCTCTTTGACTATTCTCGTGGGGATTCAACAAGCGAAGTGAAACATTATTTTCAGCCCATGATGGTCAACTACGGAAAAATCTTTAGAATATGTACGACACTCCTGATTCACTTTGCTCGTTCCAATGTTGGTCTGGTTAACGAGCAGACAGGCAGATGAATCCATAAGATGATTCAGGATCCGGCTGACACGTACTCGAAAACAGCAATCAACCGATATCGACGACTCGCATACACCGAGTTCCTTACCGGTGAGCAAGTCGATCGATCAGTCAATAAGTCAGACCAAGTGTCTGACTGGCTCGTCAACCAGGGTTTGATGAGATGATTTAGATGGTCTTAATGGCCGCAAACGATCGAGTTCGACGACACAAGCACGAAACTCTCCGAGTTGTGCGACTGACTGCCGCAGCTCGCTCAAACACTCCTGTTCATAGGTTGGGGTCACGAGACGGTGGTCGGTGAAGCAACGCCCTTCCATGTTCCTGCGTCAGTCTGTGAATGCGCCGACAACACGTGCCGATCGATCCATCGATTGATTGATTGATATCTTTGTCGAGATGTCGATTAGTGCCGCCAAGAGCGGGGGCCCTCCTCATCTTCGCCTTCATCGTCTTCCGCGAGAAGAGGATCGGATTCACCAATCGATGACTCTCGGTGACTAGCTTCGATTTCGCTGATAGCAAGCCCCTTCTTCTGGTCTACCGCAGTTGAAGTGTGGCTCAACGCGACATTTGACGGAGCTTCTTCCTCTTGCTTCCAACTCCACTTCAGAGTGGTCCCGCGGAAGTGTGAACCCCTGTTCACAGCTGTTTCAGCAAACTTCCTCGTCGCAAAAGTGAACACGAATACTTTCTCCGAACCCACGCCCTCCTCAGTGACGTTGAGGATCTTCCCGAAACGCGAGAAGTGTTTACAGAGGCCAGCCATCTCCAGGTCGCCAGCCTGAACCGCGACTACTTTGGTGCGTTTGTCGAGTTGCAACTGGGCGGGTTGAAGTTTTGGTTTCGGTTGGTGCGCGAGGAGTAGGTTTTTGTGAGCCATTTTTCCGTGCCATGTGTTGGCTGCATCGATTAGGCCAAGAGACTTGGCTCGGCGTCGCAAGGCATTCAGTTTGAACTTGATTTCTTTCGAGTCGACCGGTGTACCTTCTTGAATCTGTCGGTAAATGTCGAGCTCGGCGTCCAAGAGCTGCTTCTCAGTCTGGATTTCAGACATCAATGGACCAGTCGTCGTTTTAGACTGGAAGCTTTCGACGATGTCTGATAAATTCTTGATTAGATGCATGATCTCCTCCTTTTCGCGTTCTGTCTGGCACTTCACCAATTTCTCCTTGAGTATTCGCTGCTTTTCGAGATACTGATCGATAAGATGGCCCTTCTGATGAACGAATTGTTTGGTTTTTTCCGCCTGGTTATCTTTCTTCATTGATTCGGGATTGGGCTTCGCCATCTTTTTCGCCGGGGGTCCGTCGTCTTTCTTCGCATGCTGCTTGCCAGCGCCCTGGATGTCTCTCAACGCGCCAGGTGGACCTGGATGTTTGTGCGCTAATGTACCACCGGAATGGTTGTTATTGTTGTTCGCCCAATGCGAGTTCTGATTGGATTGCTGGTTGTTTGCTGAGGACGTGCTGTGCCAGAAGAGCCGAATGAATCTATTTCCAAGCACCGCTTCCGGAGATCTATACGCTGAGTTAGCCTCACTATGATTGGAAAAACTGACGAGCGCACTTTCCGGACAGCCTTGGAAGTTCACTTGGATGTTGGTTACAGTTCCGAATTTCGAGAAGAACTCATTCAACGTAGCGATATTGTTCTGAGCTCTAGGTATTTTGCGAACTTCGAGCTCTGTGCCTCGTTGGAACCTCGGTTTCTGGACGTCGTTTTGCACTCCTATGACTGATCGTGGCAGCGGAGTCACGTTCCTCACGGTGTTCACAGCTTCCCTATGATGGCCGAGGCCTCCACCCAGAGATCCTCCAACGGGAGGACCCGGTTGGTAATTCCAGTTACTGAAACTTGGGGGAGGATGCCGCATTTCCGGCTCCATCGGATTGTACTCCGGGACCACAGGGGCTACTGGACCTCTCATTGGATTGTACGGCGGAGGGACTGTCGAGTCCAAGATCACCGGATCGTTTCCGTGGTCGAATGGACAGAGTTCTCCCTGGATACAGAATCCTTGTTCATCGAAATCCCGACATCGTTGCCGTGGGGGCATGCCTGGTTGGGGCGCACATTGTTTGCGAATCAAGGTATCGCGCAAGTCTCGCGGTGGAGATCGTCTTGATGATGCACTCGTCGTCGCTGGAGAGGGATTTGAAGCCGAGACGGGAGACCTCGACCGAGAGTACCTCCTGCGTCTGGGCGATCGCGAACGCTTCCGCCTATGACGCTCCCTGGACCGAGAACGCGAACGACTCCTGAAATCACGGTTCAATGAATCGGTGTCCAAATAATGTTCTGAGCCGGGGAAAAGTACGTATTCATACCTACATCATCTGCAACGAGGTGCAGCGATCATCATAACCTGCAGTTCAGCTTCCGATGAATTATGCGTTCTCAAATCATAGCGAAGATATACCTGAACCTTCTCGCTGGAGGAGATCTAGATCTTTTCGGAGATCTAGATTTTCTCCTTGGGCTCCGACTCCGCGATCGCTCTCTGTCCTTCAGCATTGGATCCGGTTTCTTGTCAACAATGAAAGCAACATCCTCCAACTTTTCAACGTGCGCTGCGGCGGCAGACCCATAGGGCTGCATGTACGATTTGCTCTCGATACATCCGCACAACTCCGTCAGGAATTTCTGAGTGTTGTCATTGAAGAAAACCTGAAACGGCGTCGAGAAGTTGTTACAATCATGGAACCGATGCAACGAGTGCTTGCCTCATCATCCAAACTGGAGAACCGGAGACTGGCGACTTTGAGATGCGATGCGAGATCGAGTAATATCATCCAGGAGTGTCTCTTCTAACAAAGAAATCAATCTGAATTTTGATGGCGATCTCACCTGAAGGCTTTCCCCGCACTGTTCCTTCAAGTCATCAGTGGTTTTCGATTTCCTCACTAGCGCCACTAGATATTTCGTCAAGTTGTCGCAGTCACTTCCCCAACCGTAAGACACAACGAGACAACTCTTGAGCCAAGTTTTCAGTAGGTCGATGTTCTCCGGTTGAATCACCATATCGAAGCGGTGTTTTAACGTAAATCTGCTGGAAGAAAAGCACAACTGTTAATACTTTGGAAGCTTCTGCCCCTGACAGCCCTCCAGGTTCGGGGCTAACAGGCGTCGAATTAGAGCGGGCATCCATCTCCCTCAACAATGCTCCAGAAAAGAACTGGAAATGTTTCCCAACTCGTCGTAGAGTTCCGCCTATCCAACTTCATGGAGCAGGACAAAGTGAACACGGCGGAATCATAGACCTCGGAACAACCGATATAGCTCTAGTTCACAAGTAAACACTGCTGTTGGAATCGTTTCCGGCATGTGGTCCGCCAAGGTGTTTTACAGACCACTGACATGGAGCGATCTGAGGCCACCATGAACTGAAGTCATCAGGGAGTATACGTATTGCTCGCACGAATTTAATCCTCTGCCTTACGGAACATTCTGTGCCGATGAAAATTCCCGTCAGAACGATCGACAATCAATACATCTAACGTGTCTCTGACCGACATAACCGGAACACTCGAGTCGCCCGTGGAGCCTGATTGCTCGAGCGCTGGTGTGAGTTCAGGCGGCAGACTGCTAGCGGGCATGGAATACTCCACGTTTAATTGAGCTAGAGTTACGATTCCGCCATGTAGCAACAAACATCTGTACAGTCACCTCAACAAAAAAAGTTGATGCCCCTCCTGGACGTGGTTCTGTTCCCGTTCCGTGCAAGACGATTGGTTCTCAGCAACTGTATCCTACTAGGAGTTCACTCTGAGAAACGTTATTGCCTTAAACTCAGGAAAGCACCACACTATATCAATGCTTAGGCCTTCATTCTCCTCACCACAAGAAGACACAGGCTTATGCTGATGATGACAATGATCGCTTTCTACGAGCATTCGACAATTCAGCGCTTAGGGCCGCGGCCGCTGTTGTGTTGTTGCTGCAGCCGCCGCCGATTTTGCTGCTCATGATTCATGATACGACTTGGCGCGCCTCGGAGCTATGGCGGGGAAGTCGCGGCGGAGAGACTGACAGCGCGCCGAATCAGTTCGTTCACAGACCAAGCACGTTTTTCGATTCTAAATTCGATCAGAGTGATGACTGGACCTGTACTGGAGCTACGCAAGCTTTGGGGAAGCACGGAGGCTCTCGGAAGACGTTCGAGTTCCTCCCCGACTTCTACCTGTGATCGATGAACCAACCCAGGCATAGTACAGGCTGGAGCGGAGGCAACGAAGAGTTGTGTTCATCTTCGATAGAGGAGAAAATCTATCAGATACGAATTGTTCTTAGTGGGGAACCTAGTGGTCCCCCCGCGTCGAGAGTTAGGCATTCCCGTGGGGTTCTCGTTTGCAACAACAGGCATCGAACATGGAACCTGTGCTGAGGATGATCTTTGCTGATCGGGGTGGCCAGCCGGGGGCGCTGGTGCGCCCGGTGCTCGACACTGAGCTCGACTGCATGGCGTGGAGCTTTCCGAGTTATCGTTCCAAGATTAACCCACTTGACTAGCGATGATCATATACAGCGAACTCGACCCGAGCTTGTGACATCAATGGGGCAGTTGACATCGAACGTTGATGCCTTGTTCCTGAAACCAAACCTCAAGATGGATCAAGGAAATCTTACAATGCTTCATGACCTGTGCGACCACCATGAACTCAGTGTTTGTTAAACCCAATGAGGTGAATTGGTGCGGTGGGTCAGGGCGGGACTAGACACTGGGAGTCGACTGCGCTCCCGATATGAGATGTCCCGCGTCAGGCGATTTTACCTCGGGGATTCTCAGCATCATGTCGAGTTTCAAATATCACTATTTACGCGTTTGCGGCATCGACTCAAGAAAAGCTGAGATCTATCTGCACCGTACAGGAGTCAACCTATTGGAGCAGGCTACTCGTAGCTCGATTTTTCTCGCTTGAGAAGCGGAAGACTAGGACCCTCTCCGAAACTCACCAGGGAGCGCCAGGCAGCATGCAGCTCTGGGAAGCAGCGAATCTTGTAGAGTTTTGCTTTCGGGTAATAGGGAGAGCTTCGCATCCGCCATCGAGAAAACTGGAAATTGGCGTTCAAGTTTTGAATCAGACACACCTCAAACTCACAGTATAGCCTCCGTTCCTTGAGCGAATATTGCGATGAATATGCTCTAAGTCGCGGGACTAAAAAGGGGCAAATTCTGTTTCGAGAGCGCATCTCACCGAATCTGCGGAGACCGTCCACGGAAACAGGAAGAAGGGGTTAGGTGGCTCCCCTATAGCGGAAATCGGCAGATATTCCTGATCCCATATAAAGTGTCCGGGACCTTGCGTCCCGCCCTCGCTTCTTCCACGGGGGGCACTGAAGAGGTGCACTTGTTACACCAGGACTGGTTGGACCTTCTCCTCTTCCAGACCATGCCTCGAACCTTCAGTAGCTCAATATGTTCCAGTTGAACAAAGTCGCATTCCTTCGGAGCAGCGACTCGAACGCGAGATGAGGATCCGTTCCGCTATTCCTCTCTAGTAACTTCTCTAGTCTATGCCCAAGCAAGCCTTTATTTTCCGCAAGAGCCGTTGTCGGCAGTGCTACCGAACATTTCAGGCTGTCGGATCAAGCCCTCTACACTGCCTTTCCGATCTTCAAAACATGACCCTCCTTCTGGAAAACTACGGCACTGTAGTGAATGGAGAACATGAATCTAGAAGATTCAGAAAATCATATGGAAGATCCTGTCCCAACTGATTCTGAGCATGGTGCTTCACATCTATGAATCGCAGAAGCTATCACAGAACTTTTGAAAGACCAGGCAGCCGCACACAGGACTCTCGGGCAATCTTTCAAAAATACTTTCAGTCGAGCCCGACTGTAACTTCCCAAGATCGCGCTCGAATGATCGTAACGGGAGCGACGGACAATAAGTGTAAAGTACGCTATCGAAACTCCGAATCCTTTTCAAGCCTCTGCGAGAAATCATCCCGGAATCGCGCTGCGAAGCAACGGCCCCTATGATAAGGCTCTGAATACTGTCGGTTTTTCCCTAGCAGACAAAGATTCCAATCGCGCGGGCACCGACAATTTTCGGACGAGCCGCATCAACCGCGGTTCCTTAGCCCGTTGAGCTTAGTTTGCTTCGCAAAAAAGATTCCTTGCCGTCGACAATCGTTGAGATCGTTTCCTCAGCTGTGCCGTGTCCTTTGCTCCTCATATACGGTCTTTGTTACTCCGAGTGTTTGAATGTTGGTCTCTGTAAGTCCGGCTCCGTGTTCCAAACAGTGATCCATGTAGCTTTTCTCGTCAAGCACTGAACGACAATCTGGAAACGCTATAGCCTCCTTGAGAGCCTTGGTTGATTTCCTTGGACTTTGAGATAGCCGAGCTCGCTCACACCTCGCACCTTTTCGACTGAGATGTTCCTCCTGCCCCGATTATGGCTCCAACTTCCGGATATCTGAGGGAACGGCTGTCGTTGAGCCGGAACGACTCGTTTCTTCTCTATGACAGGCAAGCGTTCGTTTAACACCCAATCCCCAGGAGCCATTTGCTTGCCCGTCCCTAGAAGGATATTTCCTGATCGCCGGTTCACTCCACCCAACCTCTATTTCTCCACATTTCACCGAAAACCTTCATTACAAAGAAGAATCTCTCAAGATACAATGTGTGTGAGGACTTGCTGTACGAAAACAAGACAGTATGGAGGCACCCGATCCATTGGAAAGCTGGGGGAACATGCTACAAAATGGTATCCTTTTTGAGATTCAATGAGGTTCTTAGGCGCATGCAACCGATGCGGAACGTCCCGAAAACGTTGGCTTGAGGAGTGGAGGAGAACGGATGGAGCAGAGGGGCATGAGTCCGCCGTGGCATCTGACTCGGTTCCGGGTTACCTTGAACTGACCCAAAGAGATCCGATTTTTTTTCATAAAGAGCTACCGGATTTCTCAGTCAGTGTCCTCGAAAGTTGGGTCGCACCGTTGGAAGAGGAACCCCCAACGTTGCGGCCGTTGTCTACTGCCTATCCCATGCGCGATTTCTCTCTCCGAGATTGTGAGTTCATCGGAGATTCGCCTTCGCACGTTGGTGCCAGTCATCGACGAAGACAGGGATGAAGATCGATGACCGCTTCCGGATTATATGATGATAACGATTTTATGCCCTAAAAATTGAACCATGCAAAAAAAAATGCAAGAAGGCCCCTCTCCACTGGGCGCAAGCTCATTGACTGCTGCGAGGCATGATAACCATCAGAGGGGCCCAGGACGGAAAAATGTAAATCTTCTGACTCTTTCGATCGGGCTGCTATTTGCATGTGTAGAGTTGGGTCCCGGGTGCACCTAACATGAATGTTCTCATCTCGCATGGCTCCATTCATCTGTCGGCTCAATGGAGTGGAGCTCAGCAACGACCGGGAGTCATTCCTCGTCTGTGTAGGAGATCCTTTGCCATTGGAAAGGATACCATCCTGTAGCATTCTTCCTCAGCCCCTACATGGGATCAATAATATGATAATGGAATCGAGCATCCATTTTTTTTTTGTCATCGCACAGCAAGTCTGCAAACATTCCATATCCCAAGAGATTTTTTTGTCATGAAGGTTTTCAGTGGAATATTGAAGGCTTGCGGAAGTTCTGAGCGCTAAACTCCGACAGCTTAGAACTCCGCTTCCAGGAGGCACCGCAAAATCAGAAGGTACTCGAAATGCTCGGAATTCAGCCAGCTTTCAGATCCGGCTGAGTTCGAGTTAATCCAAAGAACGTCCTGCCAACACCGACGACTTTGCTGAAATGGTCGGGCACCGCGATTCCGCAATTCCAGGAAAACTAAGATTATGACTCCCTCCTCGGAATCATGAACTTCGCCAGCAACGAAGCACTTTTCAAGCGTAAAAAGGATAATTTGTCGCTGTGTAGCGCAGATATCGGCTCTTGGAGATCTGATTTCTTATAATTTTTCGGTGATTTCTTTCGCCAATTGAACGGTCTCATGGATGGGATACGCACCCATTATATGGGAGAAAAATGGGATTGGTTGGGGTGAGCTCATGACAGAAATGTTTCCCAAGGCAAGGGCAGTCATGAAATTGGCTTCCGAAATCCTTCGGGGCCCAAAACCGACCATTATACGGCAGTGCCCTTTGGGTGTTTCCCGCCGCTTGAGACCTTGGACGTCTGGAGTTCTGTTCTCTCACACGATTCAAACTTCAGGGGTAGCTCCGAGAGGAAAAAAGCCCATCAGTGAAGGTATTAACACACAATTTATAGCATATAAAACGTCTCGGCGCAAATATAATGTATCACTTTGAATGTTCATCTCGCGATCTCAGCCTCGAATCTTCTGAGCCTTGGCAAACTTCCGGAGACAGCCATATTGCAACAATTTACCCGCGGGTGAGTTCCCTCAATTACACAAAGTAGAGGAAACGGAGTCCCCAGAAAATTCTGCGATCCGCAGAGCGAAGAGTCCCTTATTGCATATGGTTCGCAGTGTGCTTGAGTCCGATCGTGGTCACGTGAACAGCCGTTCTCCCATATTGGAATCACACTGTCCCGAAATATTCAACTATTTCATGCTGAGCAACATTCAACGCAAGAGACTTCCCCGACCTGCCAGGGAATCATCGCTCACGGAAAAACGACTGAAATACTCAGAATGGAGTGATGAAGCTTCCGCACTGAATGTCAGACGGTCGGAAGTCATCCTACAGGAATAATATCGGGTATACTTAGATGGGAATAATCAACATTACATTAGGAGCACTCGATTCTCTTGTGAGTGCAACTTGAAGCGGACCGCTAATGACTGACTATTATCGCGTCCACCTCAATTTCCGTCCAACTTTTGATGATTTCACCTCATTCCAAAGATCCATCGTTTGCTACGAGGACAAGCCATACATCGCTTTGATGAGTTCCAGTCGCGACCGCAACCCTTCAATTTCGTTCAATCGCTCATCGCCGGGTTGCTCAGTCCCCGTAGAGTTCGGGCCGAAGACTTTGGAAATTTCTGTGATTTCATCGCCAACCAATTTGAGGGCTTCCTCCTCGTTCTTCAGCTCCGAGTCGACGGTGTCTATTCTCCGACCGAGGGCATTCATTTCTCCTGTAACGGAGAGGAATGACAACCCCGTAAACAAGCACTTCGCCTAGGGTTACGCTTGGAGTATGAATATCATCCGAAACGGAGCAGATTTCCAGGCGACGAGACTCACCCTCGGCTCTCTTCAGCTGTACCGATGAAATGTTGTGGAGCTCGTTCGCTATGATCCTGAGCCTCATCATGGTGTTCGAAGAGAAACCAGAGCCGAACGACAGACCGGGATACCCCTCTGACGGAGTTCGAGCTTGCCTCTCCTGGCGTCGTTTTTGTTGTGCAGCCAACTCCTCGGTTTGCATTGAGCTGCACGTTAGCGATGAGAAATCCTCTTCTCCGACACCATTCTAAAATTTGGGAAGAGAACGTTAGAAATAGAATTCGCATTCGTCACCCTTGACACCTGTCAAGGCAAGCTTGGATCAAGAGGAAACTCACGCTGGTTGCGTTGCCAACTGACTTTTCCATGGTTCTCCGTCCAATTGTGTCGAGCCCTATGATTCGAGGCAGTCACTCTTGAATAGCAGACCTCAACAAAACTTGGAATTGTCAATTCTCAAAGAGACGTTTCCGATTTCGTGAGAATGGTGTGTAGTGTGATATCCGTAAGTGCTCAGGCACGCCCGATTATTCCATTCATATTGCGACTGCAACTTCCCAGCTGGACATCTTCTTGACGGACTCTTACGAAACAAAATGAGTCCAGTATAGCGGATAGGATAGGGCTCCCCGCCTATGAAACTTTTCTACGGCCAGAACGCACAAGTTCTTCTCCAAAACTCACTCGATACATCAACATCTGGTCCGGGGAACGGGCTGAGACATCAGCAACATCTTGCTTAATTGAGTGGTAGGTTGGTTTGTGATTGTTGTCTTCGGGCGGCAGTAAAGAGACTGCTGACTACAAGTCATGCGTTCTGCTGTTTATAGAGGGCGCTGGTTGCGAAGAGCGGGCAGCTTTGCGGGTTCAGATGGAGGATCTGGGAAACTTGCGACTATCGGAGTCTCGTTCAGAGTACCTATTTCAAGAGTTAATCATTCCCAAAGCACTTTGATTGGAGGAGGAAGAGCTTCAAATCATCATTTAGCCGCGCTAATGAATCGTCAACTTCAAATAGAAAAGAGTGAATCATTCCAACCTTACCACAGGCGGGATACGAAAGGGACGCCTGATCTCTGAGAATTTTTTCAAAGACGAAGAAATCAATCGAATGTGCTCCACAGAGTCGAGGGGAAAGGGTCGGAGATTTCATCCAAATCAGGGATGGGACGGACTGAATACAAGTGACCGGACGGCGCCAACTAATCCCGAATGATTAGGAAGCTCTCACCATGGAATCATCGGGTTATCAGAACGGGGCCCAAGCGTAATTCATTGTTCCGAACTCCGTCGAAAAGACTGATAAAGAGGTCCGAGCACACACTTTATGATCGGAATAATTCCCAGCCGAGTATGAAGCACTCCACCAGCACGGAATGAGCATCAGGTGACTTCTAAAGCAGGATTGAGCAGCCGTTTGCATCGTGTGAACCACTATGTTCTCGAGTAGTCATATGATTCTCAGGGACCCCGATGAGTGATTTCCGCTGAAGTCAGAGTTGATGTCAT
The DNA here is from genome assembly GCA_037576195.1 of Phytoseiulus persimilis. NCBI lineage: Eukaryota > Metazoa > Arthropoda > Arachnida > Mesostigmata > Phytoseiidae > Phytoseiulus > Phytoseiulus persimilis. The sequence goes on along the minus strand of CM075104.1, from coordinate 27,202,111 downwards.
TAGTGGTGACTCGGAAAAATGAGCGCACCGAAGTTAACAGTGGCGTTTCATAACGAACGGCTCGTGAAATGAAATCGCCCAAATGATTCCTCTGCTGCGCTAAATGAACCAGTGGCTCGTGTAGAGATCCTGATTTAAAATAACTTTCGCGCCGGCAAGTGTGAATGATTCGTGGAACTAAGTCCGCTGTACGGAGCACCACCGTTCGCACCTCAAAACCAGGTTCAGATGCGCAGTGACATGCTATAAGAGCTTCCATTCTTCGCCGATGTCCTAATTTTTGATCGAGTCAGCAGCGCAAGGATGCGATCATGATGATGATTATGATCGTTGTCGCGAGCTTCGTTCATCAAAGTAGAACTCGGTCCACCCTTCGCAAGATTATCGAAGTGTTTTTGGCCCCCTTATCCCCTATTGTGTACCCCACTGGTCACACATCCCTGATTCGCTGCGATTTCCTAGACGATCTCATCTTCGTGAGGTTCAACCGATGAGGGGCACAGGCTATCGTAGTCAATTGACAAAAATGTCCTGAGATTTTCAACTGGAAGAAGATCGAATTTCGGTTGGTTTTTCCGTTCGAGAAAACTGGCGGGGTTTCAATTGTGAAACATTGGAACCTGACAAGCTCCCGTGACTGTGACAAAGTGATCCATTCATGTATACGTTCCCCTTTGCGCAAACTTCTCTTTCTTTTATTTGAAGAAAAATTCCGCTCGTGACGGAATAATCCGAATAAGCGGAGCCTTGTGCCGATAAGCCGAAGCGTTTCCTATGGAGAGAATCGGAGAATGCGACTTTTGATCCGATTATCCGGTGTTCCCATAAAGCGGAATCCACAGTCCTGGTCCGTTCTGGTTGTTCTGCAAGATTCGAGTCAAGGGAGTGGGACAGGAATGGCCCACCCCTCAGGAGGGGGATTCGCCTCGAGCTGTCGTCGGGGGAACATGAGCTGGTTCAAATCGATGGGAGAAGTAGTGCTCGGAGGCAGTCAAGCTAACTCCGACGCACCCTGTGATCGAACTCGGACGCCGTGCTTCTCGGGAGCTCCTGCTTCGCCTCCAGCTTTCTTACAGCCTCCGTTAACAGACCTTCGGATTTCCTCGGGCTATATTTCTGCGAATGTATAAGAACGACCGGAGGTGACCACGAGGGATGACACGAGGCAGCCTCGACTTATTCCATTTCACTCAAACATAAGACGCCTCTGGAGCGATAATGGAACCTTTCACAGTTTTCATCGTCGGGATTCGGATGCTTGGGCTACCGGAGACCGCCAGAATCACCGAATCTAACCACGTGACTGGAGACTTTGGAAGGGAGCGGATGGATCGCGGAAGGTTGTGGAGTTGAGTTGAGCCGATCCCCATGACGAACTCCTGAGGAGAGGAACGGCCTTGAGGAGGCAAAAATCCAGGTGATCCTTTCTCCACTGGCAATGGATTGTATTCACACGCTCCTAACTAAGCAACTTGACAGACTTTGGATTTGGCGAGCATTGGTGCGGTTGAATGTGCTACGAGCCTGGTCGGCGTTTCTGATGTACTCAAGTCTCCACACAGATAATAGCAGCACGGCGGACCCTTGCCTCCCTATTGTCACGCAGCGAGCCGTGACTCAGCCTCGTTTTCATAGAATGGAAGATGCGCACACCGACGCCACACAAGTCTTGACACGGCGAGCCAGACGTCTGGGATAAGTTCAACGATTCGGTGAGGAACGCAATGCACCGGCTGACATGACAAACTTCTACCTGTGGCCCAACCGCGAAATTCCAGTTCCCAAACGGAGATGTCATCGCGCCCTTGCTCGAGATGTCAACCCAGAGCCAACTCAGATGTGAGTGCCTTCCATTACGTCAGTCGGATAATGTCGGATGTTGGTCTCGGCTCCTAATTGGTTGGAGGAAAATCATTGCGTCCTGATTAAATTACTCCAGCTGCGCTTTTATCGGTGAGGGACCGGATTTATCAGGAGTGCTTCGGCCGCTGTTCGGTGAAAACCATGGAGCCCTACGTTGGGTTTCCAAAGTCACGTCCCCCGGGTTTTGCCGCTTCTCTTTTTTAGTATTGATGGAATCGATTGATCTTAATCTCCGCCGCTCCGTGGTTTAGTTCAACTGCTCACGTTCACTGAATGAGACGTTTGGAGCAGGGACTCTTGGACCGCGCCTCGACCATTCAGCTTGTGTCGCCATGCGTGTTCTCCCTTGGCGAAAGCCGCCTCCTTGAAGCTTCTCGCTACGGAATTCCGCATTTATATTTGGAAAATTCTCCATGGAGAGCTCGATTCTCCTAAGAGGCCATCCGAAACATTCACCATGTCCGCTCCCCGACGAACGCTCCGGTCTCCGTTTGAACCCCTCCATGTGAAAACACGCGGTGAAGAACAGAGTATGGAGAGAGAGAGAGGTTACGCCGTACGTTATCGTCAAGCCAAGAGGCGTTCGCAGTCAGGCTGAAAAGCTGTCTCGATCGTCCTTCTCTCCGGAGGACGTTCCCGGAAGGATCTGCGAGACGCAAACAAAGTTATCCTGGCGAGGGTCATGCTGATCCCACTTGAAACTGCGCCTCACGCGGGATGCTTGTCAATAATAGCCCGTCTGGAGCATGCGATGAGATTCAGAGTCTCAAACAGTCTTGGATTAATAACCGATCTCGAGCGATGCCCGCTTTCACCCTCGCTGGCGAATCGAAGCGGCTACGCCAAATCACTTCTGGCCGATTCCTATTCTCAAGTCGGTGCAGGCAGAGAGCAAGATGAATGATCAAGATGACAGATTCAATCTAGTGGATGATTCGCAGAGTTACAGTCATGCAATGTTCTGGAAGAGCAAACTCGGAGTGCTCGTGGCGGTGACCGGCATTTGCGCGATCGTGCTAGTAACGAGCAGTGGACTCATACTCAGCGGAGTCGCCAGATTGAGGTACGCTATCTGCATTCATGAACCGTGTTTACGTTGATGAATACAGGTGTTCGATAGTCCATCGACCATATGTTGATCTGTCCATATTCTCACCCCCGTTCCAGCTCCTATGAGGGAACTCTGAGAGAGCTCGAGAATGAGGTTCGAAATAAGTCGAACCAGGACGTCACTACACCGAAACCAACCTCAGCCCCTCCGGGAACTTCACCGGGAGCTCCAATCGCTACGTGTCCAGATACGGATGACAAAGATAAATTCGATTGTCAGCCGGAAGCTAATGCAACCGAGGCCAAGTAAGAGAGCGGCGGGCCGGAGTTTCTTCACAGCCAAAAGCGATGAGAGGCTATCCCCTAATGTTCCATGCTTCGTGTTTCCTCCGGTAAGATGCATGGAACGGGGTTGTTGCTGGAAAGAAACGCCTCAGACGCCGCCTTCCTATGGTGACCCGGCTCCGGTGAACGTACCTCAGTGCTTTTTCCCGGCCGACTACAACGGGTACAAGGCGGTCAAGGTCGAGAATCGCTCCGATGGACTCCGTATCATTCTGGCTCGTCAATACCCCTCGGGAATGCACGCGGACGAAGCAATGCTGGAAGTACAAGTGACCCACTACAACTACAAAACTGCTCGAATCACGGTAGATGAAATTTTAGCGTCGCATCATTCTATGCGGCTCATTTCATGGGCCATCCCCGCGTCAAAGGATTTTCTTTCTTCTTCTGAAAATCTTACCGTCCATATCTCGCTGCATTGCTCAAGATCAAAAGCGCCCTGAATGAACGATGGGTCCCGCCCATTCCCCCGATCGCCGAGCAGAGCACTGAACGCGACGTCGGCTACTCAGTCGAATTGGACGAGACCAAGAAAAGACTCTCTGTCTACCGCCTAAGGGATCTGGATAAAGAGGAAACGCCAGTGTGAGTTTGATCTGACCGGTCATTATTGATCACAATGAATTCTCCTGCTGGTAACTGGTTCAGTAAGGGAGGCGCGTAGGAGACGAGTGAACTGACAGGCATCTGCTCATCGCCCAGGTTTTCGATAAATCTATCGACACTGATTTTCGCCGATCAATACATCCAAATTTCCTCTGCGCTCCCATCCGCTGAGGTGTACGGTCTGGGAGACATGAAAGGACCACTGAGACATTCCGTCGATTGGACTCGAAGAACGCTCTTCAATAAAGATCATCCGCCTCGAGTAAGAATCCGTGCCGAATTCAACAGATTCGTGGGAGTTCAATAACTATTCACAGTTCTTCATCTGAAATTTTCGACCCTCGAACGCAGTATAACCGATCGCTGTACGGTGCACATTCATTTATGATGAGCTTCGACAAGAGAAACCTCGCGAACGGCGTGTACTTGAAAAACAGCAATGCCATGGGTGAGCGTTGAAACGTCCCAAAAATCTTGATCCAAACTCGTGCTCATTTCTGGAGAGAGGCCAAGAGTTCAAGGTCTGTAATCCTATTTTTCAGACGTCATTCTTCAGCCCCAACCTGCGATTACCTTCCGCACTATTGGAGGAATCCTCGACTTCTTTGTGTTCGTTGGACCGACTCCAAATGACGTTTTCTCTCAGTACCAGAAATTGATTGGTTTGCCGGCGATGGTCCCGTATTGGAGTTTGGGGTTCCATTTATGCCGTTACGGAATCGGTACTCTCGAGAACACTATTGCAGTTTACGAGAGGAATGTTAAAGCTAAAGTGCCTTTGGTGAGAACTCAAGCGTGTCGATCAAAGCGAATAGTCTGCAGAAATCTTCCCGAATATTGGGGGCGGAGGAGAATTGACGCTCTGACTTCTCCGCAGGAAGTCCAGTGGAACGACATCGATTACATGGACGATTTCAACATGTTCACTTACAGCACCCAAAATTTCTCGGGTCTTCCCGAATTCATCGAACGAGTGCACAACGATTCACGGAAATACGTCATGATTTTCGTCTGTACCCTTTGACGTTGTGGAGCTAGCACGCTGTGTTTCTCACGTTGTGTTCTCCCAAATAACGGACGATGTCTTGGATGAAGGCTAAGAATTTCACGAAAAGCTCGTTTCAGGATCCTGCGGTGTCTGGGTCTGAAAAACCTGGCACCTACCCGCCGTATGACCGGGGCGTAGAGATGGACATTTTTGTCAAGGATATCAACAACAAAATCGTTCCCTACAAAGTCTGGAACTTGCAAACATCCATCTTCCCGGATTTCTCAAACCCTAGGACGGACCAATATTGGAAAGAAATGTTCGAGGATTTCTATCACCGACAAAACCTTCATTTCGACGGCGCGTGGATCGTTAGTATTGATTGTTTTGCGACCAGATATCTCCATCGATGAGCGCCTCCCTGCATGCGTGAAATCGTATTTGATCTCACAGGACATGAACGAGCCGTCGAATCAAAAAAACGGAACCCTCGAAAACACTTGCCCGCAAACTCTCCTCGACTTCCCACCCATTGAAATCGGGGGTGAAAGGCTTTTCACTTTCACGGCATGCATGTCGGATCGATTGCATATGAGCAACTTCTACGATGTACACAATCTCTACCCCCATTTGGAAGCTCGCGCGACTTACAAGTGAGTGGCAGCCATTCGTATGCTCGGAAAAGAGCCATGGTTCCGAGCAAGCTCGCTCGAGTCACTTTTCATCGACTCCACTCAGCTCAACTCGTGAATCCAGCATAAACCGTTTCGTGCCAAGAATGAGCCAACATTGAACGTCTCCTGATTCTAGGGCTTTGACTGCGATCCGCCCGAACAAGAGGCCTTTCATCATCTCGAGATCTTCTTCATCAGGACAGGGCCTTTGGTCAGGTCACTGGACCGGCGATATCGACTCGACTTGGCCAGACATGAGGCAGTCGGTGACGGATCTGATAAACTACGCGATGTTTGGAATGCCCATGTTAGGTGCCGACATATGTGGTTTCCAGTATGATACGACCCCCGAGCTTTGCGCAAGGTGGCAAGCCTTGGGCGCATTCTATCCCTTCAGTCGAAACCACAACGACAGATTGCAAAAGGTGACTTCGATAACCTTCAAGTCCCAAATTCAAGAGCTACTACATTCGATTCACTCTTGACCAAACGAGCTGAAGGGGGCGATGAGCAGAGTTTTCCAGCGTGGGAATCCGTCCGACTCTCTGGGAGGATGGTTCGAGACGGGCGACAAGATAACTTTTCACGGTGATCGCATCGACAGTCAGGAAAATAATTATCCAATGAGTGTGGTCACCAAACGCGAGCGTCTCGGAGTCGAACTAAGACCGCTGTCGCAATTAGAGATGGCAACGGTACTAGCAATCGGCGCCCTGAATCCCGAGACTCTTCGATACATCTCTGCGAGTATTGTACGCTGGATCGTGGGACCAGTCTAAATCAACCGCCATCCCTTGGGTCTTCCGCGTCGAGCGATCTGATCGCCCCCAACTCGAGAGACGGCACATCAGTCATCTGCCTCTAGCATTGATCAATGTATTCTCCCTCAGGACCAAGATCCGGCCTTCCTCAAAGGAGATGTGCTCAATGCAACCATAACTACTCTCAACAAGAAATACTTATTCGCGCCGTACTTGTACACTCTGCTCTATCGCGCACACGCGGAGGGAGAAACCGTTTTCAGAGCAATGATGTTCAAGTATGTGTGCTTCATGAGGAAATCATTCGATTCATCACCCCGGGGAAAACGTTTTCGAATCATTCTCTAACGCTCGCATGTCTGCAGTTTCCCGACGGATATCGTGACTCACGACATCGATGACCAATTCATGTGGGGAGAAGGCCTGCTGATAGCGCCAGCTCTGGAGCAAGTGCGTAAATTAAGAACTTATTTCCGAAAGATCTAGAGACGCATTGATTGTTGCGTTTAGTGTTCGCGATCGTGCCGATTCGGGAATGATGACTTTGGAGGAACTGATCGTCATCTTGAATTACCCTGAAGGGGCAAGACAGCGTGCAACCTTATCTTCCTGCTGGTGTCTGGTACCACTACAACGACGATGGGAAGCAATATGTCATTACGTCAGGCGAGAGGAAGAACTTCAGCGCTCCAATCAACGATATCAACCTACTGATGCGGGGCGGTAACATAATTCCCGGTAAGACCGATTCAAGAAACCGAGGCTTGATCCTCTGGATATTGATGAAAACTTCAGTCTGTTGACCGATTACTCTATACTCGACAGCGCAAGATATCTCGGGAAACAATCTATCGGGTAACCGACAGAATGGCTTCATCCTGTTCGTTGCTCCCGACGTCCAACGTTCAGCCAAGGGTCAGCTCTTCTGGGATGACGGGGAAACTCTGGGCAAGTGCGCGGTATTACTCTGAGCGACCGATCGCCCTCAATCGGCTGCGTTCTGATTGCAGGTCTCGATTCGAAACGAGTGCGACCGGAGCGGCTCGGTTCTGAAGCACAGCTTTCCGAAAGCAGGAAACCAGCTCCTTATTTGATTCTCTCACCTTTTTGCAGATACCTATGAGAAGGGAGAATACTCCCTCGTCAACTTTCTCTACAGTCACAACTCGATCACGATCAGCCCCGAAAAGACAGGCTACATCGATGAGCCGACGAAGGTAGTGTATCCCCGAACCCCTCTGTTAAGAATACAAGAGAATTTCGCTCGTAGTAGGGCTCAGGAGAACCCAAGCCGAATATCAGACCACTGTTTATTGCCAGAGGGTACCCAACATCGAATGATATAGTCAATCACACACCCTGCTTCTTATCGTAGCTTGAAACAATCAACGTGCTTGGAGTCGACGCGCAGCCAAAAAACCTCTGGATCAACGGCAAGGAAATCATCGATGCACAGATGCCATACGTCAAAGATTCGAAGGTTAGTAGGGCTCTCGGATTTCCCGGATCAATGCCTAACTTTGCCACACTCTAAAGCAAATCTTCCCTTCCAGCTCCTTATAATAGCCAACCTTTCGATTCAAATGCTGGATGCGCCGGTTTCTATCGTATTCATCTAACATGCTATCCATCGTTGATAACCAATGGAATCGGAAGGATCAGATCAGAAGAAAAGAATTGACGCTTAATCATTGCCCCTCCGAGAGGGAAATTCTCCGATCGCGAAGAAATCTGTTATCCGCTGCCGTTGCCTCGGTCGACGCGTTCATCTGGAGAGAAAAGACAGAAGGAATCGCGCCAAGCTTACATCGTCGATGGTTGACGGTCCCACCATTCGAGCTTGATGCTTCCCTCTCGAAAATCAGCAATAATGCCAGATTCCATATTCTCCCGCTCTTGAGAGAAGTGGCCCCGAACTTCCTGAGGATAACAAGAGACTTCTCCACTACAAGATGGTTCAGTGATGATATGCTATCCTCCATCGAGGACATTCTTATAGAAATGAGAAATAAAATGTCGAGAATGATTCAGCCCCTTCGCAGCGGGCTGTTCGCTGAGACTCTTCGTTCGGGTATGTCGCCATTCTGGTACAGCGCAGAACCCTGCGTGATGAAGTCGAGTTCCGTCGCGCGTTCCGCTCCTATCTTTCGCTTGAGTCGAGCCTGAGGTCAGGGCGTGCCCACATTTATGGTAGTTTCATAACAACCACAGGCGCCCCACAGAAATTGTCGATGGACGGTGGTCTTCAAAATCCACCGCCTTGCCTGACCCGCTGAAGATTGGCACACCGTCTGCCGATCTGACCACGACTATCACTACGCAATAGAGAACAAGGGAAGTTCTGATCAAGTACCCTATGCGGTTTTGCTTGCTGTTAGTGCATTACGGCAGGATCCAGCAGACCATCCCCGATGCCCCCACGTAGCTCGGATACCAGGAGCACTTGGAATTCAAATGTTGGCGCCAAAACTCATCTGCGTTCGTCAACAAGCTTTTCCACTTACAACCCCTCATGGAGAGGAGGAGGAGTTGGAGCACATTCTGACAGGGCCAGTCGACTTCGTCCGCACGCGGCCGGTACTGGTTCTGGACGTGTTGTTATAAACTGGTTGGTTACCGATCGGAACCTCTCTTCGACGCGAATCAGTCATGGTGTGGAGAATCGTGGACACCTGGGCGCATTGAACGGAGGAACTGTCCCAACTTCTGAGTGGAGGCCCTATCGCTGGAACCAATCAGCTGATGTGGGCAGGTTTGCACTCGGAGACAGGCGACGTGTCGAAATACCTTGTGAGTCAGCTCGCCTACAAAATCGGGAAAGCGCTCGGCCTCGGTTCCATCTCGGTTTTCGGATCGTTATACACAGGTGTCACCGCAAAGTGTTCGAACTCTCCAAGTGATCTTCTCGAGCTCAGCTGAGCTTCATTGAAGAGCTCCTGATGTGGGTAAAATCCGGAAACCTCGAGTTTGCCTCGAGCATCTGACTTCTGGGTCATTCTGAAAAGTATCTTTGTCTTGGAATCTGAATTGAAGAGCTCTTCCCCCTCGATTGAGCTGCAGCTCCCGAATGTTGATTTGTTTGTTCTTCGGTGAGCCATTTGCCATCTGCTTCCTCCTCGGGCTTCCCGGAGTCGTGAGCTGAGTGGTCAAAAGTTCCTTGCGCTGGGACACTCCGTTTGTCCTCAATGCCCGCCTCTGTTGTTCCGCCGTCCCGATGATTTTATTCATTTTCCGCTCCCCATGTAGAGCCCAGATAAACAGTGGTGACTGCAGATGGGGGAGCTAGGCTTTGAATATGAATTTCTTTCTCCAGAAGCCGGAAGTCGTTTCGGACGCAAACTCCTTCGGGTCTGCATGGTTCGAATAGAGGCCGAACGTTAACGACTTGAGAAATGAGTCGCGGCGGCGGTGCCCTCCTGCTGCTCTCAGGATTCATTGTCTGTATACTTCTGATGTCGATAGGGGATCAGAAAAGCCGACAAGCTCAAGCCACTCCGAGCTCCACCACAGGGAAACTCAGAGCATCAAACGTGTTTCCGGACGATCGGTATCGGAGGCTCACGCACTTCGTTCAGGTTGGTCCAGGAACGTGCAGCCGCATGCGATAGTGTCCCGCAAGATTGATCAGAGGAGTGCTTCTCTGACCCTTCAAATTCCGAGGAGGCATTCTTATTCTTTCGCTACAGGTCACAGACGTCCATGTGAGCATGTACAAGGATGCTGACAGACAGAAGGATTTCTCTGACTTCATTAAAGAGACGCTACTCGAAGTCATCAAACCGCCAGTAGTGATAATGTCAGGTGCGTCACAGATCTGGCTCTTCATAGAACTGATGATCGATGCCACCCGAATACTTCTTGAGATCTAAGACTATATGATCTCCCATGATTCCGAGGAAAGAAACGCCGCACCCTATTCAAATGAATGCTTGTGAAACTTGGTTTTTCTCTCGGCCGCCCAGTCCCCCGAATGACGGATGAAAATCGATGAGTGTGATCAGGGTGATACCCTGCTCTCTGCGCTTCTCATATGAAACTAAGCAAGCTACTTCCATTCAATAGGAGACATCGTGGACTCCATAGGGGCGTCTTATATGTCGTCAGAACAAAATCTGAAGGAATGGTTAGCTTATCGAAAAATATTGGACGACACCAAAGTCACGGAGAAGATACAGTGGCTAGATATACGAGGCAATCATGGTGAGGGGTCATTCACGAACTATCGCCACTGTGACCATGTGGCCTTCAGACTTTCATGGGAATCACGACGTCTGAGGGCCCTATCCTTACCGAGTTCCGAGCAGCAGTTCTGACTGGAGAATCTCGATTACAGACAACCTCAATCTAGAATCCGTTGCCGCAGAAAACAATTATTATAGGAAATACAGCATACGCGGCTCGAAGAATAATTATTCCTACAAATACATCCACGAACAAGGTGACGAGACGATTGCATTCGTTGGAATCGATACCTGTATGGATCCCGGTAAGTTCAATCACACTACTAACCGATGCGAGTCATCCAAGATCTGCGCTCATCGCGGGCGCAATCGGACGGTTATCGCTCGGTTATACGATTGCTCGGCTAAGTGATTTTCCCGGTGCTGAAGGCTCGCGAAGACCGTTCAACTTCTTCGGTCAACTGACTCAAGATCGATTCGCGGAGGTTCTGCGTCTCAAAGAAGAAGCATCGACTTCGAATTACACAATTTGGTTCGGCCATCATCCCTCGAGTGTCGTGTTCGGCCACAGCAAACAAGGACTGACACTGCGAGACGTCTTTTCGTGAGTTTTTTTCCGGAATCAAGCTGATGGATCTCTCTCTCCGAGATCCCCGTTCATATCGAGATAATCCTACCCGAACTCCAAACCATGACCTAATTCCGCTCTCACGTACCGCTCATCGCATTCCAGGAATTCGGGACCGTATTTGTGCGGTCACTACCACACAGTTTTCAACATCGTTGACCAGATGTATTACATGCATGATGGTAAAGCTTTGGAGCTCGAACTGGGAGACTTCAAGAAGAACCGAATGTACCGGATCCTCTCCATCGACAACGGTCTATTGAATTTCGTGGACGTGAAATATGGAAAATTCCCAGTGATTCTGGTTACGAATCCCAAAGATGCTATGTTCCACATGTCCGAGTACGAGCCCACGTACAGGATAGCCCAGTCGACGCATATACGAGTGCTCGTTTTCACCGACGAAGCGGAAATAGACGTGAGTGGTGCCTGGAGATCTGAAACACACCCTATTTGATCCATGGGGATTGAATCGTGTACTTGTTCTATAAAACTTGCGAATCGGTTCCAGGTGAAAGTCAAGTTGGATAACGAAGAAGAACTATTCCTGACCCGGGTTGACAAAACCCCGCTCTTTGTTTCGAAGTGGAACTCGTCGAAGTATTCACAGGGGTTGCATCGAATTCAAGTTTTCGCAGAAGTAAGACTCGTTCGAGATACGCCACCTAACATGGATTGCAGCTCCTCGTGTCGAGAATCTTCCTCCAACTCGAGCATTTTTTTCCAGGATGCCCAAGGACGCAAAAACACTGTTTCGTTCCAGTTCAGTGTTGATGGCTCTCGTCCGAGTTTCAATCTCAAACCCAGAATCATCCTGTCGATTGGTCGAGACTTTTTCATTCTGGTTTTCTCTTGTCTCACGTTATTGAGTTTGGCACCTCTCATTCTGTTGCGACTCCGATTCAACGCAAAAATAGGTGAGCTCAGCGGCCCGTGATGTATCGAGGAAGCCAGTCTCAGAATTCCGCTCGAGCATCAGTTGTTCGTTCCATCGCATTGTTTCACAAGGGTCAGAACACTCATCATCTGCTTTTGCAGGACGACTATCGTCAAGAGACGGAATCTCCAAATGGCACTCTCGGCTAATTTTCCAGCTAGGGCTTCTTGCGTCTATCGACAGATTGTACTTCCCGTTGATCATATTCCCTTTTTATGTAGCGTTGGGTACGTTCCTCTGATGGTGCGAAATCCAAACATCGATCAAAATTGCATCTCAAAGTACGGCATCAAAGTTCCACCTCTCTTGTCTCAGGTCCCTGGTTCGTGGGTTTCATGATAGATAATCATCTGTCTCTCTGCTTCTTGTGGGGCTCGTATGTCGACGGATCATTCCTCCCAGGCGGAATAATCCACATTTACGCCGTTCTTCTCGTGAGTTCGCCCCTGGAGAGTGATCAAGGAGCCCGCACACGAATAACAATATTATTCCCGAATTAGGAACCATCTTTGGAGCCATGTACTGATAGAGACTGTCATTCTTCAAGGTCCTCGTTTATTTCATCCCTTTTACCGTTCTGCTTTCGTCCCGCGTTCTGACCACCTATGCACAACATTTCCAACCAACTCATTGCGAGAACGGAGCGATCAAAGTCCTAAGAACGCTCAGCCTAATTTCTCTGGTGGCTTATCAGCTATTATGGGCCTCCTGGTTCTGGTTCGCGTTCGGGTGGACTGCCGTCATCTTAGGTTCGTCGTCATATTCAGAGCCGGAAGCGATATTTCCTGAAACGTTTCCTGGAGGGTTCTACTGAAGCCCAATTTTGTCCAACAGGATTCGTCCCGACTGGAGGTCTAATTTTCACTGCGGTCCTATGGAGAATGGCGACAGTTCTACCTCGGAATATTTTCTGTCTGACTCGAGAAGACAACCGAGCGATCACAAATTCTTCTCTCCTCACGGGTAACGCTGAAAACCAGGAGGTTGGTGAAGAACAATCACTTGTGACTCGCGAGCAAGTGAAGCTCAACCTAAAGGATAATTAGATAGAGTCAGTCAGGCCAAAGTGTTCAATTGAAGCCTATTTGAATGATGATGGCCGGCTATATTCCGCCAAGTACGAATATTGGATTTGGATCACGAATCTTAACACTCGAGAGCTTTCATGGGATTTTTCCTGTAATCGCTTCTCCAATGATGCAGCTAAGCGGGACATGCGTACGCAAGTTCCCCCAGAAAGGGCGCCGCGTAGTCGGTCCTCGAAACAAAGCTTCCGTAGGCCGTGGAACTTTTCCTCCGAATCCGGCCGGGAGAATCTCGATCTTCGAGCCGGCAGGTCGCCTCAATCTTTCACTGATAGTGCAATATTACAGTGCTGGGACATTTGTTTCTTCGAGCACCATTCCGAGACCCAGTTCTCAAGCCACAAGTAAAATGAACTGGTCTGCTTCCTAGTTTGTTGCCGCCACGACAAAGTCAGAGCTTGGATCTCACCACGATACGCCTCCCGTCTGCCGACCGGTCGTTCTCGAAGTAAAGTCAACGGCAGAGGCGCGATCGTCCTCCCGTTGTCTCCCAGCTGTCTTAGGAATAGGCGAGATGAGGCCCTGATAAGCACTTCCCGAAAGGGAGTGAGGTATCGTTCATATCGCTCGTTGACGCTGATGAATTGTATAGATTCGTTTCCCGGTGCATTGACGTCGGCGGGAGCGAGCCTTATCGCGGCGACCTGCAAGTGCTTCCTCAAGGATGAACATATGAGGTGTTTGGCTCACTGTTTCATCAAAGCGATTATTACCTGGCTGCTTCCACACATTGTATATAACTCAGTGTTTAGGCTCGTTCTCTTTAGGCTCCCAACCCGAAAAAAAAACTTGACTCCCTGTTGTTTGGGATGCCATGTGGTTGCAGCAATAATAAATCAAAAGTGCGAGGGTTTCAGTGGAGAGCTCATTTGTGCTTTCTTCCGGTGAGCTCGAGGAATTCCATGGAGGGGAAGGCAGATGTTCTGGCTCGAAATCCTTTCAGTTTAACATACCGTGAAGCGTTTTTCCGAAGCGCCCGACCCTTCTCTCGATGCAGGTTGATTGATTTATCGACATATATGATACCTTTCAGGAGCTGCCAGGATTGGAATTCGAGAATATTGACAACTGGACACTCATAAATCAAAACGGGGCATCCGCAGGGGGGAACTGCGGAATTCACGGGAGGAGAATGAATACCGCTGCGTTTTAGAGTCGACCTCCGAGTCATGTCAAGACAGTGCCCGTAGATCTTCAAGTCGGTTTTACCAATGATGAACGTGATTCTTGGGCTCTACAAGGACAGGCGTCCAAGTTTATCTGAGTCCGTGTTGCATTCGCCAACTTGTTTTTGACGATTAGACAAATCAAGGTGATGAGCAATCCTCGACCGTCGGGCCGAACCCTCCAGGAGGCAAAGCCGTTCGAGGCAGACCATTCGAGAATCGGCTGAAATATTCCCTCAATGGAAAATGATGACACCGTATTCCTCTCATGTGTAGCATGCGATATAGACTGGACGCACTGCGAACCTCCTAAAGGAGCATTTGCCCCGATCGGCCTTCTTCTGGAGACTTGGTTGATCAATCAGAATTGACGACGCCGGCGAGCTCGAGAATATATTTCATTTTATGATCACAGAGCGAGTCTAGGTCGGCGGAACATAAATCCCGAGGGACAGGGGGAAATCGCGGGATGAATCTAGCGTCTCAGCTTCCTGTGTCTCGTGATGAGGCTGCGTCGTTTCCTCCGACCGCCATGGAAAGCGAATCTGTGTCGTTGATCCTCGGGATAGTAGCAAAGATGGACAAAATACCTCATTGAGCAAGGATTCTTGCAACAGAGATTCCCGAACTCTTCTAGACTAGTCACACCCGCTGAAAGGAAAACGTTGCATCGTGACGTGCGGCACGAATCAGCCTCATCCGTGTCCGATGGGAAGATCAGGAATGAACAGAGATGCTCGGAGTGTGATATCGTGTCAACCAGCACTTGTGCTCGTACTCACCATACAACGGCGAAAGAACAGCCAGCATCGCGCTGCCGCAGGTTTGTTCCATGGCATTGTGGAAATCCTCTGAGCCGCAGACAGTGAAGCTTTTGAGTCCTTCAGATTTTCCGTCGTTTGGCTGGGCTGATCCCGGGAAGCTTAGGATCACGGCACAAGCCAATAAAGTTGGAATCTCCATCTATGAAGGTAAGTCCTGCTCAATATTTCGGAAGACTCGTCTTATTCCAGACGATAGTTGTGGAGCCAATTCTTTCAGAACGTCGTTCGACAATTTATGTCCGTGTTTCCACGTAGGGGGGAGAAGTGATCAGTACGAGAGCGTCAGGGGGTCGACATCAGGAGGAGGGGAGTTAAAATCGGGAACAAGGACGAGATCAGACAAGAGAACGAATTATCTCGACCAGAGAATTCCGAACGCTGAGGACCATGTTGCTTGGTTCCAAAAAGCTTAGCCTTGTTCACAAATCAACGGTACCACGTCTGCACACTCACTTCGTCCCCGGGTTTTAGTTGAAGCTCCAGCAGAAACAGATAACACGATTCACGACCGATCAGCTTTGCACGACGCTGAATATCCTCCCAGAGGCGTGGAGTTTATGAACTTGTCGGATAATTCCTGTCTTTGTCCTTCATCAAAATCGTCTCCCTCTCTCCGTCGAGAACCTCGTTACTCTCTGATGTGATTAACGCGCCCCGAATTCTCAACGAATTCGCGCTCGCATTTTTGTGACGCACAGACGGTTACGAACTGGATGCAGCGATTGGCTACTCTTGCGACGGACTCCATAGTCACTAGGATCTCCCCGACGACTCATGCTCCATTCATGCGACTCAAGTCATACTCCAAGTGTCCCACTTAGGATGTTGCTTCGCATCGATCCTCCAGCGTTCTGCGAATTTAGACTGGCCTAAAAGAACGCCTCTATGGAAAACGGGCGCCTCTCCCCATCCCCCCACCCGTTGCTACGCTCAAAGTTCTGAGTCTCGATTCAGTCACGTCTGAGTTGGACTCGACGGCTTCACCCGGCTGATCATGCGCGTGTTCGTTCCCAAAAGATTCAGCGAGGCACAGGGATACAGGCAGTGGCGAACCCAGAGCGGGGGAGGGCATGCCCCAAACCTCGTTGGTCAGATTGGGAAAGATGGAATGTATTCTAATTTCGTGAATGAAAGTATTCCGCCAAGATTCAGTCTTATCAGAAACATCCTCATAGGTTCGAAAATTTGGTTAATCGCGCCATGAAAAGCTCGCGTCGATGATTATAATAATCATCGCCATCATCATCACATCTCTTGCCCCCCCTCGAAGAAAAGAGATGGTAACGCTTTTGGATACAGGGCCAGATTCATCTGGATACACCGCTGAAATACCCAGGATGCCTTGTGACCATCCAATCATCCGATCCCTGAAGAGCCTCGAGGAGGGGTCCCCAGGCAGCATCACCTCCAGTGTGAGTCTTGACCATCGCGAAAAAGTTCGAGTCCGACATGACGTAATTGCCCCGGCAATAGAGAATTCTTTATCGTGATCTGAAGAAATCCATGACTTGGAGGAAAGAATGCGCAGAAGGCCGATTAACGATGGAATAACAATCTTATCCTCCGATGAAGCCGCCAAAGAGCTACTTGCAAGATTTCAAAGTCAAACTTCCGTCCACTACTGAACATTTTCTCCGTAAACCTGCTGTCAACATTTCTGACAAATGACGAAATTCTCGAGTACGCTCGGGAGAATTTCATTCAGCCACTGAGTGGAGTGAGCTTGAAATCTAGGAATGCGTTCGACGCTGATACAGTGAGTGATGTCATGCCAAATTCGCAAGAAATTATCCAACAGGAGAACGGGGTGTTTCGACTAGCCGAGTTTGAGGAATATTCCGCGTTTCTTCCGGGCGAGACACATGATGGCCCTCCAACTGGCACTCTTCCTTATTTGCTTCCGGGAACCATAACTCGACCCAACTGGATTCGATCCTGGAAAATAAACTAAAAGCTAAAAACTAAAAAGCTGGAAGGGAGAGCTTCGTGGTCCTGCTTCGTAAGTTTGCTCGCAACTCGGCTCAATACGAAGAAAGTTATGGCAAGTCGAAGTAGACGCTCCGTGTTCCCTATGTCACTTGAGGAGTCTCGAGTCGACACTTCCAGTACAGACCATCGGTCCGATGTTGACCGCAGACGTTCGGAAAGTCGATTGCCACGGGGCCAGATTGATAACTTCATCCGAAGAGACAGAAAATACGTACGAAATTCATGAACGCTCGCATAAGATCGGTGCGTTTCCTGATCATTCTCTGCTCAGAGCCATGAGATACGCGCTAAAGAGCGAATGCACGGCTGAATCGTTCTCCTGCACCATCGATATCGAGATTTATTCAAGCCCCGATTCAGCATTACACGTTGCTCGAAATTCGCATCGCTTAGCCGATCCGCTTTTGCCCTGTTTATCATGCTTGCTTAGGGAAATAATCGTTCAACCTCCGCGCCGGACGGCAGTGTCGTGTTTCCCGAAGAGGGCTGAGATGAGCTAGTGATGGGGCACCATGGCGAGCCCGGTGTCTTTGTCGTGGAGCTTCTCTGCGGGGTTGAACCGCGTTTCCAGCGAGGGGCCCGGTGGCTTACGACGATGGTGCTGCTGACACCTCCAATATCCATCAATAATCAACCATCAATCCATGAAACTACGGGGTGGATGCAGGGATGGATTTATGGAGTATGCATTATTGCCATGAGAACTGATGAACTCAGCCAGCAGAGACTGATTCATCCATCACCCTATATGGATAGACGGGAGGTATGAAATGATGGAATCCTGAACTTCTGAGCTCTAATCATCACGATGTAGAGTGTTGTGAGCAACGTGCCACACTGAGCGCTGTTATTCATCAAGAGCGACAGCGACGGGCTCCGAACATGTAGGATAGTCGGCAATGCAGCTGAAATCATCGTTACTAAACTCCTGCAGCGCGAGCGCTTCAATGAGCTCGGGGAACTCTTCTCCCGGGTCCAGCTAAGGGCTGAAGGCAGTCGGACAGACCGCTCCTTCTGCTTGCGGCCGGTCAACGTGATCATCACCACCTCAAGTCGTCAAGTCTGATCAACGATTTTCGTATCTGGATGGATAGTTTGACGAAAACCAAAACATGCACCGTGCGCAGCGACCCCGAAACCCCCGGCTTGGTCAACCGCCCCCGAAATCTTGATCCACCAGAAAGGCCCACGATAACGGCGAGATCACAATCATGAATCCGGCCTCCTCAACGGGTTACGAAAAATAATGGAAAACTAAGTTTTGCTCAGCGACTCCGAAACTCCCTGACTACGTGTCAACTATCCCCAAAATCCTGTTTTTGAAAAAGGAACCGATGATTCACGACCGATCACGGCATGACTGTGATTACGATATACAATGAATCCGAGGATCATGATCATAATCACTTCCATTTCATAATCATCATTATGATTCTGCCCAACACTGCATCGCGGTGAAGGAAAGGTCTGCATCCTTCTCTCTGATCCGCAAGAACATCTCCCACTCCTCTGACAATTCTGGCGAATAATCTGTTGCTGGGCTCATGACCCACCATTCGCAGTGATTCCACCACTTCCCCAATCACTTGATCCGGTTTCACAGCTGTTTCCTTGGAGACGTTTCCCAGGGTTTCGCTTACATGTATGGCGCTGATCTCGAACTCCGGCATCGCGTTGAAGGGTGCTGGAGGAGTACATTCTCCCCTCCCCCTGCCATTTTCTATGAGACCCATGATTTCTTTCACCTCATCTGTCAGACGGTTCCGCATTTATTCACGAGGTGTCTTGTTGCCTGCACGAAGTGAAATTGACCAACTTCTGCCTGCGTATGTTAGGGACGATTGAAACGGAGTCTCTGCTGTTCTCAATCCGATTTTTTCCCCTCATCTCCTCTGGAATGAGAGCACCTACGCCAGCCTTGGGGTGCTTCCCATTCGGCCCATTCTCTCAAACCCTATGAATCCATGGCATCCAATTTCGGGCGTTTCCTTCTCATTCATCAGCTTCATCTCCTTGAGCGGGATATCACTCTTTCCATTTTATCCCTGGACAGCTTCCTCCACTCATGCTCTTTGGTTAACCTACCATTAGGGTACCGACACATATGTAACGAGGAATGATCTCGATCAGCTTCATAATTTCGGGTCGATTCACCTCCTGCTTGTCGTTTCTCCTTATGCCCCGCATTGTTGTCCGGCTTTTGGGTTCCGCTTTGTTGGGAAGTTTTCCTCACCAACCCCTGCACTGTGGCCTGACGTCCCCGCTGTGATTTGACCGGCTATGATAGCTGTAACGGTTCTGACTTCGCGGGCTTTCTAGCTTCACCCAGGTCATTCCCTGAATGCCTCCAAGGCTTTCTATTTGCCTTTGCAGGACAAAACGCGTTCCCGTCATCGGCCGAAATTCTCCTTCTCCGTGCTTGTCAACCGCTTGAAGATTAGGATTGACCGCAGATTCGAATATGAAATCTTGTTCTCTCCCGTTTATCCATTAGCATGGGTGAAACGAATAACAGACCAAGGCTCATATTGTCTCCAGTCGACAGAGAAGAGGATCTCTGATCCTTTGGAGGTTCGGGAGAACCGTTGTCGGGATCTTAGGGTCGCCCAGAGGTTCCCGCTCCGAGGATATTTTGTACTTAGTTAGAAGCTTTGCGAGCGCTATTTTGATTTCCATCTGAGCGAACCGCATGCCGATACAGTTCCGCGGTCCAGCGCCGAACGGTTGCCATGCCCAAGTCATAGATGGGGTTCTGTTTTCAGGGAGGAATCTCTCGGGCTTGAATTCGTAGGGATCCTCGAAAATATCCGGGTTGAGATGGAGTTCGTTGACCGAGACGAAAATACTTGTGCCTTTCGGGATGAATAGAGAGCCGTACTCTTTGTCCGCAGCTGACGCTCTCGACGTGAAACTGTAAGGGAAGCAAAGAGTCCTGACCTCGTTCAAGTAGTGATATGGGACTGAGAAGCTAAAGCACTCACAAGTAAACCGGGGGATACATTCGCAGGCTTTCCCGGATGACTGCTTCTGTATATTGGCACCCCTGGAGCCGCTCGAAATCGAATTCGATGCCTTGATTTGTGGCTTCGAGCAGCTCTTCACGAACTTTTTGTTGCACCTCGGGAAAACGGAGTAGCAGCTTTGTTGTGAAAGCTAGCGCTGAAGATGTCGTCTCGTACCTGAAATCAAGATGAGTCCAAGCTTGACACATGTTGAATACAGACCACAAATTCACGACTGCTTGGATTCGGTTTGGTGAGAATTAGATTCAAAGGTCTCGGTTGAATTGAACTTCCTCACCCAGCGAGCAGAACGAGAAAAGCATTGTCGATGACTTCACCGTCGGTGAGAGCTTTCGCATCATTTGAGAATGGACAGGCAGATTTTTCCGAAGCGGATGAGGTTCCTCCATCGGATTGAGCCTCCCCAGCATCGTCCCCAGCTATGAGGGCACTCAATGTGGTTGGAGACCCTTTGCGTTGCGCATCGATCATAAGTTGGAGCAAATCGTTTCTCCTCAGCTGGAACATCCCAGAAGAGTGAGATAAGGAACGACTGCGAAACAATCCAAGAAGGGACGTTCCCATGACACAGAAGAACTCCCTTCTAATGCTCTTTTCAGCTCTACCTCGGGATTGTTGCGTCTCTGCTTCACAGCAGAGGAGCATTGCTCTCTCAGGATGACGACCGGATCCTTCCCCGAATTCGTCTGAAAGTTCCTCAGCCACACTGTGACTTTGATCAGGATAACGGTGATGTCCGTGACTGAGACTGAAACGTTCGCCCAGCTCGCTCGAAACGTTCTTGGATGCGGCTCCAATCCATTCTCATCAACGATATAACTCGCCATTATCCTGTCGCGGGCGACTAGCCCTACTCACAGAGTATTACAGCCAGTAGTTCCATGGGGAAGGAGACCGCGATTTTCACTTGTTCCAGGAGCTTCGAGTTTCCAATGTCATTCTGGACACCGAAATCTACACCCATTCCAACTCTGCAGATTGTGTCCAGAGTCAAGGCTTGGAACAGTTCGTAAACGTCACACTCTTTCGCATCGATGAAACAGTCGTCGACGTTCCTCATGAACATATCGGCACTGGCGCAAATTTCGGGTGAAATCTAGGAATGCATGGTTTAAATAGCTAAGCACACTGAGACCTTGAACCGATTTCGACTCCCGTCCTCGAGCCTGACCTGTTTCAGCTTGCTGGAAGTGAATGAAGGTGTCAACGTTGATCGAACCTCTTTCCATCGTTGGCCTTTAAGTAAGGTCAACGCATTGTCGAACCCGCTTCCGGGAGGCGGGTTCACTACGTCCTTGAGAGGAAAAGTCTCCAGATTACGCGAAACTCGCTTGTGACTACGTCGTGGGGTTTCCGAATAGTGTACTATCAAACTCACACTGCGGTCCGCGAAGTCATGGAAATCTCCGAGGAGAACGATCTTCAGGAGGTCAACATCAGCGACGAGCAAGACAGGATTGGGTCCAAAATAGTAACCAACGATTGGGCCGTACGTTTCATGCCACCTCTTCTGCATCACCAGATGCCCGTTCTTGTATATTTGCCATAAATTACCGCAGAATATCGAAGGCTCGGGTCCTGGTATGTTGAGCCGTTTGAAGAATAACATGCCATCGCGACGCCTCCTGATTCAGAGCTTCGTCGTTATAAGCACGGAGGAGCTCGAGGAGCACCAATAAGCTGAACACGATGACAGCCAGCTACTCAATATCGACAATCAGGGAACATGGCCGGGCTGTTTGACAGTTGGGCCGAGATGAGCGTTCAAGGTAACTCGTTCGGTCCGATACGAAGCAAATATTTCGATTCCTCAGCGATTTGGCCGGAACTTACTTGAGGAAATAGAGGAAGATGACCGAAGAAAATATGCTCAGAAGAACGAGAAACATTCCAAGGCTTCAATGATTTCTCTCGATTTGTTCAGGTTCGGGCGGTGATGGCGGACTTGCGAAGGGAAAGTTTCGTCTCTTGAGCGAGGGAGGGATCCTTTGTCCCTCTCCATTCGACCCTCAAGAGCATTACTATTATCTTGGCAGAGGAGCTCAATATCCAGACAGCGTCGACGAAAGGATCTCAGACAACAGGGAGGATGTCACTCACAGAATTGAGGAGCGACTTCGCTGAGAACAACGGCCATTATCGAACATTGCGGCCGTAACGGTTTCGAGCTTTGAGAACTCATTTTTGCAATCATCGATTTCGCCTACTCGAGATGGGAGCCGGACGCGAGCAAGGAAGAGAATCCCCGAGTCAGTAGCGTGCCGACCTCCGACGATGCCCCGTGGCGCACCCTCGAGCTCAACCGTGACGCGGGCTCACGCGGCTTGCCGAATTCCAGATTGTCTATGAGAACAATGTGTTCCATGTCCACGTGTAGGAATGGAACGATGGAACCACACGTGAGGGGGGATATCGAGCTCGGAACCTGATTGTCACAGCTAGCAAGTTCGCGCATCATCATTTTATGTACCCCATCTATCCATAGAGGGAAATGAATAGATGAGTCTCTGACGGTTGAAATTATCAGTTTCTATGGTAATTGTGCACAGTTCATCAATCTATACATGCATCCACCCTTAGAATCATGGATATATGTTCGCTGATTTATGGATAATGCCCGAACCGCGAAGCTTTACTGATTAAGTTCCGATTTCTGATTCGACCTCAATATTGTTATGATCATGTTGATGAAAATCGAACGAGCGGCACTGGTAAGTTGATTGTGCAAGTTCCCATGCTCTCCATCGAGGCGAAAACGGAGACCGAAGGTCAGATCAGTCACTCTGCTTCTCCGAAGTTCCGCTAAACGATACGAATATCCGAAGTACTTTGAGTCCGCAAGATCACGGCAGCTCTCCAAGAGCGTCTTCATTACTCGAATGAATACGCCGCTAGGAATGACCTATGTGGTGCCGTGTGAGCCGGAGTCTCCGGACCACTGACGTCGAAGCCATCCTCGGTTGGTATTGAAAATTGTCTACAGACATTCTATAGATGCCCATAGGATATGAGGATATCTCAACAGCTCGTCCATCTGGCGACCTTCCTTGGAGAGACGGACAAAGCTCAAAGGTCAGTGGTCGTATGCCTTTTTTTGCCTCCGGCCCCCTAATGCTAGAGAGAGGGAGACCTGGCACCCTGGAGCCCTTCACTTTTCAGCGGGGAGACGATCAATATGATGCCAAGGGTTCTCGGCACTTTCAGAGTATCATCAAGTTTCTGATGGCTATACATATATTGGAACGTGGGGGAGTCAATGTTTGCTGTAGAGGCCGAGTCTGCGGGTTCTGGAGTCGGGGATGAACTTCATCGGACCCGGGCTGGAAGGTTCGTGTGTGGTCGAATCCAAATGTGGTCGTCTTTGGAGTACACTGATCGCAAGGAGCTCCCTCAGGATCCTAGACGATATCACCACAATTTTTTTCGAGAAAGAGTCAAAACTCCTCGTTCGTGAATGTTCTCTGATGTGGTCCAAGTCGTTGCTCCCTCTGGGAGTCGGAGCTGGAGTACGTCATCATAGGAGATGTTCCACAGAATGGGCCCAGAACCGAGCCCTGGGGTACTCCCGCCGTCATATCGTGTTTTCTTCCTTCGTCGTCTACGATCCATCTGTTCTCGAGGTGAGACTCGAGTATTCGTCGTGAATAGTTCAGACTGTTCAGGATGACTCCTCAGTCTGCCGAGTCGAACGCGTTCTTAACGAGCTTTTGACTAGATGGATCTGAAAAGCATCGAACCGGCTGCGCCTCTTGAGCTCCAAGCCACAGCGGATTCTTGAGGTACCATGGGAGATTCCGTCCCAGAAGTTGAGGAGATCGCGCAAGACTCGATGGACCTAATGGTGGAATGGATGGGAAGGAACAAGCTCTCCCTCGCACTAGAAAAGACTGAGACTGTCATCCTGATCAAAAGACGCGCCGACGTAGATCCGCAATTTCGAATAATGGGGCACCGGGTCGCCTTACAGAAATCAGCAAGATACCTCGGAGTACATCTCCAGAGAAACCTTACAGGAGTATCGCATGTGAAGGCCATCGCCGAGGAAGCAGCGAAGGCAGCAACAAATATTGCGAAGATGTTGCCCAGGACTTACGGCGCATCCGAGGGACAGAGACGGGTTCTCTCAGTAGTGGCCGAGTCGATTGCACTATACGCAGCACCGACATGGGGACCTCAGGCGCTCCATTTGCAGAAAAATAGGGAGGCTCTGGAGGGAGCGCAGATAATTTCTGCCGTTCGAATAACGCGAGCCTATCGCACGACCTCGACGCAGGCCCTATTCGTGCTCGCCAGAACAGTGCCATGGCCGCTCCTGGTCAAGGAAAGGACCGCACTATACACGAGGTACAACGAAGATACAGCCGAGGAATCCGAAGAAGACGACCCAGAGAGAAATGAGATCGAGACTGAAACCCTCAACGCTTGGCAGGCGCAATGGGACTCACCCACAAAAGGATGATGGACGTATGCGAGCATACCGAATGTGAAGACCTGGGTGGGAAGAGACTTCGGAGACCTCACTTACTATACCACGCAGATGCTGACGGATCATGGAAACTTCCAGCAATACCTGTTCAGGATGAGCAAGGCAGACTCGCCTCTGTGCACACTCTGCGGCTCCGGGGACGAAGATGATGCCCATCACACAGTGATCACGTGTGCTGCACTCAGTCAACCGAGGGGCCATCTAGGAGTAGACTCGATACCGCAATTAGTGGAACACATGCAGAAATCTGATGAAGAATGGAAAAGAACGACGAGAAAGGTCGAATGTATATTCCGGAAGAAAGATAGCCTACAAAGGCAACGCCAGGGTTGGCGAGCTATTCACGCGGCAAGGACCGCGAGCGGAACAGCCTAGAAGAGAACCTGGAGAACAAAATGAGAGGATGACCAAGAAGTTGAGAAGAGCAAAGAACGTAGCTAGAATACAGTAGTCCCGAAGATCGCTGGCCCCGAGTATCCTGGAAGTAATACCAAATGGAGAAACCTCTCTCAGTCCCCAGACACCCGGAGGCAGAGGAGAGAGTTTTAGAGGGTGCAAACCCCTCAGTGGCCAGGAATGCGCCAAGATTCCTGGTGCGTGCGACAGGCATTTCTCTCTCCTCTATAAACATCAAAAAAAAAAGTCAGAAGCTCGTGGATGATTGGATGTACGCGATGCCCACTGTCTCAATTGTGTGGGTAGCTCGATTCATCTTCAAATATTCTGAGTGATACAGTTGGGAGCCGTTTGCCCATTGTGCTTGCGTGCTTCGCGGGCAAAGGATAGCTGCCAAGTAGTCTCGGAGAATGGCCCGCTACATTCATAGGCACAATCGAGTCGGTCTTGGTCGTCTGCTTAGAAGGAGACATCAGATCACCAGCCCACCACATTTTTCTGATTCTCGGGACAGCGAACGGTAACACGGACAAAGCTTCTCATGGGAAATGTATCACAGAAGTGAGGCTCATATTTTCTCCAGCTGACAGATCAAGGGATCTCTGATTCTTTGAAGGTTCGGCAGAACCTTTGTTGGGATGTCGGGGTCGTGTAGAGGCTCCCGCTCCGAGGATATTTTGTACTTAGTTAGAAGCTTTGCGAGCGCTATTTTGATTTCCATCTGAGCGAACCGCATGCCGATACAGTTCCTCGGTCCAGCGCCGAACGGTTGCCATGCCCAAGTCATAGATGGGGTTCTGTTCTCAGGGAGGAATCTCTCGGGCTTGAATTCGTAGGGATCCTCGAAAATATCCGGGTTGAAATGGAGTTCGTTGACCGAGACGAAAATACTTGTGCCTTTCGGGATGAATAGAGAGCCGTACTCTTTGTCCGCAGCTGACGCTCTCGACGTGAAACTGTAAGGGAAGCAAAGAGTCCTGACCTCGTTCAAGTAGTGATATGGGACTGAGAAGCTAAAGCACTCACAAGTAAACCGGGGGATACATTCGCAGGCTTTCCCGGATGACTGCTTCTGTATATTGGCACCCCTGGAGCCGCTCGAAATCGAATTCGATGCCTTGATTTGTGGCTTCGAGCAGCTCTTCACGAACTTTTTGTTGCACCTCGGGAAAACGGAGTAGCAGCTTTGTTGTGAAAGCTAGCGCTGAAGATGTCGTCTCGTACCTGAAATCAAGATGAGTCCAAGCTTGACACATGTTGAATACAGACCACAAATTCACGACTGCTTGGATTCGGTTCGGTGAGAATTAGATTCAAAAGTCTCGGTTGAATTGAATTTCCTCACCCAGCGAGTAGAACGAGGAAAGCATTGTCAATGACTTCACCGTCGGTGAGAGCTTTCGCATCATTTGAGAATGGACAGGCAGATTTTTCCGAAGCGGATGAGGTTCCTCCGTCGGATTGAGCCTCCCCAGCATCGTCCCCAGCTATGAGGGCACTCAATGTGGTTGGAGACCCTTTCCGTTGCGCATCGATCATCAGTTGGAGCAAATCGTTCCTCCTCAACTGGAACATCATAGGGGCGTGAGACATGGTACGACTGCGGAATAATCCAAAATGGAATATTTTGAGGGCACAGAAGGGCTCCGCTATGA
Source organism: Phytoseiulus persimilis (assembly GCA_037576195.1). Classification (NCBI taxonomy): domain Eukaryota; kingdom Metazoa; phylum Arthropoda; class Arachnida; order Mesostigmata; family Phytoseiidae; genus Phytoseiulus; species Phytoseiulus persimilis. The sequence continues at coordinate 27,175,454 of CM075104.1, read as the reverse complement.
TGCTTTATTCAGCTCCACCTCGGGATTGTTACGTCTCTGCTTCACAACGCTGGAGCACTGCTCCCTCAGGATGACGACCGGATCCTTCCCCGCGTTGGCCTGAAAGTTCCTCAGCCACACTGTGATTTTGAACAGGATCACGGCGATGTCCATGACCGAGACTGAAATGTTTATATTCCATTCCCAGTTTACTCAGACATCAATTTCCGGTGTGAACCTGTGTCGATGGATCAATCTCACTCACAGAGTATGACAGCCAGCAGCTCCATGGGGAAAGAGACCGCGATTTTCACTTGTTCCAAGAGCTTTGAGTTCCCCACGTCATTCTGAACCCCGAAATCCACACCCATTCCAACTCTGCAGATTGTGTCCAGAGTCAAGGCTTGGAACAGCTCGTAGACGTAACACTCTTTCCCTTCGATGGAACATTCGTCGATGCTCTTCATGAACACGTCGACAGTGGCGCAAACTTCGGGTGAAATCTAGGATCGAATCTCTGAAGTTAATGACAAGCTCGGAGCCGACACTACCGCCCACACTCGAACCTGACCTGTTTGAGTTTTCTGGAAGTGAATGACGGTGTCAACGTTGATCGAACATCTTTCCACCGTTGGCCTTTGAGCAAGTTCAACGCGTTGTCAAAGCCTGTGCCGGGCGGCGGACTCATCACGTCCTTGAAAAGGAAAGGCTTGAAATCACGGGAATATCGCCAGATAGCGCGCCGAATTGTTCACCGTCAAACTTACACTGCGGTCCGCGAAGTCATGGAAATCCTTGAGAAGTATGATTTTCAAGAGGTCCACATCAGCGACGAGCAAGACGGGATTTGGTCCAAAATAGTAACCGACGATTGGGCCGTACGTTTCATGCCACCTCTTCTGCATCACCAGATGCCCGTTCTTGTATATTTGCCATAAATTACCGCAGAATATCGAAGGCTCGGGTCCTGGTATGTTGAGCCGTTTGAAGAATAACATGCCATCACGACGTCTCCTGATTCAGAGATTTCTGCATTATGAACACGACGGATCCGCCGAGGAGCTCTATTAACTAGGAGGTGAATAAAGCGATCTGTGTCTCTGACAGTTGAAGGGCGATTTCCCAAGAGAAATCATTGCTGAGAACTGTTCTCGATCCTGTATGAAAAATTTGATCCCCATAAGGACTTACTTCAAAAAGTAGAGTAAGGTGACCGCAGAGATTATGCTCAGTAGCGCGAACAACATTTCAACGTTTCAATGATTTTGTACGATTCGTTCGTTTTGTCCGGACTATCATCATGGATTTCTGAGAAGTAAGTATCGCTCCGCAAGCGAGGGAGCTTTCTCGTCCCTCTCCTATCGACCTTCAAGAGCATAATTGTTCTTTCAGTGGACATGCTCAATAATGAGCAGAGACATCCACAGCGGAAAAGTCAAGGGAGTGGTACGCGGGATTCTATTATACGTTTGGAGCATTTCTCGAGCATGATTTTATTCGACAATGTCAAGGATGAGGGAGGTTAGCAACGTGTACTCCGTTCAGTGGGACTCCCGGCAGAGAGTATGGAGAGGGAAAAACATGGAATCGGAGTCAATCTGTAGGATTTCGCAAGTGGCGCTGTGGGTGATCCTCGCTGATAGGCCGGAGGAAATCAACTCATTCTTTCGATGGCAGTTTTCGGAATCCTCGAAGTTCTAACGCTGCGATCAGGATACAACGCGGCTCCTCGCTTAGATAAATCGATGGAGGTCAATCGGCACACACGTCACCTGCATGGCGTACCTGGTGGTGAGCTTCGATCAGCCTTTCGCCCAGAACCGTATCGGGAGCGAAGCGAATAATTCGTCGGCACAGTGCTCTGGACGCGAATACATCCGATTAAGGGGGGATGTTCACTAAAAATCGGGAAAAATCGCGTTTCCTGTTTGTGGCATGGTTCGATGCAGGACAGGCCCCTCTGGTATCCAAAACAAATCGGACCTCGATATCTGTCTTAGATTCCTAGATATCAACCATTTTGTTCATATCATCTGGATGTGTCATGTTAGGTCGTGAAGAACTATCAAGCGGAGCTCTGATGTTCACTCGTTCAGGCGGGGGAACCGTTTTCGATCCGCGGAAACAAATACCATTAGTGGGGAGCATCTACGTTCTCGAAATCACCCGCTTCAACAAACTTCTGCCGCTGGTGGAATGCGTTCATTCTTTAAGCTGACAGTCTGCTCCGCGCGCGCAGTGAGACGGGCCGGAGTCGAGCTGGCCGGGGAGACGGCACACGTCGATCGTTGTCATTCTCAATCGTGGAAAATGAGACACGGTGAACCTTCCGGCGACTCGAATTCCGGGATAGGGTCAGAGCCGAGGGGAGAAACGCGGCCGACGAAACGGCGCGAAGCAGGCCGAATGGGCAGAGAACGTCGGTCAAATCAGGTCCGCCATTTCCCTGATTTCTCCTATTGGGAGTCATCGATTTTGAGGCGGCTTGTTTCTATTTGTTGCTGATGAATGTGGCTCTTAAATGAACTAGAATTGAAGGAATCGGAATTGTTCTCTTGGACACAGCTTTGGCGAAGGAGGAAAAATGTTATTTTTTCATCTTCCTCATCGATTTCAAAAATTTTCCTCTCCTCGGACCCCGATAGTTCTAGTTCATCTCCGAGAGAAATTCCTCACCTAGATTTCAAAACAAGATTGAAGTCACTAGCTGGTTCTGGTGCCGAGAAATCAGGTGAAAACCACAGGAAATGGCGAGCCCTCACTTCGATGGTCACAAACTTCAAGGCTCGATTTCTCGGAATCGTATTTCGGCCCATTCCCGACCACCATTTCCCTGATATCTCCGCGCCAGGTGCATCGATTTCGATAAAAAAAAATTTCAAACGTAGCTCATGCACGTGGGAATTAAGTGAACTAGAATGATGGCGAACGCAAGCGGGGCCTCCGAAAAATTCGTCATCAGCCAAATGTTGATTCTTCCAGCATCTTGATCTTGAATTTTTTTATGGTTCTCGGGGCAGGATTGCCACCCTTCTAGTTCAGTATGAGGAGCACAAAATTATCTACCGTTCAAAAAAAAGAACAGCCCTCTACCTCATCCTGGCGAGGAAAGATCAGGGCAAAACCGCGAAATCCAGACTATTTTTCCGCCAGAGAAGAAAACGAAGTTGAGTCTCAATTTTTTTTTTCCTGAATAGTTTGAAGCTTCCTACATTCGGGGGTCACTTCAGATAGTTTCTAGCTGCCACAGAAGAGAAGATACAGGCCGCGGAAGCAGATATAGTGTTTTAGTGAACATCCCCCCTTAAGACGCACAAACAGAATCCAGAATCGCTTGCTGATCGGATAAACGGGATCTAGATCCGATACTTGGCTGCAACAAAGATGTTCCCACACGTTCACACGTTGATGATGCTGCTGTCTCGTCATGTTTCCCAGTTCCTCGAACACTCGAATGCTCTGTAACGATCGATGCAAGAGTCTGATCGTAGGCATCACAATGCTCATCCTTCGAGTAGGAGTCGCTCAGGAGGAACTCCCTCGCGAAGCCTTTGTCGTTGATACGTTCCCCATTGAGAAGCCGGACGTTACGAGCTTTGCCAGAACCATGTTCAGCAGCGAGGCCGAAGCGTTCCCGTCATAGCTGTGATCAGTTTGGGAGAGCGATCGGCTACCCTGCATCATTTTTTCAAACTCTTCGATCAGCTGAATTTGCAACCTTGCTCGCCTCGGCGCTCACAATAACAGGTTGGATCTTCGGATGGTCCCTGTTCATGTTCGCGATTCCTGCTGGAGGCCCTTCGAATGAGCCTCGTAGTCACCGGATGAATTCATCGGTGTACTCAAGTCGGTGCGATCGATGGTCGCTGAAACTAACTACGGCCCGTTATGGCTTGACTGTGGACAACTTCCGAGGGTACACTTCTTTTCCCCGTAGTGGACAAATGTGACGCAACGCGACGCGTTCGTTCTCCTCTCTGTGATGTGCTCAACAAGACTGTTCACCAATCCACCATCTCATAAGTGAACCGAATCGACGGAGAGAGAGTGGAACGAGATCAGTTTTCTCATTGAAAGTAAGGGGGTAACTTTGGCGACTTCAGGGCCGGGATGCGCCGGCAGACATGCTCTTGTACAGAGTTCTATCGGGTTGTTCAGACAGCGACTAGATAACCCTGGTAGCACCAGGTGAAAAGTTCGAAGTCCGAGGTTTTGTCGATGTGACGCCTCTCAGATCTACTAGCTACACAGCTCTGAGACGGATCTTGATTGTATGCTTCCCTTGCATTCGTCCTTCTTGTAAGGGGTTTCCCAGCTAGAAAAACCCACTTCCGCTCGTCTGAATGGTTACATTATTCCGTGCCTCTGTTCAGAAGGATCGCTAGCTTGTCCAACGAGAGTTGCAGGATCTCAATTCTCTTGGGAGCATCACAATAACGAACACAGAGCATGCCTGCCACGGATTCAAGCAGCAACATGCCGGGAAATAACGGCCAGTGCCGTGCATGGGGAACCTCGAGATGAGTTCCGAGGTGGCATTGAATCACGTCCTTGGAAGTCAGAGGTGTGAATGAAATGATGATGAAACCGATATTTACTACTAAAGCTCTGCTGAGAGCAATGGAGGTAGCCGAATCAATGTTTCAATTGAGGGAGACCAAAGATCGCTGAGAGAGGAAGAGCGGTGCGCAACTCGGGAATTCTCGTGTTCTCCACCCTGAAGTTTTACCAGGAGAAATGGGATATCAGGACGATGATCACATGAAATGTATCAATATACTGATACAGCTCACGCGAAGAAGTTTACGAGAAAGCTCTCCTTGATCGCAACGGAAGAATTGGAATTCCAACCGTCCGTAACCCATTTGCGGAGTTCGAGGAGTCCGTTGCCGATTCCCGAGTGATCACTTTTGGCCAGCAATATTGAACGCGAATAGCTCCCATGTCTTGAAGTTTTGGAACATGACTGGGATCCTGAGTTCGCCAGTCTCGAATCGCGAGTTCTCTAAACAATCTCACCACCTATTGCGCTTCCCCAGATGCTGAAAGAGTCATCCTTGAATCCTTATTTTGCTTGGTTCCGAGTCAGTTTTCTTGGGAGGAAGGCTTCGGCAGGCAGCACGGCAGATACGGTGTTTCAAAATTAAATTATTCGATAGATTTCTGATGAATACTTCCTGGGAAAGAGTTCCACAACGGGACAACATGGAAGCAATCGGTCAATCAGGATTTTTCGATCGCATAGCTCATCTTCTTCTATCTTTTGATATTTTGGTCCGTGAACCACATACAGGAGCTGTGAGCATCACAAGATTACAGTCCAGAGATTCGGATGTTCTGGGATTCCGCACTGTTGAGCGGCTATGAATCAGATCTCTAACCGAAAAACGTCATCTGACGGCGCTCCCAAGACTGCAGGCAGACAGGCGGTAACTCGAACTCTTCCCGAGACGGCGGTGCCTCAACGATGGATTCGTCTCACAATAGCCCCGAAATTATTTCGAAGGCCGCCGCAAGCATGATCAGAACGAAGTTTTCCACGCGAGCATCGCAGAATGTGTTGACTCGACTCCAAGTACGAGATTTCACGCCCTCTCCTGGACTCAGACGTGCGAGTCCGAAGAGTCTGATTACCCTTACTCCGGGTCCACGAGGTTATAGACTCGCGCTTCTCAAGCTCAACCGCGCGTTTACCAGAGGAGGTTCGTTTGGAGGTTCGAGACTTTGAGCTTGCGTTCTGCTGAACCAACAACATCTTGGATCAAGATGAAGCTCCGAAAGTTCACCCTGAGGTCATCCACGGCAGCTGCAACGACCTAGTTCACCCTTGAGAATAGGTCAAGCCGACACCGAAGTAAAATCGCCATTGCCGAGTCTCCCTGACAGGTCTCTCGTGTCAGGGTCAAAGTGAGAAGAGCCCAGATTCAAAACGTCGTAGCTCCCCAATAGTCGAGCTCGCAGTCAGAAAATCACCGAATCAATGTCCGACAACGTCATTTTCCATTTCTCTCGGAAACGCAAGAAGTGGAGAGGAACAAGGAGAAGGCGTTTCTGAGAAAAGCGCCAAATACCGTCATCGGAAATCGGCTCGATGAATTTCCGACTGAAAATTCGACTTTGAGAAGGGAGTTGCGACGTTCTGGATCTGGGCTCTCCAATTCTGAGTCATGAAAATTGTAAGCTTGAAAAATCCATGTCGTGTATGGATCCTGGAACCGCCAACTCTTGTTTGTCTTGCCGAAGTTGGGCTCCATCCGATTCTGTGTCTTTCGCCTCACGGGAATAGTTGATTCCCTTAGTCAGAAAGCAATCTCCCCTCACAATGAGCGTGACTCAAGGACTTCAACTAGAAACCGTTCGAGTTATTTTAGCACAATATTCCCCCCCGAAACTCTTCGATAATATTGGGAAGGGTGGATTATATTCTGCTTTAATGGACGAAAAAGTTCCACAAAGATTCGGTCTTATCAGGAAAATTCTCACAGCCAAACCATGTTGATTGCGTCATGAAAATCTCGAGACGATGATGATCATCATCATCGGCATCATCATCACATCCTTGCCCCCCCCCCCCCCCCCCCCCAAAAAAAAAAAGCTGGGTACGCCCCTGGTACCTACCTGTGGACGAGATAATTCACACTCGGTGAACAAGGTCGCGAGTTGAACATATCAACATCACGTGTAGCCAGTGGTCCGCCAAGTAGAAAGATTTTGACGCGGAGATGCATGAATCAGAGGCTCCGAGAAGCGATGATAGAACCGAAGCGGGAACTCACCCGTATGTCTGCTGAACAGACGAGAGCCTCATCTGACCGCGGAGTAAATTCAAATACGAAAAAATGAAAATAAACCGGCATCGTGGCTGAATGTTACAAGCATTGCAGATACGAAAACTAAGAGGACCGCAGCGGGTATCTCACCGCAAAGCTCCCTGAGTGTCGGAGGTTCGTGTGCCGCCGGTGTCATCAACGCCAAACTTCAGCTCCATGATAGCCCGGACACGTGCATGTCTCGTCATCTGTACTCTTGAGCCCGATTGCAATTGTGTGTCACTCGACAGTCAGCTGATGATCATGCGAGGGGAGTCTAGTTCACTTCTCTCAGGAGACTCAATCAAGTTGCGAGTAAGTGATTCATGTGCCGATCGGAGCTCTCATCAGCGTTCTCCCACCGTGTAACTCCCTACGTACTTGCGCGACAATAGATAACAGCTCCACTGCCCCCGTTGTATCGCGAACAAGATCTCATCTTATCCGATGGTTTCGTTTTCCCTCGAGAGAGTGAACCGAGTGCCGGCTCGCCACTTTCGGTCGATTGCATCTTGGAGTCTTGGTCGCTTACAGCCGCACAGCGAATCTCGGAATTGCCACTCAACGCAAACGTGTCCGCAATCTTCGGGGTGATCCTACGCTCTCATTCAATGCGACCCACCGCACTCTTACAGCAACATCGCTCGGATAGCATCGCGTTGTTCTATCTAACGTCGCCGCTGCGGGAAGACAGACGGAGAGTCGGGTCGTCGATTCCATCTGAGCCAGCACTACAGGTTTGCGAGACGGCGCAGACAACGCACGAAGTGTGAGTCGCATTCCCTAGGTATTTCACCACACAGAAGCAACCTCATTGCACTTCAACGTCATTACCTCAAGAACCTTATTCATGTGACGTCGTAGTTCCAAGTCGAGCCAGATACTGTCCCATGTTTACGAGATACTCTGCTTAATGAACCCAAGCTCCAGCGTATTTCGCCTGCGAGCGTCGAGATATTCAATGGAAAGCGCCGTCAGGTTGGAGCATAGTTGCTGGCCAGATTTGCGTGGAGGCAGAGACGTCTTCTGAAGCTCTGCAAAGTTCATCTCGATAAAAAAAAAAATAGTGTTCCCACGTCATTGCTGTGTCCTTGAGAATGTAACAGTTCACATGAGAGCAAGCTCTCTCCTCCAACTCCGGATAACCGATATCTAAACTTTTTCCCATGAAGTTACAGAATCTACTGCAATGTCGGCCACCGTGCTTCTGATCGGATCGGGTGGACGAGAGCATGCGCTCGCTTGGAAGCTCTCAGATTCGGCTGAGATCTCGAAAATTTTCGTTGCCCCTGGGAACGCTGGAACGAATCTCGAAAACAAGTGCCAGAACGTCCAGCTGAACATCAACGATAATGCAGCGGTTCTGGATTTCTGTAAAAAAGAGAGAATCGATCTCGTCGTCGTCGGGCCCGAAGACCCCCTAGCCAACGGAGTCGCGGACGCCCTGAAAGCCGCCGGTGTCAAATGCTTCGGATGCTCCAAAGCCGCTGCCCGAATCGAAGCATCGAAAGCGTTTTCGAAAGACTTCATGGCGACGAATAATATACCGACTGCCCGCTACGGAAACTTCACCGATGCTCAAGAGGCGAGAGACTTCATCGCCAAAGCTGATTTCCCCGCACTCGTCGTCAAAGCGTCGGGTCTCGCTGCAGGAAAAGGTGTCATCGTTGCCGCGAACAAAACAGAAGCCATCGAAGCCGTCGATTTAATCAGAGCTTCGACGGCAAAGGCTGGTGACGTCATTGTTGTGGAGGAGCTTCTTGACGGCAATGAAGTCTCTGTCCTCGCCTTCTGCGACGGAATCAATGTCTATTGCATGCCTCCAGCTCAGGATCACAAAAGGCTCGGAGATGGCGACAAGGGCCCAAACACAGGGGGCATGGGGGCGTACTGTCCGTGCCCTTTGGTCAGCAAAGACGTCCTGAAACAGATCGAGGACAACATCATGAAGAGAACCGTCGATGCTCTCAGAGATGCCGGAACACCTTTTGTAGGCTGCTTGTTTGCTGGACTGATGATCACCAAAAAGAATGAAGCGAAAGTCCTCGAGTTCAACTGCAGATTCGGTGATCCAGAAACGGAAGCTATCCTGCCGCTCATGACTTCCGATTTGTACGCCACCCTCGTAGCTTGCGTCGAAGGCAACCTACCGAAGGCGTTGCCTACGTGGAAGGAGAACACCTACGCTTGTGGAATCGTTCTCGTTTCTGGAGGTTATCCCGGCTCCTACCCGAAAGGAAAAAAAATAACTGGTCTAGAAAGTGCAGCCGACCACGGTGTCAAAACATTCCACGCCGGAACAGCTCTGGATTTCGAAGGAAAGTTGACTACTTCTGGGGGTCGTGTCATGGTATGCCTCGCTCAGCACGGCGATTTGCGCACCGCAAAATCCTTGGCACAGCTCGGCGCTGAGCTGATCAACTTCGAGGGACGCTACTACAGGAAGGACATTGCTCATCGCGGGATAAACGTCGCTTGTCCCAAGGATCCGCTCACCTACTCCATGTCTGGGGTAGACATTGTTGCAGGCGATCGTCTCGTGAGGAGCATCAAGCCGTTAACTGACTCGACGAAGAGACCCGGAGTTATGGGCTCTATAGGAGGCTTCGGAGGGTTGTTCGATCTGAAGGCTGCAGGGTTAGATTTTCTTGGAGCCAGCTTCTTTCGTCATACACACATTTGTCAAAAGCAACGTGAATGAAGGAGTTATAGGAGTCCACATTTCATCGGAATGCAAATTCCAGTTACAAAGACCCCATCCTCGTGTCGGGAACCGACGGCGTCGGGACCAAGCTCAAGGTGGCGACAGCTTGCAACATACACGACACGATCGGAATCGACCTCGTGGCTATGTGCGTCAACGATATACTAGTGCAAGGGGCGGAACCTCTGTTTTTCTTGGATTACTTCGCATGCGGACACCTGGACCCCATTGCCGCTAAGCACGTAAGTGAGATATAAGACGCGCGAACGACTGAGGCTGGCTATTGATCGGCCCTGAGCTGGTTGCCAGACGTGCATCGTCCTCGATGGGCACGGCTCATACTCCAAATGAGCCAGGGCGTCATGCATTACTTTTTCAGATTATTTCCGGGATCGCAGAGGGATGTCGTCAGGCGAGATGTGCCCTGATCGGTGGAGAAAGTGCGGAGATGCCAGGGATTTACGAACCAGGCGACTACGATCTAGCGGGCTTCTCTGTTGGCGCGGTCGACCGAGAGAAGGTAAAGACATGAATCCGCGTTCCGCCAGGTGATCGACTGTATTGTTGCCTTTCTCCACGTCTAAGCTTCGCAACTTCGCTTCTAGATACTGCCTCGTGAAGGCGATATCAACGATGGCGATATCGTGGTTGGCTTCGGATCCAGCGGAGTCCATTCCAACGGCTATTCATTGGTGAGGAAAGTAGTTGAGCGATCAGGCGTACGTTACGGTGATCCCGCTCCTTTTGATGAGAGTAAGAGTTTGGGTCAAGTTCTGCTCACGCCAACGAGGATTTACGTCAAACTCCTCTTGAATGCCGTTCGCTCCGGGAAAATCAAAGCACTGGCACACATTACTGGAGGCGGTCTGACCGAGAACATTCCGAGGATTCTGTCCAAGAAATTCGGCGTATTCTTGGATGCTGCTGAATGGTGAGTGATCATACGAGTGATTGAATGCGAGAAACAGTTCGGAAACTTGTCTCTCGAGTCCGACCTCACGAAAGAATTGTCATCTTCCCGTACAGGTACATTCCACCAGTGTTCAGCTGGCTGCAGGCTGAGGGAAACATCTCCAACGAAGAAATGTTGAGGACCTTCAACTGCGGCTTAGGGATGGTGGCTATTGTTAGCCCAGAACACGTCCAGGCGGTCATAGATGAGAGTGAAAACGAAGGTCGAGTTGTGGGGAAAGTGCTGGCCACCAAGGAAGGATCTCCTCAGGTTAACGTGAGGTGCGCATTCTTGAATCATAGGATGAAAATCATTGATCTTAGCCATTGAGTATATCTTACCGAGGAAGCGCCAAGAAGCGTGTCAGAATCCGGGGGTAGGCGCTCGCAATTACTTCGAGCTGAAGAGCTGATTTGCAAAAAAAAAGGCTTAAGACAGTGCGGCTGGGAGCAAATCAAGAAGGTTACGGCGGCAGAACTTCATTCTCCAATCTATTGTTACTCGTGACGCTCATGGTTCTCCTGAGCTAGCCTTGGGGAGGAACAACCGTGGAGTCATCGGCAACCTTGAGAATTAGTTAGGCTCAAAACCCTCATCTGAGAAAAGGAGCGAAGATCCCGTCTCTCATTCATAGCGGCAACCGATTCCATTATTATTCCGCGCCATCCTGGTCCATAGATGAAAAGAGATCTCGAATTTCTGGAGCAGACGAGATCCCGTCAGACTTCCAGGCTGGCCAGTTTGGCGCCTCCCCGGACAAACCTCTTCTCGCACCCAGGCATACGAGAGAAAAATCTTACAGGAACTTCAACGAATCTATCAACCGTTCCTCGCCGCATCCTAAACCACCGAAGAAGAAGTTCGGTGTCCTCATATCGGGCACTGGTACCAATCTGCAAGCTCTTATTGATCATGTGCAAAATGTGGAGCGGCAGTCTGCCGCAGAAATCGTGCTCGTAGTGTCGAATATTGATGGCGTCGAAGGATTGAATCGCGCCCACAGAGCCGGAATTCCGACGAAGGTTATCTCTCACAAAGACTTCAATTCCCGAGTTGATTTTGATATGAAGGTTCATGAGGCGCTGACCACTGCCGGTGTCGAGTACATCTGCTTGGCAGGCTTCATGAGGATACTGTCGGCGGAATTCACGCGAAAATGGTACGGCAAGATTCTCAATGTGCATCCTGCTCTCCTTCCATCGTTCAAAGGGGCCAACGCACACAAGCAGGCCATTGAGAGCGGAGTCAGAATAAGCGGGTGCACCGTGAGTAGTCTATGAATACTTTGCTCAGCATAAATATTAGATCAAAATTACAGGTGTATGATAGAGGTTCATTCGCAGGTTCATTTCGTTGTTCCCGAGGTCGACGCAGGTGCAATCATTCTGCAAGCGCCTGTTCCGGTCGAGGCTGATGACACGGTTGCAACATTATGTGAACGTGTGAAGAAAGCTGAGCATCGTATTTTCCCTGAAGCAATGGAGCTCATAGCCCGCGGTAAAATATTGCTTCGGCCTGACGGAAAAATCGCCCACAAAGATGACGAATGTCTTCATTGAAACGACTCTTGACTCGCGTGTTCATCACCAGTACTTAGTCAAGGATCAGAAATTTTCTGAGAGGTCACTCGATCAAAACTATGTTATGTGTATTGACCGATCGGTCGAGCTTACATAGTAAAAACTCCCTGAATAAATGTAGATAACGTCATAACCAAGTTTTAATGAGTGCTCAGTTCGATCCTGACGAATGGGTTCGCAGGATACTGTAATTTTTCGTTCCGGTCCCGAAATAGCAATGTGTGATCTCGACAAACTCTGGGAAGGAGGAAATCTCGGCAAAGTCGGGGAAAGATCGGGATGCCTTTAAATTCTCGAATCGGAGTCGGGAATCATCATACCCACCGCACTCACGATCTCCTTGATCGTGTGGCTCAAGGCGCGCCGTCAAAATAAATCATGTGGCTCCCGAAAATTTGATAGAACAGAACTCGGTGAGGATTACGAAAGAAGACATGAAGGCCACCTTGGCACACATGTTACGCAAAAATTCGCAAGGGTGGGGCTTCCAAGCTTTCGTGTGTTCACAGAATTCTTCTGTCGATTCGTTCCAACGGCTCAATTATTAGAGAGTGTATCAAGCGTGCCTCTTCGTTCTGACGGGCTTTTGGCGGAGAACGCGGAGGATTCTGAGAACGGAGACATATGTGAGTTGAAGGACGGCTGAGACGTCACAAGGAGCGCGCTAGAAGTGAATTCCAGCGCGATCCTGTCCTTATTGGATGGAACACTGAGAGCAAGGAGGACATCGAGTGTAGGAAGAAAGCTCCTCACTCGAGCTTCCAGTACTGAATACGACTGCGTTCAACAAATACCTCGATGCCACTTAAAGGTTGTCCCATCAATCTAGTAGCGGTGAATCTTTCGAAATTTGGCTCCTTCCTTCGAGGTCGTCAACACCCATCTGACAGTCAAGAAACGGGGTTTCCCTGAAATCCGACTCAATTTCTGTACTGCGCGTTTTCGGAATGCCCAGTGCGGAACGATGTTGAGTTTTTATCGCAGAGCTGCTCTTGAAACACCGAAACAAAGTGTCGTTAGTTTTCACGGCTGGGCGCACCGCTTGATATCGCATTCACGTACCTAACAGTTCCCCTCGGATGGGATCCCTGCGAGTCCATTCGCGCAGGGCTCCTCGGACGCCTCTCAGCTGATGAAGACATCGATTCCAAGTTGCCATCGCGGGCTTTAGACGGACCGCCTCAACGTCTGAGCACAACATTCCGTGAGTGGAGCCGCGGGTGGCAGATCACGTTTACTTCACTTCCCATTTTATTTTTCATCCGAGATGGATCGAAAACGTAATCAGCTGGTTCTTGATCACACTGATGTACATCGTGCACATTGGTCATTTCAAGCAAAAAATTCGATGAGTTCCGTTCTCTTCAACTTCGATACGCTTCGTTCAATGATACCGTCTTGCCTTTCGCAGAACAAGGCTGCACCATCTTCAGCCCCACAACGGTAACTTAGAATTCAGCGACCACTGCTAAAGTGGAAGATGTCGTGAAGCTGCTTCCAAGACAGGACTCTGCGATCCATCCTCAACTCGCCGGGCGTGGCGATTTCGCGAGCATCGAATCATCAATCCGCAATGGAACACAACATTCATGCGAGATAGATGGGAGATACCGACAAGGTGTACACTTTGGCGGCAGCGAAGACCGCAGCAGCAGCGCCGATCGGCGTCAGCAAGTGAAGGAAGCAAGGACGTCCAAAAACGTCCGTCTCCTGACGTAGCTCGATCGCGTCGTTCTCTTCAAGAGTGGTAACCTTACTACAGAAGTTGGCAGCGTGTGACTCAGAAATCGCGCTCGAGCCACGCATGCCCGAGCAATACGGAGAAACCACGAACACCAGCGTAAACCCCTCCCGTTGTTTTCTTCAGTCCCTCGTAGGTCGGTTTGTCCGACCGACATCTCGCTACTCGTTTACTAGCTGTCGAATGGAAAAGTGAAGCTTCCTACCATCCCTCAGTGCCTCTTGCCGTTCTTGCGAGGAGGTTGAAGTCAAAGCCCCGTACGTACACATCAACTTAATACCGTTGTTGAAGTGGTTGCAGCGGCTTTTGCCATTTCAATTCTCTGGCCGCTTTCCTGTCCGGCGTGTCGCTTGGCTTGATAGTTTGTTTGAGCGTATATAAGGTTGCCATCACGGATATGTGAAACGTGAGACTCGTGAGGAAGTTAAGCCATGTGCACGGCTCAAGGAGACTGATTCGGATTTGAAATCGTGGAAATTGCCAAGAAATCAAGGAGCTCAACGACGTCTTCCAGGAAAAATGGTTTGTGAAACTTCATCTCTGACTTCATATCCAAATCGATAATGACTTCTCGGACCAGTGAACTCGCTCTTCCTCTCCAATATGACGAGCCAACCTGGGAGCACAGTGGCTCATGCCCGCCGACAAATAAATTGTAGATCATTGTCAGTGCCGATGATGATCCGCCCGTCGGGCCTCGACTTATCGTAAACGGATCAGGATGATACGCAACGAAGTCCAATTGAAACTGCGGTCTGTTACAACACAGCAGTCGATCGGTGGGTTCTTCCGACGGTCGGAGTCGCTGTACAAGTAGCTCTTCTCTGAATACTAAACTGCCAATGAGACGACGATCCGTTGCCACGATTTGGTTGAGCTGATTCGCTCTGTGGTTTCCGCTCTTCGCAAAAGTATTCCTGTATCAACAATGTCCCAAGTATGCGTGCTCATGCATGGGAGCTTGAGTTTCCAGAGAGTTAAATAAACAGTAGATATGCGATTCTGGTGGAATATTGCCACCGAATCCACCCAACCCACGCATTGACGGACCTGAATCTGAACTCCTCCCTGGGTGGCGGGATCTGATTTTCGATTCATGGATCCCCTCATATCGTCATGATGATTTCTCGGCAGGAAGTATGCCGAAGTAAACTGTGTACAGGTCGGAGCTCAGAGATGGAACTTCATGAGTCTGTGACAATCAGCAGAATTAACTCAGAGGAAAATAAAAGGATGCCAATGAAAACGAAAAAGTTTGTTCGCTACAAAATAGGCATCGCTTCTCTGCGGACTGCGTCTGGTTTGGTGGTCACGTCAAGGCAATCTGCAATGACCACCTTTGTTGCACTACTCGGGTATTCGATGGGTTTGAGAAAGACAACAAGGAAGTAACAAGGCAGACAACAATGGTGAAGGGGGCATAAAATGACTGGCTTCTATCCGGCGGCTTGAGACTTTCTCGGTGGCTCTTCCTGGAATCCTCAATGCAATTATAATCTATCTCCTGTGAGCGTTTGAAGTCGTCAGCCCTGTTCCCTCAAAGTAATTGTTTCCTCTGCGATGCGGCAACGAATTGCTATCTTATTAGTAAATATCACGCAGTAGATCGGATGTGATGTGTTTGACGCGGACATCCGTTCTACAAAGGGAGGTGAGAAGTCATGGTCACAACGACTATTGTTCTGACTTTGAAGAGATACAACGGTCACTGGGAAAACTACGCTCGAATCACAGAAGAAATTCATTCTTCGAGGTGGGTGCGGATCAGAAGAGTGATTTCACGCTTTTTCCAAGGTTTTCGTCCACGTTTGCTTGGTTCAAATTGCTCCCGAACAATTGTTACTCGAAGAGCACTCCCTCAGCTCAGAGCGAGTTTCTGACTCAAGTCGACAACCTGATTTTAGACAAACACTCGTTCCCTGAAAATCTCAATACTGCTCCCACCTGAAATAGAGGAATCAACGTCACGATCGGCTCCCGAAGTTTCGCCGATAGGATTCTCTCAATGTTCGACCCGCTCGTTGATGTCGGATTCAATCAACGTTCTGACTCAGCGTGGATCGCTTCATGAGGCTCAGCTTTTCTATGGAACTGTCAACACTCCAAGTGACTCCCATGACCCACAGTACTCCCCTATGAGGGTGAGGAGCCCGTCGTAATAACCGAGGGAGTCCCAAAAAGACCTGCGGAAGAGTTGGGAGAGTTAGTTCTCCAATCCCTAATTTCCATACTGGAGTTGCACAGCGGAGCATGCTAAATGATTGGCTCATAGTCAAACAGCACCGATCACATTCGGTCCACCGAGTCCGGTGATTCCCGTGAAGAATGTCACCAGTCCGAGAAAGACAGGAACATCCGAGCTTTTTCCGGCGTAGTCGCAGTCAAGGATGGAAATTACGACGATTGCCAGTGCCGATTGAGAAACCCACAATCTAGCAACACAACGAAATGCTCCAGAAACCAGTGGGAAAAGATTCAAACTCAGACCGAAAAAAGCACACGACACCCCTAATATGATGTGCCGAGAAACGATTCCCGAATTTGATAACAAGCCGACAGAAAACCGACCTGACTAAGAGGAAAATAATTCAAAATGCCGTCCATGCGGATCTCCCACTCAGTGAAGCTTCTCAGTTTCTTCTCAGCTTCTCTCCTAGCGTTTCACGAGCTCTCGTGACTCACCGGCGACGTCCATCAGGGCGAAAACGAATAAGATGTGAATTCCCATGAGGTCGTCGACTTCTCTGTCCACGGCATAATCGAGCATTATCGTTTGGAAACACGTGTTGGAATTTACAAAAATCACGTAGCTGACCCCCACCAAGATCATCAATGGGCTGGTTTCCGCCTGCGTTCCTTCCTGGAAGGGAAGCGAACTGCGTCCGCTCATGTGCTGCTCTGAACAGCCAGCTAGATCAGAGTTCGACGGAAAGCGAACGCTCTGAGGCAAAGCTCTTTTCCACCTCCACATTGACTTCCGCTGAGCCTCCCATGAAGAGATGCGGTCCGAAAAGCGAAAGTGTTCCGGATATAGCGGATGACTTTCTTCGGAGTCGCTGCCTCGCAAGCCCGGAAGAAATCCAGAGTCTCGTGTTGCCACCGAATGAGGAGACTGTCGTTATAGACGCGAAACGAATGGACTCGCCGCGGGTTCGACATGGCTGAGTAGGTTCCATGGGATTACTATCGATACGCGAATGTACCTCCGAGTTTACATCGTCACCTTCTGGACAAACAGGGTCTCTTCCTGAATGAGAGTTCTCCAAGAACTTCCTCTTGATATGAGGTGTCATTCCTCAGATGTCTCGAAGGTGGAATAGACGGAAGGAGCTCACTTTTGATTTTGCGGCCAAGGTTACGTCTCTCCGGAATATCGTCGTCGATGCCTTCGACCTCTCCTTCGACGCAATTGAGAGTGTGATTGAGCGTTGCATCGCGGATCCTGTGGGAACCGTCTTCTTCTGGACCCCGGCGGTTATCGTGGTTCTCGATGGATTTCTGCTTTCTTCATGTGGTCCCCGCATCACGCTGTGTGCCATGATGGCTCCCATACTCCCATCACAAGATGACAGCCGCGGGAGCCCAGGTTGTCAACTAAGAAGTCGAGAGTCGCCAAGAACACGAACGATCCCAACGCATTGCCAGTATAAATAAGGCGTCACCTAGAAGCGTGTAAATGGTTCCCTGCTTGCATACCGAACGGATTCACTGTCGCTCAACGTAGCTAATTCGGGGGGCATGTCCCCCGAACCTCTTCGATAATATTGGGAAGGCTGGATTGAATCGACTTCGATGGACGGAATTGTTCCGCGAAGATTCTATGCTATCAGGAAAATCTTCGCAGGTTTAAAACCATGTTGATTGCGTCATGAAGAACCCGCGACGATGATGGTGATCATCATCATCGTCATCGCATCCTTGGCCCCCCTGCTCTCAGGTTATACGTGTTTTTATTTTCACTCAGTTCGAGTAGCATGGAGAATGAATAAATAAATAAGTAAATGTCGGTGAGAGTCAGTCTAGATTCGGGAAAGAAATCTCAACGAACTGACATAAGAACTTTCGAGTCCATGGTAGATATCACAGAAAAATCCACATTTTACACACATGCATTTGGGTGTAGGTTCGTGAAGGGAGCTATTTGAGCAAAGCTTAAAATGAAAACCGTGAATCGAGAATCGGGTCACTGTCTGTCGGTTCTCTCGGGCCGGGAGCTTCCAAGTGTCGTCCAACATCGCCACTGAGTTGAAGAGCTCTCAGGTTATGCAAGGGTTCTCCATATGAAAGGGTACGAATCCCGTTAATCAGTGAAACAGGCCGCGTAGGTTCTGCTCTCGAGACGTTTTAGTATTCGAAAGTTTTGAGAAAAATCACGCTCCCTGGGCGTACCATGGCCAGGGCGGAAAAAAATCAAGAGTGAGCAAGCCACAGTAATCACCCAACTCCACGCGCAATCTGGACCCGTACATTGCCTTATGCGATGTTCTCCCGACAGGGGTTTCCCTACAAACCTGTTGAGCACTGAACCTCGCGCATAAGCTCCGAAACCGATCGGTTTTGTCATTTTTTCGTGCCGGCGGAGACCACGAGGCGGCTCGTGCAACATTAATTCTGTCGGTCTAATCATTGGATATCCAAGTATTCCATGGAGCTTGAGTGTCTAGTGTATCTGACCCTTTTTCGAGAACACTTTCGATGCTCCTGAGAGAGCGTTTTCCGCCTGAAAGCGCTCACTGGGAAGCTGCTGGGGTCATGCAAAACTTCTGAACCCCTTATATCGGCCAATCAGCGCATGTTGTCTCTCAGAAGTATGTTTAGATCGACCAAAGAATCATACCGGAGGAGAGGCCAAGGAGTCTAGCTGGCGTCATATCTGATGGTGCACCTTAACGTCAGTATTCGCATACCGAAGATAGTATGCAGGGGGTCACAGTTGGGGTAAATGGCGAGGGGTGAGAGGGGGGAGGGGAAGAGGGGGGGAGTCCTTGTGAACCGCTCTACACCATGCTGTTGGTTCCACGTGGATCCGATCAATCCCGGAGGAGTTCATTGAGAACAAACAAACAAACAGACCTTGGATTGCCACATAATCAGATACAATTAGCGGGGATGAACTTCTCGATTCCGAATCCTGATTCGAAGGTATAGCAGGTCAAAACTGAGCTCTGAATAACAGTTGAAAGAAAAATGGCGAAGTAAATTCCCGACCTAATTTGACCGCCCTGTACTCCGTCGGATTCCCACGAGAATGGAGCTCAGCTCGAGGCCGAAGTTTTGGCACCGTTACGGCCCTATCGGTCGAGCATCTTGCACAGCGAGAGCAAGATCACCCAAAATCGTACCTTCCGAGGCTGTTATTTCCTCTTGGTCGCGATCGAGCTTCCTGAGTCTTCGGAGGAGCCGCATATTCTTAGATAAACCTTGCGGCACTGAACACAAAACAGGGGGTCATAATCTTAGTTTCACCGGAATCATGAGCTCACGAGTTTCCCATTTTCGACCACTTCGGTCGCTTGTGGGTTCCGCATCTGAAAGCCGACTGAATTCCGCGGATTTCGTTCGTTTCAGAAGTTTCCTGGGCTTCCCGGTGGCGGAGTTATGAGCGATTGGAATCAGGGGCTCAGAACTTTGGCGTCCACCGAATAATTTTCGCAAAGAAGTGACGCGCGTAGCGCGCAGTGTTCAAACGTTCTTCTGCTGAGAAACTATAACTGTACTTGAACTTCAAGAGTTTCTCGGAATAACTTGACAGTGATCGTTAGGACCGCCTGCAATCGGAGACGGAAGTTCGGTGACGCTGTATATTTTCATTTGCTTCCCAAGGAACGCTATCAGTTCGGATTTACTGTCGGGTCATAGTTCGCAGCAGAGTGACATCGGAAGGGCTTTGGACAAGAGGGAATCTGGAAGCGAAACCGATGTCTCCAATCCCATCTTCGTTCAATCTTCCTACTGAAATAGTGAGCTGTCTGGAATTCCGGGATCGAGGCGCGGGCCGGTCAAGGCTGTGTTTTCGAGCTCGAGCACGAGGCTACGTCCCAACAATGCTGTTCCAACGTCTCTGGCAAGATGGTGTGCGCTTGTGCGAAATGCGGAGATATAGCTCGATTTTCGCCAGGAAGTACGCTTAGGTAGTTTATTAACTTGGGACTCATGCTTTGCGATTTCCTCCTCGGAGGAGATTGGTATCTCGATGCATACAAGGACCATGGTCTTCAGAGTTCAACAACCACGTATCGCACAAGCGCTCTATCCGTACGGTACAGGCGTATCTGTTATGCTTGCCGTCAGGATTTACCCATCACGTCTCCTCAGCAGCTCCGAGGACAGGGAGTATACTCGATGAAAACCAGAGCAGAACGATGATGATTCGTCAGAGTTCCCGGCCTCGATGAAAATTCAAGATCTCTTGCAGGTCTGAGATGCTCAAGTGGAGCTGAAATGAACGCTGGCGGGGCTCATATATCAACAAGATTTCTCCCCGAAGCGTGGTTTCCGAGAAAACACGAAAAGTAGAAGCGGAAGAACCGATTGAGAATGTGCGAAACGGGGTGTTTTTGTGCCGATGAACGATGAAGTCAAGGTTTTCCGATGTGACCGACAAGCTTGACCGGTGTAGAAGCAAAAAGGCCGAGGAGGTCATCCATCGGACATACTTTTCCGACATTGATGTTCCAGAAGAAACGCGATCTTGTCATTGCCCGGTATATTTGACGGCGGATATTTCAGACCGGGGCGGTCGTTTCCGAGAATTCTCAAAGTGGTCTCATTTCCTGAGAACTCATCGTCTATTTCTGTTCTGCGAAGTTTTTCTCTCTGGTTTCGGAATTGGTTTGAGAGGTTTCCGCAGCCTCAGAGCCTCTATGTTGCGGAATATGGATTTTGAGTGCGTTTCTCGAGTTTTCGCGATGACGAGTGGTCAAGCTAGATTCTTCCAGGCGAGCATCCCGAGCATTTGCAAGCTGTTGTTGCTGCTGCTAAGTACCAAGTACCAAGCAAGGCTCGTGTCAGGAGGAGCTCTGGTACCAGCAGTGATCATCTTCAAAAACAATCCATGGCATGCCGTGGTCAAGCCTCTGCCACGAAGGAATGAGTCGGTTTACGTTCCCCAAGCACCTCATTGCCCAGAGACAGGCAAAACTGTTTGCGCCAACGTACATACTTATCCCGAGTGAGTTTTCGATGGATTGGATTTCATTACAGGACTCTAACGTGTCATGTTCATTGGCACCATTTAACGTGGGAGCAGAATCGCAAGGCTCACGAGGACTGGGGAAACATTACAGGGAGCAGGTGGTTCACATGGTTCAAGGAACTCGGTTCCGTTACTTCAACTTCAGCTCTGTTTTCTTTGATGATAGAGAGAACTTCGACGAGCCGTTCATTCAGCTCTGGACACCACCAGCTCCTGAGACTCCGACCTATTCCGTAGCCACATTGCTCCTGCTTCAGGACGAACCGCAATACTCTTTTGAGAAAAGCCCCAATCCATGGTGGGATCTCAAGCACTATTCGAAAACGTGAGCATCCGATCTTGGGGAACGATACGACATTGATGATCTTTTGGAAACTTGGAACGAAGTCTCAGTGTTAACGAACCTTGCAGACTTCGGCGGAGGAAACGGAATACTAACGGTGTCGAGCCAGCTTGCGAGACACGAAATCTTTACATCTCGCCAAAGGTCGCTCTGAACGACAAAAACCAATGGAAATACATAGTGAATGCTCAGGATAGAGACCCTCGGATCAAACAGATCGTTCGAGCGGAACTTTGCAGGTGAAAGCAGACAGATATTTCGTGAATGAAATGAGCATCAGTATCTCACTCCCATAATTATAGCGCCGACTCCGAAGCTCCGACATAGAGACTTAACAACACTCTGTTTTCTGCTTTACAGGAGTTCGGACGAATCTTGTTCGTCGAGTATCAGCCTGCCTTATGGTTACACGTCGGTCTGCAAGCAGAAATACTTGAAGAAAAAGCTTTTGAGTTTGGATGTGGATGGTAGGGGTCTCTCTGAGGAGAACTTCTTCGTCCCATCGTGTTGCGTTTGTGAATTAGTGAGATCTTCTTGAGTATCCGAGTAGAGTGCTCCGGGAAACACGGCCGGCTGTCAAGTTTTTGTGATTAGTTATCCTAACCAAGTACGCCGAAGTTGAGACTCATCTGACGAATAAACCAAGAGGAGAGTTTTTTCGCGCAATTTTCTGTGATCATCTTATCGAATTCCATGATTGTGTGATGATGATTCGTTCCAATGAACTTTGACTGAAGGATGAGTGACGATCGAGCTCGATACGATTCGCATTTTCGAAACAAATGGGCGTCTTGATTTTGTTGTAGCGGTATGCCAGTTGGTCAGAGGTTGCCGATGTGAACGGTGCGTATTCAGTATTGGGCACAATTTCCTGGGCGGACTCCCGATTAGTTTGAAACTCCGGGAGAAGATGTGAAATTGTTCCGACCTCGCTCGCCTGAGATGAAATGCTGCAATCATTAATTTCGTTGGCAACGCTGACGTCAATGAAGCTTCCGAGCTCGTCCGAGATCTCACTCCGATTCGCTCTGGCTTGACACGGTCAACGAATACAAAGCACGCGCTGTTGCCCTTTCCTAACTCTAGAGCTTAGGAGAACGCTCGCCAGTTAGGTAGGCTGGAAGAACCCTTTGCCAAGAAGTCGTCGCGTCATTCGAGCTTCGCCCGACCGCGGCAGACAGGTTGGCAAACCGAAATCGTTGATTCAGTTGAGTGTTGGCCGTCGGCGTCATCGGCGACCAGGATCGAAATGCGGCTCCATCATTTCCGCTGTGGAGACATCATCATAAAGTCGTTGCCGTTCGCCGCCGTTCTGCAACCCCGACTCGCTGGGAGATATTGTGACGAATGTCTAAACGAGTGAGTTCACTATCATCTTCACTCGGAGAGGCTCCAACAGATCATGCGCGACGTCTTTCGGTGATTCAACCCTTCACTTCGTACTTCCAGGTTGAGGAAACCGATTGCGTTTCGCTGTGCCCGTTGCCCTTTCGTGAATTACTGCAGCTCAACCTGCAAAGTGAGTGGCGTCTCCCGAATGTGTCTATGATTGAGACGTTGAGAACGTTTTGGCGCTCCCTCATCCCTTCGGTGCCAGTTAGGCTCCATGAGCAATTACGTAGAGTCACGTCCGAGCGAGCCCGCCCCCCTCCCTCGGCATATCGCATGAGGCTCCGCATTGATAGGTTCTTTTTTTCAGGAACGACATTTCCCATATCATTCGTCCTTCGAGTGCGCGATACTCAGCGGGTTCATTCCACAGAATCCCGATGTAACCTTCCGGCTGTTTTGCAAGCTCCTTTTCCGCATTCAGGTACGACAAGTATATCCTGAGGTCACGCCCGGCACGCTCCTCAAGCCGACTCAGTATAATGTCAATCACGGAGGATCTTAAAACGCAGTTGGCCACCTGTCTGAGTTGGCAATAGCTTGGGAGGTTCTATTCTCGGCCGATCGAGTTGTCTCACAGTCATTTAGAGAAATGTAGCTCATGTTTTTATTGCTAGGCACCCAGTGAGATTTCACGAGTCTTTCGCTGACTGTGGGTGTATCATGCTCTTGGGAAACCCGTCCGCTTGACTCAGTCTGGACATTTCAGGGGCGACAGCTCTCCGACTTTGAGGAGCCCTTGTTCACGAGACAGACCCGAACTTTTGCCGATCTGCTCGACCGTGAGTTGGAGCCTCCATTGGAATCAGCTTCGTGGTCGAGGATTCGTTCACAGTGGCCAATATTTTTGTTTTCACAGATTGCGATGACATTCGCAATGAACCAGTTATGTTCACCCGGTTCAGATCTTATTTTGCGTTCATAGACGTCATGTTCTCTGACAACATGAAGCCTAGTTTCGAATTCGCTCTCCAAATTTTCGGCAAGGTAAATGCTTCATAAGATCGCATCGTGGCCTGCTTGATTATTGATAGGTTGTTCTCCAGTTTCGTTTCTGACTTCAGATGAATGCTCCGTTTCAGATGATGATCAACAGATTTTCAGTCCAAAGTCACTACTTGGAGCCGATCGGCGAAGCCCTCTACATTGCTCCCTCAATCCATGATCATTCATGTTTACCAGACGCCAGCTTCACATTCAATGGGTCTGAGCTGACCATTAGAGCAATGAGAGATTTGACCGTGACCGATCCCCGTGAGGTACAAACGACGACCTCATATCTGATATTTTCTGAGCATGGACGAAACGAGAAGTTGAACAGAAGTTTGAAAGAGTGGAACTTGCAGATCTACATTTGCTACACTGACATTCTTCAACCGCTCGATGATCGAATGAGTTTCTTGGAAGAGCATTACTTCTTTCGGTGCCAGTGCTTTTTGTGTACCCACGCCGATCACCCAATCAACAGGATCAAGGTCATCAAAGAGAATCTCCGAGATTCTCTCCGAGGAGCTCTACTCGCGTGCCCGATGGACGATATGCAGCCTGATCCTAGTTTGGAAGCCATTTTCGAAAGGGTAATTTCTCGGATAATCACGTTTCTAGCTCCAACTACTTATGTTTCCCGACGTCATGATGCCACGAAGCTGGACAATGCTAATGAGAATTTCTCTCTTCCTATCTCGTGAAGTCAAAATTCTACATCGAGGAGGACGACGAACACGAGAGAAAAACGAAGAAAACTGTGCTCAAATACTGGAAACTGGATGCTATAGCTGTGGCTTTCGAATGCGCCACGCGATTGGGCCACGAGGAGGACGCGTACGAGTACGGGAGCCGTCTTCTGAAGCTTTACGAGTAAGCGCGATCGGGTTCAAACACATTCGGGATTTCGTGTACTCCAAGATCCGAATCTTTGC
This sequence comes from Phytoseiulus persimilis, assembly GCA_037576195.1. Taxonomy (NCBI): domain Eukaryota; kingdom Metazoa; phylum Arthropoda; class Arachnida; order Mesostigmata; family Phytoseiidae; genus Phytoseiulus; species Phytoseiulus persimilis. Next base: position 27,150,843 of record CM075104.1, on the reverse strand, counting down.
CCTCAACGACGGAACTTGAATGGACAGCATTTCCACTCTTAGGCAAACGTATGGCGATCGACGACCTTGCTTCAGCGTCCTGAGCTTGAGAGTGGCGGAAGTTTCGAGGTGCAAGGGTCAAGACGTCTACGACAGAGCGATGCACAATGCACGGAAAACACTCAGGTTAACCCATGGATTGAACCATCCCCTGTGCGAGCGATGCAAGAACTGACATGTCTGAAAACCGGTGGAACGAGGAACATCTCGGCGACTCACACGCGAGTGGTGTATACCGGGAGTGGCTCGGAATTAGAGGCCAGCCAAGCGGAGACCCTCTTACAGTTTCTGCAGCTGAATGTTTCATATTGCATTTTGATCTCAGAACAACGAAGAAGCGTTGCAATCAAACTCGTATCCCGGAATCTATTCATTTGCATGGAAGGTGATGCTTATAGCTGGGATTGAATTGAAAAGCTCAATAGCATTCCTGGTTCACGTACACGGGGGAGGCGGAAAAGTTCTGGGCCAGCTTCAGGAGGCTTCCTTCCAATAGAGGATCCGCCCTTCCAATGGACTAACGCTGGGTACACATCTGCGACGCACCAGGTCACGTTGGATCCCGCGTCTGCTCCGCTTCTTGAAAGCACTATGAGACGCCGAAATCTGGTCGAGGCAAGCGTGGACTACAAAAGTGCGCGCACACTGCTAAACGACTGAGACAGAGTTTTTCACGTTGGGCTCCACGCATCCCGAAGGTTTCGCGAATGATGTACCACTGCTGCGAAAACAATATTCGGTTAGGCGCGATCTGAGTTTCTTAAATTGGTCACGTCCGAGCCGCTGTTAGATGTAACTCGCAACGTTCGCGCGAGATGTCTGTTGACGCGTAGATACTCGTCCTTCGATTCCAACCAAAACAACAGTATTCGGTCGCGGCGATTTTGCGAAATTCGACGGACACAAATGAGTCCGGTAGGGGCTCGGATTGAAACGGTCTAGTGAAGCTTCCATCTACGATTCTGGCGGGACTCCTCTTGGTCGCGAATCTTGCTTCAGTAACGATACAGTGACAACTGATTCTCTCATTAGAACACACGAACGCCAGCTCAGCATTTTGGACCGCTCGATCCTTTGTGGTCTGAACATGCCCCGGAACCAGTCCCTCAGCGTGCCTAAAGAGATCGTCCGCTCCGACGCCGTGAGGTTACAGGAGAAAGTCAGAAACCTCAATCGGAATGAGAAACCCTCACGCAGGAATGAGCGAGTCATGTGATGAAGGGTGGATTTGGTCTTCACATGCCTCGGCTCCACCAACAAGTTCATAGATGCTCGTGCAATCATTGGCAGTCATAGAAACGAGTCCAATGAAGGGGTGAGAGATTGAGGAGCCTTGTTTGTTTAAGGATGTGAATTAATTTATTTGTAGCATACAGGTCGGAGCTTTCTTATATATACAGACGAATCGTTAAGCGGACAGGGGTTTCCACAGCGGGAAAGATTGAAATGTTGTTTCATTTTTACAATAATTCATTTTCGCGATTTGTTCCCGAATGATCGAATCGTTTCGACGCTGAAGCTGGAGGCGTTTGCGATATTCGTTTCGTTCCTTCTCCTGATCACTCCAAGTCTACTTCTATGTTTGGCAGCCTAATCTCAGACGAAGCTACTGACGGAAACCTTGACAACTGATAGACGATGAAATTCTACGATCTATGGGGTGCTTGCTCTCAGGAAAATCAAGAATTCTTCTTCTTGCGAGGCAGGTGTATTCATTCGTATTCGATTGATTATCAGCTTTTTTTGGACTTTTAGAGTTTATTCCTTCCATTGGAAACGACCGTAGTATTCGTGCACTGCTACGACATGTATATTTTTCGTCCGTTTGTCAACGTCTAGCTTCTCCATTGACATTCCTTCTACGAGACATTTTTTTTTCTTATTCGTTTTGTTTTTTCGCGATTCTCCTCTGTTTCATCATTCCGTTTACCGACCAACCAGAGACGCAACCAGTTTCCTTTCGGAGCGCGGCTGGTTCAATAGATGGAAACGATCAGAGTAGAGCTGTCTCAATCGACAATTCAGTTTAGCGGTAGGGATGGTAGCCGGTGTTCCTGCCTCCTCGGCCCTGTTTGCCATAGCTGCCGCCCTGTTGCCATTGGGCGCCACCTCCGTAGCCTCCTTGGGGTCCTCCCCATCCGCCATCATATCCTCCATAGCCACCGTATCCACCGTAGCCACCGTAATTTCCGCCGTAGCCGTAGGCGTCGTATCCGCCCCAGCCTCCTTGGTTGTATCCTCCGCGTCCGCCGCGACCTCCGCCGCGTCCGCCACGTCCACCGCGCATGCCATAGCCTCCCCAACCTCCACGGACAGCTGGAATGTATGAAAGTAAGTTCTTTTACGGGACCCCCCAACTCCAAAGTGAAAGGACGGAACGAAAGCTTCCAGCATCTCTGAGCTGATTGTTCGGTCGCTTCAGCGAGGAGTTCCCAAAGGCAACGAGAACTTTGTTCACTTTTGAGAGAGAGTTTCCCCTACCCCGAATCTGATCAGAAAACACTCACTGTCGCTCTTGGGTGTAGCCTTTTTAACATCGCACTCCTTCCCGTTGATTGTCTGCTTTGGTTTCTTGACGGCTGCGTCGGCAGCGGCAATGGTTTCGTACGTCACAAAAATGAATCCACGGCGCTGGTTCTTTTCTTTGTCGACGGGCAGTTCGAGAGCTTCAATGTTACCGTACTGGCCGAAATAGACTCTGATTTCTTCTTCACTCGTCTCAGGAGGAAGACCACCGCAGAATACCTGAGAGGAAGGACGGGTTGAGCAAAAAATCCAATGATGAATACGGGACTTGATGGGAGATCCTCCAGAGAATAGCCAGTCGCTATTTTCCCATGTATATTTGAGCGCTCTGCCACTGACCTTCTTAGCTCCAGGTCGAGCCTTAGCAGCCTTGGGATCGATTTGTTTGCCTTTAATGGTATGAGGAGCGCCGGCGATGGCGTCCTCGACGGCCTGCTTGGATCCGAATGTAATGAAACCAAAACCGCGACTTTTCTTGGTCATTGGATCCATCTTGACGGTGCACTCCTGGATTTCACCGTACTTCTCGAAGTGAGTACGAAGATCGGCATCGGTTGTGTCGAAAGACAAGCCACCGCAGAAAAGTTTCCTGTGACACGCATGAGAAGAAACCAAGTTAGAACGAATGAACGAGTTATCGGCGAAGAACGTCGTGCTCAATGCGAATTTTGAGCGGAATCATGATCTACGCACTACGACACCGATCTGCCAAAAAGACAATTAACTGGAGTAATTGTTGATTAGGAAAAAAGAGTCGACCAGACGAACCAGCAATGACCGTGCCAAGAAAAATCCACTTTATTACTTCAATTCTAGAGAGGGCAACAATTTTGAATGCAACGAGGGGCTTTGATTGAATGAATGAACGAAAACTTCGCAAATTAATAACCTCAATAAACTACGACGAGTGTATTTTCGGGATGGCAAACAGAACCCGTTCAGGATTCAGGATCGAAATGAATACCTCTTTGTCACTGATTTGGTTTGCGAAGTACTGTTCTAGGAGAGAGTACTTTACGAGAGCTGTGCTTGAAGTAGAAGAGGAAGAAGGAGACGAACAGAAGATTCAGGCTCATAGGTGGTTCCGATCGTGAAACTTCATTGAATTGAGGAGTTCATTCATTGAATGAGAACAACATCTGAGTGAGTTCGCTTATACATTGGTTGGTCTCTCTGGCTGACGATGACACGTTCTGCTTCTTCACTGTCTATCCATTGCAATCCTTAGACGCACTATCTCACGGTGGACTTGCTAGCTAGCTACAAATCGCTTGAGAAAGTGTTCCTTCTAGACATCGTTGACTTCTATCCCTCGACTCGATCAAATAGCTTGATATACGGACTCAAACGAAATTGATTAGAATGATTCTCAACGAATATGTCTCGGTTAATCTAGTCGCTGATCGGTCGATGCAACCAACTATTTCTCTCGAAAACGACTGAGGAAATCAATCGAATGACGGAGATAATAACGGGAACTTTGCGAGGGCATATCAACTTTTCGAGGAATGTGAATGCATCAGTCAGTCAGTCAATCAATCAGCTCGATGAAGTTTTTCATATTAAACAACTATGTACCATTTCGGCTCGCAGTGGAGACCTCGTAGCGGCTGGCAGCTGTCTCGGGTCGGCGGCGCCTGACTGCCTGGCTGGTCGTGGCTCCGGTTTCGGTGTCTTGGACGTCTCGGTAAGCCGTCATCTCTTCCGCATCATCACCATCGTCATCATTCACCTCTAGCCGCGACTCAATCCACTTGGCCGGCCAACCGACCTCACTCACTTACGTTGGTTGCCAATACATTCATCTCGATATGAATGTCCGCCATACTTCCGCCCTCAGCCACAACCACAGCACGGACGGTTCCAACTGTTGTAGCACCAGCAGAGAACAGCAGTGACCACGTACATCGCACGAGAAGAAGCGGCAACGTTAAGGACGTACGGTTAAGTTTTGCTTCGATTTTTTGACTTCATGTACCAATATTGTTCCTTTCTCGACTAATCAAGGGATAGCGGTTGTTGTGTTCGGCGAGCTCCTACGAGTTTGTTGTTTGCACGAATGAATCCACGGGCATGATTCGATCATTGGCTACTGTTCCCCGTACTCGCGATCGAGTGTAAGTTCTTGAATCGCGTTTCTCCTACGACAACTCGGGAAAAGCTACGATGAGGAGTGCTGGAGTCAAGAGGGAGCGTTGAAAGAAAATCGTGATTCAGGATCCGACGCTCGCATGGATCGAGTTAAACAGAAAGAAGCTGAGCCCCGAAAGACCTCAAGTAAGCGGCCGAGCGTCGTTCATCTGACGGTACTGTAGGTCCCAATTTGGAAGCTTCTTGCTCGAAGGGGAATAACTCCACGAGAATGTAGGAATTCCGATTGGTATTCAGGAACTTCTGGCGTGGGAATTATTTGTTGTGCCTAATTGTAAGCAGAACCCGAGTGTGATGATTATCGCGAAAACGAGCCGAATCTTCCTTCGGTGGGAACTCGCCTCATCGACTGGTTATGCTCGCTCGATACGCTATCAGAGAGCTTTCTTGCGCGCGGAAACAAACAGCCAGGGAACCAGACAGGAGAAGATACGATCTCTCGAGAACTCGACTCGTTCGAAAACTCGGGCTCACAATTGTTTTTTTTCGGGAAAGAAAGTACGTGGCCTGTTGAGTTTCATTTTATCCGAGGGGGTGGCAAAGAGCCTCGTGGTAATGGTCACGCAGGGGAATATTCGAAGATATTCGTCACTCCATTCCAGGCCGGGAAACCGGCAAGTTCAGAGATCAGTCAGGTTGGCCAGTTGCATCTAAGCGATCATTGCCGTAGGGCAAACCTGGCCCTTCGATCGATCATTAAACCTCTCGATGGCGTCGTCGATGTTGTCGTCGTCGTCCCTCAACAGTTGAGTGAGCTGAAAGGTAAAAGATAACCTCCCCTACCGGCTATCAACTCCATCCTTCCATCAACGCGAAACACGACACACTCCCTCAACCTTAAGGAATAAGTTTTTCGAAGTCTGATTTCATTATTGGGCCCGCGTGAAACTCGAATGTGTATCAATTTGCTTGATTGCGATTGATCCTACACGGTATGGATTTCACAGGGATCCCGCATACAGACTGGGTCGCAAAGTCCAACAGGATTGGTCAGCATGATTTCTAAACTCTAAGATAGCTTCAAGGGATCTAGGTTCTCGTACTTCCCAGTTGTTTCTCTGAGTAGGAATGAGTCTCACAGTTGATGTTACTTCAAAGCGAATTTCTTGATACAGGAATGACACGGAGTACTTTCGTAATTACGAATGATTTCGTTCTTGACACCAAGGCGAACGATGAACGATGACGGTGAGTCAAAGGAAGTTCTACTGCACTAAAAAGAGGTAAAGCTGGGCGGCCGCAAGACTTCTTTCGTCTGAGCTTCTGTGAGAGCTCCCGATGATGTTTAAGGCGACAAAACATATCAGCAGCGTGTCCCCGCTAGCGAGAGTTTCCTCCGAGAACTTTGGCGCCATACGCCAACCTAAGAAACCGCACTCCATCCTTCGATCGCTTCCACCTGAACTATGATCGAATGACAACTCGCTAGCGCGGTGCAGATGGGCGCAGTAAGATGATATCTTGTTGGCATGCCTGCACCGATGCAGCCAGGTCGGGGGAAAACTTCAATGCGCTTCTTCTACACCATCAGTTTTGAAAATAACCTGATGTGGGATCTCGGTTTCGGTCGGATGCTTGGCCCGACCGCGAAATCCAGAAATCACCGACCGGCCGGTGCTGCATCATGGCGCAAGTGTGTGTACTGTCTGCGAAACAGAGACAGACGCCACGATCGCGGTAGGCCTAAGCCTAACTGAACGACCATACAAATCAGTGAACAGAGAAACTTCATGTCGGAAAACCTACTCCTAGATGGGACTTGAGCCTCAGTTCGCATTCGATCATCTGCCTCTGTGGGGTCCACGAGCTGCGTGAAGCCTGCAGCCGGAATAGTCGTAGGGATTTGCGGTTTAAGAACTCGCTAGCTCGGGACACGCTCCCGACACGATAAGAGAGGAAGCATTCACAAACCGCGGCTTGCTTTCAGAGTTTTCCAACAACGCGTTCCCACTAAGTCTACTCGATACGGCCACACTCGGTGTTGGGAAAAAGTTCCCTTCAATCGTACTCACCGGTCTTCAGCGTCGGCAGCGCTAGTGGCTGTTCCATTCGAACCGTCGGTGCCGTCTCCGTTGGTAGCTTCCATTTTTTGATCTTCAACTTGTTCGACGCTCTCGGTCGTCATCTGAGCTTCGACGTCCGTCATCTTGGCACGAAAAATCGACGAACACAACTGCTTTTGTGAAACAAGCTCGAAAAAGTTCGCCGCGCTCACGAATACGCTCGAACAACGATGGCCGGTGTGTTATATATGGAAAGGTTTTGCGACTCGACTGCTGCCGGGCGGTTGGTTGCTTGTTGGCTGCTCGGCGGACGACGCTGTACTTTCCCTCCCCTCGAATGGTCGCTAGCAAGCAAGCCAGAGGGCACCACTTCAACCACCGACGCACACGAGCCACGCTACGAAGCCGATGCAGCTTTGCTGGCGGCTGATGATGATGTTGTCGGTATCGGCAGCGGCGGTAAGAACGAGAGAGAGCAGCCGCCATACACATCCGTTCACATCACTGATCACCACACCCTCCACCGCTATCATGGCGGCCTTCCACCGCTACCCACGAGAGAGGGCCGGAGAGAGGCAGTCGACAACCGAAGAAGAACACGAAAATTCTGACGCTAAACCTGTGCGTCTGAAGAACTCTCCACAGGAAAAGAACTTCCGTGTCGACAGAAGCCAATTATCCGAACACTGAGCTCTGAAGCATTCCAGATACCAACGAGAACTGGTTCTGGAGATTGTTTCATGCAGTATCACTGCACCGGTTCAGCAGGGCTGCCCCTCTACAGACTCTCCGCGTAAAAGCTCCATTCCCTTCTCGTATACCGGTTGTATTCTACTACGATATTTATTGGATTCTTGATTCATTCACCTCCCGTGAATCTTACCGAGCTCCTGTGATTTCCGTGAAACCAGCGAGGAGCTCTGATCCTCGAGAGTTCTCTTTTCGGGATCAGCTCTTACTTCTTGCTCAGAACCGTAGCAGGGAATGAGATTTGAGCTGATTCAGTGTTACTCGTCCCATGTGATGGGAACTCTCAAAATTACAGATGAGCACACCAAGTGATTAGCGTTCGTTGTTTGGTCATCTGTGGATGGAGGAATTCAATTGTCGAGTTACTGGGAGATGTTTCTGCATCATAGCTTGAGGGAGTTGCGGGCACTTGACTTTTCTCTCGGAATGAGGGTCCGGGTCCGCCGATGCCGAATCAGAGTTCCGGGCAACTTTAAAACAAGATCGTGGCTCGAGGCTCTGGGCTTGTTGAGGAGGAACATTTCGTCCGAGACCTCCAGTCGCGAACGGTGTGCCGGCATCTGATCTCATGGAAATCGCATGCAATGCCAGACTGCGCGAATGTTCAGCTATCCCTGTCCGATAGAATACCATTTTAATTCCATGTGAAGCGACGCGATCGCAACCTGCACGACGTCTATCTAGGTGCTTAGCATGCATCCAAGGTTTAAACCACTAAATTCATTTTGTCATTCTGAAAGAGCGACATCGAATCCCCGACTCCAATGTACAGCACTTGAAGTTCAACATCAAGAGAGCCTCTCCGAGCTCGCAAAGTCGACAACTGCACATTGCTTGGAGATTCTCGACGCTCTCGAACTCTCGGGAGCCGGTCAGCCCATCCAGTACTTGTGGAAGGAGGCTCATCTTCGAAACGCGGCACATTTGTCTCGAAGATGAAATCTCGCCTATGCAGCGTTTCTAACTCGTGCTACCCTGAGTTGTTGTGCCCCGGACGCACCGAATTTCACGAAAGATTTACTTAGAGCCCAGAGTTGGATGAAAACCACGATGTCTCGCGCGGGAACTCGCGTGGCTTCCAGGAAGGTGCATTTCTGCCTATTTTGCGGCGAAAAGTTTCTGTGGAACGCCGAGATCGGGTGCCGGCACGCTGGATGCGATGGCATGTAGGAAAGAATCGGATGGTTTGAAATATTTTCCAACATAACAGCCCAGGTAGCCAATGGGGAGAGTACTGGTATAAAGAAGAGCGAAATTCAGCTTCCTCAGGTTCGGTCTCCTTGTGCGACATTTCTCGCTTGCATTATCACGCTGGAGTTGACTCCAGCGTCAAAACTCTGCCGATGACTTCAGGTCAGTCCGGAGGTGACTGTCCATGGAGCTAGGAGATGCGATGAGCCGTTCAAATATTGATCCAATGGTAATGGAACCTTCGAATTCGCTGGAATCGAGATTCTCGAAAGGGGTCCAGATCAAGATGTTGATTTTCTGTTTTCTTATCAACCTCGTGGATTACTGGATAAAAAGACTACGTTGGAAGATGACAAGGGCTGTCGTAGAGAGTATACTTTCGGTGGGTCTTCCGTAGAAGCGTCTTGCGTCCGCCCAGCGCTGTGTGAATCATCCGCTTAGCACGATTGTATGATTCGATTTTGTGTGATTGGTTGTCCATCTGGCACTTCTGCACAACGAATTCACTGGGGAGGCTCACTTTCACCATGAGCCTCGGCCCTCGGAAGCTGAATCCATGGTTCTGCAGCTCGGTTCGGGAAACCCTCGAATTCTAGCCAATTGATAGGACTCTACTTGCTTGGTGGATTCTAGACACTGAGTCCCATTACCCGCTCAGTCTCTTCACGACCTAATTAGTTCAGTCGATTTGGGGTCTGGAAGCAAGTTATTCGCCGCTCTTATAGCTGGCCGTTTCCAACCGATCCGGCGCAGCCAGATAGACAACATGAAAACCAAATTCTCTTGTGTTCACAAGGATTTCCCCTTCAATGATTCAAGATTAGACCTCTCTGGAACCGACTCCGAAAGTCGACCCAGAATATGAGGTCGACCTCAGATGGAAGGGGCGGGGTCAACCATCAAATTCCATACCGCTCCATACCAACCACAATTTCCATACCATTTTCAACCATATTTCAAGCGGCACAGGCCGATCAGGTATAAATCCGGATCAGTCAGCAATGTTCTTCAGGAGGCACGCTGATATTCCAAGCTTCCTGAGCGATCGTGCGTTCATACCTCTCATCGGATCCCAATATAGGTGTGATCTTGATCAATTTTTCCTGCAATTTCCGCAGAGTTCAATTCCGCTCTCTCAGTTTCAGGTTTTTCAGTCAGGAGCGCGACCGCGATCAAAATAGTCTTTCATTACCGAAATGCTCGAATGTTCAGTTTCAGCCTAAATTCTTCCAGTTATCGGAACTCCCAGCCGATGCGCTCAAGCTTCGTAGAGAGAGAGGCAGTTCGTACATCCCATCCGGCTCTGGGCGGATGGGATGCCCCAGCTAAGGCTAGCACGGAATGTCAAAGCTGCCGTGTACCAAGGCTAGCTACGGAACGCTAAACTCGAATTTTCTCTGTGTCCACACTTTTCGATGACACCTCACTGCCTTACGTGGTTAGCCATTAACAACGGGGAATGTTTCTGATCGACCTCATCCATTTCCAAACTTTCCGGCCAGAATTGTCACTCTGAGCGAAATATCTGTTGAGATATCTTGAAGCGCTCATTGTGATGAACAATATGTGTCGACGAGTTCACCGTCCGCGAGAGTTTGCGGTACCGTGCACGAGACTCTAAGGCACGGTGGATCTAAGTAGCGGCTGACACTCCAGACAGTTAGAGCCAATGATGCATGAGACTGAAGCCTACTTCTTCAATTCAGGGGCAGAATCGGAGAAAAGCCCAAGCTTGGGAGTCGGATTGCTCCGACTGTACTATATCCGCGTAGAGCAGTCATGATTTTAAACCGACATTCACTCAGACTGGGAGAGCTCCAGCCATGTCGCCGACTTTCCCGCGCTGGGCCATGAGTATTGACGATGATCCATGCTGTCGTCGATGCAGAAGCCGTGATTGTTATTGTTTTTTCTCGCAAATGTCGGCTGTGATTTTTGATCTGCCCAAGTCTGCCTTCTGCTCGACGCCTGAACCGGGCGGAAAATAGGAGAAGTTGTGCGGTAAAAGGCTCTGATCGTTTCACCGACGTTAGAGAACCGGTGCAAACGGGAGGGAACCTGGGGCTACAATGGCCCAGTGCGAAAATCTCCGACTCGAGTGTGAGAGCCTGTTCCGCAAGTGTTTGGAAACGAGAGAGGATACTATCGACGGTTTTGAGCCTTTGACTCAAGTAGAAGGTGCGGAACGAACTCGAATAGCTGACTTGGCTTTACGAAACGTTCTGTGGGGGATTCTTGACGAGATCCAGAACAAAAGCGATGACGAACCAAAGCAGAAGGGAAAACTGACAAACCTTGTTGACTTGATGGTCACTCTATGTGATCGAGAGCTTGCGTCCCCCAACTTACCAGGTGAGTGTCTTCGGATAGGGCTCTTCGAACCTCCCCGATTCTTGAGCAATGACTGCGGTCCTCTGCGCAACTCTGAGCATCATGCGAGTCTCAGCCAACCCTCTATCTTTACAGCGACTATTTTCACGGATATTTTCGATACGCTGACAATATCGCGCTGTGAGAAGTTGTTCCACCTGATGGAGGACAGGGTCGAAATTTGGAAGAAACCACTATTTTTCGGACATTGCAAGAACCAGATGCTGCGCATGTGCAACGACCTCTTACGTCGGCTCAGTAAAAGTCAGAACACAGTATTCTGTGGCCAAATCCTCATAGTACTGGCGAAGTTGTTCCCCCTTTCCGAGCGCTCTGGATTGAACATCGTCTCCGAATTCAACTCCGAAAACATTTCCATACACAACGGAGATGAGGGCGATGGCGATACCATTGCAGAAGACGGACAGCCCAGAGTGAGCCACAACTTGCACCGTAATTTCTGGAGCCTGCAGGATTTCTTCAGGCAGCCCACTCTGTGCTATGACGAAAACAACTGGCGGCAGATGACTAAATGCAGCAGTGAAGTCCTCACGGTTTTTTCATCGTTCAAACTCGACGAGCAGGCTGTTCTGTCGAAGAGTCAACCCTACTTCGCCAAATACCTCACATCGAGGAGGCTCTTCCAGCTGGAGCTGTCTGACTCAAATTTCCGGCGGTGCATTCTTATACAGTTCTTAATCATGTTTCAATACTTGAAAGCCTCGGTTCGTTTCAAGCTGGAGAAACACTTCCTCTCCGAGCACCAGGCTCAGTGGGTTCGTGAGAAAACAGAGGAGATTTACAAGCTCCTCCAGGAGACTCCTCCCGACGGCCGAGAATTCGCGCGGTACGTCGAAAATCCAAACAGCCGCCTTGCCTTCCGCAACGTGACACTTGTGCCTTACGATGATGTCGGAACCACATTTCCATACTACACGGATGATTTTTCTAATTTCAATATTGAATATGGTTTGTTTTGGATCTTCCTCAGAGCCATAGAGAGTATTCTGGCGCGAGAAGAGCACTGGAATTCATGGAAGAACGACAACTGCCCTGCGTTCAAAAAAGCGGACGTCATGGGCCGCAAATGTGGTCGACGACGGAAGAAGGTCGGTGACGACGTTCGGGATCTACTCGAAAAAGGTATGTTCCATGACTGATTCGCTTCTCAGTTTCTCAATTGCAGTTTCGCGGTTCAATAGCTCAAAAACTGCATTGCTGTATTTCTCAGGGCGAATCGCTATGGGAAGTCCCGAGTTGAACAAACTGTTCAACATCTGTTCTGATCACTGGGAATCTTGTCGCGTCGAGAGACGATCGTATGTTCCAAGCATGAGTGACTTCTTTGAAGAAGCTATCGCTCAAGCCGACCCAGCAGCTTGCATCGAGGAGCAATATAAATTAGTTTCCAATCCCAATTGGGGATGGAGGGCGCTTAGGATACTCTCTCAAAAGTCCTTGCATTTCTTCACTTCGACGAATCAACCCGCGAAATCTTTGCCAAACTATCTCGACACGATGGTGAGTCAAGACCAATGATTCAATCAATCACACAGCTCCCGAAGGGGAAGCGCGCCTATGGATGAAATTACTCATGCGGCAAGTGCGATCTCTGATTGTCACCGGGTTTCATCCTTCCTCAGGTGGGCTTCCTCGCAAAGGATCTATGCATCAACCGCGACGCGAAGGAGCCGAATGGGGTTGTACGAGTCGAAGATGACGATAATTCCCAGGACGATTTCAAGGAGGAAGAGAGCGAAGCAGCCAATAACGAGGTTGTAGCGAAGAATGCCGATCTCAGTTCAAACATCCACAACAACGGCGTTGATGTAAGAGTCATAATTGAGTTGATTACCCTCCCGGGATGCGAAACTTCCCACCGAATTGAGCGTGATTATGCGCTGGCTCCTCCGAATGACTAACGTGTTCGTATCCTTTCTCAGGATGAACCCCCAGGGAAGCGCTCTCGAATCGTGGTCCAAACCGTTCCGACTGAAGCCAAAGACACGCTTTCTGCGGAAACCATTGATCGTCTCGCAGGAATATTGGCTGAGCATTGCGCCAAGCTAGCTCCTCTCATGGGTCTGAACGAAGATGAGCTGCAGTACATTCAAAGTAAGTCAGAAAGTTCGCCGTTATCAACTTAGCTGCTAACGTCCACGTTCACACGACTGTAGCTGACACTGCGCATGTTTGATCACAGGTCAGCACGAAGATTCTGCGGCACAAGCGAAACACCTCCTGACACTTTGGAAGGAGAACGAAACCGAAAACGCGACAATGAACACCGTGAAAGAGCTTCTTAGCAAAGCAGGCCTTTCGGAGAAGTTACAACTATTGTGAATGACGACCTGATATGCGACTGAGAAACGACATTATTCTGTACAAACCAGCGGAAACTTGTTCGGAGCTTCCAGTCCTCATTTCCGGAAGCCGACCGCGTAATTACTGTATTGTTTCGCACGAACTGGATTGTCGATGTATGGCAAGCTGAAGTCATGCTTCAACGGTGGGGTTTCCCTCAGAACCGATCCGTAAAAATAAATGATCCACAAAGGGCAGTTCTTGAACTTTTGTTCTCATGGTGAAATGAAAGAGCTCAATACAGAACGGCTCTGATACATATTATTTTTTATTCGTTCTGCGGTACACTGTTTATCGAGAATGTACGTGACGCTTGACCGAAATTTCTTGCGCCACGTTGGAAAGTTGAAAACTGGGGTCGCCTCGCGTGTTCTACTTGAAAAGATCAACGTTATCTCTCCCGATAAAACGGGAAAACCAGTCATTCCTGGCCGAGAAAATACGTCACCCCATACGACCACGCCAATATCAAAGCCGGTGCGCCTCAAGGCTGAGTGTACGCAGAACATATATCAGCGCGATCGAAGGAGCACCGCATACTTCGAATGACTCCAGTTATAGAATCACTAAGGAAGGTTCACTGATCTGGCATTGAACTTGCCTACGACAGCCGCAGGCTCGGATATGATGAGTCATTAAGGGCTTCATTCAGTTCAGGTTTATCGCCTAGGAAAAGAGAGCTCGAGGGACACTGGAACGCCTCAGCCACTGCTCCGAGAAGGAACAGAGAAATTCTGAGACTGGAGCTGTCTCAGGACAGGGAATTTCCTTTTCCTCCCCGAGCCCTGGAATCAGACGGGAATCGGATTCGAATATATCACACATCCCATCATATAAACAGTAGTTTATTAACTTTTGAGAAGATCAATGTGTACATCTTAGGGTGAGAACGATCCCGGTCAAAATCGACCTGATTATTTTCAGAGTTATCCAACCCATTCATCCGCGGATACACGTTCAAGCATTCACGGCCGTCCTTCGAGATCTTTTTGCTTGGAAGTCGTCGCCCACAATCTGGCTCACTGCGTCACCCAGGCTTCGGTAGAATTTTCGGAGACGGTCAGCGTAAACCACCAGAGGTTCCGTCTGACACTCTTCGTGAATAGTCCTCAGTTCCTCCACTCCCTCATTGACCAAAGTGTCCAACTTTTGATGACCCCCGCAGTCTGCGTCCTCCGTCGCTATGATAACTTGATTTTCATCCTCACAACGTATGACGCGAGTCGTCGAGCCCGGTTCCTCTATGACTTTGACGATTTCGTGCACCACTGTTCCGTCCATATGATGAACTTCCACGATACGTGCCTCGGATTCCGGTGCTCGCATCGTGTGATCGGGCCAGACGCCATTGACTTCATGATTGACGTGCGTTGTACTCCCGAAAGCGCGCACACCTTCCCCCTCATAATAGATTTTACAATGAGCTGTGCAAAAGGTTCCGATCTTGATAGTTTGTGCTCTGTTACTCTGTCGTGGTCGGTTCTTCCGTTCGTCCTTATTACCCTCTCGGTTGCATCTGTAAACAGCCCAGCCTGTATTCTGTCTGTAACGTGATGTGGCTTTGATGAAATTCGTACCGAAGTTTCGCAGTTCACGCCGAAAATTTTCGAATTCTTCTCGCGTGGGGAAGCTGTGGTCAATCCACTCAACCTGAAAATTGCGGGGGAAAACTTATGACACACCGTCCGAGGGTTCCTCGTCGGGACTTAAAGCAATGCTATGCATCGTGTTTGGGGAATGCCGAAGGGAACACTCACCACCACGCCATGGTCGTTCTGCATATGCTCGAGGAGCTCTTTGCGCCCTTTGCATACTACCGTGCAGTTGATGTCGACGGTGCACGGGAACTGCATGCAGCGCCATTGAGTTTGCTTGATGAGCGGAATCAGATCACTCTCTTCTTTTGGGTGCTTCTTATTGATGTGGAGCTTGAGCGCGTATAGCGTACTCAACACACTTCCACAAGACGGACACTGTCTATCGTATTTGTACTTGTTCGAAGAAGACGGAGTCGGCTCCTCACCGTCTTCGTTCGCCGCATCCTCGTCATCGATGTCTTCGGGTTGGTTCACACTTGCAGCTCCATCCGCAGACACCACGAAAGCTATTTCACTGGAATTACATCAGAGCATCGATCAATAAAGTTTCAAGCTGTCGCACAGTATCGGTTGTGAAGTGGTCGAAGATTGCCCTGTCTGGGAGCTTTTTTCAGTCGATGACCAACCGTGGATCCTCCCTCTCGCTACTAGTGAGAGAACTCGTTATTGAAGCTCGTCTGATATTTCTAGCGTTTGTCGCGTTGGACCGCCGACTTGACTCCAGAGCAGGGCGAGCTTCGCTCAGGAGAAAGCTGAATTCCCTGCCCAACCGCGGAACTGTGTTTCTTATAGGAGGATTCTTGTCGCGTTCCAATAACCTCTTCGAGTTGACAGCTGGATCTCAGATCTTCCGCTTGTCATAAGTTAGAGTTTCTCAGTGAAAGGCTCGAGAAAGGCCTGCCCTCTCGAAGAGTCAAACTGGGAACGCTAGCGGTGCTCAGGAGGCAGATTCATTCCCACAGACAGTACTATAAGACCGGGAGCTAAGGAGCAGCCAGTGGGAGAGAAATCGCGTATCCCAGAAAATATCGGCGGTAATTCCGGGTTCTATTGTCCGGACCGCGAGGGAAGCAACCGAGACGACTCCCGAAAGTCCCTTCGCATTGTCTCACTTTTGAGGAACATTCGAGCGCGTAAAATCGTTGTGTGAGGTGGCCGACGTGCGTTGATCATCAACCGCGGTGGTTGAGCGCGCGTGGACCATCACAATCAGCGGATTCACGGGTTCGGATGGTCATCAACGGAGAAACAGCGTTATCGAGCATTTCGATTGCTATTGGCTGACGGTATATTTTTCGAAGAACGTTTTCCAACTCGCATGCGTCGCTCCTTTATTGTGTACCAGACACGGCACCCCAAACACCTTCCAGTCAACACAGACACTCGCACAGCTCTCCAAGTGCTGCCAGGACTCGATCAAGAACCTCTTTTGCTCCATTCTCAGACGTCAGGTGGATTCCCTGCTCACCTGTCGCCCTGCTGGTTCATTGCAAACGTCGGAAACACCGTGGTGAATCGAAGTTCCCGTCACAAGTCACAATTACCGATTGCTAAAATGATGGTGGTGATCTTTGGTTGCCCTGGGACGCGGGCGACTCTCTGCTCAGATCTCACGGTGAGGCACTGGGTTAACGGGATGATTCGATTTTCATCAGGAATTCATTCACTAGTACGAGTGTTCGTGGCGAGGAATAATGCTCCTCCGCTGTTTTCGACTCAAGAGCAGTGTTTGGATATTCAAAGAATAAATCCTTATCCGGTGGTGGAGGCTGTTCAAAAGCACTGGCCTCGACGAGATCGAAAATCAAGATCGGGTTTTCATCAGCAATTTCGGATTCCGCCTATCCCGGGTCAGTCGACGATACTGAGGAGCTCCCTAAGTGTCGGCTCCAGATGTGCCTACGAATGGATTCAAACACTCCTCAAAATCCCGGAACATTCCATAAATATTTGCAACTTAGTTGGGAATCAGCGCATTTATCCCGTCACGCTCTCAGTTTTAGCTCGAGAAAGACAATCCGCCTCGAATTCGATTCCGATTGGCGACCTGGACGCTGAGCCTGGAATCGTGTGCCGGAATGATATACAGTACAATACAATTATTTCGACAATTCGGATCCTAAGCTCGATTATTTCGAACTTGAATTGCAGTACAAACTCGATGTCTTCATTTTCGATTGCAACACGATCCGAACTCGTTCAATTTCAAACACGGTACGACCTTGATTATTTCAACTTCGAATATTCAAACTGTCAATTATTTCAAGGATTTTCCGCATCAGTTTTTTGAAATAATGAGGTTGCCCTGTGTAGGGAAAGCACAGAAGAGAGACGGGAAATCCGGAATGCCTTGGGGAGCCCGTGGTTGCCGTTGCAATGGATCGTGTGCGATGTACATCTTTGTAGAGCCCGCACCCCGTAAGAGGTTATCAGCAAGTCCGGGCTGATGAAGCCGTGTCCTGTGAGCTCCAGTGCCTGATTTCTCTCTCCGTCCGGCCCAGCGGGCTTCATCATCAGGTTAATCCTCCTAATCATCTCAGTTTGGGGGAACCAACGCGCTTTTATTTCAATATATATTCCGAGAGAATGGAGAGTTACGGATTCGGCACCATGCGCAAGACCTTCCAGATTCTCGCCGAGTATCAGTCACCTTCAAGAACCGTTTTCGAAACCAGAGCGCGACTCGGTTACGCGCCTCTCGAAGAGATAGCGATTTTCCTGGATATCGAGGATCTACCTCAAGATCATCGCTCAGAATATCGAGGAACCCAGAGTTGCTCTATTCAAGATTTATATCTTAGAGCTGTACGACGCACTCAGATTTCGATGTCAGGAGGCTGCAGAAGCTGGAGACCTGAGTTCACAATGTCTTATAGTCTTGATGAGGCTCTGACCAAATAAATAAGTTCTCAACTCGTCATACAACGCGATTCGAATAACGGCAGCGTGAATTCAGTCCAGGAGCCCTCCCCTATAAGATCGGAAACTCCTCTGCAGACGATTCCTTCTCCTTTCGGTCAAGCGAATAGGCAAGAACACGCGACCGGGAACCGGAAAGAATCCATGTGAAGCCCCTCCTGCGGAGACCATGCTGCTAACCGATGCATAGTGAACTTTTGCACGCATATGGATTTTCTCGATACGTGGCAATGAACTCCAGGTTTCCTGGAAAGAATGAAGCGTTACCGAACTTAGTCCCACCATTCACGTTGTTTCGAGATCTTTTTGATGAAAAGCGAAAAACCGTTACCTGCACGTTTCGGTATGAATGAGCTGCTTGTACTGCTGACCATTCAGCGGGGTGTCTACATTGACAATCACTTTCCACATGCCCTTTGTATTCTTCGCTCTCATTGGCCGAATGAGCGTGATCTGCAAAAAGTGGAGCACTGATCAGGATGAAGTTACGACGACCCCATCGAGCCGTGCACTCAGCTTTCGCATGACACGAACCTCTGACGTGCAAGCTTCGCTGAGCGCACTTTGAGTCTTGACATCATTCGACTCCGCAGACACCAGTTCTTCGTCGGGGATGTGGGGAACCAACCGCCGCGCTGTGAGCGGATCGATGAAGGCACTCTGAACAACAGAGTCTCTGGAATTTCCGAATAAGTCAGTTGGAGCGCAATTCAAGAGTGCGCCGGAAGGTGGAGATACGATCTGACTGCGTCGACAAGGAACGCGGCGGATGAAGCGAAGTCGAGTCGAACCTTGGATATTGATCATCTTTCACACAAAAAGTCGCGTTCTTTCGGGGGGACATCGACGCGCAGGGCGGCTTCGTGAATGGCCGATTGACGTAGTGAACATCTGAAGCGGATTTGGCCCCCGAGTGAAAGTTACCCCCTGGGAGAATCGAGTAAGGGCGATTATCTGCGGAGCTGGGCGGCATCGACACGGCCAAGCTGGCACCTGGGGCATTCTGTGCGTTCTGGAATATTTTTTATGAGCATATGAACGACCGAACCCTGAATGATTATCGGTTGGAGTATGTGTTCATCATTGGACCTGCCGGTACAAGGGTTCAAGCCTGAGAATGGAGGAAAGTCCTCAAAACTCACAGCAGCGGCCGCGGGGTGGATTGGCTGCAACTGGCGAGGTAGATTTGTTGGGTGCTGGGTCAGTGCTTGCATGCCGTTCAAGTTCTGATTGGACTGTCTGATAAGCCCGGTGTGGTGATTCATCGCGTTTGACATGATGTCCGCATTCTGCCCAGCAAACGTTCCGCCGTCACTGAGACCATTTAGGTGCATTCTAGGGAACAGACTGTATGAGGACACGATGTCACACTATAAGCTTATATATATAATTAGCTTGCTTCTATGCGGCGACGATGGCCGGACACTTCTCTTGCCGGGACCCTAAGGGGCGAGAAGGCCAAATGCCCCGAGTGCCGGCTACGGGAGGCGCAAAGTCGAGGTTTGAAGTATTCGTCATTGGGATACCTACGACAAACTGAAGTTCTGTTCTCCAACTTTAATGATTTATCGATCCTCATGAGAACGGATAATCCCTCACGATTCACGCTCTAAGAAGATTCACGCTCCCCGGTAGTTCTTGCAGGTACCCGACCGCGCGGTTCAAAAAGTCTCATACTATCTGTCGGGGCAGCAGGGTAGCGATCCTCGATGATGCTCGCGACGGAACCTTAATGTGATGCCCCTGATGGCGAAGGATCCGAACGAAGTCCGCCAGAGGGAGATTTCGCCACCTATGGAAGTTCCGGGACGCGAGGTAGGATGTGGCGAATGCCGTCGCCGCCGTATCCCAGAAGGTCGGCGCGATGCCCGGGGTGGGCGATACGCTGCCCCAGACTCCGGGCCCAAGAACTGAATCTTCGGAATGAGTCAACCGCCATCGACAGCTGCCAGTTGTTGCCGGAGCTCGGAACCCGTTAGGGGAACGCGCCCAAGGAGAAGACGATACTCTTGAATGGCTGGTGCTATTGGTCAGATGGTTTATGTAGTGGATGGTCAAGAGAAAGGTTTTGACGGTGGCCGTTCCTAGCGTAACTTCATCCCAACGTTAGAATCGTCTCACGGTTGTGTCTTCGGAAGAATATAGGCTTCATCGGGGCGCCGAAGCGGAAGAACATTTACTATAATCTTCGGAACGGTGCTGCACAAACATCGGCGAACCAAGAGTCGGGCAAAACAGCATAAGAGATAAAAGAGTTTTCAGCTGACTCTGGAACTTCGCAATATCGGAATACGAACGTAGTGATCAGAGCTTGGAGGTAATGAGCAAGCATCGAGATGGATTGAAATGAAAATATCTCCCTGAGTAGGCCGGATCGGAAGCGATACCTTGAGTATCAGGCGTTCGCTGTACAAACACACGCTATTCATAGTTCTCATCCGTGAAAAACTATGACGTCGAAACGGTCGATAATTTTAGAATTCACTCGATGTAGTGAACCAGTCGTTCCTTCACTGCCTGGGAGAGAATGCGGATCTGACCTGGCGCACTTCATTGAGGTGAACCTATCTATGCGACTCCTGAAACTCACCTCAAATCCCCGGCATCCATTGAGAAGGGATTGGTGTTGAATCCTTGGAAGTACCCGTCGAGGTTCCCGGGGTTCGCGTTTCCGAAACCGTGATTTCCGAATGTATTTCCTCCGAATCCAATGAAGTCTGCCCGCGGGACATACATCGTGAGAAAGCCTACCGTCGATTCCTCCGATTCGACTGTTATAGAGCTAAATTTTCTGACTCTCGGAGCAAAACGCCATGATCACACATATCTCGCGCGTTGTTGTTTGTTCTCCAAGGTGGAAGCGACAAGCCGGCGTTCGAAGGTCCGGTTCTATGGAAGCGGCCGAGTGATGCTTTTCAGAATGGCCATTGTGCCTGACGAGTCGAGACGAGCCGAGCAGCAAGGTTCCAAATTGACCTCTTAACTCGGATAATAAGCCGAGCACTGACATTGCTCACCGTTTTCCGCGCTATTGATCAGACCACCGAAGCCAAGGCTCTGTTGGAATCCGTTCCCGAAACTCGCCAGTGAGCCCACGCCTCGGTTGAAATCGACAGAGGGCTGTAGTTGGAGAGTGTTCGGACCAAGTCGAGTCATGTTGAGAGATGGAAACTCTCGCTGGACGCCGAATTGGTCGAAATGTGCATCATTTTCCAACGTGTTAGCGAAGCGCTCATCAGATCCCGAGGTGATGCGAAAGTTGACGCTGGCAGTCCGAAGGGCCTGCTGAAATCAACCATGATAAATCCTTGGAAGACGCCATGACTCGCAAATCACGATACAGCAACAATACGGTGACAGCTGTTCCCATCGAACTCATTTTACCTGAACAATCCGTATAGGTCGTTACTCGACCCACTTTGCGAAGGTCGACTGCCAAAGGTGGCCCGGAATCCGCCTTGGGTCAGTTGCATGGGGCCATGCGGGAACTGATGGTCTTGTTCTGAACTGTTCATCCAGATTCCGATAACCATCGTCCTCTCGTTTCAAAACTTCTATGCGACACGAGAATATTCCCCAAAATTAACTGACGTGAACCCGGATGATTATGAGGATACACGGGCCCTCTGCCCACAAGCGGTCCTCCATTCGGAGGTCTCATGAGGCGGCTCCACTGGTATGTGCGGCACGGGGACGAATCGACGGAGGAGGCCTGAACACCGTGTTTGGAGCGGGATCGCGGCTCCCGTTGAGAGGAATCGATGGCGGGGCGTTCGGAAGCGGATTCTGTGGTGAATCTGCTGGTGCTGACGCGCGATTATCATTGTTGCCCCCCGTGGTCCGCATCGGGCGGTTCTTGCTGGGCTTCCGTCTTATGACCCTCGGAGGCACTCACATTCAAGCGCGTTGAATGAACCGACGAATGCAACCGTTTATGCTTCTTTTCGTAGAGCGGTTGCGAGAAATTGCTTTGATCTTCTGACGGAAATCTTTTCATACTCCCGAACGTCGCTGGGGCATGCGGGAGCCCGCGAGGTCCGCCCTGGATGCCGGGTTTGTAACCGTACGGAACGCGAGACCGGACCTGCTTCTCTGTAAGGCGGCGTAAATCGACCATTAGTGAAAATCATCAGGTAAACCATGATTGCAACAGAGAGGTCCTTACCCCCAGACTCTTCTTTCGATTCATCATCTTCCTGAACACCTTTCTCCTGCTCATTCAAGGATCCTTTGCGGCCTTCTCTTGGCCTATCCTGAAGACTCAGTCGCGCGGGTTCCGATTTGAGCTCAGATTCGACTCCGCCATCAGAACTCGCGGCTTTGCTCGTTCGATTCGTCTCGGTTTCCGAACACGCAGGAAGGGCCCACAGGCCCATCATCTAGAATCAGGACACATCAATCAGATTGCTGCTCGCCCTTCCTGATGAAGTGGAGAAGCATAGTTCTCTCACAAAGTGAATCACGACATGAAAGAATGAATATGGAAGGATTGCTAACAAGATGTTCCGATCTAAACGGCTTCATCCCGGATCCCCTCGAGTTCGTCACTAGGGGAAGAACACACAATGCCATGTCCTTATTTGTTAAAAGTCATTTTCACTGAGCAACCGGGGAGCAAATTGGGTGTGGTAAGTATGGATCGGAAAATAGAAAGAAGTTTTCTCATCCAAGTATTCGTATGAATAAAGCTGTTATCAGCTTCGGTTGGCGTCGGCAGCGTAGCGTTCACGCTAGAATAATCAGTGGAGCGCAAAGGAGGTTAAACAAGTCTTCTGTAGCGACAGAAACACAAGTGAAACTTACCTACTGCCGCTGGAGCTGGTCACGATAGCGTGCAAAATCGAATTGAACTACTTCAATAAAGCCTCAGATCTTTCTTCTCCCTTTCAACAGAAACGACCATATTTTTGAGAAGGGAGCGCTGGACGGGACGTCTGCATCTCCGGAACTGAGGCGGGCTGGTAGCGATTGCCTCTAGGTCGCAATGACGTTATTCAGAGTTGGAAACAGTGGCTCATCGAGTGACCAATAGCTGACCGATCATGAATTCCCAGATTTCAATTGTATGATGAATCTGATGAGATCGAAGCGTACCAGCCTGCCTTCATAGAATGCAGCGCTGTCCCGTTCCCTCATCATAATCGGAGGCAAGCGTTACTGTCCCTATAGTGCTTCTGTCGGCAAAATATCATGATCAGTCTCATCGGTTCCGAGCTGCTGAGTTTGTTCATCAGAGATGCATCGTTTAATTACGCCAAATCCGAGTACCGTCAAAAGCGAGCGGAGAGAAAGTCGATTACATAGGAAACTTGAAGACGCACCGTTCCACAGAGCTTATCATTTTGGTCATAAGAACGGCTCATCCGTGGTGACGTCCGATTTTCCTCGAAACGACTATAAGCCCGTTCTGATAATAGGCCCGGCTTCGCGCATGAGACGGATCCGGCTACGCAGGAAACATTTTGCCACTTCATTGGGGGCGAAATTTCCCGCTCTACTTGCATACAATCCTGCGCGACCGCGATGATGAGACGGAAGTCCAGGCGAAAGAATTCCGCTCAGTCCCCGTACAATGAGACGAGATGTTTGCGCCGAGAATCGCATCTCGGATAGAGTTTCATGAGCTTCGAGAGAACACCTCGAGAAAATCGATGGCAAGTGTACGATTCTCCTTCCTTCGCATGGCAATATCGCTGCAGTGACATTTGCATCACAAGGAAAAGGCTAGAAAAGATTCGCTCCGTTTTAGTTCACCGACTTTCCGGGTTAAACGCCTCCACTCTACGAACTTCCGAAACTTGTGGAATCAAAATTTCGTTTCCAAGTGGAGCATTCAAATGTGAAAATAAAGCGTCTCTGACTTTCGTGGAGGGAACACAAACTGCACAAATATATTTTAGCCAGGCGTCCAATTAAAGGGATTACACGGCAAGTCTATTCGCGAACTCGTGAAGAGAAAAATAATATTCGTTGCCTCAAGCGTTCAGGAAGATTTTGGAGCTTGAATTTTAGATGAAAGTTTTGTGGAGCTGGGACTTTCTGCCTCGGTTAGTTTGATCCCCCTAGGAATGTGTGGGACGATGCTTCGCTCGCAAAGTGTCGCTGCTCCGGAACCTGCTCGGAGAAAAATTTAGACCCCTCATGGGCGATAATCGTTGTGACAGGCTAGCCCGTAGACAGCATCGCAGAAGACTCCCATAGGACTTCGTCAGAAAACCAGGCAACGGGCCTTTCGACGACTCTTATCCCGTACCGTTCGAGTTTGTCCCTCAGAGCAATGAGACTCATGGGTTGTGGTTAACAACTCTTTGCGCTTACCCCATGGATGATGAGCCGGGTTTTCGGGGCCCTCCAAAAATCACTCACGGAATAACCGCCCAGAATTTTCCGGAAGGATTCGAACTCCTCAATTCGTATCGCACAATGGAAAGTTCCGCCTTCGCTCCTCCTTCTGCCAAACCTCCCATTCCTGCGATTCTCATCTCCAAAATATCCTCCGACGCCACCAGATCTCCTCCCAAGGATGACGGAGTTTCGATGGAGCCACAAATACGTTCGAATTGGTTTTCGACTACACGTTTTCCGGAACTCCTCGATGAGAATCGGAGCAACCAGGGACGCATTCGAACAGTACGCGAATTTCTGCGGCTGGAGAGAATGCCGCTTGTGCCGGCATTGTTGATCAATATGTCGATTTTCTCTTCTTCTTTGAGAATTTCGTTCGCAAAGGAGCGAACAGACGAGAGCTGAAACATCCCCCTTCAAGGGTATCTTAAGGGGGCTCTGTATTTGTTTTCAGCTCACCTCAATGCTGAACGGTTCGATTGTAAAAACCATGCTCCGTGGGTGAGTTCCGGATAGCTCCCCATGGTCACAATCTGAGCTTCCCAGTCTCAACATGGACTTTTCAGATTACCCAATGAATACCTGAGGTGGTTTTCTGGGCTCGAAGATATCTCAAGTTCGTGGATTTGCCTAGCGCGCTGGTTGGGTTGGAGTGCAATCCCGAAGCTCAGGTTACTTATTCGAAACGCACTAAATTCATGATGAGAATACGGGAGTTGAGTGATAATTCGTCGATCAGCAGAAGAACTCCCCATGAGACTTCGGGACCGCGGGCTGGACGGAGGGAAAAATTGAGAGCTTCATGTCATTAACGCGAACGAAAGATGACCCTAGCTCTTTATTCAGGTAAAGGGCTCCCTTCTTCTCTCAGGTTGATGGTGCCTCGAGAGCTCATCGATATATCTGACACAGGATTCTCTGGAAATTACTCTCAGCGCACGAATGACTAGAGCTACTTTGGTCGAATCGCGATGTACATCTCAGCGATCGAGGCTCAGTCGAAGGAATGAGTATCGGAAAAACGAGCAAATAGTGAAAGCTCCCTCTGCGAAGAAGTTCCGTCCCAGTCATAGATATCCATTCACTCTCAATCCTGACACAAAGCGTATATTTCTAACTCATCGAAATCTGAACTGAATCCGCACAACTCACTAAAATGGCCATTCGATATCGTCGTCCCCCTCCTTCGAACCCGAGAACTTCATGATTGGTCCCGTCCGCTTCAAGCGCTTGACAGTTCGTTCATACCGCTGGGATAGTCGGAAAGCATTCTAGCTAACCTTTTCCAACATCGTACATTTCGAGACAATTTCTGACCGCGACAAAGGACCCGGACGAGAGAATCAGTTCGTCTCCATAGTAGATAAACATCGTTTATCGGTGGCTCCGAGGAGGTATCATGGAACTAGGGTCGATCCATGCGAATCTAAACTGCGTCTTCAACCTTCAGCTTACCAAGTAAATGCATAAGAGTGATTTCATCTCGTTTCCAATAGCGATGTTGAGTTGAGCACTTGGTGGATATGCTGCCGCCACACTGCAGAGGATCTCACCGAGAACTATCTGAGCTTCTCATTGATTAAGCACGATCAGACCGAACTATCCATAAAGAGGCTATCGCGAGCACAATCTAACATCGGGATTCCCGCTGCCTCTATGGGGTGGCCTCCTTTGGCACTGGCGCTTATAAGAGAGAAAGAGTTTTCACTTGCGCTTTCGCTGTCTCTGCTGCGAGAGGAGGACCAAAAAAGATACCTCCATTCAGTTTTCCTTAGGGACAAGAATCAGCATGTCGGCCGAAGAAACGGCGGGCCTACAATTTGATAAGCAGATCAATTTCCGCATCGATATTACCGCAACTTGTAGTCGTTTACGGTTATGGACTGCCGCCTCTTTTCTCACTCAAAAGTGTGAATGAATAAATAAATGGTCCTGAGGGGAAACGAATGGGGGCATGACGCAACTTGGAAAAGCATCCAAACTTCAACTCGGGCTTAGCCGCTTCCATCTTCAAGTTGGAAATGCTGCAGAATCGGCAAACGCCAATGAAGCCTCCGCTCGAAGTGTTGATCCTGGAAATCGCTGTCCGCTTCAAGTTGTAGTGTAGGTAATTAGAAAGCGAAGCGCTCGGAAAAACTGACTACTGCTCGCTCTCGGATAGAAGTCAATGAGCTTCACCGTTATCACTGCTGGGGTTGTGGAAGAGCGCTTCGTTTCCAACGAAACTCAACCAAAAACTTCCACTCTTCTCAGGTAATGTCTCTTGAAATGAGACCGGCCGGACGCCCATCGCAACGGGACCATTTGTGGTTACGAAAGTATCACATCCTGATCCCAGTCTGTGAAGAATGTTCATAGATCCGAGCCGAAGCCGGCGAAAACCATTTTTCCACGACTATTCAGCGATATGCTGCCGATCCGAACAGAAAATCTCTCACACTCTTCCTGAGAAGACGGATCCACCAGAAGCCGATCGATGGGTCTTCGTCCATATGTTTGGATTCTCATTCTTCTTTCTTAAAGACCATTTCCCAAACTCCATTCCTATTTTTATTAGTCGTTCCACTCGTTACGACAAGTCCTCCCTTCGTCGGATGAGATCCATTTTTGAGAAGCTACACACAATTTAACGCGATTGTTCCGCTGGACGGCGAACCATATTATAGACTTTACTTTCGGTGCACAGTCGAACATGGGAATGGATGCGAAAACGAACCCGGGAAGTTGTGAAGCATTCCGAACCCGAAATTGTGTAGGTCCATGGTCGAAGGGATGATTCAACGGTCATCATACTTTCACGAAACTTCCAAGTTCCGTGTTATAATAGCGAATGACAAAACAATCCGATGAACGATTCCATATTTTCTGGTTTTCTGCATGGCTCCCCGCGGACACTCATACTCCGCCCATGGGGCGGTTCATTACTCCCGGCCCAAAGCGCGCAGGCTCGCAGTGATTCAATTCCTCCGATACCAATCGGGCTCCGTCGGAATCGCGGCTTGTTTTCGTAAAATTCCGATGAGATGTCCTAATTTGAATAACAAGCTCACAGAGTCGCACGCTCTGCGTCAATATCCTTGCGAAAATCCCACAAACGTCCATCTTCAAAGAGGCTCTGAGTTGAACTGATTAAACGGTGACCGGAAGTCGGTGAAAATCCAGACGAGAAGCCAGTTCCATCGCGCTCCTTGTTTCCGCGTCGCACGATTCCACAGGCCACGGAGTTTGTCCCCGGGGTGATACTCCACTGTCGCGAACGTTTGAAAGCTCCCGGATAATCTGAAAACGCGCGATTCCTACTCCAGCCGCCCAGGTCAGATGGACCAAAACAGCATGTGATGCTGCAAGCGATGTACACGGTATCGATGAGATGGTGGGCGCCAAATGGAACAGCTTAGGAACCACCCAGAACGAGGATGCCAGAGCAAAGAATCTTTCTGATTCCGTTTACTGCCTGCAAATTTCGGGTCGCTTTCTCGACGACTTTTCTTCCACTCCTTCGAACCCGCTATGTTTTCCCGCTTGGCGGCGAGGCAAGTAGATGATCCGGAAATGATCCGGTCTCCGAGTTGGTAACGACTGCATCGTTGTGGCGGCTGCGCAGAATTCCCGTTCGCGTCAGGGACTCTCCGAAACAGAGGTTTCTCGTCAGAAACAGAGCGAGTAACTGAGTTCCTTAAGCGCGCTCGTAACCGTGGGAAACGTCGTGCGAACTCTGATTGTAAGCATCGAGCAGTGCATTTGGAGCTCTCCCGACATAGTCCGGAGGCAGGAGAAGTCACTGCGACTCTTCAAGTTCGTTTGGATTCTGTCTTCGAGAGGTGAATAGCAACAACGACTTTGGTCATATCGTGGCGGACAGACTTCCTGAAAACCGTGGATGATGGGATCGTGGGGCAACGACTGAGGGTGCGAGTTATCGGTAGCGTGGAGCTCCGGGGTTTAGACCTGACGGCAACCTCAGAGACGCACTTCGTGCCCAATCCGGAGGCCTCCTGTTCGCTCGCTCGGGGCGAACTTGAGCCACGTTGGGCCATCGATGGTAAACAGACCCAGTGGTCGGTGGGTCGGCATTTCGATTGCCCGCAGTTTTGAAGAGAGACGCGCTTTCGAAAAACGGAGAGTGAGAATCGCCAATCACAGACAACAGATACCAGGGGAGAAAAAACAGAATCATTGTGGGCCAAAACATCGTTGAGCGAAACAAAGTTCATGAGCAATGAAACACCTCCTCACATTGAATGTGAAGAGGAAAAGGTTCGCTGCGATGATAACACAAGTGAAAAAGAAGAACCTCATCATCATCCTTGTATGTGTAGCCCAATCAATTGTGCGCAACAATTTGGAGCCCCACAAGCAGACGGATGCAGTCATAGAAAGTAGGAGGAGACGTAACTATCATGTACTAACAGGGGGAGACATGAATGCACACTCAGCACTGGAAGGTATGCGAATTCGAGAGGAGAACTCTCGAAGAGTTTGTCTGAACAAAGCCAGCAGGCGATCCTCACAGAGACTTGCGACAGAGAGCTAACCAGAGGTGATGTGGGGCTAAACTGTGGACTGTCTAAAGACAGGATTCATGAATACGTTATGGATGAAGACGTCACCGTAAACGAAGATCATTCTAACCATCACGTGATTAATTTGGAGCTACTGGCTCCTAGAATCATCAGTCCGGAACGAAAGAGAAACTTTTTGATCGGCAATTGAAATGCAGGAGCTTGCCGGATTGCAAGGCAAAGATAAAGTGGTCGAGAACGACGACCTGATGGGAATCTTCGAAGAAAACAGGATGTAAGCATCTGAGGAGAACGAAATCGATCTGGTACACCGCAAATGAGGAGAAGGGAGATCGTAGAGCGAACCAAACGGAAGCTTGAGAGACGTGAAGAGCGAGGGAAGGTTACGTAGCCCGCACCTGCTGAATCATCAATGAACGTGTATAGCCAACTGAGATGACTCGCCCCCGCCGAAAGGATCCTTCACATGCGACAAAATGTTCATAGCACAGGAACGGTTGTTGAAACAATTGGCCAGTCCTGGACGTGGTAACGGATCTTTCAGGCTCAGGAAAAATTCTCATGGAAGGATGAACCCCATGGAGTAGTGAGGAACGAAATTTCGCCTCCAGGCGCAGCTTTTTCAAGAAAGAGTAGGTTCATGTCGCTACCAAGATGTGTTTACTCAAAAGATGCGCTTCAACAATGCGAATCCCATCGAACATTCGACCCGACGTTCTTGCATCGAGCTTTGCGCTCGACCTGATGATCCGCAACCTGATGTTTTTGACACTAATGCTCTGATGTAGGATTAGGAAATTAGGAGCCTTTTCTGGAAATGCGTTCATGGCGCGCTCCCGTCTGCTCATCCTCATAAACAGTAACAGAACACTTCTCAGACGGAGTGATTTGAAATTAGAGAGTTTGGAACGTGTAGTTGACAACTGTTGGCTGTAGGAGGGGATCTACCCAGCTAACTTTCTTCGGGACAATAGCGGCCTTGACCAAAGACGCTTGACGTTGCCATCTGCTGAGATGACAAGCAACAGTGACTCCACCGGGAAATTCTCCAAGATGCCGCAGGCGGAGTTGGAGGAGCTGCTGAAGAGACTCAAAGACGTGTCGAGCAATGCCAAGATCCTAGAAGGGCTCAGTGACAGGGGCAAGAGAGTGAGAGAGAAAATGGTCGCAGCTGAAATTGAGATCAAGCGGCGAGCAGCGATCGAGGAGGCTAGCCTTCAGTTCGAGCAGATGTCCATTCAAGATTCGGCAGAGAATCAGAGCAGTGGTCTCCATTCGAATGAGAATGAGTTCCCCAAATTCTGTGCGAAGCTTGAAGACTACGAGAGGAATCGGCACGTCAAGAGCAAGTTCAAGCCTTTTCGTCCGATGAATCGTTTGCTCGATGGCAGGGATGTAACCCCGGAATCCTGCCCGATCCTTCGACAGGACCCACCAACGAAAGAAATATCGACGTTGTCCATGAACGTGAGGAGTAGCGATTCATTCTTTAAATGCAGAAACTCTCCTCGAACTATTTATGCCACGAACTTGAACTAGTTCACCAATCGTCTTCCAGGATTCCCTCAGGATTGCTGCTATTCGCCAAACAGTTATGAAGAATCTGTACAGGGAGGATTCTGCGACCTTCCGCGAATTTCCCGAGAATAAGATTTCTCTCAGCATGGATTCTCGACTAGCCGGTTTACTCGAGTATCGAGTTCATCAAGAAGATTCGGACAGCGACGCAGACGGCATACAGGAACGGCTTCTGAGTGGACTTGAAGAATTAGACTGACGAAGGACGGCTCGAAAATCGTGGACAATGCGAAACGCACATATGGCTCCGCCGAGTGAGGTGGTGAACTTAAAACTGTCAATATTTTTGAACGGTTCCCAATAAAAGCCTGGGATCCTGAGCTCCCGCTCGGAGTATGAGCTTCAGAGATCCGGGTCCGTTACACTCGAGACATTGCTCGCTTGTGGAAAGTTCATCTGCTAAGGTGACTCGGGTTCGATGAAACTCTGAGTTCAGGTATTTTCAGGATTTCCAGGATGGCGCCACTCTGAGATCCGGGCCTGTCGGCTGGTAACATTGGGTCAAATGCCTCTCCTGCCCTCTTCTACTGCGCATTAGCGTTGGAATTCGCCTAAGCAAGCAAAAACCGGGCTCCATGGAAAATCCCCTAGGCTTAAACGAATTCGAGTTCACGAAGTAGTTTTCGTGAGGAAGAGTCTGCGCGGTGCTTCAGAAAGTTTTCCTGCTGAAATGCAGCGAAGGCAAGATCCACAATAGTTTCGGAGAGATGACGGTGACCGAAGATCAACCCGTCAACGGCAGCTTGTGGCCACGTTGGGCCAGAAGTTAAGATCGCTTGTCGCATTCCGATAGCTTCACAGAGGCCCGCCTCATTTTCCCGCGGTATCGATTTCGGAAGCGTAACTATAGGCTCGGGAAGGGAGAGTCGATTATCAGTAATGCCGGCCAGGCAAAGAGTCGAAAGAGTGTATGGATCAAAAGAGCTCGTGGATCTTCAGGGGGCTGAGCAGTTCTAAGCGAAGAGACTATGACCATCCGTGTTCAGCCTCAAGCAAATCCGACTCATGATAGCGGACCGCGTGACCAGGCCGATGCGCCAGTGAAGGTCCCTCATCAGAGTCAGTTCAATCGAAAATTCAAACCTAGATTCAGCACTCAGGGGTTAAGAGTTCGGCTAGCAGTCAGACCGCAGTTGAAGTATCTCCGTTGTTTGATCGTGCGCGAGTCTTTCGTCCAGGACAGCAACCCCGCAAGGACCGTGGGAAACACGTCACCTGAGGAACGGATTCCACCTGCGAACCGCACCTGCGAGCTACGCCGATGCATCCACGGACGTTTCCGTGCCTCTGGTGAGAGTTGATCTTTGTACCGGGTCTCAGAAATTTCTCGTTCCGAACGAAAGGGCTCGAAGCGACACAGCTCTGTTCGGAAGTCTTCCATCGGCGCCCGGCAGGGAAGGCGCGACTTAAAACATTCAGAGGCAAGATTGCACGTTGACTCTGAAAGTTAGGATCTCAAACAATCAAATGGTCATTCACGCCATGGCATCAACGAATTCGACGGAGGGCACTCGCATGGAAGCTAATTCCTCAGGAAAAACGATGGTGGGGATGGACTGTGTTGATCCAATCGAAGGGACGAACACCAAGGAAGACGGCGAGTTCAGTGCTGTCGTAACTCTGTTCGACTATGGCCTGTGCTGGCTGGCGAGCAGCGGAGAGTTTTATTTTAACCGCCGCTCAGGAGGGTCTTCGCGCAGGAGAAAGGATTCCGGCGTGGCGAGACAGACATCCGGTTCGCAGTCAGCGATACGGTGTCTCTCGCTGTACAGCTCCCTCGATCGGAGAGGGTTGACAAAAAACAGGAGCGTTTGAAAATAGGAATACTGCCCAAATACAGTATTGAAAGAATCGACCGAACTGCTTTAACTAACTTGGAGAGAGTCTCCCCAAGTATCAAGTCAATCAGATGCGTCTCATCCCTATCCACAGAAGTATTTCTACTGTTTTTCCGCTCCGAGCTGTTGCCAAGAGTATCGCGGGATATTTAGCGGCTTCCACGAAGATCGGGGAGTTCCGGCAAGCTCCGTTGCTCCTCTTCGGAGCCTAGAGCGTTCGAGAAGCTGATCGTGTGCCAGACACAGCCAACAAGCTAGTCGCAACCCGACCGCGTTGCGATACACTTGCAAAAACTTTTCAGAGTTGGCTCCGCGGAGGCCCGCAAGGTAGCCGCGGGTTTGGTGACAGGTTCGTCGAAGGACGCAATACAGATTTCGTCTTCTCTAAAGACTCTTCCTGCTCGAGTCCTCTCTATCCGCTTACTGACAACTGTCGACAACATCTTTAGCTGACCTTCCGGCTCTCTCGAAGAATTACAAGATCTGGATTCTTCACTGTGGCTGCGCTTCAGACCGAGTATAGTTAGACACTTCTTTCTTGCCTTTCGAACAGATCTGAAGGGTCTGGTTTGGCCCTAGGTTCCACCGCGCTGAGATGGAGAATGCCTCTCGAAAGTTGGACTCAACAAGACTACGATCATCACTCCCATTACATGCTCAGTACCATTAACCCAACTGCTCCCCAAGGAGGCGGAGAAGGGTGTTGTCCCGCGCTCTCAGAATTCGAACTGTAAACACCATGGCGCTGTGAACGGCAACCCTCCACTCAAACTAAGATTGTTTGATGCAGACAGCTTCTCACGGAGGGACTCGTGCAACCAGCAGCGTGCGTGGATGCGGACACCGGTCTTCCTCCTTCAGGGGGGGGGTTCGATCAAGATTCATTCGATGAATCATTCTATTTAATCGTCAAGTGATTAGAATAAGGTGAGCTTTCTCTTACGATTTGATTTCTCGGGACAAAATGATGAGCTGTACGACGCAACAATTACTGAGAAGTTTATGCTGATTCGTAACTCTGAATTGAATTCTACCGCGCGAGGTAAGCCTCATCTCCTGGTTTTCCCAAGTCGCTCACTTTCTGGGATGTGATCTTTCAGGCAAGTGAGCTCGCCTATCAACGGTTTACTGTAGTCGACTACACGTGATGAGCGAAACGACGCAACAATTACAGATAAATCAATGTTGATTCGTTATTCTGATGCGAGAAATACAATATCGAAAACTGATAGCATCTCCGGTTTTGGCTCCTTTATCAAACTCGAGGCTTCTCCCTATTCCAGGTAGGTTTGATGGCTCACTCGAACAAGAGATCTGACAAGATCTCATGTGTAAGTTCACGTTCGTAAGATGACCTCTGTTTGATCTTATCGTAGGATCCGAAGTCTAGTGACCTAAATAAAACTAATCTAATTACAACAAGAGCATTTCTGTTTTTCCTCTCTGATTCCTTTCCATCCTTTCGTCCCTCGAGGAGCAAGGAGGTTCGTGGAACGGATATAGTCCATAACTGACCGTGGGAGTCAAGCTACAGAGGTAGATCGTTGTTTTCGAGATATCGCTTCAAGAGATCCTCGATGACGATTTCGACGAGGCGCTCGGCTGGGTATTTGAAAGTTCTCAAGAGGATATTGAGCGCAGTGCTGAAAGCTGCGCTCAGCGGGCCACGTGTGGGTGATCGAACGGCAATCCCAGGTGATCCGAGAATTTGGAATTTCAAAACCTGCGATCGAGTCAATTTAGACACGGAAAAAAAACTTATGACGACATGAGCCCGATTGGCATGGTATCCTTCCGGGAACGACACATTTCTCTCGAAATCCAAGGTGTGAATACCTTTGATTTCGCCCCGCGTTGCTTTGGTGGTTTTGGAATCGCCAACGTGATATTTGCGAAGAGCTGGTCAAAGGAGAGGACGAACTCTCCAGCATCGATGTTAGAGAGAAACGCCAGGTCGAAAAGAGCTCGGGGACCTGTCACGAATATAGGGACCCACAGATAGATGGTTCTGTTGATACACTGAACCTTCGCCTGGAGTTCAATGATCCATGAAAAATTAGCGTCGGAATATGCATTCCACAGCGGAAGCACTTCCGCAGAAACAATCAATGCGTGAGCTCCACGATATCTGTGTTTGGATGAGCGGAAGGCGAGGCGAACGAGGACACACCTCATTTAGGACGATCGTAGTGTACGCGTTGGAAACCCGGCCGTCCTTCAAGTCCGCCACCCCTAGTTTATAGGTGCCGACGAGGAGGGGCTCTGCTCTCTTGATGGACTCGCGGCTCAGCGTCAGAGCTTGATTCAATGTTGTCGTGGCGAAGCGATTGCCCGTGCAGAGGAAAGATGCCTAGAAAAGAAGGAAACTTCAGCCAGCGAATTACCTGACTGATCAAGCCGTTGCCAGACCTCGAAGGAACTCAGCATACTTGTCTACGGGAACGGTTCGAAGATGTCTTCGGGATTGACTTCGACGTTCCGTCATCATGGTTCTTCCGGAATCCGGCTTCGACTACGACGAGGGAGCACAGTAGGAAAGTTCCCAACGCATTCACCATTTCCACTAGAATGACCCATTTTCGAAAATGTTTCGAAACTTCGTGAGTCAAACGCAAGGCAAATTTCATCCTGTCAGCGCTTTTTGTAATTCCATGTCAATCTGACTTGGAGATTTTTTGAGTAGTCTCATTTGACCGAATTCCGCTGTTGTCGAATCCGTTCCGGCACAGCTCTCTCTCTCTTTCTCATGTGGGACAACTCCGTCAGCAAACTTCTTCATGATCGGAAGAGATTGTGACACTTTGCTCTCCGTTTAACTGCACTCTTGACTCGACCTGTTGCGGAGCTTCTCGGAGTCACGCATTCGGTACCATCTCGAATGGGGTAAGATAGACGTCGATATCATACAGGTGAAGCCGATTGCTGTTATCCATGTGACGTCATTTGGCCTGGTGGCCGAATCCGCTCCCGAACATTCCAGTATCTTTCCGCCGTTTCATCGAGAGGTATATGACAGCTCAAGGGTGATGAGGGCTCGTCTCAATAGCGGACTCTCTGGCTTCCTCAAGCGGTCGGCATCCAAGTTAAGAGCATAATCAGTCGGTTTCAGCCGAGAAATCTGCTGATTTATTCGGGGACCATCGTTTGGACTTCTGAAGTATGGGACAGAATGAGGAACAACGACGACACTGCGAACAGGCTCCCGAGGATGAGGCACACGCGGGATCGAAGGCCTCAACGGTTTTCATGAAAAACGGCGCTGTTCACCATCTACCACGGCTCAACTTGGTCTCGTTTCTCTTTTTCGCGCTGGAAAAATCTCAGAGCTTTCTTCGCCAAGACGACTTTTGCGACTTTCTTATTCCTGGCGGTGGCTTCGAATTCCTGCCAATTGATACTCTGTTAAGTCAGGTATTTTCTAATGATGATTTAAGAAGCGAAATCTACTGGAGACGAAATCATTTGATCAGCGTAAAAGCTAGTGGAGGCTGGATGACGAGATCGAGGAAGGATGCAAACTCTAATCAACAGCAAAACGAATGGAAAACAGGAACCAAGTCCATCACCTTATCAAGTACTGTGACCTTCAAGACAGTTCGGCCCTTCTCGTTGATCGCGGGTTCGCTGAATTCGACGGCTTCCGGAAACATTTCACTCAACTGGCGAACGGGATTCACCCTGACGTTGACGACTGCGTCACGCATGAACTCTTCAGTCATCAGCCTGACCAAAACAGCCCAAACGGTGTCCAAGCTTTTGCCGCTGTCCAGGAAAACAGCCCCCATGAGGCTTTCCATCAGATCCCCCAATGGTTTCGGAATGTCGACCTGTTCAAGGTCTTCCAGATCCTCCTCATCACTAATCAGATAGTCAAGCACGTTGATCCTCCGCTCGGTTTCTCTATACTCCACAAAACGATTTGTCAACTTGAGCAGAAGAGGCGAATGGTGCTGCATTACCGTGTGGAGCCTATTGTCGACGATTATAGCGGCGAATGTGTTATTGCTCACCAACGATGCTCGCACATCGGTCAGCTGCCCAGGGTTGAGGTCGGAGTCGGCGGTATAAATATACTTTGAAATCAAGTAGTCAATCACCGCATCGCCGAGGAATTCCAATCTTTCATACGACCTCGTCAAACGATTGTAGCGATACGACTTATGAGTGATGGCCTCAAGAGCTAAGAGCTCGTTCTTGAAGACATACTGGAGCGTCTCTTGGACCGTCTCGATCTCTTTCCGCCATCGCTCTATGTCGTCTCTCTTATTATCTGGTAAGGGATCGGGCAGGGGCAATTCAAAACGTTCCAGAAAATCACCGTGATCGTATCGACCGAGAGGAATGTCCAGCCAGCCCAGGAAGCCCAATGCTCCGACAGGTCCGCATTTCTCCAAGTAGACTCCGATGAGAGCCTCGACGGAGTCCGCACACAACTTGCTCTTGTAATACTGCGAGTTTCTCGACATCTCGGTGATATCGGCTTTGAGGCAGCGTCCAGTCAATGGAGCTTTTTCTTGGGATCCAGGGGGGACGAAATTCACGCGGACTCTAAACTTGATACATTCGATCATTTCATGTATACCCTTCGGCACTGCATGTTGCAACAAGCTCATATTGGAAATGATACGACATCTCATGGTCGTAAGCTCACCCTCGTTTGATGAAATGAGCTCCTGATAGAAGTGGAGCGTGACGGCGATTTTCAGAAACGAATCTCCAATAACTTCTAGTCTTTCACTGTCCACAATATCAGTGACATACAAAGGTGTCAGAGCTTTGAGAATGTCAGCTGGGGAGGGTCCATCACAGTCCTCGAGCTGTGGTTGCTCATTGAATTTCATGTCTCGGATGATGTCGTTCTCAATCTGGAGTTGAGTTTGTCGATGACCCGCTTGTCGCTCCATTCCCAGAGGCTTCCAAGGCTTGTCGGGTCGCTCCCGTCCCAATCCCGTTGCCCGTACGATTGCAACCCGGAGCTCTTCAGCCACCAGGAGGCGGTTCAATCTATACACTATCGAGGGAACTGATGTTGCCTTGTTCCACACGGAGCCTGGCAATTTCTCAATCACGCACTTGGAGGCGGGGCGTGGTGCCAAACTCCGCGGCTTACGCTTTGTGGTCTTCAAGGACACGTTACCCAAACGGTCTTCATGTCGGGGAAAGATCATCTCCAATCTCTTCTGCACCCTCTTCGGAACAATCATAACAGTTCCGTCTTCTTTGGTGAAGATTCTCTCGACGTAACAGCGCTTCTCGTGGACGTTTGGCATGCGGTCGGTCGCTTCAACGTTCACGACTGAGTTTTCAGTGAGCTCCAAGGTTCTAGTTTCCTCTGTCGTCACCGACTTGATCAGCTCCCAATGAATTCCATCATCCAATATCGGCACAATAACAGGTATGGCTCTCTCGTCATAATTCATGGAAGGTATCTTCAATATTTCATCGAAAAGGTACTCGTTGAACTTGGAGCAAGCTCTGAACTGCGACAGATCGAGAATCACTGGCTTACACAGCTTAACAGTCACCATCTCCATTCCTGCCCTCGTGTACACTGGGAATTCGGGGAGGCGTTCGGAAATTTCAGTTCCCACCAGTAAGCCCATGCAGACTGGTTCCTTGATGGGATCCATGTATCTGCGAACGGATGGCGCCCCTTCGTACTGCGAATGGTAAGTGATGATGAAATGAACGAATTATCTCTGATAGAAGGAAGAGGATGTCGCTCACCTGGTGTCCAAGTGATCGTTATCGTTGAGTTTCGAGATTCGCAGGGAAAACTTGTACAGAGTCAAAGTGACTGGAAACTCTGCAATCGATTGCGCCTTCAACGCCGAGCACATTCTTCGAGGACACAAAATCAGATTAGTCTGTGTGGCTGGGCCTGTCTTGAATAGCTCGGCTACTTCAGTGCTCACTTCGTCGATCGAAACTTCAAGAGCAACTTTTCTTTTGCGAGGCAGCAGGTGCTCCGTCAGTTCTCCCATAGAGTACAACCGACTGAGCACGTTGATTGCCGCCGAGGTCTAGACGGTTCAAAAAAATTCTGTTTCAATACAGGTTTTGCGAAATAGTACACCGGAGCCCGGAAGTTCAGGCATTATCCATTCCGTAAGCTACGTCTATCCAAAAACGCGGATCCAGTGCTTGAAGGCCCGATTCCCGAGTCCTGTCGGCGAGGAGGAGGAGACTCCACCAGCCTTTCCATCCACCTACGCATGGATTGATGGAAGGGGATCATCGGATAATGCCTGGGATTCCGGGCTCTTTACTCTGATTGGGACACGAATAATCAGCTCCCTACATACCCTCGCAGTCAGCGAAGATTCTTCCCAAGCGCCGTGAACGATGACCTGTAGAGGACTTTGCCGAGGGAGGTGTATTCCGCATCGAACCAATTTACTAGGCGCTGCCGCTGTTTCGTAGAAGTAGTCGGGTTTCTGTAGAGTATATCGATCCGATCCTAACGAGTCGCAATACCACTGAAGTATCTGACGAGCCGCAAAAGGGGTTATCACTGCACGGCAGTTGTTCGGGTGAACTTTGGAATGAATATTGGAAAGGTGAGATCTATTGTACAAATGCATAAACATCTGGGACGATTCGATCGGTATCCGGTTCATAGCATTGCAATATCGTAACAGCTGGAACTCGATATTCTTGAACTGGGAAATATCTTGACAGATGACTGGAGCTGCTTTGACATCAGCGAAAAGAACATAAACTGATGGATGACCCCTGGCTCTTCCCCTTGACTGTACATAGGAGCGCATATTTTTGGGGGGGTCATAGCGCAAGACGAGATTACAGGCAGGGATGTCAACGCCTTCTTCGATGACGGATGTTGAAATCAATAGATTCAGGTGCTTCGTTCTGAAATCCCGGAGAACTCTCTCTTGGTGTCGAATGGAGTCAACCTCCGGTATTTGAAGGCTGTCGGCATACTCCGGACCGTACAACGTCATTCCGTGCTGACCGATGACGAAATCGCAACGGAGGAATCCCCACCTTTCCGGATACTTCTTGATCATTTCATTGACCCAGCTGCACAGAGCGAAAACTGTAGATCTTTCCACAGTGAACACAATGCCACAGAGCTGTTGTTCGACGTTTTTGAATGCTTCGAGCACATTCATGAGTTTCCAAGCTTTCGGACTGGCATCTTCCAGCGGTGCCTCCCACGAACAAATTGTTTTTTCCGCGGCTTCGTAAGCCTTCTGGAGTTGCTTGGCATCCCTAAGTCTATGCTCCGCAGCCACTCCACTGAGGATCATGTTGTTTAGTTGACGAATTTTCCTCCGTATGACTTGCAAGCAGCCGAAAGGTCCCACCGAGGCCAGTATATCGTTAACGTATGCCGTGGCTTTAGGGTGGGGTGTGGTCAGCGATCGCTCGTTACCGTGAGGATATTTTACGATGATTTCGCGAGGGCGAGTGGCGTAATCGACAGCACTGAATGCGGTGACAATTTTCGCTCCTAATCTACTCTCGAGTTCTTCAATTCTGCTTATCATTTCGAACGACTTCACTTTCTTATTGAGTACAGATGCGGTGAGACCAAGTATTTTCGGACGTATCGTTGGATGGGTTGATAAATAGTGGTTTTGCATGATCTGAACGTACGGATCTTTCCCAGTAGCACAGTGGCATTCATCGAAAACCAACAGATTGATGTTGGCCATACAGATGAAGTTTGCGTTGAGGATATTGTTGAGGATCGTCGGGGTCATGACGAGCACATTATGTTGACAGAATTCCTTCCACCATTGATTGCCCGACCAGTCGTCAACTCTCATGGCCCCTACGAAGCTGGCGACTCGAGCGTTGAGATGTCGTCGCAAGTAATTAGTTTGTTGCTGAACGAGCGGAACTGTGGGCGCGAGGAAAACGGTCCTCCGACCTCCTTTCTCGAGAGTGCTTTCGGTTTGGTGAAGGAGCTCCTTGATCAATAGAGCCGAAATGAGGGTTTTCCCGGTACCTGATTCGGGGATACGAAGAATGACTATTCGAGCTCGTTCGGGACTGAGGGGAGTGGGCGACGGCCTCCGTGACTCCAAATTTCCGTTAATGTGAAACAAACATTCCGAATGTTGTTGCGAATCGGCTCACCAGTTCCCAGGCAGATGATAACGTTCTGTTTCACAGCAAGTTCGAATAACTCCAACTGAAAATGTCTGGCGGCCAGCTCGCAAATTCCACGATCGGCGATTTCCGTAGCTGTGATCCTGCAACGATAAACAAACTCAATCGGGCTCGTACACCGAACCCAAAGGGAGTCCTGGCTAACAAGTGCGCGAATCCTCTCACATAACAAACGCAAGCGAACTTCTCACCCATCTTTCGGAGGAATCAAAGAGCCCATGTCGAATCAGTTCGTCCACCACGTAGCGGCTTTGATATTCCCGAAATCGAGTGTAGGATGCGCAGAAATAATGACTTCCGCAGAACGTATACTGTTGACAGTTTATCTCGCGTGAAGCTGAATTTCCATCCGCAGAGGAAGCGATTCGCAGTTACGCAGAGAGCTATGCACCTTCTTGAACTTCTTTGTCATTGTCAACATCCGATGAAGTGTTAAGGTGCACAGCGAACATCTCGTAACCGACCTTGAGGCAACCGAAGAAAGCAAAATCTCCGAAGTCGAAGTAAACTCAGTGTACTCCTTGTGGCCTCCACTGCAACCATTCTAACAGGGCAAGTTCGTCAGCTGTCATGTCAGTGAGAGGAGCTGGCGCGATATTTTGAACCCAATATATTCCGTTGGATCTGAAACTTGAATGGATATCCGTTTTCCATATTAGGTGATTTCCCGGCGAATGTGGGCGTCTATCCGCTTGCGATTTTCTTCGATCCGCGAAGTTCCGGACATTGCTCGCTCGACTTTAACAAAAGCTACACCTGGACAATCAGCGAGGATATCCACTCCAGCCGCTCCGAAAATCGCATCATTGAGCTGTCGAAAATCTTGATCCCCTTCAAAGCTCTTGATCATGCGCTCGTGGTTCTGCGCCCTTTCTCTCATGCGTTCCATCCAACCAATATTCCCTACTCACGACAATGGAAATCGAACCGCACGGGAAGGTGGGCCATGGGAAGAGATTCTTCCCTCTAGTGCCCTCGCGTCCCGGGTTGAGAACAAACTCTCGATTCGATCGAGACACTGTGACGATCCAAGTTGCGCACGATGGGCCCTGGCTGCGGCGAAACTTTCCATTACATAACAGCTTCGAATTCTGTTCACTTTGCCACAGTTTCTCTCTCCCAAGGCTCAAAAGCTTTATGCGCTCAGCCCTTCTTGACCCATGTCGATCACGGCTCATAATCCACCTTGACTCGCTGAAAACCTCTCACAGCTGGTTCTTGTGATGGCGAGAAGAATTTGTTCGGCAACGCGCAGATCCGAAAACACGCTCATCACCATGTTGGATGCTGAAGCTGAGGAGTCCCACCCAAACCACCATTCGCACATGCTCCATGAGCTGACCAAGATTTCACAGTTAATCATATCATCAGAAAGCCTCTTGGCTGGATCGATCCGGAACTCCGATTCTACGCCCGCGGGATGCGGGGAAGATGACCACAACTTTGAACCATTCTGTCCTCAGCTTCGAGACCCCTCGAGATACGGAGATGGCAAGTCCGAATACTTACCCCCTCAGCCCTCTGGGGCACGTACCTGTGCCTGAGGTGGAGCGATTTTTCATTGCGGTCAAACAGATCCACGAAAGTTATTTCCTCCGCGCCTCCAACTTGTCTGGGCGAGATTACCTTGCCGAGACGAACTGAAAGTCCAATGTCGGTGTCCAGACACGGCGAACGGCAGAGCTTGAACTCCGACTTTGTACCCCTCAGATCTGTGGGGCATCGACTAGTTCGGGAGCTGAGTTCGTTTGCGGCTACCCATGTGGAACAAAAATCAGCTACGGTCTCACGCGCCTCAGCTCTGCGCCCGCTAACCGCGCGCCTCCCGATTAGATCAAGACGTGCTTCGGTCGGCGCTTCTCGAAGACTTTCGGAGAATGATTCCAAGTTCTCGGATATGCTTCTCGGTCTAGCGTCCATTACCCTCCGTTTCCACGTTGCCATCGGAGCTACACGCTCTCTCAGTGCGCGACGCATGAGTTTCGCGCCCGGGGCACATTCCACGAAGCCCATCATCAGATGGTAGCGCCAACGCCATCCTGCACAACGTCGGCATCAGGCGCCGCAATGGAAAGCAATCATTGATGGATTGCCTTCCCGATCCTCGAAATTTGGAAAACTCAGCTCACCAGAACACCGCGGCGGGTGATGCGCATTTTCTCGTGACATTAGCCAGTTTTGGATCTTTCGAGGGACTCAGATACATCCTGGGCATGGCCATTGAGAGCTCCGTTTGCATTGAGTTGATACAAGCGTTCAAACCGTCGAATCGTGCTCCGACGAACTGGATCCTGTGAAATCCATGCCATGGCGAACAATGAGATTTCTGGAGCCTTCTCAGTGCTGAGTGAGCCTGCCGCTACATCGAGAAAACGATGATTCCGACTATTCGTGGATCAGGGGGGAATTTATTTCCAATTCAGGAGTTGATTATCCGGACCAAACCGCCCGCCCTCGGGCAGATGTTCGACCTTCTCTTCTGATTCAATATGAGGTTTACGATGGCATCGTTCGTGATTTCGTGATCACAAACGTGTTTGAGTCATTCAACGTCGATATCAGCGATTTCCGGCTCCGATTACAAGCCTCACTAGAGGTCCACCCTTCGTTCTGTAGCTCACTAGGCAGGAAACAGCCATATTCAAGCATGAAGATCATCTTGGCTGAGCTCGTCACGTTGCGAGGCGTGACCTAACCTAAAAGCTCCCGGATTTCGACTCACTTGTCTCTTGCCCAAGCATCGGCTTTAGCCCAAGCGTCGGCTTTGGACCATGAGTTGGAGTTGTCGTTCTCTCCGATTCCGTTGTCGTTGCCAGCAAAGCCAGCTCTCCCCCAAATGTCGGCATTGGCCCACGCATCGGCATTCGACCATGAGTTGTCGTACTCTCCGACTCCGTCATTCTTGCCATGGTCAGCAGCGTCAGCCTTACCCCAGGCGTTGGCATTGGCCCAAGCATCGGCGTTGGACCATGAGTTCGAGTTATCGTACACTTTGATCCTCTCATCTTTGCCATTGTTGGCAGCGCCGGCCTCACCCCAAGCGTTGGCATTGACCCAAGCATCGGCATCGGACCATGAGTCGGCGTACTCTCCTATCCCGTTATAATTGCTAGAAGCAAGACCGAAGCTCCTGGGTTTTGAAGCGGACCCATCGTTCGAAGAATTGCCACCCTGCTGACTCGAGGCCCGATGCCCTGTCACTTGCGAGCTTGGATCAGTGAACCTTTCTTGGGATTTGGGACCCGAGCGGCCGCTTCGAGATTTAGGTCCTGAGGGTGCGTGTTTCTCAATCCAAGGTGGGAGATCGTCCAAGCTGAAAGCGGGGTTCTGTCCATCAGAGAGATCAATCCTTCCAGGAACTCCATCTCGGAAGTCCAGATCCGAGTCACCTCCTCGTTTTCCATCTTGGGAAGGATTCTGCTTGGTGACATCATCGCTTCGAGCGGGTCCAGATCGGGCATTCTCCTCGCAGACGGCGGGCCTGTTCTGGGCTCCAGAGAGATCGACGCTATTTCCCATGCCTGGGCTCAGTCCGGCGGGCCCAGAGCGTGCTCCGAGTGATTCGGAGTTCATTGGATTGCCTCTCAACGGAAGGTTGAAAATCCTCTTCATGGGCCCACGGCGCGCCAACGAGCCTGATTTCCTTGAGCCCTGTGAGTTCGGTGGGATGGGGGCATTGGACTTCAGCCGAGGGCTGGCACCGCTCGCGCTGTAAGGCCACAAACCCAACAGGTCCGCATCCGTCATGCCA
Source organism: Phytoseiulus persimilis (assembly GCA_037576195.1). Taxonomy (NCBI): domain Eukaryota; kingdom Metazoa; phylum Arthropoda; class Arachnida; order Mesostigmata; family Phytoseiidae; genus Phytoseiulus; species Phytoseiulus persimilis. The sequence goes on along the minus strand of CM075104.1, from coordinate 27,106,758 downwards.
GGATCATTTAAACCCAGGTACATCATGCCGAAATCGTTTCCTTGCATAGGTTGTTGTGGGTTCCATTGTGGTTGCTTAGCTTGATTCGATTGTTGCGAGCTCATTCGATTCTGCGGTTCTGGATTCGTGTTTTGCGGGCTCATGGGTCGTTCCATACTTTGATATAGTTGAGGCTTGATCCAACTTTGCTGCCCTGAATCTTGATCCTGAGGGCTCTTTTGTTTTTGTTGTTTGTCTTCCTCCTCTAGGAGCCATTCTGTGGATGATCCGAAACTAAGGTCTTGGGTGATACCTCGAACACCGGAGATCATGCTCATACTGGACTCGTTGGAAGACGAGTCCCGAGAGTTACGAATTTCTTCGTAAGTAGCTGGACCAACGGCCGGCACTCACCTGGTGTACCGGTACAGCCCCTGGCAGGGTTCGCGCTGAGCACGAAGATGAGGCAGAGTGCTATTCTCATTCTCGGAAGCTGAGAGAGAATGGTGGTTTCGAATGGAATTGTCTCGGCTTTTATCGAGATGAACTCTGTGATTGACACTCGGTAATCTGATGCTCAGTGCATGTCTTGTGCGACCAACACAAGCGGCCGTCTGATTCAGTTCATCACATTGAGTGATCCTCTGTGACAGACGCCAGCCGTCGATGCTGATGTCAGAATCGTTGCTTCTGATCACTTTGAGAAGTGGTATCGCAGAGCTCTGAATTCCCGCAGGAACTCCGGCGAACTCACTCTGTGTCGGATCATCGTCCTTTGCTTCTAACTCCCCTATCCCAGGCCGCGGGGTTGATCGAAACTTCGGCCCGGAACGCGTCATTGGCGGGTCCTGGTCACGGAAAACAGCCCCGACAGGATCACCGATTCCAAATACGAGACCGCGAACTTTCGACTGAGCCCGGGGAAAGGATCGCGCTCCGGAACGCGTTCGTGCAGACGTTTACCCTCGAAAATGACTTGGTGTGAACCGTATCGAACAGATTCCCGTCTGGGCTGCGAGTGTCGAGTTTCGCCGATTTCTACAGTAAACTATCGGAATAGTTCTCTCATACGATCGTTGACGTTGCGTCGGAATCGGGGAAGCTTATTTTTATCTACCCAAGGAATCTCCGGAGAGGTGATGTATCCCTAAAGCTCGCTGCTTCTCCAGAGCTCAATCATCAAGATCATCACCACCGACCGTGACGCCAGCGAAGTGGTGGCAGAATTATTTGGTGCCCCGCAGATATGAACTGGATACGGTCGTGCGTACTAGCGAGTGTTCGGCTACGGCTGACACCTCAACAGGTCACGTTAGAGAAGAATCTGTCATTCCTTCCGGAACACCTGTCGACCCCGCCCGCGAGCCAAAGAGCTTTCATATTTTCTCGGGATCCGCCTGTGGTGAAGAATGATACAGTCATCCGGGAGTGTTGAGGATTCGAACAGCGACGCTGTGGGGGTATTTCTCCCAAGAAGCTGCATCCCGGCGGGGCAAACTCGCCCACACATTCATTGCCTCGATGGAGCGCACTGCCGATGAGAGTTGGTCCCACATAAAGCCGGTCAGATAATTCCGCCTAGCAGATCCTGTTCTGAGGGTCGAATTAGATACGCCAGAAAACGCGAGCCTGTGAGCCGAGAGCCTGCAAGTTTTCCGCTCGTGGGGCCGATTTCGTTCTCCCGTAGATACGGTCGCATTTTGGTAGTTTTCTCGTTGGGAGAAATTCATGAGCGTCGTCAACTAACCCCTCGATGATTCATGGCCAGGGCTCCCAAGACTCAAGAATCGACAGGGATGGATGTCCCCTCATCCTGAAGTGGATTTTTCTCCCAAACAACTCGCACTCAATCACAGCTGATACAATCGATTGCGATACTCAACCCCCAGGGAGGGAACGAGCGCCTGGTAATTAAAACTCTTCTCGAGAAGCGACATGGGAACGCTCATCCAAAGTCAGGTCCCTCTAAGTCGGCGATGAAGAAGCTCGAGATTGGTACCAGGTGTTTCTTTCGCAGAAGACCAGAACTGGAGCACACAGCTCAGCACTCCTCCGGATGCCGTGTCTCGGATCACCGGTGGGAAAACAAGATGAAAAAATTGACATTGAAGGCAGCGCTCCCTCGCGACGCTGCCATATTCTTTATTTTTAAAGATCTACCAGATTTACCAGCCACCGGGGGCGATATTCTATGCCCTTTCCGGGTCTACTCAGTCTACCGCTAGTTCTCGACGATAGCTGTGATTAACGTTGTTTTAGCTCGCTCACGCAGACCGGATCATGTGGAGCGCCAGTGTCTGCTGCGGCTTCTCTCTCGAAGATCGGGAAAATTTTGGAACGGGAATAATCCCCTAATTATCACGTATTCAGCTGATTCCACGAATGCTCGAATATACGTAGTTCGACCCCGTGAACTTCTTGCTTGTGTCCCCACTGATTGCTCGCGAGCACGATGAAAGCAGGCGAGAGCTTGGAATCACATTTTCACTTGTCATAGTCTTGACATTGATTCACGACAGAGCAGCTCTGACGATAATTCACGGTTGAACGATTTCGACACTGATACTCGATTCGAGATAATCGTCAAGCACATAACTCACATGCACGGCAGGGAAATGTGGTGACCACGACCCTGAGCGGTGTTTCCGGAGTTGGGGCCATGGAGGGTTCTGGATGGGGCCTAGAGAGTAATTCTCATCATCGCGGAGCCAAAAATCGAGGTGGAGACGCTAATCGAATTTTGAGGACAGGCGGAGATCTATCGAGCCTGCGGCCTGATACCGAAATGCCTCGGTCGGGTTGGTCAAATTGGGTCGGGATTTTTTTTCGCTTCCGTCTTCACCTGATTACCCTGTGAAAAATGTTCGGACACCGGGTCCCTCGTTGGCGATAGACGACTGGGAGGATGGCACGTGTTTTGTTGTTTCATTCGCGCCAATCGGTGGAGAATCGCGTCTCCGACAGCAGTTCAAATATGGTCATTTTTTCCTTGCTGTGTTTCATCCAACTAGCCGGTAAACGTCAGAAGTCAACGTCACGTCAATCGGATTAGCTTCGGGTCGTTGTGATTCGATTCGGAGAGGGACACTCACCTTGCCATGGAATACAGTGAGAATCGCTTCGGAAAGCCTGAAAATCGCAAATTTCTTGACAAGATATCCTCCTCGAGGGGTTTCGCCCCGCATATTCTCAGGTATGACGAAATCGGTAAAAATATCCGATGGTGGAAGAAAAACTTCGAATCGATCGAAATGACCGGCTGCGGTTTGGTCGCATCGATCCGACGACATTCTCAGTTAGTCCAGTTCCAGGATTCCAGTGCTGCTCAGTCCATCAACGGAAGCTTTGAGAGGCAAGGACACCGAGCGAACCACTTCATCCCCGGGTCTGAGAGAGACTGTCTCTCTGAGTCTTGCGTTATACCAAACCTTGCTATACGCGAGATAGGCGCTTATGATCATGATTCCTGTTTTTGTCCCGTCTATTGCCTCTTTTCGATCACGAGGGAATAAGGTACCGTGATACCTTCGACATAGTTTTCTGAGGGATTCCCATGCTCCTGGATTCTGCGTGGGGAGCGAGGTCAACCGCGGGTGCCATAGGCGAACAGGGTTGGAAGGGATCTCAGCGAGCTCGGGACATCCTAGCGAGACAAATAGACTGCTTAGGCTGTCTCAACTGGGCAGAGTTGTTTTGAACGATTTTCTAGACCAGGGTTGTCAAAACCCTGCGCCGTGGTCCGGAGGGGCGGATCGATCCGCAGCGCATGGGCCATTTGGATGGACATAACAAGGATCCCTCGAGGGCGCCGGGTACCCAGATGATCAAGCTCGCGTTGAATTTGGATGAGCACCCCTGCTCTCGGCAGAAGCTCGCGCTGAGGCAAACAAAAGTAAACTGAGTCCAGCTCCTTCGAGATTGGCTTTGACGAGTTGGTCTTGATATCCTCGTACGCTCACTGCTGGTCCCGAATTATTTTCCGCGGGAGCTACTTTACACACTCAAATCCGAGGGGGTTAGCCTTTCTCAGGGACGGCGTTATCTGAACGGCTTGCATACTCTCGAGCTGCATCCGAACTCCCCCGCTATGGTGTGGGACGTACCAGCAGTATCCGGTGCCCCACCCCAACCGCGAGAGAGTGACACCGCGGTGGCCTACCAGAACAAAGAAACTTCCTAATTGTGTACGGAGGCATTAGCGGCACCGCCGCGCCGTCTCCTGACCCCGAATCGAAATCGGCTCAATCCATCATTTCCCTCGACTTTGGAGACCGGCTGTCCCTTTACTCTCTGAGAGACCTTGATCATAGGCATTGCTACCGCAGGCCGGCAAACCCTGGTTGAGTCCTTCCTTTTCCAGCATAGAGGAGCCCGGGTTTCCATTGTCTCGTTGGTCCACCGGTAAGATGCGCTCAGCTGGAGCCTCAGCTCATGACAATAGCTCGACGCTGCCGTCATGTGTCCACATTTGTGCCACTTCATATGAGGAGTCCGGATATGGAGATAAACCCCTATTTTCAATTCGTGTCATGGAGCGGCCCTAGGTTTCCAGTTGCCTGATCCGCTCATCTGGGATACCACCACAGGTGACACTCGATGCCGAGTGCGGATCTCAATGCCGAATTTTCGACGTTGAGAAACTATATCCGCTCCTTCTCCACGACATGAAGTCGCGGTGGTATCCACTCGACTGCAATGAATGAAGATCATTGGCATGTTGAAACCGATACTCTTTCCCTTTCCAACTCACGCAGTAATATGATGAGGCTACTAGAAGTCCTCAAAAGACTCCTGCTTTCTGATGAATGATGCTCAGCGTTGGATGGGGAGCTCTCATCGAATCTAATATGATCAGTGAACTGTTCCCAACACCTTCTCGTAGGACCTTCGGAACTTCACTTCCATTTAGTCGTCACGGGAGAGAAGCATTCCGGGGCGGCAACGTACTTCGGCTCGTTTCGTCCACGGGAGCGAATGAGCTTCTCGTTCTCCTGCGGTCTCTGCCCGTGTCGCGAGTGTTCATCGTGCGGACAATAGCTCCTGCATGCGGAGAGAGGATGTCAATTGTCCATTGAACACAGATAATCGACTCGTACAAGGTTCTGACACAAAGCTTCGACCTTGCGAGAACAGCGGCTTTTGAGTCCGTCCAGACAAAACCACTCATTCACTCTCCGAAATATTCCAGTCTCAAACGAATCACGGTCATATCCATGAATCAAGTCTCACTCCGTCTCAGTGTATCCGCTGATCTAATTGTCCGATCTTTGAACGCAAGGACTACCCTACGGATCAAGGACGTCGATGCCTGTTCCTGCTATGTGGAAATCGTCACGGAGAAGCTTCCACTCGACCGCCTCCGCTTGAATCCCACGGAGTTGATGGTGTCCCCAACGCTGTGAAAGCGGAGTTCTTTTCGCTCGCTACATCTACCGCAGCTCCACAGGGGGGGGGGGGGGGGGGGTGTCAAGGTCGGAATATCGGCGGACCGGCTGAGGGTGACGGAGCCGGCTCGTGGGTCATCACGGACCGCCGCTTCTTCAGCTAGGAAAATATGTGGAGCATTTCAGCGTTCACGCCCGAGCCTATTCCTCACATGGGAATCGGAACACCTGGATGTATCATGCTGGATTTGAGCTCACTCAGATCAGTAATACTGGATCAAATCTTTTCGCCATCGCGGGCTCTTCAACTCGGTCGAGAGCCGCGAACCACGGCTGCAGACCTCATATTTGTCACCCCTGCTTCAGGGGCATAGTGATAATGGTGGACTAGCCCAACTTTGTCGCAGGGATCGTCGTCTGAACAAGTCGCTGGATTCAATGCTCAACGCAGGTCGTTCCACAAAGGAACTCTTTGAGATCTCCGCAGACCCCTGTTTCGATTCCACAAAGGCGCAGCACGTACTGCCCGAACCGCTGTCGAAAAGCTCCAACTGTTCGAGAGTTGCGTTAACTTTCGGCTTCCGGAAACATTCTTAGAGCAAACACAAGTCGGAGAAGAAGCCTCTTTTTACAACGTGAGAACTCATGACATTTGTTGGCAGATATCTTGAAGGAGCAGGCACGAAGCTCGCCTCCCCCTGCAAACCCTGAAGCGTTCACGCTTCCTGAGTGAAACCATCCTCGTTCGTATTCCAGTCATCGTGTTCCCAGTGGCGTACCCAGGGGCCCAAACGTCTCCAATAATATCGGAAAGGATGGATTGAAATCCATTGTAGATTCACCAATTGGAGTGAAATGTGATTATATTCCACTTTGGATGATGAAAGTATCCAGCTAAGACTCAGCCTCATTGGAAGCATCCTCGAAGAGTTGGTTACCATGTAGATTGCGTCACGATGACGATGATCACATGGAAGGCTTTGTTCCGTTTCTCGCTCACCGTCGAGGAAATTAACGAGAGATCGACTCGACGGAGAGGTACCACTTGCTTTCGATCTTCTACTTTTGATGTCAACTGAGATCGCAGGACGACGGTCGGTGACAATAATTGCTTGCAGGGAGAACGATGGCTCGACCTCGGCAATGCCCCAGATATCAGACTCGTCAGTTAAGAGTGTCACGAGCTCTCCAAAACCCGGATGGTTGGCGAATCTCGTCCAAATATCAACTCCTGTGTGAACCGCGTCCACCTGCCGATTGGGACCTATGGCGGCTTGTCCTGAGTCCTCATTATTAGAGACGCCATATGAGCGGACATGTCCTCGTCCGTCCGCTTAGTCCGCTTTCTAGCTTTTCAGGGCAAATGTCCGTTTTCTTCGCGAACGACAGTAATCGTTGAGCTCGCAGGCACTTCCTGGGAAAGAGAGCGCTGTTCCGAATCCCGAGGGGTGTTGATTCAGCCAGAGAGATAGTTTAGCCGTTCGTCAACTGCGCTTCATAATATAAAGATAATATAATATTTCCGTACTCAGGGACAAACTCTTATTCTTCCCTCCGGGACCTCGGATCAAATGGAGGGGTGTCGAGTTGACGGGTTGGATGCATCGATAAGTAAATGTGAATGACCAGGACTCGGTTAAGATACTATGGGTTCTGGAAAGGGAGGCTTCATACATCTTCGACTTTGTGCTTCCTGTTGGTGGGCGAAATCATATGCCGTCGGGAGCTCTCGATCTCGGGAAGATCTGGTAATGAAATGATGATTCCGCGGAAACGAGGAGAAGAACGCTCACTCGAAAATCGATGCGGAATCAAATCTCTATGTTTGGAAACTCATTGCTTGGTTCGCCAGGTTCTCACCTCTGATAATTGCTCTCCCTTGAGCTGGAAAGAATCGACTCCAACTGTAATTCGCCTGAATTCACATGCTCTACACATGTGTTCCGCCTGCTCTGCGAGACGGTTCGTGAGCGTTAGTAGATCTTGCCGAGCATTCATCGGGCACGGGCTGCTGCCCCACGCGCCACCAACTGCGCGTCTGGGAATCCCTCAATGCTGCCTCCCTTCATTTCAAGAATCTCGAGAGAGTCAAGATCTTCGTGTCTCGTTTCGAAGGCATAGCGGCCGAAATATTGGCTTTTTGGACTCTTGCTCAAGATGCAGAGCTGCAAAATCGATCCGAAGCAGTTTCGGTAATTTTTGTGCTCCTGGAATTCATCGTGGCTTGATTCACGGTCGAAATCCATGGATGAGCGGCTATCCATCTTACTTTCGATCAAGAGCCAAATGAGGGCAGACCTCCCCGCCTGATTGGAGCAAATTTTTTCGAATAGCCCCGATTCCACTTGACTCTCGACTCTTCCGTCATGCACTCTCTCGCAATGCCGGAATCGAGTGATTTTTTTCTCCGTTGAAAAACATCCCCACGGATAATCTGACCTCCTCGTCAGATCAGCATGATGCGAGGTGACATTTACTGATCGAAATCAGGGAAAGAACATCGTCCGTGAAGAGATTCTCGCTTCACGGTGTCTCTGTCGCCTGGACGGAAGTCAAGCATGCTTCGCTGTCTCCCTGTCGACAACTTGGAACAATGGAGAATATTCATCGATCGCTCCATCAGCAGCTCTGTCTGTATGACAACGGAATCGCCCTGCTTCGATACATATATGACTGCCCGAAATCCCAGCTAATAAAACTCATCGTGTACTGAAAGGGCATGCTCGAATCGCGAAAATAACGGATGTCCGCTTCCACTGTCCGTTAGTGCCTCGGATGTCCGCCGGACACGTGTCCGCTTTTTGCGGAAAAAATGTCCGCTCATATGGCGTCCCTACTCATTATCGTTTATTTGCTGACCATGCGCTCCCCTGTCCGCTGGAGAAGAGCGCCAACGCACAGGCCATGGCATCTCTATGATACTTCAGACCTCATAATGAAACCAAAGAGAGCCTCTCGGGAAGAGTCGCCGGAAGCGGATCTCGCCTTCAGACTCGCATCGAGAAGCTACTCAGTGATGAGATGAGAATCCGTTCTGGATTTCTGGGACGATTTCATAATTCCAGTAATCTGCTAGTCAGCCCGACTCATCTTATCGTTTCAGATCGCCCGATGAGACCGGACAAGTTTGACTGGACGTGACTGCTCCGCGACGGAAAGTCCCGCGTGTCCGGGATAACCGAGGTTAGCGACGAAAGATTCCCTAAACGCGGCACCTTTCTCATATCTTGTAACAAGCTCAAAAGGTTCTCGATCGGCTAGAAGTAGAGGTGCACCTGGTTCCGCTCCTTTTTTCGGTCGTATGATCACGAATGATTAGCAATCACCTGAACCAACGAAGTATAATTGTCATCGGAATGAACCCAAGGCTTGAATGACATGGAGCCGAGATTCATCCGAGAGTTCTGGTTCGAGCTCACCATTCCTTCCTACAAACTTTTCTCGCAGATTTCAATTATCGTCAGTACCTTCCACTGTGATGCTTCTTGTCTGTCTGAATTGGTTTATTCCGATGTATGTCAAGGAAGTATTCCGCGGTCATGTTCCCAGACGCCCTAGGCGAAATCCGTTCGACAGGAGGCTGTAAAACATTCGGGACCGCGTCCCCAGAAAAAAAATATCATCGATGAGAGCTGAGAACACGAACAACCCCGATACAAATCCAAGTGCTTGTAGCCAACGATTGAATAATCAGGAATTTTAGTGGAGTTTCGTATCAGAGTGAGAAACAACCCGTAGCCATGAATCCATTCCGGGTGACCAAATGCGGCGTAGGTATCTGTGCCCTCGGTCCCGCTCTGACCTTGGTCTTCCTGGTCAGGGTCTCTATACGTGAACCCTCTCCACATATTCCCTCATCCTGACACAACACCACATGAAGCACCATCAAACCGGTCAGAGCTCCAAAACCCGGAGCGTCACGTTTCCGAACGGCTTCTGAACCGCGCGCTCGATGTTTACGTGTCCATACAAGCATCAACGAACGTCACACAAAATCAAGGGACCAACAGGACTGTGGAAAAACCTGTAATCTCACCTCTCCGGAATTGAGGCTCCAATCAGGTAGGACTAGCTCTCGGCTTGAACGCCCCCACAAATCCAGCGAGTGAAGCTGTTCAGGAAAAATGAGAGTGACATGCTCAAGGACACGGCCTTGAAGCGGCCTTCCATCCAATTTTTGACGGCGCAATCGCGTGTACGGCAAGCTACTTCGCTCCGAAGCGACTTTGCTCAGTTTCGAATATACAATGCTCGATCTGCAGCCGAAACCATCCTTTCAAACTTCATTCGCCGGTATTTCTCCATTCACGGGACATCGGAAATTCCCGGCCCCTTTCCCTGTTGAAGCTCTCAGACCGTGAACCTGAGGCTTCGAAGGCACTTCCGCGGGCATCCCCAAAGATTTGATATCGTGGACCGATGGAGTCGCAGAAGCGGAACGAGCACGATGACGCTGGATGAATGAGTGAGTCGAATGCCTGTCTGAGGTCATTGCGCTTGGCGTATTTAATCTAGAGTCTGGAGATTTTAGCCACAGAAACCCAAGCTGGCATGAAAGAATGCGCTGGAGAATCCGGTGGAAGATTCCGCGGCGCAACTGATGGAGCAGAGACAGCTCCTGCAGATTCAGGCTAGGTTACCAATGACCGGGAAATTGACTCACATACGTGAGTTCACGCGCTCCTGCTTCCAAGACTCAGCGATAAAGCAGGCATCAGCTCTGAATCGACGGTACCTGCTGCGAGTAGTTCAATGGAGGCTCCGAGACACCGGAGATCTAAAAATGTTATTGAAACGCTCGGAACCGTTCGCTCACGATTCATCAAAGTCAGATATTTTCCATTAAAACGGAATAATCTCGGGAACCGCGGTGGTTAGCTGCTTCTTTCCGGTCGCAATCGAGCCGGGAGCTCTTTTTACCTCGAGTTAACGTTCTTTCGGGCTTCCTGAGGTTGGAACTTCCGAGGTGAGTCGAGACATGCATATCGATGAAAACGCGGGTCCTGAGAACGGCGTGGGATCTTCGCGACAGCTATCTGATGCTGGCCTTGGTGAGGTGGCGCCCGGAAACAGATAGCTTTCATAATTTACAAGAGCATCGAGCGTCCTGGCAGCCCTGAGTCATCGTGACCTTGCGATCTGTTGGATTTGTTGTTTCGTTGACATGCTTTCGAGGAACTGTTCGCTCGCTGGGTATTCATCAATCGGGGTGAAGGAAGTGATTCCGACCTCGGGCCGTTGTCGACCATTACTACGACTAACAATCGTGTGCCAGAGGTACGGGGAGCAGTGCAAATTGTTGAAATGAGATCCGGCTGACAGTCTGCGCGTGTTTTCAAGGCTGGTGCTGGTATGAGCTTGACGTCGCCCAGGGGACGAATTCACATCATTAATATTCAAGGCCGTCCAGTACGGGCGAAAGAGTGGTGAAAGTTGAATGGAACCGGGGTGGCTTCCAATGAATGGCGGGGAGGGGATCGGCTCGAAGTTCGATTGACTTTCCGGGACTTGAAGCTGAGGGGCCGACAGAGGTCTCTCATGACGAGTCGAAAGCTCTGACACGAGCGTAACTTCCGTTCGTTCGATCGCCTCCAAGGGGGGAGAACTACGGTGAGAGTGGAGCATGTATCCCGTTAGAAAGTGACTGGAACCCCAATACATACGAACGAGTTTCTACGACCCATGCTTCTCGCAGCGATAGAACAACTCTTCTTGTTGGGTTATATTGGATGAATCGTCTACCGAGAGGAACTCCAAACATCAGTGGGGATGCCAACCTCTTCAGGACCCATTCCTCCTAACCCGAATCTGCCAAACGTGAGCATTGATAACTATTTTCGCGTAAACGCAACGATAGGGAGCGTTTGCATGTCAATTCACGAGTTATTCCTCGATATCCAGGGCGAAGATCCAAGCGAGAAAGACTATCTTGCTCTGAAGAACGCGACGATAATCGCGAACGAGATGGAGTCTGACAAGATTCTCCAAAGAACGAGCTCGTTGCTCCAGAACAAAGCGTTCACCGGTGAGTGAATCGCTCCGGATGGTGAAGGTAGACATCATGTTCTTAGCCTCGCTTGACATTTTTCTCCACTCGAACTCCTCAGATGTGACATTCATCGTCGGCCCACCTTCCGCTTCTAAAAAGTACGTTGGACACCGAGTCTTACTCGCTATGACCAGTCCCGTCTTCGAAGCTATGTTCTACGGCGACATGGCCGACAAGTCCAAGGTTTGTTCTCATTCACTCTCTGTCGTTCCGGGGCTTCCTGCAATGAGAAGCTCAAGAAGCGGGTAATGTTCAATTTCGAGAGAAACTTTCCAATTACTCAGCGAGTAACTGAGTGAGCGCGAGCCGTCAGTTGTGGTCTAGTAATCCCGCTAAAACGAGGGACAGGTATGCTGCTCTCGCTCTCGCTCCAGGGCGTGCAGGTCAAGGGTAGTGCGCGAAGCAGAGCGTGGCTCCCACGCTTGTCACGTCCGAGTTCCACGGCCACACAGCTTTCGGAGGAGAACATGAAATGTCGTTCGAATTCAAATCGCTTTTCAGGTGATTCGGATCTCAGACATTGCGCCCATCGGCTTCGAAAACCTCCTTCGATATGCGTACACGGATAATCTCAAGTTGGAAACTGTCGATGACGCGATGCTCACGGCTTTCGCGGCGAAGAAATACATCCTTCCTCATCTTCTGAAAGACTGCTTCGCATTCATTGAACGGAACGTCACTCCATCAACTGTTTGCCAGGTAGAGCGGAGCAGGACCGACCGCATCGATGGACTTCTGAGACGAAACAGAGATTTCACACTAAACGAGAGCTCACCGAAAAACTGATCTCCCAGGTTTTCGAGTTCGCGTCCGTGATGGAGGCCTACACATTGATCTTCCAATGTCTCAACATCATCGACCGCCAGACATATCATGTTCTCACAGCGGAGAACTTTCCAAATGTCCAATCCAGCACACTGGAAACCATCGTTCACAGGAAATATCTGAATTTGTATTCTGAGTACGCTCTGTATCAGGCATCTTTACAATGGGCAACGGAAGAATGCAACAGGTATTCCACGGGAAAATAAATTGATTCCCGCGAGCCGGCCGCCTTCCCGCGGTTCTCGTTTCACGATTGCGCCAAGGGACATGGTTAGTTTTGTTCCCGTCGCGTAGAGCGAAGCGTCATCTCTCATGGATATTCCCTTGATTCTAGGAGAGGATTAGACAAGTCTGAAGTAGAAAACGTTCGAGCCTGTATGGGTGATACCGTGGTCGGACAGCTGCGTTTCCTGGCTCTGAGCCCCGAGGAGTTTTGTAAAGGGCCAGCCAAGAGCGGTCTGCTGACCCGCGACGAGTGTTACGCTGTTTTCATGAATATGGCAATACCCGGAATAGTTGCACTGCCGAAAGGTGTGTTCCTGAAGATCTCGAAGCAGCCGGATATGCATAGATGCGAGCTTACGAACCTTATCTATCCTGAATATTTCAGGCATTAGTGCCGAAGGAACCAAACGATTGAGCCCTCCAGAACACTTCGTCTCTCGGAGATATCAGGCAGTGTCGTTCCATCCACCTTCTAGACCGCTGCGTTTCATCGGAATAAAGTTCACGGTCCTCACAAAAGATATCTTCGTCACCGGGATCGGATTCCCCCTTCGTCAGGACTTAGGCTCTTACAGCGTCCGCACACATAAATACGATGGAATCCTGCGCTGCAGCTACAAGGTGGAGATAGATTTTGTGCATTCCACCAGGAGGCAATGAGCATTGGCTCCGTATCAGGCATTCCATGAGATCGAGCGCTCACAATGTCCCTTTTCTCAACCTCGCGCAGATCCAGGAGGACCGTCGTGAACGCGAAGAGTGCGAAGTGACGTTCGCACTCAGCAAGGAAAAGGACGTGAAACTCAAGCTGACGAAACCATTCTTCATTCGGAAAGGACTGGAGTATGAGCTCGAGCTCCAGCTTTCCCATGTCGTCAGCGACGACGTGATAATACCATCGCTGAGAAACCGTAAGAAAGAAGATGTGGTTGAAGGCGTAACGATCGCGTTCGGAGCATATCAGCGTCCTCACATGAACAATGTCATCGAAATCCTTGAAATCTCCGACATTTTCTTTTACTTCTAACCGCGATTTCGAGAGAAGGACAGCATCCGGGAAAGAGGCGCCGCTACTCGCCGTTATACAGGAGGTGCATCCAGTGGCGTACCCAGGGGGGGGGCAAAGGGGCTCCCCCAAATGGTCGCCATCGGTTGATCGGTGAAGAAGAGTGCAGTGAAGGGGTTGAAGCTACGAGCGAAGACCCGCCGCTCGGTGACAATATCTCTGCACGTCGATTGTTTTCCCTTGGACATCCTGGTACATTTTTCAACGAATTTACCAGCGACTGTCTCGGACTTCTCATGCAAGGAATCAGCAGATTGATTGAATCAGTGACTAGAAATGGCTGCCTTAGGGTCTCAGGAAGCTCTTCAAGCCTATGTAAGTTGTATGCTCTGTCAATCGAATAGTATGCGGGATGCGCTTGCATTATGAACCCTGAACGATCTCAGATGCACGCCCCGAATTTTCATGCGGCATTCATTGAATATTCAGCTGCTGAGTGTTTCGGATATTTCCGAAGTTCTCTTGATTTTACTTGCCTTGCATAGAATCTAACTACTCTCGCTATCTCGAGTTTTCGGTCGGATCCAACTCGAATAAGGGCTTGTACTCCTTCAATCGAGAAAAAAACAACTGTACCAGCGTAAGAACGTTATGTCCGCTCGGTGGACTGGTTACTTACGTCTTCCATATGATATTTGAACGATGAAGCTTCCATGGGTCTCTCGTCGTGCGGAGTCGAATATGCGGATGTCTCGCGTGGGACACTGTCGACTGTGGGTGGCTTGACTATGCTCTCCACACCGCTCCCGATAGGTATTCGTAAATAGCATAGAAGGACACTGCCATATATCTAGTCGAGTATACAAGAGAGATCCCCCCCAATCCAACCAAGCAGTCATTGTATTGAATCGAATATTGTTCTAAGAATAAAAGCACAACTCGAACTGCGTTCCTTGTATGATTTTTAGAGCGACTCATAGAAAGGGAATTTTATGCCTGGCAGATCTGCTCAGTCTTCGACTCGGAATTCCGTGCCCAGTCTGGTGCCGAATAGGTGAAGTGACCGGAGCGAGAAGTTCCGCTCCGCAAACGATCCTTACGAGACCTTGATCCAAATCTTCCTGACACGTGACTCGGATCAGAGATTCGTTCGACGAAGCTCCTCACTCTCCTGGACCACCCGCTTCCGAGAACCTGTGCTATTGTCTGTAATATTCTGTGAACAGAATATTCGTCGTGGCTTGAGTCATTCGATCAGTTCCTAGAAGATACTCCTAAGGGTATTGTGCGATCAACTCGACTCAGAACTCGATGAAGTAGCCGCCACGCTCCTCGAGCCTGGGCTGCACGATCTCATTTTCGATTGTTATCTCGTTTTCATCAGGCTCATCAGACATCTAGACTCTAATAGCGAGAAAAAAAAAACGCAGGGTATAGAACCTTATGCAGCTCAGAGTACAAGTTGTATTTCGCGACAGGATGAAAAAATCACAAGTTTCCCGGTGTCAATAAGGCATTAAATTAAGTGCGCCTGATGAGGAAATAATGCGTGATTCTAATCATGATGATATGGATCGTATAATAAACGGATTTCTTCCAAGTCGATCGTTTCCGTCAGCCTCACGAGGGCTGAGGTTCAGAATCCGGCACTGGAAAACCAACAGAAACGCTGCTCCACCGAGCGGAATGGAGCGTCAGATGTGGGGGCCCCTTCTTTCGTTCAGTATTGACTAGACATGGTTCAGGAAACTCAGTCTGTCGTTTCAAACCGTGGCGAAAAGACTTCGCTGCTCTCAAGTTTATATAAGTTCATTGGCGTATCATAGCATCTCAACAAAGGACAATATGCAAACTTCCCCTGCTCTGAGCGCCCATGTGACGTGATGAGTTAGAGATACCCGCCAGGCGGTGGAACGTCAATCGTCTGATCACATTGTCAGCTTATGGGGAGGCCTCGGAAACTAGTTCGTCGGCCAAACGCTCAGAGGGAAATGCAATATAGGAAAGTCCGAAAGTTCTCTTGTGAGTTCTCAATCTAATTAGATATACAGTCAATTGGCAGCGCACCACATTTTGATTCTGCTCACATCTTTTTATCTAGAGGTGGTAGAGTATGATCTAGGTTACAGAATATTTAGACTAACAATAAGTGAGCAACTAAGATATTCGAGCACGTGAGCAATTTCATCTCTTTCATCTTTAAAACTATTGTCAACTATCCTTGTGCTGTTTCATCACAGGGTTTGTCGCATTCGTAGTGATTAACACTGTAATGCACCGGCAGCAAACCTTGAATCGTTTCCTGGAGGACAAAATGACAACAGGGTCGTCGTTCGCGCTTGAAGTCGTCCCCCCGCAGAGTCACGGAAGCTTCTTCAATGAGTCACTCACCCGACCGTTGGAATGGCACGTCTCCGGGTATTCGCTGCGATCCTTGGTCAAGTTACTCTGTCGAGGAGGATTTATTCAATCCCATAAGTTCCCATGAAGATCTGAATGAGCTATGCGTCTGATTCTGGACTGGGTAAATATCGATTCCATCATGTCCACGGTTCGCGTCGTAGAGACCGAAGACGGAGTCCGAGCAGTATGCTCCTTGTTCATTCATGGGCCCAACGTTAAAATTTTCATCGACGCGATTCTGTTCATTCAGAGCCAGTATTGACATCATCCTCGTTGAGTCGGAGTACACGGGACTTCTCGAAGGCGATGGACTGTGCCTCTTGTGCTCCTGGGGGTTGGCGGAAAACAATTCGAACTCTCTATCCAGGTTGCGACGAGACGTGCCGCAGCGATTGTCTTTGAACGTGTCACCGGGCGAAAAGCTCGAGTTCAGCAGGGGGAGACTGCCGACCGCCGTCTCGTTGCCTTTCATGGAGGAATTGTTGTTCTTCATGTCATCGATGTTGAGGCCGGTCTTGCTGTGGCTGATAGTCCCGCCGCCGCTGTGGAACGTCGCCTTGCTGTGACTGGAAGCACTATTACCAGAGCTTCCCACACTTCCGATGCTGTTGGCTCTGTTTATCTTGTTGGAATGGGACGAATATGGAGATGTCTGAAATACAGGTGTTAAGTGATATGCCCATCAGTTTTCGGCTTCCGAAGCCCCTGAAGAGACCGGGAGAATTTTCCTACCTTTGATGAGGCTGAGTATCTACTGCTCTCGAAACATTGACCACCTTTCTCTGTTTTCGGTGTGGAAGTTGAGCCCAGTACACGTACAACGGGCCCCCCGAAGCTCCTCGATGAGCCAGCGACGGCCTGATGATCTTCAGGGCTCACAAGACCACTGTCGTGACCGCCTCGAGGAAGAATGTCTGACTGATCGCAAACGTTCTGAATGAAAATGTCATCCGCATAGCCCGAGGAGGCATTCGTTAGGAAGGAATCCGAGAAACTATGGCCGTCACTGCGACGGGATCGCTTCTCGGGCGTTTTGAACTTTGGTCTGTAGGGCGAACCCGTCGTCGGGGAAACCGTGTCTTGACTACAGTGGAGAGCGAATGTTTTTTTCTGTTTCATTTGATCCCAGGTCACAGCGGCACGACATGTGTCTCGTCGAGTCACAGCTTCACACTCGAATTTCCCGTTGTATTTGTTCCGTGTCACGTAGATAACTTTCCCGGTCAACTCTCTGCATGTGAGGATTGCGATTTCATTCTCCCACACCTCCGAGACTTCACACTGAACAACCATAACATCGACTGGTTTCACCTGGAATCAAAGAGTGTCAAGTTGGGAGCTTTGTCGAGGAGGAGCGAGGGCGATTTGGTCACGATTTCTCCCTGAGTGCTGACTCACCTGAATCGCTCTATAGTCGCAATGATCCGTTTTCTTGTGCTGCTCGATGACCTTAAAATCTATGCGCCAGCCCACGATGAGGCACGACCTTGAAAGTTCAGACAAAAAATTCAAAAAGGTTGAATCCTACTCTCCATGTGCACAACGAACGGAGGGATACTCGGAAAAATGCTCGAAGTCTGTCTCGTGGTACGATTCGAAGGTCTCGGAACAAACGGCATGGCAGCCAACCTCGGGCTGCCGGGAGAAGTATGATTTGAACTCGCTGAAAAATGATGGCTTGAGGTGGGCCTTCCAAGTTAAAGTCTGTCTACTGATGTCCTCACCTCTCCGGCTCCGGCAGGTCCAGATCGGAGTAGTTGAAGTGAGCCTCGCCCGTGTGCTTGGCGCACTCGCAGACCGCAAAGCCGTACCGTTTCGACGGGAAAAGTTTCTTGATGACACCGCGACAAGCTTCACCTTCTCTGCTCTGCTGCAACGAGAGGAGGGAGATTGCTGCATCACTGCTTGGGTCAGACGGACTACAGCTCCGCAAAAGGAACTCTCGGAACGGAAATAAGATAACTTTTAGGCCGCAGATTAGAGCTGGGAGCACAAAGGTTCATGCATTCAAAATGGTGAGTTGCAGGTAAAATACAAGAACCGACGGAAGCTCTTGAGATGAGCTGCGCAGCTCCAGAAACATCGTCGAACACAGGATAACGTCGACTACAGCTCCGCTTGGAACTTCCTGGCAAACTCCTGACACACACCTTCTCTAGGTGCTCCATTTGACGGTGTTCCTGAGGATGTTTCTACGGACGTCAGGAGGAACAAGCAGGGAAATCGGAAGCCGGATGACCTTCGGAACTGTGATGACGCTAACTTGATGATTTCTGCTAGCTCTGTCTAACATGTGCATGTTGCGACTCGACGCGTGCACACATTCTCAAAATATTCCGTCGGCGCGCTTACATCTAAGCTCTGCAGGGGTTTCGCATGGAATGAGGGATCACTGCATAGCTGCCTCTCCACACATCTGCGAATGGCTATACACTCAGTGGCGAAAATTTCAACTTGAGAATCTGTGTCCGAGGAGGGTCCAATGCGGCTCCGCATGGATGAGTCCAATCGGGACTCTGTCCTGGAGTTAGGATGATGCTGTTCATGCCGGGTCATTTCGCTTATTACCCCGTGATTCGCTTGAAGATTGTGTTCCCATGAGCTTCTCCTGGGAGCGGTGCCGTCCTTGTAGTCCTGTATCCCGGATCGAACATTCTTCCCCAATCTGGCGTGAATCAAATCAGTTTGTGACAATATCAGAGGTGCTCCAGTTTCAAGAGAATGTCTTGACAGTCCTCGAGTGCTCGATGTTGCCACCAGCACTCGGCGCACGCGGCCATCTCCGCCTCGGCGATGGAGGCGTTCTTGAGTGAGCGTTCGAGCCGAATATAGGATGCTGGAACGGTAGAGGTTGACATAGCCATCCTCCAGACTGGCCATCCTGCTTGCGAAACCAACCAGCAACTGAATGCTTGCAAGCGACCTACAAGCTCGATTCAGAACAAGGGGTTTGCCAGCCATCAGGAGGAAGGAAGTCCGGCTTCACATTGGTTTCGTGTCTGGGGAAATTATTCTTCTTCGCTCGGCAGGCGCTGGAGCTTGTGCTTCCCGTCGTGTTGAGGTGTCCACCACGGGGGCCAAACTGTGCATTGGCCATTCACGTTCAGAACCGGATATGCCCTAGATCCTTCACTTACCGTTCATCGGTAGAGAGGCTCATACATTGAGCTTGCGGTCCACCAAATTACTGGGAAATAAAAGTCGGAAACGAAGTTTGAGGGTGATGCAGGCGGAGAGCGGAACTTCTGACGACGGATTCTTCAAGGATTCTATAAAGGAATGTTTCCGACCGCATGGGTCTCGACCCCTTTCCCACCATGATTTCGTGCCATTCCATCGTAAGCTGTCGAAAGATCGAACGAAAAACGCTAGCTGTATGTCCATGGATTGCGCGCCGAGATCTCGTCAAATTGCTCATCTGGAAGGCAATATTAGCCTTCTGTCCGTCCTTCAATCCGGCCCTGTGACTTCCTGTCGGAATTGAAGGTGAATGGAGCCGGAAGCGGGCTAACCAGGTTGAACGCGGAGGCTCAGCCGCGGCGGGAGGTTGCCAATGGAGGAGCCGAAGACGCAGATCTCCGAATGACTCAGTCAGTGAGTTGATCTTGGAATTGTGTAGGTGAGCCCATTGCTGAGGTCGCAGTGTAGGAGATCGGAAACTTCGGAACCGCGGTGCTTACCCAATCCGTTCCACCGCTCTCGAAACCATGACTCCGTTACACCACATACATCCGGATCGAGCTAGTGGATCCACCCTTAGGTCCGGAGAGGAAAGCCGGAATCGCGATTCCCCCTAATTGACGTTCGTTTCATTCGCAGTAAAGTAGATTCAAATTGAATTTGAACGAGGAGTTGAGTTTGAGACTCATTTCGCTCAACCCATGGCATCGACCCGACAACAGAATTTTATGCATCAGAAAGGACCGTTCGACGTCGGTGTCAGATAGAATAGCGAACTTATAGAGCTCTAAGTCTGTTCCGCCACATCGGGGTCATCGAGTATCGCTTAGAGAGATGCATCATCTTCACCCTTGCCTTGAGCTTGGAGACGAAATTACCATACCATACGATTTGTCGAACTCGACTTTTATGGAAATTTCTCATGGTGGTGCGGAGCCGTATTGAGTGAACGTGCCCCACCGCGTGATCACGGGCTTGGATGGTAAAGCTTCGTCTCCGAGAAACTATTTGTTCGGACTCTCCCTAGGTGGTACAGCGGGGAACGCTTTTCATCTTAGATACTAGGGAGTTCACCTCCTGGTATACATCTCTGACCGTTCCACAAAGTAGATCCAGGCCATGAGCCAGACACGCTATTCCAAGGAAGTTTCTGTAGAAGAAACGCAGGTGCTTGCCTGCAGCGAGCTTGGTCTTGCCTTGATCGCTCACGAAGGGACGCAACAGCGAGGAATCGTTGCCATGATGGCCACGACACCCAAGAGTTTTGTGGCATTCGCTGACTCCACGAGTTCAAGTTCATACAGCATTGGGGCTTCCGGCAGCCGTGAGAGAAACAACGATCGAGTTCACTACCATCTTCCTTCGATTGTCTTGAGCTCCATCGCGTAGGGTCAGTTTCCAGCTTCTCAGCTGTTCCTTCCAGAGCCTCGCGTCGATCATGCGCCCATATCTTCTGCCAGGATGAAAATCGATTTCCTCGAAATTGACAAAAATTGACTTATCTCCGCTCGGAGTCTTATACGTTCCCTTTCGTTTCAGGGGTGAATAGGCCTGCGCTCACAGATCCAATTCGACTGTTGTCCTATCGGCGCGGGATGTCTTTCGACCTTGTCAGGCTCGCGATGTTGAATCAGGGTGAAATGTTCGACGAAACGGGAATTCGGGAAACGGGAAACCCCCATTTCCTGGACCGCAAGTCCGCGGTCTGTAATTTTTACGGGTAACCGAAATAGCGGGACCGAAGGTAAAAACCGCAAGCTGAATCTCGGCGGCGCATCGGCGCCCGCGGGCTTGTTGTCCTGAAAATGCGGGCCCCTGCAAACCCTTGTCATCAGTATCGAGTTTTCCGATTCCCTGAACTCGCTGCTGAATCTAAGCGTCCACGGTCACAAGACATGGGATTCCACATGAGTGCCCAATGCGTTCGGCAAGGATAGCGGGTCTGACCCAGGGCTCCTGGAGTATGACACCGTTTTCTGCTCTGGTGGTTTGTGTGCCATAGTCGTCCTGGCACGCATGACGGGAATTATCTTCTCGGAAAACGGTGTTGACGTATTAATACGAGACACAGAGAGGCCTAAACGATTCGCTTCAGCGACACAAGCTCATCTCGGTCGACTCTCCTCGAGCTTGCTCTATCCAGGGTGGACGAAGATTCTCCGCGAAGAAACACAGAAATATCATATTCTCAGGTCAGACGGAACAGACCGTATAGGTGGGTGGAGGCATATCTTACATCCGCTATCTCCGGATGGATGAGGGAGCTGCAAAGCTGCCACCATGAGAACGCTTCCTTGATCTCCATTGAGCAGGTTATCGCGCGGCGAGCTTGATCTCTAAGCCCCAACTTGAAATATTGCTCACGCCAACCAGCCCGGCTACAAGAAAGAGCTCCGTCTAGAGTACAGAACACATTTAGCACCTGAGGGAAGCGGCTACCAAAGGAGACGTGATATTCTCCCCCGGGTGCGTGGCAGCACTACTCTCGGTATCAGCAGCATGATCTAATGAGTTGCTGGACATCAAAAGGAGGTCCTCGCTCGTCCAACGCGATGCCGGCAATGATTACAGGGGTCAATATCGAAGAAGCCTTCAATGCCGAGAATCAACGGCCCAGGATCCAGAATGGTACTTCCTTTGGAATCTGATCTTTGAAGGCATGCCACTGCACCCGTCCGTTGAGGGTTCGAGCTTTCATTTCATCATAATTTGAATACTCGTCCACACTGAAACCCAGATCCAAACTCAGTGAGAGCCTAATTGATTGAGGCAAACAAAGTCTCTGATTGCTCCATCCACATCCGGGTTCCCACGTGAGCTTCTCCTACACCAGGCCTCGAGGACTGAATGAGCCCCCGGCTCATGATTTTAGAGTCCAACACGATAGACGGTCGAAAGGAGAAAAGAAGAGAGACTAATACGTCCGGCCTGAAGTTTCGGGATTTGGGCGAGTGCTCTATGCGCTAGCCGTATTCAGCCTTTGTCAAAGTCGTTCGAAGAACATTGACGCGGCTGTTCCCAAAGCCTGTCCTCGCAGCGAAGGGTTTAGAAACCTTGTGCATCATCACACTCTAAGGAAGAGAAAGCTCGCGAATAAGTGGCAACTTTCGCGATCCTGCTCAGAGCCGATACTTGCGGTGCGCAAGCTCCCGTAATCGATATCTGTATTCGTTCCAAGAATGCTCATGGAGGTGCACTACGTACACGTCCTCTGTTGGATATTGTGGAAGTTTGGAGTTATTGTTCCTCGGAGATTCTCGGCATTTTCCGAGTACTCCGAGCTACAAGCGCCTCGACGCGGCGCGAACAAGTTAGGGCTCCGCCCAGCAATGACATCCGTGAACGATACTTCCGCAGGAGGACCCATGGACCGTTGTGGAGACTTCTAGCGCAGAGGGGAACGAGTCTCCGACAGAGCAAAAAGTTTCAGTTACGTGTATGTTTGCATTAATTATTCATCTGAAGTCATTCTTTGGTGGCACGACTCAAGAACACAGATAACTCAGTGAGCCTCCATCGATTAACGAGCAGTCCTCGCTTCGGAAACGCCCGTGCGTCTCGCGGCTTGTTGAACTCCTCCCGGCGTTGTGCCCTCACAACATTTATGTACGGCTTATGAAAACACCAGCTGACCTTCGACTCTCCGACCTCCACTCCAGTCGGTTAGGCTGCGGTCCCTGGCATAGAGGCAAATCTAACTCTGAATCATCTGCATTGACCCCAAAGACAATGGTCCGATCGACCCCGGATTCTACTCTAGAGACTCCCAAAAGTATGGTCAGACTGAACCCAGAATCACCTATATACCAAGACCTACTACTACTACCTACCTACCTACTTGGTAGACTGCAAGATATATTATCAGACCGACCCCGGAATGACCTCCTTGGACTCCGGGAAGCACGGTCAGATCCATACTGAAATTATATATTTAGGCCACGAAAATTGCAGTCAGATCGATCCCGGAATCAGCTCCCAGAGCCAGAACGTGTTCGTCGAGGTTGATCTCGGAATACCTTCACAGACCCACAGAAGCATTCGCAGATCGGCCCCGGAATACTTTTTCTAGTCCTCGGGAAGTAATCCCGGGTTTCACGAAGCGGATTATATATAGTAAGGATATAGTAAGTAGCATTCATGTGAGTCGTATCGTTCGGATGAAGACGTTACGGGAAAGTTTCACGCGATTCCAACGTGATTATAATTGCATGTAGCGTAGACAATACAATTCTGAATGGATGAGCTCGAGCTGCTTGAACTGTACAGGTTCATCCACACGGCCTTCTTGGGGCCGCCGATCTGCCTGCTCGGAATCCTCGGAAACTCTCGCTCTGCTCTTCATTCTGAGGGGAGAAGAGTTCAAGTCGCCGATTACCGGTACATACCCTGGTTGGCGTTTGCCGATCTGACTCATCTGTCCTTCAACGTTCTGTACATGATCCCAACGGTGAAATGGGTGCACAGAGAGTTCGGCCGATTGATATCATGCATGCTGTGTCACACCCTTCACACCGCGATTCATACTTTCGGGACCTGGAGCTCTTCAATGGTGGTAGCATTGACAGGGAACCGCGTGCGAGCTCTCTGGGACCCTTTCGCGTTTCGCGTCCAAACGATGAAGAGTCACCTTGTGGCATTAGGCACTTTATTCTTTTCTGTTGTAATCCATGTCGTCAGTTCGTAGCAGGATGAGGTGCTCCGAGTGTATGCACCAACGAGCGGTGGGGTCGAGTGCTACGCTTGTTCTTGGAGTGCCTAGCATGAGAAGCAAACGCTTGAAGGTGGCCATGTTTACGTGGGAGAGATCGTCACGAGAGTCTTGCCCGCCGTTGCAGTTTTTCTACTGAATAGGAGAACGTCGGGTGACATATATGTTCCTGTTCATCGGTATAATCTATGTGATCTTTATGACTCCGGTGAGCCTATTGATAGCCGTCATGTCCTTCCAGGATCCTCATGCTAGCACAGATTTCGAGGCTTTCCATATCGCTGCGAACATTCTGGCGAATACGCAGAGCGCGTGTAACTTTTACATGTACTTCTTTTGGTCTCGGCACGTTCGCCAGGGGTTCCTGCATCTCTTGAGAGCAACGAGCGCAAGGTTTCCGGAGGAGCTGAGCGACTGATGAAGGAAGCTCTTCTATGTATCCTTTCATAGCAACAGAGCGCTACCCCTATAATGGAGGATTACACTCCTGAAATCCAAGGGTTGAAACTGAATGACAATGAGCACTGATTGCTGGCGCTCTGGGTGGACCGAGAGCAGTGATGGGCAAAATCATATTCAAAATCACGGAATCGACAAAATCATAATCGCTGTTGTGATTATGATCGTAGTCATAGCCCCCTGTGATTTTGCCTTAACCATGTGACTCTCTTCAAAACAGGAGATGGTTGAAACGTGTTCGGAGATTTTCGGGATCACTGAGCACCATGCAGGTGTTATTTTCCCTCGATTCTCCCGACCTGACGAGGAATTCGTTGAGGAGCTCAGATTCATGATTGTGATCTCGCTGTCGCCATCGGCCTTTCTGGAGAACCAAGATTTCGGGTGTGGTTGACACGTACATGGAGGCTTTCGGGGTCGCAGATCACGATACAAGTGTGTGTTCCACTCGATCCATTTATTCTGAAAATAAACTCGTTATCGCAAATCGGTTCGGTTATTGCTGAGCTCTGCTGCCAAGGCAGCGATCATTGGATCCTGAGAACAACGCTTTCTGTTCCCGGCCGGCGTGCTAGTGTCCCAGTTTACTCTGCTGATGTTGAAAACGCGGAGTTGTGCTGTTTGATTTTCACCATGGATGAAGATTTCTGTCACAATCATGAATCTGGCATCCTCAACAAATTACGCGTCCGGATGGATAGATCGAGTAAAACTGATGTGTTTCTTGCTAAGGGAACCAGAAAAAAACCCCAACCACGTGTCAAGTTACCCCGAAATCTTGCTTCTCAAGGAAATCCAATTTCAACGGCGAGATCACAATCACGTCATCTTCAACTAATTACAGGTCAGTTGGAATTATCGAGAAAAACCGACACCTGCATCTTGCTCTGCGACCCAAGAAACGCCTGAGCTCCAGAAAATCCTGATTTCAAAAAAGATTCTATGATTACGGATATGACTACGGCAAAATTGAGATTATGATTATGGTCATCATCTCGATAATATTCATAGGACCCTGGGGTCGTAATCGTAACCAAAATCATGATCAGGATTTTGCCCAGCACTGTCCGAGCCTTCAATGGATGAGATGTTCGATTCGAGATGCGCACAACGAGGAATCGAACGAATGCCGCAACCGTGGACTCCTTTCCGAAAACGAAACCATTCGACGCCCGCTTTTACGGGGTCATTTCTGACAATAATTACAGAGCACAGCTTGCCCACCTGAGAACGTGGAGTTCGGGAGTCTTGACCATGAGCGGAATGATGCGAGGAGCAGGACCGCTTGGAGTATCACATTGGAACGTTAACCTGTGTTCCATTCGCGTAATCGGCGACAAGTCATGGAATGGATGAAGACGAATATGGAAGTCATCCACTCGCGGGTGAGTTCTCTTCGAACCTCATGGGAGGTGGGTTCGAGGATCACTCTCGCCAAGGAGCTGGTCCACAGGGTGGCATTTTTCAGTCGGGAATTTCCGCGCTCGATCTTGTTTCGGCCATGACTTTGTCAATAGTTGGATTTTTCCAGAAATCAGGAAGTGATCGACAGAGGATATCAGCGCGGTCATATCCTTACAAAATTGAGGAAATATGACAGGAAATGCGAGAAAAAGCCTGATGAATGAAACTAGCCAACGGGCAGACCGTTGAAAAACGATCGCCTGTCATTTTTCGAGGAAACGAGATCGCTTCAATCGGTTTCCTGGCGAATGATCGGCTCCCTTTTGAGCGCCGTATGCGGAACCCACAAGTCCGATCCGATGAATATAGACGTTTTCACGATGACTTTTAGGGAGACCTCGGAAAAAGGGTCGTTTCCAAACCATTCCCTGACAGCGATTTTCATCATACACACCCAAATCTTCAATCAAAATGACCGCCTCCGCATCCTCTATCGACCACTTTCCGATTTTTGACAGAGTCATGGTCAAAACGAGATCGGGCTCGACTAAAAAACGCCACCCCGCAGATCAGGAGTTCTAGACCTTTTTGAGTCGGCGGACCCCTCTTAGTAACGCTCGGAGGGCCTCGGAGGACCCTTCTTCCATGCTTACACACTTATTTCCTTATCTGAAAATCAGGTGCCTGTTGCCCAGATTTCATTGTCAATGAAACAAGAGCAATGCAGTATCGAAGATTTACTTTCGATTGACAACTCGCGTACGCAAACTCAATTTCTGGGGACGGCGATTGATGCTGGAGATGACGGTTAAGTGTACGGTTCGTGTACGGTGTACGTTAAGGTGCCCAATGAAAGAGATTTCTATATGGTGATTGCCCTTTCCTGCGCTCGGTCTTCTTTGAGTGACGTAGAACACGCACTTCGACGCACGGCGCGGAGAGAAGAAGAGCTACCATAACGCCGTTGGTGGCCGGAATAATTACGGGTCACGCGCAATAACTACGCTGGCCACGCCCTCCTGTATGCGATCCTCCCGTCAGAGCGGGGACATTCTTTCGGGACGCATTTCAATAGACCGCAATTTCAATACGGGGAGAGCATGCATTCTCTATCTCGGACGACTGCTCTTGGCGAGTTCCCCGCTCGTCGCACGAGACCGCGACGAGAAAGAATAGAACAAGGGAATACCAGAAAGCGGCGGAGTGCTGATTTACAAGTGAAACTTCAGGAGGTTGAAGAGTTCAGCGAATTTCAGATACTGTGTCAAGGATCAGCAAGTCGGGTGCATCACGTTTGCTCCGACGGTCTCCTCAACTCGATTTAACGGGGAGCATTCTATCGCATCGAGGACCCTCGAGGATCCCCAAAAAGCTTGACGGACCCCCCAGGATACGCAGACCTCCGGTTGGGGACCGCTGCTGTAGACAATCGCCACCTCTATTTCCGAACGATCTTCAAGTCAGTGTTCGACTATATATATGTACGTGATTCTCCTTTCTGATCGTATACGTTATTCAAAGGACCACTACATACAATGCAAGCACGTTATCAGTATCAGTATAGCCGCACAATAAACTTGAGTTGAGCGAGGGGTTGAGACCGGGTACGAAAAGCACATCGCACAACTTGGTTCGTCGACCCAACCCATTGACACAGCAATTCACGGAGACGTCTACCACCCCGGTGGATTTTAAGATTTCCTCATTCCCTGTTGCCACCGACCTATTACGAACGTCTTTCTTGAACATGACAAACAAACCCCGTTGTCCTGTCATATGTGTACTGGCACCAGAATCGATGAACCAATCTGGTGAACATCCTGATGAGATCGGCGGACACACCAAGACACGCTCGAATTGTACAAAATCGGTCTCCTCGGCATCAGTTGATTCCATCGCTTTCATGGCTTTGATGCTCGTCGTCTCCCCTTCTGCTTCATTGGCGACTCTCCCGTACTCTCCACTTGACCGACAGTCTCTTTGCATGTGACCGTTCTTCCCACAGGAATGACAGGATACGCATTTCTACTAGCAGGAGCTTGCGTCTCTTGGACTGGTAAGAAACAGCCGACTGTCGCCCTGTCCTCCACTGAGGCTGAATACATGGCATGCTCCGCTGAACTGAGCTCTTGAGGAATAACCACGTCTTCTCATTGTCTGACCACGGCCTCGATCACGACCACGATAGGTTTGGTTGACTATCCGTGCGCCGACCAAAGCTAGCTCGCGCTTCTGTGAAGCTTGCCGCGCCGCTTCGCTCAAGAGTCTTTCTTTGACGAACTCTGTCGTGACCTCACCTTGAGCGATACTCTGTCTCAGAGGGGTATATTCTTCTGGTAACTTCATGAGAATGAGTCCCGCCAGGAGCCGGTCTTTGATATCGCTGTCGATCGCTCTCAAACGTTGAGCTGCTGTGATCTTCTTATTCACATATGTTTCCATATCAGGACAGTCGGCGTACTTGATGCTAGTGAGTTCCTCGAGAAGGGCTACTTCTCGATAGAGGCCTCGTGGTTGATATAATTTTTCAAGTACGTCCCAAATTTCCTTCCCAGATGTCGCATCCCTGATCGAAGAAAACAGATGACTTTTGATGCCCGAAATTATCGCACCCCGGGCTCGTTTTCCTTGATATGGATCGCTCCTCGATCCATCTACGTAATCCCATAATTCACAATTGAACAAATGAGCTTCCATAGCAAAACGCCAATTCATGTAGTTATCTGCACCTTCCAATTTTTCGAAAGAAGATGGAACATTGACAGCAATCGTCGTGTTTGGTTTGAGTCCATCTCCACTGGCCATCGTCCTTGATCTGGGCTCCTCTCGATCATTGGTCACGATGTATTCATTGGACACAAGGACAGATCTTTTTGGTGGTGGTTCTTCTTCGTCACGGTCCGTCATCCGACTTCGTTTTGGTACTATGGGTCTATCATTCTTCCCGGCTATGGAATTCCTTTTCCGTCTCGTTACTGGGCCCATAACCTATTAGATCGAGGTAGGAATGACACGTGAGCACAAGATTAAGCCAGACGAAGTTAAGCCTTTATCGCCGGAGTTAACTCCCTTTTATAGGAGTCTTGAAAACGATGTTCCGATGATCATGCGTAGATCCGGACTTCTAACAAGATGTTCCGTTCCTGTGAGAATCAAGGCCCGAAGTGAATCCACGACGCTCTTTGAGCATTTCAACCCTAATTTCCGGTTTCCCCCTCAGTGTTCGTCCGGTTTTCGACAGGGAAATGTCCGGGCGACATCAGGAGCCGCGGGATCCTCGATCCCGCGTTTGACTGTACAGTGCTCAATACATCCGCGCGGGTTCCCCCCTCGAGAGCCCGTCCGATCAACAGAGATCACAAGCTGCATTCGAACGAGTGTAAACACCACACTCCTAGCGCGGAATGGAATGTATCTGGGACCTGTAGGATTGTTAAGTGGAGATTCTGGACACCTTGTACCATTCCTCTGCTCCAACAGAAAAACGACGGTGGGGAAAGTTGGTTCTTTCTTGCACAACAAGTGGCCTTCTCCGGGTTTGCGCCGAGATGTCATGTCTTCTGGTCGGAGAAGGCAACTTTTCCCACTCGGTGCTTCTTTCCACGAGCACTACTGATTTTGTTGCGTCATGTTTCGAGAGTCTTAATCCCCAATGTGAGGAAACAAAAGCGAATATTGATTATCTACGAGGAAAAGGTGATTGCTCCACGATGGAGATGGGAATCGATGATGTTCCAGGAATGATGTTCCCTGGTTCTGTAAAGCTCACTATGTGACAGAAGCATCCGGAAAATATTTCCTGGCACTCGTATGCGAATAATGGTTTGACATGGGAACCATCCAGGAATATTGCTGGGAAGTTCATCTTCTTGCAGGTATCGAGGTTTGTCTTGATGTCGACGCTCGTAAACTGAACGGCTTGCAGAATATTCTGACCAGGAACGGCCCCTTCAAACGCATAATTTTCAACTTCCCTCACACCGGCGGGAAAATGAGGATCGAAGATAACCGTGGACTACTGAGGGATTTTTTCAATGCTTGCAAAGACGTCCTTGATCTTCAGAACGGTATTTTCTCCCAAAACTATTCGAGAATACGATCATACGCTCAAACTCTTCTCTGCCATCACCTCTCAATGCAGAGAACTAACGATTTCGACAACCCTTCTCGTGGTAGGGGTGGTCAAAGTTGCGCTGTGTCGAGGTCAGGGTGGAACACCCGTGGACATCGGACGACGATATGATGATACTTGGAAAATAGCTGAAATGGCCGCGTACGGAGGCTTTGTACTCACTCATGTGGAGCCTTTCCAATCAGATTACAAAAATGTGGGCTACAGGGGCATGGGGAGACCTTTCAATGCCGCCGGTGCTCATCTTTACAATTTTTCTTTCGCCGGATCGCCACCTTGCTTATCTCCAGGAGCACGGGAATCGGAGCGCGTCGATACGGGGCTCGATTCTCACGAATTTCCCTCCTCGATGGTACCATCGCTCCCGCGCTTCGAATGCAAAATTCTTTTTCCTCTTCAGTACCGTTTACATTACAGTTTCTGGGTTCACGAAGAAGCAGACTCTGTTGAACAGACCCTGAGAAGAACGATAGACATCCATTTCGCTGACTTAAGTGTTGAGATAGAAAGATTGGTTGATAAATTCTCAAGAGGGAAACTGACAAGCTGGTGCTTCGCGTTGAAGGTCTTCTGCGCTGGTTATGCCTTGAGTCGAACGGATGCCATGATCAGATTCGCTAAGGCATTGAGCGATCAGTTGGCCATAGAGTTGGCCGGTTTCCAAGCGAGACTTTGACTGATGCGGCAGTGAGAAGCAATCCCATTGTTTCGATCGCCATGTATGTACATAAAATAGGATGTATGTATGTGTGTGCCTAGGTGTGTGGGTCTGCAACCATTGTTTTCATCGACTCGGTAATTCCCGGCAATGGCGGACGGGCTACGTACGAGGGACTTAAGCCACCCTTCAAGGATACAGTACAACCTCGATTACTTCCACTATCGATCAGTTCAATAGTTTCCTGCATCGATTGGTTGAAATAATCGAAGTTGTACTGTACTTTGGGATTGACTCGTTTTATCAGAACTCCGAGAAGATTTGGTGACATTTCTGTAGTCAGTCGTTCCGGCGGAACTTATCCAGCAGCACAACTTGACCGAAGACAGTGGCGTATACAGGGAGGTGGGAACTTTCTGTCATCGTATCCGAGGTTGTCACCCCTCGGTGGCGACCGAGTTTGTAATTGGTAATCTCCTTCCGCTTTGCCGGCCCTCAAAAGACACCCATCGAATCATCAGGATGAATACCTGACCGAGTCCGACCTCGTCCAATGGAAACTCACCCCATCCGCAGTTCCAGAATACGCCACTGACCGGAGGGCGGAATTCTCCTTCGCTACGAGCTTTCACCTCTACGGCAATCGGAAAGGAGACGCTCTGACAGTCCTCGTCAGAGCACGTAGCTGTCAACTAGGTTGAGTTTAGAAAAACAGAGCGAGAATATATGCTCGAATCTCGGAACGTGTGAAGAGACACACGCAATCCTCGGGTGTAACGACTAACGACGCATACTACACCGATCTCGTCGACGCTCTATACCAGGGTTTCTCACCGTTTTTGAGCCAAGACAAGGTTTTCTCGATTCCGAGTGAGAGTCCTATTCCTCGTTCGTGAATGTGTATGTACTATGACGTGGTCCAAGAAAATCTCCCATGGCCTCCGGAGAATCCAACGTGGCCCGCCCCGGGCCACATGGCTTCAGGTTGAGAATCACTGCTCTAGGTTTTCTAGAGGAGTTGCAAGACCCATCGCTGCTCACGAAAGCGTTCCCATGGGGGGAGGGAGGGGGGGCGGCAAGATCCATCCGCACAGACGCCGACCTATGTTCGAGTCGATAACATTGGATTGGATTTATTTCGATCTTACATACACACATATGTTCCCTTTCATTTCATTGGGGCGAATTGTTTTGTATCAACAGATCATTTTTGCTTCTCGATTCCCTATAGTCTTGAGATATCCTTCGTCAATCTCAGGTCCTTCGGTAAGGTGTCTGGTAGAAATCCTAGTCGTACGATGAATTCTTGTTGGGAGAACTTTCCTTCCGGTTCTGGCGGCCCCGCATCGGGAACAATCCCGGGAGCTTGCTGGCTTCAGCGTCTCGCAAGGTTTTCAGATGAGCAGCGAGGAAAGTCTCCGATCCGCCCAAAACTGTTCTGGCGCTCCAACTTTTCAGGGAGTCTTCCTTCTGAATTCTCATGTTTGAATAAAAATTCGGCGGATTCTGAGAGGCAGAAGATCAGATCGTTTTCCTTCCCCTCTACCGTTCCTTTCCATCCAACTTCATCCCACAGGTACGTCTTCTTTGGAGATGAAACTGTTTGCAGGCAGAGAAAGAATGGGCACTTCTTGCCCCCCTTCCTCCAAAAAAAAAACGATTCGGGATACGCCACTGGGTGTACAGGACAAGATTCACCTTAGAAAACCGAGGAGAGGTGTGGTGACCTGCAAGAGTGCCCGAAATACCTCGAATCGGATAAGATCGATGACCACATGCCCCGGAGCCAAGATTTACCGGGAGGAAATCAACAAAATCCAGTTTTAATCCAGTCACTCTTCTTCTGAATGAAAGAACTGTGATCGAACAACCCAATGGTAGATTTCTTCCGCGTAACGAGCTCTGCGTAATTGCTTCCCGCTTCTCCTGCGGGGTCGAACGAAGGCTTGCCTTCGTCGGAGGAGATGGAGGCGGACGCTTGTTCTCAGATTCTCATGGCGGAACTCGAGTCTCAGCCTTCTAAGTAATGTCTTGGTCGCCGGCCGGAAATAAAAGGATTAGCAGCGAACGCTGTTCGGAACAGTGAGGGGGCGGATGCGCTTGCGAAGGCCATGTACATGGTGTTTTGTTTGAGACTTCTGGGACTTCGTGGAGACTCCAAAGGCATTCGGAAGCCTTGGGAATGAATGGCAGCTGTGGCTTCCTGCGCTCAGCGCATTCGCTAGTTCCACAGCAGTCGATGTCTCTTGCCACAGCTTCGCACGGAGACCACGCTACGATTGGTCCTAACGGCCGGTCACTCGAGCAACGCTTTTCAGAACGATGGGGACGGCATCAGATCTCACTTGATCCTCGGCTCCTCCGGAACTTTCGGGAAAGTCCGGATATCCTCAATCCAATCATATCCTCAATCATGATCACAGCGAAAATCATATCCGTGAACATGGCTCTTCTCGACTAGCAACAGAACGATCCATCCTTGGTGTGCACATCGCCAATCGTGGAGTGAGCTCGAGAACGAACAAGAGTTGGAAAAAACTTGTGTACAGGGTGTGTATTCAAAGCTGCAACATTTTGGTGTTTTGGGCTGTGCTTCAGTCAACCTTTATCTGGTCGGGGCATTTGATCGAGAGCTCTTGAAAAGAAGCATCCCTCCGCATTTCAATTCCCAACAATCAGATCAGAGTTGCTTTTCCCAGAGCTCGGCGGAGTTTCGCTCAATTTCATCCATGGTCCTGAAAATAACTGACCAGGAAATCGCCGATTCTCGACCGATTCCGAAAAAAAAAACCGGCTCCATCCGATAATTTCTGTTCCACCTTAAAAGTCACCCATTCGCAAGGATCAACGATTCTTTCCCGAGGAATTCTTGGTCTACCCTCTCTTCGCGCTAGGCAGCAGGACGACTCCCTCTCCGAGTTATCTCAGGCAATTGTCGGAGCTGAAGCGATATTAAACTCCACTCAATATGGTCGATACCCCCCGTGAATTTCCCGCTCAACGAATGTCCCGCCTGGAACATGCCGATATCTCGGCACGGGTCATAACGGCTACGACGGACAGCTCGGAAGGGTCGCAAGGAATCGAAGTTTTTCATTCGAACCAAGAGCCGTCCGCCGCGTTGACTTTCTCCCGTCTGCTGTGGTACAAGCTGTGCCTTTCCAAGAGCTTCCGATCGAAAAAATTGCTCCGATCGAATAGAGTTCCAACGAAATAGAGCTCAAACACGGAGGCCACCAAAATGTTGCGGCATGAGGTAAACACCCTGTAAACTTTATTGCAAATTGCAGGAGTCCAAACCTGGCGTCTTGGCCTCTCTGCGCTTCTCAGATAACGCTTACGCTGTAAGTCGTGTCAGTCGAGATCGGGGAATTCGCTGGACCGTTCTGGATGGTTGTCTCGACGAAGGGAAGCGGTGTGTATGTAGTCTGGAGCGAAGTTGTTGAACGGCATTGATACACAGAAGAAAATGCCTTTAGAATCAGGTGGATATTTCCGCGAATCTATGCATCACATAGGAAACCCTCGGCTCAAACCTCGTGTGGGAGTCAAGTCGAGAGGAGAAAGATGTCTCAAGGCTTTGGAGTGATCCCCAGATCCTTCTCATCGAGGAAGATGCATGAGCAGGTGAATCGGCCGGAAATACTTTTAAAATCGAAACGATTGTCGATTATTCTATCTGATCGCAGGACACATCAAAGGCTTCTCAATAGTTTATCTGTTTCCCCTTTCTCGATATGACCTGGAATACGCGATCTGGCATTGAAGAAATGAGATTATCAATTGTTTCTTGCCCAATGTTGCTCCAAGCATTCACTATGCCTCTTTTCATTTCATCCACATTTCCGAATCGCCTGTTTTCCGTGTATGACCGCCGAACGACGATGCCCCAGAGGTTCTGCATGGGATTCGAGTAAGGGCTGCACGCTGGCCACTTGAGAACCTTGATCTTCTTGGACTTCAATCATAGATTTGTACTCGAGCTGGCATGCACAGATGCATTATCATGTTGGAATATCAGTTCGAGGCGCCGGAACCTCCCCAAAAAAGGTGAAAGACGAGAATCTAGCACCCCTTGATGTTCTATGGAATCCATCCTTGATGAGGAAAACGCTGGTTCCACTTTCCCCACGGACCCAAAGCAACCCCAACACATGACCGATCCTGCCCCGAAATTGCGTCGGGAAAAGATCATTGGTTCCTCCATTAGATCTCTCCAGTAGTATATGGAGCCGTCCAGCCCATCGAGGAAGAACTTTCTGAAACGCTGAAGAGAACCTATGGAAGTAGGGTGTCTCAAATGCAAGCGAAGAAGCTCCATAAGATTCGACGAGATCCTCTCACAACGATCCTACCGTTTTTCACCTTCGTGTCATACTTTCTTTCACGGAAATCAGCCGAGCATCAATGTGAGAAGGTTTCAAAGTCGGCGCGCACCCCATTCCCGCCGATTGAAGGTGTTCTTGCGGTGTCCTCCCGTTTCCCCGATACCGTTTCCCCGAGACCGTTTACCCGAAACCGTTTCCCCGACTAGAAACCCTCTCCTGATTCTGAGACCCTCCGAGTCTATGAGGCTTCTATGTGAACCGCGGAGTCCGAGTGAGCGGACTCCAAGGGAAGCGAGTCGTGTTGAGGGATTCCCCTGCGCAATGTGATGGATTTGCATAGAGGAATACAGTCGCGTGTCCCGCGAGAGCTGTGGAATCATTACGGGAATGACGGTGCCCGCACCACGAACCACATCGAAGGATGGCATCAAGCTCTGAATACGGCGCTTCGGAGGGCTCATCCGACCGTCTTCGATTTGGTGAAACATCTTCAACAGCAAGAGCAACGGTTCAAAAATGACATGCTTCTCCTGCGGCAGGGAGGGCCCCCACCTCGATCACGACAGCGATATCGAAGAATCAATCAGAAACTCATGAACTCCGCGGAGGAATTGGAGACCAATCAAGTTTCGCTGTCACAATACCTTCAAAATGTGGCGTTCGTGAAAACTCCTGTATGACCTCGGGTCACTTGTCGAGACCTGATATGAATCCTCATACCCTTTTGTGATAATATAACGAGCATATCGGCGAGCAAAGTTGTGCGGAATCATAATAAACCCTTCACCGCCAAATGTAACTCGCCAAGCTCCAGCACCATCATTCCTGAAGCCGAGGGTTGGTGTCTATGGGGGTCTACGTTACCTGGTAGTGTTGTGGTAGGATGAGCAGACTGATTCACGAGGGAGAGGATCATGAGGAGGCGGTGAGAGAAGGCCCGCGAACCCGAATGCTGGAGGGGGCTACGATGGAGGGATTCAGTATCACGGACGGAGACTAGGACATCACTTGCACCCACATGCCATCGTTTCATCAATGATCCTCATGATGAGCAGGGCAACAGCACGGTAAACGATGTTTTGAAATAGATAATGAGATCCGGTACAGGTCATCCGGAAGGAAGCGTGCATCTCTGTCTGACATCGAAAGGTGTCGGATTTCCCGGAGCGTGACAGCTGATTGGCTGAGGGTCTCCCCGCTGCGGCGGATGATCTACGGTCGGAGCGGGTTCAAACCATTCTGTTTGACGGAACACTCGAAGAGCTCTCCTGATTAGGCACCCAGATTACGCTGCTGATCTGCTTCCTGATCAATACCCCCCTTCCGGGCTCCCGGGCTCCCTGTCGCACAAACAAAGCGATCGAGTCCAGCATCTCCCCCTCCAAGATACGAGTGTGTGCCCCGCAGTACCCTAGAACTCTAGATCAAATAGGTACAGGGTTGCGTATGAGACACAATGTCTATGTTTACGAGTAGAGCCGCCGTATTCCCCTCTCCCTCAGATTCGTCTTCCTGGCGCCATCTTGAATCCTACCAGTTGACGCCAACCGGGGGGATTCAGAAAGGTGTCGAACACATCGAAAGGTGTCGAACGCAGAAATGTGTCTGACATCGAAAGGTGTCGGATTTCCTGGAGCGTGACAGCTGATTCGCTGAGGGTCCCCCCGGTGCGGCGGATGATCTAGGGTCGGAGCGGGACAGGGATCATAGGCGCCTCGTTGACTTGGAGCAACACGCGAGCAACTGTCTCTTTGCGAAAACCACCCGAGGTCTGTGAACAGTCTCTGTTGTTTGCTCCCGAAACGCGAGGTAACCGATCACACCTACGCCCGAGCACCTCAGCCCTGATGACATCTTCGCGGCGCTCCTTCCGCACCATGCCTCTGCTCAGGCACCCCGACCCTGACAACTCTGACTTAGTTGTCGGGGGAAAAGGCCGACTCCGCGGTCCACACAGAAGCCTCATAGACTCGGAGGGTCTCAGAATCAGGAGAGGGTTTCTAGTCGGGGAAACGGTTTTGGGGAAACGGGTTCGGAGTATCGGATTTGGGGAAACGGGCTGTAACCGTTCTTGCACAGTGATCACCTGAAGAATGCGCCTCGGAGTCCCTCAAAGTGCAAGATCTCGTCTGATTTGCGTGCCCGAACGTGTTGCGTTCAACGCAGCGCGGCAAATGCGCCTCGTATCGGCCGGCGAAAGCTTGGACCTCACTCCGCGCTTTTTTTTTTACGGTTGTAGAGATCTGGGTTCTTGAGACAACTTGACGCAGCCTTTTGCGAACGCTTGATTCTAGCTCCGATAGCTCTGTGTGTCAGGCCACATCCGAAAGATGCATCGATCTTCGCATTTTCTTCATCAATCAAACTGTTCGCCCTCGGCATCGCTCACACCCAAGGATCGACCCAACTTCGTTGTCTGCATAGCCATAAAACTTCTGATTCTATCAGCGATTTCAAAAGCATTTCCAGGCAGAAACCGGGAATCGCACTTCTTCTTTCTCATGGGCTCTCAGAATTCCGTCTGCCATCCGCGAAAGGGTCTGGGGTCTGGGGGTTTCGT
Organism: Phytoseiulus persimilis; assembly: GCA_037576195.1. Taxonomy (NCBI): domain Eukaryota; kingdom Metazoa; phylum Arthropoda; class Arachnida; order Mesostigmata; family Phytoseiidae; genus Phytoseiulus; species Phytoseiulus persimilis. Next base: position 27,069,458 of record CM075104.1, on the reverse strand, counting down.
GTCCAAAGTCACGGATTTTGATGATATTTACGGAGGATGATCCTTAGGTCGAGCTGAGCTCTCCGCGCTATATTCAGCCCTCGCGGACTTCTCGTTGTCTTAAAACAAGATAGAGAAAATGCCAAGAAAAAACCTAAAAATGGTAATTCCTCGAGAACCATTGATGCTACTGCGACGAGCTTTTATTCTCTGGAAAGCTCTCGACGAGGGCCCTCCTCTGACGTAGTCAGATCGAAATTCAGACGGCTTCTTCCATGACTTTGTTCTCGGAAGTAGCCTTTCCCGTGGTCGCGCCACCCTGTAATATGTCTCAAAATGTAGCTCTTTGCCCCCCCCCCCCTCCCCTGCACACTCCGAGAGTATCACCGAGATCGGAGTGGTACTTCATACTTAAATCGGTAAAAGTAACATGTCGACCACACTCGTAAGCTCTCGTGGAGTTCTCCGGAGACTCTCGTGGACACTCCTGAATGGTCGCCTGGAAACTCGTGGATACTCTCCGACCTCGGAATCACCTACCAAGACCCTAAAAAGTATGTTCAGATCGATCCCAGAATCACTTCAATAGACCACCAAAAGTATGGTCATATCGATCCCGGAATCACCTCCAAGGACCCCAAAAGTATGGTCAGATCGATCCCGGAATCACCTTCATGGACCCCAAAAGTATGGTCAGATCGACCTAGGGAGCACCTCCATAGACCCTCAAAAGTATGGTCAGATCGACCTGGGAATCACCTATAGATCCTCAAAAGTATGGTCAGATCGACCTGGGAATCACCTCCATAGACCCTCAAAAGTCGAAATCTTGAACAAGATCGCCGAGAAAGTCAAAATTGCTCAACACAAGGAAGGCGAGAAAGCTATCATCCGACTGCCGAACAACGCGGACTCGGAAAAGTACCGAAAAATCGCTGAAGCCTGCTGGGTAATTAACCAGGTGAAGTGGGGAGCAGATATCTCAACCAAGGCCCACAAAAACTACGACAGGATCCGGACGGAAGCCAGCAGAGAAGTCAAAAAGAATCCCCGAAGACACAACCAGGGCTCGGTTCTCGTAGAGGCTAATGGGGCGAGCTTCGCGGATGTCCTCAAAAATCTTCGAGGCAGTGTCAACTCGAGGGAGCTGGGAATCGAAATCAACGGTGTCAAGAGTACAGAAGACGGCAAATTACAGCTGCAAGTCAGAGAAAGAAGGAGCGGAGGGCAAGAAAGGTTAGCGAAGTATATCCTGGAGAACCTCAACCTCAACACCGAAGTCCGAGGGCCGCCCCTGAATGCTACGGTGATGATATCTCGGATGGATCTGATCACCGATGAAGCAGAAATCGAGAGCGAAATCCGGAAGATCCTCGGACGCAAGGAGCCTGGGTACATCCGAGTTGAAAAGATCAGAGAAGGACTCAGAGGAGATCGAACAGCCTTGGTCAGACTATCGAGAGTTGACGCAGAAAGAATCATCCAAATCGGCAAGATACGGATCGGATGGCAACTCTGCCACATCAGGTCCTGGGTCGAAGTGCCGATTTGCTTCAGATGTCAGGGAGTGGGTCATAAGGCCAATACCTGCACAGCGCCGGAGACGAAAGCTAGGATATTCTACAGATGCGGAGGAGCTGGACACGTAGGAAAAGATTGCCAAACAGAAGAGGTGAAATGCACCAGCTGTGAAGCCGTCGGTCACTCAGCCTACTCGTCAATATGCCCGAACTACCGGGACATTGTACAGAGGATCAAAGATAGGACCAAGATGGGACAACGGTCGGAACACGCACCCTCAATGATGTTGAAGACTCTCCAGATCAACCTAAACCGCTCAAGAGCGGCGCTTGCGATTTTAGAAGACAGAGTTGGACGGGAGGGTATTGACATCTGTGTCATCAGTGAGGCTAACAAGAAGCTATCAGAAACAAAAGGAAGAAGGGATGAAGGATGGATAGCCGATGAGTCTGGGGACACAGCAATATGGGTCGCCGGAGCTTGCGCAATCGCAGAAAGAAGCTCGACAAGAGGAATCACCAGGATTACACTGGCGGAGGAGAAGGCTCACCTCTTAAGCTGTTATTTTTCACCTAACAGAGACTTTGAAGAATTCGTAGAATACTTGCAAGACATAGAAGGGATTATCCGCGGACTCAGAGGTCGTATATTTGTGGCTGGAGATTTCAACGCACACGCAACCATCTGGGGAAGCTCGGTCACAGATGCCAGAGGGAGGGAACTCGAGGAGATGCTGGCACGAAATGGACTTTTCATCATAAACGATGGAGCGGTTCCTACCCTCTGCAGAGCGCAATCTTCGTCGTTTATAGACCTACTGGCAACAACCTCCCCAGCTGATATCACTGAATGGAAAGTCCAAGAAGATCTCTAGTCCCTAAGCGACCATTTGTATATAGAATACAATATCAGCACTGCGGCTCGCAAAACGCCGGAGGAGCTGAATCGAAGTTGGAGAATCAAAAACCTCAACCGAGAAGTCCTCCTGGAGCACATTGATAAAGCATGTAAGGAAATCGAGGATCGAGATTTACCGGCGGATGAGCACACAGTCAACAAAATCCTCACGGCGGCTTGCTCCGAGGCGATCCCTTGGACATCACCACACATACGGGGGAAAAGACCCTCTCACTGGTGGACGAAACAGGTAGCCGACCTGAGAAGATTATGTGTCAGAGCGAGGAGAAGTCTCAAGAGATCGAGGAGGAATGCGGACTCCCACCCCGGTGAGGTAGAAGGCTACCGAGCAGCGTACTCGAGGGCAAGGAAAGAATTCCAGATGGGCGTACTTGACGCGAAAAGAGCTAGCTGGAGGGAACTCACGGATCGGCTCGGGGAAGACGTCTGGGGACTTCCTTATCAAATTATCCGGGAGAAGCTGGGAAAGAGAAAACTCAAGATACCGACTGATAAGATACTTGAGGCAGTGAGGAAGCTTTTCCCTGCTGGGACCCCTTTCGAGAGGGAGGAGTTTCAAATCCACGCAGCGGACATCCCTCCAGTTACCGAAGAGGAAGTGTTGGCTGCTGCCGAGAGAGTGGCTCCGAGGAAGGCTCCGGGCCCGGACAAGGTCCCACCGGAGGTTACGAAGATACTTCTTGCGAGATGGCCCGGCGTCATCAGGAAGACGACTGATCAAATTCTAAGAAGAGGCATCTTCCCTAAAGCTTGGAAGACTGCTGAACTAGTACTCATCCCGAAGCAGGGCAAAAAAGACGCCTATCGGCCAATCTGCCTTCTGAACACGGTAGCGAAGGCGGTCGAGTCAATCCTCAACCGAAGGTTTCAGGAGGAGCTCGAGGAGGAAGGCAGGCTCTCAGACAACCAATTCGGCTTCAGGCAAGGCCGATCCACTCTTTCGGCTCTGGAGAACGTCATGAAGATAGTAGAAAAAGAGAAGCAAAGACCCTAGCAACGTCGGAACAGATGTCTCATGGTTCTCTTGGACGTTAAGAACGCCTTCAACTCGATTGAGTGGAGCGTCATTCTGACCAGCCTCAAGAAACGCAACATCTCCCCCTACCTTTGAAGGGTACTCGGATCCTACCTCCAGGACCGCTACATTGTCGATGAAGAAGGGAAAACGCACAGGATGACAGCGGGGGTCCCGCAAGGGTCGGTGCTCGGACCGACGCTCTGGAACATCGGCTATGACGATGTACTCCGTGTCAGGCTGCCGGAAGGCGCAACAACAATAGCCTACGCAGATGACTTAGCGCTAGTCACCATGAGCAGATCGATTGAGGAACTCGAAGAAATAACTCAAGATTCACTAGACGCAATATCTCAGTGGATGAGGGAAAACTCTCTCTCCCTGGCACCGGAGAAGACAGAAGCTGTCATGCTAATGAAGGGAAGAGCGGAAAGGATCCCACAGTTTCATATCGAGGGACACCCAGTCCTTGTGACCCGCTCGGTAAGATATCTGGGAGTCAGGCTGCAGTCTCAGGCGACGGGAGTGGAGCATGTCAAAGCAGCCACGGAACGAGCGGCGAGGGCCGCGGCGGACATAGCCAAGATCCTTCCCCGTACCCATGGAGCGAGTGAGGCGCAGCGGAGGATGCTTGCCACGGTGTCTCAGTCGATCGCGCTCTACGCGGCACCGATCTGGGCGCCGGCCGCGCTCAAATTCCAGAAAAACCGAACGGCCCTAGAGCGAGCACAACGGGTCAGTGGGATTCGGATTGCTCGCTGCTACCGAACTGTCTCTACGGTCGCGATTATGGTTCTCGCCAGGATCATTCCATGGTCATTGCTGGCAGACGAGCGCACCGAGTTGCACAGAATCAAGCGAATCGAAGAACGGCCACACAATTCTGATACGCAGGAGGAGCAATGTGGGACTGAGGACGCCATAAGGGAGGATACCTTTGCCAAGTGGCAGTCGCAGTGGAATACAGCGTCGCACGGAAGATGGACACACACATGTATCCCAGATGTAAAAAGATGGTATTATAGGACATTCGGAGAACTCACGTATTACACCTCGCAGATGCTCACAGGCCACGGGTCGTTCCAGAAGTTCCTTTACTCGATCGGGAAAGCCCCGAGCACGACCTGTATCTACTGCGATAGTGGAGAGGAAGATGATGCGCACCACACCATATTGGCGTGTTCCGCATTCAGCGCACAGCGGACAGCCTTGCAGGGCGGCACTGTGCCGGAACTTGTAGAGCAGATGATGACCTCCGAGAACGAATGGGACAGGATCAGCCGGAAGGTCGCCTGTGTCCTCAAAAAGAAGGAAGTCCTCGCGCGACTCAAGTCGACGCCTCAGCAGCAAGTGCCCTCCCCGGCTCCGACCACAGCTGGACCCCCATCGCGGTAAAGACGATGTGAAACAATGAGAAGTGTAAATATTTGAGGGCAGAAATTAGTGAAGTTAGGCCTCCGCCGACCCGGAAGTAATGTTAACGAAGGGCGCCTGTCAACAGATATCCCGGGTAGTCCCCAGTCGGCGGAAGGCGGAGATAGGTGTGTTTTTTAGAGGAATCACCTCAGTACCAGAGCAACGGACGTGTCCCATCTCTGGTCTCCGAAGGGATTTTTCACACCACACTCCAAAAAAAAAAAAAAAAAATACCCTCAAAAGTATGGTCAGATCGACCTAGGAATCACCTCCATAGAATCCCAAAAGTATGGTCAGGTCGATCCCGGAATCATCTCCAAAGACCCTCAGAAGTATGATCAGGTTGACCTAGGAATCACTCCCATAGACCCTCAAAAGTATGGTCAGATCGACCTAGGAATCACCTCCATAGACCCTCAAAAGTATGGTCAGATCGACCTAGGAATCACCTCCATAGACCCTCAAAAGTATGGTCAGATCGACCTGAGAATCACCTCCATACACCCCCAGAAATGTGGTCAGATCGGATTCGAATCATGCCACTCTCTGGTCGGAAGGGCCTCGAAATCACTCCTCCATACTCAGGGAAGGATGGTCAGAAGGGCCTCGGAATCACCACTCTTCCGCCACCTAACTGAGCGAGAACGCGAGAGTTCGAGCATATCATGGGCATCGAATAGCCTCCGAAGACATCGTCGCCACGGGGAATCTTGCCAGCAATCGTTGGATCTCTCTTGTGCCACAGCAACTTCAGCCTTCGTATTTGAAATGATGATTTCCCGAAAAACCTGCATCCCTGTCCATGAAGAATCTAGGAGCTCCGCTAGCTCCTAGATTCGCTAGAAAGAGGAACGGGAAAGATCAGGAAATATTGTGGGGAGAGAAACGACTGAGCGCCGATTGATGACAGCAGTCAAAAATATTTCAGACTAAAGACAGCAAAAGCTTTATTGCGAAGTTTTCATTCATCAGCATCATCGTCTTCCGACTCTGCTTCGTCCTCAGCCATGAAGATTTCCGTCAAGCCAGCCGCTGGACGAGGAATCGTTGCTAAATACCTGGCATAAGACAGATAGTAAATGGCCGCGGTCACATGACAGCAGCATCCAACTGTGCGGCTCCCATTTGGACATTCGCACCAATGTCCTCTGATCCCTTGAACGTCGTTCGAGTCTGGTTCGTGCTGGATGAATATTCGGTAGGTCTTCCGACTCACATGACGGGATCTAATGTCGAGACGGACGATATTCGGCTGTTCCCTGACGAAACTCATCTGGATGTTATTCTCGTCGTCCATCGTGTCCGCAAGATAGGAAGCAGCGAGCTTGACCTGATACGGCCCGGATGCGAGAAGGACCAGTTCACGCTCCGTCAATCTCGGAAAATCGGTAAGTTCTTGGGCTGAGATCCTCGAGAGTGTTGTGGGTATCTGCATCCATCTCTCGCGTTCGACGCGCTCTCCAAGATCATTCGCTACATGCTGTCGCGCATCCATGCGTTCGAGGATCTCAGACTCGAAGGCATCGCTGTCCCACGATAGACCACCAAAGCGGTTCTCCAAGTATCCGACGATCTTACAAAGGGTGGGCACTTTGTGGAGCATTTTGTTATCCAAAAAAAAAAGCTCGTCGCAGTAGCATCAATGGTTCTCGAGGAATTACCATTTTTAGTTTTTTTTTGGCATTTTATTTATCTTGTTTTAAGACAACGAGAAGTCCGCGAGGGCTGAATATAGCGCGGAGAGCTCAGCTCGGCCTAAGGATCATCCTCCGTAAATATCATCAGAATCCGTGGCTTTGGACACGAAACCTCCAGTTATCCCCCAGACCCTTTCTCCTCTATTTATTAGTCTCTGCCATGAGATCCTCACGGCCTTCGATGCCTCGACAAAGGAATGTCTGCCAGGGTTCACGATGATCACAGCGCTCTGAAGTGAGGCTCAGCGCTACCGTTGGCTGTGCGATAGTTAGCGTCCGGCCCAGAGCTCTCGATTCCAGAGTTCTATCCACATAGCCACGGCCACCGATGACTCCGAGAGTCTTCGGATGGAGGAACCCGAGGATTTTTAGAGTTCTATCCACATAGCCACGGCTGATTCAATTACGAAAATCTTCGGATGGAGGAACCCGAGGATTTTTGAAGTTCTTCCCACATAGCCACGGCTGATTCAATTACAAAAATCTTCGGATGGAGGAACCCGAGGATTTTTGGAGTTCTGTCCATATGGCCACGGCTGATTCGATTACGAAAATCTTCGAATGGAGGAGCCCGAGGATTTTCGGAGTTCTATCCACATGGCCACGGCTGATTCAATTACGAAAATCTTCGGATGGAGGAACCCGAGGATTTTTGGAGTTCTATCCACATAGCCACGGCTCTTTCAATGACGAAAATCTTCGGATGGAGGAACCCGAGGATTTTTGGAGTTCTATCCACATAGCCACGGCTGATTCAATTACGAAAATCTTCGGATAGACGAACCCGAGGATTTTTGAAGTTCAATCCACACAGGCACGGCTGATTCGATTACGAACATATTCGGATGGAGGAACCCGAGGATTTTTGGAGTTTCATCCACATAGCCACGGCTGATTCAATGACGAAAATCTTCGGATAGACGAACCCGAGGATTTTTGAAGTTCAATCCACACAGGCACGGCTGATTCGATTACGAACATATTCGGATGGAGGAACCCGAGGATTTTTGGAGTTTCATCCACATAGCCACGGCTGATTCAATTACGAAAATCTTCGGATAGACGAACCCGAGGATTTTTGAAGTTCAATCCACACAGGCACGGCTGATTCGATTACGAACATATTCGGATGGAGGAACCCGAGGATTTTTGGAGTTTCATCCACATAGCCACGGCTGATTCAATTACGAAAATCTTCGGATAGACGAACCCGAGGATTTTTGAAGTTCAATCCACACAGGCACGGCTGATTCGATTACGAACATATTCGGATGGAGGAACCCGAGGATTTTTGGAGTTTCATCCACATAGCCACGGCTGATTCAATTACGAAAATCTTCGGATAGACGAACCCGAGGATTTTTGAAGTTCAATCCACACAGGCACGGCTGATTCGATTACGAACATATTCGGATGGAGGAACCCGAGGATTTTTGGAGTTTCATCCACATAGCCACGGCTGATTCAATTACGAAAATCTTCGGATAGACGAACCCGAGGATTTTTGAAGTTCAATCCACACAGGCACGGCTGATTCGATTACGAACATATTCGGATGGAGGAACCCGAGGATTTTTGGAGTTTCATCCACATAGCCACGGCTGATTCAATGACGAAAATCTTCGGATGGAGGAACCCGAGGATTTTCGGAGTTCTATCCACATAGCCACGGCTGATTCAATTACGAACATATTCGGATGGAGGAACCCGAGGATTTTCGGAGATCTATCCACATAGCCACGGCAGATTCAATTACGAAAATATTCGGATGGAGGAATCCGAGGATTTTTAGAGTTCCATCCACATAGCCACGGCTGATTCAATGACGAAAATCTTCGGATGGAGGAACCCGGGAATTTTTGGAGTTCTATCCACATAGCCACGGCTGATTCAATCACGAAAATATTCGGATGAAGGAACCCGAGGATTTTTGGAGTTCTATCCACATAGCCACGGCTGAATCAATTACGAAAATCTTCGGATGGAGGAATCCGAGGATTTTTGGAGTTCTATCCACATAGCCACGGCTGATTCAATTACGAAAATTTTCGGATGGAGGAACCCGAGGATTTTCGGAGCTCTATCTGCATAGCCACGGCTGATTCAATTACGAAAATCTTCGGATGGAGGAACCCGAGGATTTTTAGAGTTCCATCCACATAGCCACGGCTGATTCAATGACGAAAATCTTCGGATGGAGGAACCCGAGGATTTTTGGAGTTCTATCCACATAGCCACGGCTGATTCAATTACGGAAATCTTCGGATGGAGGAACCCGAGGATTTTTGGAGTTCTATCCACATAGCCACGGCTGATTCAATCACGAAATTCTTCGAATGGAGGAACCCGGGGATTTTTGAAGTTCTATCCACATAGCCACGGCTGATTCAATTACGAAAATATTCGGAGGGGGAACTCGAGGATTTTTGGAGTTCTATCCAGATAGCCACGGCTGATTCAATTACGAAAATATTCGGATGAAGGAACCCGAGGATTTTTGGAGTTCTATCCACATAGCCACGGCTGAATCAATTACGAAAATCTTCGGACGGAGGAATCCGAGGATTTTTGGAGTTCTATCCACATAGCCACGGCTGATTCAATTACGAAAATTTTCGGATGGAGGAACCCGAGGATTTTCGGAGTTCTATCTGCATAGCCACGGCTGATTCAATTACGAAAATCTTCGGATGGAGGAACCCGAGGATTTTTAGAGTTCCATCCACATAGCCACGGCTGATTCAATGACGAAAATCTTCGGATGGAGGAACCCGGGAATTTTTGGAGTTCTATCCACATAGCCACGGCTGATTCAATGACGAAAATCTTCGGATGGAGGAACCCGAGGATTTTTGGAGTTCCATCCACATAGCCACGGCTGATTCAATTACGAAAATATTCGGAGGGGGAACCCGAGGATTTTTGGAGTTCTATCCACATAGCCACGGCTGATTCAATTACGAAAATATTCGGATGGAGGAATCCGAGGATTTCTGGAGTTTCATCCCCATAGCCACGGCTGATTCAATTACGAAAATATTCGGAGGGGGAACCCGAGGATTTTTGGAGTTCTATCCACATAGCCACGGCTGATTCAATTACGAAAATATTCGGATGGAGGAATCCGAGGATTTTTGGAGTTTCATCCACATAGCCACGGCTGATTCAATTACGAAGATATTCGGATGGAGGAACCCGAGGATTTTTGGAGTTCTATCCACATAGCCACGGCTGATTCAATTACGAAAATCTTCGGATGGAGGAACCCGAGAATTTTTAGAGTTCTATCCACATAGCAACGGCTGATTCAATGACGAAAATCTTCGGATGGAGGAACCCGAGAATTTTTGGAGTTCTATCCACATAGCCACGGCTGATTCAATCACGAACATCTTCGGATGGAGGAACCCGAGGATTTTTCGAGTTCTATCCACACAGCCACGGTTGATTCAATTACGGAAATCTTCGGATGGAGGAACCGGAGGATTTTTGGAGTTCTATCCACATAGCCACAGCTGATTCAATTACGAAATTCTTCGGATGGAGGAACCCGAGGATTTTTGGAGTTTCATCCCCATAGCCACGGCTGATTCAATTACGAAAATCTTCGGAGGGGGAACCCGAGGATTTTTGGAGTTCTATCCACATAGCCACGGCTGATTCAATTACGAAAATATTCGGATGGAGGAATCCGAGGATTTTTGGAGTTTCATCCACATAGCCACGGCTGATTCAATTACGAAGATATTCGGATGGAGGAACCCGAGGATTTTTGGAGTTCTATCCACATAGCCACGGCTGATTCAATTACGAGAATCTTCGGATGAAGGAACCCGAGGATTTTTGGAGTTCTATCCACACAGCCACGGCTGATTCAATTACGAAAATATTCGGAGGGGGAACCCGAGGATTTTTGGAGTTCTATCCACACAGCCACGGCTGATTCAGTTACGAAAATATTCGGATGGAGGAATCCGAGGATTTTTGGAGTTTCATCCACATAGCCAAGGCTGATTCAATTACGAAGATATTCGGATGGAGGAACCCGAGGATTTTTGGAGTTCTATCCACATAGCCACGGCTGATTCAAATACGAAGATATTCGGATGGAGGAATCCGAGGATTTTTGGAGTTTCATCCACATAGCCACGGCTGATTCAATTACGAAAATCTTCGGATGGAGGAACCCGAGGATTTTTAGAGTTCTATCCACACAGCCACGGCTGATTCAATTACGAAAATATTCGGATGGAGGAATCCGAGGATTTTTGGAGTTCTATCCACATAGCCACGGCTGATTCGATAACGAAAATATTCGGATGGGGAACCCGAGGATTTTCGGAGTTCTATCCGCATAGCCACGGCTGATTCAATTACGAAAATCTTCGGATGGAGGAACCCGAGGATTTTTGGAGTTCTATCCACATAGCCACGGCTGATTCAATTACGAAAATATTCGGATGGAGGAACCCGAGGATTTTTCGAGTTCTATCCACACAGCCACGGCTGATTCAATTACGAAAATATTCGGATGGAGGAATCCGAGGATTTTTGGAGTTCTATCCACATAGCCACGGCTGATTCAATAACGAAAATATTCGGATGGGGAACCCGAGGATTTTCGGAGTTCTATCCGCATAGCCACGGCTGATTCAATTACGAAAATTTTCGGATGGAGGAATCCGAGGATTTTTGGAGCTCTATCCACATAGCCACGGCTGATTCAATTACGAAAATACTCGGATGGAGGAACCCGAGGATTTTTGGAGTTCTATCCACATAGCCACGGCTGGTTCCATTCTAAGAATCTTCGGATGGGGGAACCCGAGGATTTTTGGAGTTCTATCCACATGGCCACGGCTGATTCAATTACGAAAATATTCGGATGGAGGAATCCGAGGATTTTTGGAGTTTCATCCACATAGCCACGGCTGATTCAATTACGAAGATATTCGGATGGAGGAACCCGAGGATTTTTGGAGTTCTATCCACATAGCCACGGCTGATTCAATTACGAAAATATTCGGATGGGGAACCCGAGGTTTTTTAGAGTTCTATCCACATAGCCACGGCTGATTCAATTCCGAGAATCTTCGGATGGAGGAGCTCCCGAGGATTTTCGGAGCTCTATTCACATAGCCACGGCTGATTCAATTCCGAAAATCTCCGTATGAAGGAACCCGAGGGTTTTCGGAGTTCGATCCACATAGCCACGGCTGATTCAATTACGAGAATCTTCGGATAGAGGAGCCCGAGGATATTCGGAATTGAATCAGCCGTGGCTATGTGGATAGAACTCCGAAAATCCTCGGGTTCCCCCGCTGTTTTTGGCAATCTACCATTCATAGTCCACCATTCATTCATTCGCAGACAGCTTTTCCGAGCATTGGAGGATCTCCTGAGTATTTCATTCATAGATCTCCGCGTGATTCTTTCATTACTGAGACTCGGGTTAAGAGGCCGCCGTTCCTGCGCGATAGGTTTCCAGAGCCCTCAATATTTGAGAATTCGCGCGCTTCTAAGGTCTGCTCGCCGTCCGAATCGTCGGCAAACCGCCTTGAATCCGGTCTTATTACCTAGAGCCCTTGCTGGAGCCATCCGACGATCCGACCCGGCCGCCGGACTCGGCCGGGATTCCCATGTCCAGTCTACACCGGGATGACCTGGGGCTTCTGAGCTGACTTTTGTGCGCAACCGCCACTTGCGGGGTGTGTACAGACATGTAGGTGTGAACAGAGCAGACTCAAGGCTTCGCTTAGCTTTACGAGCCATCGGGCAAGGAGTCTGCGAAAGGCGGGACTTTTGGAGACTCTCCTGTAAGCATCTGTCCGTCCTTCGGGATTCCAAAGGAGCATGAGTCAGCGAAATGATGAGTACTTCTCGATTTTATCGCGTTTTCCGATGCAATTGAGCCATCCGCTAACCCAGCCTGGCGCACCCGTAGTGCCAGAGGCGAGGACACCCTCAGGGAGCTTTCCGACCAAGTGTAGGTACTTCAACTGTAAGTCATGAGAACGACGCTAGCGACGATTTGCTGTGTGTCATGACGACGGAGAACTCCGTTGTCGTGGGTTATGTCCAAGAGTGAATCATCTTCACTGCCATTTACCCACACTGTTATCCACTCCAATCGGGAATTAGAAATGCATGTTTTGCACACCGATTCAGGGGGATGTTTTTGTCGCCACGTCCAAAGACGGAAACTCGAAGCGCGAAATACCTGTCGGATAAGCGGAGGGAAACCAAGATTTTTGGGAGTTCTTATTCTCCATAGCCCGGCTGTCAATTACAAAATCTTCGACACCGTTCCCGAGACGGAGTCAATCGAACGGTGACTAGCTGATTCAATTACGATGGTCTTGAGGTTCCGATCGAACCCGAGGATTTTTGGACGTTTGTTCCAGAATCAGTGCACGCTGATTATATATCAGCAAATATAGACGATGCAAACGCAGATAACTGGAGCTCCCGACTCATGAACTTGCAGGTTCCAAAATTGTGGAGATCAGAATCTTCGTGCTCAGATCTCGCACGCGTCCGAGGGCATGACACATTCAGCTGACTCACAGTACTCCCAAGTCACGACGTCTGGGAAATGCAACGAAATCGGGGTTCCAGCCCCGACAGAAGATGTTAGGGACTGATACGGCCAGTGCCGATGAAGCCAAGAGTACGGAGTCGGGTCTGAAATTACGAAACCTCTTCGACCTACGTACCATCTGTCAACCTATGTTAAGATGTGACTCATCTTATCTCTGGACTTAGACCAATCGAGGGAGCCCGAGCTACGTTTCCCTTCTAGGCATATAATGACCCTATTTTTCGAATAAAACCCGAGGACTTTTTGGGTGCACAGCCTTTAAGTCCACACGTCTCTTGCATTGTGACTCTTGTTGTCAAATGAGCTAGTGATCCACACCTTCGATCTACCTTCGAACCCTCCAGTCCTATCACAAACTACTTTGAGATAATCACGCGTCGGATGGACCTGTCTTTGTGGAGCAGAAGCTCCCAAAAGCCACTTCAATAACTACGAGAGCGCACGAGCTTCCATTCAACATATTGAATGGATATTCAGCAACTACTACACGTTCAATGCAACAGGAATCCACTCACACACAAGTAAATATCTCAATTTCGACGAGAGTACGACTTCCAGAATATTACCGAATACTATAGATCCCATCCGTTTCCGACACGCGAGTTGGGTGATGTTCTAGTCATTTGCAGGTTCTGGGAGAGTTCTCCGATCTATTGAGTTCGGCTACCTGATAGGCTATAAAAAGGCTACGGATCTGCAAGAATAAAGAGTCTATTCGGGTTAAGTACTCAGGGAGAACTGTCCGTTTTTCGCTTCCGTCTCAACTCCAGATCTCCCGAGAGAGCTCAACGGGTAGAGAGAGGGCTCCCCTGCTTTTTTCGAGACCGGGTTTACCATAACAAAAGAACAACAGAGGAATCGTACATCATGAATTCATGAAACCCGGCAAAACAGTTACTGCTGAAGTCTACTCTGCGCAGCTGGAGCGGGTGTGTGAAGCGTTGCTCAGGAAGCAACCCAGCCTCATAACAAGACGGGGAGTTATCCTTGAACATGACAACGCGAGGCCCACATTGCAGAGACCACCCGGGACATCATCATACGATCGCAATTCGAGGTCCTGCCGCACCCACCTTACTGCGCGGAACCCCAGAAATGGATGACGGACCCCCTAGGGTCCGCGGATCCCAGTTTGAGAACCCCCGCCCTGAACCACACATGCGCAGACTCTCCCAAAGGCCAAAGTCACTCCTACAGTGAGCCACGTGCTGAACGGAGTGAAAATCCGAGTGTGAAGCCAAAAGTCGTTTGAAAATCTGTCAAATTCTGTAGTTAAAATATTGGTTCCAGGTCGAGCAAAACCCACGGAGCAGCCTGGAACGAAAGCGGCCGCCGGTGAGTTCCCTGGAAGGAGTTCCACAGAGTAAACGGCTTGAAAACAACTTGAACCTTTGTGGCTTTTTGGATTTGATTGAAAGCTCACTCTTTCCTCGAAGAAAACAAGTCCCACACCTCTAAACATTTATTTCGACAACAACACATTGCCTGCCTCATCAGCTGTCTCAAATAAAAATCCAGGGTCTGTTTGTTTGTTTGTTTGTTTGTTTGTCTCAATAGGCTCCTCTGGTATTGATCGGATCGACTTGGAACAAACTGCATAATGTAGGGCGGCTCTCCGGGAAGGACATAGGCCACCCACCCCCCCCCCCCCCTCCTCCTCCCCCCCCTCCCCCCCTCGCGATTTACCCCAACTTTGACCCCCTCCATACTGTCATCCGCATCCAAATTCTGACGATAAGGTGCACCGCCCCGTTATGACGCCAGCCAGACTCATCCCATCGTCATCGGATATCCTTCCCCACCTCCTCTCCTATACATCTATCATAAAATCTATCATAAAAATTCCTGGGGGGGGTTTTGAGACCAATAAGGCCATTACTTACTCCAACTCTGGAGGGGTGATTCCGAGACCAATCTGGCCATTACTTTCCAACTCTGGAGGGGTGATTCCGAGACCAATCTGGCCATTAGTTTCCAACTCTGGAGGGGTGATTACGAGACCAATCTGGCCATTACTTTCCAACTCTGGAGGGGTGATTCCGAGACCAATCTGGCCATTACTTTCCAACTCTGGAGGGGTGATTCCGAGACCAATCTGGCCATTACTTTTCCAACTCTGGAGGGGTGATTCCGGTGACCATTCTGACCATTACTTTCCAACTCTGGAGGGGTGATTCCGAGACCAATCTGGCCATTACTTTCCAACTCTGGAGGGGTGATTCCGGAGACCAATCTGGCCATTACTTTCCAACTCTGGAGGGGTGATTCCGAGACCAATCTGGCCATTACTTTCCAACTCTGGAGGGGTGATTCCGAGACCAATCTGGCCATTACTTTCCAACTCTGGAGGGGTGATTCCGGTTACCAATCTGGCCATTAGTTTTCCAACTCTGGAGGGGTTTCCGAGACCAATCTGGCCATTACTTTCCAACTCTGGAGGGGGGGGGATTCCGAGACCAATCTGGCCATTACTTTCCAACTCTGGAGGGGTGATTCCGAGACCAATCTGGCCATTACTTTCCAACTCTGGAGGGGTGATTCCGGTGACCAATCTGGCCATTACTTTCCAACTCTGGAGGGGTGATTCCGGACCAATCTGGCCATTACTTTCCAACTCTGGAGGGGTGATGATTCCGATCCGACCAATCTGGCCATTACTTTCCAACTCTGGAGGGGTGATTCCGAGACCAATCTGGCCATTACTTTCCAACTCTGGAGGGGTGATTCCGAGACCAATCTGGCCATTACTTTCCAACTCTGGAGGGGTGATTCCGAGACCAATCTGGCCATTACTTTCCAACTCTGGAGGGGTGATTCCGAGACCAATCTGGCCATTACTTTCCAACTCTGGAGGGGTGATTCCGAGACCAATCTGGCCATTACTTTCCAACTCTGGAGGGGTGATTCCGAGACCAATCTGGCCATTACTTTCCAACTCTGGAGGGGTGATTCCGAGACCAATCTGGCCATTACTTTCCAACTCTGGAGGGGTGATTCCGAGACCAATCTGGCCATTACTTTCCAACTCTGGAGGGGTGATTCCGAGACCAATCTGGCCATTACTTTCCAACTCTCTGGAGGGGTGATTCCGAG
The DNA here is from genome assembly GCA_037576195.1 of Phytoseiulus persimilis. Classification (NCBI taxonomy): domain Eukaryota; kingdom Metazoa; phylum Arthropoda; class Arachnida; order Mesostigmata; family Phytoseiidae; genus Phytoseiulus; species Phytoseiulus persimilis. Next base: position 27,053,218 of record CM075104.1, on the reverse strand, counting down.
ACCAATCTGGCCATTACTTTCCAACTCTGGAGGGGTGATTCCGAGACCAATCTGGCCATTACTTTGGAGGGTGATTCCCAATCTGGCAACTTTCCAACTCTGGGGATTCCGGAGACCAATCTGGCCATTACTTTCCAACTCTGGAGGGGGTGATTCCGGGAGACCAATCTGGCCATTACTTTCCAACTCTGGAGGGGTGATTCCGGGACCAATCTGGCCATTACTTTCCAACTCTGGAGGGGTGATTCCGAGACCAATCTGGCCATTACTTTCCAACTCTGGAGGGGTGATTCCGAGGACCAATCTGGCCATTACTTTCCAACTCTGGAGGGGTGATTCCGAGACCAATCCATTACTTTCCAACTCTGGAGGGGTGATTCCGAGACCAATCTGGCCATTACTTTCCAACTCTGGAGGGGTGATTCCGAGACCAATCTGGCCATTACTTTCCAACTCTGGAGGGGTGATTCCGAGACCAATCTGGCCATTACTTTCCAACTCTGGAGGGGTGATTCCGAGACCAATCTGGCCATTACTTTCCAACTCTGGAGGGGTGATTCCGGGACCAATCTGGACATTACTTTCCAACTCTGGAGGGGGATTCCGAGACCAATCTGGCCATTACTTTCCAACTCTGGAGGGGTGATTCCCGAGACCAATCTGGCCATTACTTTCCAACTCTGGAGGGGTGATTCCGAGACCAATCTGGCCATACTTTCCAACTCTGGAGGGGTGATTCCGAGACCAATCTGGCCATTACTTTCCAACTTTTCCAAGGGGGGGGGACCAATCTGGCCATTACTTTCCAACTCTGGAGGGGGGGGTGATTCCGAGACCAATCTGGCCATTACTTTCCAACTCTGGAGGGGTGATTCCGAGACCAATCTGGCCATTACTTTCCAACTCTGGAGGGGTGATTCCGGACCAATCTGGCCATTAGTTTTCCAACTCTGGAGGGGTGATTCCGGGGAATCTGGCCATTACTTCCAACTCTGGAGGGGTGATTCCGGGACCAATCTGGCCATTTTTCCAACTCTGGAGGGGTGATTCCGGGACCAATCTGGCCATTACTTTCCAACTCTGGAGGGGTGATTCCGGGGACCAATGGCCATTACTTTCCAACTCTGGAGGGGTGATTCTGGAGACCAATCTGGCCATTACTTTCCAACTCTGACTTCTGAGGGGGGTGATTCCGAGACCAATCTGGCCATTACTTTCCAACTCTGGAGGGGTGATTCTGGACCAATCTGGAGATTACTTTTCCAACTCTGGAGGGGTGATTCCGAGACCAATCTGGCCATTACTTTCCCAACTCTGGAGGGGTGATTCTCTGGACCAATCTGGCCATTACTTTCCAACTCTGGAGGGGGAGATTGATTCCGAGACCAATCTGGCATTTCCAACTCTGGAGGAGGGATGATTCGAGACCAATCTGGCCATTACTTTCCAACTCTGGAGGGGATTCCGAGACCAATCTGGACCATTACTTTCCAACTCTGGAGGGGTGATTCCGAGACCAATCTGGCCATTACTTTCCAACTCTGGAGGGGTGATTCCGGGACCAATCTGGCCATTACTTTCCAACTCTGGAGGGGTGATTCCGAGACCAATCTGGCCATTACTTTCCAACTCTGGAGGGGGATTCCGAGACCAATCTGGCCATTACTTTCCAACTCTGGAGGGGTGATTCCGAGACCAATCTGGCCATTACTTTCCAACTCTGGAGGGGGGTGATTCCGAGACCAATCTGGCCATTACTTTCCAACTCTGGAGGGGTGATTCCGGGACCATTTCCAACCAACTTACTTTCCAACTCTGGAGGGGTGATTCCAGAGGTGGGTGATCTGGCCATTACCACTTCCCAACCAACTGGAGGGGTTTCCAATTCTCGGGGAGGGAATCTGGCCAATTACTTTTTACATTACTTTCCAACTCTGGGGGTGATTCCGAGACCAATCTGGCCATTACTTTCCAACTCTGGAGGGGGGATTCCGAGACCAATCTGGCCATTTTTCCAACTCTGGAGGGGATGAGACCAATCTGGCCATTACTTTCCAACTCTGGAGGGGTGATTCCGAGACCAATCTGGCCATTACTTTCCAACTCTGGAGGGGTGATTCCGGGACCAATCTGGCCATTACTTTCCAACTCTGGAGGGGTGATTCCGAGACCAATCTGGCCATTACTTTCCAACTCTGGAGGGGGGATTCCGAGACCAATCTGGCCATTACTTTCCAACTCTGGAGGGGTGATTCTGAGGAGACCAATCTGGCCATTGGCCCAACTCTGGAGGGGTGATTCCGAGACCAATCTGGCCATTACCATTCCAACTCTGGAGGGGTGATTCCGAGACCAATCTGGCCATTACTTTCCAACTCTGGAGGGGTGATTCCGAGACCAATCTGGCCATTACTTTCCAACTCTGGAGGGAGGGGTGATTCCGGACCAATCTGGCCATTACTTTCCAACTCTGGAGGGGTGATTCCGAGACCAATCTGGCCATTACTTTCCAATCTGGAGGGGTGATTCCGAGACCAATCTGGCCATTACTTTCCAACTCTGGAGGGGTGATTCCGGGACCACCAATCTGATTACTTTCCAACTCTGGAGGGGTGATTCCGAGACCAATCTGGCCATTACTTTCCAACTGGCTGGAGGGGGGATTCCGAGACCAATCTGGCCATTACTTCCAACTCTGGAGGGGTTGATTCCGGGACCAATCTGGACCATGGCTTCCAACTCTGGAGGGGTGGATTCCTCTTCCCCAATCTGGCCATTACCAACTTCATCAACTCTCGGAGGAGTGATGATCCGGAGACCAATTCTGGCCATTACTTTCCCACTCTGGAGGGGTGATTCTCGAGGATTCAATCTGACCATTACTTTCCACTTTGGAGGGGTGATTCCGGATCCAATCTGGCCATTACTTTTTTCCCAACTCTGGAGGGGTGATTCCGAGACCCAATCTGGAATTATTACTTTCCAACTCTGGAGGGGTGATTCCGAGACCAATCTGGCCATTTTTCCAACTCTGGAGGGGTGATTCCGGGACCAATCTGACCATTACTTTCCAACTCTGGAGGGGTGATTCCGAGACCAATCTGGCCATTACTTTCCAACTGGAGGGGTGATTCCGGAGACCAATCTGGCCATTACTTTCCAACTCTGGAGGGGTGATTCCGAGACCAATCTGGCCATTACTTTCCAACTCTGGAGGGGTGATTCCGAGACCAATCTCTGCCATTACTTTCCAACTCTGGAGGGGTGATTCCGGACCAATCTGGCCATTACTTTCCAACTCTGGAGGGGTGATTCTTCCGAGGGACCAATCTGGCCATTACTTTCCAACTCTGGAGGGGTGATTCTCTCTGAGACCAATCTGGCCATTACTTTCCAACTCTGGAGGGGTGATTCGGATGACCAATCTGGCCATTACTTGGGGTTCTGTCTGGAGGGGTGATTCCGAGACCAATCTGGCCATTATTTTCCAACTTGGAGGGGGAGGATTCCGGATTCCATTACCATTGGCAATGGCCATTACTTTCCAACTCTGGGGGGTGATTCCGGACCAATCTGGCCATTCCGGGACTTTCCATTCTGGAACTCTGGAGGGGTGATTCCGGACCAATCTGACATTACTTTCCAACTCTGGAGGGGTGATTCCGGGACCAATGGGCCATTACTTTCCAACTCTGGAGGGGTGATTCCGGGACCAATCTGGCCATTACTTTCCAACTCTGGAGGGGTGATTCCGAGACCAATCTGGCCATTTCCAAACTGGAGGGGTGATTCTGGAGACCAATCTGGGCATTTCTTTCTGGAGGGGTGATTCCACAACGACCAATCTGGCCATTACTTTCCAACTCTGGAGGGGTGATTCCGAGGGTGATCAATCTGGCCATTACTTTCCCAACTCTGAGGGGGGATGATTCGAGACCAATCTGGCCATTACTTTCCAACTCTGGAGGGGTGATTCCGAGACCCATCTGGCCATTACTTTCCAACTCTGGAGGGGGGTGGGGTCCGAGACCAATCTGGCCATTACTTTCCAACTCTGGAGGGGTGATTCCGAGGTGAATCTGGCCATTACTTTCCACCGGAGGGGTGATTCCGAGACCAATCTGGCCATTCCTCCAACTCTGGAGGGGTGATTCCGAGAGACCAATTCTGGAGGGGTGATTTCCGAGACCAATCTGGCCATACTTTCCAACTCTGGAGGGGTGATTCCGAGACCAATCTGGCCATTACTTTCCAACTCTGGAGGGGTGATTCCGAGACCAATCTGAGCCATTCCTTTCCAACTCTGGAGGGGTGATTCCGAGACCAATCTGGCCATTACTTTCCAACTCTGGAGGGGTGATTCCGAGACCAATCTGGCCATTACTTTCCAACTCTGGAGGGGTGATTCCGAGACCAATCTGGCCATTACTTTCCAACTCTGGAGGGGGATGATTCCGAACCAATCTGAATCATTTGATTTCCAACTCTGGAGGGGTGATTCCGGGAGACCAATCTGGCCATTACTTTCCATTTCCAACTCTGGAGGGGTGATTCCGGACCAATCTGGACATTACTTTCCAACTCTGGAGGGGTGATTCCGAGACCAATCTGGCCATTACTTTCTTCAACTCTGTCCATTCTGGGACCAATCTGCCATTACTTTCCAACTCTGGAGGGGTGATTCCGGGACCAATCTGGCCATTCCAACTTTCCAATCTCCATTAGGGGTGATTCTGGAGGGGATTCCGGACCAATCTGGCCATTACTTTGTCAACTCTGGAGGGGGGATTGATTCCGGATCAATCTGGCATTACTTTCCAACTCTGGAGGGGTGATTCCGGGAAAATCTGGCATTACTTTCAACTCTGGAGGGGTGATTCCGAGACCATTCCCCTTCCTTTCCAACTCTGGAGGGGTGATTCCGAGACCAATCTGGACCATTACTTTCCAACTGGATCCAGGGATTCCGGGACCAATCTGACATTACTTTCCATCCTCTCCGGGGTGATTCCGCCACCAATCTGGCAACATCCCATCGGTTTCCAACTCCAACTCCAGGGGGGTGATTCCGAGATCCAATCTGGCCATTACTTTCCAACTCTGGAGGGGTGATTCCGAGACCAATCTGGCCACTTTTCCAACTCTGGAGGGGTGATTCCGAGACCAATCTGGCCATTACCATTCTTTCCAACTCTGGAGGGGTGATTCCGAGACCAATCTGGCCATTACTTTCCAACTCTGGAGGGGTGATTCCGAGACCAATCTGGCCATTACTTTCCAACTCTGGAGGGGTGATTCCGAGACCAATCTGGCCATTACTTTCCAACTCTGGAGGGGTGATTCCGGACCACCAATCTCGACCATTACTTTTCCAACTCTGGAGGGGTGATTCCGGACCAATCTGACCATTACTTTCCAACTCTGGAGGGGTGATTCCGAGACCAATCTGGCCATTACTTTTTCCAACTCTGGAGGGGGGATTCCGGACCAATCTGGCCATTACTTTCCAACTCTGGAGGGGTGATTCCGAGACCAATCTGGCCATTACTTTTTCAACTCTGGAGGGGTGATTCTGGACCAATCTGGAACTCTGATGATTCCGAGGGAACTTCTGGGAGGGGTGATTCCCGAGACCCAATCTGGCCATTACTTTCCAACTCTGGAGGGGTGATTCCGAGACCAATCTGGCCATTACTTTCCAACTCTGGGGGGGGGGATGATGGAGACCAATCTGGCCATTACTTTCCAACTCTGGAGGGGTGATTCCGAGACCAATCTGGCCATTACTTTCCAACTCTGGAGGGGTGATTCCGAGACCAATCTGGCCATTACTTTCCAACTCTGGAGGGGTGGATTCCGGACCACCAATCTGGCCATTACTTTCCAACTCTGGAGGGGTGATTCCGAGACCAATCTGGCCATTACTTTCCAACTCTGGAGGGGTGGATTCCGACCAATCTGGCCATTACTTTCCAACTCTGGAGGGGTGATTCCGAGACCAATCTGGCCATTACTTTCCAACTGGAGGGGGGATTCCGAGACCAATCTGGCCATTACTTTCCAACTCTGGAGGGGGATTCCGGACCAATCTGGCCATTACTTTCCAACTCTGGAGGGGTGATTCCGGGACTTTCCAATCTGGCCATTACTTTTCCAACTCTGGAGGGGTGATTCCGAGGAATCTGAGCCATTACTTTCCAACTCTGGAGGGGTCTGGAGGGGGGGATTCCGAGACAATCTGGCCATTACTTTCCAACTCTGGAGGGGTGATTCCGGGAGACCAATCTGGCCATTACTTTCCAACTCTGGAGGGGTGATTCCGAGACCAATCTGGCCATTACTTTCCAACTCTGGAGGGGTGATTCCGAGACCAATCTGGCCATTACTTTCCAACTCTGGAGGGGTGATTCCGAGACCAATCTGGCCATTACTTTCCAACTCTGGAGGGGTGATTCCGAGACCAATCTGGCCATTACTTTCCAACTCTGGAGGGGTTCCTCTGGAGACCAATCTGGCCATTACTTTCCAACTCTGGAGGGGTGATTCCGAGACCAATCCGGCCATTACTTTCCAAACTCTGGAGGGGTGATTCCGAGACCAATCTGGCCATTACTTTCCAACTCTGGAGGGGGGATTCCGAGACCAATCTGGGGATTACTTTCCAACTCTGGAGGGGTGATTCCGAGACCCATCTGGCCATTACTTTTCCAACTCTGGAGGGGTGATTCCGGAGACCAATTCCGAACGCCATCTGGCCATTACTAACTCTGGAGGGGTGATTCCGAGACCAATCTGGCCATTACTTTCCAACTCTGGAGGGGTGATTCCGAGACCAATCTGGCCATTACTTTCCAACTCTGGAGGGGTGATTCCGAGACCAATCCATGGACCATTTCCCAACTCTGGAGGGGTGATTCCGAGACCAATCTGGCCATTACTTTCCAACTCTGGAGGGGTGATTCCGAGACCAATCTGGCCATTACTTTCCAACTCTGGGGGGGGGGGGTTCCGAGACCAATCTGGCCATTACTTTCCAACTCTGGAGGGGGATTCCGAGACCAATCTGGCCATTACTTTCCAACTCTGGAGGGGATTCCGGACCATCTGGCCATTACTTTTTCCACTCTCCAAGGGGGTGATTCCGGGACAATCCTCCATTACTTTCTCTCTGGAGGGGTGATTCCGGACCAATCTGGCCATTACTTTCCAACTCTGGAGGGGTGATCCGGACTCAATCTGGATCCATTACTTTCCAACTCTGGAGGGGGGATTCCGGGACCAATCCACCCATCTGGCATTCTTTCCAACTCTGGAGGGGTGATTCCGGACCAATCTGGCCATTACTTTCCAACTCTGGAGGGGTGATTCCGGGGTGGATGGCCATTAATTGGTCTGGAGGGGGATTCTTGGGACCAATCTGGCCATTAATTTCCAACTCTGGAGGGGTGATTCCGGGGTGAATCTGGCCATTACTTTCCAACTCTTAGGGGGGATTCCGGACCAATCTGGCCATTACTTTCCAACTCTGGAGGGGTGATTCCGAGACCATCTGGGGGGCTTCCAACTCTGGAGGGGTGATGACCATCCGGACCAATCTGGCCATTACTTTCCAACTCTGGATCGGAGTGATTCCGGGGGTGAATCTGGCCATTAATTGATTCCATTACTTTCCAACTCTGGAGGGGTGATTCCGGACCAATTCTGACCATTACTTTCCAACTCTGGAGGGGTCTGGCCATTCCGAGACTGGAGAATCTGATTCTCTTTCATTCCGATTCTGGCCATTACTTTCCAACTCTGAGGGGTTCCATCGGGAGACCAATCTGGCCATTACTTTTTCCAACTCTGGAGGGGTGATTCCGAGACCAATCTGGCCATTACTTTCCAACCAACTCTGGAGGGGTGATTCCGAGACCAATCTGGATCCATTCCAACCAATCCAATCTCTCCGAGACCAATCTGGCCATTACCCAACTCTGGAGGGGTGATTCCGAGACCAATCTGGCCATTCTCCCAACTCTGGAGGGGATTCCGAGGACCAATCTGGCCATTACTTTCCAACTCTGAGGGAGTTTGGGACCAATCTGGCCATTACTTTCCAACTCTGGGGGTGATTCCGGGGTGATTGGCCATTAACTCTGGGGGGGTGATCCTGAGATCTGGCCATTTTCCCAACTCTGGAGGGGTGATTCCGAGACCAATCTGGCCATTACTTTCCAACTCTGGAGGGGTGATTCCGAGACCAATCTGGCCATTACTTTCCACTCTGGAGGGGTGATTCCGAGACCAATCTGGCCATTACTCCAATCCAACTCTGGAGGGGTGATTCCGAGACCATCCATACTGTCATCCATTACCATTCCAATTCTGAGGATGATTCCGAGGTGACATATTGGAGTTATTGAACTTTCTGGCCAGACTCCATTCTCATCCGTCATCGGATATCCTTTCCATCTCTCCCCTGGTGATCCTCCCATCTGGCCATTCTTCATAAAAATTCTGGAGGGGTGATTCCGAGACCAATCTGGCCATTCCTTTCCAACTCTGGAGGGGATTCCGAGATTCAATCTGGCCATTACTTTCCAACTCTGGAGGGGTGATTCCGAGACCAATCTGGCCATTACTTCCCAACTCTGGAGGGGTGATTCCGAGACCAATCTGGCCATTACTTTCCAACTCTGGAGGGGGGGGATTCCGGAGACCAATCTGGCCATTACTTTCCAACTCTGGGGGGGTGATTCCGAGGGGTCCAATCTGGCCATCGGCCATTACTTTCCTTTCCAACTCTGGAGGGGTGATTCCGGGAATCCAATCTGGCCATTACTTTCCAACTCTGGAGGGGTGATTCCGGGACCAATCTGGCCATTACTTTCCCAACTCTGGAGGGGGATTCCGGACCAATCTGGCCATTACTTTCCAACTCTGGAGGGGTTCCGAGACCAATCTGGCCAATACTTTTCCAACTGGGGGAGGGGTGATTCCGAGACCAATCTGGCCATTACTTCCAACTCTGGAGGGGTGATTCCGAGACCAATCTGGCCATTACTTTCCAACTCTGGAGGGGTGATTCCGGGACCAATCTGGGCATTACTTTCCAACTCTGGAGGGGTGATTCCGGACCTCTGGCCATTACTTTCCAACTCTGGAGGGGTGATTCCGAGACCAATCTGGCCATTACTTTCCAACTCTGGAGGGGGGGGGATTCCGGACCACCAATCTGGCCATTACTTTCCAACTCTGGAGGGGTCCGGGGTGATTCTGGCCATTACCTCTGGAGGGGGAGATGATGGCCATTCTGGCCATTACTTTCCAACTCTGGGAGGGGTGATTCCGAGAGGGGAATTCGGCCATTATTTTTCAACTCTGGAGGGGGATTCCGAGACCAATCTGGCCATTACTTTCCAAACTCTGGAGGGGTGATTCCGGGACCAATCTGGCCATTACTTTCCAACTCTGGAGGGGGATTTCCGAGACCAATCTGGCCATTACTTTCCAACTCTGGAGGGGGAGGGGGGATTCCGGGAATCTGGCCATTACTTTCCCAACTCTGGAGGGGTGATTCCGGGACCAATCTGGCCATTACTTTCAACTCTGGAGGGGTGATTCCGAGACAATCTGGCCATTACTTTCCAACTCTGGAGGGGTGATTCCAACCAACTGGGGATTTCATGAATCTGGCCATTTCAACTCTGGAACTCTGGGGGTGATTTCCAGACCAATCTGGCCATTACCATTACCGGTCCCAACTCTGGAGGGGGGGATTCCGGATCTGACCAATCTGGCCATTACTTTCCAACTCTGGAGGGGGATTCCGAGACCAATCTGGCCATTACTTTCCAACTCTGGAGGGGTGATTCCGAGACCAATCTGGCCATTACTTTCCAACTCTCTGGAGGGGTGATTCCGATTCCGGAGGGGAATCTGGCCATTACTTTCCAACTCTGGAGGGGTGATTCCGGACCAATCTGGCCATTACTTTCCAACTCTGGAGGGGTGATTCCGGGACCAATCTGGCCATTACTTTCCAACTCTGGAGGGGTGATTCCGGACCAATCTGGCCATTTTTTCCAATCTGGAGGGGTGATTCCGAGACCAATCTGGCCATTACTTTCCAACTCTGGGGGGATTGATTCCGGACCAATCTGGCCATTACTTTCCAACTCTGGAGGGGTGATTCCGAGACCAATCTGGCCATTACTTTCCAACTCTGGAGGGGTGATTCCGGACCAATCTGGCCATTACTTTCCAACTCTGGAGGGGGGGGATTCCGAGACCAATCTGGCCATTACTTTCCAACTCTGGAGGGGTGATTCCGGACCAATCTGGCCATTACTTTCCAACTCTGGAGGGGTGATTCCGGGACCAATCTGGCCATTACTTTCCAACTCTGGAGGGGTGATTCCGGGACCAATCTGGCCATTACTTTCCAACTCTGGAGGGGTGATTCCGGGGGACCAATCTGGCCATTACTTTCCAACTCTGGAGGGGTGATTCCGGGACCAATCTGGCCATTACTTTCCAACTCTGGAGGGGTGATTCCGGAGACCAATCTGGCCATTACTTTTTCCAACTCTGGGGTGATTCCGAGACCAATCTGGCCATTACTTTCCAACTTTCCAACTCTGGAGGGGTGATTCCGGACCAATCTGGCCATTACTTTCCAACTCTGGAGGGGTGATTCCGAGACCAATCTGGCCATTACTTTCCAACTCTGGAGGGGTGATTCCGAGACCAATCTGGCCATTACTTTCCAACTCTGGAGGGGTGATTCCGGGGGACCAATCTGGGCCATTACTTTCCAACTCTGGAGGGGTGATTCCGAGGGGGGGATCTGGCCATTACTTTCCAACTCTGGAGGGGTGATTCCGAGACCAATCTGGCCATTACTTTCCAACTCTGGAGGGGTGATTCCGAGACCAATCAATCTGGCCATTACTTTCCAACTGGAGGGGGGTGATTCGAGACCAATCTGGCCATTACTTTCCAACTCTGGAGGGGTGATTCCGAGACCAATCTGGCCATTACTTTCCAACTCTGGAGGGGTGATTCCGGGACCAATCTGGCCATTACTTTCCAACTCTGGAGGTGATTCCGACCAATCTGGCCATTACTTTCCAACTCTGGAGGGGTGATTCCGAGACCAATCTGGCCATTACTTTCCAACTCTGGAGGGGTGATTCCGAGGACCAATCTGGCCAGGGGTTTCCAACTCTGGAGGGGTGATTCCGGGAGACAATCTGGCCATTACTTTCCAACTCTGGAGGGGTGATTCCGAGACCAATCTGGCCATTACTTTTCAACTCTGGAGGGGTGATTCCGGGACCAATCTGGCCATTACTTTCCAACTCTGGAGGGGTGATTCCGGACCAATCTGGCCATTAATCTGGCCATTACTTTCCAACTCTGGAGGGGTGATTCCGGGACCAATCTGGCCATTACTTTCTGGAGGGGTGATTCCGGTGATTCCGAGACCAATCTGGCCATTACTTTCCAACTCTGGAGGGGTGATTCTGGATTCCAATCTGGCCATTACTTTCCAACTCTGGAGGGTGATTCCGAGACCAATCTGGCCATTACTTTCAACTTGGAGGGGTGATTCCGAGGTTAATCTGGCCATTACTCCATTACTTTCCAACTTCTCTGGAGGGGTGGGGTGATTCCGGACCAATCTGGCAATCTGGCCATTACTTTCCAACTCTGGAGGGGTGATTCCGAGACCAATCTGGCCATTTTCCAACTCTGGAGGGGTGATTCCGAGACCAATCTGGCCATTACTTTCCAACTCTGGAGGGGTGATTCCGAGACCAATCTGGCCATTACTTTCCAACTCTGGAGGGGTGATTCCGAGACCAATCTGGCCATTACTTTCCAACTCTGGAGGGGTGATTCCGGACCAATCTGGCCATTACTTTTTCCAACTCTGGAGGGGTGATTTCCGAGACCAATCTGGCCATTACTTTCCAACTCTGGAGGGGTGATTCCGGGACCAATCTGGCCATTTCCACCAACTCTGGAGGGGTGATTCCGGACCAATCTGGCCAATCTGGATTCTTTCCAACTCAACTCTGGGGGTGATTCCAACTCTGGGGTGACGGACCCAATCTGGCCATTACTTTTCCAACTCTCTGAGGGGTGATTCCGAGACCAATCTGGCCATTACTTTCCAACTCTGGGGGGGATTCCTGGAGACCAATTCTGACCAATCTGATTACTTTCCAACTCTGGAGGGGTGATTCCGAGACCAATCTGGCCATTACTTTCCAACTCTGGAGGGGTGATTCCGAGACCATCTGGCCATTACTTTCCAACTCTGGAGGGGATCCGGGACCAATCTGGAGCATTACTTTCCAACTCTGGAGGGGAGATTCCGGACCAATCTGGCCATTACTTTCCAACTCTGGAGGGGTGATTCCGAGACCAATCTCTGCCATTACTTTCCAACTCTGGAGGGGTGATTCCGAGACCAATCTGGCCATTACTTTCCAACTCTGGAGGGGTGATTCCGAGACCAATCTGGCCATTACTTTCCAACTCTGGAGGGGTGATTCCGAGACCAATCTGGCATTACTTTCCAACTCTGGAGGGGTGATTCCGGACCAATCTGGCCATTACTTTCAACTCTGGAGGGGTGATTCCGAGACCAATCTGGCCATTACTTTCCAACTCTGGAGGGGTGATTCCGAGACCAATCTGGCCATCTTTCCAACTCTGGAGGGGGAGGGGTGATTCCGGGACCACCATCTGGCCATTACTTTCCAACTCTGGAGGGGTGATTCCGAGACCAATCTGGCCATTACTTTCCAACTCTGGAGGGGTGATTCCGAGACCAATCTGGGGCATTACTTTCCAACTCTGGAGGGGTGATTCCGAGACCAATCTGGCCATTACTTTCCAACTCTGGAGGGGTGATTCCGGGACCAATCTGGCCATTTTTCCAACTCTGGAGGGGTGGTGATTCAGGATCCAATCTGGCCATTACTTTCCAACTCTGGAGGGGTGATTCCGAGACCAATCTGGCCATTACTTTCCAACTCTGGAGGGGTGATTCCGGACCAATCTGGCCATTACTTTTTTCCAACTCTGGAGGGGTGATTCCGAGGGGTGATTCCGATCTGGCCATTACTTTCCAACTCTGGAGGGGTGATTCCGAGACCAATCTGGCCATTACTTTCCAACTCTGGAGGGGTGATTCCGAGACCAATCTGGCCATTACTTTTCAACTCTGGAGGGGTGATTCCGAGACCAATCTGGCCATTACTTTAACTCTGGGAGGGGTGATTCCGAGACCAATCTGGCCATTACTTTCCAACTCTGGAGGGGTGATTCCGGGACCAATCTGGCCATTACTTTCCAACTCTGGAGGGGTGATTCCGGGACCAATCTGGCCATTACTTTCCAACTCTGGAGGGGTGATTCCGGGACCAATCTGGCCATTACTTCCAACTCTGGAGGGGTGATTCCGAGACCAATTGGCCATTACTTTTCCAACTCTGGAGGGGTGATTCCGGAGACCAATCTGGCCATTACTTTCCAACTCTCTGGAGGGGTGATTCCGAGACCAATCTGAGCCATTACTTTCCAACTGGAGGGGTGATTCCGGACCAATCTGGCCATTACTTTCCAACTCTGGAGGGGTGATTCCGAACTCTGGGGTGATCTGGCCATTAATTGGCCCAACTTTGGAGGGGGGGGATTCCGGGATTCCCAATCTGGCCATTACTTTCCAACTCTGGAGGGGTGATTCCGAGACCAATCTGGCCATTACTTTCCAACTCTGGGGGGGGTCCGAGACCAATCTGGCCATTACTTTCCAACTCTGGAGGGGTGATTCCGGGACCAATCTGGCCATTACTTTCCAACTCTGGAGGGGTGATTCCGAGACCAATCTGCCATTACTTTCCAACTCTGGAGGGGTGATTCCGAGACCAATCTGACCATTACTTTTCCAACTCTGGAGGGGTGGGGTGATTCCGGACCAATCTGACCATTACTTTCCAACTCTGGAGGGGTGATTCCGAGACCAATCTGGCCATTACTTTCCAACTCTGGAGGGGTGATTCCGAGACCAATCTGGCCATTACTTTTCAACTCTGGAGGGGGATTCCGAGACCAATCTGGCCATTACTTTCCAACTCTGGAGGGGTGATTCCGAGACCAATCTGATTACCATTACTTGGACCATTACTTTCCAACTCTGGAGAGTGATTCCGAGACCAATCTGGCCATTATTTCCCAACTCTGGAGGGGGGGTTTCCGAGACCAATCTGGCCATTACTTTCCTCAACTCTACATGAGGGGTGATCTGTCCAGCAATCTGAGCATTACTTTCCAACCCCGGGGGGGTCGGCAGCGGTGATTACTTTCCAACTGGAGGGCTGATTCTCATACCAATCTGGCCATTACTTCCAACTCTGAGGGGTGATTCCGGACCAATCTGGCCAATCTGGCCATTATTCCGAGACCAATCTGAACTCTGGGGGGTGATTCCGGGGGATCTGGACCAATCTGGCATTACTTTTCCAACTCTGGAGGGGTGATTCCGGGACCATCTGGCACATTACTTTCCAACTCTGGAGGGGGTGATTCCGAGACCAATCTGGCCATTACTTTCCAACTCTGGAGGGGTGATTCCGAGGGGGTCTCTGGCCATTAATCTGGCCACTTGAACTCTGGAGGGGTGATTCCGGACCAATCTGGCCATTACTTTTCCAACTCTGGAGGGGTGATTCCGAGACCAATCTGGCATTACTTTCCAAACTTCTCCATCTGGGGGGGGTGATTCTCGAGACCAATCTGGCCATTACTTTTTCAACTCTGGAGGGGTGATTCCGGAGACCAATCTGGCCATTACTTTCCAACTCTGGAGGGGTGATTCCGAGAGACCAATCTGGCCATTACTTCCAACTTGGAGGGGTGACTGGGGTTTCATTGGAGGGGATTCCGGACCAATCTGGCCATTACTTTCCTCTGGACTCTGGGGATGATCTGAGACCAATCTGGTGATTACTTTCCAACTCTGGAGGGGTGATTCCGGACCAATCCAATCAGGCCATTATTACTTTCCAACTCTGGAGGGGTGATTCCGGGACCAATCTGGCATTACTTTCCAACTCTGGAGGGGTGATTCCGAGACCAATCTGACCATTACTTTCCAACCTCTGGAGGGGGATTGATTCCGGACCAATCTGGCCATTACTTTCCAACTCTGGAGGGGTGATTCCGAGAATCAATCTGGCCATTACTTTCCAACTCTGGAGGGGTGATTCCGAGACCATCTGGTTATTCTTCCAACTCTGGGGGTGATTCCCGAACCAATCTGGCCATTAGGGTTTTTGGGAGGGGGTGATTCCGAGACCAATCTGGCAATCATTACTTTCCAACTCTGGGGGGGGATTCCGACCAATCTGGCCATTACTTTCCCAACTCTGGAGGGGTGATTCCGAGACCAATCTGATTACTTTCCAACTCTGGAGGGGTGATTCCGGGACCAATCTCTGCCATTACTTTCCAACTGGAGGGGATTCCGAGACCAATCTGGCCATTACTTTCCAACTCTGGAGGGGGTGATTCCGAGACCAATCTGGCCATTACTTTCCAACTCTGGAGGGGTGATTCCGAGACCAATCTGGCCATTACTTTCCAACTCTGGAGGGGTGATTCCGGGACCAATCTGGCCATTACTTTCCAACTCTGGAGGGGTGATTCCGAGACCAATCTGGCCATTACTTTCCAACTCTGGAGGGGTGATTCCGAGACCAATCTGGCCATTACTTTCCAACTCTGGAGGGGTGATTCCGGGACCAATCTGGCCATTACTTTCCAACTCTGGAGGGGTTCCGAGACCAATTCCGAGACCAATCTGGCCATCCACTTTCCAACTCTGGAGGGGTGATTCCGGAGACCATCTGGCATTATTTTCCAACTTGGGGATTCCGGAGGAGGGTATTTGGAATCTGGCCATTAGACGGGTGATTCTCTTCCAATGATTCCGGACCAATCTGACCATTTTTCCAACTCTGGAGGGGTGATTCCGAGACCAATCCAATCTGGCCATTACTTTCCTCTCTGGAGGGGGGTGATTCCGAGACCAATCTGGCCATTACTTTCCAACTCTGGAGGGGGGTGATTCCGAGACCAATCTGGCCATTACTTTCCAACTCTGGAGGGGGTGATTCCGAGACCAATCTGGCCATTACTTTCTTCCAACTCTCTGGAGGGGTGATTCCGAGACCACAATCTGGCCATTACTTTCCAACTCTGGAGGGGTGATTCCGGGACCAACCAATCTGGCCATTACTTTCCAACTCTGGAGGGGTGATTCCGAGACCAATCTGGCCATTACTTTCCAACTCTGGAGGGGGTGATTCCGAGACCAATCTGGCCATTACTTTCCAACTCTGGAGGGGTGATTCCGAGACCAATCTGGCCATTTTTTCCAACTCTGGAGGGGTGATCCGAGAGACCAATCTGGCATTACTTTCCCACTCTGGATCTCAAACGAGCATTTTTCGGGTGTCCAGACCAATCTGGCTGGCCATTACTTCCCAACTCTGGAGGGGTGATTCCGAGACCAATCTGGCCATTACTTTCCAACTCTGGAGGGGTGATTCCGAGACCAATCTGGCCATTACTTTCCAACTCTGGAGGGGTGATTCCGGGACCAATCTGGCCATTACTTTCCAACTCTGGAGGGGTGATTCCGAGACCAATCTGGCCATTACTTTCCAACTCTGGAGGGGTGATTCCGAGACCAATCTGGCCATTACTTTCCAACTCTGGAGGGGTGATTCCGAGACCAATCTGGCCATTACTTTCCAACTCTGGAGGGGGGTGATTCCGGGACCAATCTGGCCATTACTTTCCAACTCTGGAGGGGTGATTCCGGGACCAATCTGGCCATTACTTTCCAACTCTGGAGGGGTGATTCCGAGACCAATCTGGCCATTACTTTCCAACTCTGGAGGGGTGATTCCGAGACCAATCTGGCCATTACCAACTCTGGAGGGGTGATTCCGAGACCAATCTGGCCATTACTCAACTCTGGAGGGGTGATTCCGAGACCAATCTGACCATTACTTTCCAACTCTGGAGGGGTGATTCCGAGACCAATCTGGCCATTACTTTCCAACTCTGGAGGGGTGATTCCGAGACCAATCTGGCCATTACTTTCCAACTCTGGAGGGGTGATTCCGGGACCAATCTGGCCATTACTTTTTTCCAACTCTGGAGGGGTGATTCCGAGACCAATCTGGCCATTACTTTCCAACTCTGGAGGGGTGATTCCGAGACCAATCTGGCCATTACTTTCCAACTCTGGAGGGGTGATTCCGAGACCAATCTGACATTACTTTCCAACTCTGGAGGGGTGATTCGAGACCAATCTGGCCATTACTTTCCAACTCTGGAGGGGGGATTCCGAGACCAATCTGACATTACTTTCCAACTCTGGAGGGGTGATTCCGGACCAATCTGGCATTACTTTCCAACTCTGGAGGGGTGATTCCGAGACCAATCTGGCCATTACTTTCCAAACTCTGGAGGGGTGATTCCGAGACCAATCTGGCCATTACTTTTCCAACTCTGGAGGGGTGATTCCGAGACCCATCTGGCCATTACTTCCAAACTCTGGAGGGGTGATTCCGAGACCAATCTGGCCATTACTTTCCAACTCTGGAGGGGTGATTCCGGGACCAATCTGACATTACTTTCCAACTCTGGAGGGGTGATTCCGACCAATCTGGCCATTACTTTCCAACTCTGGAGGGGTGATTCCGGACCAATCTGACCATTACTTTCCAACTCTGGAGGGGTGATTCCGGACCAATCTGGCCATTACTTTCCAACTCTGGAGGGGGTGATTCCGAGACCAATCTGGCCATTACTTTCCAACTCTGGAGGGGTGATTCCGAGACCAATCTGGCCATTACTTTCCAACTCTGGAGGGGTGATTCCGAGACCAATCTGGCCATTATTTTCCAACTCTGGAGGGGTGGTCCGAGACCAATCTGACCATTACTTTCCAACTCTGGAGGGGTGATTCCGGACCAATCTGACCATTACTGGGGTGATTCCGAAACCAATCCATTACCATTACTTTCCAACTGTGGAGGGGTGATTCCGAGACCAATCTGGCCATTACTTTCCAAAATCTTTCCAACTCCCAAGCCTGTAGGGGTGATTCCGGGACCAATCTGAGCATTACTTTCCAACTCTGGAGGGGTGATTCGGGGACCAATCTGACCATTATTTTCCAACTCTGGAGGGTTGATTCCGGGACCAATCTGACCATTACTTTCCAACTCTGGAGGGGTGATTCCGGGACCAATCAGACCATTGATTTTCAACTCAGATTGGTCTCGGAATCACCTTTCCAGAGTTGGAAGGTGATGCTCAGATTGGTCCCGGAATCACCTTTCCAGAGTTGGAAGGTAATGCTCAGATTGGTCCCGGAATCAACCCTCCAGGGTTGGAAAATAATGTTCAGATTGGTCCCGGAATCACCCCTCCAGAGTTTGAATGTGATGGTCGAATTGGTCTCGGAATCGCTCCTCCAGACTTGCAAAGTAATGCTCGGATTGGTCCCGGAATCACCCCTACAGGCTTGGACAGTAATGGTCAGAGTGGTCCCAGAATCAACCCTCCAGAGTTGGAAAGTAATGCTCAGATTGGTCCCGGAATCAACCCTCCAGACTTGAAAAAGCATGGTGAGATTGGTCTTGGAATCACCCCTCCAGGCTTGGAAAGTAATGGTCGGATTGTTCTCGGAATCACCCCTCCAGATTTGGAAAATAATGGTCTCGGGATCACCCTTCCAGAGTTGGGAAGTAATGCTCAGATTGGTCTTGGAATCACCGCTCCAGACTTGAAAAAGCACGGTCAGATCGGTGTCGGAATCACCCCTCGAGAGTTGAAAAAGCATGGTCAGGTTGGTCCCGGAATCACCCCTTCAGGTTTCGAAAAGTATGGTCAGATTGGTCTCGCAATCACCCCCCCCCCCCCCAGAGTTGGAAGATAATGGTCAGATTGGTCCCGGAATCACCCCTACAGGCTTGGACAGTAATGGTCAGATTGGTCTCGGCATCACCCCTCCAGAGTTGGAAAATAATGGTCAGATTGGTCCCGGAATCAACCTTACAGGCTTGGACAGTAATGGTCAGATTGGTCCCGGAATCAACCCTCCAGAGTTGGAAAGTAATGCTCAGATTGGTCCAGAAATCATCCCTCCAGAGTTGGAAAATAATGGTCAGATTGGTCTCGGAATCACCCCTCCAGAGTTGGAAAATAAGGGTCAGATTGGTCGCAGAATCACCCCTCCAGAGTTGGAGAAAAATGGTCAGATTGGTCCCGAAACCACCCCTCCAGAGTTGGGAATTCAAGCAACACAGAAGCCAGTACCCACAGGCGAATCATCGAAGGCTGTTGGACTGCCAACAAAGTCGAACCAAAAGCAGATATATCCGTGAAAGCCAATAAACCAAGATCAATCACCGACTCTGATACCAGGAGACCACCCAGAAGATATAATCAAGGAGCAGTGGAAGTCATAGCGACCGGAGCCACATTCGCAGACGTTCTTAAAAATCTCAAATCAGCTGTGAATCCAAACCAGCTTGGAGTTGAGATCCGAGGTGCCAAAGAGATCGACGGGGGAGTAAGGCTTCAAGTAAAGGAGAAGAGGAGTGGCGGACAAGAGAGGCTGGCAGAGTACAAGGAGCAAGAGCTCAAAATGAGCGCTATGATCCACAAACCTCCTCTCTCCAGCTCAATCATGATATCCAGGCTTGACAGCACTGTCGAAGAGAGCGAAGTCATAAAAGGCCTTCTCAGAGCCCTTGGAAGAAAAGACCCAGACGCAGTCAAAATGGGCAAAATCGGAGTGACCTCAATAGGTAGGACGGTCAATAGAGTGGTTGTTGCGAGACTCGCAACAACCGATGCTGATCGAATAATGAAGCTCGGTAGGATCCAAATAGGCTGACAGTCATGCCCTGTGAAAGACTGGTACGATATCCCAACTTGCTACAAGTGTCAGCAGTCTGGACACAGAGCCGTGTCGTGCATCTCCGAAGAAATGGCCGAAAAGCGATGCTTCCACTGTGGCCCAACTGGACACTCCACTGAAGAATGCGACACTAAGACGGTTGAAGAAACATACTGCAGTAACTGCAGAATTAGTGGACACACAGCATCAACTACAGCGTGCCCGAAGTAGTTAAGCATCCTCAAAGAACTCAGAAGCAGAACTGAGGCCCGGAGGCAATCTCATATAGAACAAACCATCAAAGGACCAATGCAAGAAACCAGAGAACGGCAAGCAGCATCACAGCCCACCGATGACCCCTCTACACTGAAATCAGACTCGGAAACAATGGTTCACAGTCAAAGGAAAGGCGAAAATCCCTACAGAATATCCCGAATGATCTTGAGAACATGCCAAATAAATCTAAATCGATCAAGAGCTGCTCACGACATCTTGGAACAAAGAATCCGGAACAAATAATTTGACGTCTGGATACTCTCGGAGGTCAACAGAAAGGTATCCGAACACAAGTCCAAGGCAAATTCAGGATGGATTGCGGACCAAGAGGGAGACACGGCGATATGGTGGACAGGAGCCTCTAGACAAGCAAGAACTGAAAGGAAAACCACTACGCAGGGTCTCACAGAAATAACTATCACGGGCAACATCCATTCAACCAGCCCCTACTTCTCCCCCAATAAGAGTATTGAAGAATTCAACAAATACCTCGAAATGATAGAACAAAAGATAAATGAAGCATCTAGACTGAAATGGATCCTCGCCGAGGATTTCAACGCAGCATCGACGTCATGGGGAAGTGAATACACAACCAGAAGAGGGAGAGAACTAGAGGAGATGCTGGCAAGTAAAGATCTAACAATAGCGAACCAGAAAGACATCCTAACTTTCAGAAGAGGGACCCAAACATCATATATCGACATATCCACATCGAACTAACCTCATTAGAATATGGAATGTGAATGAAGAAATGGAACCTCTCAGTGACCATCAATATATAGAATTCGAAATACATACAGATACAGCAATCAGAGAAATTGAAGAAAGAAAAGGATGGAAATGGACCACCATGAACGAAGAACTATTCCTAAAAAACTCGACAATCTTTGTGAGACAAGCAGAGACAGCAATATAGAAATCACACCAGCAACACTAACGGAAATCCTGACAAAAGCCTGCCGAGCAGGAACCCCGTCCAAACATCCGAAAAGAAAAGACAAAAAGCCAATGTACTGGTGGAACAGCGAAATAGCAGAACGTAGAACGAACTGCGTCAGATCAAGAAGGAGATTTCTGAGAATCAGAACAGCAAGACACCCTGACCCAGAACAAACACGAGAAGCACATGAATCATAAAAAGAAGCCTAGAAGCAATACCAAAACGAAATCCTCAGAAGTAAACGGGAAAAGTGGCAAGAACTATGTGATGGAATACGGGAGGACGTATGGGGACTCCCCTATAAAATAATCAGACAGGAATTCGGGCAGAAGAAAATCCCATTACCAGCTCACACAATCCGGACAGCCATAACCAAACTCTTCCCTCAAGGAGAGGAAATCCAACGGAGAGTGATACCAACCAAACCTGAAGATATCCCCAACATCACAATGAATGGAATAAAAGCCGTCGCAACTCGAACCCCCGGAGGAAAAGCCCCTGGCCCGGACGGCATCCCCCCCGAGGCAATCAAAACCCTGCTCACAAGATGGCCGAGCACCTTCGAGAAGCTCACAGAGGAAATTCTCGGAAGCGGAGAATTTCCAGAAAAACTGGAAAACAGCGAACCTGATCCCCATTCCAAAGCTTGGGAAAGCGGACTCTTATCGGCCCATCTGCCTACTTGACACCATCGCGAAAGCAGTGGAGGCGGTCATAAACCACCGACTACGGGAGGAACTTGAGGCTGGCGCAGGGCTTTCAAACAATCAGTATGGATTCAGACCGGGGGTTCAACACTGAGTCCCATAGAAATCATCACAGAGAAGGTCGAGAATGAAATGATAAAGTACCACCAAAGCAGGAGCAAAATCATTATCATACTCCTAGACGTTAAAAATGCTCTCAATTCAAATGAATGGAAAATCATAATCGATGCCCTCGAGAAACGCAACATCTCTCCATACATCCGGAACATCATAAACACTTACCTCAAGGATAGGTGGATCATCGATGAGGAGGGAAACAAGCCCAGAATGACGGCTGGAGTCCCACAGGGCTCGGTTCTCGGGCCCACCCTGTGGAACGTGGGATACGACGACGTCCTTCGCGAGGATCTTCCAGACGGAGCGACCGCCCTTTCTTACGCCGATGACCTGGCCCTGATGGTCACTGCTAGATCTCTAGAGGAATTAGAAAAAATTGCGCAGGACTCACTGGATATAGTCTCGGGATGGTGTCAGATCAATAAACTCACCCTAGCCCCCGAGAAGACGGAAGCGGTAATGCTCGTGAAGAAGAGAGGAGAAAGAAACCCAACCACTCTCCACTTACAGGTGCACGGCATGGAAATAGGAAATAGGTTGTCACTCAAAAAGCTACTAGGACATCCAGGGGCATTGAAAAAATTCTCCCCAGAACGCATGGAGCAACTGTAGCACTGCGAAGAACTCTAGCCCCTGTCGCACAATCTGTCGCACTCTACGCGTCCCCAGTATGGTCCCTAAGAACTCTCTCCACTGAGAAGAACAGACGGCTGCTGGGAACAACACAAAGAAGCATGGCCATAAGAATAACCCGGGCTTACAGGACAACACCAACTGAAGCACTCCTGGTTCTAGCCAAAACACCACATTGGACCTTAATTGCTGAAGGAAGAGCTGAAATTTGGGCAGCAAGGAAGAAGGAGGGGAATGACGACCTCATCAGCGAAACTTCCAAAACAAGGGAAGAAGTTGGAGACAAAGCCGTAAACAAATGGCAGAGGCAATGGGACGGCGCGAAGAACGGTCGATGGACGCACAAATGTATTCCGAATGTGAAAGAGTGGTACCAACGAAAACACGGCGACCTGGATTACTTCACCACCCAAGCACTCACTGAACATGGAAATTTTCAAGCATACCTCTCAAGAATTGGGAAAGCTCCAACACCAATCTGTGTCCACTGCCGATCCGGCGAAGAAGACACCGTTGATCACACCGTGCTGCACTGCGATGCCTTTGCGAGAGAGAGAGAGAGAGACCTTATTGATGCAAGTGAAACACCCGAACTCATCGAGAAAATGATGAGCGGCGAAGAGGAATGGAGAAGAATCTCCAGCTTCATCAGAAAAGTCATGTCGAAGAAGATAGCGCTAGGAAGGAGAAGATTGACCAGAGGGGGCCTCCCATGAGACATCACAAACCCTGAAAAAATCAAAGTAAAATACATAGGAATCGATATCAAAGTAGCTCAGGGAACATAGACAACGAGTAAGGTCCGACTGTGAGGGATTCGGAAGTAATAGACGAATCGAAAATCTGGGCGCCCGATCACTCACAGCGGAGATATGAGGTTTCAGTGGATCCACCACACTGCCAGGGCAAATAAATCATCCCATCCCTGGTGTCCGAAGGGATTTCCTCAGACTCCACGTTAAAAAAAAAAGAGTTGGGAATCAATGGTCAGATTGGTCTCGGAATCAGCCCTCCAGACTTGAAAAATCATGGTCAGATTGGTCTCGGAATCATCCTTCCAGAGTTGGAAAGTAATGGTCAGATTGGTACCGGAATCACCCCTCCAGAGTTGGAAAGTAATGGTCAGATTGGTCTCGGAATCACTCACTTGCTGGTCGATGTCTTCTGCCCCTTGACCCTACCCGCCTTCCGCTCTTGTGTTGGGTCCTGTCCCAGTTTCCTGAGGCATGAGCCCCCTTTAATTGGCGAGTGCGCTTGGAGTTTCTCCTGAAAGCGTCCTCCTCCCTCCCCACTGCTTGGTTCGGCTTTTCCCCCCTGAGCTCTGACCTCCTGCTACCTTTAGAGCCCTCTCTATCTGGTCAAGCTTTCCCGCGAGCTCCTCGGACTCCAGCTCCGGTTCCGATCCTCTCCTTCTGTGGTCCCAACCGGACATGAACCCCTTTCACTATTTTAGGTCTTATACCTAAGGCAGCACTGAGTAGACTCCACTGAAAGTTATCCTCCTATGCATTTTTTCCCCTCTACCCGATAATACCGGTCCCGAAGCTCTGGAGCGCTCTGCTGAGGAAACCTGTGCAATGCGAAGGAAACCTGTACTTCCCGAACCCCTTTTTTCTTCAATCTCTAACGCTAATAGCTCCTAAACCTGTGGGAAAAATCGAAAAAAGAGATACTCAGTCGTCTTTCGCGTGAGATGATCGTCAGAGGCCGGGCGGATTGCCCCGGATTGATGCTCTCATTCCCCGAGCCAATCGCCCGAACAAGTTCCAGCCAGTACTCCCAAAAGTTGGAAAAAATCACTCCAAAATCCCTAGCACGCAAACCACTTGGCCCTCAGGGATGTGTTTCTCACCAAAATGATCCGCAGGTCACCGCCTATCTGACTTCACACACCACTGCTCCCTCAACCAGTCAGAAGTCGGAGCAATGAAAAAAACGTCCGTCCTCCTCGAAGGTTCAGCTCAACTATCTCCCCCGCGAGCCAAAGGTCGATTTCCCCATCAGTTGTTCAACTCACGGGTAAAGCCTCTTGGCTGGTCTGGAATACATCGCAATCTGTCGCGCGTTTCTCCGTTTCATGGGCTCTGAAAGGGTTTTCATTTGCCTCTGCGCTTTCCCGCCACAGTGCCGAGCCTCTCGGCTGAGATTTGTTCGCCAAGATGGCGGCCAGCTTGAGTTCTGCAGCTCTTTCCAGCAGAGCCTCGCTCACGGTCCCTTTAAATAATTCGTTCATTGTGCACTTTTCGAGCGCTTGTGGCCTAGACCCATAACCCGGGTCTTGCAAAGCCTACCCCTAGCTCACATATCATACAATGAATGTGTTCATCCGACTCAGACTAGGAGAGGATCTGTTTTCTCCTGCTCCCGATTCGTTGATGGTGGAGACTTCGTTCCACACCGTTGGAGTCACATTCAGCGGGTTGTCGCCCCTTATTCCTTGCAGACATAATGAACGTCGTCAAGATCGTTTTCTTGCTGATCGGGGTCGCATCGGCGAACATCGTTCGAGCCCTCATTCGTTCGAGGACTGATTCAACTCCAAAAATCTCCGATTTGGGTAACCCGAGAATTTTCGGAGTTCTCTCTACACGGCCACGTCCAGATTAGACTCCGAAAATCGCCGAGTTGGGCAACCGGAGGATTTTCGGAGTTCTCTCTACACAGCCACGTCCAGATATGCTCCGAAAATCTCCGAATTGGGTAACCCGAGGTTTTTCGGAATTCTGTCCACGTGGCCACGGCTGGTTCAAGTCCGAAAATCTCCGAATCGGGAAGCTCTCGCGGAGCGTCCCGACGGGCTGGTCAGGGAGGCTGCACCGAAAACAACAGGATTCTCGGAGTTCTATCTGTTACAACTAGTCTGAGAAGGAGAGCAAGGACACTTGCGCTTCGTTAATGTCGACTATAAAGAATTCGTTTATTCTCGCCGAGCAGCTTTAAATAGGGAACGGGTGATAACTTCGTTATACAGACTGAACACCAACTACAACACTTTCCCTTGTTCTGGAGTATAACTATCAACGCTGAAGTCGAAGGTTCATTCCCATTAGCTTACAAAGATACCTGTGCCTGATTCTCAACAAAGGTTTGGTGAGAATATCGGCTATTTGATTCTTTGAAGAAATCTGCTGCACCTCTAGATCTTTGCCGACGACTCTTTCCCTGATGAAGAAATGTCGAAGGGCAATGTGTTTTGACCTCCTATGAAACCCAGGATTTTGTGAAAGTTTCACTGCTGCTGCATTATCTTCGAAAACAGCAAAATTCAGCTTCGTGATCTCCTCGAACAGCCGCTTGAGCCACACAACTTCTTTTGCCGCCTCACTCGCTGCCACTATTTCAGCTTCTGTGGTGGATGTGGCTACCGAGGTTTGTCTCTGGCTCACGTTTGGGAACAGCCACCGTAATCTGAGTCACTATACGCTTCAAGTACAGCAGCTCACACTCCAGCTCTGTTGTAAGTTATCCCGAGGTCGGTGGTTCCCACCAAGTACCGTAGAACTCGCTTCAGCATCATGACCATGACATCGTCTTCGGAAGGATTATCAAGTTTTCTTGATAAAACCCCGATACTGTAAGCGAGATCCGGTCGAGAACCCAACATGAGGTGAATCAATGCACCGACTGCCTGTCGATATGGAAACTCCTCCTGATAACCATCCGACGATTCATCCTTATCGGTTTCTCCCCCTGGTTCAGGAGGTCGGATCATTGGCGTACACAATTTTTTTCCGACTACCCGTGGGTAGTCTGGACCAATCTAAGAACTTTTTGCCATCGGAAAAATTTTCGAATTCGGCATCCCCGAGGAGCTACGGGCCTAAATGCAAAGAGTACGCGATCTTGTCAGGTGGTCGATCCTGACGTCGAGGTTGAAACGATCTTTCGTCCTTCTCACAGATCCTGAGCTAGAAATCTGAAGCTGCCGGGCGTTTGAGCAGCATCCTATCCTGCCTCGACTTCAGCACTTTCGAATTCGATCGGTTGACTTTAGAAGTTTGTCGATCAGTTTTTTAAGAAAAGTTGAAAAAAAAAATTCAATTTTTAGGCCGGTTTAAAAAATTCAATTTTCTAATAATAATCCGATTTACAAAGACGCGCCGTCCTTCCAGCTATCGAACGCAAAAAGATTTTCCAGAATCCGACCATTTTTCACCGAGTTGTGAGGTTATGAGCAAAAGAAGAGAGGGTAAGAAAGTTCCCGACTTACGATGACCACCCTGTATGTTCCAGCGTCTGGGAGCTTGTTTCAAACCGTATAAGCTACGCTTGAGCTTGCGAACTTTCCCATCCGAGAATTCGGAACCCTCTGGACCCTTCATATTTTCGAAATCTTTCTTCAGTTCCCCGTATAGGAACGCCGTGGTTACATTAAACTGTCCAAGATGTAACCCTTCGTTTGCGCCATACGTCATACGAATAGAGCGCATGGTTGCCAGCTTGGCAACAGGGCTGAAAGTCTCTTTGTAGTCCATTCCGAATCTCTGACTGAACCCTTTTACCACCAATCTGGCTTCATACCTTTCAATCTTTCCATCCAGAGTGTCTTTCACTCGTAACACCCATTTACATGGGAGCGCCTTTGCTCCTTGTGGAAGATCTACCACGTCCCATGTCTCGTTCTCCTCGAGCGATGCCAGCTCAGACTCCATGGATTTCAGCCATTCGACACTCTCATCACTTTGAATCGCTTCTGCATAGGTTTGAGGGGCTGCAAATAGATTCCAGATTTCGTAACTCGTCCCGAAATCATCTAGGTATGCAGGCTTTTTCCGCGCAAGCGGATTCCTCAGAAACGACTTCCACAAAGTTGGGCCTTGTGAGTCAACGCCACCTCTTTCTTCACTCGTGGCTGCCTCTTCACATTCTCTGCTGTTGCTCTTCCCCTCAAGATCTATTCCCTCTTCTCCTTCATGAGGATCCTCGTCTGGCTTCAGCTCAGCCTTGTCTTTCTTCTCTTCTTCGTCTTCCTCTATTTTTCCGTGCTCCTCCTGCACTTTGTCTTTGAACGGCAACCTCACTCCCACTCCGCACTCTAGGAGTCTTTCCTGAAACTCGACATCTCTTGAGACAACAACTCCATGGATATTCTGAACATACACCCTGTACCGCTCATCGCCCGGTGCACGTCAATTGGGCGCCGGCGTCGATTGGGCTCCGCCGTCAGTTGGGCGCCAGCGTCAATTGGGCGCCAGCGTCAATTGGGCCCCAGCGCAGGGTCGTCCCTGTGTGCTGTCATCATACCCACAATACACTCAGCTGCGTCCGCGAAGAGCCCACTCATACAATGTGGGAGCGTGTCCTTCCGGGTCATTGAAGGGACGATCTGTCGGCTTCGTCAAACATGGGAATGCGCTGAAAATGCGTCGATAGTCTTCGCTGGCTGGAGGGTTCCGCGGAAGGAATGGACCCTCATCGGAAGTACGCGAATGGAGGGAAAACGCCCGTTGAGCATGGATTCGAATATACGTCCGCTCAATACGGGAGCCACGGAGATCATTTCCGAACAATTTCACTCCTTGATCATTTTCCGCTTTCGATGTGTTGATGATGATGAAATCTAGATTTGCGAGTCTTTCGGGTTTCATTGAGCGGGCCAGCCGCTCAGCTCAGCGAATTATCTCCCTCCCGTGGATAGTCTTGTACATTCATCAAATTTCGAACGCGATGAATCATATTCCAAGGGCCACCATATTCCCAAGCTCGAGTCCACCTTCGAGGCGGAGCCCAATTGACGCCAGCGCCCAACCGACGCCGGCGCCCAATCGACTCCGGAGCCCAACCGACGCCGGCGCCCAAATGACGCGCTTCGCTCATCGCCATCGTAACCAACGAGGAACCCTCTCTCTGCATTCTTATCAATTTCCCGGCGCTTCTGTTTCGGAACAGCCACGTCCAGATCAGACTCCGAAAATCGTCGGATTGAGGAACCAGAGAATTCTCGGACTTCTATCCAAACAGCCACGACCAGATCAGACTCCGAAAATCGTCGGATTGAGGAACCCGAGGATTTTCGGACTTCTATCCACACAGCCACGTCCAGATCAGACTCCGAAAATCGTCGGACTGATGAACCCGAGGATTCTTGGACTTCTATCCACACAGCCATGTCCAGATCAGACTCCAAAAATCGTCGGATTGAGGAACCCGAGAATTTTCGGACTTCTATCCAGACAGCCACGTCCGTATCAGATTCCGAGAATTGTTGCATGGAGGAACCAGAAGATTTTCGGAGTTTTATCCAGACAGCCACGTCCAGACCAGACTCCGAAAATCGTTGCATGGAGGAACCAGAAGATTTTCGGAGTTTTATCCAGACAGCCACGTCCAGACCAGACTCCGAAAATCGTTGCATGGAGAAGCCCGAGGATTTTCGGAGTTTTATCCACACTGCCACGTCCAGACCAGACTCCGAAAATCGTTGCATGGAGAAGCCCGAGGATTTTCGGAGTTTTATCCACACTGCCACGTCCAGATCAGACTACGAAAATCGTCGGATTGAGGAACCCGAGGATTCTTGGACTTCTATCCAGACAGCCACGTCCGTATCAGACTCCGAAAATCGTTGCCTGGAGGAACCAGCTGATTTTCGGAGTTTTATCCAGACAGCCACGTCCAGACCAGACTCCGACAATCGTTGCATGGAGGAGCCCGAGGATTTTCGGAGTTTTATCCACACAGCCACGTCCAGATCAGACTCCGAAAATCTTCGGATTGAGGAGCCCGAGGATTTTCGGAGCTTTATCCACACAGCCACGTCCAGACCAGACTCCGAAACTCGTTTCATGGAGGAGCCCGAGGATTTTCGGAATCCCATCCACAAATTCACTCGATATCATTCGGATAATTCTCGGATTCATCGTTCCGATGATTCTCGGGATAGAATTCTGTCCTGGCTGTTTAGATATCATTCCGACAATCTTCGGATTAATCAATCCGATGATTTCCAAATCCGAGTTCTGCCGTCTCTCGATGCCTATGAAGAAGAAGATGGCCGGAACCATTTGAGATTTGTGTTGTGAGTGTGAGGTTCGTTTTTCAGCTCTCGAAAAAGTTATTGAAACGCAACAGAAACGTAAGTTCGAGAACTATTTTTTCTTAGGAATGGTTGCTCTCATGAGAGCAGATGAGCCCTCGTGAATTCCATCTGCAAATACTCGTCGATTCAACCGCAATCTCCCCTCTGAGATCTCAATTGGCCGTAAGCAAGGGAGAAAAGATTTGGCTCGTTCTCGCTCAAAATCGACCGAATCCTACGATTATTGTGCGTGGGGAAGTCGCTCGCAGGTTGAAGCCTCCTCTGGAACCGATTTCAGTGATGATACCACTGGTTTCGAGCGAACTCGCGGGATTGATCCTTGCGAGCGGAAACGGTGTGGGATTCAGGGCTCGTTGGAAATCATTCCGATGATCTTCGGGTCCATCATTCGATCCGATGATTTTCGGAATAGAATTCAGATTCAGATTCAGTAACTCTTTATTTAAAAAGGTAGTATAAAATGTGAACCATCACAACAGCGCCGACATAAATACATCACTGGCGATGTGCCCGTTCGTGATTTTTGAACAAATACGCCACGAGTAGCAGTCTCTTACTGCCTCTGTCCTCGCTATGGATTTTGTTCTGACTGTACATTTGCTTCGGCGATCGTTCTTTGATACGACAAAATAGTGTCCTGTGTCGCCTGATAATATAATCTGCCTTAGCAATCGTGTATCCTGGTTTGCCAGAAGATCAGTAATGGGCTGTCTTCTTGTCCGAATCTTGTCCTGACTATCTGGATATCCTTCCGATAATCTTCGGATTCCTCATTTCTTCCCGGAGAAACGTGCATCGACAATGTCGCGTCCGTGTCCAAAAAGACTTCATATTTATAGTATTCATGTGACATTTTGTGTTCCAGGTGTCAGATGGATTATTCCGGCGACTGGTGTCCGTCTATGGACAAATCTCCGATCAATCAAGTCATGAAGGATGTACTCAACGAGCAGAAAGAGCTGTGGAGCGTCTGAGGCCTGGATTGCGCCCTTGAGCATTTTTTGAATGAACAAGCAGCTAATCCAAGACACGCGATGAAATTAATGACGGCTGAGGCAGTCGAATGCCGATTCAATCAACCGATCAAAAACTTTAAGAGCCGCGGCATTATGATCAACTACGAAGCGAGAAAAGACGATCAGACCGGAGCTAAGTGGCGCGTAACTTCTTCCTTTTTAAGTGTGGAGCGCGCTTGATCACTCTTCGCACCGTCCGTACACTGCAGGACACTCCCGCGGCTTTCGCGATCTCCCCAGCCGACCGAGAACTGTTCGACGCGGCTCGTAGTGGAGTTCTTTCCTGTCGTCTCGTGATGACGCTCGGACGTCCCGAGCTCCTCCTCTTCCTGATCACCTTCCGGCTGCGACCGGTCATTCGAGAAATCTCGGTTTGCGACTTGTTCTGCGCATGAAGTCGCAGGATAACAAATTTTTCACTTCCAACGAGAGCGTTGCCCCGACCCATGGCGGAATCAGCACCGAAATGGAGTGGAGAGAATCCGGCAACTAGGAGGCTTATTGTCGTGGACCCAACTTCGTTGTCATACTTGTTCAGGCGAGCGTCTCAGCCGGGATTCCGCGCTACCGTGCTATATATTTGTCGGCCCCGAAAACTCACTTTTTCTGATTAAGTTCCGAGATTTGAAGCCGAGGAGTATGAGAATCTAACTCTGGATTTCGAATCGGGAGATGTTTCGGCCCCGGGGGAGAATCGCCGAGTGTTTCCGAGAAAATGAGATTTTTTGAGCCAAAAAGCAGTCGGGCTATCATTTCGTCGGGCAGTGTAGTTCGTGCAGGAACGTCGCTTGCAGTCAACGTCGTGCAATCTCCTTCATATCAAGGATTCGTCCGTGCAGGAACATTGCCAGCAGTCAAAGTCGCGCAATTGCCTGAAGTCATCGGCCACGAAAATTCACGACCAATACTCAATGCCGCTGGAGAGTCCCGGCCGGCGGCCTCGGAACGCAAACGCAAGAGCTTGCCGCAAATGGTTGTGAGTGCACCTAAAAGAACTCTGACTCACAGCCAAGAGGAGTCAGACCCAGCAGTGGTCGGCCACTCCGAAGAATCATACAAGACATTGCAGGCGCGCATAGCAGCGCTAGCGTCAGTGCCGATCCCCACCGACAAGATCGTTGAAGTTTTTGGAGATGCTGACGCCTTCTCAAAAAAAGCTGTTGACGATCGAACACGTTCGGTTCATTGATCGCATGGACGTTCTTGTTACGGGCAAGAGCCCAATGTTCTCGGTGCACACGGTGACGTGGAAGGATGAAAATGCCATCGAGAGCGATCCAGTCGAGGCTTATGCAAGACCACATGTGTGGGGCTCACTTGCCACAGGAGTGCAACGGCTCAAAGCGGAGGCCGCGACGTCGGCCCGAGCTGTCGACTTCCGAGGCGTCTTGGATCGCCTTCGCACAGCCGCATGGACGAATCTTCGCGGGCTCTTGGCGGCTGTGGTCCTGACCTCAAAGCCAACGGGACTCACCACCTTGAGTTGCGTCCGCATGGACGACGAGGGACCCCATCCGGTGTCCTTCTTCTGTAAGGATGTTCTGAGAAACATTCGGAAACGGAAGCGGCGGCGACACCGGATGCGCAGCTGGTACCGAAGGCTCTGAAACAAGCCCAGGATCATTTTGACTTCAACCGCAGAAACAACTCCCTCGAGTTCGAGAACAACTTCGGTGGCTATGAAAATGAGTTCCCGCTCGGGGCGCACGGAGATGCGATTCCCAGTGCGGCTCCCAACGCTGGGAAATGGGCAGAAGCCTTCATCATGGCAAACCTTGTGAGGTCAAGCTAGCAAGAAGTCGTGTAAATCAGTTTACTGACCTAGGAAGTCTTCATGTAGAAAAGCATGTATGTCGAAATCGAAAAGCATCATATAACAACATCATCATCATGAAGCAACGTGTAAGTTACATCATGTACCTTGAAGAACAATGTATATCGGAAATTATCCAACTACGTTGGAGCAAGATGATGTACTAGGGAAGTACATGAGAAAGTTATCCATGATTTATTGTCAAACAACATTAAGATTAAACATGAGTGGATTAAAAAAACCAAAGCTTTTTCCGTCTCTAGCATCGGAGAGCATGAGGCAGAAGGTGAAGAGGGGGTTTTAGAGATCCAGACTTGAAGGAACTCCTGAGAAATTCGTTCAGCTTGCGCAATTTGCAAAGGCTTAACCCCAACGAGAACCTTTTAAAACAGTTCCGATCTCGGTACAGTCACACGGAAGGCACCGAAAAATTCATAGTTCTCGTTCCCATCTCGATTCTCGATAGACCCTTCCATATACCGAGAGTTTGCGAAAAAATTCTCGAAATATGTCGGGCGAAAGCGTCTTGGATTTTCTATTTCGAAGATTCTCGGAGTTGAATATCGGGACAGAACTCCGACAATTTTGGGGTTTTATTGTGAATGGAAGATTCAGATATTTCAGAGTCTCTAGCGTCGCCGTGGCTATGTAGATAGAGCTCCGAAAATCCTCAGGTTCCTTCATCCGGAGATTTTCGGAATTGAATCCGCCCTCGCTACGTGGATAGAACTCCGAAAATCCTCGAGTTCCTTCATCCGCAGATTTTCGAAATTAAATCAGCCGTGGCTTTGTGGGTAGAACTCCGAAAATCCTCGGGTTCCCCGATCCGGAGATTCTCGGAGTCGTCTTTGGCAGTGGCTATGTGGATAGAACTCCGAAAATCCTCGGGTCCCTCATCCGGAAATTTTCGGAATTGAATCAGCCGTGGCTTTGTGGGTAGAACTCCGAGAATCCTCGGGTTCCTCCATCCGAAGATTTTCCGAATGGAATCAGCCCTGGCTTTGAGGACAGGACTCCAAAAATCCTCGGGTCCCTCATCCGGAAATTTGCGGAATCGAATCAGCCGTGGCTTTGTGGGTAGAACTCAAGGAATCCTCGGGTTCCTCCATCCGAAGATTCTCGGAGTCGTCTTCAACCGTGGCCATGTGGATAGATCTCCGAAAATCCTCGGGTCCCTCATCCGGAAATTTTCGGAATTGAATCAGCCGTGCCTTTGTGGGTAGAACTCCGAAAGTCCTCGGGTTCCTCCATCCGAAGATTTCGGAATGGAAGCAGCCGTGGCTATGTGGATAGATCTTCGAAAATCCTCGGGTTCCTCCATCCGGAAATTTTCAGAATGGAATCAGCCGTGGATATGTCGAGAGAACATTGGGAATTCTCGGACTGGGGAACCCGACGATTTTCGGAGTTCAATCCGTATAGCCACGGCCGAAGACGACTCCAAAAATCTCCGGATTGGGGAACCCTATAATTTTCGGAGATCTATCCACACAGCCACGGCCAAAGACGACTCCGAAAATTTTCGGATTGGGGAACCCGAGAATTTCCGGAGTTCTATCCACATTGACACTGTTGAGATGCAACACGCGAAAGCGGATGCATCCGAATCTAGATTCAGCAGACTCGGTTCGTACTAGAACCCACGCCACTCAAGGCGCCAAAGTAATCAATCCTTCCATCAGAAAACCTTAGAACCCCGGCTTAGTGCCGTAATTACTAACACCCTCGAAGTACTCCCCGAAGACTCAACTCAACAACTCTCACTCTCCCAATCACATCCCATATAACCATACTCCACACCCGAATAAACTACTGTTCATCTATACGCCGTACTGTCTTCTCCTTGCTACCGTATCAGTGTCCGCGAGGTGAATCTGCCTGTGCACGGAGCCCTCTAGCTAGTGTGCCACTCAAGACGAATTTCCTCTTCAACAGACACGATCGAAGACGACTCCGGAAATCTTCGGAATGGGGAACCCGAGAATTTCCGGAGTTCTGTCCACATTGACACGGTCGAAGACGACTCCGAGAATCTCCGGATCGGGGAATCCGAGGATTTTCGGAGTGCTATCCACATAGCCATGGCCAAAGACGACTCCGAGAATCTCCGGATCGGGGAACCCGAGGATTTTCGGAGCTCAATCCGCATAGTCAAGGTCAAAGACGACTCCGAAAATCTCCGGATTGGGGAACCCGAGAGTTTTCGGAGATCTATCCACATGGCCACGGCCGAAGACGACTCCGAAAATTTTCGGAGTTCTATCCACATGGCCATGGCCGAAGACGACTCCGAGAATCTTCGGAATAAGGAACCCGAAGATTTTCGGAGTTTCAAAAACCGCGCCGCGCCGGCCATCGCCGCCATTGTAGATATGGCCGCCCTTCTTGCTGGAGCCATCCGACCCGGCCGCCGGAATCGGCCGGATTCCCATGTCTATGTCTCACAACTGGATTCCCGACTCAATCTGCTCAACCGATACGGCCGTCGCAGGAGCAAGGAGAGAGTGTTCATGCTCCTCGAGCCTAAGACCCCGTGGGACTCCAAGGATGATTGTCAGAGCTTTGAAGTTCGGGCATTATTCATTTATCATCATCCATTAATCCATGGATATATGGGTGGATAAATGAATAGATCGATGAATTATGCATCATTACTATGAGAACTGATGAACTAAGCCATCAGAGACTCATCGATTCGCCTCCCCATATGGATAGATGGGAGGTATAGAATGATAGATGCGTGAACTTCCAGGCTCTGGTGATTATCATCGTCGACAAACGAGAGCAGCGTAGATCTGATCTGTGAGAGGATCAGTTATGACGCCAAACCATCAGCAGAGCGTGCTGCCCGCTTAGAGAACTCTTTATCGTCTCATCACAGCTCGCGGCTGGAACTTTCGAGCGCCCCATTCGATACCCGATCGACTCCGGTTGGGAAGAGGGATTGCAGCTCTTGCCACAAGCTGAGTAGTCCCATGCTTGCTACACTCTCTCCACAATCGGTGATGTTTTCCTCTCCGCCAAGAAGGGAGCGGCCAGTGTGTATACTTAGCAGCAGCCGCGGTAACGCCACGAGAATCTCCATCGCTTCAAACAGCGGCACCATCACCATCGCTGCGCTAGCGCCGGCATTAGCGACCGGCTGTGAGTGGTTGGTGTGTGGTGTGGCCTTACTCTGGAACAAGAGAAGAACAACACTAGCGGCCGCGGCCTGCGCTATTCCGTGAGTCCGGTAACTGACGGCTAGTCTAGTCGACCAGTTGTGAGTCTGGAGACTTGATCGCAGAAGCATCGTCGCGGAAAGAGAACCTGTTGAGTTACTTCTGGGAAACTTGACTTGGGCAAGTTCGGCGCTTTGGACGAGGAGCTGACATCAAACTACAGTTATGAGTGCGAGAAGATTCCGTGAAGCTACGGTTGACCGAGTAAATTGAAGAATGGACTCCTGTGAGTGTACGCGGGGTCTTGGTGGAACACGAAATTCCGAGAAGACCTCAGGTGGGGGATCGCAGCGTCCGTATCTTCGAGCTGTCACTTGAGAAGCCTCGACGAAACTCGACTGAAACTGCCACATTATGGCTCTTCTCAAAATTCTCAACTTCTACGCAGGTGAGTATTGAATAGCAGCGGGCAGGAATCTCCGACTCGTCCAAGCGTCTGATCTTGTATATCGAATGCGTGATCGAGAATTATGAGACTCCGGATTTTTTGAGCTCATTGGTTGTTTTGAACCGATCACATCTAATGAAAATTCTGTGGTATTGAGTCACACGTCGCGATACGATCTGCTTGATAAACTGCAAGACCACCTTGAGAGCCTGCTAAATTGTAAGCTGATCCTCAGCGATGGCGACCGTGCTCACAATGCGGAACATAATTCCTGAGCAGAACTCCACTACTGGTGGCAAAACTCGCTCGAGTCATCTGTTGTGATTCATTCAGAACCCGGCTAAATGGGCAGCGCTGCTCTGTCGCTGATGGAGTTCATTGAATAAAATGCTTCCTCCACGTGCGACCTATTCTGCTTGTCGATGATTATGATCAGAGCCGGAGAACTCGGATTTTATCCCATAGCGTGGAGCGTATCAGCTTCGCGTGCATGAGGGCATAGACTTCCTCGAAGTTTCGAGGGTCTCTCTTGACGAAGGATGGCGTCATTTTGGTTCTCGTTAAGGCCGGCTGATTCCAAGGGAACATGTGAGTGACGCATTTCATCGTGGATATTGTGTTACAGGAAATGACGATCCTCGAGAAGTGCGGGACATCCGTTTCACCTGCTACAAAGAGTGCAAAGTGGACGATGAGACGGATGAGATCGTCCTTTTCGAACTGCCAGAGCCTCAGCGGGAAAACAACAACAAACTCAAAGATGAGAAACCGCTGTGTAAATTCGACTTGATTGTGAGGAATATCAAAAACAAAGAACATGGAGTCAGGTGGGTTCGATAACTGATCGATGCCAGCGTGAAGTAACGGGTCAATGGAGGGCCGAGATCCTTCTCAGCGCCTCCGAACCTCATCGGAACAATTTTCAGCCTCCGGCGCTTTGTTGACAACGGTGAAGCGCGGCAGCAATTCGCACTTCTCCGGACCAAGCTTCCGCAGCTCCTTCAAGTTCACGAGTCTTTCCCAAGCAAAGAACTTCTCCGGAACTACAGCAACTGCGCCCTGGAGAATCCTTCGTGGTCGGTAGGACATATTGCTGTCTCTTTGGCTTTACTGGACATTCTCAAGAGTCCAGCAGTGGTCAAGTGAGTCTCTCAATCGTCCTTCCTTCATCGCTCACTCCCCCGATTTGAATCCCGAAGGCGGAGAGTCTCCAGGATGGGGATAGAAGCACCCCCAACTGATCTAAAACGAAACGGTTTTCAGGTATATCGATACAAAATGTGAGGTGACAGGCAAAACAGCACTGCATTTAGCGATCGAGCTGCAAAACGGACCCGCTCTGCAAATCCTCCTCGATCAAGGCGCTCGTGTGGATGTCGTCGACAACCGCAACAATTCCCCATTCCATTACGCCGTCAAAGCGGAGAGCAAATATTTCCTCGAAGTAAGTACAGGCGCCGCTTAAACGGATGGCTATATATTCAATTACTCAATTTTCCTCTTTGATATCGAGGAATTCGGTCCACACAGACTTTCCTTTCCAGATGATTTGTAAAGGTCCTGGTGCGTCCAGAGGCATGAACCAGAAGAACGTTGATGGCGAAACCCCTTTGCGAGCTGCATGCATCGCCGGCTTGACTGCATGCGTTGAGCAATTGTTGAAGCTAGGCGCGGATGTGAACTCGGCTTCGTTCGGGAGTAATTTCCAAGGAACAAGGTCGCAATATAGGTGCGCTCTCATGATGTTTCGATCTGTTCACTACTTTGATCGGGAGTCGCTCCATTTTGCAGTGCCCTGACTCGCTGCAGTTTTTCAGACTCCTAGGAGAAAAAGATCTCGGCCTCTTCAGCGAACGACAAATGAAGAAGGGTGGAACGCCACTGCATTGGGTGAAGAACCGAGCCGTGAGTTGGGATCGAACTTGGTTCGAATGTAGCGCCAAGAGGACCTCTAACCTCCGTGTTGAAGAGCGAAAATGGAGACCTATTGGTCGTGGGCCGCAGGCCTGGGGGATAAGCTTCACCTCTCTGTTTTTCAGTCTTTGGAGATTCTGATCGACATCGGATGTGATTTGAACGCAACCAACGTGAGCGGCGACACAGCACTGCACGTTGTTGCGTCAAAGCGGCGTCTGGACTCACTCATCTGGCTGCTTATAGAAGGCGCAGATGTCAACGCACGAGGTAGTGGCGGAGACACACCCCTGCACGTCGCTGTGCGATCGGCGAGGGTGCCCAAGCCTCAGGACGCATGGATGCTCTTCAAACAGAAAGTTGAGCAAAAAAATTACGGGCGACAGAAGGTTCGTAAGAGATGAGGAAACAACGGGAGTTCGGTCGAGAGATCGCTGCTTGCTGGCCTCAGAAGGTCGCGAGTCTACTTGTGGCATTTAAGGTCATCAGTTGTAACTCCGACAGCATGACGGGCTCTCGATCGTCCAAATACTACTGGCGTTCGGTGCAGATCTCAACAGTGTCAATGACGCTGGAGAAACTGCTCGTCACATCGCCGCAGTGATGGCTTCTACAACGCACACGCCTCGGTTGGATCAATTACTCTTCACCCTCCATGCAGTGGGTGCAAAACGATGCTCGAAGAAGAGCCCCGGATGCACGGACGGATGCAGTCCGGATGGCAGCTTTGATGGGGTCCCTCCTCCAGACTTCTGCAAGGACCGCATGAAGAGTACGTCGGCTTTTTCTTGAGGGTCCACACGTTCCATGCCGAGCGATGCATTGGGGAGCATCTGATTCTCTATGTTTCCATTCAGTTTTCGATGAAGAATTGGGTGCGGACATCCTGAGAGAGACGTTGGAACGAAAACGCAGGGGTTTATACAAAGGGAAGCGTTGCCGTGCTCTGTCCGTCGACGGCGGCGGTGTCAAAGGTTTGGTTACACTGAGAACGCTGAAATGCCTGGAAGAAGTCATAGGACAACCCATTTTTAATTGTATCGATTGGGCTATCGGTACAAGCGCTGGTGGCATTTCAACATGCTGTTTGGCCTGTGGTGAGTTTCGACGCTCAGTCTGTAGTTCAAGCTCCCCGAGCAGATATGTCGTTGGGGAAATCCCCTGCCTCAAAACTCATATTGGGCTTGGATATTAATTTCGAGTTCCCGCTGATCAGGCCACAAGATAGACCACGCTTTTCGCACCGCGTTCCGGTTGAAAGAAAAATTTATAGTAGGACCGAGACCGTATGACACAGAGGGCCTGGAAGGATTTTTCAAGAAGGTATTTGGGGACGAGACGAAATTCTCCGACATCAAACATCCCAGGTATTCTTCTTCTTCTCTGAGTGTCAGCCTGTGCGCGAAGCCTGTCTGTCGATCTGAACTCATTCTCCCACTCTCCTGACGCAGGTTCGCGGTGACAGCTGTCAACGCTGAAGCCTGGCCGACTCGTTTGAAGTTATTCCGGAATTACATAAAACCTCGATCATTGTTGGAAAAGAAGCCTGAAGCTCCAGATGACGAATTCGTATGGTCCGCAGCTAGAGCGACGGGCGCTGCTCCGACGTTTTTCAAGCCTTACAAGCAGTATCTCGACGGTGCAATCATTTCGAATAATCCCACCCTGGATCTGATCACTGAAATCACTGAGCACAACGCTGCTTCGAAGGTTAGTCCCGCAGCAGGTGGGCTGGCGATCGAATCCATCCGAGTCAATTAGAGATTTGGTCACTTCGACGACGCTCTGTTGAAGTAATCTGTTCTCTCAGGATAAGCCAGCCGAGTGTTATGATGTGGACATCGTACTTTCGGTTGGGGGTGGTATGCGACCGTCAGCGTCGGCAGGAACCATCGATGCTCTCCGGCTGGACCCCGGGCTGTTTGGGGCAGCCAAAGTAGCTTACTCCGTTGGTCACCTTATGAAATTTGCTGTGGAGCAGGTTGGTTTAGCGAGCCCAGAAAAAATGTATTCTCTGCCTATTTGTGAAAATTATGTCTAATCAGCTTCTTGTCCTTCCAAGATCGCAGAGCCCGACGGGAGACATGTTGATCGCGCCAGAGCTTGGTGTTACGGAATCGGAGTGCCTTACGCCCGACTGCAGCCTACTCTGTCGCAGAATATCCCGGTCAACGAGAGTGACAACAGAATCATTGCCAAAATCCTCTGGGAAACGATGGCCTGCTTTAAACAGTTCCCAGAAGAAATTTCAATGATCGCTGAACTCTTGCGCGACGACGCAAAGCCCTTAAGAAGCGCTTAGTGGGTGCTCCTTCTGAACTCAAGATCTCTTCCTACTGTTATTGAAGCCGAGGTCGAAGTTTTGTGGGCCGCCACTGCGCATATTCATAACACGATCAACAAGAAAAAGTTACGTCATCGATACGTTGTCTTTTGGAAGTTGAAACTCTCCATAAGCCAAGGAGGCTCTGACCCTGAGTTCTTCCTGGTGAAGAAAAGTGGCCATGCCACCACATGCTGGGTTGGATGTTTCGAGCCTTCGATCTGAATCAACCAAAGTTTTGCCGCAATCAGTTCTCGAAACTGCCAGACGTCTGTTGACGGACCTGTGGCTCCTCCATTGACCAAAAAAATAGTTTCACTGTGGAAGACGCTATGAGCTGCCCGGATCCGAGTTCGTTTTGTAGCGGGCTCCACGAGACGATTCTAGTTCCAACCACCATTGCATCAACTCAAGGTCCTATATTCCGTATGAGGCCTTCGTCATTCCAAACAAAAGACATGGCGAGACAACAGCTCGGTCTTCCCTCAAGGACAATAGCGGGCTATTGATGAATGTTGACAGGTCGTGAATTTCGCCGCTCGTTGTTATGCGGCGAATCCAATAAAGGATCTTACTAAGTTATCTCTATGAGACCATATTGTGATTTTTCAAGTTTCACTCAACAAGCTGCCCTTCTGCATACACGTACAAAACGCCGGATGTGAATCCTCGAATGGTCCAGCACGGGGTTGTTGTATATGTACGGTACCCAACGACAACATTCATATTCATTGATGCTCCGCGCAATCGCCCACCAATTTGCTCAACTACGAGTGATGTCAGGGATGAAGGGGGACCGTAATTCGGGTGATACTTTAACGTCAACTGTTCCCAGGATAGCGAAACACTACAGACACATCAACTTGCCGAGTAACCGGCGGGAGCCGCATGCGGCCCTCGGGCCGCTATTCCCCAACTCTCACTCTGAATGGAACTTGTCAAGCTTCAAGTCCGTGAGAGATCAATCAAGATTTCCTTGGGGTCGTTCATTTATTCCGCATCATTCGAGTCCGTGGCGATTCTTGAGGTCGTCTCTTTCGACCACGGAAGTGACAAACAATAAATAATCCTGCAATGTTACCGTATATCCTCTGTGATGGTTCAAATCGTTAGGAGGAACTCCACTGATAAGAGCTCCCTGTGCATTTCGAATGTAGAACAAAAAGCAGAGTTCCATCCAAGGAACCGATTGCCTGTGTATTTTCTCATGGAACGTTGCTGCTGATTTTCTGATAAGATGTGGTTTGGGACCGACGCCGATCCACTCGGTAATCGCCAGGGCCGCAAACGAACAAGTTATGTCAACCATCGATCAATTTCCCGAGAATAGCCCATGGTACACGCCGAAATGACGGTGCAGTGACGGCTTGTTGACAGGATTGGTCTCGAAGGAAGACTTCGACCGACCTTGCTACACATTCGCTAAATCAATCATGTCGACTCATACCAACTAACGATAAAGGAGACTGCCCGTGGGGTTTCGTCGCGCCCTTGTTGAGGCCTGCGCGATCCTCTCACCAGAGACCGGGAAACGCGTTGACTTCTCCCTGTTGAACCGACTTCTCTCCACCTTTGGTATAGCTCAAACGCAAGCGCATCCTCAACTTTGATTGATTGGTAGGCGCTGTGACTCTAACGGTTTGCTCGATCCGACCTGCGGATAGAATTCGGTGAAAAAATGCGGAACAGCTGGAAGAAAACTTCATCGGATCGAGATGCCAGCTGAGGAGCACAATGACAAACCTGAATTCGGCTGCAGTATGTTGCCAGTCGGTGGGAGCATTTCCAGTTGGAAACTTTTTGGGACAGCAACCTGAAACGAGAGACCCGTATTAGACATGATTTGTGATGAACTCCGAGATGGTTCTCCCACGCGTCCGAGTCGATGCAATTCTGATCAAGAATAACTGAAAACCTTGTTGCACCCAAAATACCTGGAAGAGGACGTCAGAGATACTGACGCCACTAACGTTCTTCATGATGACGACGAAAGTAACTTGCTGGCCGACTGATACTTTCAGAGGATAATCCATCGTGATACACAGCCCGTCAACGTCCATTGCGGGTATCGTCTGCATCGGACTCATTCCCACCGGAGATTTCGGCAACGCCGAGTTAACGAGCGCTGATATTGAATTTTTAGGGTTCTGCGTGTCCTCAGAAATGATCAGGCTATCTCCTAAGAATGCCATGGGTCCCGACGAGGGCGGCGCCGCTGTCGATAACGAGTCGATACCTGCGAAAGGAATCATGAATACATTCCGCTTCCTCCGAAGTATGAGCACTGCTTGAAAATCGGTGTATTCAGACTGACTTACCACCCAGGTCTCCCAAAAGATCGAAAAGTGCGTCTCCGGTATTGTTATTACTGTTCGAAATGATTTTGTTGTCCATTGCGGCATGAGGTACTTGAGTCGCAGTGGGCGGCAGATCGATGACTTCATCACCTCCCACCAATAAGTCCAGGAGATTGTCAACTCCAACTCCATCGCCGTTGTTGTTCAAATTAGCTGTCGTTATTTCAACCTGTGAAGACATTGGAAGAAGAGCGTTGAGATATTCACAGTTCCCGGACTCAGTCACTGGAGGTGAACGTCAATACTTTCTCAACCATCGCCCACAGAATAATCAGCCTCACCTGTTTATGATTCTCAACAAGTCCATCTTGTGCTTTAATTGGCTGAGCTTTTATCAGAGGTTTGACCTGGAATGAAAGACAGGAGCAGTGAGCTCAGTCGGAAGACTCACTGACGTGGAACGACACCATTATTCAGTATTCCATTCGTATTTACGACGGCATACCTCCATGGGAGGCATTCGCTCGAGTAGAGCAGGTCTCAATGTATCATGCCTCGAGAACAATGCCGCAAATTCCGACGCCCGCTGTTGGAGTTCGATGTGAACACTGGAAGATAGCGAGTCGATGGCGCATTTGATCCTGTAATGGGGTTGAATCATCTTAAAATATGCCCAATTCTCTCTGGTAGAACTCGCGAGGGAGCGACCAGGTAATCAGCTATTCGTTCAGATCGTATAGAGTTCGTTCAACCAAATCGTCTGCATGCTATGTGTGTGAAGTTCTCTCTCTTACCTGCCGGTGCTCTCTTGGGAGAAACGGACGCTCAACTTTTCCAACGACAGGAGCGCGTAGGATCTGAAAAGAGAGAACATCTTGATCGTACACCTTTCACTTCTTCTCCGATTCGGGTCAGCAATCTCGAAACGAGGATGATTCCCTCTCTTACCGCGTAGCTACGTTCAATTGTATGTTGAATAGCAGCCATTGCTCAAAGAAACCGATCACGTCGGACTCTTTGACAGCTTTGAAGTCTTTCACTTCCTCTCCAAGGTCGAAGTGTTCCGAGGATTGCAGAAGGAGATCTCCGAACTCTCCAATGGTCCAACAAGCAACCTGGGACATTCAGTCGATTCAGTTTTGAAACCAAAGGCAAATATGAGCCAAATATGAGCGTTTCAAAATATGAGCTTTTGGGGGTGGCGACTGCTAAGTCGTTTTTGCCCACATTACCTACAACAATGGTAGGTCTGTGAGAGA
This sequence comes from Phytoseiulus persimilis, assembly GCA_037576195.1. NCBI lineage: Eukaryota > Metazoa > Arthropoda > Arachnida > Mesostigmata > Phytoseiidae > Phytoseiulus > Phytoseiulus persimilis. The sequence continues at coordinate 27,009,294 of CM075104.1, read as the reverse complement.
GACTCACCTGGCAGAGAGGTTGGTAAGCACTGACTTCGCTGGACGGATCGATTCGCGACATTTCCCACCAAAGTCTTCGTACGGCATACGCGTACAGCGAGTTCTCTTGACACGCGCTCAGGAGCTGTATCAAAGAGCCAACAATATCATCATTCACATGGTTTCCTGCGAGAGTTAGCGCCTTGATCATCGTTTCGATGTGCCAGCGCTTCGTCGGTGCGTAAGCTTCAGCGGCCAGGAATAAATTGCACGAACAGCTTTGAGCAAACTCTGGTTCAGCCGTTGCCAAGAAAATTAGAAGCTCCCTGGAAGAATTGCCGGGAGATTATTGCCGAATATCTTTGTTCTTAAGAAGCGACATATATGACATGGACAGATATACATGGTGACGTTGTATTTGTAAGCAAGCCTTCGGGGCCGATCAGAAACTGACCTGGTCATAAATTCAATGTTCTGCGAGTTGATGAGGGCGAAGCAGAGGTCGAGGGCTCTCCTCCGAATCGAGACATCGGGGTCTTTCAAACAATCCACTATCGTGTTCTTATGTCGCTGGACAGCCTGATAGTCTGCCTGCACCGTTCTGTACAGAGTCGTCAATGCTACGTATCTGATGTTCTTATCTGTGTTCAAAAGGAACCGTCCCAGAATGTTCACACCCAGCACCCTCAGGCCGGACTCGGACTTTATGTCCATGATGGTCAATACTGCTTCGTAGAGGATGGCGTTGCCAACGTTCTTCGCGGTCTCCGTATTAGTGGCCACCTGAAAGACCAAATGAATGATCATCATGGAACGCAGCAGATCTGTCCAATGGACAATCAGTGCGGATAAATGCTTTTTCAAACTTGGTTTAGAGTACCTGAGCGAGGATGTCATTCATGGCTTCAGAACACTCGAGGTCGTTCCTGCCAAGCAATCGTAACAAACGAAGAATTTTCACTTGTAGAAAGGGATCCGACACGCCGCACACATCGTGTTCAGGTGAATAACCGCTGAGGATCAGATTCTTCAGAATCCTAACGAGTTGAGGAACGGATTTTCGAAAGTAACCCAATGTGTCAGGTGATCGCTCGCACATTTCATGAACGAGAACAATGGCTGTGATCAGTATTCCATGATTCTTCTCCGACAATAGTGATCTCGTGGCTGGTATGAACATTTCCATCAATTCTGGAACTCGTCTGATGATTCGAAACGCGGCTAAAGCTGCCTTTTTCTTCACATAAGGATTTGAAGACGTCTTCAGGATTCGCTCAACCTCCCCGGCCAGATCACGAGACATTTCCGGAGAGCATATGCTAGCCAGGGTACACAATGCGAGCCCGACGACGAATTGTGTTGGAGAATTCAGATCGTTCTTCAATGAGTTTGTCACCAGCAGATGTACGTCTTGCCGTTCATCGAGCAACAGCATCGCACCGAGATAACTAGAAAGAAACAAACCATTACTAAGAATATTCCAAGTTCTCTATAGGACCGTTCGAAAAGGTTCTCGGAAGAATCTTGCTGCGTCACGAAACGTCATGACTATATGAAACCGACCCGATTCTCTTATCGGTGAACCTGGGTGAAGCTATAAGTTTGAGACATTCGAGTTGTCCGAAATGAGCTGGATATCCAAGCATGTGGATGTAGAGCAGCTTAGCAACATTTCGGCACCTGAAAAATCATTTGCCCATTAGATTCCTCACGCTCTTTTCGTTGTAAGGTTGTTCGATGGCACACGTGAGATTCGCGCCGTTGAATCGATTCTCTCCCCCATTACAGGTGACCATCCGATCTCGAATGGGCGGGGAATTCACTCAGCCCAAGTTGTGTCGGTGGCGACCTTATTCAGATCTATATTGGTGATTCATTCCCATCTTATTCTGACGTCATGCTCATGACATATGCGTCTAAGATCCGAGACAACCATCCGCAAACGAAACGCAATCATGAGTTCCTTCAAGTGCGAAGATCCTTTTAGGCCCGAACGAGACTACGTTTATGACTTGACGCGGCGTTATGGCTCGACGCAAAGAACAAATCAGTACCGGACTCTTAAACAGTAAATCACTCCAAGGCTAATATAAGCCCCTACAAAACTCAAAAAGAGATGAAACTGAGACAACGAAGCCCGTCTGAAATCGGTGGTATTCGAGGCCGGTGTTGTTCAAGATGTTGACAGAATACGCCGGAGTGAGGGGATTGTTCTACAGAATGACACTATCTCGTCATGTTCGAATGGAACATTGGTTTTGACATGAGTCGGTTCGAATAACCTCCATCGAGTCGAAATTTTACACACCTCCATAAACTGTCATCTTCACGGAAAGTACTTCGAATGTAAGCACATTCTTTCTGCACCACAGCTCTCTCATCTGCTGCCGTTCTGGCTGCACGAATCTGACGTATGAGATCTCGAAGTCGCATGGGACTCTGCATCGACTGCGTTATGCGGTTGACACCGGATAGAATAGTTTGCTGAATATCCATTTCGCACGGAACGATATTCCGCGTTCTCGCCTCACGGGACCGAAAATGCAGACACAAGGTTGTCCTTTGAGGCAACACGTCAAACTCTTCCTTTTGTAGATCTCTACGGTGCGGCGAAGGTGGGAACGGTCATCGGGTGCCCGCTTCTATCTGACGATGGGCAGTACCCCTCGACAAGCTCCCTCGCGGGCGATTTGGTGGGCCCTTAACGACAACACGACAGAACAGCTTCTCCAACAGATATCCAGCACCCACGAAAGACTGAAGTATTTTGGAAAAAAATGTGGTCTGCTAGCACAACCTGCTGCCAAGTTTGCGCGCTACATCCTGAGCGGTCTGTTTCGAGCGCAGCTAAGAGCTGAGCTATCGCCTATTCCCGCCGGGCGTCGCGCGGATACCGCTCTCGAATTAGCCTTAACCTTCCAGCCATCGGCGGTCGATTTTCCTCATCAAAGCATGCGGAAGTATGTTTGGAAGTGTGGAGTTGCGGACCTAGGTATGACTCAAGGGGTGTGGACCGTCTTGGATTAGTACCAAAGAAGAGTAGGAGCAATACCTCTGACTGGCTCCGCTCATGGATTTTGTTTGAATTGGACCTGGATGTATAGTATATGTATTATGTATGCATACCTAGATTCCCGAGCGGCTCAATATCAGCGAGCTTATGTCAAGAATATATAGAGGCCATCTCACATGAAGTTTCCCAACGGCGTTCTCGGAGAAGTCGCAGTCTTTCAGCAGTCATTCTGAGTATCTTCCCTGATCTGGAAAAGTTTCCGGCTGTGCGCTTCGCTTGAGCACCATTTTTGCTCCCCGAGCGCGCGATCCCGATACGGGCAGAGAATGAGACTTTCGTGACACAGACTCTGAGCTCTGTCAAGATAAATAGCTCCCCACTATCCGAGCGGGAACCCCGTTCGATCACCAATTTCCCCATCTTTCCCGGCTCATGAATCCGCTTCCATTTTTTCCCCACCGTCCGCCGCTGCCATTTTCGCCCATCATCTCAACGGCGAGTGTCTATATCTCCAAGCCACCATCGATGAAATGGACAGATGGGGCAGAGGAAATGAGATTCACCCCTCCGAATTCACCCCTCCGGACTTGGAAAGTAATGGTCAGATTGGTCCCGGAATCACCCCTCCGGACTTGGAAAATAATGGTCAGATTGGTCGCGGAATCACCCCTCCGGACTTGGAAAATAATGGTCAGATTGGTCTCGGAATCACCCCCCCCCCCCCCCCCCTCCAGAGTTGGAAAGTAATCATAGGCATCGAACGGCCTCGAAACCATCTTTTCTCAAGCAAAACCCCATCAGTCCAGACTGATGACCAGGCGAACGATGGCTCGGCCTCCACAAAACTCATCTAGACGTTGTCCTCGTCGTCCACCGGACAGGAAGAGGAAGGTTTCATCTGATGCGGCCCCGATGCGAGGTAGACGATATCACGCTCCGTCAACCTGGGAAAATCGGTGAGATCTGCTGCTGATATCCTCCCGAGTGTGGTGGGTCTTCGCAGCCATCTCATGTGTCCGAAGCGGTTCGGGAGCGATATGAGAGGAGGTCTTCCAAGACATTTTTCACGATAGAATCACTCGTTTTCCGTTGAGGAGGAAGGTCCAGCGAAATATACGGTGTATCCCTCAGACCTATAGATACTGAAACGGCTCCCAGGCGAGCCACTTATTCTGACCAGGACAGTCGCTGGGAAGCGTTATTTTTGCTCTCCCGGTGTCGGATATGGGTGGAGTCACGCACGAGTGCAGCCTGCTCCTCGGACGAGCCGAGAAGCCGTCCCGCTGTGCTTTCGCGCGTCGTCGATAGCGGTCCGGAAAATCGCGAGACGTCATGTTTCAAAGCCTCCGATAGGTTGGCCGACGTCGTAGGTACAAACTTGGCATTTTTGACAACCAGGAAGCTCACAATGAAACGCTGAAAACTGCCAGATCGAGGTTTCATTGGAAATATCAAGAAGGCTTGGTCGAATATTTGGGTGAACTGCTCAAGCGAAAAAACAACAGGGTTCTCCACGCAGACATCGGGAAGTTCGAGACTCGTAGTTATGGTGAGTGAAGGGACGAGTAAAGAGTCACGAAGTAACTCCCTCGACTCGTTAAGTTCGAGCTCTGGGTTATCTTCTAGGCTCGATAGATTGTCTTCCGGGCCGATATTTCAGAGTCCATGGAGGCGATTCCCGGATTGATCTGACCATACTCTTCGGAGTAGTTGCGGGTGATTCCGGGATCGATCTGACCATAATTTTGGGCAGTTACCACAGTGGGCACTCGAGAAACAAAATCTTCGAAGCAATCGTCCGATTTTCGATCGTATGACACGAGAACATGCGCCCGAGATCCCCCAGGAACCCTAGCCGCGAGACAGAACTAAGAATAGATGAAGAGGGAGACGAGAGCTGAATGACGAAGTGGACGGCCCTCGGTGACCCGGAAGGAATACAATACAGGGCTTGCCTCGAGTGCCCAGTCACTGAAAGGGCGGAGAGAGGGGTTTTAGAGGACACACCTCATAAACGGGCGAACCGGGGTCGGCCTAGGGCAACGGACTCAAGTCCTATCTCTTGTGTCCGGGGTGATTTCCCCACCCACCAGAAAAAAAAAACACGAGAGCATGGCTCACGGGCAGAGCATTCGAAATGCGCTCCCATTGGTTCTCGAGATCCAAAGATCTTTAAGCTGTCACCATGGACGGAAAGCGCCCAGGAATCGCCCTTTCAAGTCTCCGATTCTGATCTCAGAGGTTCGGAACCATTCGTCCATGACTACAATAGAATGTCAAGGCCTTGTTTGCTTCAGGCTGGTCCAGTCATGCCTGCTCGATCCCGCCTCGGAAAACAACATTGCGCGAATGACGGGGCTCAAGAAAAAGGGTAGACACCATCGCTCCACATTTTCCGAGGCGTGAAAATAATTCAAAACAGTTTTCTGGGTCGTGAGTTCGTGAGTCGTGACCGGCTCCCTTTTGCGCGGCCAACGCGACCCCGGTGAGCCCGATTAGATAGGAGTTTATGTTTTCCCGATCAATTCAAGGAAGTCCTCGAAAAAAAAAATGGCGCGATCCCGAAACTATCCCCTGCCCACAACTGGTCAAATCAACCGCCTTGAAATCCGCCTCTGACCAGTTTCTGATTCCTGGAAAGTGCCGTAAAATGACGAAGTTATGGCAGAAACATACTCGGGCTCGAGAACGTCGTCAAAACTTTCAACACAGGCTGAGTTGTTCTGAGTGACGAGTGTCGAGGTGAGAAAAATTTCGTCCTGTCATGGGCGAAAATTCCTGGCAACACTGCTCCGAGGACTGCTCGAACATCGCAATTCGAGCCGCTTCCGTGGACCAGCCTCGCTCGTTTGATGAGCAACATATTGCATACTTACTCGAGGCGAAGATTCTCTGGATGGGTTGGAGATAACATGATGGTAATGTCTTCCTAGCTTCGAACGGATCCTCTCCATCTGGAGATCGCGCGGACGGTCGTTGTTTGAATCCGCGTTCGATCTCTCAGGAGACTCGAACTTGGGGCCAAGGAATGGAGATTCAATGAGAAAAGACACATCATGGAATAGCTACCATCCCTAGCTTTTGCCCGACAGAGGAATTCAACCGAGGTCCAGCGGAGAAAACGATGCTGATTATATCTTTAGTGAGGAATGATCTATTTGAAGAGATCAATAACCCAGTGATGAAACTATTGTCTCAAGCTATCTTCAAGGTTGATCCCCAACTCACGGTAGCTTCCGCCATCCATGCATGTCTACATTTGTATGGCATTTGGCACGTGTCGATGGTTTCGGTGAGAAATAACTTCCTCTGCCTCGAAACGATGCACCCAAAGACTAGGTTCATGGTTCCTTTTCCTTCATCAGGTGCCAGCTACATTTGAGGAAATCGCGCAATACTCGATCATCCCGGTTGCGAAAATTCATAGGTATGAGTCCATTGTGTGCGCTTTGGGGGCACTTGCACTCCTTCTGACGCACTTGCTCGCCCTGAAAAAAACGCCCACCAGGTGCGACCTCCGCTTTCACGAGATGTGGGTTTCGGCCTTGGCAATCAAGGTTCGGATTCTCGTTTTCAATTCACTTCCAACGCCCTGACTGTTGAGTGAACACAGCTTGTAGCTCTCAATCAATTTCCAGCTCCTGTACTACTCCTGCGCATTGATCTACGACGCTATTGATGTGACGAGAGAATTCGTGCTGCTTTCTCGGGCCCTGGCTTACCTTTCAGCCGAGGTGACCAGTCATTTGGTCTCAATCGTGCTTGTGAGGTCTCAGCTGCGGCAGTTGCACGGCTCACCGAACGGCAGCTTCGGAATGAATCGAAGATGATGATTTCTGCGACCGGGAAATGCTAAAAAGCTCATCAAGGAATGATGCGGCTGGGAGCTAATCCAGAGCAGGTCGAATGGTCGGCCTGATCTTTTTTCATGATACCGACGTATTAAATGCGCCGACTGTTACACAATCATAAATCCCCATTTATTGAGCTCGAAATTTCTCTGTATGTTATGAGGTTACGGTCTCTCACGCCGTTCAAACGAACCGGTGCATTCAACTACCTTTAAAGCTTTTAGTTCTCCAGTTTCCTCGAATAACGCTCCCCGAGAAGCTTTCGGCATCAACCGTTAAGAAATCTCTTGCTCCCTTCTAGTCCATCCATTCATCTATACGTCTATCCATTGTAAGAGCCATTCATCTATCCACCTATCAATCGATGTCAAGGTCTTAAGAAGGTAAATTATATACATCACTAGATCGCCCGTAAGGATTTCTTGACAAGGCTTCTCCTCCCGGTTGAAAAAAGTTTCATTCTTGCCCTAAGAGTCATCCTAGAGTCCTCGAGAAGATCGTTGGTGCATGCGTAGTTTCCCAAGTCGGCGCTCCGTGATCGGCATTTTCGTGTTTGGATTCAAGGCCAGCTTGAAAGACTGGCGCGGCGGCCTCAGGATTTTACGCACGGAACGCTTATCCGAGGACTCGTGACAGAATTGTCACTCCGACGCTTTTCAACGATCCATCCGGATTCTCAGACGCAGAGCTCACAGACTTCCGCGGAAAAAGGCTGAAGACATACTCACAAACATGCATTCACGTTGACAAAACAACCGCCGAACCGACCAGCCCAACGAGCACCCAGGCAGCGAAAAGATGCTCAGGCTGGAGACCCACACTTGCATACAGAACCGCCAATGCTCGGGACAGTGCATAACAACATCAACAGGAACAACGAATATCCCCGAAATTGGAGACTACGTTCGAATGGTTTTACCAATTAGTGACCACAAAAACCACGGAAAGAGCTCAACTTTCCCCCAACGGATCGGCACGCACGGGGTCATCTGGCAGAGTGGGATGATGCGTCTTCGGAGCCAGAACAAATAAGGTACACATCATAGATGGGTAGGTAATCCGGTCGAGAGCGAGCGGGCAGGGAATCTGGAGAGCGTTCGATAGAGTCCTTGAGCGGAAGCTGGAGCTCGTTTCATGAGTGAATCGGTAGGTTACATAGAAAGCGAGACTCGCCCCTCTCCCATACTTTTCACCATGGGTGCTCAGGTTAACGGCTGGGGAGAAAGTATACTCCCTGAAGTCTGAAACTTCCACGGACGCACTGCGATCCGCTAGACCGGCAAGGTTCAAGGAGCCGACCATGAGACAGAGAGCACGATCTGCAACTTGATAGCCAAACCAGATCCCATTTCCACATGCGCAACATTTTTGAAATATCCTCCCGCATCCTCCGTAAGAATTATTTCTCCTAATATCAATTAGAATTATTATCATTAAAAGTTGGATACAGCTGTTAAACTCCGCTGATGAGGACGTTTCAACTTGTATCACTCGGGAAGCAGTCCACCGGGTACGCAATCACATGTGAAGCTGAATAATCATTCCTGAAGGAAGTGTTGAAACAACGAGAAAGAACGCCCGTGCGTTTCATGGGTTACGAACGATTCCTATTCTGTCATTTGTGATTATTGATAGAAAGCTTCGATATGACTCTGATCAATGCGGCATTCTCTTCTTGGAGATTCTCAATCTTCCGTTTGAGGGTATCAATGTTCTGGAAGGAACGATTCCCGGTTTAAATGATGCGCGGTCCCATCTCGAACAGAACGCTGAGCTCAACAAAACTATCTTTACCTGAATATCGTTTTGCATATCTTTAAGACACTTTTCGGCTTCGAGGCGCCGGTTTTTCTCTTGCTCGACGAACTTCTTCGTCTCCAAGACCTCTTCCTCTTTCTCCGCGAGGAGTTCTTTCAAACGCTCGTTCTCTATCCTGACAAGCTCTGCTTCCTTTTTGTTGGCTTCCCGTAGGGAGACCTCAATCTCGTAGAGCTGCAGGGACAAAAATATCAAATGAACTCTTGTCGGCTCCGGGGTAGACAGGTTTTTCTTGCATCAATACAATTCCGAGACAAATGATGACGGAGGAGCGCTCGACTCGCCTTCTTAAAATTCGTCGAATTCTCCGACATTTGCTGCCGAGCGGAATTAGCCCGTAGCTCAATCTCATGGACTTTCAATCGACTCTGCCCGTTGTCTAACTCCAGTTGTACTGGCACCTGCGATTCGGATAGTTGGAAACATTCCTCTCATATACGCTCGAAGAAACAATCGCCAAGAACTGTCCAAAACGATTCTACTCACTTCATCCGACACACCACCGCCGGCGCAGATACCTGTGCTTCTTCTCTTTGGCCTCCGCCGTTGGCGTGTTTGGGATGCCACAGCTGAATCGACTTCGGTGTTCTCCTTGTTCTCAGTAACTGTGCGAAAGGGTTCACATTGAAGCAGTTTCCGGGGCTGACGAGCAATTTTGAAAGTTTAAAATCAACCATGCTTACGAACCTGCTCCTGGCTGAATCGTGACGCTTTGTTCACTGTCCGATTGTGATAAATCTCCGTGATTGTGAACAGCCTCGATACTGTCGACGATTTTGAGATGGGGTGCGTCTTCTATTTGTCGTTGCCTCTGTTCCGCTGCCGCGCGCTCTCGCCAGGACGTCCGTCGCTCCAGACTTGAGTCGTAGCCAAGGTCCATAGAAGCTGAAGACGAGGCTGGAGGCACTGTTAAACCTGTATCCGAAACGTGGTGTTCGCTTCAAAAGGTCGTGCACGATTGAGATTGTCTAAACTCTTTATTGTGCTATGGAGCGCGGAAACTTGGCGGATCAACTCACTGGCATGAACAGTATTCCCTACATCAGACATCTTTCCATCATTCGTTCTCCTTATGTTCTCCTCAGCCGACTTAAGATCTTCCAGAGTCACACCCTGAAAAAAGATGGAAATCGACTTTCAGAACACATTTTGAGTGCACGGAAGACGCTTCGATCCCGTCTTGATGAGCCGTATAGTTGCGAGCTCGAACGACTGATGATATCGCTGAAACGCCGTTAGCACCCAATCTCAACGCCAAACTTCACCGACAGCCTCAGCTTCTGTGTATCGGAATCGGAGGACTGAACGTCGGCTTCGATCATATGAGCGACGGCTCACGGCGTAAGCTAGCGGAGATGAGTCCCTTCCAGCAGCAGTCACGGTTGGAAGAACACATCCCAACCCAACTCTACTAGACTGGCTGGATTCGTCCGTTGATTCACATATCCATCCCTTAGCTCCGCCTATCCCCACGTGTGACCCAAAAGCCCCTGAGCCCGAATACTCACCTGTGTACTTCTGCGGGTCTCACGAACACGTTTGGCGTGCGCCTTCCGCTGCGTTTCGCTTTCCTCGTCTCGGACCGGTGCGACGAAGCTTCGTTTGACGCCAGCTCCGACGCAGCTCTGCAATACCAGAAGAGAAACGCACGATGTAAGTTAACGGCACTTGAACGACAGCATGGAGCGGATCAGTAGGAATATCGAACAGGACTCGGACTCACAGAGGACAGACTGAGAGTCGCAGAAACAGACGCAGAGTTGGACGAGGGTGTCGAAGCCGTCGAGTTGCTCTGGGACGGAGGACTGCTCCGAGGCAACGGAGGAGGAAGATCAATGGTTGCCTCAACCGACGGTTCTTCTTCCATGGTGTTCTCCTGAGAAACAAGACGCGTGCATGAAAACCCGAGGCTACATCCATATTGGGAGGGTGAAATTGGAGGAGGAGAACGGAGGCGATCGTTTCAACATACGAGGATGATTGATGCGCTGATACGCTCTGCCGACGCGTCCTTAAGATGACTCCTGTCGCTGCCACTCATACGCGTCACCGAAGTTCGTCTCTTGAGGACATGCGGCGGAGGGAGCGACAAAGTCACAGTCTGTGTGGAGAGAGAAGAGTTCAGACGTTGGATGCGCTCTGATCGTTTCGCTTGACAGGGAACACGGCTCGATAGCTCGAGCAAAACTCTCACTTCATGAGGAGGTGATTCCTTCTCGCGATTTTCTTCCATCATGTTTTGTCGCTCTGCCAGCCACTCAGGCCTCCTCTGTTTCAGTTCTGCAATATGGCTGGTCAAACCTTCATCACAAACGTCTGCCACCGTTTGGCCCTGTTGAGAGAGAGAGAGAGACAGCATACTTGAGATGGAGCCTATTCTCGCGCAGTCGCGTATGTTGGAGCAGCGTGGAAAAGGAGTGGAGGCAGGAGGGAATCGTCGAAGAGGCTACGTACCGAGTGCGTGAGCTTCTCCAGATCTGCCAATCCCTCTTTCACAAGCATTGTACAAGCCTCTTTTTGGTCCCAATGAGCAGCCGCGTGCAGCGGGGTCCATCCATCCGAGTCGATGACGTGGACGTCGTGCTGCTCCTTGAGCAATAAGTGTATCACATCTGTATAGCCTTTTGCAGCAGCAACATGCAACGCAGTGGCCCCCGTTTTCTCGTCCACGACTATCGCATGCCGTTGCGAAGGAGGCAGTTTACGCTGTGCCTCCAGCATTCTCTTGGCGTCGTCCAGCATTATCTTCTGTTCCTGTTTGCGAACCGCCTCCGAGTCGATCCCCTGCAGAAAAAAGGGTGTTGATTGAGATCAAGTCCGAATCCAATATTCAATTCAACAGTCTGTGACAGCACGGAGATCAGAACTCACCAGCTTCTTGGCTTCGTTCTCCAGGAGCTGTTTCATTTTTGGTTCTTCGGCTCGATCCACGGCAAGCTCATTATCAACGTTAACAATATCTAGTCTTGCGCCGCGTTCGAGGAGGAGCTGTGCGATCGACACGTATCCACAGGATGCTGTCGCATGTAAGGGCGTCCATCCCTCGTTGTCGCCGATGTTGATATCGATGCCCTTATCTATGAGGAACTCCACCATCTCGATGTTGTTGTCGATGCAAGCTTGGTGGAGAGCTGTGAGGCCGTCGACATTCGTTGTATTGATGTCGGCTTGTTTAGAACTGAGTAGCCTCTGGACCTCTTCTTTGTCGCCGGCAGAACATGCAGCCAAGAAAACGCACTGCTGGTTGAATTTCACTCTGGCTTTTTTGGGCGGTCCCGAAGTTTGCGTCGCTTCGAGGTCGACGAGATTCGTTTCGGACTCCTCCCAGAGTCGGAGCTGCTCGCGGCGTTTCGCGCGAGCCTCCTTAGCTGTTCCCTGTAGCGCCATGAGCCACTTTGGAGAAGGACTTTACCTGCAGGGAGGACCAATCGCGTCGTCAAAGTTATGCACAAGACCTTCACCAACAGTTCCATGACTCCTCGGAGTGCGAGGGATGGTCTAGAACGACTCAGACACATGAAATAGGAAATTGCGGCGATGCGAGGCTAACGACCGGCGGGTAATGACGGCCGTTCGACGGGGTGATTTGAACGTCATAAGACTAGACCAAAGAGACTAAAGGCTGACTGCCTGCGCGCCGAATGACAGTCTGCGAGCGAGGACATCAATTATCCGGAGAAGATCGCCATCTTTGCTGAGGAACAATCTGACGACAGGCTGAGGTACGATTACGTAATACGAAGATTAAGACTCTCAGTTGTCTGACTATGTCATAGTGCTCCGAAGGCCGCCAGCTAAAAATACCTCGAGCCGGCGCGGAACATCAAGTGAGCCCTGCCTAAGCCTGCCAGTTGCTTAACATTTTGATCAGGCAAAAACTTATGCTTCCTCTGTTATCTACCCTATCACACACCGAACCAGTGGTTGCATTGGGACTCTCGTTGGAATCACCTCGCTCATGAATCGCAGGAGACTGAAAGACCAGCCTTCGCACAGTTTACGGACAAGCACAAGTCATCATTCAGCTTGGTAAGCACTTTGCAAAGCTGAGCTCAAGCGTGTTCGGATCTTCCTTCACCACAGGGAGGAGTGGCGTTCATCGGTCTTTTTTGAAATTTCACTCCTAAGGAAACGAGTGCGTGAACCGACTGCGAGAGAGATGAGAAGGCAGTCTGACGGTTCAATATAGGCCAACCTGCCTCGAGCCTGGCTGCTGTCTGGCCACCACCCACAATTTACTCTAATTCTTCCGAGGTCTGCTACTACTTTCGCCGCGACCGTTTTCATGAAGGGCTGTCGATGAAGAGGAATTTTCTTCTCTCGACCCCTTCCCTGACCTGCTCAGAATGGACAGGTAGGCGGATGGATTCTTTGCGATAAGCCGCGCAACCTCGCGTACAATTATAACTTCTCGCAGGAGTATCGGCGTCCAGTCGGGGACTCTCTCGTAGCTGAAGGGTTTCCGAGAGCTCGCGGCGAACCGTTGAGCCTGGTCCCTCTGCGTTCGACACGCGGCGCGGTGCTATGGGCGTATTCAACTCAATAGACTCACTTCACACCAAGGACCTATGAGGACGTTCCGAGCAGAGCGATTCGTTGAATATCTCGAATTTACGCTCTGCAAGAGGCGTCTCTATATTTGGTCAGGTAACAGACAGAGTGTCGGCAGCTGCGGTCAATATTAGATGCCGCAGACAGAACTCGCTCAGAACAGAAAGTCCTCCATGATACTGTGACCTCCGCATTAATGACAACCTCGGGAAGCGTCGTCGGCACCAGATATTTGGTCCAACTCGGGATTCTGTCGAAATGATGAGAGAGATCCGGGTCCGAAGAGGATTTCAGATCGACCCAGCCGAATCACGTTTATTGGTAGATGCGACCCATCCATTGCGTGACAGTGTTCCACACATTGAATCCCATGAGCTCGAGATGAGAAGTTCCGGCGGAACACCCGGCGATAGCCTCACGAAAGTGTCAGCTTTGGTGCCTCGACCAGCGCAAGACCATGTTGGAGAATCAGAACGCAATGAATCTCGAACACGAGTTCCGCGTTTCCGCACACTCGACTATCCTCATAAACTTTGCAGATAGATTCAACCTCGAGTTCGAAGTGGGCTTATCGAAGGGCAATGTCGTTGGCGCCTACCTCAGCTATGCAGACATCCAGGACAGGAACTCTGTTGTGGAGAAGATCACACGGAACAAGAGATCTCGCAATAGTGAACAGCCTCCACCGACGCTGGTCAGTTTGTCAGCCAGTCTATTGCTCTGTCAACCGGCTGGTCGATCGGTCGGTCGCTCGGTAGTCGGTCCCCTGGTCTGTACGTCCGTGCCGCCGTCCGTCAGCCCGTCACGAGGACCGGCAGGCGGTCGCGAAGGCACTCAGTCAGGTAGATAGTTGGTACGGGCGGAAGCAGAGCCGTACTCTCAGCCTGATGAAGGAAGCCTGATTCCTCCTTTCTCTGAGACGCGGCGGCTAACGATCTCTCTCTGATTGAGCGACTCATTCACTTTTCTTAAACACCGTGGCACACATGAAAGAACCTCACAGAACTGGCGAGAAAATTTTACGCTCCGCAGTGACACTTCACGTAGTCGGTTGTGCCGTAGTTCTCAACTTCATCGCTGGTCGTCGATTCGTCGGCGGCCGCAAAATTTCCAAATATAAACAAATGATGTTTGACTGATCTTGCCTGGCCGACGAATCCGAGCAGCGGTGACCGCGCGGCCGTCGCGCCACGAGATCCCACCATTTGACAATTTACACGAACCATGTACGGTACGCATCTCTTTCTCGCCCGAGAAACAGATTTTTTTTTTGGCTGCCTGCGATAGTTTTCACTCTAGCCGAAAGTCGGTCGATATTCTCCCGCTGAGTTCCTTCTGGGGCAGTCGATAACAGCAGAACAGAACCTATTTCAATCGTCAGAACTGTGATGTTTCGAAAGAAAAACCGGATGGAGACTCTGGAGTCACGATCGAGGGTTTCCCTTCTGATTTTCCACAACACGGAGCATGCCAAGTTTTGACGAAAATGTCTGCGCGAGTCTTCAAATGAGGTTTGCCAGCCTGTAGCTCAGTCTTCAGCAGTCAGTGTTGTGTGAGTCCAGGTCAACTATCGAGCCACAACGCATGATGAGCGTGCGTGGAACGCCGACTACATGAACTCGAAGCGTCTACTCGGTGGAGGGGCTCAGAGGCGCTGATATACACTCGCGGATGGCGCGTTCTGTCGGGATTCAGACTGCGTGATTTGTGTGTTCTCTATGAGCAGGCGATGATGTCAAGAAAACATTCGACGAAACTCTCCGTCGCTCGAAGCCTCCTCCCCAGAGCGACTCGAAAACCTGTTCTCCACCCTCATCTAATAACTGTAGTCGGGAGGTTTAGGTGGTTTTTAAATTATTCCATCAATCGCCTTGGATTGATCCGCAGCAATGAGAAGATGATTTCGAAAGAACACCTGAACTTACAGGCTCTACTGATCATACACCTTTCGAGGGCGCAAGATTGTTTGGAATCGTCAGGAAACTCGTTAAAAGATCAGAGGAGGGGGAGGACAAACCCTCCAGTCGGTTTCGGCGTGAAGCTCCTCGATCTTGACATTACAGCAAGCTGTTATCATTGGATTCCCGATAAAGAGGCACACAGACCGACCGCAACTCGAAGATCAATCGCATTTATTGAAACGTGACAAAAGCCCCGAGACAGTAACACAGTACGTATTCCACAAGTTTGGAAACTAGCCCCGGGTGGGGAATCAATTCGGAGGCACGTAAGGCGAGATCAGAAGATCCGAGAACTCCTTGACCTGAGCGACGCCTCGAACTTCCCTGTCTAGCAGCGGCAGCTTGACAACATGGAAATCTTCATAGAGATCTGAAACAACGAGAATCTTCAGAGACCTGCTCCCAAGATCGCCGGCATGATTGTACAATAGTTTCCGATGATGTTGCTGTAGTACGAACCGACACATCCAGCGCGAATAGATTGAATAAACTCTTCTCGTAATCTACGAACCAGTAATTTGATCCAGATACTTCGCTTGAAGTCTCATTCGAGAATTACACATTTTACATTCGTCTCCAGGTTTCTTGTACAGCAATTGGTTCACGATGATGTTATGAGTGTCTATATCGCACTTCGTGAGCTCTTGGATGAGACGTTCGGTTTCGTATAAGGACAGAAACTCCGCTATGCAGACGCAAACGAACGTGGTTTGTTCGGGATTGCAGAACTGCTCATTCACCTGGAAACAGCAACCAGTGTGACATCGAGGATTACAACTAAGAAGGCAAGCCCGGTATCACTCGGGAGTGAACACAGATGTATCGAGGAACAGCTGAGGACAGCGAGGTTGAGTACCTGACGAATGACTGGTAGAAGCTCTTCCAACTTCTGTGACATTGTGTCTATGTTCAAATCAGCACCACCCAGCAGCACTGGAAAGAGAATAGCGTTTAGAGTTTTGCCTCCGACGGAGCGCACAACTAATAGAGAACGCTAATCTCGATATCTATGTACATGAAATGGTCGCTGGGGTGGTGTTCGGCCTCACTTGACATTTGGTTCACGAACGGACTGAACTGATTTTTCAGTTTGAGCAGTTTGTCCAAGCCCTTCTCCATGACTTTGGGAAACGACAGAAGTCTCAAAGTATGTCCAGTTGGAGCGGTATCGAAGACAACTACATCGAAATTCATTCCCTTCACGAGTTTCATGACTTCTGCGTAGCTCATGGCCTCATCTACACCAGGGAATGCTTGCATGAACTGTGGAAGAATGGATTCTTCAATGTTGCTACACAACAATGCGGACGAGCCATCCGGTAGTCGAGCAGAAGATGACGCACCTCTTGAACCAAACCGCGGCTCATGCGGAATGGATCCCCCTCGTTGAAATATTCATCCGGGAGCTCTGAGATGCCTAGATTCGGATCGATCTCCATCGCTGACAGATTCGTGAAGCCATTGACTAATGTTGGAACTTTGCTGAACTTCTGATTGAATGCATCTGAAAACAGAAAGGCCCTCAGCGTTACGTCACACTCCGCCAAGATGCTGACTTCCATCACGATGATCCGAGTCCGTGGTCTGAGCTCAATTTTGTGTACGGACACAGCGTCTCGAGCGCGCCCCGAATACCTCTCGAAATGCCTCTTTCTTCAGCTTACGTTCATCCATCACTGGGACCAGGAGCATATATCCTCGAAATCAACATTGAATGCTCAGTGGTGCCCTTGGAAGTCTCAGTAGCAGTGCTCTTAAAACATATGACATCGCTCCCAAGACCTTCGATGCCAGGGGGCTGCGGTATCCTTTTTCCGTGGCAAAGTAGTATCGATGTGCGAGTGTTACTCCAGCGCAATATGTGAACCGACCCGAGCTGCACCGAGAAGGAAAACGCCGCCACAAAACTCACCGGAAATGTTGTGTGCCGGGTCTGTCGAAATAATTAAAACACTGTTCCGCGCTCGCGATAGCTGAACCGCCAGTGAACAACTGCAGGTGGTTTTACCCACACCTCCTTTTCCTCCAACGAAGATCCATTTCAGTGTCTTCTGATGAATGATGTTCTGTAGTGTGGGATCGAGGGGCTCCATCAGAAAGCCTGCGGACACAATAACGTGATTCGGTCAATATTCCGGTCCAGATGCTCTTTGTGTAACGATAGTGGTGGGCAAATTGGCAACTCATGAGGAATACGTCTCGCATGTCAGAGAACCTATCGCACTCGCTCTCAGAGAATGACCCTCACCGGCTGATCTCTTCGCGAATCCTGATTGAGGAGAAGACGAATATGAGCTCAGTGGATGACGTCCTGAACAAATGCGGTTGTTTGGTCGAGCAAACAGATGATTCCGACTCCGCTGCGGAGGAGTTCGTTGTTCCACAATATAAGCTGCACGGTGAGTACGCACGCTGGAACGACTTGAGTCCGATCCCCGGCTCGTTCACTTGACGTTCAGTCTCTTGATGAGAATGAAACAGTCGATGGGTTCCGGAGCTCGATATGCAGTGTCAGAAGATCCGCAGAGGAACAGGGAGAGGCGGCTCCCGCGTTTTAGTGGGTTGTCTGGCGATTCCTTGCCGAGTTTAGCAGAAATCACTCTCGATCTGACAGCAGTTCACGCTAATCTGTGACTCTGGTCGAGGAAGGTGTATGCATGAGTCCGATGCAGAGAATCGGCTTCTCGAACTTCGATCCTCATCCTGGGCGTCAGCGAGACGTAACTAACCGACGGAGCTCGATGTTCAGGCTGCTAGCCGAGCATAACAAAAATACAGCACGGGTTCACGGTGGAGAAGTGCACGAAGGCGCCGACGTTTCCTACTGATCCCTTGTCGTCTTCTTACTGACACCCTGAAGTAGGTGGCAGAGTAGCCGACCGGAGTTGAAGCAGTTTGCTGGTTACTGATCCCTGTCCGCCTAATCACGGAGTCGTAAACACCGGCTCTCAGTCTGAGGAGCGTGATCATGAAGTTTCCTTGCTGAATCGAGCTGGCTCCTCTGTGCCGGGTCGTGCGCAGCTCGGGGGAGGAGGGGGGTTGATGTTGATCATCTTCGTCGCGAGCTTTTCATAACCAATTCAACATGGTTTTCAAGCTTGCGACGACGTCTCTGATAAGACCGAATCTTTGCGTGATACTTTCATCCGTCAAAATGGGCTATAGTCCAGCCTTCCCACCATGATCGAAGAGTTTCGCGGGAAGGGGGCTCGCTTCCCCCCTGGGCACAACGGAGAACGTCAGATCCCCTGAACCTCAACCGCTCGTTCCCTTCGGACAGTCTCCGCGCTCTGTGATTGAGCATCTTCCGAAAGGCGACGTGTTCTTTATTCTCAACTGTCGTTGTTACAGGTGAAATGAAAGGAAAGCGTGCGGAGACCGACGAGGAAGTAGAAGTTCCGTTGGCGAAGAGGGTCAAGAAGTTGGAAACGAGGGAGAGTGAGCAGCAACAGGAGAACGGACACCGAGAAAACCAAGAAGCATCGGATCGACAACAGGACGGAGAGAATGGGAAAAAGAGTCGGAAACGAAAGAGGGTTCGCGTGAAAAAGCTTCGGCAAGACATCAGCAAGCAGCTGGAGTTCTATTTTTGTGATGCGAATCTCAGAAAAGATCGCTATATGAAGGAACTCGTCGCTGCTGGTCAGGATGGCTGTGCGTATAACTCGATATCGAACGATGCTAATACGATGAGGCACCCATAGTATGCGGACACCATCTGCGTTTGGCGTTTGATATCGGATTTGTTCTTCATCTAGGGGTGAATCTGGACGAGTTTCTGAAGTTCAACAAGATCAAGCTCCTCCTCGAGAAGAGAGGGATCGAGGTTGCTGAAGTCGCTAAAGCCGCTAAAGATTCTGAAATTCTTGAAGTTAGCAGTGATCTGACGAAAGTGCGCCGGAACCTAGAGAAATTTCCCGTCAAAGAAAAAGATCAGGAGCTCGTTGATGACTGCACCATATACGTCCAAGTGAGCTGAGTTTTCTTATTACTTGCACTGGAATTCCTTGCATCTTTGAGAGCTTCGAAGTGGTGGGTGTCGTCTCCGTGATGGAGAAATATTGTTGCTCATCTCCAAATTCGCTTCCCAGGGCCTGCAGCCGACCGCAACGATCGAATCGATCAGATGTTTGTTCTCAGAATTCGGTCTCGTCGAATACGTTTCCTTGCCTCGCAAAGCAACAGGTGATCACAAAGGATTCGCATTTGTTGAATTCTCCGAAAGGACAGGAGCGGAAAACGCTTGTAAATTCCACAATCTGCGCACGGGCGGGACAGGTTTCCACTTCGCCAGTGAAGATAACAGAGCGGGCGATTCCGTGGAACCTGAGTCGACGCGGCTCATCCAAGTGTTGTCCAAGTAGGTTTAACTGACTCCCAAGAGCACTAATCTAAATTCACTCTTGAGCCTGATTCGTTCCCCGGGAGAGCTATCCTAATTCTGGTTGCTTGCCCTCAGGAGAGAATGGGCACAATACAAGCAGCAATATTTGAAACTGCGGAAAGAGAGTGCGAAACTGACCAAGAAATTCTTGAGCACTTTCGCTTCTTCTGCAAGCGTAGATTTTGGGGGCAGTCGGAAGCAAAATGAAAACTCGGGTTCGCCGCATCCAGAAGATGCTAGAGATGGTGTCGCAGCCGATGGAACAGGAAACGAAAACTCGAAACACGATACAGAAGACCAATCCGCGAACAAAGTCGAGGCTAGCAACAGGGATCCCCAAGAACCTCCTCACTTTGTCGAAGGGTGTATCGTGAAACTTGAAGCTGAAGATCCGCTCACAAAAACTGCCAAAGTAATTTTCTCCATTATAACGTTGTCGTGAAGCCTGATCAGTCGAGCAAAGAACCGCCACAGAACGTCCGTTCAACTAACTTGACCCTCTTCTTCTCTTGAAGGCGACCCTGAGGGAAATCCCAAATGTGGTGTACGTGGATTTGATGGAGAACGACCCTGTTGCATTTCTGAGGTTCCCTTCAGTCGAAGAATCTAAGAAGTTCATTGAAAGCGAATGCCACCTAGTGGACATCAAAGTCAAGAGTAAACTAATCTTGGCCGGACAGGACGAGCAGCTCTACTGGGAGAGGGTCGAATCCATGCGAGTAAAGAAAAGAAGACGCGGTCGAGAAAAACAAAGGGGAAGGGAGAAACTGCAGGGTCGCTACGAGAAGCACGTTGCTATCCAAGAGAAGAGAGTTCTAAACAAGCGAACTGTTTTTCATGATTGAGGTTTTGTACATTTTGTTGAACAAATGTGAATACTTGTGAGTGTCGTAATCATGTACAAAGAAAGTAACCAATTACCGCTATACTTGCCTTCTTTCTTCGAAATACGACGGCTCACGGTGACGCGGGGCGGTGCAACTGGATGCCTCACGGAGGGAAACTCTTGCGAATGTACGCCGTTGCTCTACAAACCGATGGCGTTGCGCATGATCCGCGGAAGCCACAGAGCCTCTCAGTCTTGTAGCTGACTGGGATCGAGAGATATTTGTAGGCTTCTTCACTGCTCTGATACTGTTGGTGGGGCTGGGGCGAGCCCAAAAGGCCTACGCAGGAACGGCCGATCACTATCAGGCAGTTGATTCAAAACAGAGGTTTCGGATAGCGATCACCTGGAGACAATCGAGAGTTCGGCGTGCGATAAGTCTTGAATAATGCAATCGACTCCGTACAAGGCCAGCTCTGAAATTCTTCATAGAAACATTCGAGACGCTCTACAGCGGCCTCTACGAAGATCCAGACAGCAAAGTGGTCTCGGGAAACGACGTCAAGTGAAACAACGAGAGCAAATTTCTGGAACTCCCGACGTAAGGAGAACGAGAATAATCCTGGAGGAGTGCGACAAAACCCGATCAGTAGAGACAACTCGCGTCTGACATGGAAAGCTGATCATCTGGTCCGATATTCGCTCAATGAGGATTTGGGCTCCATGTAATGTTTCTATGCGGAGTCCAGTTTGTCTTGTTCTTGAATTTCGGGATGTGCGTCCTCTGCGGGATGTGTCCACCCTGAGGGCACCTGATGTATGTATGTGAGGTCTTAGAGAGATGCTGGCGGGTGAGAATCACAACCAAACACTTCCCGAAAGGGAAAGAAATTCCGCGATATCCCTGTTGGAAAAGCGTCGGTTCGGCCACGCAGCTCGGCTGGCGGAGCGCAAGGCACGCGGCATCGCGTCGTTCAAGGCTCTTTGCCAGTCTCAGACGGCACTCACTGATCTCAAACGCTGGAACCGTCGGAATGGGTCCTCCGAAAGCCATCCTCAACACGATTCAAGTCGCTGAATCGAATTCAGACGGCCGATGATGGATTTGGCCAGGCAGTTGGGCCGTTGCTGTAACGCGATCATAGGAACTCACTTGGAAACATCGAAATTTGTTCCAGAATATCTATCAAGTCCAGTCTTCAAAGTGAGCTACAATACAACTGGGTGACTTGGAAGCTACCTAGAACTCTCAGGTCGTCATTTTCAGGGCGATTACTCAGAGACATTCCACATCTAGATACGAGTTATCGACCTGGAGCAGCACACAGGATGGCATCAACACAGAATGTTGGTACCCCGTGGGGTTCTTGGAGCATGTTGCATGAGGAGAAAAGCGACAGCGAATTCTCGAACGGAAGAGGATCTCGACAATCAAAGAAGATTGGAATCAACAATCCATTGAGTTTTGTGCAGGTAAAGGTGCCCTTCGCTTGCACTTGCGATGGCGGTAGCGTTGCTAGGAACAGGGGAGGGGTCTCACGACAACGATCAACGGTCGGCCCGCGATGTAGCGAGAAAGCTAGTTTTTGATAGCTTCCGACCTGATCGCTTTCCCTTGCCGTCGGTAGCGGTGTCGACCACAGCGGCAGTTTTATTCGGAGACAGGATGCGACTCGCTGTGGCACGATTCCGTCCGTCAGGACTTATCTTCGCTTTGGTTGCAATGATGTTCTTCACTTTGCAGCTGGCTGGATTCGCTGAAGCTAAAATTGTGCACAAAATTGTTCGGAATATCGCCATCCCAGTCATTGCGGGCGCCGGTGCTGGACTCGCAGGTGGAGTCGTCGCCGGAGTTGTCACAGGTTCCCACAAAAACCAGCCATACCATCCGTGAGTTCTTCAGACACTTCCTGATTTTTTGCATCGTTCGTGTTCAGTTCTCTTGCCCGTCAGCGTTCGTGCTTCCTTGTTGTCTTTTCGTAACCCTATGCGTTCTGTCTCATTGTTCCCCACTAACTCCCTTCTCCGTTGCTTGCAACAAAAGCGTTGCTTCCTCAAGCTATTACACGTATCGGCATTCGTTCTCCAATCGACCTCCGATCCTGCATTCCTTGCGCCAGGTCTTGAGATACTCTTTAGAAAATCGTCGGTCCGCATATCGACTCGCGCATCCGGCGGTGTACACAGCCTTGAAAGAGGAGCCGCATGTTGAATGCAAAATCATCTCGCAAAACTCGGACGGTTCAGCCTACCCTGAGGTTTACCATGGAGAGGAACTCGAGCACAAAGAAGCTTCTCTGTCCGAGCTTGAGGAGCACGACGATGCGGAGAGACCGTCCACTGGCGACCCCTCAAACAATCCGGAATACGAGCGTTCGGCCGAAGATCCCGACGACGAGTTTTCCAAACGGAAACAGTCTCGTAAACTGCGTCGAACAGGAGACTCACGGAAAGCCAAAACTGTAAAGAAAACTTAGGCACTCGACTTGATTGTGAAAACAGGCGGTTTCCGCCTGTGCGTCTCGTGCGGGGTTCCGTTTGTATCGTCTCAGGTGACTCACTGTCCGTTCCTGTGTTCGTCTGTCTGCATGCGAAACTCGAGAGTGCCTTGTTTCTTGTTTTCTACCGTTCGATTGTTCACCTGCTGCCACAACGCCCTTGAGCTAACCAGCCCAATTCTCATTCCGCAGTGAGGTAGTTATGATTCATAAATACGGTAAAGGCAAACACGGACACTTGTGAATGTTCCTTACGCTACCGCCTTTCCATCATCGGATGACCGACCTCTTTCGACCGACTTTCGCTCATCATCCGAGTCTGACCGCTGTCCTCAGACTCAATCCCAGAGCTGTAACTGCCTGTTTTTCCGAAGACGGGAGAAAAACTCGATCAGCGCACGAACAGACACCGAATGCCGTCGACAGCTCTGGTTTGACATCGGCATCGACGACGATGGCGAACGGCATCGACAAACTGGACCAGGGCTGAAGCACAGTCCAGTAAATCAATTTGTATCTCTTTCTACCGAAGACATTGAGCCAACAGATTTGTTTTTTTTGTTTGTCGAGCGGCTTTGCGGCGTAGAAGGCCTCTGGCCAGGGTCCGGATGTCGGACCGCATTGTGCCGCGAAGCTTGGACGTGGCCTTCTCTTCCTTCTCCGAAAGGACATCCGGAATATGTGGGTCACTCAGAAGATTGTATAACTTACGTAAGCAAAGACGACTGGCGGCTGCATGATGACGAACGCTGCAGCGCCAAACGCCGCTAGGGATCGGTATTATGTGACTGTTCGCTCATCAGATCTTTGATGATATTGTTTGCTGTTCCTCCACTCAGCGTATCTTGATCGTTTGTCTGCGTGAGACTTTTCACAATAAAGTCGCTCTTGTACAGGAAAATCCATCCTCAAGCCTCCATGAATTCCCCGAATACCGAGGTAGGAAGTCTTATGATGCCGGGATACCGAGTGAAAAGCGCTTGTGTTGCAATGGGTGGTAGGCCTACGCCATCCTCCGACGCAACTCCTGAATGCGCCGCGGAAAGACGGGAGAGATTTCATCCACGCCGGTCGAGTACTAGGTGCGGTCGGGTTCCGTGCCTGGATGTCAGTCTGCCTGATCGCCTGCGCGCCCGCCGCTGATTCCACGATGAAGTGACAGCCGGGAATCCCGAGAACCCGAAACACCGGAAAGCTGGAATCCCGAAAAGACGGAATGAAGTAAACTCAATATCCCAGACACCTTTAACTCCAAAAACCCTTCCCCCTGTTCGGGGTCCAATTGGACCGAATAAGTTTTCTATTCAGGGGAGGCAGCAGCTGTTCGAGGCAGGATCGGCCAGGGTCCGGACTGCAACCCGGCGATGTGCACAGGGCGGTTTCATTCTTTGAAACCGATTAAAGTGGAGATTAGTGAAACACTACAGTTAAGATCAAGCAGGCTCCTCGGGAGCAAAAAAAGACCGATGCAGGTCTGCAGTAGATAATGGAAAGTAGAGAGAAGAATGGACGGAAAAGTGCTACAGAGACAATGTGGAGTCGGGATCCCGGGCAATGCCGTGTCGTTTAGGACCATGAGCCGCACATGAGATAATCACTGGAGGAGTGCCTTCTTCTGCACAGGAGCCCCGCTAGCACCAGCCTAGCTTTCGAAGAGGGGAAGTGCTTTCGGCTTTCCAGGTTCTCGAGATTTCGTGCATTCGGTATTTCCGGTTCCTGAGGGTTGCAGGTTATCGAAACTCCAGGTACTCGAGATTTCAGGTTCTCAGGATTCCCGGTGCATCCTCACAGTGAATCAGAGTACGAGCGGGAAAACTCTGGTGCCCCTGACGGTCGCACGCAGAGACTGCTTGGCGGTCTCCTCGAGGAAATGCCGGCAGATATTCCTCGGGTATCACGGGCCGAGCAACCTCTGACACTCGTCTATGCCGCTCCCGGCTCGCAAAGCCTCCGTTTTGCGATGAATGGGAGGCGAGAAGGAGGAAATATGGGAACTATCATGATTCTTGGGGTTGCCATGACCATAAAAAGATGTAGAATACGCGTTATTGTGCTCATGATTTTCACTGTGTTTGTATCGATATTTCTGTCAAGAACCGAAAGTTCCGTCATCGCATCCGTTAGCTCATTCGTGTCAGCGATATGTTTGATTCTGACGTCTCCATTGAGATGTTTGTCTCGAATGAAAAACTTACAGTCCTAGACATGCTCAGAGCGTTTATGATGCTCGGGTTCCTTGCGACCTTCAAAGCGCTGGCGCCAGCGACTCGCAGACCTTTGTTCGCGTTCTTTCGTCACAACTGGAGCCCGACTAGAGGGGCCGAGGAAACTTGGTAAACCGATCTCGTTCCAGGGAATCTTCGACAAAGTTTGATGATCGGAAACAAGAACTAGATCATCTGATCTTGAATAGCCTCCCGAACGATGGATACATTCGTTTGGAAGTTCTGATTCATTCTCCCGGGATGCTCCCCCAATATGATCCTGACCGTGCTGGAATCTGGCTCCGTTCGAGCCGATGTTGGGATGGAAAACTGAGCGAAGACGGCGGCTCCGAATCATTCGAGAGCTTGCCTAAGCCCATCTCTAGTTACCGGCTTCAAGTAACGCCAGAGCGTCCTCATGAGGAGTAGATACAGTCTGGACCAGTAATTCTCTCCAGGCTCATCCACCCCTGGGCGTCCGACGTCGACCCCCGAGTCACCTCCATGACTATCCCTGAGGCCATCAGGGTGGTGGCTTGCGGCTTTACGACCCCTAAAAGTATCGATGATATGGTCGATCCGACCATAATTTTGGAGTCGATGGAGTCGATCCCGGGCTCTCTCTGATCATACTTGTCGGGGGTCTATGGGGTTTGCTATGACCATACTTCTCGGGGTCTCTCGCTGATAGAGATTCCCAGTCGCTTCCGGCACAGAGAGAAGCCTCTAGGGAGGATTTCGCAGGTTACCCCTCTGATCTGCACGTGATGTCTGACTCCGCCCTCCTCGTGTCATTATGGCTGTGATTCCATCTCTTGAAGAAATCAACTCGGGATTCGTGAAATTTCTGAAAGTTCCGCAGCCAGAGCGATTCAACTCGCAATGATCAAGCGTCCCTTGGAAGCGGTCATAAACGCTCTGAGCATGTCCAGGACTGTCATTTTCATTCGAGAGAAGCATCTCAACGGAGACGCCACGATCAAAAATATCGTAGCCACGAATTAGCACAGGTACCTCTGCTTTGTGCTGTCTTCAATCTGAGTCTCGGTTTGGCTTCGAGGAATATATTTTTCATGGGGATCCTTACTCCTGTGAGCAACGAACCCTGTTCCGCCGGGACAGCCCGTTTAAACTAGAAAGCTTGCGTTTTGATCGCCCGAAGCTCCTCAAACTAAGAATCAAATATTTGCTCCTGGATGCCATAGTAGATGAGCCGTGAAAACCGCACCACACGAGCTGTAAGGATCGCAAGCTTTCATGAAATCAATCATGCGTCGGGAGATATAGGACCCTTCCCTGCAGATACCATATCTAATCAGCACCAGGCCAACCGTGCCGCTGCGTCCAAGCGTGGATTGTCGCATTCTCTCCGGCTTCACCAACTTATCTGTGGACATCGCTCCGGGGACTCTCGGCTCGTAGCACCGTCGGGCTTTCCGAGATCGCCTGAATATCTCATTGGCAGAAAGCTCGGGGCAACACTTCTCTCCTCAAAGCGAAACAAGGACTCGAACACTGGACAAATGTCGGAATCTCCCGATCTAGAGATGAACTGGAATTTGATTCCCTCCCCCTGTCTCTGAGGAAGCAGTTTCGAGCGAATGTTACAGCATGAGAGAAGCATTTGAACCGAAGGCTTGACCGTTGACCACCGTTGCTGTTTGGCCATTTGGGCTTTCACTTCATCGAGCCTCTCTGACTCAGCTTCCAGGTTCTCAGACAGTAGAAGCCTCTCATGAGACGTGTCTCTTCCGCTCCTCCCTTCTCTTGGGGCTTCCACTATCTGTCCTGTATGTCGAACCCTGTGGTCAGAGTTGCCTTTTTTTCCTCTCAGAATAACGCAATTACTCCTCGGCTACATCCTGAATCGAAACGCCCCAGAAAGATGTTCTCAAGTTTCGTACTGTTGTAGGAACCGATGGAGAGCCGGCGATGGAGTAATTTCTGAATGATCGATTCCAATTGCAAGCCGCACGAAGCTGCATCCACCAAGATGTTCCGCCGGAGCCATCATCAGAGGAGTTCTCATTCGGAGAGGAATAACGAGGACCGCTAACGCACTTGGCCTCCGATGGCTAGACCAAGATTCCGAAGCAAAGTTCTCCTCCCATGAATGCAGTTTGTGGGATCTCCTCTCCTGAGGTCTGGGTCATCTAGATGCAGGCAGGCTTGGATCAGCTGGGCGGATGTCAGTCATCTTCAGGTCCCTCAGAATTGCCTCCAAACCGACCTCCGTGACTGCTAGAACATTGCATACGATTCCGGAACAGTGGCTCGTTCGCCAACGATGGGCTCCAAGCACGATTCACGAAATCTAGTGGAGGTACCTTTCAAAGCAAACCGCCAAGAAATAGACTTGGGACTTGCGTCGTCTGCTCCACGAACCTGGCTCACCGACTGCTGGCAGGAGCAGCAGCTGCTGCTGTTTTTTCTTCAGTTCTGTTGTCATGTCATTCCATTCCCAACGTCGAACGGTGGGAGACATGACAGTTTGAAGTTGGCGATAGACATTTCAAAATGGTTCGTTGGGTGCAATCGTAGCATCGATGTTCCGTCGACCCGGGGACAAAGCCCCCCTGTTGCTGGATGACGGGGTGGCTGTTGCTCTAGCAGCGAGCGATATCAACTCCCTCAGGTCTGTAATTCGAAGAGTTTCGGCTCGGAAATGTTTTTCCTCTGCCAGGGAGTTTCCCAATCGGGCGAGATGTGTTCTGTGTGTGATTCTTAGAAGATCTTTCCTCGTCCACACAGGAAGTAATCAGGGGAATCGATGTTTTTTTCTTCTGAGAAGAAGTGTTCCATTCCGTCTGTACCAGCTGTTCATCGCAGTGGTGTTCAGCATTGCTCCCATCCGCGGAGGGAATCACTGCGCTTGAGTGGCTCGTCAACTCGTGAATCTCACATCGACTTTTTCATGGAGCGAGTTTGAATGCCTCGGAGCCGTTAGTTTTTCAAACGTGAGGCTCAAGAGCTTTCGGGAAAGCTGACTCAAGTTCCAGCTGTTCTCAGCTCTGTGCGATCAAGAACGAGCGAAGAGATACATGAATTCAACGGTACCTCTTCTGCTAGACACCGACATTCACCGAAAAAGAGTTCCGAGAGATCTGAGAAGTCATGTTTCGTTCGGAAGCTGCTCTCTCGAAATTCGTCCTCGAGGATGTAAGCCAGTATCTCGAGATTCCCAATGATCCTCACACGACAGGTTGGAAATTCAACGAAACGCGCCTTGAACGAACAACAATCGGCCGGGCTTGGCTCTGTGGTCATTGATGTCCGCCATCTCTTCCAGTGAAGTGCTTTCTTCGTTTCCGGAGGTGGCACGGAACGGGCTCGGCAAGGCGTACGCAACCGAACCAGATGCAAGTGATGAAGTCCTCCACGACGTGATCGGAGTCTTCGTCGTGGCTTTCGATACCCGACACGGTAACTGTTCATATTGAACGTACATTTTACTCTTTTGCTCATTAGGTGAAACCTTTCAAAAAATCCGAAAAATTCGTCTTCTGAGAGCGGATGCTGTAGAATGAAAGCTCATTGTGCCTGCCAGAGCCAACAGATCTGTAGATTGATTCGATTTGATTGAAGGGCTCATATTAATCTCGCGTTTCATCCTAGGCAACATAGTCGAATGGTTTGCCCCGGATGACCTGGACATTAATGGGATTGAATTCAAAGCTATGGCGAGCGGTGCTCACCGAACGACCACGGATTTCATGCAAGTTCTGAAGGGCCCCGCAATTCTCCCCTGTAGCCCATTGGGGATCATCCTACCAAAGAGTTTACTGCTCCTGTGTTACCATCCGGCCCGGAGTAATCTTCGCCAAGTTTTAATTCGCGCTGCTCCCCTTTCAGATATTTCAAACGAGGCTCGTTTTTTGGGCTGTCGTGTTTTGAGAAACTGGATGTGGAGAACACATCGGAACGCGGTGCTAGAATGAAATCTGTCGGAGTTTTGACTCGGAGTTACTCGCTATTACACATGTACAAAGTATTTCTACAAAAACAAGTCAGGTTAGTTTCGCTTTGGCTAGCTAACTTGATCACTTGAATTTTTGATTTCCGTCGGTGAGTTCTGAACATCTTCACTGCAGGCATCTCTTGGAGAACCAGGGGAGTTACGGAGCTTTACTGAGGTTCCATCAGCGGAAACGAAGTCCGGTTTATGGGGCTTCGGGCGCGATGACCGAGGTCGACCTCGGCTATGAGCCGACACTCTGCGAAGGACTTCCTCAAATGGAAATCACTCATCCGGCAGGATGTTTCTCACAATTTCTCAATTATTTCGGTGATAAAATATTCGCACTCTGGAGGTTTGCTCTTCTGCGGAAGAGAATTCTCTTCTTCTCTCAGCCACCTATCGGTGAGGCCTGTTCGGTTATCATTCATCTTCCATCACTCACAGCTCCGCCCTAGAGCCATCCGATGATGAACGATCAGTCGAACTATTCGCATTGCAGGGGTAGTCTGTTTCCGCGTTTACTGCACCTCTACGTTGGTCGCACACGTGCATCCTGGAGTTGACAAATCCTCCGCTTTGTGCCCCCCACAATTTTATGTAAATATTGCCGATATCGACTCAATCGAAAAAATGTCCTCCTACGTAGCCTGTACGACGGAGAAGATATTCGAGAACAAACTGGGTCTTTACGACCTGTACGTCGATCAACAAAATCTACGCACCTCCAAACTGAGACATCAAAAGCTCTTGGAGACGAATTTGGCGGACCGCATTAAATTCCGGCATCTGAACGACCTCAGGTATGAGAGAAATTCATGAGAGACTCGTGATTTCGTTTCCCGTTGCTAACCTTACGGACCATGCGATGCTGTAGCTCGGCGAAAGCACGTTATTTTAACCGTGCCTCAGCGAGATATCCTCCTGAGGAGAATAGGAACAGATGTTCTAAAGCCATGATCGTCCATTCAGGTCGAAAACTCAGCTCCCCGGAGGATCCAGCGATGCCGACGAGTCGTGGTTCACGAGCTTTTTCATGGCTCAGAATACTCAACTATTCAAAGAACTTCATCTGGCTCAAACTTCAGAAACGAAAATGTTCACGGACGATCACATGAGGAGAGCAGGACTTGACCCGTTGGCTGATAAACCGTTCGTAGCAGAATTAGCGGACGTTTACGGCATCGACATTGTTCTCGTAAATGATGGAGTCTGCTGCGCGAGATGAGCCGAATAGGTAGCATCTAGGTCGGTTTCACAATTTTCCCAAGCCCGTACCCGGAGCTGTTACGAGCCGCTGAGATCACCCAACCCAACGAACAATCAACGAGGGTCATCCGGTTCTATTCTGTCTCCCGCGATCCGGCCGACCTGGCTGACTCCGTAGGTCACGGCTAACCCCTCGGAGGTTGTTGCATGCATTCGTCACACCTTTCGAAGAGAGGTCTCAAAATCTTCAGCGGAACTTCGGCTCGCCCCACCGTGCCCCTGGAGCTCGCGCATTCTCGCAATACTCAAATTGCTTCAACCTTTCACCGTGCTGCGACATTGAATGCTTTTCAATGCGAATCCCAAAATGCAACAGAGCCCAGCCGAATCAGAGCCTCAGTGAATCAGCGCGTAGGTCACAGACCCAACAAATATTCCTTTCTTGACATGTGACGAACAAGGACTGGGCTGTATTCGTGACGGATATCCCTGCACCGAGATGTGTATATTCGTGGCGTGGAATCGAGTCAATCCTCCCACCGACTCGAGGAGGGCCTTCGGCACAAAGTCACAATAGTTCTCACCGCAGCTGTGTGTGTATACTGTTTTTCAGACTGGTATGGCGGAACATTCCATTTCTGTCTGCTTCGTAGGAGTTGAGTTCAAAATTTGTGTGTTCGATTTTCATTTCCTGCTGTGCAATCATAGTCATACAAGGAGGTTCTCCTCCTTGTTTCCACCGCACGAAGCTCGCCTTTGATCCGGGAATATAATACAAATCATCATACAGCACACCGAATTCGAGCTTTCCTTACTTTCCTGTTGCGGAACGTGAACCAAGCCGATCAGCTTCGCTGGAGGACGTGGCCCAGCTTGAACGCAACTTCTCATCTCGACTCAGCTTTCCTAGAGGATTCTCTCGATGGACACAGTGCGGCTCTATATTTCACGCACGCTGGTCAACGATACTGGCCATATGTTTTCCAGAAATCAGATTGTATTAGTTCCTCGTCAGGACGAACTTCAATCGCTGAACCTTTAGTAAATATCCTCAAGTCGGTATCATTGGATCCGGAGCCGTTCGATTCTATCCCCTCCGTCGAATCAGCAGCAATTGCTCGGCTCAGAAAGCTTGGATAGATAGAAAGAAAGACCGAAGCTTCGAACCAAGAGTGGACCGGAACGAGGAACTAATCCTATGGGATGGCGACGATTCCGGACGATTGGATAACGGACCGTCGATGGATAACTCCGCCGCGTTTAACATGCGTCATTTTCTTCGCAAGGGATCGGTACCAAGCGCCACTTTAACGTTAAAGGCAACCATGAGACGAAGCATCAATCCCGATAATCATTCCAGCCATCAAACGGAGAGTCCGCCTCGGGCATAATCACGGTAGGTTGCCACCTCACCGGCCACAGGAGAAATCGAGGGGTGATCTGAAAGATTCTACAACAGAGAAAATAACTTCACGTCCCTCCGCCTCACCCAAGGCCGAGGCTCCGCGTGAAGAGTATGACACAGGTGGTGGCTGACACACTGGGAGCTCCTCTCCGCTGTGGATTGCCTCAACCTGGGGTCCTAATTGTGTCTGCGGAAGAGTCAACGTTTGGTCGCGTTTATGCTCCGATCATCGGGATCCCATTCCTCGCGGAGCCTCATCGACACACCCGCAAGATCTTCTGAATTAGTCTACAACTGCCGTATTTTGAGCGACTTCTCTCGATTGGGCTGTTCAAAGTTCGAGATGGAAGTGAGAAGTCGCGGAAGATCTGGAGCGGGACTTCCGGTTCCTACTTCCTCGAGAATCACAGTCAGATCGATCAACTCGAGCTGAAGAGCGCAAAACGTTCTCCATCGCCCCGTTGGGGTAGTTTGAGGATTGAGTGGGAATGGAAGACCGAGAGCAGGGCAAATCAGATACGATGCATGAACACAGCTATTCCAGTCCTAAGTCTGTTATCCCGAATGAGCCAAGTGAAACGATTTGGAGTACAGCAGAATGGGTGTCATGTTACTCAGTCGGGATGCATGGAACATGACGTTGCTGATCGGAATTCGGGCTGATTCGGATTTCCAGGAGAATATGGGCGAATGAATTGGAAGTCGAACCCTGTGAGCGTCTACGCTGTGCGCGGAAGACGGGTTGGGATTCGTTGTATGTGGTTTGAAAAGTGTTATTCCCAGCTTGTATTCCATCATGGGGAGCGCCAAACGGAATGTGTGTCCGCCTAACGTCAGTTTATATCTTGCACATCCGCTGGAACTCTACAGATTCCTTTTGGAGGATCTCGCTCGAATCGCAAACAGAATCCGCAAACCAACTTGACCCGTTGCTCGCCAAACATACAACTGAATGAGTGGTTCTCCGCTGCTGGAATGCTGAATGCATAAAACATCGGATCCTCCATTCCACGCTGAAACGTACGGAGCGACGGTTCCGAAAACCGAGACACATGCCGAATGATCGACAGCGATCAGAAAACCCCCGATTTCCACAATATCCAGTACAAAGTCAGACTTCACTCCCAGTTCGACGATTCACTTATCGTAAACACGGTGACGCTAGCCAAATGAACTTCCCTGTCCGTGAATAAAATAACACAACGATTCACAATGGGCTTTTTGAGAGACTACTCGCTCAATGGAACCTTCTCTCAGTGCCGTTCTTCAAAGAGAGAAACAAACTATCTCTCACGTGACCCGTTCACTGGCACGTATGTTCGTTTTGGAGATAACGTTCTTTCGCGGGATTCCGAGGCGAACATTCAAAGTGTCCTTCATGGCACAAACAAAATAAATACGAAGTTCTCCAATCAAAACACGACACGCGAAGTCAGAGTCGAAGGATTTCGCCAAAAGGACCTGTACCGCTCTCTTCCGCTACCGGTTAGTTCCGTCACCGAAAACAGTCCCTCGGATGCACGAAATTTCCACACAGCAGGCATGAGTGAGGAGACCAGTCTTCCGCCGAAGCTGTCCGCCGAAGTTCACAGGAACGAGGAAGGTATCGGAGCCCTGAACATGGTGGAGGCTACAGCAAAGAGAAGATGCTCATTCAGGGCGAAGCGACGCCTGATCACGAGTTCCGAAATCATGAAGATGAATTTAGGTCCCAAAAGAGATGAGCCTACTGTGGAAGAGAGTTTATCGCGAATAGTAGAGCCATGCGCCAGCCGTGAGCCGGCGGAGAAGCCTGAAGAACCTCGTGATTTCGCCCCAGAAAGAGTCAGTCAAGGCATGTCGGGGCAGGTTGGAAATACGCTGCTGTCAATTGACCAAACTCCAAGGACACTTCAAGGGAGGAGTTGGACTAGCAGTGGGTACGTCAGCTACAGCTCATTTGGATCATCGAGAGCTTCGAGAAAGCCGGACACGCTCCAAAAAAAGCCGAAAACCCCCTCAATCAGCTTGAAAACCCAAGTTGATGCTCTTAGAACCAATTTCGGAGTTCTCAAATTACTCCTAAGTCGGCTCAGCTTCGACTTCAAGAGTGCAGGTGGGGCTTGCTCGGTTCGAGAATATCGGCATGAAGATTGGCAGCACAGCTGAGCATGAGATTTTCGATGACCGCTTGCAGGAGTAACGTGTGAAGCAACCTCGGCATCGATACCAACGCTTAGCAAGGATGGTTTCTCGCCCGGAATCGTCGAATATGGGGTCAGATTGGCATATCTTGACATTCTAGCCCCGAGGCAATCAGTTCTCGTCGACGCCGACTGGTTCAGGGGAATCGAAATTGTTATCGTGCACCTCTTCAGGCATGGAATGGTAAGTGGGTCCGAGGATCACACTGTACTGGCGCGACCGAGGTGGCATTCTTGATAGGGATGCAGACCAAAAAAATAAGGGATCCAAACGAAGGTATCCGAAACGGGCGTCCAGCATTCGTCGGGAGTCGCCAGGTGCTTCAAGGTGGTGGCACTGATCGCTGTCGAGATTCCAGAAGTGACTGATCTCATTTTCAAACTACTGGAACTGACCATTAAAAAGGTGTGACGATAAAAACGGTTCCATGAGCTGGTGGAACGCTCGCCATCCTGAACAGTTGCCCCGGAATGAATAACAGAGGAAACTGTCCACAGAGGGTGCCGTCGGCGAGTGCTATTCACCGGAAATACATGGCTTGGCAGACCAGCTTGTTGTGCAAGAACTGCCCTCGGCTTGCGTTGAGGATGTTGAAATTGCTCACGTCGGAATTTGCCGCGATGCTCGTGTGAGGTTCATCGTTTGAGGACTAAATCAATCCATTAACTCTATCTGAGTGTTTATTCAACTCGTCTCGAGTCGTGTCGGATGACCTAGCGAATGTATTATTTTCAGGTCGTTGCATCAGAATCCAGGGAACTACGCCGTCAATAGATCCGTAACATTTTTCCTCTCGAATCTTATCCTGGATATCCTGTTACAGTTACCTAAGGGTTGCGGGCACGCTCTCAAGAGCATTGCTGACGATTTGGAAAATATTCCAACAAATGCGCACCTTTTGAGCCTCGCAAAGCAAGATATCATGGATCACGTGGACTTCAAGCTACAACCCTACACTAGATGATTGTGCGACCAAACACCTTTCGAGTGAAAGTACGGCGAGAGCGTGGGGCGAAGTCTAAATAGCGTCGCCGTTTTGTAACACGTTCAGTTGCCTCGGGATGGAGCACCATCAAAATAGCGATTCGAGGAGATCTAAAAATAAGAGTCGTAAAGTGCTTCCGATTGATGTTCTTTTTCCGTCACATACCACAGGTGGATGGTTTCGAGAGCGCCGAGTCCCCGCCTAGGAACGGTGGGCCCCCGATTGAATATGGGAGCTCTTGATGAGCTCATTGCTTCTTGACAAGAATTCTGTCCCATTGAAAGCTGACGTTGAGAGCCCGATGCGACTCCAACTATTTGACGCAATCCTTGTTGATTATTGAATCAGTCAAGCTGTCAACGAGGCTCCGAAATGATCTCCCCGAGATCGAGATTTCAGAGGCTATTTCTCATCGATTGTGGAAGTAGTTGCTGGATCGGGGCATGCCAGAGCGAATGTTTTTCTCCGGTACCTACTCGTGCATTTGTTTACGGGTCACTTCCAGATTGACTCAGCTCGAACACCAGAGTCACAAATAGTGGTCAGTCCACTGAATGGTGGGTCGCCGTTGCTGTCTAGTGGCCATGACACCCTAGACGCTGGGCGGCGCTCTCTGGCGTGCTCTTCCTCAGTGAATGAATGACAGACGGCAGAACGCTTCTACGAATTATTTTCCTGTCGACGGGTGAGAGGAAGTCGAGCACCGAGGTTTTAATTCGGACTCGGTGAGGGAAGTTCGAGAGTTCATCCTTCATTCTGTGTAGTGGTAGTCATCACGGAGATGGAGCATCCGTTGCTATCGAACGATTCTTCAGACTCGTCTCGCGAGAGCTCCTGGAATCTTGGATTCCGCGCTGGATTCGGAATTTGAGAGCCGGCAGGGTAGCCCTCTCCTGGTTCAGGATTCCGATCGTACGAGTTGAATTTGTTCTGAAGTGGCAATAGAAGCGTTCATCCGCGAGAAGCACTCGAACAAAGAGAAGAGAGGAAACGGGGAATCGAGCTTTGGGCGTTGGCCACTCAAGCGCCCATCGAAGATGCGGGCCTGGTGAAATCATGTAGCTTGTTTGTCCATGGCTCGTATCTGTTGGTC
Source organism: Phytoseiulus persimilis (assembly GCA_037576195.1). Classification (NCBI taxonomy): domain Eukaryota; kingdom Metazoa; phylum Arthropoda; class Arachnida; order Mesostigmata; family Phytoseiidae; genus Phytoseiulus; species Phytoseiulus persimilis. The sequence continues at coordinate 26,973,378 of CM075104.1, read as the reverse complement.
CGGAAGCAGATCCGGCTCAGCGTTGGATCCTTGCCAGCTGGACGATGCTAAAAGGCCTCATGCAACTTCAGGAACCGAGATGAGTCTAGAGGAGAAGGGAACCGATGCTAAACTGGACGTTTCGGGACCTTGGACTGCTGTTCGCTGAAAAGTCGATGAATCTCCTCCGAGGATAAATTAGCGCAGCAGGACTCTGGGAACCGAGCCGCGGCACCGTCGACATCCTGGAAGTATTAGGCAGGCTAGGAGTTTGGTTAGAAATGATGTTCCTCTTCTTGAATATGACTGCAGGAGTTCAAAACGCCGATGGCTGAATCGCCCGATTCTGACTTTTCGAGGACTGCGGAACCACAGCGACAGAAGTGTTTCTGGCATAGCAAACTCATCGAGCGCAGCCGACGCTCGTTTGCCTGCGTGTAAAGAAAGGAGTCTTAACGAATCGATTATTAGAAGTGTAGGCCGACCGCGTGTTAGCGCAAAGTTCACGACTTGTACCTCGATCGATGGGAGCCTTGATTTCTCCGGTCATCCGAGCGGCAATCCTTGCATCAGAAGAATCACCACGCGTTGTTCATCTTGATTAAGACATGTCTACAGAGGATATCGGAAGGTTGTGTCAGCTTCCTGGTTTGACAGCTTCAAACTGCTGTTCATCTTCGCCGACAAATCAATTGTGGTGTCCTGTCGGACGCTGTCCGTGAGCTTCTGTTAGGATGAACAGCAAATTAGAGGAAACACTGACGATCCTATTTACACAGCCACCTACAGCAGACAGTTCGGCGGAAGTGATGAACGACACTATTCGACAATAAACTTGACGTGGTTGTTAACTTGGCGGCAGGCCCGGCCAAGCTCAGAAATCCCGGATGATCGATCGATACCGACGTCGGCTCGCGGATAACTATTAACAACGCGCCCGAATCTATTCGGCGTGGAACTCTGAAATCGAGACGCATATTTCCATACGGAGTGGGCGGATGGCCTCGGCCAGATTCCTGCTCGGCCCTCTGACTCTGAAAGATGCTATGCGACTCGCCATCCCGCTCAGCGCTAGCTAGCAAGCTAGTGCGAGCACGGGAGTCTGTACTAACCCGGAATTCAAGGATATTGCCAAGCCACCAGCTTCGCTTCTCCGAGCGACCGGCGGGCTGGCAGGCCGGCAGAGTTCTTCCCTCCCCCTGAGCCTCATAAACGCGAGGCGCCCTCAGTCGAGAGCACCGGGCTACTTGCCCAGCGTTCTGAACTTCAGTTATAGTCGCGTCGAGTCTATCAGGGTGAGTTTCATCGAGTTCGTGGCTGCTGTTGGAGGTGGTCGTAGCTCTCGACGGTGGTGGGTGATTTCGTCCCTCGAGTTCATTCTTAGTTGTATTTGTCTGTGCACGCATGTTTGCTCCCGTTCACGGTCCCACGACTTCATGTCGGAGAGTGTCCCGACGTGCCTGTCAAGAAACAATGGATACACGAAGGATAGCATGAAGAATTCACCCAATGAGTTTACGAGAAGTCGACTCTCATAGATGTCTCGTACAACAAGTGCCGTTTGACCGCGAGCGAATAACGCTGATACGGCTGAATCGTTGTCTCGCTGGGGCGCGGACATGCCGACAGACCAGGAATATCAGCCGCTTGCCAAATCGTGCAAGAACGCAGCTGACGGTGTAACTCTCGGCGAAGGCAGATGGTTGCGCTTGAGGTTGATCTCGCAAACGTTCCTCTGTTTCTCGTAGGGCGAAAAGACGAGAAAGGGCTCGTTCGAGCCGTAGGCTCACAACAAAAATCGGTTGTCTGATTGTATTCGAGTGCGGCTCGAGAGTCAGCCCGTTCAGTTCGGTTGTTCCGCGCGACGCAAGTTGCAGTTGCGCTGTCTCAGGCCATGATTGAAGTTCTGGTTACTCTCTCGCGCGAATCGGCGGTGTCCCCATGGGGATTCAGATTACAAGGAGGCGCCGATCTCCCGTCTCCTCTTCAGGTGCAGCGTGTAAGTGTCGTTGAAACTCGGAGACAAGACTTGTGGATGCTGCGGCTTCTGCGAGGCGGTAGAACACCGCCTTCAAGTCTACTGATATCCAACCGCGAGGTCAAATGAGCCACTCAAAACAGCCCCTCGTGAGTTGTTTACGACTCGGCCGCCCGCTGAGGTCCTCCCTCGCCCACGTTCATTCCTTCACCACTGTTCGAACCTTGAAAATACAAATGTCCGAAAACTTATTCGAGCCAACCCTGTTCAGCCGCAGCCGCGAATACAGTTCCTCATCTTTGTTCGGGCTCGGAGCCCGCTCTCCCCACTCATGTCGATGTTTTCCCTCGATGTATGCGTTGATCCCGAGTACGGTCTGAGGGATTCCCCCAGCTGAGGACCCTCAACTTCGACATTTCCGCATCGGCGGCGGTCCCGGTGACGAGTCAGCGGTGGAGGTACTTCGTCAACGTATCAAAAGTAATGCACAAGAACGAATACCCGTCGACCGGCTTCAACCTCGAGCCTCATGGCACCTCGCGAAGCCTCACACCCCCTGTAATCCAACAAGTGATTTCACCTGATCATCGGTCGCACATGTCTGATCCGTGATTCGTCAGTATTAGCGGCAGACCCGACGAGCGGGTCCCGCAACGAACCCTAGCTGGCCTTGATCCAGATCTTCGAGAGTTGATGTTTTAGTCGGGGAAGGCCGACTTCCGAGTTGGCAAAGAATACGTGATCACTGCACACATTGAACCCTGTTGACCTCAGAGCTTGGAATTCCATTCGTCGGGAATGACGCTCGCCCTTGGTTGCGAGCAACGATGATGCTTGGTTTATCTGATGTGAAATGGGGATTTTAAGGTTCATAGCAACATGGGCCTCATGAGGGACGACTCGCTCAGTACAGGTTCGGTAAAACATATGATCGCAGGTTTTCCTCGGTTCGCCGTCGGAAGGCTTGCTTCACCGAGGCGATTTGATCCTGAGTCTGAACGGACGGCCAGCCCAATACTTGAGTCACGCAGAAGCCGCTAATATTCTCGATACTTGCGGGAGCACAGCCACACTTCACATAAGAAGGTAGACGAATAGTTCCGTCCACGTGAGAAACAGAAGATCCGATGCATAAACATTCTCGATTTCGTGTCGTGTGCATGATCAGTTTTCCCTTGAGGAGTTCCGTCGAGGTTTCGAAGATGTTGTCAAACTGGGAACCTTCTCCCCTAGACCCCCGGGAGTCCACTCTCCGACATCGCCTCCATTTGATCCGAACTCTTCGATTTCGAAAGTCTCACCTATCTGTCCGTTCGGGCCTCTGCCGACATCCGAAGGCAAGATGCCACACCGTCCGGGACCGAACCAGACTCAGGCTACGATCACGGTTCAGAGACTGCCGCCCGGCGCCGTGCCCACAGCACCGGGACCGTTCTACCAGGATGGCAACTTCGAATACAAAGAAGGTACTCGTGAGGAGCTAGGCAGATCTAGACATATACGAGAACAAGCCCGAGCGCTGGTAAAATGCGACCATTTGATACTCAGGATTCATCGTTCCTGAACCTCTGGTAGATGGAAAAATCGAAACCTTGAAGGAGCGCGCCCGCGTCACAAACCAGGTGAGAATCAAAAGTCGATCTGCTCTTCAGGGAGAATTCCTGAATCTCGAAGTGGGAAATGGCGGGGAACAACATTAGATATTCCCCGAATGTTCACGCTCTGCCATCTTCCAGGTTTATCGGAATGCTCAACTCATCTTGCCCGGCCCGAAAGCCACACATGACTGCGTTTTGGGCTCATACCTCCGTCATGTGAGGGAACCATACTTCTCCACAGTGCAAGTCCCTTATGGCTCTGACATGCACACTCGAGTGACCCAGACTGTGAACCAAAAAGCTTTCCCGCAAGCCACGTCTGACGGGAGAAGAATTATCCACCAAAGCTACAACAACCCGTCGGGTCTTTATTCGTCCCAAAACGCTCAGGATGCTTTTGCGCTGCACACGGGCATGCACTCGCCGTGAGTACAATGTTGCGACATATTTCTCTTGTTAACGCCGCGCCGCCACGGCTGTACCACATGTCAGGATCCAGTTCTCAATTAGACCTCGAGTCAACCCTTGATCGATTCGCAGTCGCCACAATCCTGCAGCGAAGCTGTCCGATATCACGATGTCGCCCACTTATCAACTGCTGCACGGAGGAGAACCAGTTCAAGCACATTCACCGTCGACCGGACAGGTTAATGAACGAGTCGCGCTGCCTACCTGAAGAATACTGCAATTCATTGCCGGTGACCATTGAAAACCTGAACCGGCTTCTCCATTCCTGCAGGTATACTCTCCCCAACCCCAGGCGCAAGGAGCTCAACCGTGGGGACCTTCTCAAGGCCGTCACGGACCGGCTCAATCGTCCTCCTTCAACACCATCATGCACTCGGTATGCGCACCTGGAAGCAACTTGTAAACTATCTTGTACGATTCTGGCACCTTTGTCACCTAGAAACCCTAGCTGGATTGATGAATTGCATTTGTAATGCTGCCCCAAGATTCTCGGTTCGGTCCCAGATTTCTCAAGGAAAAACGGGTCTAAAGGTTGACAAAAACGAAACAAAACTCAACCGGTCGATCGACACGAGCCCCCAATGACCATTGGATCTGTGGTTTCCAAACGGAATACGTCTAGCACGGTTTCCAGGATCATTGTTGAAGGATAGACTCAAATGTTTTTGTTCCGACAATAAATCCCTCGCAAGAATTTTTGCCTCTATATGAGAAGGCTTTTCGTCTTTCAATAGGGAAGGACTCGCTCAGAAATTTCGGGCCCTATGCCTGATCTTGCTCCCGTGAATGAATAAACAGTGCGGGGCATAAATGAAATCGGTTTTATTCGGGTTCGTGAGCCCCACGGCAGAGTTCCCATCGTCTCAAAGCGAGTGTAGAGGGTGCGGTTTTTGGAACGCTGCCCGCTGTCGAATGCAACGAACGAAAATTGGACTCTGAATACAACGTATATGGGCGTGCACAATCGAGAAGAGTTTTAGCAAGTTCAAATTTCTAATGCAGTAGCAGCAGCGACCGCGCGGTGAAGACAATTCTCCCTAATTGATAAAATTCATTGGATTAACAGTTCTCCCTGCTGAACCTCTGTTTGCAAGGTTTTGGATTTATCGTCGCTCTCAAACGTAGCCGTTTCGTCAACCTCAATAGAACATTGTGAAGCCCACTGTAACATCTCGTTCACCGAGCCAGCATCGAAAGCAGCCTGATGTCGTCGACGGTGGAACGCAGCGCAGCTCCGCCAGCAGTGAGGGGGGTTGATAACGATGATTGCGTTCGATGCCCGTTGGAACTATTGATTGACTAGAACACAGACCAGCTATACGATTTTCCAAAACAAGGTTAGTTACTCTGGACAACTCACTTATGGAAGATCCACTAAAAACCAGAGTAAATTGCATCTAGGTCACACCTCGAGGGCGAAGCCTGGTGGTGGTTACACCGGTGACGAAATTGCTTTGCTGAACTAGCGGCGGAACTTCGTTAGCTCTCTACTGCTCCGATTCCCAGACGATTATCCGGATCGAGCATCACACGGTTAACGGGGTTTTCACGAGGAAAGCCCACTCGTTGGCAAATTCTTCCCGCCGTCATTTTTCCGAAAAGTCGAATAGCATGCTGTATTGATGAGGAACAAAGAGGAGTGGACTCCTGGCAACAAACGAAGCTTCCGATGAGCAGGGAGATCCAGCTCCGTTACGGGAACATTACTCGCAGAAACTGCTGATCCGTCGTTTATCGACGACGAACTGGGCTGAAATCACCGAAGCCTTCATCAAAGATGTCGCTCTCGAATCCTCGGGCGTTCACTTCTGGGAAGCGTTTGACGTACTCGTACCGCCGTCCACCGTGGTATCGCGGCGAACGAAGAGAGCGCATCAAGACAGTACTGTAAAAAAAGAGACACTCATGATTCGCGATTACCGGTCAAGGTTAGATGTAGACATCGTTACGCGGCCGGATGCAAGGCTCAGGGACACTCTGAGAGCGAACATCAAAACTTTCAAAGTTTGACCTCTCCTTGTTTTGTAAGTGTTCATGACGCTGATGGTTTATTTCCGGCCAAACCGCCGCATGCAGAGCAATGCTTCCTCTTACGCAATGCGGCCAGATTTTCATCTGAGTCGTTACAGATGGAGCGAGCAGAGATGCCCCGCGTGAACGAGAGCTGATGCGGCATCCAGCGGCTTGATCAGATGCAGTGATTGTACTGAGTTGACACGGATGTGGATGTCGAGGGTGTCATGATTGAACGAGGCCAACCCTTGCGTCCGCTAAGGATTTTCCTCTCTTCGGATCGGGTACCGTGATGAATTCCACGATCCATCTCAGAATGCAAACTCACCGTATCGCTTTCATCATGTCGGCGTCGGATGCAGCGCTGACATGGGACCCTGGTTGGAACGAATGGGCCTCCTGTTCCTCAGCACTGCTGCAGACCAGCAAGAAGGCGATCACGACAAACACAAGCGCCCAAGGTGCCGCTGGAATGGAAGTTTCATTTGAGTTCGACAAAAGATCGGGACCGCGACGGTCCCATGAAACGAGCAAGTTCCGAGCAACGATCAGGAAGCTAGGCAACGACCTGTGTCAGGTTACGGGGACGCTACAGCTCGCCCTGCATTTCGTGATCGCTTGTATTTCAGTGACTTTGGAACATGATTAATGATTTGAACAACGATCAGATGATGAGGCTGCTCTCTCCTCGGTTTCCCAAGCTTGAATCAGGGAGTCTCAGACCACTCGGGAGATGCTCTACGAGCGGCACTGCGCTGCTTCTTCGCGTGACGGGTGTACAAAGTTGTAAACGTAAGTCGGAAATTTCTCCGCGAACTTCTTCCCCACGATCGATACCTGGAAGGGTGACGCATCTTTTTCCTTCGAATCCGAGCCGATTGGCTGGAGTTGCGTTCCCTAGAGCGGCTCAAAAAATACACTTTTCTCACTTGTTCCACAAAACTGGCCCAGGAACGTCTGAAGTACACCGATCGAGTGCATACTGGTTTGATCGGATGCGGGGAATCGCGGGGATCCCATCAAATTGCTATTGGGAATTGCAAAAATCGGTCCAGAGCCTAAATTTGGCGACCGATGTTATCAGCCTCCCAGAAATCGCTGAACCCCTACAAATTCTCATCCTCGATGCATTTCCCTCGTGAATCCCCGGAGAAGCCGAATTCTGAAACCGATGACAAAAAGCCCTTGGATTGGTCCAAGCTACCCGACTCGAAGTCTCATTTGAGGCTCAGAGAATCGGTCGCCAATTTTGGGCTCTGGACGAATCCTCGCTACTTCTAATAGAAAGTCGATGGAATTCTTCCATGCATCCGATGTGAACCATACGAGCTCGATCGGTTGACTTTGGACGTTTTCCGGTCAGTTCTGTGGAACGAGTGGAATAGAGGTATTCATTCGGAACCGCTCGAAGGAACGCGATCCCCGACCGCTTTGCGCGGATGGTGAAGGAGAATATGCGTCATTCTCCGAGCCATCGATAGGAACGAATCCAAAATCTTCCTTCACAGCATTATGAGCAGAGGAAGGAAGGTTAAGAAAACTCTCGACTCATGCTGACCACCCGCCAGACGAGATGGAGCGACGGACAACGTCATTTCCCTTCGGTTGAGCGAGCTTCGCCAACCGAAACTTGGCTGAGAACTCGAGTTGATCAATCAAAAAAGTTTAATTTCAGCCACCAGTGCGGGAGTGATATTGACCAAGGAAGTACTTGTGTAAACCGGAAAGACTCTCCGCCGACTCCCAACTCCGGTCGCGAAGCCATAGCCGTGAGTTTCTGAGTATGCGCGAGCTCGCTTGTGTGTCTAGCTCCCTCGAGAAGCCCATACTTCAGGTTCATTCTATATGCATTTTGCCGCAGCTTCGAGAAAACATTAACTTTGAACCCCACGGCTCGGCTCGCTTGGCAGCCTACGCAAGCAGCCAGATTAGAGGGGATTGTCGGATCAGTGAAACGAATACGAGAGCGAAAATCATCCTCGGGGGTCATGTTTTTTTCCAAGCAGGAGGCGTGTTAGGTAACCTTCCATGTTCCAGTTCCCATCTGATCCCACGCGGTAGCACTCAGAGGGGAACTCGACACGTTCGCATTTTTTGAACCTACAACGCTTTTCACTTAGGCTGAGCATGTTGTCTGAAGGCGCTGATTGTGTCCTGAACCTGGCGAGAGAACGGGCTCGCCATTGGAGCGACATGGGTTCGCCACCTGCTTGGATCGGTGTAAAATGTGCGGAACGAAGCCCGACTCGAGGAAAGTCCGAGATCCGTTCGTGACTGTGAGGTCCAGCCGACTGAATGAACGGCCGCTCGAGTTTCTTCCTGATTTGTCAAAAGCCGGTCCGCCGATGAATAGTTGTTCTGCACCAACTTGGTATTCTAATGCAGATTGTCTTAGCCCAGCCCTTGCCGGGTCAAACTCTATATCCTGGCTCCCGGGGATGACATACCAATAGCGGGACCGGTAAATTGCTCTTCGGCGCATATGTGTGCGGCATTTGGCACCCGTCTCCTCCTCATTTGGCAGTGCTCAGGCGAAGCGCCCGTCAGCGACACTGAAGGCAGCAGCTAACCCGCAGGTTAGCATTGTTGCTTACGCACATCTATGCTAAACAAGCCCCTGGGGTGAGCAGCATCTGAATATCCCGACTCTATGTAACAATGACGGGGCTATTCCATTCAGTAGAGGCATACATGAGTCTCTCAGAAAACTCGTCAGCCGTCTCTGCTCGACGAACGCGTATTATCTTTCTTTCGGGCCAGGGCTCTCTGAAAGGCTCAGCGCAACCGTTTCATTTCCCATGCACGCGATCTCGGTAAGAACGATTGATGAAACCAGCTGATTGGGACGATCGAGTTTTTCTCTGCGTGGTTTAATTCGCGAGCAGCGCGGTATCAATCCGCGACTTACGGGGGTCAGCCATCTTCTCCAATCTAGCGGTCGGTCCGATGAAGCGGAGTCGAGGACACGGTGTTTGAATTACAAAAGAGCTGATCCGGAAGTGAAGCAACGTTTTGTGCTATACGCGACCGACTCGAGCCCTGTAAGCCTTGAATCCGACTCTAATCCGAGGAATTTCCACCTCTCAGCGGGGATCTGGGGATAAGATCAAAGGGCAGATCTGAATCCACCGGGGAATCTGGGAGAGCCGTGTGAGTATCTACTGTCACGGGGAAGCAGTGAGGGATTCCAAGATAGACGGAGGGTATCTGATAGATTCCCGATGTTGTTCGAGGTTTACTGCAACGATAGGAAGATGAGTGAGAACCGTCGAAACAAGATCCTACATTTCTCCAGCAAGAGAGCGAAATGCGCGGCGGGTCTGATAGAGAGCCAAGTCGTTCAGCAAATCCCAGTCGAGGCAGAGTCTCCGTCCCCGTTCCCGAAAGCAAACTTTAGAAGGATCGAATACGAGTCAGGTCGGAGGAAACTCAGAGAACATGATCATACGTATTTGGCAAATAGTTCCGTCCAGCAACTCGGATCAGAAATATAGCCTCGAGCGCTCTTGCTTGTTTGTTCTCTAGATCCGGTGAGACATTGAAACTGGAAAACCATTTTGGAACCGGACATCGAGAGGTTGCCGAATAATAATCAATGAAATACTTGACGAGATTGCAGGATGCCATGCGACATCGAGTGGCTCCCATGACGAAAATGACCACGATAGGGAAATCATTGCTGAGATCTTCGTAAAAGATGGCTTTCGAGATCGCCAAGGATAAGGAACCTTTCGATAGGCGAGTCTGATATCTGATAAGATCGTGTTCGTTGATGGCCGCTCGCGAGGTCTTGGACGACCAATCAGCGAAGTAATTGAGAGACATAACCCTAACGCGGGACACCGTCAAATGTCGCATCGAACACATGCCGAATGACATCGAGAGCCAAGTTCTTGATTTCATCTGGAATTCAGCACTTTAACCAATCCGGATCACTGACTCCGAATCAACTGACGAAAAAGGCCACCCTTCTTTGCTTCTCAAGTCTCGAGTGTGAGGACGGGTGTTGGAGGAGCTTCTCAGCGTTCTCGAAATAAATTTCGGGAACCGGGAGACCCCTAGTTCATGAATATTCTGACCAACAACGATTGGCCCGCCGAATTCCCTCATTTATCTGACCTTTATCATCCCCGACAAGGTCGGCAACGAAGCGGAATATCTCGATTCGTTCTCTAGATCCGCTATGAGGCACCTCTTCGTCATGTTTCCCAGGGAGCCAATATCATGTAGGAGGGCATAACCCATGCAAGCACTTACGTTGCGACCTTGACATTGCACAGTTTGTCGAGTCAATCCCCCGTCATCTGATACTCACTGAGCTGAACGAATCCTTGCAAGGAGCTCAAAGGGATATGTTCACGCTGCCACCAATGATGTATGCATTGTAAGGGAAATTGATTCTGGGGAAGGCGGCGATACTCGGAGCGGGTTATCAAATGTTCTCAAATTTCAAGGAGTTCCTGATGGATCAGAACCTCGACAGTCGAGTGCCTCACATCGTGAAATGTCATCTGGTGTGTGGGGTTATCGGGGCACTTGTTTCGACGATACTATCCGAAGCACGAGGATGCAAGATGTGGGAATTTGTGGGCTCGCGACCCATTCTTTCTGGATATCAAGGAAGTCTGATTGGCTTTGGCAGAGAATGAGAGTCTCGAGAAGTCCGCGGCGGATGATCGAATCAGAATGACTCGAAGCGACAACTTCGAGACCTCAATTACGGGTCGGACTCACGACGGAGTATCCACCACTGTATGAGAAAGCCGTTGAAGTGTTGGTGAAATTCACAACAACACATCTCTTGAGATAAGCGTTCTCATCACTAAGAGCAATCAAAACCTGTCGCAACAGTTGGAATTCCACCGGCTTCCTCCTGGGCATCGCATTGTTGAGGCCATACTTCCACGACATTGTGGGGGGTCAGCAGAAGCAACGATTACATGGATGTTGGAGATCGTTGGTAACCTCAAGATAGGCTCCGTGGTTTGTATTGAAACTTAGGGTCGGGAATCTCTCTCAACAAACGGGAGGACAACTGGCTCGGAACCTGTCGCGGCGGCAACCACCGAAATTGCGATTCTCATACTGGTATCGACTCGCTATGACTGCTCGCATTCAGTTCACCTATTCCGATTGACTTCAGGCTCGGACAAAGACTCTGGGGTGTCTGGAGGTCACTGCAGCTGGCTGCGAGGTCGCCTTTCCGCTAACCAGAGCAAGATTGCCATGAAGTGGGAAGTTTCCATCTGTAGGAGTTGAGGGTTCGAGAGTTGGACGTATTGTTGGATTGCTCCGCTCAAACGTGGCTGAAGTGCCAAAAAACCCTCGAACGCTCTGATGAAACAGAAAGTAGTTCACGGCTCGATACGCGTCGCCTTAGCGAAACGTTCCGACTGAGCGCGCATTTTCGATTTTCGCGTCGCACGGCCTGCCTCGATCATCTCTGGGGTCGACCATGAGAAGTTTTGGGGGTTTTCGCGTTCTAAAACCATGAGACGCCCTGGTAGAAACACGGGCCTTCTGTGATGGGAAACAACTTCTGATTGTCGTTGTTTGTCGATCACCGGAATCAAAAACGTTGATGGAAACCAGAACTCGTTGCTATTTTTTCTTCTCTGAACTTTCCAAAAGGAGATCCTACTCGAGGATATTTGAGCACTTACACTGTCGGACGTAATGATAGCACAAACGGTTTTGCCCGAAAACTTCGGAAATCCTTCGGATTATTTTGGTGTGTTCTTTGAGGGTGACTTGTATTCTATACTGTATCCGGAGTCCAAATTTCGAGTTCCCAAGTTCAGCCAAACGTTTTTAATCAAAAATATATGGATTTTGATCGCGGCGAAATGATAGCTAATCGATAAATAGAACTTCAGACAGAACAAATAGATTGGTGTACGATTTCATTCAGTAATGTGTACTAATGCCCTGGTGCTCCACCACCGCCAGCATCCTGTTTGGGAGAGATCGGAACAATGTTTATACATAACTTTGAGAAATTGCCGCCCATTCTTGTCGGATCACATTTTTGAGCTCCTCAACCGTCAAAAACTGTCGGCTGTCTCTGTAAACCGCTCTTGCGAGTTGACCCCAGACGTTTTCGATGATGTTCAGGTCTGGAGACCTCGCTGACCACTCCATACAGGCGATAATTCTGCTCCAGAAGTACTCTTCCACGCATCTGGCAGTATGGACGGCTGCGTTATGCTGTTGGAAGATGAATGAGGGTGCTTCTTCGTAAGCAGATTCTTGTTCTCTGAACTTCTGAATGTGCTCGCCAATCAGTTCCAAGTAGCTCGCCCCCGTCATCTTCCCAGAAATGAACACGATTTTAGTCTTCTTGTTGTAGCCGATCGCGCCCCAGACTATGACGCTACCGCCGCCCATTTGCCGTTTGTAGAATCATCTCTCTTCTTTTCTCAAGTCATGGAAATAACTCGAGTAACCGTCAGGACCGTCAAGAGTGAATTTTCTCTCGTCTGAGAACAACACAGGACGTTCGCCACTTCATCGGATGTGCCGCCTAGCAAAATCGAGTCGCTGTTTTTTGTGTGCTTGTGTCAGACGCGGACATTTTCCCAACTTACTCAATTGCAAGTGGGGTGCGTTGCGGAGGACTCTTCTCACGTTCCGAGCACTAGCCGTAACGCCGGCAGCCTTTGCAATCAGTCTGGCGGGCAAAGAACTGTTTGAGGCGGCTCGGAGAAGCGCTCTTCTCACTCTCTCCCGGTGATTTTCAACGGCTGTGCTTTTTTTCCTCCACAAAATTCATGAAAACTCTCCTGATCCGCCTTACAGCCTCAGAGATTTCACCGATCGTCATATTTCTATTCCTGAGGCACAAAATCGCTTTTTCGGTTTTTTCACTTGCGTTCAAAGATTTGCCGCGACCCATGGCGGATACCGAGAGAATACAACATGGGAGTGGTCATCGACGGAAGTATGGGCTGTCTAGCCGAACTTCGTCATCGCATCGCGTTCAAGCAAGGCCCATCAGTTAGATTCTACAAGTGTGCTATCATTTCGCCGCCCTCGAAATCCATATTCTTTCAATTAAAAACGCTCGCTTGAACTTGGAAGATTGAAATTCGGACTCCGAGCTCAGCATCAGGATATGAATCAGTCCTCGATAGCTGACTGTAGTTATCCAGACGATTCTCGAAACTTAGCGGAAAAACTGTTCGTGCTATCATTTTGTCCGCTAGTGTATCTCCTTCAAGTTTGAACTCGGAGCAACGGCAGCCGAGGTGGTTCGCGAACTGTGTATTGCGTTTTGGCCGTCTCGTGTATTGATCAAAACAGTCGAGACTTGGTTCCGGAAATTCCGTGGAGGAAGGAAAATCTCAAAGATGCCCCAAGGTCAGGTCGACCCACCAAGATTGAAGATGAGGTTCTGGGTTGAGCGTTGGGGGAAAGTCCCGGGTTGAGAACTTTGCAGCTAACGAAGAGGCTGGGTGTCAGCGATGAAGTGATGAGAATCCATTTGCACAACATTAGTAGAGTGTATAAGATCGGGAAAGGCATACCCCACCAGTTGACAGCTCCCGGGAAAACATTCCCATAACCATCTATCTGTTCTTGCTGCAGCCAGAAACCGCGTGCAGTTCCCTCGACCTTATTGTCACTGGAGACCAGAATAGGATCCAGTACGTCAACGAAACGCGGGGCCGATACTGAATTCCCATGGAACGGCTGCTCCGACGCACAGAATGCGGAAAAGCAATCGAAGAAAGGTCCCGCTTTGTGTTTGGTGGAACAATAGAGGAATCTTCCATCAAAAATTATGAGACCTCACGGAAGAGCAAGCCAATACTGCGTAGCTCAGGAAGCAAGCCAGGCTCGTCCTAAGGCGAAGGGTCATCCACCATCTCGACAATGCGCGGCCTCACATTGAAGACTAAAGACGCAATCAAACGCTTGAAATACGAAGTCCTGACTCATCCAACCAACCAACCCGACCTTGCTCCCCCGACTCTCATATTTTCCTGAACTTACGAAACAACCTGAATAACAAGACCGAGTGAAAATGGCCGTCGAAACTTTCCCCGAAGAAAACGAAGTTGAATTTTACCAAAAAGGAATCGCCGCGTTGGTGAATGGTCATGGGGAAGCGTTCAGCCGTCGAGGGTGAATACTCCGGTTAAAATCGCACCCGCAAATGAAAAGTTGTTCGAATCGAAGTTTTGTAAACAGCACCGGGAAATACTTCTTTGGACTCCCAATATCTTCATCCGGGGCTCGACCCATTCTCTGCGAAGCTCCTACAAAACTCATCGCGAGCTCCAACGCATCATGCATGCTCCGAATAGTTTTCTATCGAAGGACTGCTCAAGAAATTTATCTTTCGAGCCGGATCTCATTCGATCTGCTTCCTTCTGATTGATTCCTCAACCTTAGATGAGATGTGGTCTCGAACGATCGGTCTCTCGAGTGTGGCCCTGGCGCTCACTTTTTCACGCCCCACAACTTCCAGTTCATGGAAAGTCGAACGGCCGCGCCCCTCGGATCTCTGGTTGGGAGATGAACACATTCTCGAGCCATGCGCCGAATTCGAGACTGCAGCAAGACTGAGGGAATGTTCAGACACAGGGCACGTTGTTTGCTTGCACTCCGCAGACTCACATCATAACGGGGTAAGGTATGCCCGCACTGCCGTCCCCTTTCAAGTGACAGGAAACTTCCGCATACGTTCGGATAGATACATTCACGCGGGATTCCGCCAGTCACGAAGCATTCAGCGAAAGTGAGAGCATGTTCGGTTGGAGTTCCCGATCGTTCGTAGGATCCATTCGCCGGTAACATTGGTGAATCTAGGAATTCGATAATGAATTTCCATCTCGGGGTTCTGAGTGGTCTGGTTTCTCTTCCGAAATCAAATCACACGGAGCGCGAGTTTTTATTTAGATGACGTTAAGCGTCTGGTATCACGATTGCAGGCGGTCGATGGCTTTCGCGGCTGAAGCTGGCTAGCGTTCCCGCTCCCATTTGAAACGTTATCACGAACCAACAAGTAAACTCTCTACGATAATGACAAATCTCTACCGGTTTCAAGCAAAAACCAGATTCAAGCCCTGAAACACTCGGGCTGAACTTGATCTCTGGCTCAGGACGGGAAAGGGGCGGGGAGAGGGGGGACGGCGCGTTTCCATGGAGGAAAATTCCGTGTCAGCAGCCGAGTTCCGCAGACAGGAATGAAACAAGGGGATGAAAGCAAACATACTGAGGACTGTTCCGCAACGCGATCCAGATTCGCGATACTGAACAGAAATTCGCATTCCGACAACGGAACCACTCAGCTCCGTCGCTCTTTTCCTCTAAGGGAATGATCTCATGCGTCTGTCCTCTCCCGGAGCGTAGTGAGTGTTTCCTTATCTTGTCGGCCACTTCTTTCAGCAGTATGAATTCCCACTGTGCATCCCAAACATTCGTATTGATGGTGTTGAAGGCTGTCGGTTGTGTGCAGATGACAAAGTTCTAATGGCATTCGTGCGTTACAGGAACCCAAATGCAATAATCGCGGAAGCTACGAACGAGTGGAGAGCCTGATTGCTTTCCTCTCTCCGCACACTGCTCATCTCATGAGCTCTGTTTTGTCGAAACTAACGGGGAAGAGGTTTCGGAAAGTTCATCCTCGTGGACGTGTAACTCCGATTCGATGGCAGGCTACCGTGGACCCCGTTCCGAAACCTCAAGTTCACGGCAGTGTTCGCTTGTTCTAGGTAGACCGCAGAAGGTCATAATCGCTCTTCGATGCGAGTTACTCGGGAGAATCCCAACAGAGGGGAGGTCAAAACCCTCGGATAGGCTACCCATGGTGATTGGCAGAGAGTTGCAGGAAGACCGAAAAAACTCGTCCCTGGAGCCGATGCTTCCCTTGTCGTGCTCGGTCGCTTGGTTCACTTCGTCCAGTGCCCGATGTAAGAAGCAGCCTGTTAAACGCCGCTCCCGTTGTTGTCGTCGTTGTTGAATCTTGTTCCGCATTCATAGTGTTCATAATAGAGTTTGAACAAGGAGCCAAAACAAGGAGGGATGGAGAGAGACCGAAGAAACAGAATGATCCATCCTTAGCAGCGGCCAACTGTTCCGCTGGAGGGCCTGCTACAGCGGCCCCCTGCACCGGAGACAGCTTTCTATCGTATCTGTGCCGTTGATTCGGAGAACCACTGCCCTCGGAATTGATGCAGAAACAATCCCAAGTCGTCTCGTCTTCTTTCCTGATGTTCCTGGAGAATCGAATCTGCTATAACTGTCCGAAACTTGGTTTCATTCAGCATTTGAAATTCGAACGCAGCTGTATTTGACTGCACTTGTGAGCGCACAGGAGCAGTTGGAGTTGTCAGGGACGCAACCGCGGGCCGCTGAGTTCCCATCGTCGTAAGTGGCCGTTTCAGCCTTGGTCAAACGTCATGGATGTGCGTTATGAGATGCCGTAATTCGGGAGAGCCCACGACAACAAGCTCCTCTCTCATGAAACTTGGCGTGATGTGCGGACTCACGGCAGGAAGGAGACCCCGGCAAATTCAAGGCTTGATAGCTTGTTTCATTGTTCAAGGCGAGTCGTCTCTCGTCCCTTTGTCGGACGGAAACCTGACTAGAGGCTTCAAGAAAGAGCTCCTGCGAGTTGAGTTGACATTCATGATTTTTCAATCTCTTGACCTCCCAAGAAGAGATCAAAACCACCGTTGGGGCCGTTGATTCGTGCGAGGCAAGGGCGATTGAGAAAGTGATGGGTTCCCCATTGTGTAATTTTGAAGGAGCTGCTTTGTGTAAGAAGGAAGTAGATCGAACTCAATATTCTCTTCTCGCGACACACAACCCTGGCCCGTAGTTGATATTCCGACGCATGTCACTTCTTCTACCATGTTTTGTTGGGGTCAGCTCGCTCGTCTAGATGATCTGGCTCCCGGAACACTCATCGCGGACGCACTTCGAGGGGGAGGCGACTGCAGACACGCATCCAACACAAAAATTTGCACTGAAGGAGCATATGGCCGAGTCGGGTTGATTCGCTTGTTTTTGCCGATAGAAACGGCGTTCATTGCGCATATCATCAGAGAGCATCACCACCAGCTTAAATTATGTACTCTAATTGTTCTGTCCTGACAAGTCGAAACAATGATGTACGTATTGATGATGACGGCAACCGTGGTGCACAGTCGTTAACCTTCTTTTTTGTCGCATATGTGCAAACGCGAGCCTTCGGCTGTGGGTTTCATGAGCTAATTCCCTCCAAATGCTCTTCGCTAATGAGGAGGGGAGGGGCGGCTCAATACCAGCTCCATCTCACATTCATCCAGATCAAGTCGCCTTGCATGGTGCATCGCGAAGACGTCCCATTCGGTGCCAGACCCGGGCCCGGATGATCAGGAACTCGTAGCTTTGCGGGGCGGATTCTTGAGGCGCGAGGACGATGCGCGCCTCACGCTGTTCGGGACGGCCATGTTCAATCCTTGTGGCGAACATTGGTAACATGAATTTGCATCCCGGAACGGAAATCTTCCTGTCAAACAGAGCTCAGAGCACGCGTACCTTCGAACCACATTCTCATGCCAAGAATGCCGCCCCTGGCTTGAAGAAGTGGGTCCTCAGGGTCTCTGAGTGAATGTCCTAATCAACTGGCCAGTCAATTTGGCCATGCAAATCGTGCCACTCAACACGAACAGCACGACCTCCCACTCCCCGACTTTTCACTGGGCTGACAGACTGAGCGAGCATCGGGGGAAACGGGGATGTCCAGTCGGACAAATGACCGGACAGATCTGAACCTAACTAGGAAGTCGAGTTAAACAAGGGGTACATTCATGGCCTCCTCGGTTTTGTGTTCGGCGTGTTGCTCATGGACGCCCCGAACGATCAACAAATATTTTTCTGCCGTGGGGAACCGATGGATCCGAAACATTTGCGCTCAACCTGAGAAGGTAGCCTTCAAACATTGGGCGAGTTGAGCAGCCTCGAGTAGAAAGTTGTTACCTCTTTCAACGCTTCTCCACCGATGCGGCGATGGCCAGAGCGTGCAGATGGAGTTCCGATCATGAGCCAGTTAGGAAGTGGCGACGAGGGCCTGTTCGACAGAGCCCGTGCTCGAAAATGAGCGGCTAAACCCCGATCGAAGGAAGCTTTCGAGTGCGGGGCAGCAGGAATCAGATGCGCGCGAGCGTGGCCACGAGTCAAAAACTCGTTCATTGGAACGGTGAGTTTTTAGGATCCGACCGAAATCTAGCATGAACACGACAACACTTCAAATGGGTACAGAGTCAAAACACCTCCGACGGCAGAACCCGCCAATCCTTGCGTCTCATCCACGGTTGTTTTTTTCCGGAGTTCTGCGGTTCGGGACGCCATGCCTACTTTGAATACGGAAAAAGGGACGAAGTTTTCCTTAGTTGGATGCTGAACTTACATTTGGCCATTTTTGTAGAGTGTGGAGGTTTTGGTTTGAGTACGCGCGAAATCAGTCAAACTGCGTTCAGTGGCTGCGGGTGTTGGAACTTCGCAGCTGATGCGACGATTTTCGCCGCGATTCGTGGGGTTCTGGGAGTTTTTCAGGGTGACTGACTCTACGTGTGCCGAGAGTCAGCGAAGTGATGCTATGAAGTTCGCGGCACGCGGCAGTCAACTTTTGTAGCCGCTAGCCGTGCCAGTCTCTCCGTCTACCAATAGCGCTGCAAACCGGCGCTGACGTCAACATACGGAGGCGGTCCCTAACGAACGCCACCGTCGAATATAAATGCAATGAAGCGTTCTTCACGTATCAATCTACTTACAGCGATTATCCCTTCGCGGATTCTAGATCAGCAACAGATAGCTCTCACTGTTGTAGTCGCTCGCCTGTTTTCGCACATGGCCAAAATCCTGATTTGGTGAAATCGTACATTATTGGACTCGTCTGTGTTGGAGTCTCAGTTATTCTGCACTCCGAGCTAACCCTTGGTTGAGCCCACGGCTATCGGCATGGGGACAATCTCAGATACAGTACAGTCTCTGCTATAAACATGTAGAACTCTGAGCAAATCGATGAACTATTCATTGCTCGTGTCTCGACGGAAGCGAAAATTCGAGAGCTCTTTGAAGTTTGCGAGAACGATGAGAGGGGAACCTGAATGGCGGAAACGCTCGACCACATTTATTGGAATGAACCGGTGGTCTCGTTGCAGTATATACTGTGGACACTCCAAGGTGAGAAGGTTCTCGTCCCACTCCGTGGAGCTTCTAACTCGGTCAGCGAGCGTCGTTTTCAGCGGGACTTCCCACTGTGAAATGAAGGGACATGCATTCAGCGCTAAGGCTGAGCCCCCGAAGTCAACTACGAGAGAGCCAGCGCCGTTTCGAGCGAATGTGCAATTTTTCCTCTGTCGCTCATATTTGAGAAGAGGTTTCACATTCCGTGCTGGACACTATCTCGGAGATGAGGGCAGATCGATACGCGAACGGAGCTGTTCCGAACAAACGCTTGAAAGAAAGATCCCGGTGATCCTTCTTTGGCCAGGAATCGACTCGGAGAGTTGTTGCCCAAAGTTGGACCTGCAGCTTGATTGGGGAGGGCTGGCCCAGCAGGTTGGGTTTATGCCGCGAAAGATGCCCTCTGAAGCCCCCGGTCTCTCGACCTATCATCGAATCCAACGACGGTGCTCGCTTCATCCTATCCACTTTTGTCGAGTCATTCATGTGACCCGGGCTACGGGCTCTAAGGCCACTATGTTAAGAGAAACTCCATGTAGACAGGGCTCCGGAACCGTTGCAGACCATACGCCCTGCTTTCTTCCCTCCGAGCCAGAACTCCTATGAGATCCATTCACTCACTTGATGAATTGCTTTGTCGCTCTGCCAGGCTCGCAAATTGGAGTATGCTTAACAGCCGCGAATCCTCGTTGGTTCGACTTTTGACTCCGAGCAGTAGACAAACTCCTATTCGGAAATCGTCACGGTTTGTTCGGATGAGAGCAAACGCAACAATGAAGATAGAGGAAATTACCAGCAGGTAAGAACGAGGGATTTCTCGGTTGCCGATTGATGATTCCTGAACGATGAATCCGATTCTTCTCTGCTAGACCTCAGACCGTGGGCTGGAGGCACGGCTCCTCGGTTTCATCCAGGGTCACTTGTGTAGCCAAGGGCTTGCATAAAGCGTTACGGAAGACCTTTTTTTGTCAGGTATGTCGCTTGTAAGCGGGAGAGCGAGCGATGTATCTGGGAGTTCACTTGCGCGTCGCGTTGCTTCGATGATGGGTCGATTGACCTCTACCATCTGCGGTGCTGCGCACAGGAGCAGTGGTGTATACCGCAACTGATACACAGACAATCATGGGCTTCGCATGCTTCAAGCTGGAGCGTCCAACATCGGAGCCCCCAGTCTGTCCGTTTACCGATCAGTTCTGGTTTCATCGCACCAACATCGAATTTCCCCGTTATTCGGCCACCTACTGTAACCTAGCGATCCAGCCGCCCTCGATTAAGCACCGGAACAGAAACTCACTCGAAAAGCTTCGATCCATCATTTTCTTCCAAAAGGTGGGAGATCTTCTGCCATCGTGAATCAAGTCTCTTGTATCATACAAAGTCGATAGACCGCGCCGTTACCATTTCCCTGTCGACTATCGCTCACTGTCCAGCTCGTCCCGTGCTCACAGGACTCCATAAAACTCCGCTGTTCTGAGATTTGTTCAATTCATGATTTCCCGATGCGAAATTATATGCCCACGCTCGGGAACGGCGTTTCTCTCAAGCCAGAGGGGATCAACATGATTCGAATCGAGTCCTCGAGTCATTTGAAGAGATCTCTCAAGGGGAAGAACCGGGCGGCATCTTGATTCATGGACTCATAAACACATGCGGAACAGTTTCTACATGGATCGTGGATCATTTACACTCAGAAAACTCAACTGACCGCGTTCGCTGGCCCTCTCAATCGCTTAGCTAATCAATTTTGATCTTACTCGATGTCCACGATGTTCGACGATGCTTCCCCTGACTTTTCCGAGACATCTTCCGTCCGAAGCTTTCGAGAGACCTCGTGGTTTTGTATTCTGCTCCACGAGGCGATAACTTGCAATATTCAGCAATCTGGGGATGATCTCCATTCCCTCGTTTTGTGGGAAGAAGCACTTTCGTTGTGCACAGGGTAATCGCTACTGTCGTACCCTTCCTCTTTTAATTCATCTCGTTCCGAGACACTATCCGATTCCGGAATACTTTCGCGTTGAGTATAGTCGTAGTTTTGCGCACTGGATCACGAAGATCTGTCGGGAGTTGCGTTCAACAGCACGCTTCGAAGTTGACACACAAGTTCTTTTTTTTCTGCAGGGTTTCCTGTGACCTGCCGTGGAGACGACAAACGGCAACCGACCGTATTCTGTACTGACGTGACGCGGAGCTCGGAAGGGGCGTGCGTCTGTAACCTTCTCAGGCTCGCTGATTTCTTGACAAGATCCCAGATTCTCCTCGTTTCTCTCCGTATGTCGTCCGGGAAGCCGATTACGATATCCGAATCGGTTCAACCCAGCCGAATATGAAGTTGCTGCGTCGATCCGACGACTTTTTCTCAGCCCGAAAATCAACGTCGGCTTTCCTGGAATCCTGGAACTAGACGAGCGTGATTTTTGTGTGAAAAAGTCGTCCGATCCGAGCAGCAACTCCACACCCGGGTGGTTGAGACCGATTCAAGAACTTTTCACCGCCGGCATTCCCCACGCAACCCTCCGACATATCGATCAAAAAGGATAGATTGGGAGTCGGGCCATGCTCCGATGAGATGATGTGACTTAAGGAGCGAGAGTACAGGAACTCGGTTTGGGAAGTCCGGATTCCGCTGGACGTTGGATATTGCGGACGATTTCAACCGATATCCCCCCTCCCCTATTCAGGATTTCACTACACAGCTACCCTCCCGAATCCGATTGGCAGGCTCCAAACAGGGCGACAATGGAGACCATGACTCTACCACGCCATGAGCCTTGCGGGAAGTTCGTAATTCAGCGTTGGATCTGATTCAGAAATGATTTCACAATGCGCCGGGTCGGTTCCTGATCTGACCAGCGATATACGGCTTGGAATCAATGGTTCGATTCTGTGACTTCCTGTTTTGTGCTCAGGTCGGAGACGCTGGAGTTCAAAGGTTTGCGGTAATCCTGCGTTCGCCTAGAGAGGCAACGATTCAAAGATGTGAATCATTGGACGATCGAGCGATTGTTTGAGGGAGTCTTTATTTCTCAGCTCTCGGCTGATCGCATGAGGATGAACTTATGGAGCCCCTCCATGCGTTTCTCGAGTTGTTTCGATCACCTTTCGTCTTGAGAAAGAAATACATCGAATAAATTTGCAACATTCCTGCACCCTTGATCAGAGCTACAGCTGGTATCAAGCGCTGATTATTGCCACGATCTATTTCTCCAGCCGTGGGGATGTATGCTACAAGCTCTCCGTCTCTGATCCTTGGGAGATTCGAGGAGCTCGACGACGATTTCCCGCCGGTTGGAATACATTCCCATCGTCACGTGGGCTAGCGTCCTCCTTCCCCTTCACGGTAATTCTATGAACAACAGCGTTTCGATGGAGCTTCACCTTGTAGGTTGACAGCTTTCTCGATTTCCTCGTCCTCCTTGACACGAAGCAAACTGCGGAAACCTCATCATGATAAAGCGTCTCCGTTGAATAATGTTCTGAAGTCAACGATCCGATTCACAGCTAAAACCGACCTGGCTAAGTGCTCCATTGCGGGATCGATTCCCTGACCTGTTTTCGCGCTGGTCTCGTGGAAGATTGCTTCATATTCCTGGATTGAATAGAAATGATCGAGTCTCTAGTCCGACAGCGTAGGCGGTTGCATAATGGGGAATGAGCGATGACTTACATGAGCGAGTTTCTGCCCGGTGCTGAAAGAAACCATCCGGAGTGCGGTATCCATGTCAGCTTTGTTCCCGACGATCATCAACGCTATCTCATCCGTGAATCCCTCCTGCGAACAAGGAGATGGAGTAAGCACTCGTCTCCCACTGCAAAGAGACCTGGCGTCGAGTGGCAAATCTTCTGTCTCGCACCGTAGATTCAAGCTCTGACCTGCAGCGCCGAGACCCAAGCTCTGACATTCTTGAATGACTCTTCACTGGTCACGTCGTACACGATGATCACCCCGTCGGCTTTTCGGAAATACTGCTTGGTGATGCTGCGGAATCGCTCCTGACCCGCCGTGTCCCACAACTGGAGTGCGACTGGGCGACCTTCCACGGTCACGGATTTCACGCGGAAGTCGACTCCTGCTCCGAATAGAGAGGAACGCTTGGCGAAATTTCAAATTAAGCCACCGGTTCTCAATGGATACCTGTAGCTGGTGGAGTTCCTCCCCAGACGCCTGGTGTTGGGCCTACCTATCGTCGTGTTGAAAGACGGAACGAACTGTCCCTGACAGAAGCGGGTGATAAGACTGGACTTTCCGACAGCGGAGTCACCGACGATGACGACTTTGAACACTCTTTCGGGGTGAACGAGTGTTCGCGTCGTTTTGACTTCGTTAGCAACCATGCCCGGCATGGGTCGCTGCTGCTGCTGGAAGAAGGGATTCTTCTCGGCGTACCTGGGACTCCGCTGAAAGCCGGGTGAATAATTTGGCATGAAATTTCTGAGCCGCGCAACGACTCGGAGTCTCGTTACCAGCTCTCTGTCAAAAACACCCCTGAGACCAAACGAAGCTTACTGGCATCGGAGAAGTTGGAGTCGTGGTTTCGTGAACCGCCCACAGGACCTAGTGATAGGCGGACGAACAGGACATAAGAAACACAAACAGGCGACGAGACCAAGCAAGAAGCGACATTCAACAATCAACAAGTCCCATGAACCTGGTTCCCCAACATATTGGAGGAGATATGCATCTGTCCGTCCAGCAATTTACCGTCTCATCGATTCCTCCATCGTCGCACGCTTGCAGGGGGTGATCTCTAACATATCTCGAGCTCAAAGGGGATCCTTCTAGGCTCCCGCGGCCGCTGGAACGAGAATCGCGCCCTTCTCTGGCGTGTCCTCCGAGGAATGTATTGTCGACTTCGCAATCCTCTTCGCTCCTGATTTGGTTTCCGTCGCCGTTCGGGGTCCCCGTACTGAACAATCAGGAGCGAGTCAGGTGACGCATTTTATGCCCTGAATAAGAGGCTCAAATCTCGCTCACGACGAGGAAAATAGAACAAACGGAAATCGAGACGTTCCGCTTTTGAGAAACGCACTCAACAAATAAATAGTCTGAAAGCCGACTCCCACGACGACACTTCAGGCTGCCTTGACTAGAACGAGCGCTTGTCTGGGAAACAATGGACGCATCTTCGCCGTCGATGGAGAAATAATCAGATCTTCGCTCCTCCGCTTCCGCGGCCAAATTTTCCTGCAACGATTGGCAATGTGTGCTTGGTTCTATTTGGCGAGCTCCTCATGAGAAATGGACTCATTCATGCGTGAGGCCTCACCTTCCTCTCTCTGAGAAGCAAGTTGATTTCATCTTTTTGATCCAGCAGCTGTTTATTCATTGTCCTGGAAAAGGATCCATATTTCAATAAGATCACGCTGGGGATCATCGTGTTCGCCGCCGCAAACAGCGCCGTCCACACTCGAGTGCACATGGCCCGGAGGCAGCCGAATATCTGCGTCAAATACAGACCTGAGCATTTCTAATTGCTTGATCAAATTGCTGCGCTCCGTCGCCATCGACTCCGATGCTTGCAGAGCCGACCTGAAATAGACGCCGAAGTCAGGAGCTCGTCTTATTTGCACTCTTTTAGGCTTAGAGTCAATTTTGGACGAGGAATGCTCACTGAGCGCGGGCTCTTTTCTCATCCAAGCTCTGTTGACGCAGCGTCTCCATGTAGCTCTGCATTTTTTCCACAACTCGTTCCGTCTCGTTCAGGCGCTTCTCGAGAGTGTCTCTCTCCTTTGGGATTTGAAAAAAACAGAAGTGTCACCGTCCTCGCTCGGGCAACACGGAATCATCAAGAATTATTCGCTGAGGCTAATCTCGAATTTTTCCTTGCTTTCGATGAGACAGCGAACCTTTTCGAGTCTAGCGTTCCTCATTTTTATGTCAGTCTCGGAACAGTTGATGCCGTTGAATCGGTCTTCCAGCTCAGAGTGTTTGCTCATGAGTTCGTTGAGAATTCGATCTTTGTTTTGCAGCTCGTTCGCCAGCTCGTTTCGGAGGCGATCTTGCCTTTTTCGTTCCTGTATGTGGATCAGTGATTGAGATCCGATATTCACTCAACAGCGAGAAACAACAATCATTGACGCCGAGTTTAAGTTTCTGAATCTGAGAGTCTGACTGACCTCATTGAGAGCTCGCTCCTTCTCCTGTTTCAGTTGCGATTCCATTTCCTCGTAGAGTTTCATGACCTGTTCGTCTTGCTGCATTTTTCGACTGTAACCGATAAAATAGGGTGTGAGTTAGCAAACCACCCCCGGGAAAATGATGCAGAAAGACCCGGAAGTTTCTGCAGCAATATCTAACCTGATCAAGGCACTCTCCAAGCTGCTGCATTCCTTTTCCGTCTTTTTAATGTTGCCAGTGACTTTCGTCAGGAATTCCTCAAAATTCTGCAACATCGTCGGATTCTCTTTGTTGAGGTGCTCCCACATCATGCGGACGTAATCCTCACTGGAAAATCATTCCCGGAGTCGCAGCAGGTCAGGAAGAATTCTTTCGTGTGTGAATCCTTTGATGACCATCCGTCCGTCACTCACTCTTTGAACAGCTGATGCGCACCCAGGCTGTCGAGGAATTCTTCGAACCTGGAGTCTCCTTCAACTTCGTCCATTTCGTCAACCGATGAGACTCTCCGTACCCGGGAACGGCAGTCCCCAAAGGCTTCGAGCATCTCTTCTTGAGAGCACGACATTTTTCGAGGTCTAGTGTCGATTCCCATGAACATTCCTGCATGAGAAACGAAGCAATCCCTGGCTGTTAGCTGTTGGTGAATGAGAGCTGATGGCTCCATACGTTCCTTGGCCTCGATCACTCGAACGTCCACAAGAAGCGTAGTGGAGCCTTGTGAGTCGAAGCCGACAGTCGCGTTCATTAGGCCCGCAGTGTTCGGTTTCCGAAGTGAAATTTCATAGCTCTGTCGCCGACTCAAGCATCCCATGTGGGTTGTGCATGTCATGCCGCAAGCAAGGTCGAGCCTTTTAGCCTTGCCCCGCGTGTTTTTTTCTGATATTTCGCAGAATACATGAACCGCTCAGGGTTTCAGAGAGGACGCAGTGAAAAAACCGCCGCGGGATGCCTTGTCCGGGAGCAGTCTCGGAAAAGTTTGCAGGCGGAGTCTGTACATCGCCGTTCTCTCCAAAGATGCAACCAGCGCGCTTGTTCCGTAATTCCATGTAAAGACACAAGGGAAGGGGGGAAAAGCGAATGACGTCAAATCGTGTCGTAGGTTCCCGAACCAGCGCCAACTGGACCGAGTTGATGCGCCTGAGCAAATCAGAAGAGAAATCCGAGACCAGTGCGGTTGTACTTCCGTGTCGCGAATTCCGTTAGACGCATCTTTTCTTTTCGGAAACAGATTCTGTTTCGTTTCCTATGATTTCGTGCCGCAGTTCCGAAGCACAATCGACATCTGGTCATCGGCCGTGACCATAGCCTTGGTTCAGCTTGGATAGAGGCTGAAGGTAAAACTGCGCAGACTGCTGTCTCCAAGTTCAAGCTGCGTTCTTTCCGCTGTTTCCCGACCGCTCACAACTCGTCGATTTCGACAATAACCAGGATGAGTAAAACTCTTCAGACCAAGCGTCTTTGGTCGTAGGCAGACATCGCGGGTCGGAATTGCCCGTCCGCGACTCACGGAGAATTTCCGAAAAAAACTTACCGAATCCATCGGTAAACTCTTCGAGTGTTAGGTACCCGTTACCGTCGACATCCAATCGGTTGAAGACCTCCTCAAGCTGATCGGGCTCTAACGGGATCTGCCCGTTGAGTCTCTGCATACACCTTTTGGTGATGAATCCCTTGCTCTCCATATCGCAAAGTTCAAACAGCTCTCGAGCCTTCTCGATGAGCAATTCTCTCAGTTCAGAGCCACCGCTTCCATTTGGTCCGGTTGCCGATCCGGTGCTCGGCGGCGTAGGCCGGCGGACCACATCCATGGTGCTCCCTGTGACGTAATTACTTCGAATAAGGAACAAACATCTCTCTCACAGAACAAAAATTCTCCTCGATCCTCGGCCTCAGTATTCAGATTCCATTGCGCTTCAACATGATCATGAAGTATAATGTGAGGGTTTGGCGCTTCCAAGGTTTTCGATGTTCCGAATCATCGGACTTGAGGGCATTTCAGGCCGGGAACAGATGTTATATCAGAGGAGTCATCCGATTACGGAAGAGGCCCACCCGAAGCAGTGATTCCTCGAGAAAATCGATCTCCGCGGAAAAATATGAGCTGCTCGAACTTCATACCATTCGACCTCGCGCTCTCCATGTTTCATCATACTCTTGCGCATTATTAGTCAAGTGCTGGGAACAGTTCCGTTCGGCGTGTGCCGTGGGGTTCACGATTGAGCGACCTCAACAACATGCGGGGTTTCACCGGAAAGGAAGCCCGCTCCCTGAAGATCAGATCATCGTTCACCATATTTAATCCCCAGATGCGTGTGTGAACTCACCGAAAATCTGCTGCGCACACGTTGAAGGTGGAGAATTTTCACAAATTCCGAGGAATGAGCGGCTGCGTGACTGTCGTTCACGGTCGGCACAGCTCGTTGCAACTCTCTGTTTGACGTCGATGCTCTCCGACGCTCAGCTCTCGCTCACTTTCG
The DNA here is from genome assembly GCA_037576195.1 of Phytoseiulus persimilis. Lineage (NCBI taxonomy): Eukaryota > Metazoa > Arthropoda > Arachnida > Mesostigmata > Phytoseiidae > Phytoseiulus > Phytoseiulus persimilis. Next base: position 26,945,565 of record CM075104.1, on the reverse strand, counting down.
AGTCCATCTGTCCGCTCGTTCGTTTCGATGGTCGGTCCGTCGGTCGTTTACTGGAAGCGCCGAAGCTGAACAGCTGGTGGTTACGCACGCTCCTCCCTAGCAACAACAACCACGACGACGGCAGCTCACCTTCACTCACTTGCCCAGACCTAAAGGTCTAAGTCTCATTGTCTGGTCCTCTCACTCAGTTTTCGTCTCCCTGAAAACGTCTGATTAGTCTGGTCATAAGTTGCTCCTCCTGGCCGATGTATCCCGAGCATTTGATAATTTGATCTATCGAAGCCTCAGGTAGTACGGCATTCATCGTCCCAGACCGAAAGATTCCCGTAAATTTTCCGCTTGACCCAACATCCGAGCTTCCTGCGCGTTATTTTCTGTTTCCAGGCGTCATCCGATGGCGCCGCGTCGCTGCTCTCTCGTCGCGTCATGGAAAGGTCGGCCAAGGATCAATCACTGCTGAGAGCGACCACATCTTGGGAATTCCCTCGAAATCAGTTAGGATAATAAGAAAATGAAATCCAAGATGCCTGAAAACTCGCAATCAAATCAGGTCGAATTCAACTGCTTGACGGCGACGATCAGCGTCACGATGCCGACCGCTAGCTCATCTGGAATGCGCTGGAGTCGCGAGTCGGTTAAAATTTGAAACCACCCGAGTGTTTTCCCATTCAACTGATTCTCCCCTCGAAAGAATAATGAGTCACAGCGTATCTTTCTTTGAGCGGGGAACCTTGCTTGCCACATGGAAAATGATACGAGCTCCCACCCGGCCGGGGTACCTCCTATACGCTAGTACCCTGGTTGATCATTGAATTGGGCACATCAAAACCAACTCTTCTGCAAACAACCCCCGAGATATTTTTGGAACGATTGCAAGATCGCCAAATTCCGCAGATTCCGAAAGCCTCAGACCTCGACGAATGACATGCTCGCGAGCCCTATCTCTCACAGGACCGAGGCTCCTGATCATGAGGGAATTCAGCCGAGCGGGTCCTTGGCTCCCCGTGGGTAAGCACTCGGCCGTCGTAAGATATCGATCACACAAATGGAGGTGCCGGCTCGCGCTTGCTCTTGCCCACTCGAATGATGAATCCAGTGAACTCACGCACTCCAGAGGTCGTCGCATGGCTCCAGACCCCTAACATAGTTCAGGCTCAATGTGCCAGCCAGTGAAAACCTAAATTACTTCGACTAATCGATGCAGAAAAAAGTGGAAATAATCGAACCATGAAATAACCGGGATTGTACTGTATTTGAAATTGGAAATATTCGGATTGTATTGAGATCGAAGTTGGAATAACCGAGGTCAAAATTCGGATGGTTGAAATGATCGGGGTTGAAACAGTCGAGGTTGGACCGACAATATGCCCCATAAGCTTCAATTCCGATACGCTTGGAAAGATGGCTGCATTCGTCGACCACCATTGCAGAATCTTGTTCCTCTCGTCAGCGTTGCTCATTTCACAAAGTTCCACTGGCAACGCAGGATAGCGGTGGACACGGTCTCGTTGTCATAGAAAATGCATGACCCTCGATGGTTCAGTTCGACTCCAGCCCGCTGCGGAAAGGAGAATCTTTGGACGAATGGTAAGTGCGGCAATGACGCCGCACCATGCACGCAGACAAGGCCGGCTCGTTGCCTTAGTCCGCTCATCGAAGGTTCGTGTGCATGTCTAGCTGCGCTCTGTGCTAGGACCATGATTCGAGACTTGTGACTAGCTTTTGTAAATAACCGCATTTCTCAAAAACCGTGGTTACGGTTAACCGATAACCGCAAATTCATCACCGCAATAGCGCTTCACCGTAAAATTGGGACCAAAACCCGCGGTTATAACCGCGAATAAACGCGGTTATATAGGAGAGTGCCCGGAGATGTGATTCCGAATAGATCCTTCACCGATACCATCGTTTCACGCCTAATCATATTGAAACGAGTCATAGTCGGAGGAGAAGGAGAGACAGCACAACTCCTCGATATCCTTCCCAAAGGAAAGTTCCCACATGAGAGAGAAAACTCCGTATGATTTCCTGGAAGCTTTTCCTCTTCCATCAGAATGGAGGGTCTACAATCAACGCTAACAAGGAGATCTCAAAACACATCTCATGAAGACTCGTTTGTTACAACCCGACCTTGGTCAGATGGGGCCGGGAACATTGGTTGAACGTTTGAAGTCACGAAATCTTTGACACATTATCCTTAAGCAAGAGAGATCATCAATTTCGGGTCCAACTCCTCACGATCCGCTGAGGTTGTGTTGCAAACTCTGAAATGTGGGGCCGATTTCGTCACGGTTCCACGAGCGAAGAGTGCCCGAGAGCATGCTTCTTCGTGGGGTTCGGATGACCCACTTGAATTCGACGTCCTGATTCTCGAGTTTTCTTTAATCGGGAATCATCGAGGCCCTCGTAGGTGCTGCTTCCAGTTTTTGCTGACTCCAAGTTACTGCTCCCGGCTTCGGTATCATCGTTGCGGTCTTTAAAAAGGGCGTTTGTTCTCGGTTCCGACCGGTGCATGAGAGATCCCCGTTTTCTGGTAGGATTTCATCACGATTCTTTTATCGATGCGTTCCAACGAGAGTGGAACCCACACTATAGCTGCTTCTGCTTTGCTCTGTTCCTTGATCCTACCAGATGTGCAAAGTTCTGGGAGATTGAGCCCTCCGCTGAACTCATGCTGGCTCATCGAGTACTTAAACGGCTTGCTCAAGGGGACATGGAGAGGCTGCACCTGTTGTGTGATATGTCCAGGTATAATAGCTGGCCGGGCCCGGCTTTCGGAAGCGTGTACAAACTTCACTCAACGGGACTCATCGCACAAAATGTCACAGTTCCAGAAGCAATTCATTCCTTTTGAATTGCTAGCGCCTAATTCCAGATCCTCAGCCAGAGTACGCTCATCAGACAAGACGCTTTCTCAAAGTATCACACGTTTCGGAAAATTGCGGTTAAATGCGGTTGTAACCGCAATTCGCTCGCGGTTATTGCGGTTATCAGCCGCGGTTGAATTGCCCTTGCAAAGCTCTGCTCTGGACAGGCTGAACCCACCGGTATCGCTTGACTATCACGCGAATGTTGTCAATTTCTTCTAGCCGAAGCAGCTACTCATGAGACCTCGTCTTCATCAACGCCTCGTTCAAAACTTCAAATGGAAGGCTGGCAGCATTAAAGCCTACCCCATTCCCTGTCAAGTTTGGAGAGGTAATCAAGGAAAAGAACGGCGGGTGCTTGCGGAATTCCGAATTCTTCGATGTATCTATCATTCCAACGTTCGTTGAGCGATCACTGGGAACTTGATTGCTGTCGTTGGTGTCCGAAGCCGGAGTTTAGGCTCCGAAGGATCAATTAAGTCAAGACAGGCAGAAAAGAGGATATACGTAGCTGTGAATTTTGCCATGCAGCGGCGGCTAATCCATGACGCGGCTTACAGCCCTGGAAAGGGTCCTGAACCAAGGTTGGGACTCCTTTCGAACATGATAATTTCTTGAAGATGATACATCTTGGGAATATTTCCCTCCGTATATCGGGCGCACGGCGAATACGACGTTTTGAGAACTCCGGGGAGCAAATTCTGATCTCAACTGGCTCATAGAGAGCTACCTGCCTCCCCCCAGACAAGCTTGAGAGACGTCAGAGAACCCAGCTCCCAGCTCTGCCGAAGAGCGCTTCGTAGAACGAATAACCTGAAGCTGAGTGGGAGAGGGGAAGATGCGAGTTACGATGATATTGTCGCCGATGAAATATACGGAGAGTTCCTTGTAGGGTCCTCGGTACGATTTTTGAGCAATTTTTCCACCCCTCACAGGCTGAGGGAGATCTACCGGCTCTGGACACATGGCACATGTCAGTTACAGCACATTCATCACTCATCCACCAAGGGGGATCCCTTCCATATATAATCCGCATCGTCTGTCAGTTTGGCCGCCGTCCTTCTGGATTGTGGACGAGGTGGAATCGAGAGAGGTGCTTGCGGGATCGATATGACCACACTTTTCCGGGTCTGGAGAGGTGATCTCGGTATCGATCTCACCACACTTCTCGGCGTCTAAGGAGAAAACTCCGTGTTCGTTCTGATCATACTCTTCGGAGGCTGATCAGGTGATTCTAGGATCGATCTGCCCATACTTTTCAGGGTCTTTTTTTTCTTCTCCCTCAGGCGGGAGGGTAAATCCCTTCGGATACCTTAGATGGGACTCTCGTCTGTTACCTTGGTTATGAGGCGTGTCCTCTACAACGCATCCCTCCGCCCTTTTGGTGACTGGGCACTCAGGACAATTCCTGTTTATTCCTTCCGGGTCACCAAGGGCCGTCCGCTTTTCTGGGTCTGAGGAGTTGCTTTGGGGTCGAACTGGCCGTGCCCCTCCGGGTCTCGCGAGGTGATTCCTGGCTTAATCTGACCATACTTTCCGGAGTCTAATTAGGTGATACCAACGTACGCAAGCCCCCGAACCAAACTCGACGGAGAACGAACTGCGGCGACCCGCGCCACTCTGGGCCCTTCGAGATTCGGCTCCGGCCACCAAGAGACTTCTCGACAGGTTTCAGCGACCACTCTGCATCGGCATTCCACGCGCAACCCGCACAGCATCGACGCTGGGAATACAAGTCCTGGTGGGGCAGATCACCCACTACCTAAGAGCGAGAATTCTTGAATCTCAGGAGACCAGCGACATGGACGGCATCCCTGCCGAGAACGGACTCTCCTTCGAGAGGGAGGCGGCCAGCGCGGCATGGCAGAAGAGATGGAACGAAGTCAACCTACCGGACCCCGGAGCTTGGATTCGGAGCTGCGTTCCGAACATCGAGGAAAGAATCAGCAGGTGGCACGCCTCTCTTACATGCCCCCTCGCACAGGTTCTCACCGGCCACGGCTCCCGTTTCGCGAAGAAAGCCCGGTTCATCAGGTTGAGGTTTCGCCGGATCTCGATCTATGGTTCTCGGACGGCGGACGGGCCAGCGCTGGTGAGCTTCATGCTCAAGGGACGTGAGGAGTGGCGAGCAGTCGCCGCACTCGCTGCTGGTCTGGTTTGGTACAAGGATCGAACCGTCAAGCCTCACGTTGACCGCGATTTAGCAGCTTGACAGCATGCGCCAGCCGATCCATCAGCCATGGGCTCCGCAGCTTCTGTCGCCGGTATATAGAAAGCATGAGAAGGGGACCTGTGGTGAATCCCACTGGGGGACGGGCCCTCGAAAGATACAACGCCGGATGCCAGCCCCCCACGGAAGAGCCCTCTGACAACCTCCCCTGCTTGAAGGGCCAATGAGGGATCAGGGTTGTTCCGGGGTCGATCTGACCATTCTTTCCGGAATCGAAACAGGTAATTCCCGGCGTCGACCTGATCATAGTTTTTGGGGTCTAAGGAGGTTATTGAGGAGTCGATCTGACCGAAACAACATGTATAAAAATCAACCGAATGACAAGATAGTTTCAGGAATGCGCATCCAAAGGAGAGAGAAAAGTGCCTCTGTGCCAGGGACCGGAGTCAAGCCGCGCGAAGCGCGGCTGGTATTAAAAACTTGAATAGTAATTCAATCCGCCAGCAAGCAGATGCTCCCGAAGCTGACTCGAGCGCTTACGGGAGATCGTCTAGCGTTGCTCCATCGAAGACTAGCCCTTTGAACATTTGGGAATCTTCTTCGGAGGACATACACCAACCCGTGGAATACCGAACGACACCACTGAGGGTGAGGATTCGTGATTATTATTGGGGAAATCCGGTTCAAAATAATCCGTTGTTGCTTGCTTAGGCATTCCGATCGCCCTCAAAAGTGTTAACCTCGCGGCAAAGGCTTCGGAACTATCTTGTACGCAACATCAGAGCAGAACATTCGAACCGGCAGCAGCTTAACAGAGCGATGCGATCAGACCGCGTATGTCGAGGGCGTCTGGACTTATCAGTGTCTTCCATCAGGTTGCAGCCCGGAAACGAGACAGCTCTCATGATTTATTGCGATGCCTGTAACTCTCAGAAGGACGGACCTCCCGACTCTAGCGCTGGCAATAATCTTGCGCCCCCATCGGCCACATGGAGCGAGCTAATTTCCCTCTCATAGATGCCAGGAACAAAGCTAGGAGTCCAAGGCTTCTACCGGAACGGAGACGGGTCCCTCAGGCCCCGTCACGACGGGTGTCTGAGGAGCTTGCTTGCCCCCTACGTGGGGGGAGTATTTACGGATAGGGACCCATAGAGCGAAACCAACTGTCGGAAAGAGTCCGAAACATACACTGGACCTATCAATAGAGCTTGAACCCTGGCGGGTACTTCAAAAGTTAGCTTTGCTCATATGATCTATGTATTATGTGCGTGAACGTTGATATTCCCACTGAAAAGTTTCGAGGGTCCCGTCGCAACGATGGGAGAGCTATTGAGCCCGTGGACGAATCGACGTGAGAGCGAGCGGACTACTACCGAACGTGCGGATTGACTTTGTTCCGTTGAATGTGGACACTCATTTCGAATCCTGTCGCTGCAACCTTCGATTGCCCAGATCATGCGACCGCCAACCAGTCGAGGGCTCTTCCGTGTATGTACACAGTTTCATCCCAACCACATTCGGGACGCCATTAGTCTCGCTGGAGTAGACCGGGTCGGGGAACCGTGCCTCCCCCATGGCCTCGACCAAGCCTGACACTGTTCGCCAATCTGTCATCAGGTCCTTCCGACTCGGAAGGACCTGAAGAAGCTCGGAACTTCCGAGCCCTCGAGGAGGTCGAGCTGCAGATCTCCGCTCGACTTCGATTCATGACGCCCGTGGCCTTCGACAGGTTATCATCAGAACGATGACTCTTGCGACTCTGATTCGGGGCATCGGGCTCGGGCTCGTTTCTCTCTTCGATTTCCCGTTGGAACTCTCCCGTCAACCAATCCACTTCACCTCGAGCTCCAACCTGATGCGTTGATTCAAAATTGTAGGTGAGGACTGAGGAGTGATTCGCCATGCGAAGTACGCCTTAAACGTGCAAAGTGTGAAGAGCCAGCAAAAGCGTCCGAGTTTATCTCCTGCGGCATATGTGAAGCATCTATCTTGGTATCATGTTATCAACTTCTCAACGTCGGATAGAACTTGCATTTGATTCTCGATCGAAGACCACCACAGTCTCCATGAATTCTACGTTTCCCAATACCCACATGAGTGGGTCCAGAGGTTCCTATTTTGACTCTCAATAATTCATGCCCAGGAGCCAGCACGAACAAGATACACGTCGAATCAGACCCTCGCTGTCTTGACGTGTTCGCACTCGTACAGTTGAATCGCTCGAATTTCCTCGATTTGGGCGCCTTCATCTCTCAAGATGGATTTCGTTAACTGAGGTCAAAGCCTCTACCCTCCTCCTGCTGTTATATAGATCAGATATCTAATGGGTCATCGTGAGTCGGGGACTTTCTTACCCTTCCTTCTTTCGCTCATCACTCGTTGAAATACTTTGGTGATCGTTGGCTGGAATGGTGACGCGTGAATATCTGTTCTATTCGCGCGAGTCGGCTGAGAACTCTATTTTATAGAGCTGCTCGAAAATATACTTCCCTTTTAATCCTTCCACAAAACTCTTGCAACGCTATGAAGTTTCTCGGAAATGTCTCCTTAGCACAGAGTGACCGGCATGTCTTCCCTCTGCAACGATGGGCTCGAGTACTTCGGCAGAGAGACTTGCGGGCTTTCCTACAATATGCCACGTTCTCAAATTTTAGGTCTACGAGAAACGACGCTGCGAACGGGGAGAAATCACTTTTCCGTCAACTTCGGATCTTAGGCTCACTTCTAGCAACGCGAACAACGATGAACCGTGTTTAACTGACATTTCCGAGTTTTTTCAGCGCTTCCGGAGGAATCGCACCTTATGTTCTCTATGAGACAGTTCAATTGGCGGAAAAAAGAACACCGAAATATCACCGAGAAATTTGATCTCCCGGGGCCGACATCCCCGCCTTGCAGAGGCTGAATCGCTGAAATTTTATTGAAGCTGTTTTGTTTTTTACGAACTTCACGATTCCGAACAGAAAACGGGGGGTGATCTTAGTTTTCCCGGAATCGCAGAGTCGCGATCTTCCCATTTTCGACCATTTTAGTAAAACCGTCGGTGTTGGCAGACCGCTCGCTGGATCTGACTGCATTTCGCGCTAATCGTTGACCTCATCATTCTTCTGCGCCACCTTGAAGCGGAGTCATGAGTTATCGAAGTTGAGCGCTCAGAACTTTCGCAAGCACCCAATAGTATCGTGGTCGTTCCGGTTATCGTTCTCGAATCGCGGCTCCAAATCCATCCTGGATTGGCTGTTTTCGCCTTGTGTGCCGCTGTACATGAACATCGGTTCGGAGTAATTTCCTCTTCTTCGCAAACCTATGGTCTCAGAACGGCAGGGCGCATGCACGCACTGAATCACGATCTTCCGTACGCAACATGGAAGAACTCATATTGAGAACCTCCATACCACTGAACCCGCGAGAGAGTTTCGGTTCAATTCCTCCGGAGCCCCGCTGGTAGTTCCGTCAGAACTCAACCGGGTTCAATAGTTAACCTGGTCGTTTCGGGGAGCTACAAAATTTCAAAGCATCGGATGCCATAACACTTTCTCGTGGTTTCATAGTTTGGAGCGTGGAAGCTTCCGCAATCAAATTCCTCAGTCAATCTCTGGCGCGATTCCCAGAGAACTTATCGTGAATCTCCCGCGGATATGATCGCATCAACCGACGGGTTTCCCACGATCTCTCGATATTGAAGTCGACTTATGGGTACGACAATAATCCGATTCCGAGGTCCCTTGTGTATTGTGGCTTCCTCGTATCCCTGCACATGAATACGGAATACATTTGTATTACGTCGTTTCATCATCTGAGATCGAAGTTCCTCGCGAGCCCGCATGGGGCATCAGACCAGAGGTCCGCCCCGAGCATCGTCGACGGTCGGGACGCTACTGAGTCCAGCCTGCCTGTACAGCTGCAAAAGGATGCGTTCGCAACTATAATCGCCAAGCAATCGTTGGACGTTGTAGGAGGGACGAAGCATTGGGCACTCTACTATCATCAGATTCTCAAGGAACCTTTGCACGATGGTTTTATCCAGAAATTACGTGGAGGTTAAGGTTCATTCGAGAATATATCCCGGGGTAATGAGCATCTGGAATGGCTGCGCGCGTGCGTGAGAAAAGCGGCTTAGTATACCGATCTGTTCCCAGCCATTCCTTCATCCAGAGAGCGGTCCCCAGCGGAGCAGCCACCCATGAATGATTTGATACACTGATCGACCAAGGGGAAGTTGTGAATTATCCCAGGATACGACGGCTGGACCCTACTTTGATGTATGCTGTACGGCTGTCATCGCATAGTTTTCGCCTCTGGAAAGGGATTCGGATCATCCTATCTCCCATTCTCGGCCCCCGGAAGTGCGTGAGGGCCAACTTGCGGTTTAAGCCATGTTAGCCGATAACATGGAAGGATCAGTGCTGAATGGTACCCTCGAAGAAGAAGGTGTATTGCTGCCTCGCATTCCTTTCATCACAATTTTCCGTGAGACTTGCTGCCGCCACAATGATGAACAGGGCACGAGGGCAAACTGTTCAAGTCTGCGGGATTAGCTTAGAGAGTTTCCGCCACCCACATGGTGAACTTCACGTAGCCCGGTCGCGCGTTGGCAAGCCGCCTAATCCATTTGTCTTCACACTAACTGGTGACACGCCCTCAATGGAAGCAGGAGATGATCTCTGCGGAATCGACTCCCGAATTCTGTGACATGGGAAATGCCTCAGCATGCGACAGGTGTACTTGTACTGATGGATTTGAAAGTCCACCATGTTTACGGTTGTTGGTCGGACGGACTAGGCCGTCTCATCTTGTTCGGGGTCAGTCGACATGGACGGTCTGCTGCTCTATGGGCTCCATGTGCCTTGGTCGGACAGAGGAAGTATTTCGACACAAACGAAAGATTGCCAGATTCTGGAGGGGGCTGGGTGGCGGACGCTTGGCTATCCACCTCTGTGAGTTATGAGAATCAGGGTGACGATCGCGGTTCAGTAACAACTGAAAGAGCGGTGAAGAGTTGGCACCGAAGGGAGCACCAAGCATCACCATGTGCCAGCTCAACTCGCCCCTAAGCATTCAACCCGCCGATTCGGCGGCCTCACTCTCACCGTGATGTTGTGACGTTGTGCCGCATTCTTGCGTCTGTCTGATCGCCGCTGCTCGGTTGGCCGGCTGGGTGGTTGCTCGCTTGCCTGCTTTCTTGTATTCCGCCGTGTGCCGCCACTGCCACCGTCGGTCCCCTCGCACCTGATGCCCGCTTGGCCCTTTTGTCACACGATCGCATGTATGCAAGTGTGTGTGAACGTGTGCTGATCTTCCTGAAGACCATGATATAACCCTCTCTGTCAGAGATACAACCCTAAGGATCGTTCTCTCGTTTTGTGAGTATTCCGCCGAGCTCGCTCGAGTGCCCATCGACGTGTAGTTTGAGTTATCGTCTCAGCTAATCCCGTGCTTCGACGTCATTCATGAGCTCAAGACGCCTCGAACAGCTGCTCTGACCGTTGTTCGGGCATGTATCGATATGAAGTTTTCTCCTGTCAATCTACTTCTGTGCGCAAAACACGCTTTCGCTCGTGACTGGGTATCTATTCGGCTGCCACGGAATTTCTTATCTCACGAGGCGGCATTCTCAAGCATCCTCTCCGATGCTCTGGCATCCTGAGAGTAACCGACGGGCAGTCCGTGGAGCATCTCCTAATGGTTGGAGACCTTGATTCTGGGCAGTCTGGCTCGATCCGTACGCGGAACGATTGATGACAACCTACAAGAACTCATGCAGGTCCGGTTCGGAGGTCATTTGTCCCCGTCGGAACAGCTCCAGCTCCCGATTCTCGGGCTCAACGAGGAAATTTGTAGTTTTGAGCGATGTCCGAAGCCCCGAAGCCCCGGGTGTTGCTCTCCGGGGTGCGCTGTTAGCGGAAGACGATTCGGAGCGTTCGCTCTCCGTCTTGAGCGGTCCCCCGAGAAGCAAGTTCCCTATGCTTGGCTTTCGGTATTTAACAGAGTCGCCGTCGGAATGGATCCAGCTCCAGCTGCCGAAATTTCGGATCGATTCCAAGGATCGTATGAATGGGATCAGAGGATTAAGTATCCCGAATCCGGAACTTCCTGAAGTCGGTTTGGCGGGGGTTGCTAGCTCAGCCAACAGCAGAGAACTAGTTTGGACTTGCCAACCGGTATTGTTGTCTAAGGCGATGTGTGGCTGTCTCTGCGCCGGATATCAACAATAAGCGCACGCCCGGAGACATTCTCTCAATGAAACTTGCTCAATGACGAATGGATGAGATCAACCCGCGTTTCATCCGAGAATTCTCGGAGTGATATCTGGAATAAGCGTCGCCGCGGTAAGTGTGCTGTATCCATTCTAGTCTCATGACTCCTGTCTGTATGTCTCGAGCGGAGCTAGCGGAAATAGAAGCTTGGAAGCTGCTGCGGAATCCCTCTGTGAATAGAAGAGAACAATGTTGTTACACGTGAACTTTGGAAGGTATACCTCCTGTTTTCCTCAGACGTGCGCTCGGTGATCGGGCGTTTGCCTCCACAGCCCACCTTCGTGGCTCAATATACAAGACAATCAAGTGGATATCGGGCGGGGGCTGTCGACCGGACTCGGCCACTGCAAAGCCCAACGGAATGAAGCTAGCTGATCGATTTACGTGAACCACTTGCTAACATTCCAATCGTGCTGCTGCGGCTCATTCGCCGTCTGACGTCGGGACCCGGGCGCGAGCCGTTGTTCGTCCGCAGCTTGCTGCGAGTGTCGACGCAAGAAAAACTAGTGATTCTACATCGGAATACCCGGAAGCTATCTATATACAAAGCAATGAAGAACATTCGAGAGCCAAGCGAGAGTCAAGAACCGACATGAAATTCGGCGCTGAACTCGAAAGGGATGGGATGGTTCGCGATTTACGTTTGGAGAGAAGCCGCCAACCAGTCCAGAGTAATCTGATCGCCACGCGAGTCGCGTTTGACATCGGGGATGCCAGAACCGATTCTGATAATCAAAATATTTCACGCTCATTGTCCGCCACACTGCTTCCGGCTGAAGCTAGATCGACTGCAGCACTGAGACAATTCTTCGTTCCTATTCTCGGTAGGCTGTCGTGAAGTGAGCCTTATCGCCCTACTGCCATGTCGTCAATTTCCATGCACGAAGAAAAAGATAGGAGAGGTCTGCATTGTTCACGGGCATTTCTATAATTGCCCTTGCGGCGGTCTGAATAAGGTCACTTGCTCATCAGAACCTCGTGTGACCTTATTATTTTGGAACCCGAGCAATATCGAGGTTTGCGTCTCGGAGAATGAATACTTCCAGTCCGTTGTCATGAGCTGATTCGATTAATTTCGGCGTTCCAAAATCCGGCGTCGATTCGAGTGGATTGGAGGTATTTGGCGAGATTCCCAGCTTGAACTGGAATTTTGCGAGTGAAAACTGGATCCGGTGGTCGTGCAGTGCAACAGTATCCTCTCATGCTCGTTAATTTCGGAGGGCAACGTTGAGCAGTTGACAGCAGGAGCATCTGATGGCAGTCGCGTTCCATAGAGACTAGCACTGAGACTGTGGGCTTTTTCTCCAGATTGAAGACAGCAACGTGACGTTGCATGCAAGATGAGTGTGGTGAACAAATGCGCTAGATGCGAAAAATCTGTCTACCCGACTGAAGAACTAAAATGTCTGGACAAAGTTTGGCACAAGATCTGCTTCAAATGCCAGGAGTGTGGCATGACGCTGAACATGAAAACCTACAAAGGGTGAGAAAGTTTGATTCATATATTACAGCTTCATCGAGGTTTTCGCACGTTGTGTACCGATGGCTTCCGCGGTGCGTAAGCCATCTATCTGTTCTAGATTCAACAAACGACCATATTGTAATGCGCACACCCCAGTAGCGAAGCACACCACAGTGGCAGATACGCCGGAAGCCAGGAGGCTCGCGGAAAACACTAAAATCCAGAGCCAAGTCAAATACCACGAGGAATTCGAGAGGAACATGAAAGGCAAAGCAACGCAAGTGAGTAGACGCGCTTCTGAGATTTCCTTCACCGGAATCGGCATATTTCCCATCTACTCCGTCGCTGAACTTTCTGTGCTCGCAATCCCACAGATGGCAGATGATCCCGAACTGCAGCGACTGAAACAAACTTCCAAGATCATCAGCAATGTCGAGTATCACCGAGAAGTCGAGAAAAAACAAGACATGGAGAACAGACGGCGGTTCGTTGAGCCCGGTTTGCCCGGGGACAATGAGACATCTCATGAAGACGGTGGTGTAGCTCTACATCAGTTGAACGATGTACTCGCAGGCATCAATGTGTGAGTAGAGACAGACAAAACGGTTCAAGTGGAAATTGACTTCACCGCATACGCCGACCCTAGCGTCGAGGAAGCGACATGGTACCATCATTAAAATGATTTTCCTCCACGTTCATGGTACCCTAGTTCGGAATCGAGGAATCCGTTATCGACGACGAGGGAAATCGGGTATTCGAGTGATTCTTCTTCGCAGTCTTCCCGACACCGATCAGCTGTAACCGCGGTGTCGCCTGGTCGTTACAACGAGCCGTTCATGTTGTCTCGGAATGTAACAACCGTCAATACAAGTGAGCGTCGAGGACAGGAATTATTTTCACTCCATTTCTGGTTACTCGGGTGCAATAATCAATACCCTCCATTGCAGACTCCGATAAGATGCGGAATCCAGATCTGAATAGCAACAGTGTAAGGCACAACAATCAATACGTTCCCAGTTCTCAATCATATCAATCGGTCACTGTTGTGCCGCCGTCAATTAATCATGGACAACAACAACAACAACAAGGATACTCCCGTCAAAGCTCGCAGCTACTGCACACCGCAAAGTCCCATCCCCAGACTCAAGTGGCTCCGCCCCACACTCAGATGCACGCATCTCAACCTGTGATGCAACCAAATGCACACTACTACATGGCGGGCCAGTCAACACAGATGGCAGGACAGTTCGCTAGGACGCCTTATAACACTTCAGCGGCTCAATACCCTCAAAATGTAGGTGCCATGAGATCGCCAAATCAACAGTCGCAGTCGCAGCATCATGTTGCTGCGATGCGGCCGCCATCAAGCCAACAAGCAGCCGCAGCCACTTATGCAGCCTTACAGCCGCACCACAATAGCGGTATGTTCGCAGGGCCACCGAGCGGTTATGCACAGCAAGGGGGCGCTCATCATCAGCAACAACAGCAGCAGGTCCAACAGCATCTCCAACAGCAGCAGCAGGTCCAGCAGCATCTCCAACAGCAGCAGGTCCAACAGCATCTTCAGCAGCAGCAGCAATTGATGCAACAGCAACAAAATCTCGCGATGAGAAGCAGACAACAAATGTACCCCCAGCAAATTGTTTCTCCATTTCAACAACTACCTGGGAAGTTTCAAGCCATGTATGATTACACGGCCCAGGATGCTGATGAGGTGTCGTTTTCTGAAGGAGACTTGATCGTTGAATGCGCCAGAGTCGATGACGGCTGGATGCTTGGGAGAGTGAGTCGAACCGGTCTCAAGGGTATGATACCGGCCAACTACGTGGTACCAGTTTAGAATCCTCAATGGTTGAGTACAATTGTACAAAACATGAACAATGACTCCGGAAAGGTCAGAATCGATCTTACGAGTGACGCCAATCAAAACGCGACAGCTGAATCAAGCGCCTATCACCGAAAGTCAAAGAAAGAACCAGTATACTCAATGAGAGGCCATTTCGTGTCTTGAATACCTTGCCATGTATCGAATTTCGAAGAACCATATAGATGTGATTATATCGAGCGGTTCGTGAATTTCCCTCTGCTGGTATCCTGTTGGGGCTCGAGAGGAATAAGCGTGCAAGTACTCCCCCAACTGAATTCTGTCATATTCCCTGGAGACGATTCGATTCACGACATGTTGGAAGAACGTGCGTGGCCAATCTATATCGCCGTTTGGGGGACGAAGAACAGTCTCCTCAGAGTTAACCTGGGAGAGAAGGTGACGGACACCTTCACATGGAGATAGAGGCGGACTCATGATCCAATTCTCTGAACTGTATACGAGTCTCCTCGTGCACAAAGATCGCGAGAAATCCGACGCGATTGAAAACCAGCAAATAGAACGCAGCGTCTAGCTGCGTCCAGCTGTAACCTGAGTTGTAAATATCCTGACAACAGTATGGTTGTAGGAGTACGATGAGACTAGCAATTCTACGAGTGCCAAGCTGCCGCAGATTAACATTTGGCAACATCTACCCTAAAAATCGGAGTATGTTCGGTGAATACCACAAGTATTGTTGGGGAAATCGTAGCGATGGCGTAATATATACGAGTACTTTGAGAAATCTGCATCGTGAAGAATAAACGACACTCATTTCATCCTGAGATATTTGCGAATTTCACTTGACTTGAATTCGAATTTTATTCTTTACTATACCGAGAGGAAACGGATAAACAAAGATGGCTCAAATCGGGAGACATACGTCGAAATTCGAGCCAAATGCGTTCACTTGCAAATCGAATGCTTCAAAAATTCAATGCTTCCACCTTGAACTGTTGCTCGTTCTCCACCAGGTATATCATATCTGCCATCGTCTGTTCGACCATATTCTGCTGAACCGCTTCGCTTATCTGGAACGTCGGAGAATGATAATTGACAAGCGTCACTCGCAGAAGTTGACTTGAAAATGAAAAATTGGTCGAACAGGATCTTACCGCTCTATATTTGTATCCTTTAGGAGGGTTCCTGAATCGCGGGCCGAAGTTGACCTTGATGGTGACGTTCTTGTACAGCGAAATAGCGGGGTAATAAGTTCCGTCGTAAAGGTTCTCAAAGGCAACTCCCTCCAATTTACCATTCTTGAAGAACGATACCTTAGAGCCTTTAAGCTCCACGAGGTTTTTCACAGCTTGTGTCGCTTTATCGGCATCCTCATAATACAGGTACTGCTTGAACTTCACCAGGGGGCGTTCCTTGTACGTCGGAGGGAGCTTCACCTGAAACGTTGAGCAGAGTCGCCTTGGCTTCATCGGTTTGGAAAAAGAACCCTCTGCAATTTCCCGCTAGTTCCCGAAGCTGGGACAGCTATTACATACGTTATCCGCGCTCCTCGGGAGTTCTATGAGGAATCCCACGACATCTCCTTTGCCGAAACCGGAGCTGAAGTGTTTTCCCAAAGACTGATGGAATTTTGTCCCTTTTCGACTCCTCCACGAGTACCCAAATTTGTCATATCCTAAGGGGGCTTGTAGATTTCCTAAGGGCATCGAGTACCCGATTCTCGCAGCAGAGTTATCTGGCATGTCTTGTATGATGGCCTCGAAGTACCACGAACCCTCCGACACTCCGTGTGTCGCTCGAACCATGGAATACCTGTAGCATCGAGGAGGGCCAAATGAGGAAGCGTGATTTTCTCCACAGGCAACCGTTATTCAATGACTGCTCCTCGAGTTTATGCAACATACCCTTTATCACCTGTGACACTCAACCTGTCATCAGAAATCTTCAACTGGGGTGCGCGGTCATGCATAGCCAGCAGGACCTGAAATCAAGACATAGAAAATGATTCGCTCCGTCTGAGCAACCAGCACTCCGAAAACGACTGTAATCAAGTAGAGGATCCTCACTTTTTCCGGCTCCAATTTCCTATAAAGCCATCCCGGGATCGGCTTCCCCGCCCAGTCAACGCTTTCGTCGAACTCTTGTTTGAAAGGGGCATGAGGATCGGGTTCCGCCAGGAAATAGTGATAGCCGTCCTTGTTGAATGGATGTTCATTCGGGTAACCGTGAGCGGGCAACCGCGGCATTACCAAATCACTCTTCAGCTTACACTTGGAAAATAAAATCGAAGCTCCAATCGTGATGCATGACTACGAACCCATACAATAGTAATGTTGGAGGGAGGTTTGCAAATCCAGTCTCGCCGAATCAGCGTCGTTAATTGACTCACCTTGCCGCCAGGAACGGTTTGGCCGTCGGGAAGCTTACGCTTCGGGCCTCTCCTCGTTTGTTGATTCTCCTGAGTGCGAAGCAGTTGGAGCTTCGAGGAAGCATCATAAGAAGGCATTATGCCGTAAAGATCAGGATCGACCAATCCAAAGTACACATCGTCCTGGTTGATGAATAGCGATGCTTCTTTTTGCTGCGAACAGATATGAGAAGATGAGAGCGCCAAGCCAGCCAGCAGAGTCCCATCATGTTGTTTCCAAGTTCTTATACCCAGTCGACAAGGTCTTGAAGGATTACCAGGGTCTTTAGAATGGTCGTATGCCAAGTTTGGGTGACTCTTCGGGGGCCAGTCATTAGGAATTCCCAATTGCTGTCGATCCACGGAATGATTTCTTTATCCCGCGAAAACATGTTTTTGTTTGTTCCGTCTTCCCGACTCTTGAACAGGAGATTCGCCAAGGCCGTGATGCTGACTTGCGAAAACCCTTGGAAGAGACCAGAACTCTCAGCAGTTATCTCACGATCTCAACGCACATGGAGGAGCATTCAACAAATATGAGCATTCATGCAACTCTGATGTATCGTGTTCCGCCGCATACAAGCTCTTCCCGAAGCGCGGCAATATAGCACTCTAGGGTTGCGCAGGCGGGTTTGTGGCCAGATCAACGAAGCAAAGACTATCGATTAGCACCTCTTCGTTACTACAGCCCACGAACTTCGGGGAGCCTTCGAAGCGCACTCTGGGTAGGGCTTGTGTTCGGTAGAACAGGGTAGTGTCAGTTTTTTCCGAGTCCCCACCTGCCGTTTTCTTTTGGAACAGTTCACAAGCGTTCGCATTGCATTTTTTGCATATGAATGCATAGTTCATCATGAACGGGACGCAGCGTGGTATACTGATGGACAGACATTTTTCATGAAACCAACGGTAGCAACCAACACACTGCATTTCGATTTTCCCCAGGATCCGCTCTGTTCCACAGTAGCATTGGTTCGTTTGCCTAAAATTGAGGTGTTCAATCAATACCCTATGACATCTGATCCGCCAAGGAGGACAGCCCATACAGTTAGTTCTCAAACATGGATCTACTGTACTCACTTCGCGCCGAGCGTTTGAGCGGCTTCTTTGATCAAACGCTCTGCGTCTGATTCGGTACTCGAGCCCTCTTCTGTGATCATGTCATCCGTGCGTTGCTGCGTCGTCATTGAATCTTCATCCATTTCCTGGGCCACGGGAACGGACTTGCTGCGGGGAGTGGAATGACAGATCTACCTGGGTCGTCGCCGGTGTTTTGATCAAGCCAGCAGCTGAACTCCGGAGCGGCCGATGAGTGCGAGATTCTGCATTCACCACTGAAGCACCATAGTATCTGAAAAATCCGGGCTCCAACAACTGAGCAGAGAATGAAGACTGACTCTTCTATAGGTTTCGATCTCGTGCTCAATCCACCTCCTGACCCGTGTTCGAATGCGAGCGCCGCCGCAGGTTAGAATGTGTATTTGGTTTCTTGGCGGCTACAGCAGCAGCCGCCCCAACTTGA
This sequence comes from Phytoseiulus persimilis, assembly GCA_037576195.1. Lineage (NCBI taxonomy): Eukaryota > Metazoa > Arthropoda > Arachnida > Mesostigmata > Phytoseiidae > Phytoseiulus > Phytoseiulus persimilis. Next base: position 26,927,058 of record CM075104.1, on the reverse strand, counting down.
CTGGTTTCGAAATCGCCCGGCTTCTGACACTGCAGTCCCGCGGCGGTGTCCTGGAAGACGGATTCTCTTCCAACTCACATTGAGCTGATGGACATACATTCACACTCTGATCACCGTGTCCGGGGGGAATCGCATTCGAAACGCTTCCGGAATCAGCATCAAGAGCGGCTGTTACGATGTACTTAGCAGGGCGGCGTTCGTTCGGATATGCTGTTGTTCAGGGAAATTTCCACGCTCGGTAGTTCGCAATAGTCCCTATCCGAGAGTGCCCTTTCCGATCACCTGTTATATTTGCTGCCCCAGAGTTTCTGTCAGAAGGCGGCTTTCCGAGTTCCGGAGGGACGGCGAATGCCACAGGACGTTCATCATAGAGCGCCAAGTTGCCTCGATTCGCTCACGGGTGGTTCTCGGAGAAGTTGAAGAAGAAGTTGAAGTCAGTTCCTGTTTCACACGAACTGACTTGAGATATTCAGTTCGGAGTCAAAAATGAGCGGAGCCTCGTTGGGCGCAAGGCTGAAATCCCGCTCGGAGGAACCCTACTGTTTCAAATTTTCGCGCCAACTGATCCATGATCCCGATTGAACTCCTTACGGGTATGAAATCTCACAAGGAGAACTCATCATTCATGACTTGAGTATCGAGGTACCGCATTCGCTCACATCCCCCGGGAACTGTGATGGAATCGCTCATTCCACGGCAGAGGAAACCAGAAACGAAACCAAAACAGTTATTCGAACGGATACTAGCAGACGCCCGCCAGCGTTTGGCCTTTTCGTCTTGTGGCTTCGTAACAGCGGCTTGAGTGCGTTTAATTTTTCGATTTTTGTCAGATATTAGGGGATAGTCGTGCTTCGTGGTGGTGAATTCCAAGGGAGGAGTCGCACGGTTTAAAAACGGAGCCCATTCAGGCGAGAATATGTCTCGAAGAGAGCATGGTCTCAAGAATTATCGGTGCTCGTCGAACACGTGTATCGCAATTGTTAGGGTCTTGTAGCCACCGCCAAGCACGATGTGTACTACTGAGCGATTGAAATGCGGTGATTTTGCCATTCGACTGCCTCAAAACGGGATAACATGCCGGGAAGCACCCACACGTGGTTTCTCTTCGTGTATTCCATATCGGTAGCGAATGTCAGTCCCGGATTCGGAATGCTCGTCTTCTGCAACCTCAATATTTGTTTCAGGAACAACATGGGAGACCGAGGCGATGAGGTCGAGGCCCTGATTTCAGTGGAAACACCCGACATCAAGCTCTTCGGCCGCTGGTCGCCGGCTGATGTTGAGGTGAAGGACATCGGTCTCCAGGATTACATCGCAGTCAAGGTACGTTCGTTTGCCGAGCCATGTGCGAGACACGTTGAGTGCCTGGATTCTTTGGGCGGCTCGGACGTGCTTTGATTGATCGTCCACATCACATTTTGGGGAAGCAAGTCACGCTAACGTCTTCGTTCGACGTGTTTCCAGGAGAAGCATGCTAAATACCTGCCTCACTCGTCCGGGCGGTATGCCGCCAAGCGTTTCCGCAAGGCCCAGTGTCCGATCGTGGAGCGCTTGACGAACTCCATGATGATGCATGGTCGCAACAACGGAAAGAAGATGTTGGCCGTCCGAATCGTGAAACACTCCTTCGAAATCATTCACTTGATCACGGGTGAGAACCCGCTCCAGGTTGTTGTCAACGCCATCATCAACTCCGGACCTCGGGAAGACTCCACTCGTATCGGACGGGCTGGAACAGTCAGACGACAAGCTGTCGATGTGTCTCCGCTCCGAAGAGTCAACCAGGCCATCTGGCTCCTCTGCACTGGAGCTCGTGAAGCTGCGTTCAGGAACATCAAGACAATCGCAGAGTGTCTAGCCGACGAGCTCATCAATGCCGCCAAAGGCTCATCCAACAGCTACGCTATCAAGAAGAAGGACGAGCTGGAACGTGTGGCGAAGTCCAACCGCTAAGGTCTAGCTGGCTTCACGCGTATCCATTGGGCCGATTTACCAACGGTGGACAATAAATGTCACTATGGTACACGCTGAGTCTTCATTGCAGCTCACAATTGGTTGTGGGTGTTCTGGAATGATTCGCATGGAGCTATGTCGTAGTGTTATACACCCGAGCGCCGCTGGCGTCCTAAGCTGCTCTCTTGTTTGGTTGAGATCAGACCCAATAAGGCCCAGAAGAAAAGATACAGGGAAGACTTGTGCCCGGGTTCAGGCCAGAACCGCGTCAATTGCTGCTCGGAGTTCTGCGGTCTTTCTTTGCCGATTACATTCATTCACTTCCAGGACGCGCCGCTTGTTACGTTTCTGACAAAGCTTGTCACGTTTGCAGATTCCTGTCCGAACAGTACCTAACCTATGTGAATCGAGAGGGTCTTTCTCTAAAGAAATGTTCAATTGACTTGAATCCAAAATAATCTCCGTCAAAACTGAGTATACAAAAGTATACTCATTATTTTGCGTATATCGGGCCGACATCCATAGAGGCATCTTCGCGCGATCTCCTAGCGGAGATGTAAACGATCGCTGGAGACCCCCTGACCCCTGACAGCCGGGGTACCAGTCCCTTGCTTATTCCCACTAGGCCCACGTTTGCGGATATCCTACAGTGCAGTGGTTCTCAAACTATGGGGCCTGGCGGCTCCTCTGGTGAGGCCTGGGTACCATTTCAATAAGGCGCTCCAATAATACCCTCCAAATAAGGCGAAATCTCACGACATTCCTCCACGACAAGAAGTTGAATTCAGCCATAGACGAATTTGAAGTAGAAAGTTATCGTGCTCATATCCGGAGAGACATTCTCAATTGACGCCTGGTGGGGCCCGAGGACCTGGGTTAATGTCAAGTGGGGCCCAGGTCAAAAATGTTTGGGAAACACTGCCCTACAGTATGGACGAAATCGACATCGAGAGAACCTCAACTCATGTTCTGTAGGAGGGAGTTGTCATCTGGGCCTTGGCGAAAAGTCAGTGCACTCATCGATCTAAATACGGGTTACCGAATTCGCCATACCGGAACTGTGGATCTTCTCTGTCGTCATGGGAGAAACGTCTCCCGGTGTACGCCACGGGCTCTGGTGTCATCCTGCAGTCAGGCGGGGAGGGTAAAAAATGACACGAGAGTAGTTCCTTCTGGAATCGAGCTGACGATCCGAGAGGGCTTTCGAATCACACTTGGGTAGGAGCGATGCTGACTGCGGCTTGCCGGTGATTGATTGGGATGCTCGAAACTCTGCGGAGACTGATCCTGAAGGTATCTGACCTCGCCCCTTCAGTGAGTCGTCGATCTCAAACCCGCCTGAGAACCACCATCAAATGAGAGAGAGAGAGAGAGAGATTCAACGGTATCACTGTAGTCAAGATTCACCGTGAAATCTCGATTGCTGTTGGAGAGGTCGCCGACCTGATCGCTACCAATTCTTGGGAAATTGATCTGGAGTCACACGAATCATGAACCCACGTGAGCTGAAGCACCGAATGAAGTCAACGCTCCCTTCCTGAATATGGAAAGGCATCCGGACTCATCTGATTTTGATGGCGGAAGAGTACACGGATATGGAAGCCCCCCGAGGATTCTGGAGACGATTGGGCCATCGAATCAGGCCTGTGACGAGCGCAGTGTTGCTGCTTTCTATACCATCCTACGCGCCTCACCCATTTCGAGATGCAAAGGCTACGAGTTCGAGTTGTAGAAGCCTACAAGTATCTAGGAATCGAGTTATCCGCCGATAATGACTTCTTGACACACCACTGTGCGAAGTTGACAAGAAAGGCTATCCAAGTGAACCAGGGACTCGATGCGAGAACACTTCCCTCAATGTATTGGAGATATCCCTAATTCTTCAGAGAGCAACAGCACTCTCGCAGCTCACGTATGGCAGTGCAGTATTCATCACGCCAGGGTGACTGAAAAACCACATTGAGACAGAGAGTCGCGAGCAGATGGATCCTGGGGATCCCACTTTCCACAGGGGCGAAGAAGTTCATCGGAGGAGAGCTCGGATGGAGTTCCATGCGAGCCAGAGTAGCCAAGAGCGAAATCGTGTATCCCACGAGGATAAAACTAATGGACCCGAGAAGATGACCTAAGCTACTCCTCTGGTGATGATATAGATATCACGAGAACGAAGAAGACATCGGATGAGAGCCTTGAAACATCTCGATATAGCCGGGACATCAGGAAAATATCACATGGAACATACTCCGTGAAAGGCTCAGAACACTGAAAGGGACTGTACACTTCCCTCGCCATACATCTATCGACACGGAATCCGCCCGATGCGGGGCGCTCGAAACCGAGCAGCACGTCGCTCTGGAATGTGAGGAAGCAAAACAATCCCAGCAGGAATTCCCCGTCCAATTGGGACTTCACCCAAACACGACACCTAAGGACCTGAGAAGGATAAGCCAAACCAAAGCGTGATCGAAATCCAGATGTGCTCTGTGGATATGAAACACCCCCCTCTCCCAAGTGAAAGAGAAACTTATATGTATGTGCAGGATCGAGATGAATCGAATCCCACTCCGATGTGAACTGATTCGGTGAGGCCAAGGAGGGCTCGCTTCGGTTCTGTCCGATGCGAGATTTGCATGCCCTGTGGAACTGATCGTCTTCAGTCCTGCTGCAGTCCAAGGGCCATCTTCACGATCGTCATTGAATTTCTTCACATCGCTGAGAGGCACATTGGCTAGAAGCTTCAAGCCAGAATCCTCCGCGAAATTCGGGTAATCTTCGGCGATGCCTCCAGCGCGGAATCTAAGGAACCCTTTTTTTTGCTGAGGAGGAGCGTAAAGTTTAAGCGTTTCGGTATGAATGCCCATACCTGCCGTTTTAGACCATTCCTGCGCGGTTCTGCTCATGTCTGCTTTTCAATGCCGCATGCGTCTCTTCGGGTGTTTTCGATTACGGATTCCCCCACGCTGATTCCGGGGAAACTCGACAACCATGCGTATGTTGATCGAGTGAGGATTACACTCGTGAAAGCATAACTCGAGACTCAGGCTTCATCATTCTGGTTCGGAAATGATTCGGAGCGAAGAACTCAGCCACGCCAGGGTCATCCTCTGCCTCATGGCTGGCGCTCACCACGCCCCGTGAGTTAGAAGTCAAGGTAGTACATCAATCGGTGCCGATCTCGATGAAATGAATCGGAAATTGATCTTAATTATTTAGTTGAACATGAGTGCATCTGGCTTGGCGCAGGTTAAAGTTTCTAGGAGTAGGACGATTGGCCGATTTTCGATCGTGGCGCTTCTCCCCTTGCGAAAGACTGTAGCCCAAAATTGAGTCTTGTGTTCCCGAGCCACGTCAGCGACGATATTGAGTGAGTTCTAAGATGCACGGAGCGTTATGATCCTCGTCGCAGTTGCGGGGAATCCCTGCTCAGGGAGGATGACGTCCGCTACAACGGACAGATAAGTGCGTCACAATCTCGGTTCCGGAACATCCAATGTGCGTAGCTTTCTTGGATTCGATCGCGAAGGCCGCGAGCCATTTCCAATCCCCACCCGGGTGCGTTGACGAAGGCCACCGTCTCAGCCAATTCCGGCAAGGCACTCCCGGCAGGTAGCGATAGCGATCCCCTGACCGCCGCCCCGCTGCCTCTCTGGACCTCGATAGAGATCCCATGCTACGAGAACTCCTCCGCCCTTTTTTCCCCAGAAATGACCTCGATCCGTTCCCCAAATCCTGGAGGAATGACTCCGACAGACGGCTCAGCACTCCCAAGGTTCCGATGCCGACGGGTTGGACGATGAAGTGAGATTCGAGCTGACGATACTTCGTCAACTTCGCAGACTCCGCCAAGTTCCCCACAGCTCCCGCGGTAGGTTGTAGGATGGAGCGGGTTTGTCCAAGACAGTGGCGTCCCACACCAGGCATCTGCCCGCCCTCCACGGAGTGAGCATGAGGCCGTGCGGACGGAGCGCTGAGTTTCGCGACAAACCTGACGGCTCGAGTTCGTTGGCGATCGACGCGGAGCGCAACGCGTGGGATATGCGAGAATTCAAAGCCCCACGGCGGGAGTGTCGGCCACTACTGCGTGAGCAACTCAGTCCATGGTCCCCGAAAGCAGAGACCGGGGAGCTACACCTGGCTTAGAGGTGGGGAGCGCAGTGCGGCACGCCAAGACGGAGACCAGCAGCGATGCGGAGTGTACTGTAGTCCAGCATCGTGCCTATCGACGGCGAAGGAAGGCCATGGAGCCATTTTCCGCTGCTCGGATGGAAGACGGCGTTAAGTCTCGCTCTCTCCCTGTCACCGGGCGCGGCGCCTGTCAGCTCCGAGCGCCGGGACGCGATGACGACCCTCTCCAGGATGGCCTGCGATATCCACTGCGATCGACTACAGTACCGGATTTAGAATCAAGGATTGGACATACTACCATCGGAGTAAACTCAAAAATCATCTGCGTTGAAACGGCAGCTTTGTTTGGGAGGAGAGGTCGAAGATGTTGGAGCTACGCGTGCCCATCTAGGGTCACGAGCTGGTTGTGATCGATGCCAGGTTCCGGCTCATGCGATCTGTCCCCACTCGAAGACGTTAAGGGCACAAGAGCCTCCATCTCTCTTGAACGAAGAAGCAATGCAAGTGTCACACCCGATTCGCAGTATTCTGAATTTCCGGCATTTAGTGAGCGTTTTCCTACGTCAGGTCAGCCGCTCGACTTGGCGATTGAAAGGTGTCCATTGAGCCGGGACGGTGTCGCGAGTCACAACTCGGATAGCCTTCCAATATGGTCACCGCGGAAAATCTCCTCCGATTCAACACGGTTATCAGCCATGGGCGTTTTGTTATTATTGCCGACAAACGCCGCGCGCCCCGGCTCGTCATGACCTCTGCTGGGCATGTTGTGCTTTCCGGCTTTCGCTTCCTCGGGGCTTCCTTCTTTTCCTTCGGCTCTTCCAAGATATTCGGCTTCCAAAGCTCTTCCATTTCCTCCCTATCCAAACAACGCCAACGACTGACCCACATCACTGACAGCGACTGCTTCTCTACCAGAGGTGGCTGGGACACTCCGCGCTGTAGACTACTCTAGGAGAGCTCGACATTGTGAACACCATCAAGGCAACTGTGATCGAGGCTCCCGAAAGTTTTTCTCGCAAGAATCGGACTCGCGGAGACCTGACAGTGACCGCCAGAAGCACGATGTGAGACGTTGAAGAGCTCTCGTCGAACGAGGAATTGAGAGCCGTCGATTGGACACGAGACCATCATATTGCTTCAACGTGAGTTGAATCGGAATTGACTTGGGCTCGAGCACCGTTCGAAGACGGACCTTCGAGAACGATATCATCGACTAGGATTAGTGAGCTGTTGACGCTTTGACCCTCGCTGATCCATGACACTCCGTGCGGCGTTTGTCACCGGAATCAGGCTCTTTCCATTTCGAATGGAACGAGAACGCACGAAGTCCCATAAGCATCGCGCTTAACCACTAGAACGATCTTTCACGAGGGAAAATTGATCATCATAACTGGAATGGGACGACGCTCGCTCTGCTGATTGAATCCGGGGGGACAACCTCCATCACAGCCATGGAAATGGCTCTCAGTCGAACGAAGATGTGGACGTCGCACATTTGTTGTGAGCTTCATTCGGATTGTGCGCGGTGCGACATCTCAATCCTTTCATAATACAGCCTCGACCGATTATTGCGGCTCCGTGGAGATGGCACTCTCTCCCGCATTGAACAACGGGGTTCACGAAGGGACGATAACTGGTGTCCAAGCCTAGCAGCCCGTCCGTACCTCGCTCCTGAGCCAATTGAAAGCAGCGAGTCCAATCTCGGCTAGAACCTCGGAGAGGAGAATCTCTTTCCATCCGGATTCCCGACGGCGTACAGTGGGAGCTTTCGCCGAAATAGCAGGAAGTATCCCTGCCGAGAATGCGGAGCGAAGTATGATATGTCGCATCGTTCCAACCACAGAGCGAAGCCTTGAGGACCATAAGTCTCGCCGATTCCCCCTTTCATATCCCAAGAAAGTGCTGGATTGGGTACGATGCCGTCGATGACCCAGTCAATAAAACAGCTGGGATAGATATGTATCTCTGAGTTGTCGCATTCTCATGCCTTGGAGTCCGGTATGGAGGCGAGCTCACCCAGCTGTGCATCGGACGAGATTTCCTTTAGAAGTCAGCAATGAAGCAGTTAGAATATTGAGAATTTCGCCCGCAATCGGCGATTCACCAACATGGAAATTTATTGAACCCATGAGACATCCTCCTTCTTCTCTTAGGATCGCTCGAGCTACTCACGGGGCTTATGTACGTATCCATTTTGAATGTACTCGGATCCCTTCGAAATGCAGAATCGTTCAGCTATCGCTTCGCTGGGGGAAGCGATAGCTGAAATGCAGCTCTGATGAGATGAAAATCTCATCAGAGCTGTCCAAAAACTTCAAGGACTTGCAAAGAAAAGACTGCTGTCTTTGACGAAAAATTCCAGAAGCCGGGTTGACAGCTCTAATGTTTTCCAGACGTGCTGCACGCTGGGAAACTCCTCTCGCTCAGGGGATGGGACGAGACCGGATTGACAGCACTCAGACTTCCACTGATCACGTAATCAGAACGAAAATGAGGCAACTGTCGACAGCGAATGACTCTGTAGGTGATATATTCAAATCGGTAGGCTGACGAGCTGGTGCCGACGAAAAGTATCACATCTAGAGGGTAATCACATTCGGGTCATCTCTCCAACGCGTCAGGCGCTCTTCATGTGATTGGGCGAATTTTGTTTGTGCGCTGTTGGGATTCTCAGATTGTTCCAATCAGGAGATTTCGGCAGGACTCATGAAAGCTCGGATTCGAATACAGTCAAGAACAGCCCAAACAGAATACAGCTCCCAGCGTCCACGGGCAACTTTTTTCTCTGTGGCATCGCTTACTTGCGAGTCAAGATTAAATGAGTTACAGTATTTTAATTGCTGCGGAGGCGTTTAATGGCTCCTGCTCGAACATAGCGTTTACGGTGAGGGTTATCACTTTGGTCCCAGAGGTCGGATGTCGTCGGTCGTTTCTTGACTTGCGTTGTAGAACATTACAACTTTGCTCGTTGCCGGCACCGCTACAGAGGTCGTTATTTAATGGACGCAAGCGATGCCTCCGCGCTCTCTCGAAAAGCTGAACTCTATCGGTATCCGATGCTTCTGCGTCTTCTCGACGGCGACAATGTTTTCTCGTGACCGAGCTTGATTCCCAGTTATTTCTATATCGTTCTCGATCCTTGTGGGGACGGAGTGTTTGTTCGCTTCGACAGCAACTTGAAAAAGATGCTCGCCTGTTCGTGGGTTTGACGAGAGCGGAGACAACGGTTTCCTATTCTTGTGGGCAACCTGATTTTCGATCAGCTAACGATACGAATCAGGTTCCTTAGAAACGGAGGGCTGCTCGTTGAAACTTCCCACAATGGCTTCCCGTTGCTGTTTCGAGCTCGGTCTCCTCGATTTGGACGATCCTCGCCGCCGCCCCGAGCAGTATCAGGGTTCGAACACCTATGAGCCCGCTGAATTTTCTAGTGGACAACGATACGCTCTAAATCGCAGCTTCTTGGGGAGAGTCGGGCAGTGAATGTATCTCCGAACCGTGATCAGGGAGCTGTCTCTCGCAAGGTCCCGGAACGACTCGGAGCGGGGGTCAGGGAGGAAATGCTTTCCCTCGTTGATTTTCATTTTCCGTTCGTATGTGCGATCTTACATATTTCTGGGTTTCCCGCGTAGTATTGTCGTCGCTATTGACACTTTGGCTCAAAACGGCAAGCGGGACCCTCACTTTAAAAGTGTACGTGGGACGTCCCAGGGTTGACTCGACGGCAGTCCTTCACGCAAACTTCGCGAGCGTTGACGCTCGCTTACGAATAGACGACGGGCGCCAGAATTCGAAGCAAGTGCGGAGTGTCTGGCGCCGAAGAACTAGTTCGGCGACCACGATGAAATGCCTTCCCTGCTGAAGGCAGATATTGAGTGTGAAACTCCACTGTTGCAACAGCGCTCGTGGGAACAGTAGGAGCAGTGCCACAAGGTTCGAACAGTGATTGTTCGTCGGAACGGCCGAAGAATTACGATGGATCTCTCGTTGAAAGATATCCAGTACGTAATTAACAATGCGGATTACGTCCAAACTCTGGCCACTGGTGAGTGAGCTTCCATCTCTGGAAATAACTGTATTGATCGTTCGGTGAACGATCCATGAAACTTCCGGGAGGCTCGGTATCGCCCGAGTTTAGGAGCTGCGAGCAGGGAAACATGCGTGAATATGGGCGCCTCTCCATGCGATTAACCTGTATCTGAACAGGTCTCACCAATTATCACGATCATTCATTGCATTCCTGGTGTACGTGATCATCGGCTTGTTGGGGTCGATGAAATCCCCGCAGCGCGGGTACCCGATTAGCTGTCGGTTAGAACTCAGCTATAACGATAGGTCTGAGGTTCCGTGCACTCGAATGCTCGAAAGATAGGGCCCCGTCCATATCAGGGGCCACAGTTGATGCGGTTCAGGTCCATGGAAGTGAAAAGGAACGTAGAAGGTGGATTCCAGAATTTCTTCTCTGTCCCATGGAGGAGCAGACGGTCGATACCGGCTTTTGGAAGCACTCTTCTTCCACGGCTTGCGATTGCTCATGATGACACACTCCCTGAACCAAGGACGACTTACTCATTCGTCCACTCCCGCAGATCGATCCCACGAAGGTGACGGATACTATCCGTTGCTGACGATTACCGCCGCCCCCGAGAATGTTCTTCTCTGAATGTCACGTCGAGTTCCACTCACGAAGTTTGTCGCTTCCAATGACAAGAGGTTTCTCGAGCCTCTCTTTCGGTCTAACAACGCTGGCTCCTCAACTCCCGGATCGCGAATCGGAAGCTCCACAAGCGCCGAGGCCATTGTGTGGAGCTGGAATCGAAGAGGCAGACTGAACTCATGGATTCAGATCGCCTCTATGGGGACCCTGGGAATTCGGGTTCCACCCGCGATGGAATATGACTCCACCTCAGCGACTCTCGAAGCGAAGGAAGAGCGCTCAAATCACCGGGAGAAATTATCAAATCAAGGATCACGGTTGCCATTCTTAAATTCGTGGTCAGAATGAAGCCGCTCCCGACAGGAGAACATTCGCTACCGGCCGAACAGAGAAACGATTTCCAGTGAATATGCATTCGGCCAACCCCCGGTTTATTCGAAGCGGATGACTTAGCAGTACGTAGGCAGGAGTGGGCTAGCGGCAAGCGAGCCGCCGAACGAGCACTTGAACCAAATACGGATCAACAACTGGTCGTAGACCATGCAGTGGCAGGATATGGCTCTCATGAATTAATACGTAACAGGAACCGGATTCAAAACTCCAACAGGTCCTCTGCGAGCGAATCGCTAAAGACCGCCCTCGTCGCAAATAACAATTTCGAGTGTTCACTCTGAATATAGAAGCAATATCGAAATCGGACCCTCCTTGGATTTCCACCGAACATGATTGTGAACTGAGCCCTTGAATAAAACGTCTCCTTCAACGTGGATCGACGGAATCATACTCAAATGCATATCAGAGCCTCCCCCGTGTGGGCGTTCGAGTGCACGGTTTGCATGTTTCCCGCGCTCGAATCATTGAGTCGAGTAGACGCTGCGAGCGATCTTTCACAATGAGTTTTTCTCAGAGAGAACATGATCGATGATGACCTCGAAGGAGCGAGTTCCCTCCGATTGAAGTGTTTCGTTTATCACCCTAGCTCTCGGAAGCAGTGACGGTGCCAAGAGGAAGCAGGTTATCCAACTGCTGTCCGCGGTCTGCGTTTACAACAAGGATCATGGATACAGGAGAGTTCTGGAGACTTTAGACCACCTCAAAGTGAGTTGCTTCCCCCACATTCGAAACGATCCTGTTGGAAGTTCCAGGTCTTTGAATTGTCAGTCACGCGCTCATGAGTTTCCAGACCCATCAAAACAAGCGGTATCGGTTGGCGTTCATCGTAGAAGAGCTCCGGGACTGTTCGATCCAATCGAGCGATGCTCTCCGATCGGAGTACTCAGCCGCACTTCTGGCTCTCATTAACTGCCTCATCATGTGCGCTCCTTCGCTCCATGAGCGAGTTGCGATTCGGAATCAACTGCTAGGATTGCGTCTCTATGACGCGGTCGAGTTGATTAAGTGAGTAAACAATTCCGTTCTCGGTCAAGCGTGAAACATGCGTTGGCGGGTGGACTGCCAAGAATATACGGGACGGCGTATCCATGAGTTTTTCTGGTTTATCGAGTTTCAAAACAAATTTCGAGCCGTCTTCAGAAGCACTGAGCGATCAGGTGCTACTGCAATGAACTCATCTCGAACATCGCTGGTTTCTCGTTGACCACAAACCGTGGTCAGCTGGTTTGTCGTGGGACGGAGCGATTTATGTTGTTTCAGTAGCCGGCTCGCTGAATGTGACGACTGATCTGTCTGGGATAATTGTTCGGCGTTTTTTACTGGGACGGCGGAGACATGAAGTGAACTCCTACTCTTGTTACCAGGTTGAGACGCGAAGCCGGCCATTTCACCAACGACACGATGGTGCAGTTAGACGCATTTGAAGCTCAACGCTACACGGATGACGGTCAGATCAATGGACCTGATGGAGTGGATCTCAACTCGCATCTGGAAGTTTTCTACGCCATACTTCGACAAGTTTCTCTGACTCCTCAGCAAGTGCCATTTCTCACCATCCTGCAGAATCTGCTGAGAATCGATTACACCCAGGTGAGCGGAGAGGGAGACTCCTGAGATCTCACAATTATCTCTCTATTTCTGATGAAGTTTCTGCAGAACTCTCCGACCTCCTCTCGTCACCCCTCGGGCACTTTGTGCGAGAAACCCATTCCGTGTCTCCTCTCAGTGGGCTCACCATCACGTCGAAGTTTGTGCATCTCGACCGGGGAGGGCGTCCGCAGCTGGTTTCATTCTTCTCCAGAGCTCATCATGACTCGCCCTTCTTGACTTCCAGCCAATAGCTGACGTCATCTGGGCAACGGCTTCGATACTTGTTGAAAGAGCGCTTTCAATCGAAACCCAACAGGATGCAGACAGGCTCTTGTTGAAATGCAGATGCGGAGACCGAACGCCACGTGGTTCTCCGCGGGTTTTGACTCCGCAACCCACGTCTCCTCCGCCTTCTGCGGCTCCACCACCACCTCCGCCTCCACCGCCGCCGCCACCACCTCCTCCGGTACAATTAGATCGCACACTTTTTTGTCCCACACTTCTGTTAGCAGAGCGAACGCATCACCAGAATTATTGCAACCAATCGAAACCAAACAATCTTTTCGCGCACAGGGCCCTGGGGGAGAATCAGTGGCACCCCCTCCGCCGCCGCCTCCACCCGCGTTGAGCTCCGCGGGAATCAGGGCCGGGAAACCGAATTCAGCTGCTGTCGCTCCCGCACAGCTCCTGCCGCAGCAATGGACTCCGAAACCAAAGAACAAGATGAAAACTTTGAATTGGTGCAAAATACCTGCGGGGAAAGTTCTCACCGGTGCGTAGCTCGATCCGTGATGACTCCGAACCGAGTCATCAAAGAATTGAATTGTTGAAAGTTGAAAAACTCGCTGAAGTTCCCTCGACTCTTCAGGAAACAATCTTTGGGCAAGGATCGCTCAGTCCCACGAAGGAGTCAATGACGCTTTGCTCGACTTCGACTGCATGGAAGACCTTTTCTGCCAACAGCCGTCCACTCCCCAGCTCCAACGACGAGCCAGCCAGCGAAAAATCCAAGAGGTTTGCCCATCCATTCGGTCTATATTGATTCACTCCTGAGTCGAACGAAATGACCCGCAGTACCTGACTCCATACGATCCCTCATAAAGGTCACTCTGCTGGATGGCAAGCGCTCGCTCAACATCTCCATATTCCTCAAGCAATTCCGGTCATCCAATCAGGAAATCGTCATGATGATAAGGAACGGTCTTCATCAAGAAATCGGTTTGTGCTCGAATATGGCCTCACTTGATGCGCCTCCTGTTCTGGGAAGCGGAATGATCCTGCATCTGCAGTCTAATGAACCGTTCTACCACTGAAGGTGCTGAAAGACTCCGCGGCCTCCTGAAAATTTTGCCCGAGCCCGAAGAAGTCGATCTCTTGAAGAATTTTGATGGCGACGTCTCTAAGCTCGGAGCGGCAGAGCAATTCCTACTGGAACTGATACTGATATCAGACTACAAGCTTCGCATCGAATGTAGGTTCTTTAGGGTCGAATTTTTCAGGAAAGTCACTCCCCCGAAGCTCCATCTTGGGAGTAAGAGAATGACCCGCATGGTTATTCTTTTTTCATGATGCAGGTCTCCTCCTCAAGGAAGAATTCACATCCACCATCGGCATACTGGAACCGTCTATCAAATTCATCCGATTCGCCGCGCGAGAAATCGAAGAAGCCATGAAGCTTCACGAGATTCTTTACATGATTTTGGTGGCTGGGAACTTCTTGAACAGTGGTGGTTACGCAGGAAACGCGGCTGGCTTCCGAATGATGTCCCTACTTAAAGTGACTGACATGAGAGCCAACCGTCCTGGAATGAACTTGATACACTACGTTGCAATGGTTCGATCTGAGACTCTGAATTGTCGTCGCTTATTTGTTGAATGTATGCCGTCAGGCGCCAAACGAAGAGCTGCGTCCCATCCCAACTGACTCTATCAACCCGGTTCCCAGGAGGCAGAACGGAAACAACTTCTGGACTTCACCGATCAATTGGAGTCGTTGGAAGAAGCCGCGCGACTGTCCATAGACACATTGAAGAGCGATGCGAGTACCCTGACAACGCGCGTTGCTAACGTGTCGAGTCTGGTGGCTCATGCTAATGCGGATTTGCAGCTCCAGATGAAAGATTTTCTTCTGAGCGCGCAGAACAGAATCGAGAACACGAAAGACCAGATCGAGAGACTCGAACAAGTGCGAATTCATCTCGGCACGTTCCTGTGCGAAGATCTGGAAACCTTCAAACTGGAAGAATGTTTCAAGTGAGTTTCGGAGGAAATCCTCCTCTCGAAAATGGCATTCCATGTTTACCGCCTCCGAAATCGCGTCGTAGCTGAGGGGCCCGAAAAATTCCAACGACCGTTTTCGACTCCCTGCAGAGTCTTCTGGAACTTCTGTCTCAAATTCCGAACAGCCATCGAGGACAACGAGAAACGAATTGAACAAGAACGGAAAGCTGAAGCCAGAAAGCGAATGAGAGAGGATCAACTCAAGAGACTGAGTGTGGAATTCTCGGGCAGCGAATCTGACGTCATGGACATGCTGCTCGGCGATATAAAATCAGGATTCCCACAGCTATTCAGCAAAGTTCGCCGCTTACGAAGGTTTGTCTCTCATCACAGCTCACTTGAGCGCGGTGCTTCCTATGTTCGGAACCGATGCCGGTGTAGATGAGTCGAGAATCGAATCTAGCTCGCTTACAGGGCCGACAATAACTCTGAGGACGATTCGGCGTCATTGGGCCTCGCGAGTTCTCCGCGTTTAGTTCGGCGTTCTCAGTTCGGCTCGTCGTTGGCTTCGATGGCCGACAACGAAAGTCCCGACGTCACTCCAACAGGTTCTCTCCGGAAACGACGCAACAGGTCCTCGCCTGAGATTGATGATAATTCCCTGCTCGACTACTTGAAACAAGCGGAACAAGCTCAACAACAAGGTTAGCCTCCTGTCGCCAACAGACTCTTCGCTGAGGGCAGCGCGCGACCTGAGCGGTGACAAACTCCGCGTGAGAGACTCATTGGAGCGTTCTTACAAGTTTCAGTTACAGGCTGGCATCGGCGCTCGTCTAGACGCCTCAAGACAGAGAACTCGGAGAACCCGAATCTTGAAACACTACACGAGAGGCCGAAAAATATAGAAGACATACAACAGAGGAAAAAGTCTCCGGAACCAGTTGCTGCGGCTCCCATTCAGACGACCGTACAGGAAAACTCGACGAGCCCGACGAAGCCAGCGATCAGCGGGACTATTGGGACTGCTCCAGAGGCTCTGACCGAACGGCGCGTTTCTTTGACGAATGTTGTTCGTCCGATGATACAAAGCTCATTGCCTCTGCCGAGTGACTCCTCGACGAGATCATCTATTCAACCGATTCGGCTACCGACTGTTGACGATACTGACACGTCAACCGGTGGTGAAAGCCCTGTGCTCATGCGCAGACGTTCCTATAACAGCATTTCCAGGGACAATCATAACAAAGCAAGACACTCACTGCCGATCAGAGCCGGCGCAAGTATGTACTCACAGCCCCCGCTGGGAGAAGCATTGCAGTCATTTGATTTTCCCACAACGACGCCCGCCGGCAATCAATGAAGGAATACGCTTTCTGCATTTCAGCCAAGGACGAAAATCCTCTGGCGAATCTCCCGTTCAGGTCAAGCCGTTCCTCAGTCGCGAGTTTGGACGAGCGACGGTCTTTCAGGCAGCGGCCGAAACACAATGACGTCAAGCGAAAGAAAGAGGACAAAGAACTCACGACCAACGAAAGAGCCGAAATCCCTGCAGAAGAAGACGAGTTCGACTCCGAGAGTTCCTTCGACAGGTTTTCACCCGTCAGGAAAACAACAAGGCGAACCTCGACTAGGTCATTGTCATCGATGCCAACTGCGGATGTAAGTGAGAAACTTAATGAAAACCGAAATATTGTTTACGACCGAAGTGCGAGGGAGTCTCGTTGTCAATCCGACCGAACCCACAGGAAAAGTCGATGGAGTGCAAAGCAATTGATGACGCGCCAATAATCAGGAAAGAAGACAAATCGCTACGGGCGCGTCTCGCGCGGAAAATTCATTCAATCACCGACAATATCAAAGGTTAAAATTCTTTCAGTGTTGTAACGTGACGTACGATTGATAGATTGCAATCGAGATCGCTCACACCGTTCCTTCACAGTGTCGAGCGGTGATAGGAAATCCCCAGATGAGGAAAAGCTCAGAGCACCCGCGGCTGCTTCCTCTCGCTCGTCGGGGATTCCGATAAAAAGAGGCATCCCAGTTCTCAGTGGTAAGTGGCAGCGTCGTCGATTCCGGCCGTTAATGTATGAATCATTGTCATAAACGGGGTCGAATAACTCGGACTATGTCCAAGGTTCTGTTCGAAGGACTACACCGTCGCCCGTTCTGTCAAATAAGGGCTCGAAGCCACTCGAAACCGCCGAGAGCTTGAAAATAGGAACCGATCCGAGGTACTCCGGAGTTTCCTCTTCCGTGCCGCCCCTAGCAACAGTGACTCCGACTGTGAACTCGGTAGCTCCGAGCGCACAGTCTTTGAGTTTGAACAGCTTAAGTGACGAGAACAGACGCCCCATAGGAGCTTCGGTCCGGAAAACAGGTACGAGAGACATGTGAAGAGACATAGACAGGTACTTGGAGAATCCGAGACTGTCATATGGCACCGCAACGATATCCGCCACAAAATCTGACCAAGTTGAGCCCAAACGCTACAGGAATTCCGACGAGGTCCAGCGTGAAAAGCTCGAGCTCCATACCGAAAATTTCGACGGCATCCAGTCCGACAGCGCTTACGCCTCTGCGGCTCACCATGAATGCGGAAACGCTCCAGAAAACCCGTTCATCATTGAGGTGGGCACCTAGACGCTTGTATCCGATTGGAAGACTTGAGGATGCCTTATCCTCTCGAGTTCCTTCGCTGTTACACGAAATGACACCGAGAATTTTGATGTCACAGGTCTACAACTTTAACGCGCCCCGAGGAGCTGAAACCATTCATGCGAGCCACTTCAGCTTCTATTGCTCGCGTGGCTCCGACTAAAACGCCTTCGTCAGGCGCTACCACTGGCCCATTCGTACGGTCCGGTCCGGCAGCCTACCATCGTCGCACTGTGCCCGGCTATCGCTAATTAACCGTCCCAGAATTTGTTTACTTGCATGAATAAGCTGCTGATTTATCACTTTATAGACATCATTTTCCGTAGTACGGAGTACGGCAATTGAATTTCCGTACCGGCCCAGTACGGCAATTGAATTTCCGTACCGGCCCAGTACGGCAATTCAATTTCCGTACTTCCTAGTACGGAAATTTATTTTCGCCGCCCCGGTACGGAAATTCAATTGCCGTACTCCGTACTACGGAATATGATGTCTAATCACTAAATCCAAGATGTTCTTACCAAGATGTGTTGGAACAGTCCATGTTAGAATCCTCCTCTTCAGAGAAAACACTCAGTTGTAACAAAACGTATATTATTCGTCGATAACGGTAAATAAATCCCTCCTGCTGAAACCAAGCTTTGCCATGAAACGGGAAACTTCAAAGGCCATGCAGGCATGTATCCATTATTATCGACTTTAGTACTGAATGAATCGAGTCCGCTGTAGTTACATGAGGCTGTTTAACTGCGATTCGCGATGGAAGTGTTTGAATAAAGCGGCTCGTCGTTCCTTGGGATCGGCCCCTTTGATTATTCGAATCGTTCCTTCGCCCAATAGAATACCCTTGACGTTGACTAGAGCTTTCCAGCAGTCTCCACGAACTCAGGAAGCCGAAGTGCAGTATCCAATCACGCGCAGTGCCCCAGTTTCCGCACTCAATATGTACATGAGGAGCTCTCGGTTCCGATTGCTTCGAGATCGAACGGGTTGGGCAATCTTTGTGGATTCCAGCTTCCATTCAGGGAAGGTGTATTTTGTTGTGACTTGAAACAGCAACTTCGCTGTTGGATGAAACTCGGGCAGCTTTCTTTGGACTTCCCATTCGCCGCAATCCCTCGTCTACCAGCTAAACAATGGAAGCCCTATGGAGCAAGCCCGATGAAGCATCGCTATGCACCGTGATCATCGACATTCTGGCATCAGCACTCGGCTTCTGCATAACGAGCTCGAACTGACGTTGGTCCGTTAGACTGCAAAGAGCTGGTTACAATTTTCGTCACTCGACGATAGTCCTGGAGCTCTATCTCTTCTTCGTCGCGATCGCTTCTCGCATCATGAGATAACCACTTACCGGTAATAGGCTTTCTTGAGCTGATATTGAACTTCTCCGTTAAGGTAACACAGGACAAGCGAGACGAACACTCCCTGAGAGCTTATACAGAACCAAGAGATGTATGAAGAAAGAAGCTTGTTGGCGCAGGCAGCTCCCGACGCGAATATCGAAACAACAAAGTGTACGCCAAACAACGGTATCAGGATGAGGCAAGCTCGGAATATCCGCCTGCGGAACGGAGAGCGATTCGTATAACGGGAATCATGCTTGAGACCTTCTTCTGCCCCGGATTTCCGTCGCACAACATTTTGATACCTGAGATTGTTTTCTTGGAAGTTCTCCGCGTTCTCTGGGCCTTGCAGTTTTCCGACGATGACGAAAACCACTCGAACCATGAAGACAACATTCAGCTGAAACGTTCGGGGTTTGATGATCACCATAGGACGGAAAACAAGGTTCAGCGACCAATGTTCACTTTTACTCATATATGCTGTGAGCAAGTCCCCGAGCTCCCATATCTGCAAGCTCGAGGAAACCTAGTTTTTTCGGTTTACCATGAGACATAGCGTCGCAGGACACGTCACGATGTAATCGTATATTGTTATCGACCGCCAGCAGCTGGACGAGAGGGGAATAAGGACATTATTTTGATTACGATCATGCATTCTAAGAGTTCATGGTCGGCAGAGCCTCGACATCCGTCTGCAATTGGACTCACTCAGCGTCGGCGAACAGGGCGCTACACACAGCGTAAAGAAACACGAAAACTGCCGGCATTCCTGAAATGAGAGGGAAACTCGGATACAATCTGCGTGGCACGGAGAAAATGAGTCATCGACAACATGGTCACTTCCGTCCTAGATCAGGAATATACCTCAAAGGTTCAGACTCGGAGGATCGCACTCAAAGGGAAAGGGTAGGCCGACTCTCGGATAACTGTGCGACTGACACGCGGTAGAAGACAAAGAGGAAGGAACATTCCGTGTGGTGAGCTTACCCCAACCGAGAACGTAGTACTTGGCTAGCGTTGAGTAGTTCACGAATGCTTGTGTTACGAGAATGTACAAATAGAATCCTTCGCACAGCATCCATGTGTACTGGGAGCACCAGAAATACTTCTGGAGAACTTGCAACAGCTTGCACCACCACTAGAAAAAGATCAGCGTCGGTCAGAGATGCTGGTGGAACACCATTCCGTGTTGTGTCTCGACGGACTCTGCCAGCGAGCGAGCGTGCATTCATGCATGCATGCATGCCGGTTCTTTTCAAGAGCTTGGAATTGTATCCGGTCTCACCACATTGTTGCGTTCAATCAAGAGTTTGCGTTGAGAGACTTCGGGAAGTGTGAGTAAGCAGTGATCTATGAGCTGCATGAGAGATGACAACATTACTGAAGTCACCAGATTTTTGTGCATCGTGATTCGTTGACATTGGAGTGAGCTGAAACCCATGATTCGAAACATCAGGGTCATAAAAGCGACCAAAATAGAATAATTGATTCCGTTCGTTCACGGCCCTCCTCTTGGACGACACGTCGTGGCCTTACCGGAAACAACTGAATATGAATATTGCTGGCACGCAGAACACGACGCTCATAATGAAAAGGACCACGGCGAAGTAGTACACACTGGCGATCTCCCCCTGAAAAACGCATCGGAGAGCCCGGTGTCAAAGCTTTCGATCACATCATGGGGATAAACTTCCGATGAGAGTAGAATGAATTCTTGGATGGCCTCAGTCGTGTGCCCCCAGCAGAGAGCTAGATTCGCAACAACACTCACACTCCTCTCTTTTGGCGTGCAGCCGCTGTAATTTGTGTACTCTTCCCCGTTGGTGGTGTTCCTCCGGAACCATGTACTATCAGCGCGACAGTGTCTGGTTGACATGTGCGAGCATTTCGGAGCAGAGGCGTAAAGAAACTCCGGGCAGGCCATCTCTACAACCGAGTCCGCGGGTGCGTCCTCGAAACACGTCAAACCGTCCCATGTACCCGGACAATAGCCATCCGGCGTAGCATCCAAATGGGAATGAGTTTGTTGGCAGCATTCTAGCGAGGGGAATTTGGAGAGCGCTAGTTGAGGCCACACAGTGAGTTCATGTTCTTATATGACTCATATAAGAACATATCTAGTATGAGACAAGACGCGATCCACTTACCGACAGCGTGTTTCACACAAGAAACCCATCGCAAGCCAGCTCCTGTGATGTTCTGGAGTGCGCGGAAGAGAGCGCTAGATTTGTCTTCGGTTTGCGGCACGTGACAGTCTCCTTCCAGGAAGCTCCGAGCATCCCCGTTCAAGCAGACGAACGGAACGGCCAGACACGGACTGTGAATAACGATTGGTTCCCATTCCCAACGGGTATTCTCAGCTCTGGATTTCGCTTATTTTTGCTGATTCTGATAGTTGTCACGCTAATGTTTTGATCCATCAAGCGTCATAAAACACGCCGCGGAAACATCTTGATAAGAGGTCAGCGTCGGATTACGCGGCTGATGTCACCAACAATGGGTGAAAACCAGAGAACAAGGAAACACTCCCGTGGCGGATGGGTGTGAATCACACCGTTGTTTCGAGTGTCATAAACATTGCTGGCCCGACTTTGGAGTATAAACTCGGAGAAGGAGAGGAAGAGAGTTCCGAATCAACTCACCGTCGCCTCAAATGCATGGCGTTCGTGTAAAAGAAGCATTCTGCAGCCGTGTGCAAGTGGAAATCCACAGTATCGTCGTAGAAATAGCGATTCCGTATTGAACAGAGACGGGCGTTATCCTCGAACGGAGCTGAACGAGCGCTGAGATTCCACGCGGGGCTGAACGAACACCGGCGTTGTGGGCGTTGAGCCTGTACTCCTATCTGTGAATGCCAGCGAGTACGTTCTGTGAGATAACGATCGGATGATCAACCGAACGGGCAGGCCAAGGTTGAAGGAGAGTATCTACGATCATGCCTGCATGCATTCATGGATCTCAACTAAGGGCTGTTCGGTTGGATTCACGAAATGCCAACGGACGAATACCCTCAGGAACACAGTTGAATCGCTCTCAGCCCCATTCTAATTCCACTTTCCAGGTACATCTTCCTCCTCGCAGGGCTGCGGGTAAGAGTTCCTGGTCTGATGATTTTTTTATGAGCAAGACATCAGGGTGAGTGGACTAACAGTTGTTTGCACGGATCTGGCCGTGTGTTCTCGCCTGATCGGCCACAGGTGTAACATGGGTCTCGTCGAACTTCCAAGTAGCGAGCACGCCTCCTCCCTTCGCGTGTGGACATGGTCGAGCGTACAGGACAACCCTGACTTTTTGTTTGAGGTGGAGCTTCGATATTGCTGTCTGGGAACGATGATGATCTAGATCAGAAACTCCGACGAGAAGTACCGAACTGTCGGTCGACCTGAGCCTTCACGCGCTGTTTTACCTTTCCATTGCGCACTATGGAAGACAAGATGTGTGGAATGTTCCAAAATATATTTCCTATGCGATGGGGCTCCGCAGCTCGCTTCCAAGTCTCGAAGAGGCATATTTAGGAGCGGCGGATTCCCAGAATTTGCGTTCTCGAGCAAATGGCTGTTTCGAACAGCATCGTTCGGAGCTCTTATTCGAAAGCGACGCTTAGCGGGCTCCTCAGTTCCGTTCCACCCAAGAACAAGCCAGCTATCGGTACATTGTCACTTAATCTCCAAGACAATTGAAAATGCGTGGCTCGTTGACAGCCAGCAGATATTCGGCAACGATCCGAGCCACGGCATATCCGTTGTTTTCTACGACTAGAGGCCAGCACCGTTCCAAAAGTAGCGACATTCATTTCGTCATTACTCGATCGCCTCTCGAGGCGCACACTGCTGATTCAGCTTTCCCCATCTGCAGCTTTGTTCTCGAGCGATTCCTTCCCAAGTCATCGAGTTCTCCACCGAACCGTAATTCGGACCCATGCGGACTCGTCGGTGGGTTTGACTGGGGGCCCGTTCCAACGGATTGCATCGACTCAAAGATGACGACAGCTTGCATCTGCTGAACTTCCGGGTATGCCAACAACATGGATCGCGTAGTATACTTCGCGGAGCTCTCGCCGATAAAACGTGTCATTCACTCTCCACGTTCCATTCACAAGGAGCGACATCATCGTTACGCGGCAAATCCCCTACAGCCGTCACCAGCAACTGGAAGTGCAGTTGAGAACGGCGGAACCGGTCGCACGTTCCTTCTTCGCTCGATCGGCAAGTCCCCCTCCTGACAATGTTTTCACTCCCCTGCTCAGCGGGCCAAGCTATGTCTCTTTGACATGCGAGAGCAACGGGGCAAAGAGGAACGGCTCAAGGAGCCCCTTCTTTCTTCCCAATGTTTTTTTTTTCAATCAATAGCGCCTGTGCGAGAACAAACCTTCCATTATTAGTCTGAATGACACCGACAGGGACACGTGTTGTGTGAAGGAATGGCACTGTGAGGATTCCCTCCGGCGGAGCTGTGTCTCTGTATCCTCCAAGGTGAGAATAATCCGGTTTTCAAGGTAGGTGCGATTAGAACAGAGCGAGGGGCTACTGTATCCGGTGATTCCTTGAGCCATCGGATGGGGAGGGTGATTGCTGCATCTCGTGTCATGGGTCATATGCACTCGAGTTCTCCGGGGAAGCTCACGCCGGCCTTCGACCGTCTTCCAGGTAACAGCCAAGCTGGGAAAGACCTGTTTACGAGGATTTATACAGTCGGCTGAGAGATAATGGGAAGACAGAGGAGTCTCCCGGGGGATTATCAGTACATGTGACTTAAAAGCAGTGGCTTTATGATACGTCCACAAGTTTGCACTGCTTCGCAGCTTCGTTTACACGCAGTGTCCAGAGTTTGTTCTATCGGAAGTGCGCGCCTCCCTGGAGTGGACCAACAACAACATGTGGGTTGATCCCGATGAAGTTTACTGGATCCTCATCTGCGGTTTCATCGTCGCGTTCTTCCTGGCGTTCGGTGTTGGTGCCAACGATGTCGCCAACTCCTTCGGCACTTCCGTTGGGGCTAAAGTGCTCACGCTGCGTCAAGCTTGCTTTCTTGCCACAATCTTCGAAATCCTCGGTGCTGTTCTATTGGGGTATAAAGTGTCTGACACGGTGCGGAAAGAAATATTCACGCTCGAGCTGTACGAAGGTAACGAAAAGACTCTCATGCTCGGGAATCTCGCTGCTCTGTTCGGCTCGGCGGTCTGGAACATACTTGCCACGTTCTTTGCGTTGCCCATATCCGGCACTCATTCAATTGTCGGCGCTGTTCTCGGATTCACAGTTGTAGCCAGGGGTCTGAAGGGCATCAACTGGATAGGACTCCTGAAGATCATCAGTTCATGGTTCGTTTCACCGGTATTGTCTGGGATTGTGTCGTTCCTGATCTTCTTCTTCATCAAGTCGGTCATACTGAACAAGGAAGAGCCGCTCGAGCCGGGCCTGCGATCTCTCCCCTTGTTTTACGGCTTCACTGTGTTCGTGAACGTGTTTTCTGTGGCACACGAAGGCCCAAAACTCCTTCACCTCGATAAAACACCCCTGTGGGGCACTTTCCTGCTCTCTCTCGGAACGGCGGCGA